>OZ020507.1:292104960-293358460 GCA_963971375.1 Platycheirus rosarum | reverse complement strand
TATTTAAAGAAAAGGATTCCTGGGCTTACAAAAAGGTATATCATTGCATTGAAAGTATAATGGTTGTTTTTTGGCTCCTCCCACTTAAACGGTCGATTTTTTTGTTATCTCAATCCAACCTACACCCTGCAGCTTTTTGTCACACCTTATGCAAATCACCCTGTTTTAAAACGAATTTATGAAAAAAAATTATTTCGAGAATTGTAAGAGACCAGCTTTAAAAAAACCCTGTTTATCACTTTCACTTTTAGTTTTGTGTTTTTTGATAAAATTATAATAAAAACCTGCCAAAATACTCTCAAAAGTTCATTTATCAAAATCGTTCCAGTCGTTTTCGAGAAAAAGAGTTTTTCCTTAACGGTTATTTGACAAGTGCCGTTATTTTTAGCCCTAAAAATATAATTTCATTAAGCCCTCTGAAAAATTCTAAAAGAACCATACGTACCAAATTTGAAACTAACCACTATCTGTTAAGTCTGCATATCGTTAAATAATGATAGTAATGTCATGTTTGATTGTTATCTCATGCCGGGTAAACTATTCCAAATTCCTGTTGTTCGGCTAAAAAAACAATCCCCATCTTTCACGGTACGTCCGAAATTGGGCTCAAGGGTGAACTGATGGGCATTCCTTGCGAGACGAGTATTACGGGAGAAACTTTTAAGGGTAGGAATGCAGCTGGCTACTATCTAGCATTTTGTGGACTTAACTGTTAATAAAATTATTTATATTTGTACAAAAGCTATTCTTGATATTCCTCAATTTCGTAAAATTTCAATTTGAAGAAAAAAAATTGCACGACTGGATTGCTCTTGTGTACGGTCCACAGCGTCAAATAAAATTTGAAAATTTTTTTCTTTAAAAAAAAATATGAAAAACAACTTTGTGATTAAAAAAATTGGTAAGGAGTTAGAACAACAAGTTAGGCAAAATAATTTTTTTCTTGAAAAATGTTCCATTTATCAAAACTATATCTCAAAAACGGTACTTTATTTTCAAATATAATGTTTAAGTAAATTGTTGGAAATTTTATCAGCTTCGTTTTTCCTTCAGAGTTTATTTTTCTACGAAGAACCGTTTTCGAGATATGCGGGGGCAACCGTTAGAAGGTTCCTGTAAATCACCCCCCCCCATCCCACGCGGGGATTTTTTATTGCGTGTAGAGGGGACCCATCCCTACACATTCCTGCTAAAATTGGAACTACATGGATTTTTTTTTGTATATAAATAATTTTGCCTGGACTATTTAAAAACAAAATTTTGAAAAAAAAATTACTTAACCGTTTTCAAAATATTGATAAAAAAAACTAATATATACATACAAAATTTTGGCTACTTACATCGAGATATTCGGGATCAAATATGATTGTTATCGGTTAACCAGTTTTCGATAAAGTCGAAGAAAAAAAAACGGTCCCATTGGAAGTACCGGTTTTAGCCTTGCAACTGATTTTTTTTTTACCACGATATATACAACACATACAAAAGTACTGTTCTTCATGAAAATTCTTTAATATTTGAGCTAAAAAATAAATTTTTCCCACCCCTTAGGCTGTAGTCCAAATACATATGAACAGACAGATAGAAAACATTTTGCCAGTAACTCAAAAATCTTTCTCTATCATCGTAATGCCAAGTTTGATTGCTTTTAATTTTTTTTAATCTGCACGAATGCATAACTTGCATTATATATAGCAATTATAATCATTAATTATTATTAATTATTAATAAGTTAGTTTAATTACTTCTTGCGTCTCGCTGAGTTAAATCAAATGAAACATTGAGGGTCCAACCTTGAGTTCTATTCTCATCTTTCCAAATATTTAAATAAAAAAACATTCTTGAAATAAAAGTCGTCAGTCTTATTAGACAAAAATTATTTACTCTTAGTTAAATTTCTTTTAATACATAAACTTTAATTTAATTATTCTAAGTACATTTACTGTTTTTTTTTCTCTTAAGAATTCAAAATGATTCAGTCTCTGTTAATAGCAATATGGAATGAATGGTATAATGAATTTTTAATTTAACTACAAATAACATATTTTTTTTAAATTTTATGAAATTATTTAAATACAAAAATTAAAACTACAAATACTAGTTAATTAATTTATTCGTTCGTATAATTTATTGTTTATTCTTAAATAGATTATAAGAGAGGTTGCTAGCATGTTCTGATTTTTAAAAACTTATTAATTAATCTATATGTTTTATTTAAATCTATATTTGAGACAATTTACTTTCGATTCATTTAAAATTAAGCACTTTTAACTTCGATAAGTTTTTTTTATTTTAGTTTTTTTTTTCATTTCTTATAATCAATTCGATTCATAAATAAGTCCGCTTTTTCCACCACGGAAAAAGGGGGATGAATGATGAATAAAACATGACACATTTGATAGCAAATCTTTTAACAGATTCTTTTCAGTTTTTCCTCTCGTTATACTTTTTTGTCCTTTCAAGATTCACTTCACTTCAAGTCACTGAAGAATGAAGATAATATGAATTTTAAAAAAGGACCCTTTCAGAAAAGACCAAGTTCGCACACAATAAAAAAAAATATAAAAAAAAAATTAAAGAAGGAGTTTGAGTGCAAAAAAGTTGTGACACAAGTGTTACCTCCCCCTCCTGGGTTTTTAACTCGAAAAAAGGATGATTTAATTTCGTATCCTTTTTGCTGGTTGCCAATTCTATTGACGCCTTGTTAAATGGTGCATGTAATCTGTTGCACTGTCAAACAAGGATTTTCCATTTATTGATTTTTTTTTTCAAATGTATCGAAGTGCTCAGATGAATGAACTTTCCACCTTGCAACTAGAAGGTTGTCACTTTGCCTAACCGCATCCCCAATAATTTCCGACGTTTTTTTGCGCTCATTTTGGTCCAAATGTTGCTGCTTCCTTCGACCAGCAGGAATTCATCGCATATATCATATTCGGGTTCTTTGGCATCGTTATGATCCTCGTGGTATTTTTCAGAGCGTGAATCACCCGAAACGAACCCACTTTCTGGCCGCGATAACGACGCTGTGTGCCAAGGGAGCTGCTGGAACCAACGTGCCACTTTAGCTGTGGATGAAAGCTGTAAAAAAAAAAATACATATATTTTAATTGAAATGTTGTTGCCTTAAAGGATATACAAATGTTTTTTGGACAAATTAACGCTGAATATCAAAATACCCTCATAAACTCTCCTACAAGGGAAGTCAGGAATGATAAATTAAAATCTCAAAACGGTAATACATTTTGTTGAAGATAAGGACTCAGAAACCTGAAGATGATTTATTTTAAAAAAGCTTGCTACGCCGGGAGTCCTTTTTATCACTTAATGACACAAATGACATATTATTTTCACTCTCATCTTCGTCCTTTTATTCTTTAACATAGAATGAAGAAATGAGAAAATGAAAGAAAAAAAACAATGAGCGCATTAAGTGGAATCTGGGAATCATCACATTCTACTTGCATCTAGAATTTAGTCCTTGAGGGGACGGATTTTATTATTTTTTTCTGAAATGTGTGAAAGGACGTGTCTGCTCACAAACACAAAAGTGCTTCGGGCATCTTTGCTTTTCTTGGAAATTAATTTGAGTTTTTTGTTTTGACCAAGTATTTTTGCAAAATTTTGCTTCCAGAAAGAGATTTCGTTGTCCGGAATGTTCACGAAAATTTGAATTCAATCAAATCGATTTCATAAGCTACTTTATGTAGTATTTGACTTAAGCTTATATAAATCTTATTCCAAGTAACATTTTAAAAGAAAACCCTTGTTAACATTTTTTTTTAGTTTATTTTCCCCTCCAAGTACATTTCAGATGGTTTTCAAATGAAAATTTTGTAAAAACTAATTCCCAAACACTGTGGCGTGTACGTAATATATTTACTGCGCTGATGGTGCTCCCTGCACGTGACAGTGTAGGTTTCACAGTAACACAAGCAATCCTTTTAAAGACGGTATCGTGTAAGTAAAGGGTTAAATCCCTACATAGTTAAGATGCATAACTGAAAAGGAAATGTGCGCTAAATTGTTAATGGGTGGTTTTCTAATTTAGAAATGTTACCTAATCCTATTGCTGTTAGGGAAAATTACTTTAGTTTTTTTTCTTGTTGGTTTTCCAATATTCATAGCAGCATATTAAACACCTTTAAGGAGCTTATAATTCCATTGAAACTTGAAAAGCAATTTATTTTAATTTAACTTTGGTGAATAGAAAAACTTGGAATCCAGCTCACAGAAATAAGGGAAAGAATTAGGTAAAAGTCTTACAGAAATTTTTGTAAAATTTGACAAGTTGCTGGTCAAAGTTTTGATGGGTGAGAATTTTTTGTAGATTTAAATGAATATTACTATATTTCTACAATTTCAGCTTTTTCCGCCATCAATTTCCATATTTTCGAAAAAATCTTTTTATTTTTATGATTGTGTTTTAAAAACCACGACAATTGGCTTGAATAACTTTGTCCTTCTTACCTGTTTTACTTTAACGTATCGAATTTATGTTTGGCTCTGGCTCAATCGAATTTCAAATTTAAAAAAATGATCTTCATTATTATTTTGTTTTAAGTAAACTATTTTTCAATGGCTATAAACTTGAATCTTCTTTTGAAGTTTATTTAAAAATATTGCTAAATTTAATTGGCAAGATGAGTTTTAGTCAGAATATTGTTATGTTTTGTAAGTCGTTACCATTTCAATTTTACACAAGATTTATTGATCATGTACCTAACATAAAATCCTTGCCAAAAACACAATGTGATTGGGTTTCGTAAGATTTGTGGAGATTTTTCAGCTAACATTCTTGAAAAGAAGATTCCTAGGTCAATGCTCGTCAACATAACCTGCTTTTAGGAATACATTAATGAATTTTTCGAACAATAAGCATGCCACAAGAAATAAAAAACCAACCACGCGCAATAATGCTTGATTTCGATGATCTATCTAGAAGCAGTGCTTTATCAGAGCCCTTTGATTACATCCTCATTTTTAAAAAATGGTCTCTTATTTGAAACTTCTAACCAAATTTAGTTTTTGCCGATGACTCTACTCTTAGGAGCCAGTTATAGCTATCATTGAAATTCATCATTGAAAATTTAAATTTTCGATTCTGAGACGTTCTAAAACTCAAATCATTGATTATGTTGATGCAAAAGTAAGACTTATGACTTAAATTATTATTTAAGCCAAAAGCATCAACATAATCACTGCTTTAGTTTTTGAACGCTTCAGAATCAAAAATTAAAATTTTCAATGATATATGTAGCTATAACTGACCCCATAGCTTTTCATACTCGTTCTTAAACCACGTTATTTCTTTGAACTCCGAAACAGCGTTGTGGAGTATCGAAACTGTATGGACTTTCATGTTTTGAAAACTCAAGGTTGTTAATCGTCGTTAAATCAAAACATGCCCTCAATGCTATCGTCTATTAATGACACTTTCATCTCTCGAATATCGGCCGAATTTTATTTATTTTTTTTTTTTTGGTTATACTTTAGTAGTTTTTTTTTTATAAATAACTAGATGCAATCGTTGACTTCGTCAGCATGGACTTCAGATTAAATTATTTGTATTATTTAAATCAAAACTAGCCAAAGAAAATTACACAGATTTCTCCCGCAGAAACGTTGGGATTTTTTTTTTCGAATAAAAGTAGCCTGTATAATAAAGTGCATACTGTACCTCCTCCGTCTACCAAACTTCACGAATTTGTGCAGTTGTATAAGCATGGAAGCCTTTAAATAAACCTCCAGCAATGTAGTATTCCATATTTAAGAATCTCTCACCCTGCATTTTTCCTGGATAAAAATTTCCATAAATGCAAATTATCCTACCAAACTTCATCCAAATTCATTAAGCCGTTGAGGCGTGATTGGGGCACAATCATCCAAACATACAAAATTTACATTTATAATATAAGGAGAATAAGTTTGAAATAATATACTTTATATATTTAAATATATCTATATATATATATAATATATATTATATATTTATACTTTCTATATCTCCATATCTCTGTTTCCTTATATATCTCTATCTCTATATCTTTTTATTTCTATATCTCTGTATATCTTTATCTCTATATCTCTATATCTCTATATCTCTGTATATCTATATCTTTATATCTCTTTATATTATAATGAATTCTGTAACTCTTCCTTCTACCAAACTTCACAAATTCGTGCAGTCGTTAATACCTGGAAGCATTTTAATCAAACATCTACCAATGCAGTATTTAGAAATAAAGCTTCTCCCACAGGTACCGTGAATTTTTCCTGGATAAAAAAATTGCCTATGTTTCAATCCAGCACCTTATACATCTACCTACCAAATTTCATCCAAATCCGTTTATCCGTTGAGCCGTGATTGGGGAACAAACATCCAAACATACAAACATTCACATTTATAATATACATATACATATAAGTAAGTCTTTTGGAGAACAAGTTTTATAAAATTCAACGGTGATAGCACACTAGGAATGTGTCTAATTCCTGGAACCCAATTTCGGAAGAAGCATCAAATAGATTCATTATTAAGCCGCACAACACGAATTTAAAATGGTTTACGGATGACTCTTTAGAATTATCAATATAATGAAAAATCTTTTCTTTTTGTTAAAATTGTCGGACCAGCAGATTCTTAATGTAGATGGTCTAGGGTTTCGTTTGATACCCCATTTCTTCTTCCCGAATGAGGTAGGCCAACACTAAACCGGAAGTGGCCAGTTTACCGCCAAAGGGACTAGAAAAGGTTAGTCGACAAGCAGTTTTGTACATTTTATGTAATTTGCCATTTATTAATGGCTAAATTGTTCATTGACTCGATGAGGTAGGTGTTCCTGCGGCCGGCTCCTGGACTATTAGTTATAACTATCGTTATATGTAGACCGGTGCTAATACAAAACAGTATAGGAAAAAAATAAATATAAGCTGATCCAATAGCACTACTTGTAACGGGTGATTTTTTAAGAGCTTGAGAACTTTTTTTTTTTAAAAAAACGCATAAAATTTGCAAAATCTCATCGGTTCTTTATTTGAAACGTTAGATTGGTCCATGACATTTACTTTTTGAAGATAATTTCATTTAAATGTTGACCGCGGCTGCGTCTTAGGTGGTCCATTCGGAAAGTCCAATTTTGGGCAACTTTTTCGAGCATTTCGGCCGGAATAGCCCGAATTTCGTCGGAAATGTTGTCTTCCAAAGCTGGAATAGTTGCTGGCTTGTTTCTGTAGACTTTAAACTTGACGTAGCCCCACAAAAAATAATCTAAAGGCGTCAAATCGCATGATCTTGGTGGCCAACTTACCGGTCCATTTCTTGAGATGAATTGTTCTCCGAAGTTTTTCCTCAAAATGGCCATAGAATCGCGAGCTGTGTGGCATGTAGCGCCATCTTGTTGAAACCACATGTCAACCAAGTTCAGTTCTTCCATTTTTGGCAACAAAAAGTTTGTTAGCATCGAACGATAGCGATCGCCATTCACCGTAACGTTGCGTCCAACAGCATCTTTGAAAAAATACGGTCCAATGATTCCACCAGCGTACAAACCACACCAAACAGTGCATTTTTCGGGATGCATGGGCAGTTCTTGAACGGCTTCTGGTTGCTCTTCACTCCAAATGCGGCAATTTTGCTTATTTACGTAGCCATTCAACCAGAAATGAGCCTCATCGCTGAACAAAATTTGTCATTATCGTCAATTTGTCACATTTCGAACCAAACACTGATTTTGGTAATAAAATTCAATGATTTGCAAGCGTTGCTCGTTAGTAAGTCTATTCATGATGAAATGTCAAAGCATACTGAGCATCTTTCTCTTTGACACCATGTCTGAAATCCCGCGTGATCTGTCAAATACTAATGCATGAAAATCCTAACCTCAAAAAAATCACCCGTTATAATGACTAAGCGAATCTGTCCTGAACAAGATTTGAATCGGTGTAGGTGCTTCAGTAAATTTATAATAAGTTTTGTTAAAAGTGTAACAGAACACTCTCTAGTTGAAGAGACGTCGGAATACTAAGCTTGTTTTTAAACTACTTCTGAAGGAATTATATGGATAAAATACACACATCCATTGCAAAGCTTCATTTAGGAGAACAATAACTTACATTATTCATTATCAGAACTATAAGAAAATTTTCATATAAAGAAAGAATAGGTCCTCAGATTCAGCCTTGGGCCAATCCTCTAGAGATAGTGTTTTAAAATATTTTTTTTTTTTATTAACGCCCGCATGAGGGACTATTTGTTTCCCTTTTTATGTAGAACACACTGCGCGGGCATTAGGAAGAAAGGGAGAGGAGAGATAGGAGGTGTCGATTAACATTGGTTTTTAATGTTTGCAGATCAAAATGGCAAGGGAAAATCTTGCAGGGTTAGCTATTCCAAATTCATGTTGTTCGGCTAAAAAACTAATGCTTATTTTTCACGGTAGGGACGAAGTTGGGCTCAAGGGTGAATTGATGAGCATTTCTTTTGAGACGAGTATTACGACAGAAACTTTTAAGGGGGGAATGCAGCTGGCTACTTCGAGTGCACATTTTTTTATAAAAGAAACTATAAAATAAGGAAAGACATGAAACGTTGCGTTGGTGTTCGAGAGGTGCAATTGTTTCATAGGCAGTTCTATTTTCTATCAATCTTACCGCTCTTTGTATTAAAGAAGTGGGATTTATACTCAAGTTTCAGGCTTATAAACGCTTTATAAATTCTAGCCAGATCAAAAGGAGAAAAATTCCTCTTACACCGATACAAAAAAACCTATTGCTTAGCATCATTTTTAGCGATCTCAAATATATGGTCGTTTCAATGCAGGTCGTCGTTGACACACATACCGAGCCGAGTACTGAAAGCTTTTCGGTTTCTTCGATAAAAGTGCCATTCATGGACAAGTGCATTGGGGTATGTTTAGCTTTAACGACAGAGGACAGCATTGAGTTTTCGAAGCATTAAACTCCACACGATTCCTACTACCCATTTGACAATATTGTATAAATCTGTATAAATAAATGAGGAAAAGAGTCGGAGACAGAACATAGCCCTGAGGCATACCAGTTATCACTATTCACGGTGTTGAGAGGTAAAAAAACCATTAAGGTCACATGGTCGTCTTAATATCAAATTTGACATCTTAAGTAGTATTTACATATTCATAATTGCGTTTGGGTATTTTTGTTTTTGTCGGATGCCAATAGGCAGCTTCCCGCTTGTACGAAGGGAATGGTTGTTGGTAGTTTTTTGTACCAAATCTGAAACCGTATTAAAGACCACCGTGATAAAACCAAAATAGCACAACAGCATTAGATTTGATAGACACAAAACTTCTACGATATTAACGTAAGGGAATTTTAATATTTTTTTTTTTATTATTAACTCGCGCACAAGGGACTTTTTATTTGTGTGTTAATGTATGTAAGTACACTGCGCGAGCAATAGGATTTAAGGAAAAGGAAGAACAGAAGGTGTCGATTTTAATGTTAATCGAATGCTTGCAAATGAAAATGACAAGGGAAAATATCGCCGGGTAAACTATTGCAAATTCATGTTGTTCCCTATCACTATATTTCACGGTACATCCGAAATTAGGCTCAAGGATAAACTGATGAGTATTCCTTTTGAGACGAGTATTACGGGAGAAACTTTTAAAGTTTAATGTCGTTAATAATTAGAATGAAAAAGAAGGGCCTAAGTGACTTCCTTGAGGGACCCTGGAAGTAGCGAGAAATGGACTAGAAAGTGCGTTTCCAAAACGCACTCTCTATGAACGATTTCTGAGGTAAGAAGATATCTTTTATTAAGGAATCCGCTTCAAAGCCAAGTTTATAAGTTCGGAATTAAGGGAAGTTTGACAATGTAACGCCTTTTTGATGAATTTGAAAAAAAAAATAAAGTTTTCCATACCTGTGGAAATACGCCTTGGGAGAAATATAATTAGAAAATTTGAAAAAGAGGGAACAGAGAAGTTGGGAACATTTTTTTTTTAGAAAAATTGCAAATAAATTATCCGGCCAAAGAGAAAAGAGGGGGGAAGAGGTTTTTTGCATCTTTAACTTCCCAACTGTACTAAGGTATGTAACCTTTGAAATATTTGATAGCGGATTTCCAATCTGTTTTATTTACATACTTTGTAAGCTTATTCCCGATGCAGTAAGACTCACGTTTTTATGTCGCAGAGGAACATGACTTTGAATCTATCTAAGCACATTTTATTTGCCAATTTCATTAATTTACAAAATGGCTTCAGCATTATTCCAAAGCAACAAATTTATTTATTAAAGGATAACGGAAGCGGTCTTATCTTACGTCAAGATAAGGTCTTAATTAGTAATATTTTAATTGTAGTTGTTTAAGCGTAACTTGAAGAGGTAATGGTGTTTTGTGTGTAGTTTTCTTGATGAATTCTTCAATCAGTTTCGTTGATTCGGTTACAGAATTCAAAAAGTGCGATCAATCAAAGATTCGTAGAAATATTTACGAACATAACTATGATTATTTTTGAAGTAAAAACATGTAAGTCCTTAGACCGTACTCGTTATCGCAATTTTTTTTTTCTTGAACAGAAAATGAAGGACTCAAAAAAATTTATTAACTTTTGTCCAAAAACGACCAAATCGTGTATTATTTCTTCATTCTTTAAAAAAGAAATTATTCTCAATTAAAAATTAAAACATATCATTAATTTAAATTCATTTATCATTAAACTTTTAATTGTCAACATAAAATATTACAAATATTTTGATTCTTTCCATAATTAATACATTTTCTTACTTATATTTGTAAAAGTCACTTGAATTTTAAATAATTACAATTTATTAAGCTTAAAGCGACTAATAAAATAGAATTTTATTAATTTTACTTAAATTTGTAATCGAACTAAAATTAGAAAAAAAAATATTATTTCGATATTAAAGTCCAGGTAAACAATAAGACGCGTTTATTCATTAATATATTTGTTTCGTTTTATATACAAAATTATTTTTATATTTAACAAATAAAATAATTGCGTTGGTGTTGTGAATATGTTTTTTGTGTTTGTAATTGCGCTTTGTTTTTATTTTATAACTTTGGCTTTTCTTCTATGCATCAACACAGTCAGTATTTGTATTGCCTTAAAACTATTGTTTAACATTTTTTTTAACTAATAACTAATAAGATATGATGTGCAATGATAGAGGTACACTTTTCGATGCCCTAAACACGTATTTTTGGCGCGCTGAATGCAGTTGTAGGTTCTGGTTAAATGGTACATAGTCTTCTGAATCACCCTTCGAGTGTTTAAGAACCGAACGTAGAAATAATTTTTTTTTATAATACTGTCAGAATTCAGTGAATTTCCAAAACACCAACCCTTTTCGATAACCAGAATCTTAAAATAATACTTAAATCAAAATTATATTTATGCCCTATTTGGTCGTATGCCGCGCCCATGCTGTCCTCTGAACTTGGCTCATCATTTGGCTCCGGTTTGGCACTTTTTCACTCGTGCTTCGTGTGATAAAACTGGGCGTGGCTGAGAGTTTGCGTTGATTTGTCACATTACCCGACTCGTCGGTGACTTTGAGCATCACTGTGTTGAATTTCTGTTCGTTGGTTCTGTTTGGTGATGAAGAGGTTGATGCCTCGGCTGATGATCGATTGTTCTCGAAATTTCCATTTCCACTTCCACTCGCGCCAGCCAAGTTTCCATTGGAAGCCCCTGTCGATTTCATAAAGTTATGGTTCTCTTCCAGCCTGTTAAGGTTCTTGTCTATGCTAATACCAAGATCGTCGTTGATGGGGCTGTTTGAGTAGGAATTTCGGTTCATCGTTCCCATTGGAGACGGAGTTAGGTTACCAAGGGAACTGGGCGAACTTAAAAAATTGAACGAGCTGTTATTGTTCGGACTACAGGACATTGGGTTGACGTAGAAAAACGAGTTGTGGGGCGAGTTATTGTTGCCCATGGCTCCATTCAAATTTCCAGGATTCAAACCATTGTTGCCTGGGCCAATGTTTAAAGCCTGCAAACGATTAAGTAGCTCTTGATTCATTTGGAAAAGTTCTTTAGAGAGCATATCCTGGTTGCTTTGAGCTGATATGGCTGTGAATTGGTTGCTGAGGCTCTGGAGGGTGTTCATTGGAGGAATCGGACTGCCAGACGGCTGTGACACTGGCGGACTACTCAAGTGTAAGGAAGACTGCTGAAGTTGTTGTTGCTGTGGAGGTGTTAACTGCTGTTGATGTTGTTGCTGCTGTTGTTGTTGTTGTTGCTGTTGCAAAGTGGCACTTATATTTTGAAAATTCTGTAAATTCTGACTCTGCTGATTGAGTCCACTCAGCTGATGACTCAACGTTGTTAATTGCTGATTAATTGATCCCAAATTACTGATTTGCTGATTAATTGTTGCTAAATTATTGTTATTCGATGAAGCAAGAACTGCCTTTCTCAAAGCTGCAGACAAATCAGCCGGCTCCTGGAAGAGCATTTGCAATTGTGACTGGAATGGAGTTGAAGAAATTTCATTGTAGATTTGGACTTTTCATCGTAATCACGAAAACCAAAACAACACACAGGCAAATTTATTTAGAAAAAAAAAACACAATCCAAGCACTTTAAAAACAAACAGAGCACTAAAAAACATGCAAGCACTTAATAAACTCAATAAAAATCAAATTCAAATGGAATCGCTGGGCGCAATCAAAACGAAATCAAAACAAACACTAATAAAATTGTTAATAAACTTGCAGGGCATATTTGATTGCAATGGGAAAATAAGATACAAAATTAACTTCTTACAGGGTGACCAAAAAAAAAAATTAAAAACAAATTCACGTAAAAATTCAAGTTTTGAAAATATATTCTGAGTTACATTTTCGGCAAAAGTTCCGTCATATAAATGGCAATTATTAACTTTGTTTCCAAGAAAATTCTAGTAATAAAAATAAATCGAAGATCCCAACAAATATATATATGTACTTTGCAGCACACTACAATTCTGGCTATTGATATTCATCAACAATTTTTTTCAGATTTATCCTTCATAACGGAGTTATTAATGAATTGTCAAAAAATCTCACCAAATAGCTGTCATCAATGACAGCTAGAAAAGGAATAATTTCAATTAATTACAAATTTTGAGTTAATGCAAATCTGACGTTAAAAATGTAAAATATTATCTGAATAGGCATTTCGGACATGTCAATTTATCAAGTCCACCGAATGGTTTAGTTTGCATGAGTATTTATCACTTTTTTTATGAATGTCTAAAACAAATTACTTTTTGAATTTTTTGATTAAAATTGGGAACACCCTGTAAGAGCACTAAGCTTCAACAAGTAGCTTAACAATATACATAAAAACTCAATCAAGGAACAACATCAAAATAAAAACGAAAAAAAAGTAAATCCACATGCTTGCAATATTTGTATTCTGCTTACCTGTGGTGCAAGAGCTATATTGGCCGACGTAAGTCCAGTGGTGGCTTGTGGATCCGTGTACGCCCCCAACGAGGCCAGGTGCTCCAGTAATTCTCTATTTTGCTGAAGCAATTGTTGGGTGCGAGCCTGCAATATTACATGATAAAAGAGTATTAAATTTCGAATTGCCTGGCCGGCACTCATCATCAGATTGCAAATGGGGGTCGGTTTAAGACTTCCTCCAATACACTTCAACATACCTGAGCTTCAATTCTTGCATTTGTTTCGGATATCAACTGTTCTCGGACGAGCATCAACTGAGCCAATGCTTGTCGAGTTTGCATCGCTTGTTGTTCTAATTGATCCTTGAGTTTGTTGATTTCCCTGCTGGGCGATACTGGTGATGAAGGTGATTTCTCCTCGTCAGTCTGCAGGAAAAATAAAATATTGTTGAGAGAACAAAATATGATATCAAAACACAATTGAATTGAATGAATAAAATTGAATTGTTGGTTCAATAGATTTCAGAATTCGAAAACAAAGATATTTGTTTTATTGGAATATTGAACAAGGGGATAATTGTAGGTTGAGATTGTTTTTAATTGCCTGAACTTTAGTCAAGTGAATAAGCAATCCGGTTAATTGTTATCATTATCATTAGGTTTTGGATTGGAAATATTAACAACAAGCCTAACAAAGTGAGGATGACAAAATAAAATTGGTGAGATAGTTGTAAGTTAAAATGGAAGTATCCACGCATAAAATTTGCAAAATCTCATCGGTTCTTTATTTGAAACGTTAGATTGGTCCATGAAATTTACTTTTTGAAGATAATTTCATTTAAATGTTGACCGCGGCTGCGTCTTAGGTGGTCCATTCGGAAAGTCCAATTTTGGGCAACTTTTTCGAGCATTTCGGCCGGAATAGCCCGAATTTTTTCGGAAATGTTGTCTTCCAAAGCTGGAATAGTTGCTGGCTTATTTCTGTAGACTTTAGACATGACGTAGCCCCACAAAAAATAATCTAAAGGCGTCAAATCGCATGATCTTGGTGGCCAACTTACCGGTCCATTTCTTGAGATGAATTGTTCTCCGAAGTTTTCCCTCAAAATGGCCATTGAATCGCAAGCTGTGTGGCATGTAGCGCCATCTTGTTGAAACCACATGTCAACCAAGTTCAGTTCTTCCATTTTTGGCAACAACAAGTTTGTTAGCATCGAACGATAGCGATCGCCATTCACCGTAACGTTGCGTCCAACAGCATCTTTGAAAAAATACGGTCCAATGATTCCACCAGCGTACAAACCACACCAAACAGTGCATTTTTCGGGATGCATGGGCAGTTCTTGAACGGCTTCTGGTTGCTCTTCACTCCAAATGCGGCAATTTTGCTTATTTACGTAGCTATTCAACCAGAAATGAGCCTCATCGCTGAACAAAATTTGTCATTTGCGTCAATTTGTCACATTTCGAACCGAACACTGATTTTCGTAATAAAATTCAATGATTTGCAAGCGTTGCTCGTTAGTAAGTCTATTCATGATGAAATGTCAAAGCATACTGAGCATTTTTCTCTTTGACACCATGTCTGAAATCCCGCGTGATCTGTCAAATACTAATGCATGAAAATCCTAACCTCAAAAAAATCATCCGTTAAAAGATAAAACTGTCGGAAGAAAATGAAACCACCATCCCAAACAGTTTCTAGTAAAAAATATAGATTTTTATAAGCAGTTCTTAGGAGTTTGCCAAAATATACAGGTCACTAGGTTCCGCTATATTTGTTTTTTCGAAATTTCTTATTTATGGGCCGATCTTGATTGGGCTTATCACAGGCAGATAGGTGATGTTGTAAGGGGTACCTAAAAACACATTAAATACGTATTGGAAAGAGCTTTGAAGAGCTAAAAAGCTTGTATCTTATAGAACAGGACAGCAGTAAGCGCTTCTATTTAAACAATAGAATTACATTAATACATTAAAATATTAAAGCAATTATTTAAATTTTTTGTCAGTGGAAAAATGTTCCGAATTGAAATACAGACACATTTTTTTTTCTGATACAAATCTGTCATTGGGCTACAAATCACTGGAACGATTTGTTTCATTTTCTTTCAAAAAACAATCAGCTGACACGAAAAATGAATTTGAATCGGGAAAGTAAAAATTGATTTTAATATTTTGCCTGGTGCATTTTATTTTTGTCAAAATGAAAGATATCTTAGCATTCGACTTCCTGACTTAAAAATGTTAAGAGTATTGGCTTTTGAAAACAAACAGATCGTAATTGAGAACAAATTTCAAACAAACTGCTTGACATTATTCTTTCAAAACTTTGAATGTGAAAATAAATTGTTCATTAAAACAACTTTATTCAACAATTTTACGATATCTGTCATTTATTCTAATATTATAAATGCGAATTCAACTTTTTATGCCTTATAAAAAAGGGCCCAGAAAATGACACACATCCGTCTATATAGTTTTAAGCGTTTGCTTGTAGATAAGCATTTTCTTAACATTTAGTTATAGATACATACTCGGATTCGAGTATATTACAATAAGCCATTTCAATTCTGGTAATTTATTATCGACTTTTGTTCGTTTCTTTTTAACGTTTTAGCGTTTTCAATTTAAGGTTGGCATCAAGAGCCATGCCTATAGATACCTTGTTTCATTACTATGTTTGTTAGTGAAAATAACATGTTTTGATTGAGCCTCGATTAGAACAATATACCACTTCTTCGTCCATTTTGTTTACTTTATCTATTAAGAGTTTTTCGTAGCTTTTCGGTTACTCTTTTGATTTAGCTGGATGATTCAAGTACATCTCGAGTATATGTTTTGGAAAAACCTTGGCCATCGTTAAACTAAACTAAAAAGTTTCCTCGAGCTGTTCACCGGACAGATCTGCCTTATCTTCATCTCATTTAGCCAATCGTCCATCGTTTGTTCAAATTGGTGCTGATTGCAACTTGGTTTTTTGGTAACCTTTTACAAGCCTTCAACACAGAGTAATTCGTACTTTTTTCTGCGGGATAAGAAGAAATCTCGATTTTTTTTTTATCTCTTAGGTCAATCAAAATAGCTTTTTGTTGAGGTAAGCGGGATTCATTTCTTGATTGCTTTTCTTTTTTCGAGGAGAATATTTTTTTAATTTCTTATAAGATGTTTTACTCGTTACAGGTATTGACATTCTGATGTTTTGCGGAGTATTTTTCAAGACAAACAGGGGCTTGAAAGGCTTTATAAATTTACCGACTTTTTCTCCTAATTCAGGCGGAGTTTTTTTTCGCAATCTACATGAATTCATTCCCAGTTAGTTTTGTTGTTTGTTTTATATGGTTCCTTTATTAGTAAGCTTCCCCTCACTGTCAGCATAACTGGTTAGTGATCAGTAGGAATATCAAAGCTATCCTTGAACTTGGTAAAGTTCGTTTTTAATCTCGGTTTGACCAGTACGTTAGTTTTTCAGTCGACAAAAAGTCATCTCGATCCCCAAAGTGTATGTTTGGATTTAAAGTCATCGCCACATATTTTTCAGGGTTCAGAACGTGTAGTTTTGGAGAGACAAGTGAGAGTCACTCGCATTTGTACGAGCTATCACCGGGAAAAAAATGAATATGGTTCTCTAGATATAAGCAGTTTAACTGAATACTTATGCAAGTTACACTTTGAATTAATAATTATGTGTAAAATGTGACCTTTATGTTCTATTCTTCATTTTAAGTTAAAGTGTTGCCGTTGCGTGCACCTCCCTTTCCTGTATTTATTTCAAATACAAAATTACATGCCAATCTAAAAGGACCGTAATAACAAACATTTCACATATAATTGAGGTCAAAAAATTAGTGCACCAAATTAAAAAAAAAGAAGTTTTTAACAAACAAACACTAAACTTAATTCAGCCAAAATTTGACTGAAAAAAACTACGCTAGCTTCGAAAAACAATTTTGCAATCGATAATTTCATTTACATCCTTGATCATCTCAGATCGTCGATTACTTACTGACGTCATTGGCATCTTTAAAATGCAATGTTTTCACTCAATTCCCACAAATTTCAACAATACTTCAGTTTATACATCAGAATCAGTATTAATCATCTTATTTCTCAACAATTAAACAAAAAAAAAACTTTTTTTCTCCTCCCGGCTCCTATTTTTGAAAACAATCAATATTAAACAAAATAATAGCTGCAGAAAAAAATTGAAAACAAAAATCTCAAGCACCCGTGAAAAGATTATGTAAATTGTTCCATAAATCTTAGTTTTTTTTTGGATTTTCAAAAAATTATTTAAATAAGCATAAAAATATCATAATAAACATTTTTTTTATAATCAAATTTCGAAAATATGGCCATTTAGCTTGAATAAAGATATTTATGTGTTATAGATGAATTTTCAATCTTTTTTAAAGGGACTATTTTTGGAAAACCAAAAACCAAAATACAATGGAAAATATCGGTTCTGGTGATGAACAGCCGAACATCAAAGCTGAGATGTCCGTCCAATCAACTCGCTGTCGATGCGTTGTATTTAGCTTGTTTGTTTACACTGAGGCACGAACCAACGAACGCCAAAAAGTTTTTGAAACAAGAGTATCCAAGATATATGTATGTTCGTGCTATTGTAAATTTTAGAAAATATTATCGTAAATACTTTAGGAATTTTTTGTTTACAATGGCACTGCAATCCGGACATTGTCGGTGTACTTTTTCACAAATTAGTTGCAACGAAGATTCGTTTTGGGCGCTATAAGACGCGAATGGTCAAAGTCATGGATCATTTTGCGACGTCGTATATACTATATGGTACACGATGGATGGATTTGTTTTTGAAAATCTCAAAATATTGGCATATTTCGAAAGAAAATAACAATCATAATGGTTTTGTATTATGTCGTGCACTGTCGAATCATCGATGTATTTTTAGAACTTTTTCATAGCTGCATCAGGAGAAGATAATTTGAAAATCATTAAGACATTACTTTGGCAGTCAGACGAGAAAATAAAATTACGTGTCGCTGTTGCAATGAATTACTATGAAAATATTATGCACATTATAAATGTTTTTTTTTTTATTTTAAAAACTACGCTATGGTCCTGGTGGGTGAAAGAATATATGGAAGGCTTGGTTGAGAAGAAAAACAAAATGCCATTCTATTTTGGAACGACGTAATTCACTGGTGGAGAGACAAAAATATTGAAATAAGAGCAGCAGGAACCGCGGAAAGTGTCAATGTTTAAAAATAAAAACGTCGGTTTGAAAAACATTATGAATACTTACGAGTACACAAGGTGATTTCCGATTGGCACTGCTCAGTTGGGGCGTTAATTCTAGATGATTGGGTCTTTGCGGCGGGCTAAGATCAGGTGTGACTCCGATTTGTTCTGAAAATTAAGGACAAATAAGGATATTTATTAGATTTGAAAAATATGCTAAGAAAATTACGAAAAAAAAGAAGAAAAAAACTGTTGGCAGTAGAAGTTAAAATATTGGTGATATTATTGAGTTTAAAATAGTTTTCGGAAATGATGGTCAGGGTTAATAAACATATAATTGTTAAAAGAAATATTCAAAGATAGAATTGAGATAAAATAAAAACGCATTTTTGAAGCTGAATAGTTTAAAATCATTTTATGTTAAGGACTTCAAGGAAAAAAGTTTTGAAAATACAAAATTTGAAAATTATAAACCTGGATATCGAACCTTGTCAGCAACTTAGACATATAATTGAATGGCTTTTGAATAAAATACGAAAGCAGAGCAACTTCTTGAGTTTCGAAAATAGTATTTAAGGCTGTTTTTTAAAGTTCCTTGTTTCTAGAATATTAAGAGAAAATTTGGTTGTTTCAAACAAAATTCTAAAATCATAAGTACCAGAAGAGCCAATATTAGTGCGACCATAATGCACGAACTGTAATTTGACAAGTGTCACACTTTTAATGTCAGATGTATTTTAAATCTGCTACATTAATCCTGCTACAAAATTCCACATACAAAGAGGCTTCGTCACTTCTTTAAAAGAGGACCTAAAAAAATTGGCTGAGGTGGCGTTCCAACATACTCCCCAACACAGTTGATTCACTTTAACTTTAAAAAGTTAATTTCCTAAATTTTTAGTTGCGATATAGGGACTACGTGGGCAAGTTAAGTGGGGTTCACATGGGACATTGCAGAGGCCAAGACAATGGGACAAGACAATCGTTGTTCCATATGAACAATTGTTTCCAGGACAAGACAATTGTCATTATATTGTCCTCCGGCGGACGCATAGCTTACAGGTGGATTGGCCGAAGGCAGCGCAGAGGGTCCCAGCCTCGAATTCTGGCTGGGCCAACAAATATTTCTGGCAGAGTGCAAGAAAATAGAAATGGACAAGATGAAAAAGGAAGAAAATGAGTGACGTCCCCAGGTTAGGCGAGAAGGTAACGGGTCGATTACCCCCGGGCCCTTAGTTCTTTGAGGGCCCGAAGTTTTTCAAAAGGACACGAAAATTACCATAAATACATAATTTTTTCTTTAAAAACGAGGGCCCGTACATAGTTTCCAACGGCCCGAATATTGTCTCAGCGGCCCTGGAAGTCAACATAGCGGAGACATCGGAAGATATCCCAACAACATCAGCCGATGCGTCAATGACATCAAAAAACAAACAAATCCAAGTTTGGTCAAGAGGCCAACAAGGATGAATGCGGCTTATGGAACGAGGTAGAGCGACCCGCGAAAAACACAGCAGCAGCCAAAATACGCAGCTTCAACCGAGTGGCGGCGGGCATGCCGTTAGAAATATAGCTGTCATACCCCAGACGATACCGCATACAACAAACATGTCGACATGACGTCACAGCCGTCCTCATCCAATACAGAAAATGAGAACAAAGAAATCAATAAGCTGGAGCCGCAAGGAATAGCCATCAGGGAAAACAGATGGTGAGAAGATGGAGAGACTTACCAAAGAGCAGAAGAAGGCAGCCAAATTAAGGGCATTCCTGACGTGCAGCAGCAACAACTGGTACACCTGCAACCTCAGCAACTGTGCAAAATCAGAAAAAGACAACAATTTTCAACAACAGCAACAACAAAAGCAAAGTTCCAACCCAAGTATCAAAATAACATCAGCAGCAGAGACAACAGCCGTAGAGACCAAAACCCAACAACAACAATTGAATCACCAGCAACAGCAATTGCAGATAAAGGAACAAAGATGAGTACCGCCCAACAAAACTTTTCAGCCAGAAGCAAACTGGACAATCTAAGGAACGTTTGTCCTAGACTGCTAGGTTGTAACTTCGAATAAATTTAAGAGACGCGTTGACATGCTCTAATGCATGCGCTGCCAAAGATTCGGGCATGCCGCTGCGAACTGGTAAATGCACTCCCGTGTTGCGTAAAATGCAGTAAGAATTACGTTGTAGGAGGGTGTTAGCTCGGATAAGACAGGGTCGAAGACAAGACCCAGCTAAATGTGTACTGTGGTGGTGAGAGGCACCCTGCAAGCTATCGGGGCTGTCCTAACTTCAAACAAATAGAACAAACAAAAGCACCGAAAGTCGTGGAAAGTCGGCCAACTTTAACTCCGCCTAAATCTCGTATGCTGAAATGACAGCAGGGAGGGCAACAACTACGGTATAGCTACGACCAAAGGTTACCTTCGATCCAGACAGATATTATGTCTGTGTTGTTGGCCATTCAGGGCCACTTAATGAGTCTAATATAACAAATCGGAAAGCTGGACGAATGGCTAGATCGTGTATGTAATGGGCGCGCTGTATGAGGTTTATGGAGCATAAGGTTCAATAACGAACTATACTACCTGTTCAGCAACTAAAGATTTGGCTAACAAAATTAATATAGTTAGGTCATTTCTCTTATGAGAAAGTAAATAGCTTTTAAAAAAAAAAAAAACTTTTTCTTTTACGTCCACCATTGCATACTACTTAGCACTGTTTATAACAAAATTATACTCATATGTTTATAAACAAAAATAAACTCGTACATTTATGACGATGTTTAATTGCCAATTTCTATTATCCTTAACCTTACTACGTCAAATTTTGGAAATAATTTATTAAATAAACAATATCGTTTTCGACCTCTCATTATATTTTTTTTTTATAATTAATAAAGCTGGAATAGACCGTAGTTAGCACAAGAACAAGAATAGAATTATTTGAGTTTATTACTAACAATTCATAAATTCGCACTTAATTCATATTTTTTTAACACCAGGTTGTACGTCAAAATCAAAATAGAATTGTTCCACAATAAACACAATTTCATAAGACTATACAATAAAAAAAAATATTAAATAAAAAAACATCTTCTTTTTTTTGTAGGTGTTTCGATTTGTAAAAGTAGATCTGAGAAGTGTATTTAAGCAATCGTTTAGGAGCAATGATTTCGAATAAAATTGATTTTTTTTTTGGAGCAAGGTGGCTGTTGACGTCACTATTTGGCCTGGCCGCCTATAATCGACGACATCATTATAATCAAGACAGAAATAAATCTCTTGTGGGCCATCGGACGACACGCTGCACGAGTAGCCAGCTATCTTACGTGATATTTTTTTCGTGCAGATACATCTGACTGAGACTGTGAGCAATGAAATAAAATAAAATGTTGTATATATAAAATAATAAAAAAAAAATAAACAAATAAAACACACTTTATTAATTGTATCTACCAAGTGTGTATGCGAATGTGGCATGATTGGGCAGATTAATGGTTTTTGTGAAATTCTTCGTGTGTGTCTTCTACAAATAATATTCTCAGTCGAGTTTAAATATTTTTTTTGTATAACTTATTAAATTATTATTTGTTTTTAAAACAATACACATGCCAATAATCTTTGTATGGTATCCTCCCATTCTTCTTGAGGGCGATTCCCGATACACACTGCAAGATGTGATCATTTGGGAGTGTTTTTTTTTTAATATTTTTGTTTTCAATAGACTTAGAAAAAAAAAACATAAAATTAAAAAAAAAATTAAATTTTTATTATAAATATCAATGTTTACGGATGTTTTTAGAGCTTTTATGGATAACATTAGATCAGACTCGTTAAAACCTACGCATATACAAAATGTATACAATGTTTGAAAAAAATTAAGAGAATGAAGTTTATTTATAAAACATTTAAAAGTTTTAAAGTTAATTACAATTTTTATAGACTTAAAATTGAAATGACAACAACAATTAAGAAGAATAAAACAAATTCTGAGCTTTGGTTGGTATCTAGTTTAATGTTTCTGTATTGCTGCGCCAGACAATCTGGAATCAATAAAAAAACAAGAAGCGTAATAATATATCTCTAGTTTAAAACTAAAAAAATAAATACAGTGTATTTAAAGGGGTTAACAAAATAACATATGTGTACTTTAACGAGTTTGTGAATCAATTAAAAAATAAATTGCAAGACTAGATCGCACGTACTTGCTCATATGTGCGGTCACATCACTTAACGTTTTTTAGTAAAAATGGAGTGCGCCATCACACGTCTTGTATAGTAACGAATTTACAAAAAAATGTATTTCGAAAATTGTAGAACGGATTTTGAAAAAATCCTGTTATTTTATTTTACTTTTTTGAAAAAAAAAGTTTGTTATTTTGGTATGCAGTTTCTTAGAGTTTATTAATATACTTGTGATTATGAAACTACAAATAATTTTTACTTGCGATTGAAGTACTAAAATGCAAGTTATGGATTCGTGCAAAAGAAAAAAAATCTAACAATGAAACCTGAAATTACGATAATAGAGAAGTTGAAAAAAGTGGGTCCGGAAATTCTGTGCGTCTGTCTGTTCGCGCCGCTACAGCCTAAACGGATGGGCCGATTTGCTTAAAACTTGGTATTTAGTATTTATTAGGTAGTATCTCGGGAGTGTTTTTCATTTTTGCTCTAGGTCGTCGAAAAATAACGGTACTTACCATACAATTTTGAAAAAAAAGTAAGATTTTCTCGAAAACGCCTCTAACGATTTTGATAAAACTTTCAGAGTGCTAATTTTTACAATAATACATATTTCAGTTAGAATAAATTTTTCGAAATTTGTTCTATAACGGTACCTCTCATATAACCGATATATATAACCGATATAACTGATTTCAATAAAATTTTGCACACAGGAAGTCATTTGTAATTCAATTAATATCGCATTTCAAAATTTTCAAAAACTTTTTTTTTCGATTTTTTAAATTCTTAAAAAAACAAAAGTTGTTTTCGAAATATTTTGAAAATGGGTGAATTGAATTTTTTTAAATAATTTTCCCAGATGAAAACTACAACTTGCCTTATAATAATGAATGAATGAAAAAAATTTCAAATATTTTTTCGGAAAGTTCGAACGATTTTCAAAATTTTTTTTTTCTTCGATAGACATTTAGTTTTCATTATTATTTATTGCATACTTAGTTTTTCCAAGAAAACTCTGAAACTAATTAAAAAAAATTAAGAATTAAAAAAAAAAAAAATATTTTTTTTATTTTAATCTGGCAATACTTTTTTCAGAGTTGGTCTTTTTGACAGCTGTCTCTTGATTTATGCTCAGTTTGGTTTGCAATTTAATAATGAATAGACTTACTCCTGAACAAAGTTTGCAAATTGTGCAAATTTATTACCAAAATAATGGTTCGTTTCGGTGGAGCAGAGTATAAGACCCAAATGAGTCCATCCGCCATCGCGCGCGGAAGGATCTTGGTTTGCAGGCATACAAAATCCAACTCGCGTCACACGTTCGGTGAATGGGCCCAAAACGAAATGGCCACCGATCCCGATTTTCACAAAATTGGAAAAAATTGGGCCTAGGCTGGAATTTATTCGAGCCAGCCACGCCGGCCACTTCCCCGAAATAATTTTTAGAACATAATGCAAACCTTTATCTTTATAATAAAGCTACATTCTTGGCCATAACATTAAACTATATGCGTTTTATTTCTTCTTGAAAACCACACGTCTAAAAAAAAACACCCTTTATATACATATATATGCAGCCACTAAGCAATTATCTAGCATAAGAACAAGTTCATGCGACCCACTCGTGCATTTTATTTAAATTTTATTCTACGATGTGACCGCACATATTTTCATTAGTTTTAAAAATATTCATTTTTCAAAAAAAAAGTTCAAAAATTTAGTTTAATTAGAAAAAAAAAGTTATTTAAAATTTTGATATGCAGAGTTAATTTGGCTATCTAGATCTTTTCAAATATATAATTTGACAGAAATCCAAAGAGCCATTAACGAGAAAGCCAAAAATTTAAAAAAAACGTTATATGAACGGTACTGTTAATACCTTTTCCCGTAAATTTGGTTCTGATCAAATGATAGCCACTACCAAAAAAAAATTATCAAAAACTTTCATCAAATTCGTTGGAGCCTTTTTCGAGAAAAAGGGACCACATGTACCAAACATCATCCACAAGAAAGGAGACCCTCTAAACTGCGCCAACTATAGAGGAATTAGTCTCCTGAATATCGCCTACAAGATCCTCTCTGCCGTACTATGTGAACGCCTGAAACCTTTCGTCAGCAACCTGATTGGCCCCTATCAGTGTGGTTTCAGACCAGGAAAGTCCACAATCGATCAAATGTTCACTCTACGGCAGATCCTGGAAACCACCCAAGAATTCCAAATCGATACCCACCACCTCTTTATCGATTTTAAGGCCGCGTACGATAGCATTTATAGAGACGAGCTATACAGAGCCAGGTCAGGTTTTGGCATCCCCACAAAACTCGTCCGACTGTGCAGGATGACGATGGAGAACTCTCGCTGCTCCGTCAAGGTTGGTACTGACCTCACAGAAGCTTTTGACGTCAAAAAAAGGATTCCGACAAGGTGATGCGCTATCGTGCGATTTCTTCAATTTAATACTTGAAAAAATTATAAGAAACTCGCAAGTCAATTGTAGTGGGACAATTTTTTTCAAGTCTCTGCAATTGCTAGCATACGCTGACGACATAGACATCATTGGCAGAACTCGGCGAGCTGTCACTGGAACGTTTGCTAGCGTTGAAGCTGAAGCGGCTAAGATGGGACTAGCAGTCAATGAGGCCAAAACGAAGTACCTGCTGTCCACAAAAAGGGACACACAACACCGGCGGATTTGTACAGGTACAGCTTTGAGGTAGTTAGGGACTTTGTGTACCTCGGATCCGCTATAACATCTGACAACAACATCTCGTCAGAAATAAAGCGACGAATTACTCTTGCCAATCGCTGTTTCTATGGGCTAGGAAGGCAATTGAGTAGCAAAGCCCTCTCTCGAAAGACAAAGGAGACTCTGTATAAGACCCTTATCATCCCAGTCCTGCTTTATGGCGCCGAGGCATGGACTCTATCTAAAGCGGATGAAGATATCCTTAGTCGTTTCGAGCGTAAGATTCTTCGAAAGATTTTTGGCCCTATCTGCGTTAACGGGCTTTGGAGGAGAAGGTTCAACCAAGAACTATACGAGCTGAACAGCGACATTGACCTGGTCAACAAAATACGCATATCACGTTTAAGATGGCTAGGTCATGTAGAGCGAATGGACAACAATGCTCCGGCTCGCAGGATCTTCGATTCCATCCCAGAGGGTAGACGCAGTCAAGGAAGACCTCGCCTTAGGTGGCGCGCTCAAGTGGAGGACGACCTGAACCAACTTGGAGTGCAAAACTGGAGGCAGCTACCCAAAGACCGAGCTGGCTGGAGAGGCATGTTGGTTGAGGCCCAGGTACGTCCGGAACTGTAGCGCCCCTAAGTAAGGAATTAAGTACCAAACATCAATGGCTCAAAAACTGAAAAAGATAAGTAGCGACGTGGATATCCTAAATCTTTATCGAATGTCAGTATCTTCACAAATAGCAAAGTTGCCCTCAAATCACTCTGTTCGGTTTCCATAAGCTCTGTAACTGCCCGAAAGTATCGACCATACAAAATCGAACTGGCAGAAGAGTTAAAAGTTCATCATTTTTGGATTTTGGGTGAGGAGACGAAGACATTTCAAGAAACTTTTAGGCCAACGAATTCGCCAGAAACAAAATTGGACCAATAGGTGGACAAGTAACAATATTTGCCTACTCTTGGCCACCAAGTAATACTGGCAAAAGCTGGATCCAATATTTTTTAAATGACAATCATGACAAGTGACAATCACTTATCATATATAACCTTTGCTCATGTCTTGCAATTTCCCAAAGACATAAACCACATTTCGGAAAATTCTCCTTTGCCAATCCTGTGGTGATTCGACAGACAAGATATCAACAATATTTATCAAAAGCTCCAAATGGTTTAACTAGTTTGAGATTTGTCACTATATTATGTGGTAAGCAATGGGCTCCTGTGGTCCTAACTTTAATAGAACTTAAAACCTCGATTTAGGTCATTTTAAATTTCAACCCGAAGAAGTGAAAAGTATCAGGTTTTCCATTTAGGCAAGTCATACATATACATAACCCTACATCGAATTGTCTTAGTTCATGAGTTTGCTTCAGTTGCCTTAGCCAACTCGAAAAAACACAATTTGCTTCATAATTTGTAAACCAAATCCTACCAATTCATTAAAATATTACGAAAAACTTACCCTTTTTGGATAAATCCTCATCACTTATTTGCTCTGATGTATGTTCAACATCTAGCAGATCAGACGATGCGTCCGATCGTTCTTCGTTATTATCTAAGGAATTCTTATGAAGATTAAATTTGTGACACACTTCGAATGCTTGTCCTACGGTCCTTACAATACGCATAGCTTGTGACTGAAATGAAAAGAAGAAAATGTCCATCAAATCCAATGAATTATTGCAAACTTAAATATATAATCCTACGAAACAGATAAAAAAAAATATCACACTGTCCTCCCCAATTCAAACTTACCTCTGCATCAACATCACCAAAGCACTTGCCACTCGCAACAATACCACCACCAACATTACTGTTGACAGTGGCATATTTATTGTCAAAAACATTGCTGGATGTATCTTCAGGATTTTTATGTTGCTGTTGCTGTGGTGTGCTTATCCGTCGTTCGGCACACCGAGGCGCAACTACTGGCTCCCGAAAAGATAGCTTCTTTCGTGGCTTATCGGATTTAGGTCTGTCGTCAGTCACTGTTCCGCCTCCAACAACCCCACCCCCTAAGCTACTGGAACTGCTATTACCATTGTTTTCAAAGTTTGTTTCATTGAAGGACTTTCTTTGGCGAATTTGTGATTCGTAGTCATCGTTTGGGGTGCTGAGAGAGGAAGGGGCCACAACAACATTTGGACTTGTGTTTTGTTTGTGAAGGATTCCTTTTTTGCCAACACCGTCTGCTGCTATAGCTGTTGATGCTGACGACGAGGACGACGTTGACAATGATGATGGTGATGCTGGAGGGATTCCATTTCCTCCACTGAGAGTTGTCACCCTTTTGCCTGATGCTGATGACACCACAATAGTGCTGTTCACTTCCGGGGACAATTTCTTGAACCTCAGACGTGCTCGCACAACACTTCCGCCCTCGTCAATCATGCTTGACGGCCGCGGGCTACTACTCCCTCTTGACTTACTCAAGCTTCTATAGTTTTCATCTTTCTTCGTAGTACTTCTCCCGGGGCGCTTGCTGTTGCGGACTTCATCGTTTATCAGATAGACCACGTTTTCGTCGTCGAATAGAATGTGCTTGCCATTACCATGCCTTTCAGGCATCTCATTTGCCGCCGGTACACGTCCATCATCCTCGGATTTGGCTCGGATAATGTTCTCAATAAATGTATCGTCCATGAACTGATTCCGAATGTCCTGCTTCTTCTCAGACGCCAGTTCGTTCTCGACAGTGTCAATTAGCTCATTAATGTCAAGACTCTTATTCCTAGAAAGTTGCTTTGACTTCTTTTGAACGCGCTTCATGTCCAATCGACCGAGGCTGCTATCTCTGGCTCGGTCCTTGTTGAGCCTGTCTGTGAGGATGTCCCGAATAATTCCACCGCCATTGCGGAATATGTTCTTTTGGTAGTGGGTGTTGTTGGGTTCCTTTTTTTCGTCGGTCTTTTCAACTAACTGCCGTTGCCTCCTGCTGCGGGACCAAGGCAGGAAGTCAAAGGCCTTTATGATGGGACTTTTAGGCGAACTTGCAGCTGTGGTGGGAGTATTGACTCTTTTACTATGCCACACATCGTTGATACATCGTATCATGTCATGGTTGTGGCGCTTGGAAGCCGCTGATACCGGCATTTCAATGGGGATCGTTGTGGAAGTCATCACACTCTCGTGCCTCATCATGGCAATTGAATTGTTTTTTTTTTTTTCTTTTTTTTTTTTGAGTTTCGAGCACACACTTAATGTGCCGATTTGCACATGGACGGCCCCAAGGCCGTATCGTTTTCCGTCGATGAAATGTTTATGTAACGGCTGAAACCTCCACTTCGATTGTTGACTCCTTGTCAAAATATTGACCAAGGTCACACCGGATTTTGGGTTAGGAAAACAAATAATTGTCTTCTTTTTATTTTTGATTGATTAATAGTTTTTAAGTTTCACACTTTGAAGGTGATTAAGAGGCATTAACCTAGATACAAATAACAGGACACTGAATCATTAAAAAAATGCTTTTAAGCACTAGGGTCATGTACGGTTAAGGCTATAGACACTTTTTATTTATTTAGAGTGACACCTTTAAGCTTCATATTTCTGGGATAAATATTTAAAGTTGCTAGATGTTTAAAAAAAAAAACATTTTAATACCTGTTAAGAATGTGGTGACATTTTTTCAATACAAATAAGGTTTTCAGTAACCAAATAAGTCAAATGACTTATACACTCAGGCATTACTCTGTATTTGTGATGTGGATATGTGGGCGCGGAGAGGACAATAGTTTGCATTTTTTCAAGACAAATTTTACTCTTGGGGGCAGGACTCTGGAAAAAAAGCTTACTCCAATAAATATCTATCAAATACCTTTAGTACGGGGCACTGAACTCAGTCCCAGGGGGACTTCATGCATGCACTCAAGGAGCTATTGATACCCTTATTTGGAAATCAATGCCTGTAAATGACAAAATGAGGTAAAATTTTAGCTCGCTAAAGCGTTGCACGTTCGTATAGTCTGGCTAAAGAATAAGTCCTTGAACTAAACAGTTCGTCAGAAATAAGGAATTTTATCCGCAAGTATATAACCTTCTGAAAAATGAGAATTTTATTCAAGCTTTGGGTGACTATGCGCCTTTTAGATTCTAGCCGTTATAAAAAAAAATAATTCTTGCATCGTATTTAGGAATCCTTTGACAGCTATCCAAATTGACGAAGCTCCAATATCTGAGAAACCAGGTACAATAACTTTTAATAGTGATACTAAATATTTTGTTAATAATTGTGAAATATTTATTATCCTTTTATAAAGATAGTGGATCCAAGACTTCAATTATTAATTCTTCTTCACTACTTTTCAAACGGCAAAAATCTCTAATTTCCTGAGCATCTTTAATTTGAAGCTCATGTTTCACTTTTGAGAGTACACCTTTGCACCTTTTTAGTGACGATGCGACGGTCTATCTATGGCTAGCACTCTTTATTTTTGAAGGAATACATGTTTTTTTCAATATACTTCCAACGGATAACAAGAAGAGAAAAATATCAAGTGGACACGGTTTATGAGAGTACTCTCAGGAAATAAACTCTCCAAATTGTTCCGAGAGTTTGCGATACTAAAATGCAGAAAATATTACTATCAAATGGACAGCCAGCCCAGATTTTACTAGTGAATTAAGCGACTGTACTCCTAAATGGACACGCACCTTTAGAACAATGTTTTGAACCAGTTTTGTGAGATGCTGACGTTAATTCCACCAGCAAAACTAATCAGACAATTTGAAGTCTTTAACAACAAATATTAGTAAAAATAGAGTGGGACACAGAACGGAACCTTGCTGCACAACAGCATTTATTTATTTATTATCAGGATAGAAATAGTCCAAACGACGAATGGAACTGTTCGAAAACTACTTTCTAATCCATGCCTTAAGGAAATCGTTGATTCCAAATGCAGAAATTTTTAATAAGAGTTTTTTCAATTGTGATATGGGACAGTGATAAAACACCTAGAACACAATAATGAATGAATTAAACGGACGCATAAATTAAGAGCTACGTTTAAAATTAAATGAGCAAAAAAATAATCATCCAACCATCTTTTGTAGACTTTCATGCTTTGCGATTTTTCTGGGTTAAAAACTGAATAACTTCTAACTGCCCACTGATCTGTGTATGTCATTTAAAACATAATTTATATTGCTGATTGCATCTTCTAATATACCGAAAGTAAGAGAATTAAATAATAGGAAGGTGATATCAGCAGTACATGCTTGAGAGTAGAGGTTCCAATAATGACCCTTGAGGGACACCCCCTTTTAGATACACAAAGTTAGAAAACAAGATTTCAATGCAAACGGCTTGTCTACGAGTTTTGAGATAAGTTTTAAGAAGAAAAACTAAACCGAGTGGTTTAGTGACTCAAAAGCATTAGAAAAATCATAAAATACATAAAATAACTTTGAATATTTCAATCACTGAAATATTAAAAAAATCATTTTATGTACCCCATTGGACTGGAACGAATATTTTGTTTGGCTTAAATAATGATTTCGTAAGATTTACTTCTACATCAACATAATCCCATGTTTTAGTTTTTAACGCCTCAAAATCAAAAATTAAAATTTTCAATAATGAGTTTCAATGATAACTATTACTGGCTCCTAATATCGTAAACTTGTCAGCATTCAATGCTTCCTAAGTGCATCCTGAACCTTTAAAACAGTGGAAAAACAGCTGCGTCTCTTTGGAAGATCTAATTGAAAAAGTGAAAAGAAATTCTGAAACTCAATGATGTTGAAAGATTGAATTAACACCAAGTTCCCCAAGCTCTTGGGGAGAAGAGGTATCATTCCATAAGGCCTAAAACTCGACAGGTGATTTTATCTCGTTTTTTTTTTTGAAGAAGAATGATTTTTTCTATTTCTAGGAACTTAGAGAAATTGACTCAGTCAAACAGCTGTAAATATTGGCAATGCTTGCAATTATTGCACAGATCAGTTTCATCCTAGGCAATCGCATTCGACTTAATTGAAGCAAAAGATTATTCAATAGGCACAGAGATATTTGAGGAGAAGGACAGATTTATATAAGGGTTAGTGTTTTCATCAGTTAAAGAAAGATAATTGTTCAAGTTGTTCACGAAGTTTAAGATTAGGTCTCCCATCCGTTCCTAGGTTCTTGATAATGTCTTATTTTTTTCAAATATTTTAGAGCTTTAACTATTTTATTTCTATAGGCTGAATAACGTTCCCTGCTTGATCTGGTTTTTTTGTATATCCTAAATAAGAAGTTTTGTTTACATATTAAGTTATTGGTTGCTACTTTAAACCAGGGCCAGTTCTAGGAGGAAATTTTCGTTTTTGTCAAAACATATTTGCCACATAAATATTTTAATAAATTTGCTTTTAAATTAAACTTAAAGTCAATCTAAGAAAATCTAGAAATATGCAAATCAATATGAGAGACTAAACTTCCTAAAATAGTTTTCTATATCGGTTGTCAGAAGAAATTCCACTCAGCTACATCATATCACCAAAAGGGTACTGGGTCATCCAACATCCAATAATAAAGTTAAAAAAAAAAATTGCTAGATGAAGAATATTGTGATGGTTTGACACAAAAGGAAAATTAACATGACCAAGAAAAACAGAACAGGCTCAGAAGCAAAGAATATGAAGATTCAAACAAGATATTAAATTTAGAAAGGTGCTAAAAAGTTCTGGAACTTCGGACTGCTTTAGAAAAAACCAGATCTGGTAAAGCTCCAGGAGATGACAGGATTCCTTCGGAATTCTATATAAACTGTACGTCCGAGTACCTGTTCTCACTCACAAAGGAATTTAATAGAATTTTCGAAACCGCAGAAGTTCCAGCCTGCTTCAAAAAAGCAATTATTTATCCGCTGCATAAGAAAGGTGCGTACGATAATCCCGAGAATTACAGAGGCATTTCTTTTTTGGATTCTTCAGTGAAGTTATTCAGCACACTTATTTTTAAAAGGCTAACAGAGTGGGTTGACGACAAAAACATACTCAACATGTTCCAAGCTGGTTTTAGGAAAAACCACTCGACAATAGATCAGATTTTCACCTTATTTCCATTGCCGATTACTTTAAAAGCAAAACGAAGAAGCTATATGCTTTCTTCGTAGATTTCAAAGCTGCTTTTGACTCCATTGCCCGTGCATCGTTATTCTATAAGCTTTATACTTTGGGTATCTCAAGCAAGGGGTATTGAGTTCGGAGTTTTACGAATACCGTGTCTCATTTTTTGCCGATGACATAGTTTTTCTGGCGGAATCAGTTGACGGAATGCAGCGCATGATCAACCGTCTGGAGCGCTACTGTGATCTTTGGAACCTGACTGTTAACCTTGGAAAGTGTAAAATGATGATCTTCAGGGATGGAGGTGGTAGATACTCGAGAAACGAAAGGTGGACCTACAAGGGTCAGAATTTAGAAATTGTTCGAGAGTATAAGTATCTCGGTGTATTGATCTGTGCTAACCTTAACTTCAAAAAACATTTCGAGGCTAAATTAGCAGAGGTAAAGGGAGCTATTTCTTCAATCTGGGGACGGTGTATAGAGAGTTGGTTTGTGGACCATAGCGCAAAGATCCAGATATTGCGTGCCACTGCTTCTTCCATCATGTTGTATGGAGCTCAAGTGTGGGGTTGCTGGCAGTTCGATGTTGTTGAAAAGTTTCAAAGATATTTTCTTAAACGCATTTTTCGGTTGCGGGCCTGTACTCCAAATTACATGGTCCACCTTGAAACTACAATACTACCGTTATTCTTAAATACGCTAAAACAATACTCCGATTATATAATCAAGCTGTTGGAGATGGATGAGACAAGACTACCCAAATTGATCCTCAAGTCGATAATTACTTTGAGAGGCAACCTCGTCAAAAAATGTGAAAAAATAGGGGTTGATTTTGGAGAAAGATTACAGATTCAACCAGGTATTGGACCCGCTAATCTTAGAAACATGTTTCAAAATTTACTGGAAAGTGTAGCGCGCTCAGCTTAAAGTGGTTATATCTTGGAAGCTAAATCATCTCAGTATAGGATGATTTATAGCCAGCTCGACTAAAACTTACAAGGAAGCTCCTACTTCTTAAACAGATTACCGCTTTCAATGATAAGTACGATATTTAAAGTAAGAGGGGAAATGATCAACCTCAACTACATTCCACATCGTCCGGACCTACCTATTTTGTGCGATATTTGCAACCTCAAGGAAAGAGAAGATATTTACCACTTTATTGCCAGATGGCCGATTCTAAGAGAATATCGAGTCAGATTCTTCGATAAATCCGTAATGAACATGAACGAAGTTTTATGTATTTTGAATGGAAGTCTTGGTTGGGAGAAATTGTATAAATACACAACGATGGCACTGAAATATAGAACCCGAATAGTCGAAGGCGACTTTTAAATTTTATTTTTATACTATTTTAGTAAGAAATTTATAATATTGTTATAATGTCATTCTGGTAGACGGCTTTAAGCAAAACCATATTAAACTATGAAATTTATTGTAGATATATGTACAATGAAATATAATAAATAAAGTTTCTATAACTAACTAACTCAATGAGGTTTTCGGCAAACCCATGACTTAATAACTATTAAGTCCTTGTGCAATGACGGTACAGAATATTCCTGCAGCGCCTCCCCCTCCGGGATTAAAGGAGTAGTTATATCCAGGCAATGAACATTGGTGATCCTGGCTAGTATATAAAGTTTTCCCACAAATGTGCATGCAAATCCCAAGGTCAAAACGACTAGAGATCACCGGTGTCGTTAAGGAAATATCAAATACAAAAAAAGAAAAAATTGGAGTTTGCCTGTGTCGAAAAAATTAACATCCGAAATAATCGCGCAAGAAAGGCGAGATCATCGTAATGATTCGGTTAAGGAAAAAAACAAGACAATAAAACAAATAATAAACGGGAAGGAGAAAAGTGCTGTCAAAGTCAAGATGGATAACTGAAGAATTAAACAAAACAAGAAATATATTTAATGTAGTTCTCCAAAACGAAGATCCTAAACGAAGTCTCTTCAATCCATTTCAATATTAACAGAAAAATTTGAAAACTTTCAGTTTAAACCTTTTTTTAAATACCCAAGAATAGTTACCTCTAATTATATTTGACAAATTAGGGGCGCCCTGTAAAACAAATATTTTGGCTTATATAAATGTGATCCACGTGCGAAAAAAAACTTAAGAAACGTGATAATTTCTTTATAACTATGATAGGCATTCCTGTCCATTAAAGTGGCTATTTCACTTAAAAACTTGAATTTACAGAAAGTTTAAAATATATTGGAATTTCGCTTTTTGAGAGTTCTGGAAACAGACGCCACACAGCTTCTATTTACAAGTTAAATACTACCAGATGCTTTCCTAGAAACATATCTTCAAAATTATGAATAAAACCACCATATTCTTTAATAGTTTTTGATTCATGTCCAGGCATTCAACTTTGTGGAAAGAGGAATACCTCGAGAAACAAGGAATTCCAGAAACAAGTGTGGGGGGTGATTTATCTAATCACCCGCTGCCGCCGGCCGGTGCCAATTGAGTTCACAATTAATGCCATCGCGATTAAAAAGTAAACAAACTCCGACAGCCAGAAATATTATTAAATACCAAGTGCATGGAAATTTACATAGTTTTCCAAAGAAGTGTTCTCTACTACTAAACTGTTGATCTTTTCAGCTCCCAGGCCCACACGCCTTAAAAACGCTTGAGGTTTGTTGCGAAGGTAAACAAAAAGTATTTATTTTTCAAACGGAAGCATTGTTGGTTCGGCAAACATTTTAAAACATTTAACAGTAATTTTCCTCTGTTAGTTTTAGAGACTAAAAGCCAATGTACTTTGTATGTCAGATTCGAAAATCTGAATTTCAAGGGTTTCTCAAAAGTTCAAAAACTTACTATTCACAATGAAATACTTCATCATCCTGAAAAGGGAAAAGGGAGTGCTTCGCTAATCTTCCGATTACGTCATGTCAAGAAGTTAAATCCAAAACCACTTCCCTCTTTCTGATTCAGTGAAAAGATAAAAAGGCTTGTTTTTCATAATGCGATGGAAAATATTTTCCCATCACATTAATTTGACAGCTTATCGTTGTAGTTGTAGGTGAGTGTTTTCAGCACTCCCTGCAACATCAACTTTTCATCGCAATTTCAACATATTTTGAAAAAAAAAAATCACGAAAATAGATTTTGCTTGCACAACATTTTGGGGCGCTCGCGTGAGGTTGGTCAGGTTATACCATCCGAATCGGCGACAAGATGTCTCACCAAGACTTTGTAAACTTATTTTACACCACAGACAATATTTCAATTCTATATTAAAATAATTTTAACATATTTAAAAATATTTAATAGAGGAGGTGGCAAAAATATCACCACCAGGAAACACCTTCGTTTTGGTTCATAGATTATATGTAATGCTTTTTCATTGCAGCTGAGGAACTGTAAGTTTTAAAGTGGGAAACTTATTCGAAATCATGGCACAGTGGGTGGTTTAATTATGAGCGGAAAGTTTTTGTGAAAACATTTTAACGGGGCCAGGCAAGTAGTTCAATGTTGTTAGATGCGTTGAAGAGCATCAGGCGGAAGATTGATGTAATTTTTAGGGTGATAAGTAACACAAGAAACTACCGGCTGTTAATAAAATGGGTTCAAAGTCCTTATTGTGATAGAGTGAACAGTTGTTTTTGGTTAAGGAACTTTAAGATTTTCACAGAGACATTTTACATCAGAAACAGATTAGATATGACTATTGTAAATTAGTGGCAATATTAACGATTGCGTTGTAAAATATCTTGCAATTTCGCATAAGACGTAGGCAAATGCTATTTCTTGAGTATTTCCAAAAATCATTACATTACATTACATTACATTTTATTTTACTCCGTAGATAAATCTACGAAGTAGAGACACTTATGAGCACTGGCTACTGAGGCCATCGGCTCAGACAATTACAAGACAACACACAAGACGACATTGATACAGGACAGAAGAGAAGACAGAAGGAGAACGGAAAACAGAAAACACATAACACATGTCAACAGCACGCAGTAGCTTTTCGGACGGTCCCCCATCTTTCTAATAACCACGCGCAACGATGCTTGATTTCGCTGATCTCACGGGATCCCAAAAATCAACTTGACGAAAGACTACGTAATTGAAATTAAATGTCTACAATAATTACAGACGGTTGATAACACCAAAATAATTAAACATCAATCAAATCTTTTTCAATATCTCTTTGAATGCAATCTCAGAAAATGGTTATTGATTGATAGCCATCATTTGAATTAGGTATCTAATGCCCCGTGGCTTAGTGGTTAGTGTGTCGGACTGCTAAGCGAACATGCTGGCGCGTCCGGCTCATAGCCACCTCCTTTTCCGGGGTACACTGCTTCTTGCGAGGAATTGACAAAACCTGTAAGAGTAAAATTTGTCTCGAAAAAGTGCATCTCATGTAGCCATTCGGACTCGGTGGTACACTGTACGTCCCTTCAATTCTTGTAGATTAACAACACACCCACAGGAATGGTTGAGAATCACTAGCCCTTTGCTTCTTAAGGAGCCGTCGCGCCAATAAACATATTTAATATTTACTGATAGAAAAAAATTACCTACTCAAGGAAGATTGCTCGTCCGATCTAGACGGGATCCCTCATAATGTTCTTAAGAAACGTATTTAGAAAAACTAAATCAACCACTTGCTGATTTCTTTCAATTATCCATTTTTACAAATGTGTTCCCCAAATATTAGAAAGAGTCCTTCATTATCCATATACATAGTTAAGGATCTAAGAGCGATTACTCTAACCTATAGGCCGCTTGCTTAACGTTCATCATCATCATCCATGGACGCAACAACAGGTATCCGGTCGGGGCTTCGTTCAACAAGTTCTTCCATACATCCCGACTGGTGACCGGCGCAATCCAGTAGCACAACCCTAAGGTTTCTGGCGTCCTAGTCTATGCCATTCTTCCAACGTAAGCAAGGTCTCCCACGTTGTCTTCTACCGAGCTTATTTCTCTTCACTCAAGAGAGCTAGGTGCCCAGACCTCCGGAGTCTACCGACCTTTATAAAGGTTCATTTATTTTTAAATTACTTGCGAGTATTAAATTATATAGAAATCATATGGATTCCGAATACTGTTAATATCTTGGATTCAATCTTAATTCAAACGATCCTATTAATATAGACTTGTTCAGGGCTAACACTTCAAACCGTAAATACTGAAAACCAGGCGTTCCACAAGGGAGTCACCTTGATGCTTTTCTTTTCTTGCTTAATAGTTACCTTACACTTTAGTACGATCTGATCTGAAATGAACAATTTTTTATTGTTGCCTCCCTTTGCGATTGAGAAGTTCTTTTGATTATCAACTGAATTTCCGAGTTCTTTCTGATTCTATTAAAAACAGAGTTGAATTGACTATATATATAACCCAGCTCGGAAATAAAATAGGTTTGATATGAATTAAGGGATTCTATTGATCGGGTTGGCATCCATGAAAAAGCTATTAACTCCTTTACATTCCCGACATTATATCAACACTTATTTTTATTTATAGTACACAGTTTTAAGAATTTTGTTAATTAGTTATTTTATTACTTACTAGCTTACCCGCCCGGCGTTGCTCGGGTATACCGTAAATTTTCGAAAAAACGAACCCGGCGCTTGGCGCTACTAGGGGGCGAAATAACCTTAGTTACTTCCTACAAAATAAGCTATCAGCTTTTGAAACGACCCCAACGGGTGATTAAAATAGCCTCAGTTAAACTTTGCAACATCAGCTATCTTTCTGTGAATGTCTGGTCGAAATCGGGACATAAATAAGAATTAAAACAAACGCCTCCAGCGCCACCTATCGATAATTAAAATTGATTTACTTAATCCTTACAAAATCAGCTCTCTGCTCTGAATATGGTGATCTTTCTCACCTTGGAAAATTGCCGCTGGGCTCCACGAACACGTAACCCAGTTTTGAACGGCACTTACATTATCCAAAGGTAAGTGTTTGATGGGTCTTATCCAAAACCGGAATCATAGGGTTCTATACTTTCGAAAATGTCACAGAAGAGTTAATACATGCTTAAGAGCGAAAATTATTGATTAGTATGGCGGTTTGCTAAGCAAAGGGTCTGGGTTTGGCTCCCCGTAAGAACCAACTTTTTTTCCGGGCAGTGCCTTTTGCGAGAAAATGACATATGTATCCTCAAAGAGTAAAATTAAAATGGTTGCGAGTATAAGTCGTTAGAACTTGGCACCTTAAGGAGCCGCCGCGCCAATAATTTTATTTATATATTATTTATCACACATGAAGTTTCAACAAGATGGGTCACCAAGCATACCTCTGGAACCACCATGAGTTTGTTAGGTAAACACTTTCCAGAAAAACTGATCAGCCCATTTGGGCACCTAAGTGTCCAGATCTAGAAAATTGACCAATCCGAATTTCTCCCATAATTATAATAATACAGGGCTTGGAACATTACGATGCTAAAGTCACAATCATTGGCCTTTATATTTTTTAAATATGACGTCATTTTAGATTGTTCAGAGGTAAAAAAAAATATAAAATTTGACGTCTACCGAATGTACAGGTGATTCAACCACATAACTTAGAACGTCGCAACAAGAATTCAAGAGCTTCTCGTTTTGGAAAATTCTGGATGCAATTTTTTGTATTTTTCTTAAACAGATTCTATAAGAAACCTTAATCTTGCACAATTCTCAAAATAATATTGATGCAGAATATAGTAGCTCCAGTCGCATACTGACAAATATTATCTTTTTGACTGTCAAAAAATCGGTATCAACCTGATTTCTTATAAAAAAAAAATGCAAGACAGGTGTATTTACTAATTGGTTTCCACAAGGTTATTGTCACTTTCAATACTATCATACAAAGACACAAATGCAATCAATTTGAGTGTTTTATTTTAAGACGACCTCATACAAAAAAAAAACATTTTACTCAGATCTTCCGCAAAAAAAAACAAAGGACTTTCGAATATCATCTATCAAATCACTCCCAATTCCTCAGAACATATCTTATTATTATATCGAATTGTATCTTACAAATATCCTCTAGCTCAAAATAAAAACAGCTCATGGCTTTCAAGTAGCGAACACCCACAAGGTTCTCTTCTTGGGTCTATATATTTTATTTACTCCAATGACTAACTCTCACGCACCTTTTTTCAAGAAATCCAAACGTTTAACAAGGTATTTTGAATATTTTAAGAAGTCCTCCAGTTCAGCTTAATCATATTAATTTTCAAAACTGTGCAAAAAAAAAACATAAACAAAACTACAAAACTTTTAAAAACTTTTTTATATAAAAATTAATTTTAATCACTAAATAAAAAACGTGTCACATTTTTTGTTTGCAAATTTACTCAGAAATACCTGTCGCTCTCAAATCATTGCGTAAAAAATCATTTAAAATATTTTAGCAGGCAACTAGAAAAAAATCATAAAACAAAATTAATAAATTCGAGGAAATATTAAAAAAAAAAAAAACCAAAACAACAACAATAGAAATAGGAAAAACTTTGGGTGTCTCCAAAAATACATTTTTTTTAATTAGGTATCCACTTGAAAAAACAACGTGTTCTTGTTGCTTTCAAAAATATCTTAAGTAATTGAATTTTTTGCTAAAAATTTTCATTATTATTTTGTTTAAAAAAAAAATAAAAAAAATCCTGAAAATAGACGAAGTGGAAACAGTTGAAGAAGCAAGCACACCTAATTGAGAAATTCCTCAAATTCAATCAACCTTTGGCACAAAAATACTTTGCAAAAGTCAATATAATTGCAAAATGTTTATTATTTTTGGCCCTAAAGTCAGTAGACACATTATGGATGAAAAAGTATCTTTGAGATTTTTTTCTTTTGTCTTAAATAAAAAAAAAATGTCCGTTCAAAAGGAGGTAAAAAATGTGTCAGACAATGAGTGTTCTTTGCAAGTCACATGATGGGTTTTAATTTTAATAAAAAAATTGAATTTTCCAAGAAAAATTAAAAATATGAAGCTTAAAGGTGTCACAGTTTTCCAAATATTTTGAGCCATGTGGAAAATATGAAAAAGTGTAATTATGTTTAACTATCACAAAACCACGCTGTCACAATTATGGGCCTATAAATATGCACAATTTTAAATTTTGTTTTACTTTAATATTTTTTTTTTATATTTCCATTCTGCGCGTTTTGGAAAAAAGCACACATAAATCTCTCGACGAATTTCACTGTCACACACCGGGGACCATTTTATTTAAAAATTTGCACAGAAAAGAAAAAAAAAGTGACTCTTCTTTCAACACTTTGCCGGACAAGAAATTGAGAATTTTTTGAAAGACCGTTTCTGTTCGATGGTACCATACGCACTAACATTTTCCGACTCGAAGGTGGATAAACGAACGTTTGTTGTTCCGATGGATAGCTAGAAGTTGAGAATTGAAAATGCAAAAAAAAAAAAAAAAAATATACTGGCCTGTGGTGAGATACCTATTTGGAAAACTCAGTCATCTGTTTAGAACGTGAAAAAACACTCATTTGCTCTCTGTTTTTGTATCTCTGCGCTCCGTTTTGGTGTTCCGAAAATCGCGTATTTTTAGACTTAAAAACGGTTTGCTTCAAGATGAAAATTGTCGATAAGATAGAAAAACGTGGAAGACAAAACGAAGCGGCAGGGGTGCGTTGTTGTATCGTTGAAATAAGACAGAAGAGAGGTTATTAGTTGGAGGCTGCAACGTACACCTGTACGTACACTTTTTTTTTGCTTCTATTTTTGAAACATGTGATTGCGAAAATAATTTCTTGTTTTGTTAGTTTACTTTCTCACAACTTTATTGATGCATGTTGTTGAAAGTATGAGTTTTATAGCAAACGCAGCGAGATTATTTTTGAACAATGATTTAGAAAATTTTTAAATTCTATTGTTTTTTTTTTAACGTCGAAAATTTTGACGGTTTTGGTTGGCTGTCTTAATAGAGTTAGAAGATACCGGGCGCCTGTGAAATGGGAAGGGACATTACCCGGAATTTGAAGGCTATCTTTCATTTTCCTTTATTCTTCGCATTTTTTTTCTGTAATTTTTATTCAGGAGGCTCGAAATAGCTGGACAATTTGCTCTTTGCTTTTTACACTTCAGATCCTTTGATGTAATAAGGCTAGAGGAAGCTTATTTCTACAATCAGGGGTTCATCATAATTGCATGTGTTAGTTGTTGGTAAAATTAAAATAAAATAAAATAATGATAGCCTAACACATGCACAAAATACAAATACTAACTAAAATGTAATCATGCCAGTTAAATATGTACAAGAAAACATTCATACTCCGTTTGAATTCTAAGTACTGTGATGTTATAGTCGGAGGTGATTTTAATGTAAATCTAATTTTTGAAAATACTACAACACGTCTTTTCAACTATTTTTGTGACAAATTAAGTCTATTTGTTGTAAACAAACGATGGCCTACATGTTTTCAGTCAGTGTTGAATCCGTCACTAATTGATATATTTTTGACTACGAGAAGCATACGTGATCCAAAATCTTTTAGCTACCGGTCATATCGATCTTTTAACTTTGTAGATATTCAAAATAATGTTGCATAGTAAAGTTTTGTTATTCAACAAATTGCTGCAAATCTTTTTTGACAATTATGTTCCAATCGTTACCAAACAAGTTAAATAAAAGACACGACTGGGTCGCACGTACTTGCTCCCGTGTGCTAATCCTTTTTAGGTACAGGCGTCTTTTTGACAAAGATTTAATTTTAATGATTTTTTGACGTGCAACTTCTTTAGAATTGTTGTGGCTCGAACGAACTTGCGTCACGATAAAGGGATAAACACATAAATATATAGGATTGTTAGCTTTAGCTTGCTGCTTACTGTTTATAATATAATTTGCTAATAGAAAGATATAAAGGACTTTTTTCAGTTTAATTTTCATTTTGGTATGGAAAAATTTGAACAACTGGCATAAAGAGTCGTGGGAATCAGCAGTAGGGCAATAATGCTATGTAAAGGGACCTATATAGGTCCCAATAACAATAATTTACTTTTTGAAATCAAATTAATTAAAATAGCTTAATTATGTTTGACGGATCAATAAACGTATGGTGAGGGTAGGTATTAATGGAATTTATTAATGATACCTATAATAAGGTTGGAAGGAAGGTAGGTACTAAAATTAAGATAGACATTCCAACTACTGCTAAGCGAGTGGGTATAGAGACAATATTAAAAGGTAACACAGTGGTTTTGTTTATTTATAGGAAGGTGTAAACTTTTGTTTTCTCGATTGAAATTTTTGCATTCAGTAGTAATCGAATAGTTTTTTTATTTGTTAGTTGTTTTTGTGTGTTAAAAATAGGCTTCCTTATTTATTCTGTGTGCTTTTATGATGATGAAATGCTTTAAGATACGTAGGTATGCATGTAGGTTGTCACCTTCTTTTATTTGACTAATGGCTAGGGCTTAGCCGAACAATATGAAATAAAATTTGGGGGAAAAATTTTTATGAAATCAAAAAAACACTATTTTTTGGAAAAAATGTTGTAAGCCATCTTATGTCTTTTGCTGTTTTATATTTTATGAATTTTTCATTTCAAAATCGTTCGACCAGTTTTTTAAAAAAAATGTTTTTTAAAAAAAAAATGTTTTTTTTTTTAAACTTTTCGAAAACATATTTTTAATTTTTTTTGAGTATGTCAATTCAAGGAAATCTAAAGCTTATACTAGGAGAAAAATTTAAAAAAAAAATCTATAAAACCGTTTTCAAAATATTCAAAAAACTAAATAAAAAAAAAAAAAAATATTAAAAATTGAAAAAAAATGTTTTTGAAATTTTTAATAAGCAATATTATTTAAATCATAAAGCACTACATATTTTGAAAATTTCATCAAAATCCGTTAATTAATTAACGAGAAAGTGTGATTTTAAAAAACCGGTCATATGGGAGGTACCGTTATAAAACTTTTTCTGAAAAATCCATTAAAACTAAAAGATAGATTTTGCATAGAAAACACCATTGAGAAAGATTTATCAAAATCGTAGGAGCCGTTTTCGAGAAAAATAAGTTTTTCATTAAAAGTTATATGGCAGGTACCGTTAGTTTTGGAGCTAGAATGCCAATTCCAAAAACCGTCGGGTAGAGCACTCTAAAATTACTATATACCAAGTTTGAATCAAATCGGTCCAACCGTTTCGGCTGTAGATATCGATACGGACAGACAGACAGACAGACGGACGGAATTTCCGGACCCACTTTTTTTGACTTCTCTATCATCGTAATGTCATGGTTGATTGTTAGAATTTTTTTTTTTACGAATGCATAGCTTGCCTTATAGTCCCTATAAATCGCAAGTAAAAATGAAGAGTTTGCCTCTGGTACAGCGATATCGAAGCACAAATTAAGGAAAGAGAGCGTTTCTATTAAAAATACAAAAAAAAACCCATCGGAGTATAATAGACGTCAATACATTTTTGCTCGAAATAAAGTAGTTTTGCTTATTCGTTTAGCCAAGATAAGATATTTTTTTGCAAAAACTCGATGTTTCATTAAACTCCAAAGTGCTCTGGAAAAACCTTAAAGATATTGGTGTTACTGGAAGCAAAAATTCATCAAATTGTTCACTAAATCCTGAATTAATGAGGTCATTTTATGCTCCTCCTCTGCTTAATATGAATGTGCCTTTAATCTTGCCAGGAAATGATGCTGGCTTATTTTCTTTTAACTGTGTGGATGATAATAGGATTTTAAGTGCTATCAGGTCAATTAAATCTAATGCAATCGGCTCTGACAATGTTTCACCGAAATTTATTCGGTTAATTTTACCTATTGTTCTTCCACCTTTGAAACATATTATTAACGTGAGTTTCCTGATCCTTGGAAAAATGCAAGGGTTATACCAATGCCAAAAAAAAGTAATCCAATGGAACCTTCTGATTTCAGACCAATTAGTTTGCTACCTTTTTTTTGTAAAGCTTTTGAACGGCTGATGGCTGATCAAATTCTGAACTACATTCAAGCCAACAACAAGCTTTGTAAATGGCAGTCGGGTTTTCGCAACAAACACAGTTTTGAAACTGCAGTTGTAAAGGTCACATCTGATTTTCGTGTTGCACTTGATAGTAATCTTCTTGGTACTATGGTCCTTTTAGATTTCTCAAAGGCTTTTGATTGTATTGATCATCAAATTTTAATTTCTAAACTTTGTAATAATTTCAGTTTCTCTAGTACTGCTCTTAAGCTATTAAGGAGCTATCTTTATAACAAGGCTTCAAAAAGTTACGACTGACGAAGGTTCTTCTAGCCCATTTATTGTCAACTGCGGGGTGCCACAAGGGTCAATACTGGGGCCACTTCTTTTTTTCCCTTTTTATCAATGACTTACCTGAAATTGTTTGATGATGTTTTGTTGTATATTTTTCGTAAAATTGGTTTGATGGAAGATTGTGTTGCTCGAATCAACGAAGATTTGGTAAATATACAAAACTGGGCTAACCTAAATAAACTTCAACTTAATCCGCAAAAAACACTATGTATGGTCTGCTCAAGACATGAAGTTTATAATATGGATCTACCAGCGATTGTTTTAAATACACAGACTATTGAATATGTTCGCAAAGTTAAATACCTAAATTTTCAAATTAATCATAAATTGACATGTTGTGATGCAATATCAGAATTTATTAGGCGAATTTACTGTGGTTTACGTTCCCTGAGGTCTTCTTCCCATATATTGGTTACTGATTTAAGAAAACATTTCGTTAAAAGCCTTATATGTATTACCATTTTTTTAATTTTAACTGCGCCGTCTATCCTAATCTAGATTATGAATGTAAACGTAAACTTAATGTAGCGTTTAATGAATGCCTACTTTTCATCCATAACACCCCTAGATATGAAAGTGTTTCAATTTTTCATGATTTGTTGATGGGATTGAGTTTAGATAAATATATTATATTTCGCAATATTATTGTTCTTCATAATATTATTCATGAAAGGTGTCCTGGGTACTTAAGGAGAAATGCTTCAATTTGCACAGTCTCAAAGAGGACTTCGACTGATTTTGCCTCGATTTAGACACACCATTGCTGAAAGATCTTTTTTTGTTTCTGTAGTCAAGATATGGAATGGACTTCCGTTTGAAATTTAAAGAACTGTCCAACCGTCTACTTTTAGAAAGAAGGCATTTACATTTTTCTCTTCTTCTTTTCTTTGAAAGTCAACATGTAGGAGTTCAAGCCCACGCAGGTTGTGAGATCCTCCGCGGAGATTTAAGCCAATACAGGCTCATATATAAGGAGCATTAATTTCGCCCTTGTAGTTCCCCGTGGCTTAGTGGTTAGTGTGTCGGACTGCTAAGCGAAAGAACCTGGGTTCAAATCCAGCTCATAGCCACCTTTTTTTCTGGGGTACTGCCTCTTGCGAGGAACTGACAAAACCTCCAAGAGTAAAATTTGTCTCGAAAAAGTGCATCTCATGTAGCCGTTCGGACTCGGCGGTAAACTGTAGGTCCCTTCCATTCTTGCAGAGTAACAACACACACACAGGAATGGTTGAGAGTATAAGTCACTAGGCCTTGGCTCCTTAAGGAGCTGTCGCGCCAATAAATTTATTTTATATTAATTTCGCCCTTAACACGTTGATGAACAAATATTAAATCGTTATAAACACGCCTTTGGTGAAGAGTTTGCATCTGGAGAAGCTGGATTTGCTGTTTTAAGGTGGCAGATTGAGTGGATCATTCCAAGGTAGCCTTTCAGGACAAAACGGATAAAATTGTGTGTTGCTTCAATTCGGTTTTTATGAATTTCGTAACAAGGAGTCTAAGCCTGTGAAGCATACTCAAGATGAGGGCGTACGTAGCAATTGTATAAGGGTAGAGTTACATATGGATCATTAAATTCTTTTTTCCAATGTTTTATGAATCCCAGCATCGAGCTAGCTTTATTCACAATAAAATTAACATGCTGAGTAAATTCAAAGTTGGAGCTAAAGTGGACACCCAAATCCTTTAAACTGAAGACGCGACAGAGTTTATGCTGCGAAATATGATAATCAAACGCAATTACTATACGTTTCCTATAAAAGGTAATCGTCTGGTATTTTACAGGGTTAAGATAAATACCACTTTTTCTGCACCAAATACTAAAGTTGTAAGCTAATCTACCTGCACAAGAATGCGGACTTTGTTGGATTTAATAGTCTTAAAAATCTTCATATCATCTGCAAATATCAAAATTTCACTTTATTGTTTGCAAGAAGTAACATAATTTATAGGCAAAATTAAAAGTAAATGACCAAGATGGCTACCTTGAGGTACGCCAGATTGAGCCTCGAATAGGTCAGGAAGACAATTTCTAAATTTTACTTAGTAGGATCTATGAAGGTATGATTTGATCCAAACTATGAAATAGGGAGGAAAACCAAAAGCTTTTAACTTGAACATTATTAATTCGTCATTTAGTTGGTCAAATGCTTTGTCAGTGTAAACGCAACCAACTTCATACCCTTTTTCTAATGCATTCTATCGAAATCCTATCATAGCGTTTTTAGTTTTAAATTGTTCTCAAGGATACCAAACCAACAAATCAAGATAAGAACACAGATCAATATACATTGATTGTTGCAACCTGGAAACCAATATTTATGATTTATAAATATTCTCCAGCTAAGACAAATTTTAATAATTCAGGCGTTAAAAGAAATAAAATTACTAGAAAAAATCTTCATTGACAAAGCTAAGTATTTGAACCCTTTATCGAAATTTCTTTGTCAAAATATATAACAAACTTAAAGCACATAGCACAACTTGTAAGATGATAATGCCCCATAAAAAATGTAACAACACAATGGCTGTGAGTTATATTTGGAATCATTTAAGGATCGTAAATAAAGTTTATGCCTCTCATCTATCACTTGTTCACTCGGTAACATGCCTTTTGTATGAAATATAAATCTTTTTTTGGATATCTTCAAGTGATTGATGGGCATGGATTGGAGGGTTTCAATTACATTAGTACAAATTTATTTTCTTTATTCAATAAGGAAAATGTTTAAGTCTTCTAACGATATGAAACAAAATATAGATATGTTAACATTATACGAATAAAATAAGACCAACAACAGGCCTTAGACGGCTTATTCGGATTTAATTAAACTTCTAATACACCTAATCCATTTTCTTTGTATGATAGCAATTAGTCAAAGAAATTGGAAGAGGATATCTTTAATCTAAGAGACTCAATTTGACATTCCAGAGAACTATGCGTTTAAAGAATCACTCTGTGTTTGCCTCTTTAGAGGGCAAATAGGGAAAAGAAGAGGCCGATTATCTAAGGAAAAAAAGAACTAAAGACTCCTATAACGGAGCCAGAGCATTATTGTGAAATTGGAGCTAATTTGAATTAAAATATAACCAAAATAAAAGAGTAGCCGAAAAGATCAAGGCAGGGAGACCTTCTACTAGTTACTTACAACCAAGAATGATGCCAATCCTAAATCGGTTTAAACAGAAACAAACTTAAGATAGTAAGGAGATTTTCATAAGCAAGCAAGCTAAAAATACAGGTGTCTTCTTAAACCAATTCACTTGGCCATTCTACAGTGCAGCTCTCTTCAAATTTCTCTACTCATTTCATTAACTTTAAAAGATACACACAATAACGTTCCACTAATGGAATTCTTTACATGAGGTATGATCATGGCTTATAATCCAGTTTTCAAAATAAATATGTCATCTCTGGCATTTTACTTATTAAATGCCTTGCACACCATTTTGGTTCCTCTTGAATCCTCTCTCTGCGCAACCGACCGCTGAGTTGGTCAAGTGATTTGGTCTAAGCTATACACTTCCTCGGCCTTAAGATTAAAGAACAATGCTTCATGTAGTTTTAAAAGGGAGTGAACTAGCCTCCTCTTACAATAAAACAAATACTCCAGTTTCTTTAAAAAAATTACATATAACTAGCGGGCCCGGCAGACGTCGTCCTGCTTTTCTTGTTCAAATTCTTTTGATTTTGATTGAAGCCAGCTCTTTCGTTGCGTTTTTTTGCGTTTTATATAATGTTTCGCTTCCAAGCCACAAATTTCAAAATTATTGAAGTAGTGGCTTGGGCGGTATTATAATAATGGTCGCATGTATTGCAGCGATTGTTTATGTTCTTTGCCGAATTTAATCATAGTGTAATTTTTCATTGCAATGCTCACAAAAACATTTTTTGAAAGTTCGTCGTGGAATCCATTGTTCACAACTGTGGCAATGTTTTTGTTCTGGAAGAAATTCAATAGGAACCGCTCAATTAAAACTTTATTCTTACATTTAATTTATATGTACAGAAGAATTATATATATTACGAGAATATTCAGGGAATGAGCTGTAAAATAAGAAAATTCATCTAACTCTAGATTAGGGCATAATAAGCTTTAAAATCGCAGTGCATTTCTACCCTAAACCTATTATTTGACTTCGTTTAGTTTTAACTTCAATTTTAAAAATAATAAAACTAGAATGATATTAAATATCACTACCTACAAAGGATGAGAAATACCTGACAGAGTGACAGATACACAACGAACAGACTTTTAACAAAGAGTATACGCCTCTCTTCATTATTTTGCTTTGTTTTATGTCTTTCTTTTCTATCCTCAAATGTGTATTTAGTTTATTTTGAGCCTTCGTAGATTTCACATCGTTCGCCACAATGCCGCTGCCATTTATTATTATTGTTTTAATAAGTAAAAAAGCTTGTTTTCAAAAAGCTAATTAAGAATAAAAATCATTATAACGTTCAAACAAAGTGTTTGTTTTTTTAAAGAAATGGAGCCATTGAAGAAGAATTCTAAGAGTCTATAGTACTTATATTTAAAAAAAAGTAGCGCTTTTGCCCTGACAAGACAATTTATTGTGTTATAGCAATCGTCTTGATAGTAGGGTGTAAAGGTGACTTCATGACTATCATTTGACCGATGATTACCTGTGGATGCCCTGTGTGGATCAACGTTGTAGCATTTCTAATAGAAAGATTCGGGTGTTTGAGAGATATATAGTGTCTTCGTACCTGCCTTGGACTTCACAGAACACCAAGAGTACAAACACTACTATCAAAACGAGTTCCTATACAACCAGGGATCGGGAAATATAACCAGGAGAATTAGGATTTCAATTAAGCTGATTTGAGTAAAAATTTTGAGGACTTTTTTGAGCCCTAAGACTTTTGTTTTTTTTTAACAATCGGCGCTGATACAGGTTGAATTGGAGAATGGCGATCTCGTCGATATACCACATCGGCCGAGAACAGTAGATAGGCGGATCCTAAAATCTACACACTGTAAGGGGGAGCAAATACAGCGGCTCCGGTTCAGTTGGAAGTGTCCGAAAGATTCGGATTTTAAACAACTTTGATTATATTGAAAATATTTGTGTGCTGGGTTAAATATTTTCTGTTAAAACAAAATCTGACAAAAACAAATTTTGGAAGTAGATTTTTGGTTTTATCGAAATCGAAAAAAATCTTTTGCAGTCGAGGTCTGTTCCATTTATTTGAATCACAAATTAAAATATTTTAAATAAATGTCAGTTTCAAGTTGCTGTCTTTTATACTTTTTATATTATCATTATATTTTTAAAACACTAACTTGTTTCTATCAAAGGTTCATGGCTATAATGTGGGCGGCGGGCTGTCATGCCAAAAGAGGAACGTGCGAGACATTCGTAATCATTCTATTATTTTTTTATTTACTTTATTTTTTTTTTTTTAAAGAAATTGATTGATTTATTAATTTAGCTGATCTGTCTTGAAATATGATATTAGAAAAAAAAACTTCGTGATAAAACAAACATTTTGTTTTTATTTGTGAAAAACCGTTGGAATGATGGCATTATTCACGTCTTTAAAGACCAAGAGTTGACGATCAAACAAAGCTAAAAACTTTGGAGAAGTTGAAAATTTTAAATTGCAAAAATCACGATACAAAATAAAAACTAAAATATTACAATTCATCAGTAAGTGGGGTTTAATTTTCAGCATTAATACTCTGAAAATTAAACATTGAAAAATATCGAATTGTTTTGCTGGTAACCAATTCAGTTTTGAAATATTCCAAATAATCCAATTTATACATAATCTCGGGGATATAAGACAATTTAATTTATTCACCTTAAAGTCAAATACAGAACTTTGGATTTATATATGTAAACATTTCTAAACGTAAACTTTTCAAAAATCAAATAAAAAACGACTTTATTAACGTACCTATCCTTAAGATAAAGAACTTATAATTTTTTTGAAAAAGGAAAGGAAGAAGAAATAGAAAATTCAACACACAGACTTTGCATGCCGCGAACGCGTGCCTTTAATTAATTAAACCGCAATAGTATTTCAAAATTTATCCCATCTGCCATCAAATAAACAGAATATCTCAATAAACAGATTATTGAACTGAATTTAACATGACAATAATTTATAGAGAGAACACAACTACGACGCCGACGCCACCATTTCTTTATTATGTCTGTCCAGGCAAGGATATATCAACATAAGTTCTGTTGCCGACTGTATTTCTGAGACACTATTTATGCGAATGCGAACTCTTTACTCCTCCAATACAATCTGATTTAAAGCCCAACACAATCAATATAGCTGATCATATAAACAAATGACAACAGAAAACTAAACAGACGTGGTTTTATAAAAATAATTTTGGTTCTTGTCCAAAAAAAAACCACATAAAAACTGCAAGATGTCTACAATATTTTATGAAGTTTTTGTATATTATTATAACAATTATTATTTTAATTACAGACTGTTCCAAAAAAATTTTTTTTTATTAGTTTGCTAAATATAGGATTTTATTTTTTAAATTAAAAACACTACAACAATAAGAAAGCAAGAGCTAGTTAACTTAATTTTAATTGTTTGTTGTTTTTATAAATTAGAAAATTTCTACTTTTTATGATTCCAATCAAATAAAAAAAAATAGAATTAGTTTTTTTTAGGCAAACTCAGACAAGGTGTGTTGAGTTTCAAATATGTAAACAAGGGCCTCACGACATTTTGCACCAAGGCTAAACATAATACTAACATATAGTAGACTCATCGAGTCAATAGACAATTTAGCTATAAATAAGTTGCAATTTACATAAAATGTACAAAACCGTTGGTTGGACAGACCAAAATAATGCTAGACGATTGAATTCGAAATATGGGCCCTAATACCTCAACATACGTGTTCGTAAATTTTTGTTATACCTCCAAACCAAAAATTTGCTGTCGGGGTTTGGCTCTTAGAATAAAACGAAGAATATCTCTTACCCCTAATGTTGAATAAACACAGTGATTGCGTCAGGAAAATAGGGAAGGTTATAAAAGGTGGTACCGACGCGTATTGGTTTTTGGGTCCTGCTTTTCAAAATAAGTAGAAAAATCAGAATCAGGGGCCTATAGCAAAAAAACAATAAAGCAGGTAATGTGAAAATAATTTTGAAAAAAAAAATTAAAAAAAAACAATAATTTTCAAACATTCACTGTTTTTAAAAAAAATTAAATTTTATTTTTGAAAACTGTATTAAGTAATTTAAAATAAATTTCGTGATTTTTAGAAATATTCTTTATAAAATTAGATATCAAAAAACATTCAGAAAAGGATTAATTTTCAAAACGAAATTAACCAACTCATATAAACATTTAATAAAATGAGTAATTTAAGCTTTTTAAAAGCTAATTTTAATTTTTCGACATTAAATTTAATTTTAAAATAATTTTTTTTCTTATTTCCACAAAATTGTCTGCATATATATCCAGAAACTATTATTCCTTGCAATAATGAATCAGAGAAAGCTCCAAACAAACTCTGTCTGTTTTCCCTGATTTTAGACAAAATGCATGTTTCATCATTTCGAGAGAATTTTTTTATTTATTGAGAATTATTACGTTTTTTGTAGTGTTACACAAATAATTTGCACTCTTTAAAAAAAAAATAATTGAACAAGTAATTGTTGACTTCTTGTTTTGTGTTACAGGTTCCAGCTGGCTACTTTTTAGACACATAAGAGCATAAATGGCTACTATAATATGGTTGTTTTTAAAATTTAGGATTATTTCCATGGAAAGAATATGTTAAGCAATTAAATTTATAAAATACTTTTAAATATTATGTTTTTGTTCAGTTGAACGTAATCCCAAAAATCCCTCTGTTTGAAGACTTCTTAAAGCGCTCGTTAAATACTTACTGATTATGTCGAACTCATCCTTACATTTATTTGTTGGTTCATGGTAACAAAAGTCTAGTTTTTATTAAAAAAAAATCCATATTAAAACTATCAAACTTCAAAAATTGTTGAAAAAAGTTCCTTAAAATTGAAAAGTAAGGAGGAGTTCTTATTGCTTTATAACTGACTTTTAAAGTTGTTCCTTAAACTAAATTTCAAATAAAAACTAAAACAATATGCTTCCTTGCGAAATAAAGAATCTTTTGCACAGCCCTCATGTGTTGAAACTTTTGCAGCATTTTCTGTGAATCACCCTGTATTGTTAGATATACTTATGAATAAATTTAATTTCCACTGAAAGTTCTTCACACACACCTTGTACGCCATTATCTCCAGTATCCAACAATAACGAGTGATGTATTAGCATGAATACACCAACAAGTCATTACAACATTACTAACCCGTCTATCTGAAGCTGAAGCAGGCAAAACCAAAAAAAAAAAAAAAAAAAAACTTTAGTGCATCAAATTTGAGAGACAGATATTGGCGGTCGCCTGGAAAATGGCCAACAAAATCAAATATCGCACATACGCCTCCTACAACATTTTATTTAATTTTTCTTAAATTGTTTAAATTTTTTTTGTATTTGAATTTGTTGCATGTTAAGTATGGAAGCATGGTTAAAGGCTTTAATGATTTTCTTAAAATCCCCGAAAAAAGAAGAATACAAAAAAATGGGTTAATGCAACCGGAAGAGGAAGTCAATATAAGGCTGTTTATATGGCAGGAAGAGGTGTTTATATATTCGAGTTGAAATTGAAAAATCAAATTTGAATTTTCCATCTCAACGATGTAACATTTAAACTTGATACCATTCATTTTGATGTGAGGATATATCTCCATTTCCATTACGATTACAAGAGATAAACATATAAACATCCTTGAGGATGTCTGTGGAAGGAACCTTAAATTCGTAGGAATCTAACCGCCTGTGGATGTTTTTTTGAACTCGGCGTTATTATCCTTGCCCGTTTTTTACGTCTGGCAATGGCAAGGCTTTGGTGAATTGTTGTTTATTTTAACTGTTGTTTTTTATTTAAGAGACACTAGTAGCTTCAAGGAATTGTATGGTATTGAGGAGGAAAAATAGGATCAACATTTATTATTATTATTCAGATATAAAATAAATAACGAATACATTCATTGCACAAGGATCAAAAGGATAACTTTTATTGCATTCAAAATGATTAAAGCTGGCATTAACTTGGTATACTACTCGAAAATAAATGATATTTAAAATAAGTAATATATCCAAAGTGAAAAGACAATTGGCAATAAATCGGGTATAAGCCCAGTCAATTTTTGAATTTGTTTATTTCTTATTCAGAGACTAAAAAAAATCCTTGGAATAATACATAAATCATCAGAGATCCCTTTTAAAAGATAGAAGACAAATTTAAGTCAGATTAAAATTATTATATAAGCGAATACTTTGTTGGAATACAATTTTAAGATAAAATAAACTAGGGTCAAGATATCAACCCTGAAGTACTCCAGACGTTAAGTTAAGACGTTATCGATCGAAAGAAGATTTAGGTTAGATGAGATATTGAAAGTTACGGCCTTATTAGAACGTTTGGAACTATGTTATGTTATTAAGTTTTGAAAAACCTTAAACTCAGAACGCCTACATTGTATCTAATCCAAACAGAAAAAAAAAGTTAAACGATTCTTCTGATTAATTTGTGATGTTAAATAAAATCATAATAGGCACTTTTTCTTTAACTTCCTTAATAACTGCAGCTAAAGAAAAAAAAAAGTAGTTTATTTTTTCAAAAAAAAAAAAAGATAATCTTGGTTCAACTGCATCCAAAACTCCTAAAACGAATTTTGGTAAAAAATCATATCAAAAATAATGTGGTCCACCAAATTTTTAAAACTATATCATATTGGTATAGAATTTTTTCAAAAAATCGCCTGTGTTGGTGTGCAGTGCCAAGTTCTTATGAACGGCGAGGAATTGACTGCCACGTGTTCTTCTCAACACTCACTAACTGCGGCGATGCGATGTTCTCGGTGGAATTGCATTCCTTTGACGTAGGAGTATTGGCAAAAATCTTAATTTCAAAGAATTATAGACTCCTGTTTACTTCTTAAAATTGTTTTTTACTACTCTTCGAAAATAGGAAAATGCACTTTTTCAACGGATTAAATACTCTTGTTTCGACAGCAACAATCATAATATAGAAGAAATTCTTTCTTCAACATTGTCATGCTAGTAGAAAAAGAAATCAGCCCTATCACAGGTTCCGTCGTATTAGAATCGTACTACGAATCCTGAAAAATGGTATCACTGCTCCCGTCGTAACGAAAATGTTGGTAAGAATTTCGGAGTTCTGGAAAATTGGTATCACTAAACCGGAACGAATAGGAAATTTTATTGATTTTTCTACGAATAATTATTTGACCGAAAAAGATAAATTTAAGTATTTTCAGTCTAAAGAAGAACACATATTAAACTTTAAACATATGTATATAACAAAAGGTCAAAAGTGAATACGAACCGAACACAGCCATATTCCAAAAGCTTTTGGGTATGCTTCAAGAGAAGCCATACATTGTCCAGGGATAGTGGTCGAGGCGTCTCATAAAATCCTACGCAATCACAATTGAATCCATTTCAGATTTGTAAAAAATATTAAAAACTCCTCATCATCTTCGGTTCCAACGCTCATCGACAATAACAAACCAATTGTTTACTCTTCAGAGAAGGCAAACTTGCTCGCCGCCCATTTCGCTGCCAGCTCCACGCTGCCGCATAGCAACGTTGCCCTTCCTGTACTTGAAAATGTTAATTTTTCCATGGGACAGATTTTTTTCCGCACTCGTACAGTAGCAAGAGTTCTCAAAGATCTCGATATACACAAGTCCGCTGGCCCTGATGGTATACCCCCGATTCTTTTGAAGAGGTGTTCTTCCATACTGGCAAAGCCACTGCGTAAGCTATTCCATCGCTCCTACTCTTCTGGAATCTTTCCTAGAAGATGGAAAACAGCATTTGTCCAGCCTGTCCCTAAGAAAGGTGACCCATCCTCCCCCTCCTCCTACCGACCCATAGCACTGACATCCCTTCTTTCTAAGGTCATGGAAACACCGATTAACCGTCAGCTTAAGGAATATCTCGAAGATCGAAAGTCAGTACGGCTTCCGCAGCAACCGTTCCACTTGTGATCTGAAGGCATATCTCACCGAACAATGGAACAAATCTTTACATCGTTTTGGTGAAAGTAGGATTATTGCTCTTCTGGACCGTTCAATACAAGTTGTATTTGACGGATTCAAGTCTGATTCCCATAAAATAAATGCTGGTGTGCCCCAAGGCTCTGTTCTGTCTCCGACTCTTTTCCTCATTTTTATAAATGATCTTCTGTCTGTTACTTCTAATCCACTTAATTTTTTTCATATTCGTTCGATAATTCACGTCCTTCGCCTACGGACGTACAATTGCTACGGTGCCGTATGTCAAGCTCATTAAACTCCGATTTATACAGCATTGTCAAATGGGGTAATAGGAATCGTGTGGAGTTTAATGCTTCGAAAACTCAATGCTGTGTTCTGTCGTTAAAGCTTAACATACCCCCAAGGCCATTGTCCATTAATGGCACTTACATCGAATAAACCGAAAAGCTTTCAGTACTCGCTATGTGTGTCAACGACAACCTCCGTTGGAACGACCATATATTTGAGATCGCTAAATATTCTGTTAAGTGCTTAGGTTTTCTGTATCGGTGTAAGAAGTATTTTTCCCCATCTTATCTGGCTACAATCTATAAAGCGTTTATACGCCCTAAACTCAAGTATAACTCCCACCTCTAGGCAGGTGCTTCGCAAATATCACTCCACCTGCTAGATAGAATACAATATCGAGCGTTAAGATCGATAGGAAATAGAACTGCCACTGAAACAATTACCCCTCTCGAACACCGATGCAATGTTTCATGTCTTTCCTTATTTTATCGTTTCTTTTATAAAAAATGTTCACTCGAAGTAGTTAGCTGCATTCCCCCCCTTAAAAGTTTCTCCCGTAATACTCGTCTCGCAAGGAATGCCCATCAGTTCACCCTTGAGCCCAATTTCGAAAGTATCGTGAAATATAGGGATTCTTTTTCTAGCCGAACAACACGAATTTGGAATAGTTTACCCGGCGAGATTTTCCCTTGCCATTTTTATCTGCAAACATTTAAAAAATGTCATTCGAAACCTCCTATCTTTCTAATGCCCGCGTAGTGTGTTCTACATTAAAAGGGAAACAAATAGTCCCTTGTGCGCGCGTTAATTATAATAATAAAAAAAAGATAACTTTTTTCAAAACACAATTGAAGTATACACAATAATAGTGACGTTTTGTTTTGCTTTTCACATTTTGACACAAATCAACTGATTCCGAAAGTCCGGGTTTGTGATTTGAATGTTTTCGTATTCGGGGCGTAGCATTTCGTTCGGAAATTTTTTACGAGGGAATCTGTGATAGGGCTGAATATCTGAAACGTAGATTTCTATTAGATATCTTAATATCTACAGTTCAACGTCCAAGTTAAGGTAAAAAATCTTCGAAAAGAATTCTTTATCTTATCAAAATCGGATATTCTTTGAAAAATATTTTTTTTTTTATTTGGAAAATCGTAACCATCCCCTTTGTCCAGAAATTATCTTCTCGTTGATACTCAAAAATATACCAATAAATCTATCAGTTGACAAATAATGTTAACAATGTACATAACACAATAAATATCAAAAGCCTCTCCGCCCTCCGGCACTTATCCTTATTATATCCCGGCTATCAAGAGAGATATCAAATTCAATTTCTGCCTTATGCCATTATGGCCGGCAGTTTGAAAACCTCATGATTTATTTATGCTTTAACACTCCAAAAGAACACCAAAGGCATAAATCTTTGAGTCGGTATTTATGGCCAGAGTCGAAATGAATAAATTCTATTTTCGTGCCACAAAAACATTAGGTAAACACGCACCTTTGCCAAAACATAAGAAACAAAAAAATCAAAAAAAAACAGGACTAAACCAAAATTTTCAAAACCAGAAATATAATAATATCTACAAATTATTCTATTTGCAATGAATTTATTAAAAGGTTTCTGGTCCAATGAAAGGTACATTACCAGGGAACAGTATCCCTCCTCAAGCCAAGTCGATACTTAATATATTGTTTTCTTTTTTTCCAGAAGACTGGCGTCTGTTCTGTTCATTGAATTAAACAGGTAAATTCAGGTGGAAACGCAAATGGTTACCATTATTGTGTATCCATAGCGCTTTGCATAATTTATTGTATTCCGAATAATCCTTGCGAAATAGGTATGGTCGTGTAGGTACATATTGGGAGCGGGAGATGTGATAGCTGTTAATTAATTAGGATCCTTTGGGTCTATTAAGAAGCAATGAACGGAGTTAAAGGTGCTCAACTCATTAAAGACGCTTAAACAGATCATATCAGAGGTGAACATGGAAATAATATTAGACTTTATAGAGTCATTTCTGGATTAATTGAATGGGTTATGGAAGGTGTTTATGTTAAAAGGTATTTTTGCAATCATTTGTAATTAGCCTTACTGATATTATACATGCGAATGTTACCTTACTCAACCAATTTCCTTGAAATTTTGTACACATTTTCAGGTGTAAAGTATCTTTTATTAAAAATACTTTTCCCGGGCTATAGAAGTGGCGAATCAAATTACTATGATTTACACTCCTAAGAGTAGGCAACAATTATAACTTGGCTCGAACGCCTTTAGGTATACTTCAATTTATATAAGTATGATGTTTTATTTCCCTTGGGGCAAACATTGTAGATATATACACTGCCCAATAGTACTCTCGGGAAGCAGAATTTTTACTTGCGATCATATGTACTATAATGGAAGTTATGACCATAGGTTGACGAGATGGGTTGAAGAGAATAAACTCCTTAGTATTTTTCAAGCCGGTTTTCGGGCGGGACTATCCACGATGGATCATATATTTGCTCTCGATTTTTTTGTCGATTTTAGGGCGGCTTTTGATACTGTGAACAGAGCTTCCTTAATCTATAAGCTTTCAACGTTAGGTTTATCGACAAAGTTTCTCAATTTATATAAGCTACTTATAACCGATACCTCTGCTGCTATTTGGAATGGAATATCAATGTCCGAATTTTTTAATACAAGAGCTGGTGTTCCTCAAGGTTGTGGGTTAAGTCCAATCATTTTTGCATTGTTTATTGATGATGTATCCAAAGATTTCCCGGGAGGAGTTAAATGTGGTGAAACTCTAATAAAGATGCTTCTATATGCGGACGATATTGTTATATTGGCAGATAATCCCATAACTTTGCAGCTTCAAATAAATAAGCTCAAGCGATTTTGCGACTTATGGGAGCTCTCAATTAATGTCACAAAATCAAAAATAATGATTTTTGAAAGCACTCATCGAAGAAGACTTCCTCAAGAAAAATGGTTTTTAGAGCGTGATCCATTAGAATGTGTCAGAGAGTATAAATACTTAGGTTTCCTGATAACAACGAAATTAGTCAATCTAGGCAGACGGCAAAAATTTGCCATGCAATTATTCTTAGATATACTTAAAATTGTAACATATCGAGAAGTTTAATAAAGAATTTATAATAATAATAATAATAATGGAAGTTATGTATTCGTGCAGATCAAAAATGTTGAGATAACAATCAAATATGACATTACGATAAGAGAGAAACATATTTGGGTTACTTGCAAAATCCTGTCCGTTTTTTGTCTGTCTGTATAGATGTATTTTTAACTTTTATTATTTTGATATTCTACAGAGGATTTTTTTTAGCTCAAATATTAACGGTATCAGCCCTATAACCGTTAAGTAAAAACTTATTTTTTCTCTGAAGCGGCTCCAAAAGTTTTTTATGAGAAAAATCAGTGTATCTACTATTATGTGTGGATCATATTTTGGTAACAAAAATTTAGATGTCAGGCTAAAAACGGTACCTCTTACAGGACCGATTTTTTTAACTTCGACTTTTTCGAAAACTGGTTATCCAATAACAATCAAAATTTGTAACGGTTGGGACGGTTAGAAGCCAATGTAACAGCTGGGCGCCAATGAAATCGCTGAAAGATGTTGGTGGTTAGAGCTAGGGTTTAAGTGGGTGACTTCAATTTATAGTCCAACAGGAAAAAAACGCCGAAGGTTATGTTAATATAAAAACTTTAATTTTTATTCAAAACAAAATATACAAAACTCTTGTATCGATTAAAGCAAACAATATGATTAAATAAGAAATTAAGTGAATGAGTGAGTGAGTGAGTGTGCCTTTGAATTCGTTCATCCACGGGTAAGCTGTCCGAAGACCGCCGTACCTGTTGAAACGACCGAGCTAAAAGGGTAAATCAATATGGCAAAAGCCAAAGATTATAGACTAAATTACGTTAATCGCGCAGGGAGTGTGAACTGACAATTGCTATTGGTAGTACCCGAATATCAGATTCAGTTCAAACTCTTGATTGACAAGAGCATCTTCCTCTAATCGCGCAGCCCTTTTATACTTCTTTTGAGGGAGCTTTCGCATGAAATTCTTCAAAGCTTTTAACAATAAGCTAATCAACTACTTAGTACTAGTTATAATACTTTTGTGTATAATTTTAAAATTCCATTGCATACTTGTAGGTAATTATAATTTATATAATACAAAATGAAAATAAGAGGAATTCAATATAATATAATTCATTGCATACTTTAGGAAATAGAAATTATATAATATGAAGTGAAAATAATACAAATAAAAAATAAAAATAAAAATGAAACGTTGAGTGTAGTCGTGTTACAAATTGATATTTAAGAAGATGTAAGTAGCAAAAGTAATTTTATTTAAAATATTTTCAAAAAAAAATTTTGCATTTTTTTAAATCAATATTTGAAAAGGGGTAAGTGATTTTTTTTAATTTTGTTTATAAAAATGTAAAAAAAAAACGTTTTATTAAAATCCGCTCTCATGGTTATGAACAAAAATCACATGGCAGTTCACAAACAAACAAATGGAACACAACAGTGGTGCGTTCTTTTTGAAAGATCTTTCGTAAGGTACGTTTACATGATTCCTATTTTCGGTAGTTTTTTCATTCTTTTTTTTACATGAGTAGAGGAAAGAAGTAACGAATGGAAGAATGAAAGTTTTAATATTTTACGGTTAAAAAAGAAAATGTTTGGCATGATCTAAAAATAATAACTTTAAAAATTGATTGTAGAACATATGGAAATAGCGAGAAAATCCAAAGGTATCCTGAAATATCTGGGCTACTTTTCTTCTTGATGAGCCATATGAACAACCTCTGATTGCTTTTCTTTTTTGTTTCGAATTTTGTTGGGATTTTAGCACAAAAAAAAAAAAAACGAAAAAGGAGAACCTTATTTCTTCTTTTGGACAGACACGTACGTTGATGTTTACACTGATCTTGATTATCACGAACATTTTCAATATTTTCTTATATCTATACAAACTGCGCTGTTTTATCCCAAAAGAAATCAATCAAAAATTATCCATTACCACAAAAGAAAAATATGATTGCGAGTATAAAAACTCGTGTTTTTAGTCCGAGCTAGCATTTTCTTTCCCGAACGAGAAATGCCAAAGTTCAACCCTAACATTTTTTTTTTTAATTTTCATTCTATTCGTTCTTGTGCCAAAAAAAGAAGAAACAAAGACGCGATGTAAACAAGGTATTATAATAAATGGGTTGATATTTGACTAATGTCAAAAAATTGCACAGCATCATTGTGGACACTTGCAAGTTGGGACGTAAGTCCTCTTTTGAAGGCTAATACAGATCCGTTTTTGCATTGTGTTCGCCCAGTTGACGTTTGACGTTTCGGACTCGAATAACCGAGTAATTTTTGTCTCCAAACAACCTCAATTATTATTGTCAAATTTGTTCCGAGTTTTTGCATTGGGATGGTATTTTGTTATACAGATATACAGGGTAGGCCAAAGTGATTTCTTTTGGCCCACCCTGTATTTTTAGTTTAGTAGGGAATGATTAGAAAGAATTTTTACTACCTTACTCGCCTTAGAGTTGTGCACTTTCTTTCTTTAAAAAAGTCACATTAGAGCGCAATGGCTTGTCTGAATTATTTGTTGAGATCTTTTTAGACGTGATGTGGCGCGAAATACGACGATTTTCTGATGATGCATTGTGTCTCCACTAAATTCAACCATCGAATTCCCCAACCAAAACAAAAGCACGAAAGCACCGACAACAAACGTTAACCGAAAGCTCTTCTGGAAATTAGAATGTGCCAGAATCCTTCCAACGAAAAAGTACCAGCATAGAGTTTTCAAAAGGGAAATTTCGAGAACTTTGTCCATTTGTATACACCAATAGGTGGCTCTAGGAGTTCAACTCTATGCGTTGAAATGTGAACATCGAAAGCGATATTTAAAAAGTGGTTGAATTGATATAAAGTAAAGTCTTGCAGTCTATTTTTTGTAATTTTTACTACAAATAGTTGTGTTTGATAAATAAAGAACAACGAATTGTGTAATTTTAAACTGGAAATTGAGTTTTATTCAACGAACCCCAAGTAAAAATATTACATAGGCCTTGGCGAAACAACGTGGATTTCTCATTATCATCCTGGATCTGAAAGACGAGTTTGCTGATTTTCTGGCAGTAACTTAGGCTATTTAAATTACCTATTAGATGGCGCTGGGTGTTTTTTTTTTTTTTTTTTAATTCTTACTTATAAACCGATTTTGGAAGGATTTTCACAGACAGGAAGCTAATATTATAAGGATTAAGTAAAGTTATTTTAATTACCCCTAGGTGACACTGGAGGCGGTTTTTGAAAATTCTTATTTATTCCTCTATTTTGACGGGACTTTCACACGTAGATAGCTGATGTTGTAAAGAGTAACTATTCAGCCGTCTGTGCCTCTGGGGTCGTATGACAAGCAGATAGCTTGTTTTGTAAGAAGTAACTAAGGCTGTTTTGATTACTAGGTAGCACCGCGCTGGTTTGGTTTATTCGAAAAAGTATGGTATCCCCGAGCAACGATGGTTGGGTAAGCTAGTAAATGATATAATACGATGTCTTGTGCTGAGCTTTCATTTGAAGTTCCTGAATTTTTTCCAAGATCATTTCATGATCATGATTGTATCTGCTTTCGAATCGACCTCCCTCGCACATGGGTCGTAAAACTTTCCTCTCAAACGCACTTAAGAGATCAGAATGTCTTTTAGTCTCAAGTCTCGGATTCGTATGTAAGTACTGATGGTATAAGACCATAGTCTTGTACAGCAGAAGCTTAGTGGACTATCGTAGGTTTTGTTGAATTTTAGCTGCCATCCACGTGATTCTTACTCCATTATTTATTTATTATATTATTTACATTATTTACGATACTCACTATTGCAATGGAAAGGATTTGCATAAAATGTATTAAGTTTGCTCAAAATATGTTTCTAATTTTTGTAAGATATTATTATACATCAAATATTTTTTTTTAAGAACGGAGGACAATGTGATTATTTAAAGTTAAAATCAAAATTAGTCGTTTCATTTTTATTAAATTAAAAAAGTCCACTCACCTTTTTGTTGCTCTTAAATACTGCACACTTAAACTTATCTGTGCTAGAATCTCGGGCAATATAACTAAATATCTTGAGATCGCTACTGTCATGTGAAACATAAAATATCCTGTAAATGGGATGATAAAGGAATTCTTCTGGTTCACTATTCCATTGTTTTTTCTTAAAAAGAAAAGTAAAATATAATTACAAGCAGCGACGACTTCATTTAATATTTATTACTTACTTTTCTTCTTCGCTTTTTCAATAATACTTTAACGCCATCTACCGATACTGTAATTGTAACTTTTTTCTTCTTTTCATTCCGCACTTTGTAGTCGTACTGAAAGGAAATAAAAACACAAACAAAAAATAGATTATCATTCATAAGTAAAAAAGGTGAGAGTTCTTGAGTTCAAGAAATGATTATATTAATAAAGGAGGTATCAACCCCACCCTCTCCATTAGTAAGGATATTGAAGAATGGCAGAACCAACTAAATTAATTTCACCTCCTACCAGCTGCTGCCGCCGTGCCTCGGCGCCACATCGGCACCACTACCGTAATCAAAGATGAAAGACAAAGCTTCCAAATTTAATTTACAATTAAAGAAACGATAACACAAAAGGATCCTTCGCAGGAGCCACCCCCATCTACCAATACTTTCATCCTTGGCAACAAAACTTCGATGAAAGTTTCCAATAGAAACACCAAAAAGCAGGCGTTTTGTCAATTAAAACTTATTGTTAGGTTGTTCCTCCCGGGCGCCATTTACAATAATTTACATAATCACTTTAGTTGTATGCTTTGCTTTTGCAGTAAGGGTTAAATGGGCTTCGAAGTTGTGTTGAAAAGAGTAACTAATGACCTTATTTCAGAAGCATTACCACTGTAAGGGCAACATTGGAAGCATTACCATTGTAGAGCATCACATTAGGTGTCTGTTATCAGAGTGGTAATTCCGTACCGCACTTTGGTTATTTATATAAAAGGGGGCAACCCCACTTTTTGCTCTATTCTATCCAGTTAAGTTATTATCTTGGCCCCACATTCGGGCTGGGTACCTGTATCTATGAATTTCATATCAAACAAACCTAATTTATGGCTAAAAGTTTTTGCAGGCTGTTTGAGAACGAAAATGGCTCAATTTAAAATCTCATATAAGGCAAACAAACACAGACCCACCTCGAATACATTAGAAGTTTTACTGTTGTAAAATTTGCTGTAGGTCCTGGTGAACGAACGAAAAAATGTTAAACTTTTTCTTCTGTTTTCACCGATTAAGCTTTTAAAGATCCTTCGCTTGAATGACTGTTAAAGGGGCGCTATATGGTAATTGAGGGCGGATAAAAGTGTTATTTGCAAATGGCACTCTGTATGTTTGAAGGGTTTTCTAGGTGTATTTAGGTGAACATACTCTACAAGTCCTAAAACCCAGTGAGATAGCTGTGTGATGAAAGTCTAATGCCAACACATATTACAACGTAGGGATTATTTTGCAAATAAGTTGGAATATATTACTTAACCATGCTTTTTTGGCTCAAAAAGTTCAAACGGGCAAATTCTAATTTACAATAGCTTCTCATTCCACTAAGGGATGGTTTTTGGAATACATTATGACTTGAATGGGGTGTGTTTTCTGCGTAGAAAGGTTTTTTTTTGTTGGTTTGCAGAAAATGGTATGTATTTTCTACATCATCTATGTACATGATGGGGCAGTTAAAAGTTTTAATGTTATGGAAGTTGGAGTTTTCATGAGTTTTTGCCGATACTATGTTTTTGATTTATTTGAACGTTTTGATAACCCTTGGGTTGTTATTTCATAGGGCATTTCGGAGCTTAGTTTCAATTCCTGTTCTGTTTGTACAGATTGTTTATGCATTCTTTAAGTAAGCATCAAAGCACACGAATAAAACTAGAAACTTTTAAATTTTGAGAATAAAATTATAATAGTTTAAATTAGACGTTTGAAAAACAATTCATGTTTATAATGCTTGAATATATAGCAATTTTAATTCAAATTTGTTTTTTTTCTTTTTTATATTACTCCCTAGCTAGCTTGACACTACAATAAACAAAAAGTTGCCAAAAAGAGTTCTAAAACTAGATAAGAGCCTAAAACTATAATTGATGTGAATTTTCAGGTGCGTTGATACAATGTAGAAATGTGCCGATCCTGCGTATATTCTGCCAACTTCCAAATTGGCTTAGGCTTTTTTTTTTTTATATAATTTACACGCTCGAAAGGGGTTTGTGTGTACCCTTAAAATGTTTAAACACCCCACGAGCATTAAGGAAATGAGGAGGGATAAAAGAGGAGATACCGATGCACATTAATTTTAAAGTTCTGCATATGAAAATGGGAGGGAAAAACAAAGCCTGGCAAAGCATTCCACATTCGTGTTGTGCGACAAAAGAAAGAATCTCTATACTTAACAGTACGTCCGAAGTTGGGCATTCCTAGCAGTTCGAGTATTACGGTTGAATCGTTTCAGGGGAGGAATGCAGCTGGCTATTTCGCTAGAGCATTGTTTGTAAGAATAACGATAAAATAACGAAAAGCACGAAACATTACGGCGGTGCCCAAGAGATGTAAACGTTTCTGTTATTGTTCGGTCGCCTATCATTTTCGAAGCTCTTTTTTGAATTCTATCTTTAAAACTCAAGTGGGTTATATGAGCACCTGTCCAAATATGGGAATTACACTCGAGTTTCAGTCGAATATATGCTTTATATACTGTAGCCAGATCAGACGGGGTGAAGAACTTCTTGCATCTTCGAAGGAAACCTAAACACCTCGCAGCATTCTTGGCGATGTCAAATATGTGGTCATTGCACAGAAGGTGGTCTGTAATGCACATACCGAGAACTGAGAGGTGTTCTGTTTCTTCAATGCAAGTGCTGCTCATGGATAGTGGCATTGGAGGGGCATGTTTTGCTTTAACGACAAAAGACAACATTGAGTTTTAGAAGCATTAAATTCTACGCGATTTCTTATTACCCATTGTACAATGCTGTCAAGATCAGAATTTAATAACCTTATCATACGCTGCCGTTGCAGTTCAACATCTGAAGAACATGGATGTGAATCTGGAAACGAATATGAAAAGCTGAGAGTACTGTCGTCAGCAATGATTGGATTAGTTGTTTCAGATAATAAGTCATTGATAAATATAAGGAAAAGAGTCGGAGACAAAACAGAGCCCTGGGGCACACCAGCATTTATTTTGTGAATATCACATTTGAAACCGTCCAATACAACTTGAATTGAGCGGTTCGAAAGGTAGTTACTAATCCAACGAAGAAGAGATTCATCGAGTCTAAATGCACGCATTTTCGATAAAAGGGCTTGATGCCAAACTCTATCAAATGCCTTAGAAATATCAAGTGCAATAATTTTGCTTTCACCAAAACGATGGAGAGATTGGTTCCACTTTTCGGTGAGATATACCATCAAATCACCAGTGGACCTGTTGCTACGAAATCCGTACTGCCGGTCATTAAGAAGCTTTCGTTCTTCGAGGTATTTCTTAAGCTGAAAATTAATCAGCGTTTCCATGACCTTAGAAAGAAGGGACGTTAGTGCAATTGGTAGGTAGTTTGAGGGTGCAGAAGATTCGCCTTTTTTAGGGATAGGCTGGACAAATGCTGTTTTCCATGCACTCGGAAAGAGTCCAGAGGAATAGGACCGATGGAAAAGCTTACGCAAAGGTTTTGCTAGCGTTGAAAAAACACCTCTTCAGAAAAATAGCGGGGATACAGTCCGGGCCAGCGGATTTATTTATGTTGGGATCTTTCAATGCTCTTGCGACTGAACGAGTACGAAAGAAGATTGGTCCAATAAAATCATTTACGCTTTCGAGTACAAGAGGAGTTCTAACACCTGCGGCCAGCGTTGAGTTTGCCGCGAAGTGGGCAGCAAGCAGATCTGCTTTTTCTTGAGAACTGCCAGCAGGGGTATCGTTGAAGACGAGCGTAGGAACTGATGATTACGAAGAATTCTTTACTTTTTTTTACAAATGACCAAAAATTTGTACTGCCTTTGGGACATTGCAGTATTTTTTGCCGAATTTTTTGCTCATGTAAAAATTTGGTTTTTCGAATATGAACATTGCATTTCATCAGTGATGTTGGCTTTGTAACAACGGAAACTTACATTTCTTAACCTGATAGCCTCTCTACAGCTCGAATCAAACAATGAGTTTTCCTTAGGTTTGATACTCTTCGACTTGTTTGGGATAACATTTCTCATTCCTTAAAGAATTAAATTTGTAACCATGTCTGCGCTGGAATCAATGTCACTATCGAGGAAGCATAGTGACCAGTTAAAGGTCCTGAAATAGTTATTGAGGCCGTCCCTGTTGGCTTTCTCGTATTGCCAAACGGTTCTCCTTGGGTTTTTTCTTTAACTAAATTGAGTTGGCACGAGAAATTTGCAGAGATGACACAATGGTCAGATGTGCCTAGAGGCGATAATACACGAATTGTGCATTTATCAGGATCGGAGGTAAGAAACAAGTCTAGAGTGTTGGGGGTTTGACCTGCAATGTCAGGAATTCGGGTTGGCTCATCAACGAGCGGAGTAAGATGGTTTAACTCAGCGAAAATCTCAACATACCTTCCTTCGGGTGTTGTCTGGCCAGAAAAGCGAAGCCAACTGGAATTGTGTAAATTGAAATCGCCCGCTATTAAGCTCAAAACTATGTAATTCAGCCTAGCTTAATCGCTGTTGTTGCTCATAAGTTGCGGATCTGGTGTAGTATAAAGCCTTTAATCGAACAGTAGCTCAGTCACTGAGATCTCCTTTATATATATTTGATCAATAAAGTTTATTCTTATTGTCAAAATCAGTCATAATTATTTTCCTAGATTACTACATTTTTACAAATTAATCTTAGCCATATGTTTAGAAAAAGTCATAACAATTTTCCTAGATTATTGCGTCGCTGGTATTAGTTGCAAAAATAAAGTGGAAGTCGATATACAAATCTTTACACTTAAATAAAATTGAAGTGTCTGTTTGTTATCTTAAAATATTAGTTTTTACTTGATGCATATATGAAAGTATGTATGTTTTTTGTAACTGTGGCTAAATTAATTACGCTGTAGTTTAAAATTCCTATTTATGGATCGATTTGACTTAAAATCACATCTAAATACGATTACGTTGTTTTTTTACTTAGTTACTTTAGTATTATAATCTAATCGGATTCCAAATTATATTTGAAGTGATCGCTTAAAATAAAAAAAATTGACTTACAACAGCTGTAAACGTTCTTCTTTTTTCAACTAAAAGCAGAATTCAGCTATTAGCGCCAATGAATGAATTTGAAGCTTGACATTGCCGATTAAAATTTGAAACGTATTAAGGTCATTTCCATATTTTTTTTTTAATGTCTAAAAAATCTTCGGGAGAAAATATTAACCCCATTTTATTTTTTTCCAAATCGTAAAGCATTTTTTTTTTAGTAATTTTTTATTTATTATTTTCTGCGCTTTTAAGTTTCAAACAAAATTTAAAGAATATTAGGGGAACTTCAAACTTTTAATACGATTTTTGTCGCTCTTGATTATTAGAAAAAAGTACGTAAAATAATTTCTGGCGGAATAATTTAAAAGCCATTTTATTTCTTTAAAAATGTGTTTTTTTAAATCGTAAGGACGCTTTTAAATAAAACGGTTGTCTTAAAAGATCTAACTTGCCAAATATATTCTGCATAATAATATTTTGAATATTTTTTGTTTTATAATTAATTAAAAAAAAGAATTTTTTTTTCTTTTTTTTTTGGAAAATAATCAATATATTTTTTTATTTTAATGAACTTTAAGAAACTGTATGCCGGAATCCCAAAAAAAAAAAAAACAATTTAGAAAACAAGATTTTATTAAAATCGGTCCATTTTTGGAAACACTTTTTTCGTAAATTCATTATAATTTAAGACGTGTAATGGCGTACTTTTTTACTAGAAAAAGTTTTGTATTATTTTATTATTATTTTTGTTTGAGTCAAATATCTTGACATGTTCGATGCCCATTTTTTGCTTGCGATAATATTTACTATAAGCATTAAGGAAAAGCTTCAAGATCCAACAATTTAGATGATGAATTCGAGACTTTTTTTGTAGATATTATCATTTTATGAAAACTTAATTTATTTATTAAGTTTATTAAGAGTATCTTGCATAAAACGGTTTTACTAATTTTCGGTGTTCTCGGTAACGGCTAATTGAATTTCAATAAAATGTTGTACTTGAAGAGATCTATAAAATTAAATTAATTCTGTATACCAATATTTTGAATTATTAAATTTTGGTATTAAAAATTTATTTTTATTTTTTTTTTTGAAAATTCAATATTTGTATTATTATTTAAAAAAGATAATTTGAATTTCTACACTCAGCTACACATTAATGAACTCCAATAAACTGCTTACCAAAATCTCAAACAAAAAAAAAATTCTTAAACTAAAAATAAAAATAAAATAAAAAATTGACAGTTTTTTTTTTTTAAATCCAATACAATTTTCGAAATATTTGTTCATCAATTTAGTAATATTGAAGACGTGTGATAGCGTTCTCCATTTTTACTAAAAACTGATAATTGTGGTTTTGGCACTTTTTATAGGTTCAGACCACGTGATTTGAATGTTACCTGTTTCTTTTAATTTTTAAAGAACTTGGCTTTCAAGGTGATTACCCACGTAAGAGCAAGTATATGCCCATTTTTACTTGCGAATATAGGGACTATAAGGCTAGTTTAGGATTGGTGAATATAAAAAAAAAATGAGATAACAATCAAACATGACATTACGATCATAAGGAAGTCTAAAAAAGTTAGTAGCAAAAAATTCCCCACAGAAATTTTATTTTTTAGGCTAAAAAATAACGCTACCTGCCATATGACCGATTAGGAAAAGCTTATTTTTCTCGAAAATGGCTCCAACGATTTTGATGAAAGTTTTTTGTTTGGTGTTGGCTATCATTTGATCACAACCAAATTTACAGGAAAAGTCTAATTAACGGTAGGTACCTTTCAAATAACGATTTTTTAATTTTTTTTTCGGTAACGGCTCTTTGGATTTCTGTTTAATATAATATTTGAGAATATCTAGGTAGTCAAATTAATTCTACATATCAAAATTTTTAATAACTTTTTTTGTAATTAAAATTAAAATTAATTTTTTTTTTTTTTTGAAAAATTCATGATTTTACAACTAATGAAAGAATTTTTTTTGAAATTTTATTTTCACATATATATTAATAAATTCTAAAAAAACTGCATACCAAAATCTCAAACAATATTTTTTTTTAAAGAAAATTAAAAAACAGGATTTTATCAAAACCGATCCTACAATTTTCGAAATACTTTTTTCATAAATTCTTTGTTATTTGAGACGTGTGATGACGTACTTCATTTTTAATAAAAACCGTTAAATATTATGGTTTTGATAGTTTTTATAAGTTCAAACTGTGTTACTTTCAACGTAAATGTTATTTGTTTTTGTCAAAGATCTTGGCTTCCAATATAATTAGGCACATAAGAGCAAGTACATGCGACCCAGTCGGGTCCATTTTTTTAAATATAAACAAAAAAAACGTTTTTTATTGATATTTTGAGAATTAAAACATGAAAAATGCAACCTTATAAGAGCAATGTTCGTTATATAAGAAAAATATTTCACGAATAAATTTTTGAGCCCTTTTCAAAATATTGAATTTATAAAAATATTATAAAATATATTAAATTTGCAATGCAATATTTTTCGGGAACATATAGGTATGTACATTGCGTCTCGAGTATCCATTTTAGTTGTAATCGGTTTCCTGGTTTCCGAGAAAGATCAAGAAAACCCGTCGTATGGCTGATTACCGTTTTTAGCTACGATCTTTATTTTTTTCACCAAACTTAAGCCATACTAACAGACTTTTTTGTAAACATTTATGGAGCCGCGAGAAAAGCATGTTCCTATTTTTAAGGGTATTCGCCCGACCATTGAGCTTGTCCTTCAAGATACATCCTCACAGATAGTTGTACAGGCAGACAATATGCATAGGTCCTTTGAATTAATCAAGACTATAAACATTATATAACATTCAAACTCTGTTAGAACAGAATCCTTAAATTTAAAAAATCATAGCAGTTTTTGATAATATTTTTAGGTAATCCTAGCAAATTCCAATAACGTTGGACTGTGTGATTTAAAAATTACCAAAACTCAAATAAAAAAAGATATTTTCAATAAAACTTCATTTATTTCCATCAAAAAACAATCCAAAAGAAGAGAATTGTCAATACTAAAAAAAGAACTAATTGCCTTTCCTTTCTCTAAATTTCTAATCATTTTGATGAACATAAAATTCAAACTCAAAATGGATACTCAATTTCAATATCGAAATGTTTTATTCATGAATTTCTATTCAAAATTTATCATGTATCCCTGAGCTTATTTAAACTTCGATGTTCATTTGGATCATTCTAAAAACAAGTCAAACTGTCAAACAAAACCCAAAAGTCCATTACATGCATTGTTCCAGTGATGGACAAATTTAAAGGACTTGTCAGCCAAGGATATACTAAATCATGAGCCGGCATTTGTTATCCCGTTTGTCACTCCTCCCTAAGCAGAGCGTGACAAATGTGGGATTTTCACTTAACTGCCGTATTACTGCGTGCATCACGTACAAATGTTTCTCTAACACATTTGTCAATATATAAGTATTCGTGTATTCACTAGGATCGCATAGCAAGGATATTATTTTATCCTTTTGAAAATTCTCATTAAAGTTTTATATGTGTATGCATGACATTTGCATACAAAGCGATTTTGTTTTTGTTTGCGAAATGTATTCAAAGTATTATGCATTGACTATGGGATATCATGGCTGCCACATCCTGCTGCACCCTCCTTTAAAGTCCTAGTCAACTCAACAAGTCTACGAGCTTAGTGTCTTTTTGTAAGAGGATACATTTGGATCGGATATGGATATGGATGATGCTCATGCATGCGGAGTGGATTTAATATTCTAGACGTAAGTAATTGGTATACATGAAGAGCGATAGTTACTGTAATAGGAAAGGAGTTATCTTTGAATGGAGATTTAGAGTTGAAAGGAGGGCAAGTTGGAGGTTTTTTGTTTGCTGGGTTCTTTTAAAGTTTATTCTTCGCTCTTAGTAGTAATCAAAATGGACAGGCAGACATGGGTTGGGAGTTTTAAATAAATATATATATAAAGCTACTTTGTAAGCTTATTGCATGAATCATAGAAACCACAAAAAGGACACATTTTCCATTTGAATAATCGAAGGACTGGAAGCGGAATTTCTGTATAATACTAGCTGACCCAGCCGCCGTTGCTCGTGTTTACCATAGGTTTTCTGAATACCGATGAAAGCGCCACATATTGGGTCCAATTATAGCTAAAAACCACAAAAGAAATCATGTAAGCATGCGCACAAAATGTTTTCAAAATCGGTTAATCCTTTAAAATTAAATGTTGTTGATAATAAAATATATACCTATAGAGAAAACTATTTTTTCGTTAATACTCCACCCGAGCTTCGCTTATCGGGTCCAAATCTTAATGGATCACAAAGGGCTTCAGATGGGAAGCACATATTATTTGTATCTAAAGATTCTGGATGTAATATACATAGTTGGCCATGTTTCAAGTAAGCAAACATCTATAAAAACAATGTCTTTTTTACTCATATTACAAATATGAATCGAAATTGCCTTGAAAAAACATAGTTCTGTTGATCGCTGCCGAGTTACACAAAATCACTCAACAGCTGAGATAACGTTAGGATTACCTAAAAATCTCAGGAAAATCAAGAATATTATGAGTGCCCCCAGCCTTACTTGAAAAACAACATAGTTTGTGGATCCAAACTACAGCTTCACTTAGCGGGTCCAACTATGCTTTAAAACAACTAATTTTCGTAAATATCTCCACTGCAACGCTACCTATCGGGCCAATTTAAAAATTTCTGAAAATTTCGACAAAATCGGTGTCGGCGTTTGGTTTATTGTTTGAGAAGCACGTAGTCAGGCCATATAAACGCTTTGGTCCTCTCATCCACGCACCAAGCAAAAAATTTAAAACTTAAACTTAAACTCGCGTTGCGATAGAATCTTCACACTAAAAACAGTTCCCCATGCAACGCCCTTAACATGACGTTAAAATCATACTTTTTAATCAAAAAATTGGAAAAGATTCCATCTTTGGTGGAACTATCAAAATAAATTACACGACTGGATCGCACGTACTCTCACATGTGTGCGGTCACATCGTCGAATAAAATACATGACTGAGTCGCACGAACTTGTCCTAGATAATTGCTTAGTGGCTACATATAATAAAAAAAATTATTTTTTTTTTCAAAAATTCTTTTATTTATTTTTATTTATTAATTGAATTATAAATGACTTCGTGTGTGAAAATTTTTATTGAAATCGGGATAATGGTTTACGATAAAACCGCATTTGAAAAACCGGTTCTATGAGATGTACCGTTATAGAACAAATTTCGAAAAAATCATTTTAACTACGTATTGTTGTAAAAAAATAGCACACTGCAAGTTTTATCAAAATTGTTAGAGCTGTTTTCGAGAAAATTAAAGTTTTTGTTAGGGATTGTATAGCAGGTACCGTTATTTTTCGACCTGGAGCAAAAAATTGAAACATTCCCCGAGATACTACCAAATAAATACTAAATACTAAGTTTGAAGCAAATCGGACCGTCCGTTTAGGTTGTACGAACAGACAGACAGACGGACGGAATTTCCGGACCACCCACTTTCTTAGAATTCTCCATCATCGTAATGTCATGTTTTATTGTTAGATTTTTTCTTGCACGAATCCATAACTAATAATCGCAAGTAAAAAAACAAAGACTTATTGGTCAGAAGCATTGTAACCATATCTAGTATATAGTATTGAGCCGCATTTCATTGAACTTGTTTTCTGCAAACCAAATAACTTTTGATTTGAAAAAAGGAACCGGCAGGCGAAAAATAGCCTGCAAGCCTTTGATGCATAGAAAGACAAGGCGCTCTTATGGCCGTGATAATATTTATGGTGAAGAGTCACTGTCAGACAGATATTCAATCTAACTACCCGTTCCATCAATAAAAAGTGAGACAAACAAATAAAAAAAAAATTCTGCTTCCATTAGCGGAACGAGGTGTTTCATGGCACAAGAACCTCATTGATTCACGCCTTTTATATCTCGTTATTATAAAATCCTAGCTTAGTGATTCTTGCTTTTTCAGACAGGTATTTAATCCATCTGTCAGATCCATCAATACAAAGTGACCCAAAATCTACTCCGCCTCCAGAATCGAAATTAGTGCAAAGACCTCAGATTCACACCCGAATCGTTTTCTTTTAATCAAAAATAGCTCCTCATCCGACAGTCCTATCCGTATCGAAGTCGCGCCTAGTGGCCCAGCTTCAGTTTTCATGAAAAAAAAAATGGACAGAATTCATCAACTCTCAACAATAAAACCAAAAGAATTTAATCGGAGCACTGTTTACCTGATCCACAAGAAGTGAGATCGATCCACAATAATGGAACGAGCATGACTAAATCGCGTAAAAACTTCTACCAACCACCCGAAATCCTTATTCAACAACATGGTAGGTTTTTATAGGTGTGGTTTTTGGTCAGGACGAACTATTTACAACAACACATTGCAATTTTGAGTTTTAATCCACGCCTGCAGATTCACAACGCGCGTGCACAGGTATCGATTCGAGAAGAAAGTCTCTGTCAAATTTGTATTGCTTTTAATCAAGTTTTGGAATAAAAAAATGAGTTCCCTTGATGATTGTATCTAAATAAATCAAAGTCAAACGTCAAAACTTGGTCAAAGCTAAAACAGCTTGTCTTTAATCATACCAAGGCATTTTCCGGGAAAAAACAATATTATGAAATTCCAAAAGAACCAAACTCATTAATCAATCAAAAACTTTTTCTGTCATTAGCTTCAATAAATAAAACCATCTGGAGTCATCAAGACTACAACCACACCAACTGTCTTTTTAATTAAACTTCAGAGTGAAATGAAGCATCCTCTTTCCAACTTACTGATAAATATTAAAAACATTAAATAAAAAAACACATTATTTGAACGATATTCCATCATTACTGCTAATTAAGCAAAATCGATTCCATCATCATCAGAACGAAGGAAATAGGACAACACTTCTATACCAAGTGGGATGAGTCAACATTAACAACCATATCACGCTTAATAAGCTTGAGATATCAATTCAATCCTCATAATTATATTTTTTTTTTTGTAAAATATTCATGAGGAATGCAAGTGTATGCGGAACTTCCCGACTACTCCCGGCAAAATGAGTAATTACGTCGCATAAATAAATCAACATAATTTGGTTGAAATAAATGAAATCAACATCACTTGGTTATGACCACCACGACCACCCTCTGGCAAATGATTAAATTAATAATTACCGACCAGGAATTTCAAAAGTCTATGAAAAACTCTAAGAGATTATATATTTACCCTAGGCAACCTCCCACTATCGTCACAAAAGCATTGCAAGACTACACCGGGACAACCTGCAAAAACTGTCATCCTTGGGTCTTTTCTGGGCCATTCCGCCATGGAAGCTCTATGCAAAGACACAGTGCAACAAGGCAATTAAATCAGAGATACAAAAACTCTGTATAAATTGCTAATTCACATAAATTAAAAACTACATGCATATAATGCCACCCTGCCTCTGCCTGCCTCCACCGCCCACTCTTGACTGTTCTAATGACATTATTTATCTGCCTGTCGCAGCTTCAGGAAAAATAAACAGAAATGTGGAAATGCAAATAAAAAAAAAATTATTTAATTGGACTTACCCGGATGCGACGCATGGCTTGAACAATCTCGGCACGGGTGTTTGGCCTGGATACCTCTTCTGAGCCGATGTACTGCAAAGGGAAAAAAGAGAAAAAAACAAGGATCAATATAATGAATCTTCAACAATAGCAGGCTCATCACAACTGTGGATGAATTTTAAAAAAATGATTTCGGTTTAAATAAAGACTCCATGACTTCACAAAACCAATGGGGAGCGTATAAAGGAAACAGTGAAGCACCAATGCGGTATTGATCAACACACCAGTGTTTCCTAAAAAAGGATTCAGTATTGCAGAAAACCCTTTATACTGAATTCTTCCCTATTTTGAAAAGATTCTGTAAAGAACTCAAAGGGACATAAAGGATTAGAGAAAAAACAGCAATTTGTAAAGGTTGATTGTAAGGTACACATTGGTAACCGTTACTATTGACATTTTGGTCCTGAATCCTTAAAAACACTCAAAGCAAAGCAATTCGGTTTAATAGAATGTGAAGGTTCAATTGAGGGTTAGTTTTTTCTGGAAAGTAATTTGTCTTAAAGTAAGGATTTGAATTGTTTTCTTTGGGGATTTGGATTAACTTAAGGAAAAAAAGGACATCGGGCATTTTATTAGTGTTTATATATTTATATTTTGTTTTTTTTTTTGCAATAAGCTTAGGGCAATAACTGCCATCTTTCATTTCTTTCAATTTCTGGATTCATATACATATCACCGTTTCCGTTATCGATTAATATGTAATGCAGAATTACAAAATCTTTTCTATTTATTTCTGGAAAGACGACAAAGGTCATCTGGATGAATTTGGATCTTATTTAACAAGCTAGCAACGATTTAATTTCTTAAGGGGCTTACAGAATAACAATTAAGGTTTACTAGGTATTTCTTGCAGCGGGACACCAGTTAATTCCAGCTGTAATGTGAAGACTAGGAGTTGAAAATCAAATACCAAAAAACTTTAGAACATTCTGCTTATAAGCCACCTGTGTTTTAGGTATAGTAACTTTACACAGCATTTGTGGTTGTATATCGGCAATAACGCGGCGAAGGTTCTTTTCCAAGTCTTGAATCGTCTCTGGCTTATTGGTGTAGAAAAGCAACTTCACATAGAGCCAGAAAATAATCTTACGGTGTGAAATCGCACGATCTTGGAAGCCAACTCACAGGTTTAAAACACGAAATTATGCGCTCGCCAAACGTTTCCTTCTACAAATTAATTGTTGCCCGCGCTGTGGGACATGTTGCTCCGTCTTGTTAAAACCACAGCTCCCCACATCAAGGCGATTGAATTCTGGAACGAAAATTTCAGTGATTGTAAGCCTCTGGCCGACATTGATTAACAAAAGGACCAATAATTCCAACAGCCCATAGAGCACATCAAAATTTTGTTTTTTTTTTTTTTTGATGTAAGGACCAGCGCCGTCTGAACAATGGGTTGAGGATTATCCACATACGAAATGCGGCAGTTTTGCTTGCAGACGTAGCCATTTAACTAAAAATTTGTTTAATCGCTGGACAAAATTTTCTTTTGAAAATCGGGATCAACATCGTCTTGTTTCGAGCCCATTCAACGAATGTACGCCATGACAGGCGGTTGTGCTGCTTTATTTCTTCCACGATTTGGATTTTGTAAGTCATACAACCAAAATCTTTCTTGCATAAAGTGGATCCAATTGTTTCGCACGATGGCGGATGTTCTTATTCGAGTCTTCCTTAATACTGCGCTCACTCTACAGCAGCAATAGCTTCCACGGTATGCACTTCAAAACATCTCAGATGATGAGTAATATCATTTAGAGTACCAACGATTGATTTATCGAATTTATTGCAATGTCTTATTAGGAATTGCATTGTTCAGACATAAGTGGATTCCTGATAAAATGGACAACCAAACTTAAGATATGTAAATCACATGGCATATGTCAAAATAACTGTCAATGAAAACAGTACTGCCAATCAATTATGACATTACCAACCCATCAAAACACTTACGTTTCTTCTTTCTAAGGTCATGGAAACACTGATTAACCGTCAGCTTAAGGAATATCTCAAAGATCGAAAGCTTCTCCATGACCGTCAGTATGGCTTCCGCAGCAACCGTTCCACTGGTGATCTGATGGCATATCTCACCGAACAGTGGAACAAATCCTTACATCGCTCTGGTGAAAGTAAGATTATTACGCTTGATATTTCCAAGGCATTTGATAGAGTTTGGCATAAAGTTCTCTTATCTAAAATGCCTTCTTTTGGGATCGATGATACTCTTGTTCGTTGGATTGGAAGCTATCTTCTGGACCATTCAATAAAAGTTGTCATGGGGATAGTTTCAAATCTGACTTTCACAAATCAGATGCTAGTGTGCCTCAGGGCTCCAGTTAGTCTCCAAATCTTGTCCTTATTTTTATAAATGATCTTCTGTCTTTTACTTCTAATAACTGTTTTGCTGACGACTCTACCCTCGGCTTTTCATATTCGTTCATACCGTATGATAAGCTCATTAAACTCCGATTTATACAGCATTGTTAAATGGGGTAATAGGAATCGTGTTGAGTTTAATGCTTCGAAAACTCAATGCTGTCTACTGCCGTTAAAGCCAAACATACCCCCAATGCCATTGTCCATGAATGGTACTTGCATCGAAGAAACCAAAAAGCTTTCAGTACTGGGTATGTGTGTCAACAACAACCTCCGTTGGAATGACCAAAATACTACTACTACTACTACTTCTACTACATAATAATCGCTAATAATGCTGCTCAATGTATAGGTTTTTTGTATATCGAGGCAAGAAGTTTTTTTCCACTTCTGATCTGGGTACATTTTACAAAGCCCAAAACTCGAGTTTAAATCCAACCTCTGGGCAGGTGCTACGCAAACATCGATACACCTGCACGATAGAATACAAAAAAGAGCGTAAAGATAAATAGAAAATAGAAAAGTCTCTGAAACCATTGCCCCTTTAGAACACCGACGGACGCCATGTCTGTCCTTATTTTATCGTTTCTTTTATAAAAAAATGTTCACTCGAACTACCCCAACTGTATTCCTCCGCTTAAAAGTTTCTCCCGTAATACTCTCGCAAGGAATTATCATCGGTTCACCCTTGAGCCCAATTTCGGACGTACCGTGAAATATAGGGATTCTTATTTTTTAGCCGAACAACACGAATTTGGAATGGTTTACCCGGCGAGTTTTAAGTAGATCAATAAATGATTTGTTGTGAAAAGTGCTAGATGTTTGGTTAATCTTTGGGCATATTACAAGGTGATCCATAGAAAGTGAAGAGTTGGTATTGCATAGATGGCAGGTTGGTGGTGAGGATTTGTTGAGTATGTGTCTGTATGTTAAGTTGGAGTGACCCATACGAAGTCGAAGAAAACTCTTTATCATTGATTTAGAGCAGTTTTGTGGATATAGTACTGGTTCCATTAATGGGTTGATTCTTGAATAATGATGAATGTAGTGTCTCCGCTCGTCCTTTTTTTAATTTTTAAATTTTTACGGAAAAGGGTTTTTAGATCTTTAACACAATGTAGATAAAATGAAACGAGAGGTCTATCGGCTGCCGATTTAGCTGCTGATCCCCATGTGGCCGGGTACCCACATGATATTCAATGTTTTGTTTTTTATAAGACAATCCCTAATGTATTCTACAATTGGGGTCTTCTTGTTGATATTTTTAACGGCCGAAATTGTAGTCAAACTGTCGGTGCAGATGATGATTTTTTTTATTTTTTTGTAATTTTAGTTGCTTGGTATATTGCGAGTGCTTCTGCAGAGAAGATGGAGCAGAAATATGGTAAATATCCGGCAGAAATGAGGTTACTATTTTCGTCTATTATTGCAAAGGTGGTGGTGTACTCCGTTTTTGATCCGTCTGTGAATATGAGGCTCCAATTTTCTTCTTTTTTTTTTTTTGTAAGGAAAAGTTACATCTTTAAATAATGCTTGGTAAATCTGGCTATTTGAGGCGTCTGTGTGTCCAGGTTAGATCTGTCATCAATGATGATTCAGAGAGTAACCAAGGTGGATAAGTTGATGTCTTACGGTTTTGAATATCAAGTGATATATCCATGGATCTTGCGATGTTGAGTGCATTGTTGATTGAAGAAGGAGTGTTTGGTATTCGTTTCCGATGTAAGGTTTTTTTGGCATCATTTGTTATAGGAGACTTTGGTGAGAATATCAACTTCGGGATCAGAAGAGCGGTTAGGTATTCGAATCCTTCTTCGATTGAGGATTGAGATAGTAAATTTTTGACTGGAGTTGTTATAAAAGCTTTGAGGCAACATCTGACCGCTGAATGATATTGTGGTTTTATTATTTTAAGTGTACTCTTGGAGCACTTTCCGTAAATTACAAGGCCGTAGTCAATCTTCGATAAGATGGTTGATATGATGACTTGGATGACGGTGTTCATGTACGAGTAGCTTTTATTCGAGCATAAATACTTAACTACATTTAATCTGGTAACTAGGCTTTTTTTTAACATTAAACAATGATTCTTAAAACTAAATTTATTATCAAGTATTTTAAGGGAATCAACATTTTGTATAGTTATATTATTAAAACTAAGAGGTATTACTTTAGAACAACCTGTTTTCTTACATATGTGTACAATTTTTGTTTTGTCAAAGGAAATTTTGGAGCCAGAAAGCTTGGATCAATCATTAATCTTTGTTAAAGAGGTTTGGAATGTGTTAGTGATTTCGGAAATATTTTTACATTTGGACATAATAATCAAATCGTCAGCATACAGAGAGTGACGAAGGGTACTAATTTTTGCCAATATTATACTAAGTTCGTTAAATGCAATTATGAAAATAATTACCGAGAGTGGCGATCTTTGAGGAATGCCATTCTCGGCGTTGTAAATTGATGAGTAGACTTGGTTAGCTTTAACTAGAAATTTTCTATGTGTTAAGAAAGCAATAATGTATTTTAGAATTTTAGGGCCAATCTTCCAGTCAATTAGTTTTGTAATCACTCTCAAAAACCCTCTCAAAAAAAAATTGATAGGATTGAAGTATGATTCTTGGAAGATAAAGCTGTCGTAATAAATTCGTCAACATGTAGGAGGCCGTCGGTTGTAGAACGACCATGTTTAAAAGCTATTTGGTTAATATCTGTGAGGTTATTTTTTTCTAGGTACCACGTAAGCCGTTTTGAGATTATTTTTTCTAATAGTTTGCCGACGCAAGGCAGTAAAGATATTGGGCGGTAGTTTTTTTTTCAACTTTTTACGTAACGACTCATTATATTTTTATCAAAATCTATATTTGAAAAGAGTGCCAATTTAATTCTGCATACAAACATTTCAACATTTCAAATACTTTTTTTTCAATTTAAAATTAATTTTTATTTTTTTTTTAATTTTCTCTATTTTTAAAACTTATGAACAAATTGTGTTTTGAATGTATGATCAACTGTATATTTACAAATTCTATAAATCTGCATACCAAAATATCATTTTTTAACACGATTTTGTCGCATTTTATCCAACAATTTGCAAAATACTTCTTCACAAATCCGTTATTATGGTGCAATACATTTTTACTAGAAACTGTTAAGTATTGTAGTTTTGACACTTTTTACAAGTTCTGGCCGTGTTATTTTTTCTACGTTAATGTAGATCTTGCTTTTCAATGTGATAAGGCAAATAAGAGCAAGTATACGTGCCACCCAGCCGTACTAAATTTTATTCTTAATATAAATTGTGTTTTCTTTTTTTTGAACAAGAACAATCGGAAGATTCAAAAATCAAAACTTATTTCTTACCTTCTAAAAATCAAATTGTTGACTGTTCAAATTTCATAAGAATCATAAATAAAAGGCACGACTGGGTCGCACGTACTTGCTCCTATGTGCTAATCCTTTTTAAGTGCAGGCATCTTTTTGACAAAGATTTAGTTTTAATGTTTTCTTGACGTGCAACTTCTTTAGAATCGTTGTGGTTTGAAGCTCGAACGAACATGCGTCCCGATAAAGGGATAAACACATAAATAGTGTATTATCTTTCCACTTGTTGTTTACTGTTTATAATATAATTTGCTAATAGAAAGATATAAAGGACTTTTTTCAGTTCAATTTTAATTTGGTATGGACAAATTTGAACAACTGGCATAAAGATTCGTGGGAAGCAGCAGTAGGGCAATAATGCTAGGTAAAGGGACCTTTATACGTCCCAATATGGGACCAATGGAATTTATAAAGGATTTAGGTACCTATAATAAGGTTGGAAGGAAGGTAGGTCCTAAAATTAAGAAACGTGTTCCAACTACTGTTAAGCCAGTAGGTATAGAGACAATATTAAAAGTTAACACAGTGGTTTTGTTTATTTATAGGAAGGTGTAAACTTTTGTTTTCTCGATTGAAATTTTTGCATTCAGTAGTAATCGAATAGTTTTTTTTATTTGTTAGTTGTTTTTGTGTGTTAAAAATAGGCTTCCTTATTTATATTGTGTGCTTTTATGATGATGAAATGCTTTAAAATGCGTAAGTATGTATGTAGGTTGTCACCTTCTTTTATTTGACTAAAGGCTAGGGCTTAGCCGAAATATGAAATAAAATGTTAGGGAAAAATTTGTATGAAATCAAAAAAAAAACACTATTCATAACGTTTTTTGGAAAAAATGTTGTAAGCCATCTTGTTTCTTTTGCTGTTTTCTATTTTATGAATTTTTCATTTCAAAATCGTTCGACCAGTTTTTTCAAAAAAATGTTTTTTTTGAAAAACTTTCCGAAAACATATTTTAAATTTTTTTAGAGTATGTCAATTTAAAGAAATCTATAGTTTATAGTAGGAGAAAATTTAAAAAAAAATCTACTGATCCGTTTTCAAAATATTCAAAAAAACAAAATAATTTTTTTAAAAAATTATTAAAAATTAAAAAAAAATGTTTTTTGAAAATTTTAAAAAGCAATATTATTTAAATCATAAAGCTCTACATATTTTGAAAATTTCATCAAAATCCGTCAATTAGTTAACGAGAAAGTCTGATTTAATAAAACCGGTCATATGGGAGGTACCGTTATAAAACTTTTTCTGAAAAATCCATTAAAATTAAAAGATAGATTTTGCACAGAAAACATCATTCTGAAAGTTTTATCAAAATCGTAGGAGCCGTTTTCGAGAAAAATAAGTTTTTCATTAAACGTTATATGGCAGGTACCGTTAGTTTTGGAGCTAGAATGCCGATTCCAAAAACTGTCGTGCAGAGCACTCTAAAAATACTATATACTAAGTTTGAATCAAATCGGCCCAACCGTTTAGGCTGTAAATATCGATAAGGACAGACAGACAGACAGACAGACAGACAGACAGACAGACAGACAGACAGACGGACGGAATTTCCGGACCCACTTTTTTTGACTTCTCTATCATCGTAATGTCATGTTTGATTGTTAGATTTTTTTTTTTTACGAATGCATAACTTGCCTCATAGTCCCTATAAATCGCAAGTAAAAATCTTGTTGAATCAATAAAATTACATTAATAAATGCTCTAGCTAAACTAATAGCCAACAACTGTTCATTTTGAAATCAATTCTAAAAAATCACGTATTTAATGAATAAAGGCTATTATTTTCAAAGCTTTGTAAGTTTGAATTTTTGGCACCCAACTATAAATTTAGAAGAAGATGATAATTTCGTGTTCGTATCAATCACACAACAATATTAATGAAATAAAAATTATAAACATTATTAACAGATGAGTTTAAATTCTGCAATAAACATTTAAGTGTTTATTTATTTTTAGTACCAATATTTTCCTTAAAAAAAAAATATTGTATCAATGCGTTTCTGGCCGATTTCGCCGTTGCCGGTACTGCAAGCTGGTTTATGTATGTCGTCGACATCAGATCGCACTTGCATTGAAGGAGAGTCAGTTTGTTTCATTTAAATTTCACCTATATTAACCCAAAAGATACAAATGAAAATGAAAATAAAACAGACCCAAATGACGCCGATATAAACACAAAATGCAGATACTGGTGGTGTGGTTTTGGTTGGCATAAAGGAGGTTGATCTACTTATTTGACACGTTGACAGAAGCAATGCACTGGTAATTGCAGAAATGTCACATATTCACACTTTGTCGCGCCGGTTATAAAATTAATCTAGGTCTGTATCTACGCAATTATTATCCTTGAGATAGATATTCGTGACCAGAGTGTTTTTTTTTCGAGCAAGTTGTTTTTATTTTATTTTTTTGGTTCGGCTGTTGTTCAGGGATGTCAAACAGTCGAATTTTTGATGGTTATTATCATTTTTGTTTTCATGACCTTACTAAAAGTAAACAAATTAAGGGTTAAATACGAGTATTCCTGAAAAAAGTAATTATATTATTTTTGAATAAAAATGTGGGCTATATAAAACCTGTTCGAAATATTTCAAAACAATTTTTATGAAATATTAGAAAAAAGTTATAGAAACAAAACTAATTTCTTACAATTATTTTCCAATACGTCAGACGTTTTAATTGATGTTTTTGACAGTTTTTTTTTTTTTTTTGAAAGATTTTAGCATGAGTTTTCTTTGTACTTATTGGAAAATACTCTACTTTATACTCTTTTGTTTTATAATTAACGTGCGACCATATCAATCTTAACGCTTGTTTTGTATTCTATCAAGCAGGTGGAGCGATGTTTGGTTAGCATACTCGAGTTTAGGGCGTATAAAAGCTTTATAAATTGTAGCCAGATCAGAAGTGGAAAAATACTTCTTACACCGATACAGAAATCCTAAGCACTTAGCAGCATTCTTAGCGATCTTAAATATATGGTCGTTCCAACGGAGGTCATCGTGGACACACATACCGAGTATTGAAAGCTTTTAGGGTTTCTTCGATGTAAGTGCCATTCATGGACAATGGCATTGGGGGTATGTTTAGCTTTAACGACAGAACACAGCATTGAGTTTTCGAAGCTTTAAACTCCACACGATTCCTATTACCCCATTTGACAATGCTGTATAGATCGGAGTTTAATTAGCTTGACATACGGTACCGTTGCAATTATACGTCCGAAGGCGAAGAACGTGAATTATCGAACGATTATGAAAAGCTGAGGGTATAGTCGTCGGCAAAACAGTTAAGTGGATTAGAAATAACAGACAGAAGATCATTTATAAAAATGAGGAAAAGAGTCGGAGACAGAACAGAGCCCTGGGGTACACCAGCATTTATTTTGTGGGAATCAGACTTGAATCCGTCCAATAGAACTTGTATTGAACGGTCCAGAAGATAGCTTCTAATCCAACGAACAAGAGTATTATCGATCCCGAAAGCACGCATTTTCATGCCAAACTCTATCAAATGCCTTGGAGATATCAAGAGCAATAATCTTACTTTCACCAAAGCGATGTAAGGATTTGTTCCACTGGTCCGTGAGATAAGCCATCAGATCACCAGTGGAACGGTTGCTGCGGAAGCCATACTGACGGTCATGGAGAAGCTTTCGATCTTCGAGATATTCCTTAAGCTGACGGTTAATCAGTGTTTCCATGACCTTAGAAAGAAGGGATGTAAGTGATATGGGTTAATAGGAGGAGGGGGAGGATGGGTCACCTTTCTTAGGGACAGGCTGGACACATGCTGTTTTCCATCTTCTAGGAAAGATTCCAGAAGAGTAGGAGCGATGGAAAAGCTTACGCAGTGGCTTTACCAGTATGGAAGAACACCTCTTCAGACGAATCGCGGATAAACCATCTGGGCCAGCGGATATGTGTATATCGAGATCTTTGAGAACTCTTCCTACTGTACGAGTGCGAAAAAAATCTGTCCCATGAAAAAAAATAAACCATCTCAAGTACAGGAGGGGCAATGTTGCTGATCTGGCAACTAGTTGCTACAACTATAAAGGGTATTTTTCTTAGAGGTATAGAACTTTAAGTTAGCAACACTATTTGAAATGGTGGCTTTGTTAGCTGTCAAGTGATTTATTTTTAGTTTTTTTTTGGCATTTCAACATTAATAAACTGACGCCTTAACAAGGTTTCCAAATTGTGCAAATTTATTTTGAAAACCATGGTTCTGTTCGAAATACGTATGGGACGTTGTCACACCACGTTTTCTAAATGATAATACGCATCCACAGCGACGTCGTGCGTACAGAAGAAGTCATTGCTGCTGTAGAACGTGGCGTAGAGGAAGACCCGAATCAGTATATCCGCCATCATGCACAGGAATTGGATATGTGTTCATCCACTTTATGGAAGATTCTGGGGAAATATCTTGGTTTTCGTGCTTACAAAATCCAATTCGTGCAAGAATTGAAGCCACAGGATCACCAAGGAAGGCGTAGATTCGGTGAATGGGCTCAAAACAAGATTGCCGTTCATCCCAATTTTCATAAGCGAATTTTGTTTAGCGATTAAGCTCACTTTTGATTGAATGGATATGGATACATCAATAAACAAAACTACCGTATTTGGAGTGATGATAACCCTTAAGTGTATGTTGGGACACTGTTTCATCCACAAAAACTGACTGTTTGGTGTGCTTTATGGGTTGGTGGAATAATTGGTCCGTACTTTTTTAAAACGATGCTGGCCAGAACGTTGCAGTCAATGGTAACGGCTATAGAGACATAATTACTAAATTTTTCATTTATCAATTGAACAACCATGATGTGCAGTAGCAGTGGTTTCAACAATACGGCGCAATATGTTACACAGCTCTTGCCACAATTGATTTATTGAGGAAACGTTTGGTAACCGCATAGTTTTACGTTACGCACCCGTGAATTGGCCCCTAAGAACGCCGCTTGACTATTTTCTGTAGAGACATGTGAAGTCGCTAGTCTACGCCAAAAATCCCGAAACGATTGACCACTTAGAGGACAATATTCGCCGCTTTTTTGCCCATAAACGTCCACAAATGTTGGAAAAAGTCATCGAAAATTGGACCTCCAGATTAGACTACGTCAGAGCCAGCCGTGGCGGTAATATGCAAAAAACCATATTTAATCCTTAAAGCGAAAAAGCTCTGATTCTGACTGCAAACTATACAAAAAAAAAGTAGGTATCTGGGTAAAATGTAGTATGTAGTATATAAGGGTGGAAGTGGAATATTGTAAAGTTTATGATACAGTTTTCATTTCCTTCGACTTCGAAGGTAGCAGGACGCATGAAAGTATGCCGCTTATTTATTGCGGATTTCAGGGGAATTGTGTTGGTAAACAGATTGGCAGGCCTCACTGTGTTGAAAAAAGCTCTCCCATAAGGCCTGTACTAACAATTTTTGTTAGACAGAGTATAACTACTTACATATAACAAATTGCTTATCTACAAGCAAGTGCTTAAACGGACGTACGGAATACAAATTTAAAGCTGTACCAAACCAAGCTATAGACAAACAATATCAAAACAAAGTTCTCAGAGCAATCTTAATGAGACTTATGTATGCATAGAAACTGTTGAAGAAGAAAAACAAAAATGTGCCTTTAAATTTGAAACAACTTTACAAGACTATACACTTGATGGAAGCATTCAACCGGTCCCCTCTTCAATCCCCGGTCAAGTTAAACTAGCTTACAGGGAAACACAGGCTTGCACGATCAGTAAAGAAAATGAGTTAAAACCATTTGCAATATTTTTCAATTACTTAATGTACAAGACTTGAGAAAGATCTCATCTCAAAAGGATGAATTTGGGGGTCAGATTTGAAGGGCATCCATTACTTCCTGAAATTGTTCATGTCTAAATTTCTATATAAGAGGATTTTTGTAATGGCTATAATGGTTTCTCCCCATTTTCTTCTTTACTGTTTTTGTACAGAACCTTATAATCAATATCCTAGGCGAAACTATTAATAAAATATTTTTGCCCACTTTTCTAGTATTTTGCTTGTACATAATTAGTATTATTAATATCAAAGTGCTTTGGTAAAATATGTATTAAAAACTTCAATTGTACATAAATATGTTTGGTTAATCTAAATTTCGTGAGGTTTTATAATTTTTTTTTTAAATATATACATAGCCGAGTTTAGAACCTTTTTTAACCCGTATAAACAGTATTTGTCTATTATTTTTTCTAATAACTAGACATTATTTCAGAACTACCAGCCTTTAAAAGAATACATATATCGCTTAACTACACTCATTTAAAAAAAAAAACTTCCTGATTTAAATTACTTTGATTTCAATTTAACAAGTCACATCTGTTCTGTTCTGTTAGATGAACGTCCGTTCTGCTTACCATACCCGGCTATCCACACCAACAATTCGAAGATCGTTTGCATTTATAGCCAAATCTCGCATTGAATCAAAATTATACAACCAACTCACCATCACCATCATCATTCTAAATACAGATTTGCTCTTCATATTCGAAGGTTTTTCTAACTAAAAAGTGAAAGGCCGCCTTAGAATTTCTATGACGTCAATTAAATCTATAAACGCATTCAAGATGTTAAAGAGTTCATCGTGCCAAGATCTGTTATGCCCTTCTGTCAGCCAAATGCAACAAACCAAACCATAGCCAACAGAAAACGAAAAGACCTAAGCCCCCAACTAAAAAAAACACACAAAACACAAATAATTAACAAAATAAATCGACGCCATTTGGCAGCATTCGTACTAAAAATAGCTCCATCTGTTGCACAGATCTCACAGTGTGTCCATTGTACTTAAATTAACCTGCAGTTTAGCATGGAGGGCAGTGCGTTAAATTTAAATATAGATTCAGTCGTGAAGCTTGTAGCAAAGGTGGCAAAGCTTATAGAGAGTGAAACGACCATGGCGTACACCTCCTTGAAAAGCAACAGGGGGTAGCTGATGCTTCATGATACGTGACGTTTGATGTGCAATAGAAATATAATTAATTAGAGTGCGTAATAAGTTTTTGTTTTTAATTTTATTTTTAACAAAAAAAAAGTAGTTCAAATAAAATCCAAAAATAAACAATAAACAAATGCGTTTATTTTGGATCACATTGGGCAATGCAACTTTTATGTGTTTGGATGTTGCAGAGTGTGGATATAGTTTGGTAGGCTAGTTGTTTTTTTTTTTTTTTGGTTCGGTTGTCTAATATTAGGCGGGAGAAGGAGAAAATGAACTAAAGTCGATTTTTGTATGATTCCGTGATTGTTTTTAATTGGGGTAGGTAAAAGTTTTGTATAGAAAGCCGAGTTAGGCGATGATACAGAAGGTTGCAAAATAATTTGGAAAATGTTGTTTACCTTCCTTCAAGTAAAATGCGGGTATAAACTTTTCTTAAGATTCAAATCAACGGTATCTGTCACATATTATATAATTGTTCACTAATCCAAATAATGAGATAACGGGTGATTTTTTTGAGGTTAGGATTTTCATGCATTAGTATTTGACAGATCACGCGGGATTTCAGACATGGTGCCAAAGAGAAAGATGCTCAGTATGTTTTGACATTTCATCATGAATAGACTTACTAACGAGCAACGCTTGCAGATTTTATTACCAAAATCAGTGCCCTAGAAAAGTTGGCAGAAAACCCGCTTTTTTATCGACAAATTTTGTTCAGCGATGAGGCTCATTTCTGGTTGAATGGCTACGTAAATAAGCAAAATTGCCGCATTTGGAGTGAAGAGCAACCAGAAGCCGTTCGAGAACTGCCCATGCATCCCGAAAAATGCACTGTTTGGTGTGGTTTGTACGCTGGTGGAATCATTGGACCGTATTTTTTCAAAGATGCTGTTGGACGCAACGTTACGGTGAATGAACCGAACACTGATTTTGGTAATAAAATTCAATTATTTGCAAGCGTTGCTCGTTAGTAAGTCTATTCATGATGAAATGTCAAAGCATACTGAGCATCTTTCTCTTTGACACCATGTCTGAAATCCCGCGTGATCTGTCAAATACTAATGCATGAAAATCCTAACTTCAAAAAAATCACCCGTTAGTATAGCGTAGAACATGATCAGCTGAGATCAGAGAATTGATATTTTCGGCATTCCTGATATAATCACTAAAGGAAGAAGGGCAGCTCGCCAAGGTTTTCGGTGGTAGTTCCGGTGAATCTATCTAGTGGATCAGTAAAAGATGACCTTTTATGAGCAAATCCAAACAAAGGTAGAATGCGAAGAAGGCCCATAATTTCCAAATTAAAGTAAGAGTGCAACAGGAATAGATTCAGATAAGGCGATGCGCTTATCATGCAACTTTTCAACACCAAAGAAAAGTGCAGGAACCTTACGCCAAACCCAGTGGTATGATCTTTCAAAAGTCTATCCAATTATTCCCATACACCGAAGATATTGAAATAATCGGAAGAACACAGCTTGATATCAGTAGCGCTTTCGTCATCGACTTCATAGACAAAACAGCAGGATATAGAGCTTTTACTTTGAAGTAATTGGGGACTTTTATCATTTTCGATTGGCAGTCCGGGAGCGTCCGGAAGCTTCCGGAAGCATTCTCAAACCGTTCTATTCGCCCGAAAGAACTCTTCTGGGCGCTTCTGAGAAGAGAATTTTGCTTCTCGATTTAAAACCAGAATCCACTCAAAAAGCACAAACACATACAAATCAAATGTCAAACGAAACGTCAACTTGAAAAATATACTATTGTACCTATATTTTCAGTTTGTTTTGTTGGTGAAATATCAATTTTTGAAGCTTATCAATATCAATTTATCAATAAATTTATGTTGATTGTGTTGAGGAATATTCAGAGAATGAATATTAATGAGTGTTTTTTATGTTTATGTTGCTTATGTTTACAAATTACAAAGAAAGAATGCAATTCTTTCCTTTTCCAATCTCTCTTGCAACGTTGCAAAAATCAATATTGTATTATTTTTCATTTCGCTTGAACCTGCCTTTCTAAAAGGCAGTTCATATATTCATATGTAAAGTATTTTTTCCACCTCGAATGTTCTTTCTCCATTGCTCATCTATTTGATTACGAAAAAGATGTCTTTTTTTAATGAGAAACATTTTTGAAATTATGTAATCTTAAAAACTCCTTTCTTCAATAATTCAAGAACGTTCTGGGTTGATATCTACAAATTTAGATCAAGAACATGCTTTTATTTAAAACTTTAAATGCAATAATGGCATATAATGGAAAAATAATAGTATTCGATATTTTTTTTTCTAGGCCCGGCAACGCTACTGGAGTACATATTTTTTGTTTGTCTATCTGCCTGGCCACATTGACGGAAGTGCGCATGCAACTTGAATCAAAATGTAAAAGAGAAGGAATGATTTTTAATAAGAAGGAAAGAGATAGGCTAAAGAATCCAAAATCTGCAGGAATCTCATAATTTATTTCAAAACTCTGTGCAGTGACTCAAGTTTCCGTCTCATATCGTTTCATTTTTGACAGATACATTCATTTGCATTTTATCACCGTGATGGAAGGTTCATACGATTCACTTGAATTGTATTGATTTGAGTGCTTTTACTCATTAAAAAAAATATATGCGTATAGAAAGACCTTAAAAAAATGTTAAGAAATATAAGCTTATCAAACAAAACACATATAAAACACTTTTGCGAATAGATTCTTAGCACAGACACATCCTTTCTTTGTAAAGAAAAGCTGTGTTTTACTTTTCAGACGTTCCTCTCATGTCAGTTTATCTCAGTGTGCAGACCCGAGTGTGCAGTGATGCAATTGCGCGCTTCCGTCAATAAAGCCAGGCACTATGAACAAGTTTACACTCACACATAAAAAAAAACGTAAAAGTTGAGCGGAAGCATTTTTGCTGTTCCATTGGAATCAGAATGAGTGGGTTACCGAGTGAAACCAATCGAAAACGACTTTTGTCTTTCTGGGTTCCGCTATCAACACAGAAAACAACACCTACACAAACAAGGAATAAGCCTTGCCAATGACAACTTATTCGGGCTAGACAAATGGGTAGCAAATGCCTGCCTCTGTCACTAGAGGCCCTTTATAAGATCTTCATCATCCTAGTCCAGCTGTACGGCCCAGAGGTATGGATATTTTCAAAAGTTGATGAAGATGCTTTTGGTTGATTCGAGAGAAAAATTTTCCCTGTGGGTTCGGGGAAAAGAATAGGATGCCTGCTATTTTTTTTATAATTAGCACGCGCACAAGTAATTATTTTGTTTCCCTTCTAATGTAAAGCACACTGCGAGAGCATTAGGAAGATAGGGAGGGGAATAACAGAAGGTGTCGATTAACATTAGTTTTGAATGCTTGCAAATCGAAATGGCAAGGTTAAACTATTCCAAATTCGTGTTGTTCGGCTAAAACAGAATCCCTATATTTCGCGGTACGTCATTGAGTTTTGGAAGCATTAAACTCCAAACGATCTATTACCGCACTTGACAATGCTTGTCATACGGTACCGTTGCGATTGCACGTCCGAAGGCGAAGGACGTGAAGGACAAAAATCGGAAACGGAGCCCTGGGGCACATCAACATTTATTTGGTGGAAATCAGAATTGAAAGTATTCACAACAACTTGTGTTGAACGGTCCAAATGATAGCTTCGAATCTAACAAACAAGATTTTCGATAAGAATTCTTCATGGTTCATAACAAACTCTATCAAAAGCCTTTGCAAATATCAAGCGCAATAATATGTCTTTCACCAATGCGATGTAAAGATTTTTTCTACTGTTCGGTGAGATATGCCATCAAATTGCCATTAGAACGATTACTGCGAAAGCCATACTGTCGGGACGGTCATGGAGAAGCCTTTGGTCTTCGAGGTATTTCATTAGCTGGCGATTAATAAGCGTTTCCATGACGTTAAAAAAAGGGACGTAAGACCTTTGGATCGGTAGAAGAAGGGGGAGGATGGGTCACCTTTCTTAGGAAACATTCTAGAAGAGTAGAAGCGATGGAAAAGCTTACGCAATGGTTTTGCCAGTATGGAAAAACATTTCTTCAGAACAATTGGGGGTTACCTCCCAGGCCAGCGGATTTGTTTATATCAAGAACTTTGAGAACTATTGTCTCATGAACAAATTTTCATTTTCAAGTACAGAAAGGGCAAAGTTGCTGTGAGGCAACAAAAATCAAAAAAATCAAATGAGCCTCAAGCAAGTTTGCCTTCTCTGAATAGTAAACATTTGGTTTGTCATTTACCATCATAAGCGTTCGAACTAAAGTTGTTGAAAAGTTTTTAATATTTTTTACAAATCACCAAACATTTTTACTGCCTTAAGGACTTTGAAGAATTTTTTTGCCGTAGTTTTTGGTCATGCAGCAATTTGATTCGATTAATAACGGAGTTGCATGAGTTCTATACTTCTTGTGCTTTTTCCATTTTTCCTCTGTAGTGTTGGCTCTATACCCCAGGAACATCCGATATTCGAGTTTGCTCATCGATCAGTAGAGTAAGTTGGTGTAACCCAGCAAAGACCTAAGCATACCTTCCTCCGGATGTTGTATGACCAGAATAGCGGAGCCATCTGGAATTGTGTACATTGAAATCGCCCGCTATAATGATTTCAATGGGAGGACAATGGGATACAATTTTCAAAATTTCCTTGCCCTTCGGTCAGAACGAGCTTAAATTTTTGTCACATTTTAAACAGAGCGGGATTAGAAAGGCGAAAGTGGATATGTGGTTTCACTCGCCAGACTGAAGTAGTCTGTTCAACAACGTGTTTTTCTGTGGAAGCTTTTTTTCATACGTATTGCAAATTGTCGACCGAATTTGAATTTTGTTTGTCTTCAAAGATACCGGAAATGTGTCAATTATAAAACGTCAGTCTCACAGTATTTTGTATACTCTAAAAAAAACATCGAAAGAATCGAAAAAAGGCATTTATGCTAGGCTTTCGATATTTTCAATTTAACGAATCTTAAAAAAAATGTCATCTAAAAATAAAAACCACGTGATATTGAAGCTAGACTTGCAAAAGAAAACATTCTTATTTCTTAAAAAGCACAGTACGAATCCTAATTTAATTCAGCGGATGTGTTAATAAGTAAAATAAGAACTGGTAAGGAGCAACCCTAAGGAGCTCTACCAAAGGCCCAAGCACTCCAATAATTGGTATCCATGGGATGGTGGTGGTGGGCATCATCGACCCTTATTTTGTCGAAATAAATAGCTTGCGAACGGTACATCGTACAAAAAAAGTTTGGATACATTTTATAGAAAATTATAAATTTTCTACCACTTTGTTATTATTTTTTTTTTCATATTGAGAACCGTTAAGAAGTTATTTTTTTATAAAAACAACAACATTAAACCTATTTAGTACTTTTACCACTTAAGTATAAGTCCTACAAAAGATGTGGCAATTAAATAAGAATTATGAATTAAAGGTTTTAATACAAACTCTATATACCACGTTGTAAGAAAAATTAAATTTAAAAACAACTAAGTAGAAGTCTTACCACTAATTTTGGACTTTGTTGAATTATTGATTCAAAGTAGTTTTTAACGGCCTTTAAGTCCACCAAGACAATTGTATTTCCTACAAAAAAGTTCTTAGCAAAATTTGTATACGACCACTCGTTCTCGAGAAATTGGGCGTTTTTCAAAATGGCGGCAATTTTTTCCTATACTCAGAGAAACGCGTCAATTACCAATTCCAATTATAAAATTTCGCCCGGTTAGTTTTGCACTATCAAAATTCATTTTTACATCTGCCTAGCCAACTGGCCTATTTCTTTATTCTCTCTAAGGAATTAATAAGGAAATCTGTCAACGTATCCTTCCATGACAAATCAACTTCTTTCAAACTTGCATATTTCCCTAGGTTTGCTTACCATTATGACTTGACATGTTTAACTAACTTTCTTGGCATTTTGAATAATTATCCAACTGAATGTTCAATTTTTGTCAGTCCAACAGCCCTGCGTGCAGATGTCAAACAATGATATGACACACATTACTCATGTCGCATCCACAAAATCTGTGCAGCATAAAGCATGGTTAATCTATTCTCAGATGTTGACATCGTTCGTGTATATTCTTGGCACTTGACGTCACAAAGATGAACACTTTTTGGCAACTTGCCTTTGGCAATGTTCCGTTTCTCGTTCCTATACCTCATCATTTTTATCATCTTGAAATTTTGTTTTCGAATTCATTCGGCGACGAAAATGAAAATGAGGTTCGCTTTTCCATTGATTCTGAGAAGAAAATATTTTGTTTAGTTCGCAGAAATGCCAAATGCCAGAGTCAGCAAACGAAAGAATGACGAAATGAATAATTAACCACTTTAAGCCGAAAATGATCTCGAAGCCAAAAACTACCCTCCCGATGGTGGCGGGGAGAATGAATATGCATCCCGAATCCGAAGAAGGTTGTGCTTTTTTATTGCTGACATCGTGGGTGGTGATGGCGGCGGTGGTGGTGGTGGTGCCAGCCCAGCGCCAATTTTGTGTTTTAAAATAAATCAAAAGCATTTTTTTATCACCGTATTCAGCATGAGAGGTTCTTTGGTTGTTAAATTGAGTGTGTACAGAGATTTGGAACAGCTTTCGGGAATATTTGGGGTGGAAAGGTCTGCTTGAGGGAGTCTGGCTCAAACGTTGTTCTTTTGATTTAGCACCCAATTCCGTGGGCATATTCATATGAGTTTGCCATTTGGAATGCGTACTTGCAGATAAAATATTTACGCGTTTAAACTGTGTAGATAGCGGATCCTTGGAAAGACTGGCACAGAACGAGCCTGAGTGTATTGCGTTCCCTTTGTCTTCGGAATAAGGAATTAATTATGTAAGGGCAACATCAGTGGTGAAACAATTTAATACTGCTGGTGCGGCATGAGAGTTGCCAAAAGGCCAAAACGAAACAGAGCATAGAGGAGCTTAGGGAAGACATGGTTGACTTAAATTGTCGTTTTGACCGCAGGCGCTGGTTCTTGTGGTATGTTTGCATATTAAAGTGCTTTGAGGTGGTGCCATAGGTCTGAAGCTTAAGGACTTCAGTTAATATTTAATTCGGATTATTTTTTGTGATAATTCCTTTTCCAATTTTTTTATATTTTTAGGTCGGCGAAATTCTTTGTTTTAGAAGGAGAGATGTATTAAAAAGGATTTCGTTTTCATATATTATTTTTTTTTATTTCAAAAGTAATACACAAACTCTAAAGCTGCGTTTAGGCTTGTTTTTTTAAAGAATGGTAATATTTGGATAGGGCCAGTTCTTAAACTTACATAATATGCAGTTGATCATTAAGAAAGAGAAAAACTAGTGATTTGTTTTAAAGCAAAAATTTTTAAAACATTTAGAAAAATTACAATTGAAGTATGAAGCATTTATTCAGGAAGCTATCGCTTATAGTAGAGGAGTTGGCCGTAGGAACACCTACCTCATCGAATCAATGGGAAATTTTGCCATAAACAAATAGCAAATTACATAAAATGTACAAAACCACTGGTCGAACAAACTCAATTATTCTTTGACTCGATGAGGTAAGCCAACACCAAACCGGAAGCGGCCATTTTACCGCCAAAATGACAAGAAGGGCTATAGCTCGTCTTTAATTATACACCTGTTGTCGATTCCCAAGAAAAAGCAAATCTGCTTACAGCCCTATTTGCAGCAAACTCAATGCTTCCGGCAGGTGTTATCAATCCCCCTGTTATTGAGAACGTAAATGACATTACGGGACCAATTTTATTCCGCACTCGTTCAGTTGCAAGGGTCTTAAAAGATCTTAACATTCACAAATCCGCTGGCCCGGATAGTAACCCCGCTATTGTTCTGAAGAGGTGTTCTTCAACGCTGGCAAAACCATTGCGTAAGCTTTTCCATCTGTCCTATTCCTCTGGGCTCTTTCCGAGCGGATGGAAAACAGCATTTGTCCAGCCTGTCCCTAAAAAAGGCGAATCCTCTTCTCCCTCAAACTATCGACCAATTGCACTTACGTTCCTTCTTTCTAAGGTCATGGAAACGCTGATTAACTTTCAGCTTAAGAAATATCTTGAGGACCGAAAGCTTCTTAATGACCGGCAATACGGCTTTGACAGCAATAGATCTACCGAAAAGTGGAATCAATCTCTTCATCGTTTTGGTGAAAGTAAGATCATTGCACTTGATATTTCAAAGGCATTTGATAGAGTTTGGCATCAAGCCCTTTTATCGAAAATACGTGCATTTGGACTCGACGAATCTCTTCTTCGTTGGATTAGTAATTACCTTTCGAACCGGTCAATACAAGTTGTGTTGGACGGATTTAAGTCTGATACCCACAAAATAAATGCTGGTGTGCATCTGGCTCTGTTTTATCTCCAACTCTCTTCCTGATTTTTATCAATGACTTATTATCTGAAACTACTAATCCAATTAATTGTTTCGCTGACGACAGCACTCTCAGCTTTTCATATTCGTTTCCAGACTCTCATCCATGTGCTTCGGATATGAAACTGCAACGGCAGCGTAGGATTAGTTCATTAAATTCTGATCTTGACAGCATTGTACAATGGGGAATAAGAAATCGTGTTGAATTTAATGCTTCAAAACTCAATGTTGTCTTTTGTCGTTAAAGGAAACATACCCCCATTGCCACTATCGATGAGTGGCACTTGTATCGAAGAAACAGAACACCCATCAGTTCTCGGTATGTGCATTACAGACCACCTTCTTTGGAACGACCACATATTCGAAGTCGCCAAAAATGCTGCCAGGTGTCTAGGTTTCCTTCGAAGATGCAAGAAATTTTTTACCCCTTCTGATCTGGTTACGGTCTATAAAGCGTATATTCGTCCAAAACTTGAGTATATTTCCTATATTTGGTGCTCCAATTACACATTTGAGTGTCTTAGGCAGAATACAAAAAAGAGCTTTGAAAATGATAGGCGACCGAACAATAACAGAAACATTTTCATCTCTTGAGCACCGCCGTAATGTTTCGTGCCTTTCGTTATTTTACCGTTATTTTTAAAATCAGTGCTATAGCGAAATAGCCAGCTGCATTCCTCCCCTGAAACAATTCAACCGTAATACTCGCGCCGCTAGGAATGCCCATAAATTTACCCTTGAGCCCAACATCCGACGTACAGTTAAATACAGAGATTCTTTCTTTAGCAGTACCACGCGAATGTGGAATGCCTTACCAGACTCTGTTTTTCCCTCCCATTATGACTTGCCGAACTTTAAAACAAATTTGCATCGATATATTCTTTTATACCCCTCCCTATTTTCCTAACGCCCCCGCTGTGTTTAACATTATAAGGGTAGCCAAAATATCTTTTGCGTGGGCCAATTATATAAAAAAGCCCTTATTGAATATTATTTTTTTTTAAGAAATTGGAATAGCCGTTTCTGAGAAGGTGACTATTCAAAAATCCCGTTGCATGCCTGCATCGAACGATGCAATTGATATTCCTACTTATATTATAAATGTGAATGTTTGTATGATTGGATGTTTGTTCCAGAATCACGCATCAACGGCTTAACGGATTTTGATGAAATTTGGTATGTGGATGGATGAGATGCTGGATTGAACAATAAGCTAGTCTTTATCCAAGAAAAGTTCACGACAACTGTGAAAGAGGCTTAAATGTGAAATGATGTATAACTGGAGGTTTGTTTGTTTTGCTTCCATGCCTCTACGACTGGACGAATTTGTGAAGTTTGGTAGATGGATAAGTTACAGGATTTACTGGTATCGCTCGAAATGCTCATTAGTTGAAACTTGAACCCAATTTCTGGCGTACCGTGTAATATAGAGATTTCTTTTTTAGCCGAACAATACGAATTTGGAATAGTATACCCGGCGGGGTTTTCCCTTGCCATTTCTATTCGGAAGCATTCAAAACCAATGTTAATCGACAACTTCTATCCCACCCACCCTTATTTCCTTGTGCTCGCGCAGTGTGACTAACAAAAAGAGGGCAAATAAAATCCCTTGTGCGTCTGCTTATTATAAAAAAAAAAAACAATTATACACAGGCTACCACGAAGATGATTTTTTTAATGCTGTCATGCATCTTCATTTCAAATGCCTGCAATCTGTTTTCATGCTAACCTATATTGCATACTTTTTCCAACGCTGGACTTTCATTTTAGGGGATCTTTTTCAAAAGCATCAGCGGATGGCAGATTTTCCACAGCTTCATCTTTTTTACCAAAACGGGATGTTTGATGTCGTCACCACAAAATCATTTGCTTTTGTTCGTAGATCCAAGATAAATAAACTGTGTGTATCAGTAAATGGACGATCTCGTCGCATGCAATTTTCTCTTATGATGGCTTAATTGCCAGGAAAATATAAATCTGCACCGTATCCTGTATCAGAAACATAAACTGTTATATAAAGCAAAGGATTCAAGCTGCTTCCCTGGTACACACCAACTTTGATTGGAAAGTTTTAGATTAGTCCTGTAAGCCATCTTACCATTGTTTTACTTCCTTTGCCATAGTCACTAATTGTTGTAAGTTTTAGCGTAGATTTTGAACGCAACTTGATGGGTAATGTGAAATATTTTAGGCCAGTTTGAAGAATACAGTATAATGTATTAGTTTATATAGCCATTATGAAAATTCCGAATGAAGTTTTTTTTATTAGGTACTCCAAATACAATAAATATAAGTGATTTTGGAAATTGTTTAAGCCGTTTTGTAAAAAAATAAATTTCTTTAACAGTTGTGTGGCAGGAGTCGTTACTCCTTGAGCCAATTTTTTTTTTAATTTTTGGGATAAGAAATCGCATTAAATGTAAAAAAAAAAAATTGTTTGGACCAACTGAATTAGCTATTTTTTTAAGACTTCAACTTAAAGAATTTTACATCGTGTTATAGGCCTGCACCCGTTAAATATTCAACCGAGACAACGCCAATTGTTCACCAATAATGGACCTTCAAAGCGACGCCAACTATTGGCCGGACTTCTTAAAACAGACCACCATTTTTTTGTCGTATTTGACAAAGACTGCCCGCCGTGCGCTGCAACACTATACCAAAAAGATTTAGTTTACAAACTAAAGTCGGGTTTATCTTTATTTTAGAAATAAAAAACCATCTGAATGTTAGCTTATTTGCACAAATAATTTTTGAGACTCAAAACCAACTGATTGACAGATCATCAAAAAATTTCAATCACTTCAATGTTAAAATTAAATATTTAACAAATTGTTTTCATTTCTGTATTCCTTAAGTCTTTCCCTCGGCCATTAATACAATACTTTGGTAAAATACATTAACTTTCATTATTTAATTAACCAGTTTCATTGTTTTTCTCTCATCGAATGAACTTATAGAAAAAGAAAATTAATTTGGACTCTGGGCCAATAATTTGTGAGTAAATTGCAAAATAAAAGAATCATTAATTTGTAAAAAAAGTGGATCACGAAGGAATGGGGCCATAGCTCTTCCGCCACCCCACGCCCATACCCAATGTTTCTTCTGCCAGCTCGCGCAGTTTCCTGTCGTAATGGAAAAGTAAATAAATTGGAAAATGATGGAAAAACGTAATTTCATTTGACAATTTAAAGAATCATAAAATGTTATGGACGCACACAGCCAAATCCACAGCAAGAAAAACCATTATTGAAAACAAAATGGGCGCAAATTTAAGGGATGAATAGAGGTTAACCTTGCTGACATGTTGTTGGCAGCGACGGCGACGGTGGGGAGTTGGGTCGATGAAAACGAACTTATCCTTAGGAAATACATGTGTCTACTCTGCGACTAATAGAACGAAATTAATCTCTTTTTACTTAGTAAATTAAGTGACTTAATTCATTTACGTACGAGGATGTGTGTGTGGTAGCTTCTTCTATACACATTTCGTCTACCTGTTCATATTGGGAGCTGAAATATATGGATTAACATCAAACATACATATTTAGTGCGAGGCAAGGATCCTTCACCACTTGCTAAGTGTATTTGTGTGAAGGAGGGAATTTTTTGGGGGGTGAATGTAGAACTCAAATTCAATTAATTTCCTGAGGATTTGGCATCCTCTTTATATGGCTTCTGTGCTTTACTGAATGTTACAAATGCGTTCAGCTCGGCAAGTTAAGGGACCTAGGTTAAGTTGAGAGTCTAACACGTAATGGAATTAGGTTGGAGTCTGACAGGACTTAGTTTTATTGAATTGTGCAATGTATTTAGTAAGGATTGTGGATAGGATTTGGGTTTCGTTATGTTTAATGGGAAGCAGTTCTTATTCATGGTTCTATTTGGTATAGTTTTTCGATGTGGTTTAGATTTGGCAGGTGTGAAGCTTTTACTTGGTCTTTGGGTGGAATTCTTCATTAGATAGTTAGGAGTTTTCAGTAGCAACCAATATGGATGTGGGTATGTAATCGTAATTAAACTATTTTGGAATCAGTTGACACATATCTTTGGGAGGTTTGTAAATGATTTTCTTTCTTAACTTTAAATCACACGTAATCCAAATTACTTTCCTATAGGAGCAGACCATTTGCTGAACACTTTGTTTCGTTTGGTGTTCAAATATAATATCGAATAATTGATTGAAATGCAGAAATGATTTCGACTGTGGGAATACACTTGACAAACGCATTCAAGGAAATCAGCGGACAAACGAAATGTTATAATACAGAGATCGGGTAACGTATGGGTCGACAAAATTCTATGGACTATCGTTTCAGGGAGTCCGCAGCCGAATTCCATTTTATAATTATATCGTCAATCTTTTTCTTTTTCTTTCGTATTATTGTTCTTATTTATCTTTTTTCTTATTTTCATTTTACTTTTCCTTTATCTTCTTTTCCTTTTTCTTTTTCTTTTTCTTCTTCTTCTAACAAACGATTTTTATGATCATGCCTGGAACCACAACTACCTCACTTCTCCTCTTGCCCAAAGGTAGAGTAGTTAGTCAGATTTTTTTCGCGCCAATGTGGTATCCATTTCCTCCAACAACACCTACACATGCATCAACTGTCGCAAGGAGGTAGGATCACTTACTTGAGGGTTCTTCACATTACCCTCTCGCAGAAAATCATGGATTTAATATAAGAGCAAAGGACTTATGACATTTCCCTTGTGCGCACCAAATTTGTTTTGCAATTCTTCGGTGACTCCTTCGTCAATATGTGAGAGAAAATTCAGTTGTTTGTTTCATATTATGGCAATTTGACGAATTGCGCGAAAGGAAGAATTGAGTGGAATGAGGTGACCATATATAGGTAACTGTATGCATTTGGAAGAGTTTTTACTTTATTCTGGAAGTGGGAAGATTCATAAGCTGAAGAAATGATCTCGTAGAACGTATATAAAATAGAAAAGAAGGGGACTTAAGTTGCTGACATGAGGGACACCAGAGTAAGCTAGGAAAATCTAGATAAGGTATATCTGAAATGAACTCTGTGAAATCCGTTTTCCAGATAAGAAGTCCATCTCAATAACATGTTTTCAAAGCTGGTAATAATGGTAGTGTATTTTGTTATTTTTAGAAATCAGTTGACTTCTTTGCCAGTTTACTTATTAGAAAGCTATGTGCTGCCTAGCAGAAACGAAATATTACGAAGAGTTTGGGTATATGCTATAAGCAAAGGGACATCACATTTTTATAAAAAAGTTTTCTATATCTAAGAATGTTCATCGTGAGACAGGGTTCAGCCGAAGAATTTTGAGAGATGAAGAAAAAGAGTGAAAGAGTTTTTTGAAAGAGAAGAGAAGATTTTTCTTTTTGTAGTTTACAAATTGACATTCAAATATACAAAAGTTGTCCCATAGGACTTATTGAAGGTTGTGTCTGTACTGAAAGCGAAGGACTCGACAAAATCTTTACCTGGACGAAATGTAACGCTTTCATGCTAAACCCATCAAAATGCAAATGTTTAGTTTTATCTAAAAAAATCCTTGATATATCCTACTTCCCATCTGTAGTCATCAATGGAACTCCCTTGGAGTACACAAATAAATCAAAAAACTTGGGCATAATCTTTAACAGGACATTAACTTGGAACGATCACATGAATTCAGTAGTAGGGAAAACTTACGCATCATTAAGATCTTTATGGGCAATCCAGGGTTTTACACCACCTAAAACTAAAATGGTCCTTGCTAAAACCCTTGTAATCCCAAACCTTACTTACGGCTGTGAAATTTACAACAATTGTGACTCTGCGAGCAAAAGAAAGTTAAAAGTAGCTTTCAACAACACTCTCCGTTATATTTATGGACTGAGAAAATATGACCATGTATCGCATTTAGCTGAGAACCTTCTACACATGTCCCTTGATAATTTTATTAAGTTTCGTTCGCTAAAAATACTGTTCACCATTATGCAAACAAAACAACCGCAGTATCTGTACGAAATTCTTCAATTTGCAGCATCAAACAGGACAAAAACGATGATAATACCTAAGTTCTCTTGCCTCACATCAGAGAGACAGTTTTTCATCACTGCTGTACGTTCTTGGAATTCACTGCTAACTCAAATACGTGGGTCAAACAGCATTCAACAACTGGAAAATAAGCTTAAAATCTATCTCCGTAGTGCCTAACCAAAGCAACTAACTTACTTACTTATCTATTAATTTATTAATCTTTTATTTTTACTTGCGCTTATAGGGACTATAAGGCAAGTTATGCATTCGTAAAAAAAAAAAAAAATTCTAACAATCAAACATGATATTACGATGATAGAGAAGTCAAAAAAAGTGGGTCCGGAAATTCCGTCCGTCTGTCTGTCTGTCTGTCCGTATCGATATCTACAGCCTAAACGGTTGGGCCGATTTGATTCAAACTTGATATATAGTATTTTTAGAGTGCTCTACCCGACAGTTTTTGGAATTGGCATTCTAGCTCCAAAACTAACGGTACCTGCCATATAACTTTTATTAAAAAACTTATTTTTCTCGAAAACGGCTCCTACGATTTTGATTAAACTTTCAGAATGATGTTTTCTGTGCAAAATCTATCTTTTAATTTTAATGGATTTTTCAGAAAAAGTTTTATAACGGTACCTCCCATATGACCGGTTTTTTAAAATCAGACTTTCTCGTTAACTAATTGACGGATTTTGATGAAATTTTCAAAATATGTAGTGTTTTATGATTTAAATAATATTGCTTATCAAAATTTTCAAAAACATTTTTTTTTAAATTTTAATAATTTTTTTAAAAAAATATTTTCTTTTTTGAATATTTTGAAAACGGATCTATAGATTTTTTTTTAAATTTTTCTCCTAGTATAAACTATAGATTTCTTAAAATTGACATACTAAAAAGAAATTTAAAATATGTTTTCGAAAAGTTTTTCAAAAAAAACATTTTTTTGAAAAAACTGGTCGAACGATTTTGAAATGAAAAATTTATAAAATAGAAAACAGCAAAAGAAATAAGATGGCTTACAACATTTTTTCCAAAAAACGTTATGAGTAGTGATTTTTTGAATTCATAAATTTTTTTCCCCAACATTTTATTTCATATTGCTCGGCTAAGCCCTAGCCAAGCCATTAGTCAAATAAAAGAAAGTGACAACCTACATTACATACATACTTACGTATTTTAAAGTATTTTTCATCATCATAAAAGCACAGAATAAATAAGGAAGCCTTTGATAAACACACAAAGACAACTAACAAATAAAAAAAACTATTCGATTACTACTGAATGCAAAAATTTCAATCGAGAAAACAAAAGTTTACACCTTCCTATAAATAAACAAAACCACTGTGTTAACTTTTAATATTGTCTCTATACCTACTGGCTTAACAGTAGTTGGAACACGTATCTTAATTTTAGTACCTACCTTCCTTCCAACCTTATTATAGGTACCTTTATATACCTTTATAAATTCCATTGGTCCCATATTGGGACGTATAAAGGTCCCTTTACCTAGCATTATTGCCATACTGCTGATTCCGACGAATCTTTATGCCAGTTGTTCAAATTTTTCCATACCAAAATGAAAATTTAACTGAAAAAAGTTCTTTGTATCTTTCTATTAGCAAATTATATTATAAACAGTAAGCAGCAAGTGGAAAGATAATACTACACTAAAAAACTGCAAAAGCTAACAATCCTATATATTTATGTGTTTATCCCTTTGTCGTGACGCATGTTCGTTCACCCAAAACGATTCTAAGGAAGTTGCACGTCATACAAAAAATATTAAAATAAAATCTTTGTCAAAAAGACGCCTGCACTTAAAAAGGATTAGCACATAAGAGCAAGTACGTGCGACCCAGTCGTGCCTTTTATTTTTCTCTCCTTACCACTTTATCTATTACTATCTACACTCTTATTTCTTCTCTGTATAATGCTTCCTCAATAATTTACTACTTTTTTTTTATCAAATTTTGTTATGATATCTTAACTCAATATTAATGTTAAACTTTCAATTAAATTTTTTTTTTTTTTTATATTTTATCTTCTTATTAAAATTGTTTATGTTATTACATTTGCTATCACCAGCATATAAGTGTTAGTATTTACTTGAAATAAATAAATAAAATAAAAATAAATAAAAATAAAAATGTAGGTGTAGGTTATGTTTTGGTGCAAAAAAAATCAAGATGGTGGTTTTATCGGAAACCAAAATTTGAAAACGGGTTGATTGATTTTTTTTTAATATTTTTTAAAGATGAAAACTACAGATTTTCTTATAGTGACATACTAAAAAAAATTAAAATATTTTCTCGAAAAGTTTTTCAAGATAAAGGTGGTCGAACGATTTTCAATAATTTTTTCCACGATGTGCCCGTACATATGAGCAAGTACGTGCGATCTAGTCGTGCAATTTATTTTCTTCGTTTTCTCGAAAGCTGGTCATCCGATTTCAATCGAAATTGATATTCAGGAAGATGTTGGTATCCTAAGTAATTTAATTTTAATTTTTAATTTTTAGTTTATTTTTTGAAAATTAATTTTTTTTCTTGTATTTTTTATAATTTTCTTACATTTTTTTTTCAAAATAAATATTTTAAAAACGGGTAGATATATTTTGGTTTTATATAAAAGTAAATTTTGTCCTTAAGTTTGCAATCTTGAATAATTTTTTTTTAATTTTTAAAAAAACTTGGTAACTAAAATCGTTTTATTTAAAAACCGTTCCTACGGTTTAAAAAAAAATACGACATTTTTTCACAATTTCTAAGGAAGTAAAATTTTTCCACTGAAAATTATGTTACGTACTTTTTTAAAACAATCAAAAGTCAGAAAAATCGAATAAAAACTTTGAAGTTGCTTAAATATTTGTTTCAAATTTTATTCGAAGCTGATACAGTTGTGCAATTTATTTTTTAAAGTACAAAGCCTATGACTATACCAAAGCGAAGAAGTTGAAGATATTTTAAGTCTAAAAAATGGAATATGAATATAAATATAGACTTTTTAGAACGGAAAACTGACAGAAAACTGTAAGAAAATGTGTGAGTATAAATGTCGCACAGGCCGACATGTACAAACGTACATATATTGCTCTAGGGCCAAAACTCCGCAAATGATTTCTTTTAAATGTCCGTTACGTTATTCTTCAGTTGTATTCACTTTTTTGAATGCATTCATTTGAACATCTGTCGGAGAATAAAAGAAGATTTTAACAGTCCTTGCTTCCAAAAAATATTCTTTCTAAGAACTCCACACTATTTCAGATGATTGGTTCAAAAAGTTTTAGAATACACGATGATTTTTAAAAAGGTCTTTAAAGTTCTATATAGATAATTTCAGCCATATCTTTTTTTTCGAACAATTGAATAAGAATAAACTTTTTCCATAAATTGATAAACTGATTTAACAGAAATTGTGATAACATTTCCGTGATGGACTAAACTGCAGGCTTCCTTCACCAAAGTTTCCTTCAACTACGTTAAATTAGTAAAAAAATGAAAAGCTGAGACTTAATACCATCAGTTTAAAAATGTTAAGCTATGTAGCTTAATTTCAAATTTACCAAAAAGAAGCTTTAATAATTCCGTGAAAAAGATATTTACCACTGCCCCCCACAAACACCTAAGGCTGTCCATAAAAATAGCTCAAAAAATAATAATTTTTAATAGCTTCACCTTCAACAGTTCACAACCCCAAAGGTGCATAAATAGGTTACCTTTTAGCTAATATTTCTTTTTACTTTTACTTTTACTTTTATTTTATTTTTCTCACTGTTTATTCACTCAAATATAAACTTGGCTATGTATCTTAAGGGTTGTGCGTAAATGATGTTTCACGGCATTCCTGACTCTTAAGAAAGTTTCATGATAATGGATGGTATTTGCAAAGGTCATTCTTCCGAAATTGACTGCCATCAACAAAAATCCCATAAAAAAGGGACTAATTGCGCGTGGGTAAGCACAAAGTTTGGGTATAATATCAACCAAACGATGGAGAAAAAAATCAATTTTCAAACCATTTAAACTTTTTTCTATAGAGTATCGGATTAGAAGAAAAAAAACAATCAATTATGGACAGTGTCTTGGATATCCTTTTTTGAATATTAAATTTGACTGTAGGTATAATGCCTTACATAAAAAAAAAACAAGATAAATAAAAAAAGATTAAAAGGTTATTTAAGAAGCATTTAAAAGAATATTTATTAAATAATATTGCATATTCTTAGGCTGGTATAATTTTTTTTTTTTATTCTCAGTCATAAATCTCCTTGATTCATTGAAGAGGATTAAGGCCGGTGCCGGGTAGTAAGAAAATTGCTTCTAAAAAAGAACTAACTTCACACAAATCATAAAGAACACCATGTTTACATAAATTCAGATTTTTTTTTCGTAGTAATTAATTAAGAGCCAAACTTTTGCCAACAGTTTATCAAAGGTCGCAGGAAATAAAGTTCTAAACAGAAAATAATTCATACATACTTTTGATCTCAAAGAGTTCGTTTGATTCGAAATGTCCTACTTTTCTGTACACAGCCGGTGAATCTTTTGCCGAGGTAAACAACCAGCAAACTATCGTATCTCCTTTTATTTTTTTTTTATTTTTTTGCAAAATTTTGTATTTCTTGGATTCTCAAATGGGGTCGTCGTCGTCACTTTAAATAGATTCAAATCCGTACGCTTCCTTGTTATTACTCAGCTATGTGTTTTGCATGTGTCAGGAGCCCACAGCATGACGTCAAGACTCAGTTTGCCAACTATACAAAGTTTACTTACAACAGGCGGTAGCTGCTGTTAATGCTGTAAATCTTTCAGATGAACATTTGAATAAACTGACTATCGGATTTTTTTTTTTTTTTTTTTTGGAATCAAACGACTGGGAAGATATTCTTGGGAATTCCTTGCGACACGTCATCATTGGTGGCCTTTTGGCCGTGCGCCTAAGAACACAATATGCGTGGATTTTATTTGTTAGTGACGCATGAAGAGTGAATGGACAACGGACGGTCAAAGATGCTGCTAGCCAAATCATTTACGACTTTTCTTTGAAATAGTATGCCTGGAAAAGCGTCGAATTGCTGCTGGGTATAAACACCAATAAAACTAGATAGAGGAGGATCTGAACGCAAAGTAAGAGCCAGCCCCTCGAGAAAATAGAGAAGTCTTGGAGTTTATTGCACATTTGACAGTTTTTATGGGCAACAGAATGACAAAGTAATGAAGTTTTAAATAATATTTCACTAAACTGCCTCAAAAATAGAACTGGGAACGTGAACCGACAGTTGTGTTTGATTTATGAATGATATATTTCCGGCATAATGTTTTTGATATTTTTTTGGATTGGGCTTTAGTGTAAATGGAAATAGAAATATTAACATCTTTATCTCAAAAATAGCCAAATAAGTTTATATTGAATACTTCAAAGAAAATTTTAGAAGTATTTCCGTAAAATGGAAAAGTTGAAAGAATATATTATTGGATTACAAGTGTACTAATTCACCTGCAGATATTGAATTCCTTTTGACGGGAAACATTTCGACGATGTTCTAGCGAATCAAATGTTACATCCTTATTTCCTATCATTTTCAATGCATTTTTGTGGATTCTATCTAGGAATCGCAAGTGAGTAACAGGGGCACCTGCCCAGATATGAAAATTGTACTCAAGATTCGGGCGAATGTACGCCTTATAAACAGTAGCCAGATATAACGGGGAGAAGTATTTCTTGCATCTTCTAAGAAAACCTTAACATTTCGCAGCATTTTTGGCGATGTCTATATGTGTTCATTCCACAGAAAGTGGTCTGTGATACACATACCTAGAACGCAAAGCTGTTCAGTTTCCTCGATGCAAGTACCACACGACAGCAGGCAGCATTGAGTTTTTGAAGCATTAAATTCCACACGATTAATATTTCCCCATTGAACAATACTGTCCAGATCAGAATTTAATGAACTAATCATACATCCGAAGAGCGGGGAAGTGAATGTGGAAACGAGTATGAGGGTACTGTCGTCAGCAATACAATTTAATGGATTAGAAGTCTTAGACAAGAGATCATTGATAAAAATAAGGAAGAGTGTCGGAGACAGAACGGAGCCTTGGGGCACACCAGCATTTATTTTGTGACTATCAGACAGGAAGCCATCCAAAACAACGCGAATTGAACGTTCCGAAAGGTAATTTCTAATCCATCGAATAAGAGGTTCACCGATTCCAAACAAAGATTTGTCCCATAAAACCATTTACGTTATCCAGTACAGGAGGAGCCATATCACACTGAAGCAACGTTGAATTAGCTGCAAACAATGTTGCAAATAAATCAGCTTTCGCTTCGGAGTTGACCACAGAATTGTCATTATGGACATGCATCGGAACCGAAGACGAAGTGGAGTTATGTATTTTTTTTACGAAGGACCAAAAATTTTTGCTTCCTTTAGGACATATTAATATTTTTTGCCTTAAATTTTGCTCGTGTAAAAATTTCGTTCTTTGAATAAGAGCATTGCAGGTCTTTCTGGCTTGTTTAAACTTCTTCCGATTTTCCTCAGAAGGGTTGGCTTGAAAATATCGGAAACTTACTTCTCTCAGCCTGATAGCTTCTTTACAGTTGAGTCAAACCAAAAACTTACTTTTGGTCTTAAAGTTTTTAGCCTATTTGGAATAAATTTTTTCATACCAAGTAGAATAATATTTGTAATCATATCGGCACTACAATCTACGTCACTACCGAGGAAGCATAGTGACCAATTAAAGTTATTAAAGAATTTGTTTAAATCTTCCCAGTTGGATTTCTCGTAACGCCATACGATTCTTATTGGGATGTTTTTATTAACTTTTAAGATGGAGCACGAAAATTTTGCCGACATGATATAGTGGTCCGACGTTCCTAGAATCGATAGTTCATTGATGGTATACTTATCAGGATGAGATGTAAGAAACAAGTCCAAGGTGTATGCGGAATGACCTGCAATGTCAGGTATTCTTGTTGGCTCGTCAACAAGCTGCGTCAAGTTGTTCAGCTCTGCAAATATCTCGGTAAACCTTCCTTTGGTTGTGGTCTGGCCAGAATAGGGAAGCCACGTAGAATTATAAACATTGAAATCACCCGTAATAACGATTCCAGTGCATCGAGCTGAGAGGTCGAATTACTGTCCAGATTCTGACTTCTTGTGGAGGTTGAATTTAAACCACATGAAATTAAAGTCTGTGCTTACACATTGACCATATTGTGGAAGAAGCTGGTAAGCAACATCATTCCTGACGTATACGGCAAAACCGTGATAGGGAAAGAATAAAAATAAAATAAACTGTACCCATGTAGGATGAATTCCAAAGGGTCAGAATTTTCACCTATTTGGGTTTCACTCAGTGCCAAAACAGCTCCCCTGTATATCACAGTGTGGACATATGTTGCACAGAAATTCTTTCTTAGCCCCTGGATGTTACTGTAATCGACGCGAAAATTACCCACCATTGAGAAAAACAAAGATAAATAAAAAACCAAATCATACGAATAAAATTCGATATTGAAAATATCCATTTTATTTGACGGTATGTTTAAATTAAGGAAACAGCAATAAATTTAAAATGTCGATATCAGAAGGATTTTTTTTAAGCCAAGGGAAAGCTTAAATGCACAAGAAGATACTTCTAGCTTGGGGAATGATTTCAATACCAATAAATACCATTACCATGATAATACAAATGACATCCTGCAGCTTTGGCTATTTTAAATTGAAATAATTTTATAAAATAATAGTTTACCTTTTCAGAATCGCCATTAATTTTGTTTGCCTTTCAATGTACATAGGTAGATATGTTTCATATTTCTGTAATCAATCAATATAATCTTTTAGAGAAGTTTTTAGGAGAAACCGAAAAAATACAGTGAAAAGAAAATCACAAGTGATAAGAAAATCCCAAAATTAGGGGCCATAGTGAAGGTGCTAGCCTACTCTGGGTGAGTTCATGAGTTCGATTCTCAGACTATGTTGCAACTTTTCAAAACTCCTAGTGTAAGCTAGATTCCGTTCTGTTTTCGCACCTAAAACCAGGTGCGAAAATAGTCACCTAATTCTGTATCTACTGCGATGAAAAAATGTTTTCTTGTATTTCTAGGCTTCAAATTTAACGCTCGCACTGTTTTAATTCATGATAAGGGTGCTAATAACCCCTTGAGAGCTCGCCAATTATAAAAAAAAAGTCAGAAAGTAAATTATAAAGTAAGTAAGCTAAAAACAATACGACGCACGCCGTGAAATACTACTCAATGCTTCGATACTCTTAGGATCGGAATCGGTCCGAACCATTTATGTTTAGACTTTAAAGTAAATAGCTCTTAAAAAGCTCTTTTCTCACTATAAGCACTACTAATGACTACAGATTTACATAAAGGGAAACTATTTAACGTGGTCTGTTTGCTTTTTTTATTCCTTTATATACTTTTCTTAAACTTTAAGATAACAATCAAACATGACATAAAGATGATAGAGAGGACGAAAAAATTCGCGCAGTTATTTTACTATCTACATTTTGGTACCAAATATTGTAAAAATCATTGAATTCAATTCAATATTTGTACACCGAATTGAATGTTAACTTTGAATCACACCAGAAAAGATTGTTCTAAAGATTTTAGGGTATTTCTTAGGGTTAGTTGAAATATTTTGCTCTTTACTTAAAAAATAAATTGCACGACTGAATCGCACAAACTTGCTCATATGTGCGGTCACATTGTAGAATAAAATTTAAGAAAATTAAAGTCAACATCATAGGATTTATTCGATAACAATCAAACGTGACATTACGATGACAGAGAAACATATTTGAGTTACTGGCGAAATTCTGTCCGTCTATCTGTCTGTCTGTCTGTCTGTACGGGTGGGTGTATTTTGAACTGCAGCCTAAACGGGTGGGCCAATTGTCTTCAAATTTTGAACTTAAGGTTTGGACATTCTAAGGAGTTTTTTCAATTTTTTTAGCTCCAAAATTAACGGTACCTGTCATATAACCGTTATGTAAAAGCTTATTTTTCTCGAAAACGGCTCCAACAATTTTAATAAAAAAAATCAGTGTACTACTGTATGTATGCATTATATTTTGGCGAAAAAAAAATTAATATGGTAGGCTAAAAATGGTACCTCCCATAGGACCGGTTTTTTTCTTCGACTTTCTCAAAAACTGGTGATCCGATTATTTTCAAAATGGATATACAAGAAGATGTAAGTAGCCAAAGTTATTTTGCATTAATTTTTTTTTTGAGAACTTTTTTTTGTATTTTTAATAATTAAAAAAAATTGTTTTTTTTTTTTTTAAATCAATATGTTTTAAACGGGTAATTTTTAATTTGGTTTTTAAATGTACGTTATTTTTTTGCTTAAGTTTGTATTCTTGAATTTTTTTTTTATTTTTTTTAAAGAAAGTTGTTAAAAAAAAACGTTTTATTTAAAAACGGCTCCTACGATTTTGAAAAAAAAATTCACACTTTTACATTTCCTTAAAAAATAAAATGATTTCACCCAATACATTTAAACGTACTTTATTCGAACAATCGGGCCGCCGAGAGAATATTCGGACCCGGTCGTATCCATGTCCGGCGGGGCTCTTTTTTAAAATTGCAGTTTTCCCAGAAAAATTAAAGTACTTATAATATTTTACATGTCCCTTCAAAGAACTACGAGCCTTTGAAGAACTTCGGGAAGTCAACGAACTACAGGCTCGGGGGTATTCCACCCGTGAAAGTTCAAAATTATTAAGCCGCAATATTTTTTTGGTACAATACATACATATGTAAATATCTGCACACAAGAGCAAGTACAGTCAAAATACAAGTAACACCCAATGCTTTTTAGCTGAACTATCCGTTGTTCTAAGATTAGCGGATTACTTGACCAAAAGGTGGTATTGGGCTAACGGTTTTTTATTAAACTTCTTATCCAATCTTAGTTGCGGAACGTTCCGTCGTTAACTAAAGGATACAGTTATCCTCAAGATCGTCAGAAAAGTACGCTGCTGGAAAATTGCTTTCCTATTAATTCAACGATAATCCCGCAAATGCTAGAAAATACTGGTAATGTTTTGAGAAGCAACAAAAAAAATAACGGATAGGTACCCTTTCGAGAACAAATAATGGCGGATGTTACTTTTTTAACGAAATATTTTTTTTTTTTAACTGAAGCTATTTTTAACTAGTACGTCTAAGTTTAATGTAATATTTATCTATCAATTTAATTTAGTAATTTAACATAAATGAAGGCATTGAACCCACCTTTGTAAACATAGAAATAAGGAGCCCGACACATAGAATCCGTCCGTCCGTCCGTTGAGTTGTAATTTTCGACTGAGCACTTTATTAAACACACACATTCTTATGAGGGGCGTCCCATTTAAGCATCGCATGCGATGAACGCAACGCACAAAATAGACGAACATTTAACTTTTTCACTCCGGCGCGGCAATCCGTTTGAGATAACCACTCAGTTTCTGAGCATTATATTTAACATTAAACAACCGAATTCAGTATTCTATGGAGTATTCTATAAAAATATCCTTTTAATTTATAAAAAAAGACTATTTGAAAATAAAACAAAGTATTTTTTGAGGGTAATTAATTGATATATAAATCCAGCGAAATGTGCAAAGAAATAAAAAATATGAAAATTATATATATATATATCTTTTTTGTTTTTGTTTTTATTGGTGTACTGAATATTGCTATTGTATATTTTTTTATATTTTTGGTTTGCTCAGAAAAACTGTATTAATTCAGTAACAAACCAGGGCTGACTTCATGACATAAGACTTACTTATTTCTATATTCCTATAATAACTAATAATTTATTATTAGTCGGCGATTTTATTTCAAATATCACTGAATTGCAGCATCACCCATGTCATATGTAAACACAAGCAGGCAAAGTAATCCAACCTGTTGGGATTTATTGCTTCATATGGGTAAATGGCCGAACGACCATTATCCGTAACAATCATAGTAAATTGCACGACTGGATCGCACGTACTTGCTCATATGTACGGTCACATCGTCGAATAACATTTAAATAAAATGCACGACTGGGTCGCATGAACTTGTTCTTATGCGAGATAATTGCTTAGTGGCTGCATATGTATGCATATAAAGGGTGTTTTTTTAGACGTGTGGTTTTCAAGAAGAAAAAAAAACGCATATAGTTTAATGTTATGGCCAAGAATCTAGCTTTATTATAAAGATAAGGGTTTGCATTATGTTCTAAAAATTATTTCGGGGAAGTGGCCGCCGTGGCTGGCTCGAATAAATTCCAGCCGAGGCCCAATTTTCCCAATTTTGTGAAAATCGGGATCGGTGGCCATTTGGTTTTGGGCCCATTCACCGAACGTGTGAAGCGCTTGATGGGTGTTCGGCTTCAATTCTTGCACGAGTTGGATTTTATAAGCCTTCAAACCAGGATCCTTCCGCGCGCGATGGCGGATGGATTCATTTGGGTCTTCTTCGATACTCTGCTCCACCGAAACGAACCATTTTGGTAATAAATTTGCACAATTTGCAAACATTGTTCAAGAGTAAAGCGCAAAACAGATTGAACCAGCGACAGCAACAGCACCGTCAACAGCAAACAGCACGCTGGCCAGCAAAAGAAATTGAAACACATTGCCACCAGCACCAGCATCGTCTTCTTACTTCTGTTTGACACTTTGTGTTATAAAAAAGTATACGAAGTTTTCTTTGGCAGTATGGTGCCCCTGAATTTCACTTGCGCAAAGTTGGTAGCAATGGAACAGCAACAGCAAATTTAGGACTTTGGTCTAACGACGCTGGTGACGTTGCTGGTGCTGGTCCAATCTAACTTGAGCCATTGAAATACATTGGTTCTAAATTAATGGCGGCCGCTGTTGCTGGTGCTGTTGCTGTTGCTGGTTCAATATGTTTTACGCATAAGTCGTCATTATGAAATCGCAAACCAAACTGAGCATAAATCAAGATAAAGCTGTCAAAAAGACCAACTCCGAAAAAAGTATTGCCAGATTGAAAACCACACGTCTATTAAAATAAAAAATATATTTTTAAGAAAATTCTTTATTTTTTTTTAATTAATTTCAGAGTTTTCTTGGAAAAACTTAGTATGCAATAAAATTTGAAAACTAAATGTCTATCAAAGAAAAAAAATTTTGAAAATCGTTCGATCAATTTTTTTAAGGTCGTTTTTTTTGAAAAACTTTCCGAAAAAATATTTAAATTTTTTTCAAGTATGTCATTATAAGGCAATCTGTAGTTTTCATCTGGGAAAATTATTTAAAAAAATTCATTCCACCCATTTTCAAAATATTTCGAAAACCATTAAAAAAAATAAAAATCGAAAAAACAAGTTTTTGAAAATTTTGAAATGCAATATTAATTGAATTATAAATGAATTCCTGTGTGCAAAAATTTATTCAAATCGGGATAATAGTTTACGATAAAAACGCATTTGAAAAAACCGGTTATATGAGAGGTACCGTTATATAACAAATTTCGAACAATTTATTCTAACTGAAAGATGTATTATTGTAAAAAATTAGCACCCTGAAAGTTTTATTAAAATCGTTAGAGGTGTTTTCGAGAAAATCAAACTTTTTGTTCAAAATTGTATGGCAGGTACCGTTATTTTCCGACCTAGAGCAAAAATGAAAAACACCCCCCGAGATAATACCTAATAAATACTAAATACCAAGTTTGAAGCAAATCGGCCCATCCGTTTAGGATGTAGAGGCGCGAACAGACAGACAGACGGACAGACAGACGGACGGAATTTCCGGACCCACTTTTTTTCACTTCTCTATTATCGTTATGTCATGTTTGATTGTTAGATTTTTTTTCACTTGCATTTTAGTACTTAAATCGCAAGTAAAAAAAACTTATGCACTTCTCTAATCAAAAAAATAATCATCGAAAACAAAACTAAAGACACAAACTCGCCAAGGTTTACATTCAAGATTCGTCCTAATAAGAACAAGAAAATAACACTAATTGATTTTTCATTCATTCAATTCCAACTTCCAAATTACTAAAATAAACTTCCTTATTGATATAATAAAACTTCGTTTACTCTTCGGATCATTAAATGAAAGAACTTCAAAATAATTAAGCAGAACTTCCTGTTTGTTTTCCTTAACTTTTGCACACAATTGTTTGAAATACAATATAAATTGTTTTCTTAGTTTGGGTTAAACTATACAACTTATCCTTTTACCACAAAAAAAAAAACATTTTCTCAAAATGCTCTCAGCTAAAAATGTATGACAAATATTTTTGATAATTTTAAAACAAAAAACCTCAACCGGAAGAATAATTGCAACAAAACATTCCTCCCCCCTCTCACTCTTGTGAATTTAATAAAAAAGTATTTACAATTCAGAACAGCATCCGAAGGATAACTTTAGCGATAAGGGCTTCATAACTTTGGGATATTCTTAAAAACCACTTTACAACCAACAACTGTGCAGCATCGCTTGAATAGGTTGCTCCTAGCGACTGGGCAGTAATTCAGAGATTCCTTCCTTCTTCTCTCACCACAGCGAGAGAAGTAAACCTCATAATAATAACTCGCCTCTGTAAAGTTATTTTTTTGTTCGTTTCCGGTTTCCTCCTTGAACTGCGATCTAAGGGAAAAAAAAACTTACCCCGTATTAACGGTACCATCGTCATCACGTGGCTACCACTCACACACTACAACCGGGTAATAACATTTGCACAGCAACTTTAACGCTGTACGTAGCAGCTAACAGGCAAAGGTAGGTATCTCTAGCTACACAATATACTTTGTAAACGCATTTATGTCCTTAAGGATCCAACTTGGTCCACAGTGTACTCACCTGGAAAGAGAAAATAAGATGAAATCAGATTACAATTCTCTCATATATAACGTGCAACAGAAGAGCTTACAAAGGTACACTTGCAAGTTGCAAATAGTTTTGCTGACGACGACCACCACCACCACAGGGAAAAGGAGGAAGAGAAACTAGGTATTCATACCTATACCTAGCCATACAGGACAAACAACTGCATTAGCCGACATAGTCTCATGGAACTAGAAATAACTGCGAAGTCAGCTACAGGTGGCACATTTAAGTGGTGGAAAGTAGGGGAGCAAAGGACATGGCATCATAAAGTTAGCAATGAGGTGCATAGTTGTTAAATTAAGTTAGTAATGCTTGGTTGCAAAACATTGAGTGCCGTCCAAGTATGCAACTTTTTTTACTAACTTAATGACATTTGTATAAGAATTTAAATTTCTTTTAACCGTGGCGTTTACTTGATGAGTAGTTTTATGAAAATCTCTTGATCAGGGTCTGGAAAAATACGCTTTTACTTACCATTTTAGCTTTTAATTGTTAAACGGTATGTTTAGAGCTGAAGCAGAATGCAGAACCGACTTAATTTGATTTTAAAGAATACATTAAATCATTTCCTGAAACTCTTTATTTGGAGGAGAAAAATGAAGACGCTTAGGTTTGTGGGATTAATAGTATTTTTAAGGACAAGCTAGAGAAAAGGTTTCTTTACTGCTACCGTCGGAAAACACAGCCTAAGCGATGATACATATCTCCGATAACTGATTCAGCTGATGGACTTTGATAATGTGTGAAATATTATTATAGCTTGGAAGCAATTTGTACATCTTTGGACTTACAAACGGAAATAGGGATCTCAGTCCATCATTGTCCCAGTATCATGGATATCCGAAGAGCTTACAAGGGACGGCTGTATATATCCCGACTAATGCAACACCAATAACATGTACAACTGCAAGGAAGTGGGAAATGGGAACGCTGCAATTCCAAAAAAGTTACCAGTTAGAAAGTTTTGCTAAAAGGTACAAAAAACTTGCAAAACTAATGGAATCGAATTGAAAAATGTCAGGACGACAAAAGATCATTGTAGTTGAATATCGCGAAAATTTAAAAAGAACACTTCTACAAATAGTATGATGATGATGAACTTTTTCATATGGGCTAAGAAGAACAACAGTTCTTCGCAGCAGACATGGTTGAATTAAATCCGGCTATATCTTAGCTTAAATCCAACAATGCTGCTGAACTTTTCAAGACCGCAAACAATGATTTTTTACTCTATATCAGAATAGAGAGCATAGCCGATATATGGAACGTCAGAATTATTGGCCCGGCTCATTCAAAAGGAGACCATTTGTACTGCGCCACAAAAACAGAGACATCAGTCTTTTGGAAATCTCCTCCAATATCTTTTCTGCTGTAGTTTAAGAGCACATGAAGTTATTCGTATAACAGTGCAGCCTTAGCCCAGGAAAGTCCAACATCGATGATATATTCACCTAACGATTATTTTTTTTAAGAAATATTTCATCGATTTCGAGGCCCGGTATGACTGGATTATTAGAGATATTGTAGATCCCTTCTATCAGCGCGACAGATCCTTAAGGAGCGAAGGCCTAGTGACTAATAATTTAAACCATTCCTGTGTGTGTGTTGTCAATTTGCAAGAATGGAAGGGACCTACAATTTACTACCGAGTCTGAACGAATACATGAGATGCACTTTTTCCAGACAAAGTTTACTTTTGGAGGTTTTGTCTCAGTTCCTCGCAAGCGGCAGTACTCCGGAAAAGAAGATGGCTATGAGCAGAATTCAAACCCAGGCTCATTCGCTTAGCAGTCCGATACCTAACCACTAAACCACGGCACCACACTACCGTCATTTGGGTAACTTAAATGTCCTTTTATAGAATCGCTCGATGTTATAAATCATTACCTTACTGCTATGGAACAGAGGCACATGTGCATTTCCAAAAGTGGGTGAAAGCCATTAGGTGTTTCATGGACCTCGTAATTGTGCCGCTTATTTCATTTACGATGCAACAACTGTAATCCGGTCCGGGTCTCATCAGAAAAGTTATTCCATGTATCCCGATTGCTGGTCCAAGCTATTCAAATTTGCACCTCAAATCTACGGAATTCCTGGTCTGCGCCATTCTTCTAACGTAACACAAAAAGAACTGCAAAAGATGTTCCTCTTCAGTCATAGGAGCTAGGTGCACAGCTCAACGGAGTCTACCGAACTTTACTTTGTTTTCCATTAAGGGACCGAAAATACTTTTCTTTCGAGTGAGGGTTAAGAGGTGAAAGTGACTCTTAGTAAACATCTAAGATAGCAGTACTGGTGAGCCCATAGCCTTGTACAGCAGCAGCTTAGTTTTTTATGTTAAGATTTCTGAATTTGAAGAACTTCGACTGACTAAAGTAGATTCTGTTGGATCTAAGCAACCGCCCGCTTATTTGTTCCTCCATATTATCGGCTGCTACTTTTGACCCGGCTACTTTTACTTGACTTGTAATATTGGTCATGGTCATACTACAACATCGTGTCAATTTATTTGGGAAGACGAATTCTCTCATGGCCTATTGAAGGTCTACTCTATAGCTATGCTATCTTAGGGGTCTTTAAAGTCTAAAAGAAGTTGGTATGTTGGAATTTTAATTTCTAGACTTTTTTCCATCACCTTCCTAAGGTTAAATATCAGATCCATTTTTGACTTGTTGGCATGCATCTCCCCACTAATGTACCGGACATATCATGCCTATTTGCTTGTCTTCTGGCGCTTCTTCGTGTTTATTGGCCCTGCAACACATCTCATCAACTCGGTTGGTGGCTGCAGCATAAGGTCTTCTTCTTGAAATTATTAAGTCTCTATATCTTCCTTGAGCTGACTGTTCAGGAATTCATTAAAAAAAACTTCGCTTCGCTCCAGAAGGCCTTCAGGTTCGGTGATTAGATTTCCCTATCCGTCCTTAAGGTATGTGCAGCATGGTGTGTTTTGCGACATGTTTCTGGCGGATTAGTAATACTTCCGGGCCTGGTATGGTCGCCATTTGTATCATAATCCCCCTGGATTAATGTGATTCAATCTCACCTTTTTCAGTCTTTCAGGCTATTAATATCATTAGATACTACATTTCCCGCCTAAAATAGAAACTAAATTCTTGTTGCACACTTTCCCTTAAATCAGATTTTGTATAAGAACAAAAAATAATCTTAACTTGGTCTCCATCACATCCATCAGAATGCTTATATCCATGAAATTGCTTGATATACGGACATTTAAAAAAAACCGCCCGATCAGAAGAAAAAAATAAGAATGAAAATCTCTTCACGTCTTCTTTTGGCAGATGTCCATTTTCCCAAAAGGATACATTCGGCAGAAGACAAAAAAATAATTCCATCTCGAAAGTTTTACACCATCGCATTATTGGTAGTATACCCATGCAAAGACCCTTCGGTATAGGGTAAACAAAAAGTGGCCAAAAAAAGCAACACACTCTTATCCAACCGAATAATGGATAAATTTCTCTTACAAGTTGACGGTTGTTTAAAAGATTTCTTAAATTGGATGTATTTGTTCGGGCGTGTGGCGACTTTTATGGCCAAAAGAACAAAAAGAAGTCAACGTGAATTCAAAGCATTTGAACACGTCGGTTTCGAAAAATTCTTTTGTTAGGATGTTTTCTTACAGGACGATTCTTCCTCAGGGAGTCAATAAACAAAATAATGTGTCCCTTATGTTTGAAAAGATTTAAATTAATTAAAAAAAGTTAATGTTTGGGTTATGAATACAAATACATATCTCTTAATCGCTCCTTTGTTGTGTCGACACCGTTCATTACGTCCACAACCTGTATGTGAGGAACCCCTAATCGTGTTGTGATAAAAATTTAATTAACATTCAACCGTTGTTGCCATTTGTGTTTTCTCCAAAAGATTAGCCATGCCAATTTACTGATTTTAATTAAAGCCAACATGAACTGAACCAGCCTTAACTAGCGGGCGAGTTATTTACATCGCAGGGATTATTTGCACAGACCCAGCAGCCTCGACCTTTTGGCTTAATACACCTTCACCAAATTCCTTTGTATGAAACCCCCTTCCTGCCACATATACTTCCACGGTTTGTAAAAGGTCCTGGGTCTTGGTAATAATACGGACGCATTTGCATAAATAACATGAAAGTTCCAACAAGTTTTTAAGTTGGTTCTCCTGACAGGATTTTATCAACAATCGGCATTGAAGGAGCCACACAAGATAGACAGGCATATTCTATTAGAGTCAAATGGAGATGAAAAAATCCAATACATTTTGCCGAAAGCTATGAAAATATTTTCCAAAATTTATGTACATACTTTGGCTAAAAGTTTTCTCAACATTTGTTGTTTTTTTCGCAACACCATTTTTTTTGCTCAGCTTGTGTCAACAATTTTTCTTCTTTTCTTTTTTTTTTGGTTTTCTGTCTGGTAATACAGTGCTGGTCTTTCATTGAATGAAATATACGAGAAGATAATTTTAAATTAACGAAATTCATTCTGCGAAATTTGTTGGAAATACGGATGAACGGAGTTTTTGCTTTTTCTTTTGGAAGATAAATTTAAGTCGTCTAAAAGAACATCAGTGGATTAATGTGAATGAAGTCGGATTTGTTTACTTTTGTTTTATTAAAGACCAACTTCCATAAGCTTCGGTCGTTGTCATTAGTTATTTTCAAAAAATTCTAAGCCAAAAACATTGCACATGGTTATGTAGAAAGTTATACTTAAAATTTCTTTTGGAACATTTGGTTACCACCTGTCAGTCATGAAGCTTTTAAAAAAAAAGGCAAATAGGGACTCATACTCTTAACCAATTCTGTGTGTGGTGGTCATAAATCTGGATCTACAACTAACTGCCGATTCTGAACGGCCTTATTTACACAGTTGGCCTGCCAACATAATATAGCCATGGTATAGCGCCGGCTATCACAGAATCAGGGAGTACAATTACTATTCAAGTTCAAATCGTAGTGCAAGGCATAAACTATATGTAAACTTTTTACAGGGAATGAGGTCTATCTTCATCTTTTGCTTCCTAAATATCTTAGGTAATAACAGGTCCCTTAGGAAGCCATATTTCTTCGATTTTGAGTAAACCACAGCCACCAAGATGCTTCCACTAGGGGGCCGCCCTTTCATACAAGCTAGACTTAAACCGATTGATATCAATGATATTGGAAAACCAGACATTATTTAGAGGCTAGATAGAATAACTGAATCTTACACTATGAACTAGAAGCAAAGGGTAGGTACCGCACCGACAAATGAGGGAGCGCCCTTACTTCGATGATTTTCGTTGGGATTTTTTAGAAGTTTCCAAAACTATTTGCTTTGAAGGTTTAGAATGATTTCTTTGTTATGGATAGATTATGATCGATTTTTTTTTATTGATCTTCGTAAAACTCAAAGTGACATTAAAACATGGCATTAATTCCAATGAGAAAACGATTAGGTCAATCGCAGACAGTTTTCGGCACTTACAAATAGATGTTAAAATACTGGCTGATTATTTAATAATCTTTTGAATTCTACTCTTATTCCAGAACCAGTACACTTTGCTGATGGAAACTTCGTGAATTTTAAAGTATAAGATCAGGATATTATATCAGGGTAAAATACTGAACGTCCTAAACAAAGCCAATGATAATAAATCCCGAGGAGTTGACAGAGATTTTTATAAATTCTTCAAAAACTATATAAATTATTTCAAAACATTTAACAAATATAATGTTAAGCTAAAATGCTACAAAATTAAAAAAAAAAAATATTTTTCCCAATATGTATATGAAGAAGTTGCACGTATATAGTCACCGCGGCTGGCTTGCTTATAGTCAAATCTCGGGTGTCAATTTTCGATCATCAATCTTTGCAGTATTTAAGATCGTATGTCGGCAATATAGCGGCGAATGATGTTTTACAAGTCATCAATCGTCTCTGGCTTATGGAGATAGACTAGCGACTTCACATACCCCCACAGAAAGTAGTCTATAATGGTGTTAAATTGCTCGATCATGCAGACCAACTCACTAAACTAAAACGCGTTGAAACCAAAGCACGACCACATCAAGGCAATTCAATTTAGGAACGGAAAAAGTCATTGATCATGGCTCTATAACGGTCTCCATTGACTGTTGTAGCCCTCTGGCCGTCATCTTTTCGAAAGAAGTAAGGACCAATAATTCCACCAGCTTATAAAGCACACCAAATTTTGAGTTTTTCTGGATGTAACGGTAGGCGTCTCAACGATGGCTTGAGGATTATCTATATACTCCAATTTTTTTTTTTTTTTTGACGTTGCCATTTAACCAAAGCTTCATCGCTGAACAATTTTTTTGGTGAAAATCGAGATCTACAGCAATCCTGTTTCGAGCCCATATTCACCAAAATGTACTTCGTTCCAGTGGTCGTAGGGGTTCAAATATGAAAATGGCAAACCAAACCTCAGACAAATCCCATGGCAGGTGACAAAATGGCTGTCAATGAAAACAGTGCTGCCACTGTTTCATACCCTTAAAAAACACCTTTAACATTAAGAGCATTTCAAAGTTTTTATTCTAAGATTGTGCGTAAAAAGGACGTAAAATAGTTTTAAGCGAACACAAATTAAGCCACTTTATTTCCTCGTGATATTTCAATAAAAATGATTTTTTTTTTCAAAATAAAAAAACAAAATCAAGAATGCAAGCCAATAACCTATAAAAGGATTTTTTTTTAAACTGATTTAAAACAACAAAAAAATGAAAAAGTTTTGAGTGTATTTGTTTGTATGGGCCATATTTTACTTGCGATTATAGGTACTATAATACAAGTTATGCATTCGTGCAGATTAAAATTTTTAAGATAACAATCAAACATGACATTACGAAAACAGAGAAACATATTTGAGTTACTGGCAAAATTCTGTCCGTCTGTCTGTCTGTCTGTACGGATGTATATTGGACTGCAGCCTAAACGGTTGTGCCAATCGTCTACAAATTTTGAACTTAAGGTTATTTTGACATTTTACAGAGGAGTTTTTTCAATTTTTTTTAGCTCAAAAATTAACGGTGCCTGTCATATAACCGTTATGTAAAAGCTTATTTTTCTCGAAAACGGCTCTACAGTAAGTATGCATTATATATCAGTGAAAAAAAAATTAATATGGTGGGCTAAAAACGGTACCTCCTATAGAACCGGTTTTTTTCTTTGACTTTCTCGAAAACTGGAGATCCGATTACAATCAAAATTGATATTCAAGAAGATGTAAGTAGCCTTAGTAATTTTGCATTAATTTTTTTTCGAAAACTTTTTTTTTGTATTTTTAATAATTTAAAAAAAAAAAAATTTTGGAAAAATCAATATTTTGAAAACGAGTAAGTGATTTTTTTTTAAATTTTGTTTTTAAATGAACGCTTTTTTGTGCTTAAGTTTGTATTCTTGAATTATTTTTTTTTTATTTTTTTTATTGTTTAAAAAAAAACGTGTTATTTAAAAACGACGCTTACAATTACGAAAAAAAAATTTACACTTTTTAACATTTCCCAAAGGAATAAAATGGCGTTTAATTTTTTTCACCCAATACAATTTAACGTACTTTATTCGAACAATCAAAAGTCACAATAATCGAGTAAATGCTTTGATGTTCACTTTAATTTTCTTTAATTTTATTCTACAATGTGATCGCAAGTACGTGCGATCCGGTCGTGCAATTTATTTTTTATAATTTTCGACTTTCTTGGTAACACCTCATTGAATTTATATAAAATTTAAATTACTTTTTTACATAGATACTAAGTTCTGCTCGGCATGTATGCGTATCCATAAGCACCCGATTTATCTACTATGACATAATTAATTCGGAAAACTATAGTGCACGCACGCACCGAGCACGATTTAAGTTCTCTGATCCTATCCTCATCAGAATGCATGTTAAAAAAAATACTTTAATTCATCCTAAATGTTTTGAATTAAATGCAAACCTAAATTCATTAAGCTTTTTGTATGAACAATTTACCTGATTTTTATTTTATTATTTAAAGCGTTTTCTGTTGAGAAAAAAAATTAAACACTTAAACTTGTTATCCGTTTTCAATACGTTAAGGTTTCCTTGGAAAGCAACTCCGAATGTTGACACTGCGAGGGTCTATACTATTACAATGCATGCTACATCTACATAATATTGCTTGAAGAAAGTTGAAGCTATTGTAAGAAATTTGCAAGTATTTGCATATTCTGTTTAAATTTGAGATTGATTATTCATAATTCCAGCCTTCAGGATAAAGAGCCGGAAGTTGTCTTTTTGTACACAAGAGACTTCAGTTTACGTCCAAGAAAAGATAAAAAAAGAAGATTTTGTTCACTAAGCCCTTCGAGCTTGACGTTTTCCCATAGCTTAAATTAAAACCTGTTAACTAAGTTGATAGATTTTTGAGATGAAATCCTTTTTCTCTTTTGACACAAGCACATGTGCATTTTTACATAAAACGTAGAATCCAAATTATTTCATTATTTCGATCCTCTGATTGGATTGATTCAATTTTCAGTTAAAAAAATGAATTAAAAATATAAAAACTCTCCAAGACTTATTCCAAAATTCCAAAATTCAAACTAGTACTTAACATTATATGTTTATAGCATCTATTGCATGGACAAGTTATCCAAGTAAGTGTCATAGTTGAAATATCAATTTCACATCTCACTTCCTTGATTTTCAATTTCAATCAATTTGAATGAATCAATATCTGAATTCCCAGCCCAAAGCCATCAAAAACAATCAACAAGTGAAATTCAATTTATTCAATATTCAATGCACATAGAAGTCCTTCGTACCTATACGTCGAGCATACTCAATTTAAGAAAACTCAAACTCATCAACCAATACCATCCTCGGAGATATGAATAGCAGTTTGCAGTTTAATAACAAAGTTATTAAAATATGCAAAGTTCTTCATTAAGATTGACCTACGAACGTTCCTTGAATCGAGTTTAGAAAATTCAATTTCAACTTAAATCCTTTTCCAGAGATTATTCCAACTTGTAACCATCTACAGGATCTACAGGAACATTTTAAATTTATTCTCGTCCTAATCAGATTTAAGGGTCTTTGAGTGTTTTTTTGTATATCCAAACGATTTAAAAAGAACTCACTCTTATCCGTTTTCACCGGGATACTCATTGCCATATCAAGGATCTCTTTTGTGAAAAGCTACCTTTTGTTAGTGTGTGCTTGGTAAAGGAATCTGACAGTAATGAGATTTATTTTTTAACAAATAAGTACACATTTCGTGCCTCAAAACGATGGAAATTTTGATCAAGATTACAATGCAAAAGGACGAGTGTCCAGCATTTATTCCAACGTGGCCAGTTGCTGTGGTATTCACATAAATAAAACCGTTCGATGAATGTTGCACACAAATTCAGAGGAAGAATGCATAACAGCCAAATGGACATTGGTTTTGAGCCTGTGAGCATATTGTGTGCAGTTAAGTTTGTGGACAGGGAAACAATTTCACAGGCTTGTAGGAGTAATCCGTGTAAGCGGATTAAAACAAAATCCCAGGTGCATCACCGAACAGTGTAATTATAGTGTAATGAATAGTTTTGCATTGAGTTTGTGTTTTGTGATTTGGTTTACCCTTTTATGTTTGTTTATGTTTTAATTGAATTATTTATTTCGAAAGCATCGGTATCGGTTTAGAATAAAGCGCAGTTATTTTTTAAGCCTCTTAACAATTTTAAAATTACAAATATATGTATTTTTTAACAGAGGTCTAGAATAAAATCGAGCGCTAAGTTGTTAAGAATTCTTCACTTTAAGTTTTGAACTTAGAATAGATTCAAACCTTTTTCTGGTAGAGAATAAATACATTGTTTTCTAAGATTTTGGAGGACACGCTAATATTACTGAGACAAGTCACTATTTGGGAATGAATGAATAGGTATCTGTAATCGGTATTTACCGCTTTACCGAACGTATACCGATCTTATGTACATCTCCGGACTTGTCGGTATGCTGTCGGCACAGAATTATTCAAAACTTTAAATTCGAATTAGTCTCGGATGTCATTTTCTTTCAAAATTTATTATTTTGCATCAACAAATATTTTCTTATATATTTGTTTATACAAAACAAACTGTTGCCTACACGACAGACGTCAAACACACAATACAAGTGAGGGAGCGGCCTAAAGCTTCAAAGTAGGGAGGTTATTTTCCCTAAAAATAATGAAATAAAACTCACTCTCAAATTATTTTATTGAATTTTGAATCTATTCTATATTTTTTGGAAAACTCTTTTCCTGTATGCTGAAATGATCACAAATGTGATTCTTCTAGGGATGCGTACTTTTATTTCTAACAGAGTAAAAAGCATCAAGCCTAAAGAAAAGTCTTGGTTTAATTCTGAGTGTAAAGAAGCTATCAGGCTCAAAGAAGTAAGTTTCCGATCCTACAAAGCCAACCCTACAGAGGAAAATCGGAAAAAGCACAAACAAGCAAGGAACTCATGCAACTTCGTTATTGAAAGGACCAAATTTTTGCATGACCAAAAATGACGGCAAACAATTCTGCAGTTTCCCAAAGGCAGTAAAATTTGTTGGTCATTTGTAAAAAATATAAAATACTCTTCAACATCTTCGGTTCCAACGCTCATCGACAATAACAAACCAATTGTTTACTCTTCAAAGAAGGCAAACTTGCTCGCCGCCCATTTCGCTGCCAGATCCACGCTGCCGCATAGCAACGTTGCCCCTCCTGTACTTGAGAATGTAAATTTTTCCATGGGACAGATTTTTTTCCGCCATCGTACAGTAGCAAGAGTTCTCAAAGATCTCGATATACACAAATCCGCTGGCCCGGATTGTATACCCCAATTTTTCTGAGGAGGTGTTCTTCCACACTGGCAAAGCCACTGCGTAAGCTTTTCCATCACTCCTACTCATCTGGAATCTTTTCTAGAAGATGGAAAACAGCATTTGTCCAGCCTGTCCCTAAGAAAGGTGACCCATCCTCCCCCTCCTCCTACCGACCTTTAGCACTAACATCCCTTCTTTCTAAGGTCATGGAAACACTGATTAACCGTCAGCTTAAGGAATATCTCGAAGATCGTAAGTTTCTCCATGACCGTCAGTATGGCTTCCGCAGCAACCGTTCCACTGGTGATCTGATGGCATATCTAACCGAACAGTGGAACAGATCTTTACATCGCTTTGGTGAAAGTAAGATTATTGCTCTTGATATCTCCAAGGCATTTGATAGAGTTTGGCATGAAGCTCTCTTATAGAAAATGCGTGCTTTTGGGATCGATAATACTCTTGTTCGTTGGATTAGAAGCTATCTTCTGGACCGTTCAATACAAGTTGTATTGGACGGATTCAAGTCTGATTCCCATAAAATAAATGCTGGTGTGCCCCAGGGCTCTGTTCTATCTCCGACTCTTTTCCTCATTTTTATAAATGATCTTCTGTCTGTTACTTCTAATCCACTTAACTGTTTTGCTGACGATTCTACGCTCAGCTTTTCATATTCGTTTGATAATTCACATCCTTCGCCTTCGGACGTACAATTGCAACGGTACCGTATGTCAAGCTCATAAACTCCGATTTATACAGCATTGTCAAATGGGATAATAGGAATCGTGTGGAGTTTAATGCTTCGAAAACTCAATGCTGTATTCTGTCGTTAAAGCTTAACATACCCCCAATGCCATTGGCCATGAGTGGCACTTACATCGAAGAAACCGAAAAGCTCTCAGTACTCGGTATGTGTGTCAACGACGACCTCCGTTGGAACGACCATATATTTGAGATCGCTAAATATTCTGTTAAGTGCTTAGGTTTTCTGTATCGGTGTAAGAAGTATTTTTCCCCATCTGATCTGGCTACAATCTATAAAGCGTTTATACGTCCTAAACTCGAGTATAACTCCCACCTCTGGGCAGGTGCTTCGCAAACATCGCTTCACCTGCTTGATAGAATACAAAATCGAGTTTCTCCCGTAATACTCGTCTCGCAAGGAATGCCCATCAGTTCACCCTTGAACCCAAATTCGGACGTACGGTGAAATATAGGGATTCTTTTTTAGCCGAACAACACGAATTTGGAATAGTTTACCCGGCGACATTTTCCCTTGCCATTTTGATCTGCAAACATTCAAAACCAATGTTAATCGATACCTCCTATCTCTCCCCTCCCTATCTTCCTAATGCCCACCCAGTGTGTTCTACATTAAGAGGGAAACAAATAGCCCCTTGTGCGCGCGTTAATTATACAAAAAAAAAATAAAGGTAAGAATAGTGAATATGTTTACAAGAAGGTATATCTTCATGTAATTCAACTTAAATACTGTTCTTATACATTAAGTCGCCCCTTAAGTTGTGTTTTTGTTCATAACACATACAATACTTTTTATTTTTGACAATTCTAAAATGTAAAAAAAAATATATTTTTAAGTGGGTTTTCTCGGATGCTCTGTACTATTTTATTCATTTTAAACCCAAGTAAAACCAAATAATTTCTTCAGAAGTTGTTCCATGAATAAGTGAACAATCTCAAAAGTCTTCTTAAGATAACTCAAAACTTTTATAATCTAAGGTAAAAGCACTTAATTTTTTTTTTAATTCGTTTGGTTGAAGAATGTTGTGATTTCCACTAATCCTTACAAGAAAAACAAAAAAAAAACTACGAATTCTTCCTCACTCGATTCTCTTCTCTTAATTATTCTCAATTCCACTTACTGTGATTAATAAAAAGTTCAACTATTCCAGGAAAAAATAAAAGCGAACTTAAAATAAATGAATATTTATGAAAGCATTATTTAAGACTTTCAAACTTTACCATAAGTCCTTATTTTTTAAATAATAAAACAAAATTAAGACGAAAGATTTTCTAAATCTTCTCTTTAACTATTTACCGCAAAAGGAATAACTGGAAATATGTCCAGAAGGAATATCTTCTTTTCAGGATTTTCTTTGAAAAGTTTCTCTATGAATGTTTCAAAGTATCTTTTGGGGTTTAGATTTGAAAATTATTTGGTTTGCAAATGGTAGAAAGTTTTTTTTTTTATTGAATTTTTAATAAGCGTTTTGATTTTCTGGATTTTGTTAACAATTCAGCAGAAGAGTGTTTTTGTTAGGGCTTTTGGTTCCATAAGTTATGGAAGTGATTTGAAAGGGACTTGGGAAGGATTAAAAGACTTAAAATTAATCAAGATGATCCGGGATTTTGAAGTGAAAAGAAAAACTAAAAATTCAGATTTTGATTTCTGATGTTCATTTTAGAAAAGAAGACGTTTTGCTCATATTGAAAATAATTTTTAATTTTAATTATAAGTAAATAAAATAAAAAAAGCAATCAAGTTTGTTATAAACATATTGGGAATAGACTGGGAAATCAATGCCTCATTTTTAGATGTGAAAGTGAGTAACCTCAAGCTGAAATGAGTTAATAAAATGTGTTAATAAAAAATTCTAACCGAAAAAGCAGTGCTCTCAAAACCACTTCACCCTAAAGAAAACTATTCGAATTAGACACAAACTCCTAAAACTGTCAGCTCAAGCTCATTTTGACGGTTACCCAAACCAATGACCTGACCACATGATCAACTTGTTGGAATCATTTAAGTACATTTTGCATTGCGTGGGCTTCACATGCTTCCTACCGACTGACTGTGGCTCACTTAAGAAAACAGTATTTCCCGTTAACCCTTTTGATATCAACCTCAAGTAACCTCACCTTTAAAATGCATCTTGCACATTGTAAACAGATACTTTTCAGATTTATGTCCATCCATTTGGAAGTGACACAAAAATGCGTTTACAGTTACACCCAAGAGTGTTGTAAATAAAATGGGCTTGACGTTAATTTTATTCATGAGCTCTATACCGGAACACAACATTTGCATTTCTCTTGTGACCACAACTCGTGTGTCTATATCTAGGACCGACGAAAGAGCTAAAAGATACACCAGACTCAACTTATAAATGACAAATAATTATGAGGCACAGCACACGATATGCACTTTAAGCAGAACAAGATAGAATAATTAACATGGCTTTTGGGTTTCGGTTGTTCCTATAGAGATCCGTCATCAAAATGTCAAACGAAAACATTTCACTCATTTGACTGGACATTAAAAGCTGTCACTTAACTGGCCATACAGACGGACAGCACAATCATAACTATGCTATTAGTTAAGCTATCCCAGAAGCGAAAGGGGTGGGGGGGGGGGGTTAAGAACGAGTAGTCAAATGTCATTCATTCATTTCATTCAAGTTCCCTATGGCCGCTCATTGTTTGCACTTGTGCTCGTGCACTTCTGTCATACTGACTATACACACACAAACTGTTAGTGGTTTCTTTTCTCTTTTGATTTTGACATTTCCTCCTCCGGTCTTTTGGCAGCGGTTTATATCTACACGAGCTGAGTAACGGTATTTGAGTTAAATGCATGTTTGACGTACCATAGTTTGATTTATCTAACATCAATTTTGGTCTTGGAATTGGTTTTCTCTTTGTCCGTTTGGGGGATTTTTGAAAGCGTTTAAATGTGTTATAGATAAATGAGTGACAGGTCATGATTTTGGGATTTTGGTCAGAACTATCCCAAGAAGATGTATGCGAGTGCATGCATCTGGATGGGAATTTTATGAACTTTGATATTTGTGGTTTTAACCAATGGCTAGAGATAAAATCATAAGAATATTTGTATTTGACAAAGTAATGACATTGGTTGCCATTTTGTAATATTTCAGGGGTTTTTATGTTTTTGACGTGATAACGTCTTATAAATCGATGACAGGCTACAAGTACGAAATAACATGACTCATACTGATAAGACTCATGCTGATGTTAACCGCGATACTGTGGTTCTTTAAACCAAAATCGATCGCAAGCACAAGGCGAACATGAAAAAGAACAGGCTCAAATTCCCAAAATAATTCCATTCAAATTTAAAAAGTACAAGAAGAGAAAAAGAAATACAAAATAGGCGGAGTTTTGTTAAAGCAGAATGTAGATATAATAATGGGGTGTGTGTTTGGATTCAGCCAGAGGGTGTGTGGGTCATTTTTTTAACCAAAATCGATCACAAACGTATTCTGAGCACCAGGCGTACATGAAAAAAACAGGCTCAAATTCCAAAAATAATTCCACTCAAATTTAAAAAGTACAAGAAGAGAAAAAGAAATACAAATAGGCGGAGTTTTGTTAAAGCAGAATGTAGATATAATAATGGGGTGTGTGTTTGGATTCAGCCAGAGGGTGTGTGGGTCATATTTTTAACCAAAATCGATCACAAACGTATTCTGAGCACCAGGCGTACATGAAAAAAAACAGGCTCAAATTCCAAAAATAATTCCACTCAAATTTAAAAAGTACAAGAAGAGAAAAAGAAATACAAATGTGTGTGTGTTTGGATTCAGCCAGAGGGTGTGTGGGTCATATTTTTAACCAAAATCGATCACAAACGTATTCTGAGCACCAGGCGTACATGAAAAAGAACAGGCTCAAATTCCAAAAATAATTCCACTCAAGTTTAAAAAGTACAAGAGAGAAAGAAATACAAAATAGGCGGAGTTTTGTTAAAGCAGAATGTAGATATGCGGTGTGTGTGTGGATGTGTGGGTAATTTTTTAACAAACATTTGTGGGTGTGAGTTAACGGGCTGTATGTTGTTGTTGCTGCATTCAATGTTTTCTTATGACGTTATCAAGTAAAATTATCATCCGTAAACCGACTTTACAGACAACCAACTCTTCTTTTTTTAATATCTATATGTTTTATGATTGCCTTAAAGAATTAATATATCTGGCTGAACTGATTTCGAACTAAAACAAAAACATCTGAAAAATAAAGTAAATTGTTGATTTCAATCAAAACTCCACTGAAAAATAATAATAAAAACTAAAAGACTAACGAATAACCTACCGCTTTAAACTGACCCGCATATTTGGTAAGACAATTTCTAAAATTTTGGCAATTAAAATACTTTCTCACCTTTTTATGAACCCAAAATTAGCACGACCAACCCACTTTTTTCTTTACTTCCACGATTTAAATTCACAAAAGCTAAATACTTCACTTCTCACTTTATCCCCACTAAAATCCTATAAAACACAAAACAGTCATGTGTCATGCAAAAAAAAACACTCCATAAAATTACTTCACTGTTCGCTTATAGTAAAGTTTTGTGTGCCTCCAATCCTGCTTCAAAATCCATTACCAAAATCATAAATTAGCCAAACCATAAGTTTCAAACAACCTTGTTGACAATTTTTTTTTGCCAACAAGAAAAAACAACAAACCAATTTTCTCCCGGCGCGGCGGCCCAAATTTGAAAAAAAAAAACTGTTACTGGCCTCACATATGTTTGGAGAATCACGTTACGCATCTTTCAATGCTATACCATTCGCGGTCAAGTTCAAAAGAAAAATCTGAGACCCAAAGGCAAACACTGAACAGAAAGTTGGCTCAAAGTTATGGGAAAATAAAACAAAAAAAATAAAACAGACGAAATCGAAAGCATCGAATTGAAAAAAAGTGATTGTAACCACATACTTGACCAGAGATGCCAATTTTTAACTTTATGTACTACTTATGGTTAACATTGTAAAAGTCTTAAAAAGAAATATTTTCTTTTTACCTTTGGGGAAAATACGTGTTGTTTTTTCAAATATTATTAAAAAACATTTTGTAGAACAGTGGTGGACAGTTTAAATTCGATTTCTAGCATAACTATGGAAAAAGTTCTTCAAATAAATGGCCATTAGTAGACGACCGGAACTACCAGCTTTCGGCGCTTTTACACTTTTAAAATCTGTATTTTAACTTTTAATTTTGTTTATATTACAGCCTATTTCTAGGAGTTAGAAAACTGCTCGAGATTGAAGTTAGAATAGACCAAAAAAATTGTCAAAAGTTCAGAATAATTCCGATCTTGCTGAAAAAACATCAAATGTCACAAATATCCCTTTTCCACTAATTATTCTTACAATTAATAAATTATTGAAAAAAAATGAAATGTTTTGTAGACCAAACGATTTTCTTCAAAAAAAGTTGTTGAAGTTGTTATAAAAAAAGGTAAACTGTAGATTTTTTGTAATGATCTCTAAAGATTTGATTTGCTATAATGCTTCGATTCGAAAAACAAAATTCTTATACAAACGAAAAACAAACAAACATTTTACAGTACCCTAAAAGCAACAAGAACTTTTGTTTTTTTCGTAAGAAAATTTTTAAAAATGTCACCTTTTCTTCAGTATTTAATGATAACCAAGGCTAATTTATTTGCATAACTTTTAGCAGAAATTCTACGTTGTCTGATAGTGATAAGAACTCACCTTCATTGAAAATGTAAATTTTTCAGAGAGTGGAAACTATCTGAGCCGTCCGTCGGTCGCTTGAATATTCATACTCTTGGATGGTTTCAAGTTAGCAGTCCGTACAATCAATGCCGGTGTGCCCCAAGGCTCCCTTTTGTCTCCGAGTCTTTTCCTCGTTCTTATAAATGATCTGTTTTCCGTGACTATTAATTCTCTTATCTGGGTTACTTGTTTTTGTTAATGTGACTAGGCATATAAGAGCAAGTATGCGACCCAGTCGTGCCCATTTTTTCATATGTAGAACTTCATGATACGTTTATTATTTTCTGAACTAAACAACAACGTCAAATGGGGTACCAAAAATCGTTTGGAATTTAATTCGCAAATACCCGAAAGTGTCATTTGTTTTTGTTTTCTGTCGTTAAAGTGGAACATTCCATCATTGCCATTGCCCAAAAGACCGTGCTCGCATTACGGAAACTAAAAAGCTTTCTATTTCTATATGTATAGTACAAAAAACCTTCTATGGAATAACCACAAAATGAATATTGCTAAAAATGCAGCGAAATGCTTAGGTTCCTAAGACGATTTTTTCCCTTCTGCTTTGGCTAACATATATCAGGCATGTAGGTATACTACACCCAAAGTCAAAGGAAAATTCTCATATTTGGTCTGGTCCATCTGAAACATATTTGCATCAACTAGAACTTAGAATCGAGCCTTAAGACCGATAGGTGAAAGATCAATTTCTGAAACTAATGTTTCATTGGAACATCGTTTTTCTGTCTTTTGTCTGTCACTATTCTTTTATTTCTTTTTCAATCTTAGCAGATCGAGTATTAATGTAAAATGCAGCCAGCAATTTCGTAAGAACACTGTTTACGAAATTGCTTGGTTCATTTTATTTTACAATAATACTCGATCTGCTAAGATTGCTCACCAATATAATAATACTAGAGCCTTGTTTCGGTCGTATTGTTAAATATATATATTCAATCTTCAGATACAGCTACTTACGCATCATTAGACTAAATCGAAACAGCAACCGTAAAACTAAGGAAAACTTTCAACAAAATAGCAAGTGAGCATCGCGCGTTCGCCATCGAGGCATTTTTCAAGAGTAAAGATTCGTTCGTTTGAACAAAATTGTCGACGAGCAATTGTTGAAGAGAGTTTACGTGAAAATCCGCGACTTTCGATACGGAAAAGGGCAGCCTCACTGCGACTTCCAAGAGCGATTATTCATGAAATTTTAAAAAATGATCTAAAGTTCCATCCATTTAAAATTCAAATCGTTCAAGAACTTAAGGAAAGTGACTTTGTTTTACGCAAAACATTTTGTGAAATGATGTTGGAGCGTTTTCGAACTGTGAATCGCATTTTTTGGAGCGACGAGGCTCATTTCCATTTAAACGGGCACGTCAACAAGCAAAACTGTCGGTACTGGTCTCCCAGAACCCATAACCCTCGACTGAAACACCAAAAACCATTGCATTGCCCCAGGGTAACTGTTTGGTGCGCCTTATTCACGAATGAAATAATTGGACCATTTTTTTTTTCGAAAATGCTCGGGGCCAGGCGACAAATGTCAATAGTGAGAATTATCAACGCATGATTACGGATTTCTTTTTATCGGACCTGCGAGCTCACCCATCGTTTTCATCGCACACGTGGTTCCTACAGGATGGTGCGACCGCACACACGGCCAGAGCTTCGATGAATTTGCTTCGGGTAGCTTTCCATCAAAAACTGATTAGTCGCTTTGGGGACATCCCATGGCCACTTAACTTAACCCTAATGGATTTTTTTTTATGGGGCTACCTTAAAGACAGGGTTTACATTAACAATCCCCAAACTCTTGTGAACCTAAAAGAAATTATTCGTCGAGAAATCAGCACAATTGAACCAAGTTTACTGCAGCGTATGGCGCAGAACACGAGGCTCCGTTTTTAACAGTGTGTGCAACTCGATGGAAGACATTTGGATGAAATAATCTTCAAAAAATGAAATCCGCATTATTATTCTGTCGTTCAATATTTTAAATAAAACGATATGTCAAATGGTATTTTTTGTATTTAACTTTGAAAATATAAATTTGCCGCAGACACCCTGTATAAGCATCTAAAATACAAATTTACAGCGAATTCAGGTCAATTCTATGGTAAAAAATGTCGATTTCGACGAGACATAAAATGTCCTAAGACCCAATCTATTTTTTGCTTTGCTGTTTTTATTTTGATTTAAATTTCAAGAATATTTCGATGTCATGTCCTCCGATCAAAAACATTAATTTTTGTTTTAATAATCTGCTGAAACCAAGTTACATTTTTAAGATTCCTGCTAATCAGATATTTTTTCAGTTCTATTCTAGAACTTATAATCATTAAAAAAAATCTAATACTTCTTATAAAACTTATAAATTGGCATCACTTTTTTGTTCCATAATTCATTAGTTTACATTGACGATACCTGTTCATAGCGTCTGGTCTCGGGTGTAATGTTCAGTTGAAGCTGACATTGTTCTCCGAAACTAGACAAGTCACTCAATGTAGCCATAGTAAAAAAGGGCCTGTTAACGCACAGTTGATAGACGTATTATACAATGGTTGTAGCTATTCTAACCATCATATTACCATTTCCGACACAACTTCAATGCCACGGTCAATGAACTTCCATAAGCAGCACCAAAGGCGTAGTGCGTTTTAATCTGATAATAATTATTTTACACAAAACGTTAATATTATCAAGCCCTCCTCTTACGTAAGCCAGACACGTTTGCCGGTTAGAGAGACACGAGCTTAACGTTGTTGTTTTGGTGTCATTAACACGCGGAAGCCATTTGTGAGCGCGTAGAATAGCCATAGAGGCACACCGATAATAACTGGCCAAAAACATGCATTTTTCGAGGCATTTTGTTTTCACTGGAATCCCAATATTTTTGTTTGTAATCATGTGGAACGATGTGGCTGATGTGGCTGTTACGCATTTTTTGGAGTGGAATCCGCTGACCAAGGCATGTTGGCTCTGGGTCATTATGCGGCTTTTCTGAAGTTGGTGCAGAGGCAGAACCAACTCTTGTTGGGTCGACCATAAGCCAGGAATGTTTTTTTTTAATATTCCAACTCATTTAATTACAAAGTGGTGAAGTTAACTTGGTTTGGTAGAGAGGATTTAACACATTGCCGGGTGTGGTTTACACAAATTGAGTTTGGATAATGTTTTTGCTTAACTTGATTATTATAATGTTTATGCGGGCTTTAAGTTTAGAAGCTTACATAGGAGACTTGTGGCCAAATAGAGGATTAGCTAATGGAATGATTCGGGAAATACCCGAACAAATCAAAAAAACAATGCACGGGTGCCGTTCTGGTTGACTTGGATACCGTAATGGTTAGAGGGTCTTTATCTTAAGCTATCCAGACTTGGTATAAGCAAACCATTATTGTATGTGCTTCATGATATGCTCAGCTGTAGAAAGTTTGTTGTCAAAAGTGGCAATGTAACTTGTACTTTAAAATTTGAAATAAAGAATGGTCTACAACAGGGAGCAGTGAAGTCTCCGATTCTGTTCAGTATTTACACCAGCGATTTGATAGGTAGTCTTACTCAGGCAATTGCATATGCCGACAATATTATTCCGTACAGAACGGCCCAAAAGGTTGAAATCAGCAGAACTCTTTTGCAGCGTGATTTCGACAAGATTCAGCGATACTGCGATGACTGGAAGTTAAAAATCAACTTCCTGAAATCGGAGACAATTCTGTTTCGGATCCCGTTGGCTGGGGCCTCAAGGGACACACGCATGAATTGGCGCAAGATGGTCATTGTTGGACCGGGGGACAACAACTAACGAACAAGACTGTAGTAAAGTACCTAGGTATCTGTTTGGATCAGTATTTGTATTTCGACAGACATATAAGTGCTGCGCTGACCAGAGCCAGAGGAGCCTTCGCACAGACAAAACAACTGTTTTATAGTAGTCGTCTTGAAAAAAGAGTAAAAGTAATTTGCTATATGGCCCTCATACGGCCGATGATCGTTTATGGTTGTCCTGGGTGGTTCAACATTGCTCCATCTCAAATGGAAAAGATTCGGGTTTTCGAGAGGCAGTATCTTCGGCGCTGTCTCGGTTTGCATCGAACGCCCGAATCCGAATATACTTACTACTATTCCAACGAGGTCCTGTATAACGGGGCCCTGGTTAACAGAGTTGATAACTTCATTATAAAACTTGCTCGTGGTCACATTGTTCGAGCAATGAATTCGACCAATAGTTTGATTTTTGGAGCGTTTTATCCGAATGCTGAATATTTTGAAAGTGTGCGCTTGAACGGTTTCATTCCGCCGGAGGCATTCCTTCATTTTGATATGTGCGGGCATATTCAAGATAGACTGGCGGTTCCGCTTATCTACCACGTCAGTAGAAGAAACGTAGACCGGCGGCTCCTTTATGATCGGTACATCCTCACACAAGGCGGAGGAGAGCGCTTTCGGTTTAGTAGGGCTGTATCCGAACGGCACAGAAAAGATCGAATGAAGCAGGAGAGCCAGTTTTGGTGGCTTCAATCTGCACAATAACAGCTTTTCGGGTTGGGTGTTTAATTGAGCCTGGCCGGCCTAAATACCTGTTTGGTATTAGTAGTCTTAGGTAAAATAGGTACAGTGACAAAAAAAAAAAAAAAAAACCTATATGTCATAAATACATATATACACATAAATTAATTTTTGTATATATTTATGTAATGGTATTAGTTCCACAAAATAAAACATAAAACAATAAAAAAAAAGTAAAAAAAGTATATGTAAAATTATATTTGATTGCTGCTGTGGCTGTTGTAGTTTGTAAGTAATTCATAAGTAGCGTAAGTAGTTTTAAGTTTTATTTTAAGACTTAATTTTAAGTAGGTTGTAAGAAAAAAAAATTAATGACAATTAGTTTTTTAAATTTTCTAATTAAATAAAAAAATATAAAAAAAAAATATATATATACTAAGTTCATACGCTGAAAGGCATTAGCTTTAAGAAAATTAATACAGAATAACTTAGAACGCCCGTCTGGGGCCAGTAAGTTAGATTTAAGATTAAGTTAAATATGCAAGTTTTTTTACGAATTTTTGTAATTTAATAATTTGCATAAATTAAGCTCATGTAATTTGAAATGAATCTTAAACGATTGTCATTGAGATACATGTTGGCAGCAGTAGTTATTTTGAATGATAGCTCACCACCGTTTTTATGACACAATTACCTTTAAATGTGGGGCACAGTTTTTTTTATGATCGAATGTACACAAACTAAGTGAGAATTAAGTGAGCTATTTAAGGCACTTAAGACTGAGGAGGTACTTATTACTTTATTTGACTCCCACGAAAATTTACTTGGCTCTTATATGAAAAAAAGTAAGTATATGTTTTTTTTTTTGTTATGAGTTTTAGAGAAGATTGAAGTGTTTAAATACCGTCTTCTTGAGATGATGTTTTTTACCTGACGTGTAATTTAACAAATTTACTTTTTATGATGTATTGTTTAAACTGTTTTTATTTTCTAAAGTATGGGTAATTAAAATAGTCTAGGTTACTCCTTACAACATTAGCTATGTGTCGTCAAAATCGATCCACAAATAAGAATTTTGAATTGAAGCGAAATGTGCACCACCTGTTGAGAATTTTACAAATTTTATTTTTCTAAGTTTTCGCTTAGCAACTACGAACAAACCCGCAGAAGGTGGATACTTACTTTGGTCAAAAAGTTTTCAAGCTTTAAGCATCTGAACAAATAACGAACGGATCCAAAACGTTGAGAATTCATTAAAATTTCATCAAAATTGGTCACGCCATTTTGGTGTTCATAAGTAACATTTAGAACTATACACACATTTCCTTTTATATATAAGGAATCAAGCTAGTTATAAAAACTTAAAAAATACGAAATTAATTAAAAAAATATTGCTATAATGAACTTTTTAATATTGCAAATTGTTAAAATTTTTTTTTTAAGAAATTGTAAGAACAAATCAAGAATGCAAACTTAAGCACATAAAAAAATATTTACCGAGCCATTTTTAAAAATAATAATTAAATAAAAAATAATTTATTGCAAAATTATTCGAGGAACCTAAATATTTTCGAATATTAATTCTGGTTGTAATTGGTAGACAAATTCTCGATAGTCAAAGAATAAAAACTGTCCGAAGGGAGGTACCATTCTTAAATTTGATCTCACTTATATGTAACTCTTTTACTTAAATATAACCCCACCAATAGTTAACACTAGATCGAAATATTTCTTGAATATTTGAGTTAAGAAAACAAAACTGAAACTATACTATGTTCTTGTCAGTAGGTATGGTATAGGCCTTAATTTTTGCAAATGGTGCCAGTTGGCGATGATACTCCCTGAATACCTACTAAAATTAAGAACTCAACTACGGACTTACCTACGACGCGACATACACACGGATTGTTGTTTTAAACAACCCTCTACTTGTGTATTAAAAAAATAAATTGCACGACTGGATCGCACGTACTTGCTCATATGTGCACATTGCACATTCTAGAATAAAATTTAAGAAAATTAAAATGAACACCAAAGCATTTGTGACTTTTGATTGTTCGAATAAGAGTACGTTATATATTATTGGTTGAAATATTTTAAACGCCATTTTATTTCTTTAGGAAATGTAAAAAAGTGTGAATTTTTATTCAAAATTGTAGGAGCCGTTTTTAAGTAAAACGGTTTTTTTAACAACTTTTTTTAAAAAAATTCAAAAAAATAATTCAAGAATACAAACTTAAGCTCAAAAATAACGTACATTTAAAAAAAAAATTTAAAAAAAAATTCACTTACCCGTTTTCAAAATATTGATTTTTCAAAAAAAAAACTTAAAAAATTATTAAAATTACAAAATAAAAATTTTTGAAAAAAAAATTATGCAAAATTACTTAGGCTACCTATATCTTCTTGAATATCAATTTTGATTGTAATCGGGTAACCAGTTTTCGAGAAAGCCAAAGAAAAAAAAAACCGGTCCTATGGGAGGTACCGTTTTTAGCCCACCATATTAAATTTTTTGTTCACCAAAATATAATGCATACCTACAGTGGTACACTGATTTTTTTTATAAAAATTCTTGGAGCCGTTTTCGAGAAAAATAAGCTTTTACATAACGCTTATATGACAGGTACCGTTAATTTTTGAGCTAAAATAAAATGAAAAAACTCCTCAGTAGAATACCAAAATAACCCAAGTTCAAAATTTGAAAACGATTGGCCCAACTGTTTAGGCTGCAGTCCAAAATACATCCGTACAGACAGACAGACAAACAGACAGACAGACAGACAGACGGACAGAATTTTGCCAGTAACTCAAATATGTTTCTCTATCATCGTAATGTCATGTTTGACTGTTATCTCAAAATTTTTAATCTGCACGAATGCATAACTTGCATTAAAGGACCTATAATCGCAAGTAAAAAGCTCATTATTTTCAAGTTACCACTTCTTCGTTAATAGAAATCATAGTGGATTTTTCTTTGGATTTTGTTAAACAATTTTCTCCTTTTTTAAAGCCAGTAATTTATTACGTGCACTACGGGAAACCAGTAATATTTCGCTCTCTTACAGCTTAAAGAAACTCCTCTGCCGTTAGAGTGAGAGACTAGCAATTTTTGTTGAACTGATTATATTTTTCTACATTGTATAATGCATTATCTTTAGTACTTTCATGGGTGTCATTTGGTTGCTGGCCATCTTCAGGGCCATGCAGTAACTAACTCTTAATAGTGGAGACGAGAACATTTACTGACATTTACCGACATTTACCCAATTGTTGATTTCAGCGCCACTCTTTCGAGTCGCGCAGCTATTAAAATGTGAAGCAGGTCTTTTATAGAGTTTGAAGAAAGTCGTATATTCTAATTTCAAGGCGTTTGGATCAACCGATTAGATTTTTGTTTAAAACCCGTACGGGGTCGAGAAAGAATTTGGCACCTTAGGCATACAAAAAGATCAAAATAGTAGTCGTTTTTCTTGATCGCCTGGTGTGCTCTTAATTCTATCGATTTTTTTTGGAGTTTTCATAATAAAATGATCAGAATTGTTGTCGTTAAACAAGTTTGTCGATGTTTATGATCGCCTTGTACGCTAGCAATCGATTTGTTTGGGATATACATACAAAATTATAGGAATCGTCGGCATTTAAAGGGTTTGTGGTATTTTATGATCGCCTGGTTAGCTAGCGATCAATTTTTTTTTTTTTTATTTACATAGAGAAATGATTAAAATCATCGTCGTTCAACAAATGATCGCATGGTATGCTAGCAATCGATTTGTGTTATGATTTTTATACAAAATTGATCGGAATTGTTGCGTCGCATCGTCGTTAAAGAGTTCGTCGTTTTTCATGATAGCCTGGTCTGGAGTCTGGTATGTAAGCGATCGATTTGTTTGGAATTTCTATACGAATATGATCAAAATTGGTGAACGGCTTTTGCTTGTGTTTAGTTATCGGATAGGGGGGGTCCGAAAACAAACCGCGTGCTTACATGTATTTTTCAGCATTTCTCTTTGTCTTGTATAGTCTTTTGGGTTGCATGAGCCGATGACCTAAGTTGATTTATCTACGGAGCCTGGGCCATAGCCTCCATGGCCTTCTTTGTCTTAAGCCTAGATATAGCTTGCTTGACTTAGTGCAGGTCGAGTAGTCCCGGATGGAATGGTTCTGAGATTCTACAACAATATTTCCCTGATTTTCTTTACAAGCTTCAGTTCGAACTCAGTGGGTTTGACAGTTTTTGTTTCCCCCTTAGCTATATTTCTTTCTAAAAAGCCGGTGTTCCTCTTCTGCTCGAAGAGTCCGCTAGCAATTCTGTTCCGTTTGTACAGGGCCGACTTCTACCCCTGTGGGTTCGGGGATGTAAGACTCGATACGGATGTGTTAAAACATCCTCCCCTATAGGTCCGGGGGCAGAATTGGCCTATAGTCAGGTTGCCGGAAGTACGAGCCTTCCAATACCTAGTCTAGTTAAGCAATCACCACTTATTCCGTAAGGAAAAGTGGTAGTAACCATGCTTCTAGGCGGGTATTCAGGAATGTCCTAGTCTTCACCTTGGTTGACTGGATTACTGAACTGTTGCCTTACTGGATGGTGGGCTAGCGACTTCATGGAGGAGAACCACAAGTGCGTCTCATGAGAGACGGGCGAGGCCTCACCTTGGGTCTAAAAGTAGGTACCATGGGTTGACAGGAGCCCCGGCTGATTACGTGAGCTTGTCTCGGTAGCAGTTGCCTGTTAAAATTGAGGTAGGCCCCCTTGTGGACGCTTCATGGGGGCTGTTTGGTTACTCCAAATGCGGAAGCGAAAAGGTATCTTTGGTTTCTGGGAGGATGGCACGGTTTCGTAAGAAGCGTGTGTTCATTGTCTTATTTAACCTTGATGCTAGGGGTGCATGATAGGCTCTGCTTCTTAGCAAGGAGGATGCATTTACCATGAGAAATTCATCATTTCCTACTAGAGTGGTTCAGCGGATCACTCTAGTTGATAGTGTGGTCTGGTAAACCACTTTAGGGGTCTTGTCCCCCCCAAGGGAACTCCATAAGTGGGTAGGCCCACCGTGGAATTAAGCCTTAATAGGCAGGTGTCCACGTAAAGCCTCTTCAGGATCTATACAGGGCCGACTTGTTTGCTTCGTGTGTAGCTGTAATGTGCTTGCCGGCACTCATCGTCAAACCAGATGCTTCGTGGTGTTTTCGGTGTAAAACATAGACCTTCAGAGGTTGATGATATTTTTGAAATGTTGGCACTGATTCTCAATGTTTGATGCTAGGTAGTAAAGGACTCTGTTGGGTATTATAGATTCGATGAGAAGAGGACATGCAGATTTCTTGCGATCACAGCAAGTATAAATCCATATTAGAGTTTGCGTTGGCCGGAATATTCACAACTGAACCCTGGCTGTAACGACGTAGTGGTCCGCATCAATGTTAGCCCCTCGGAATGTTTGGACATCTATGATACTGGATTAGTGCCGTGCGTTGGCCGCAAAGTGGTCAATCTGGTTGATACTTGATTGATTAGAAAATCTCCATCCAAATCTCTATATCTTTGGTGTAATTATCTTTTTCCACTGTGGGGAGGCATGCGCACATATTAGGCTAATGATGGCAAACTGAGCTCGTTCATACATATAAAACTCAAGACTTTTCGTTGTTCCATGTACAAGGTGGGCCAAAAGAAGTCATCCGATGTTGTTTGGCTCTCATTTTTTTTTCTAAATGAAAAATTTTGATCCTGTTTTTTGATTATGTTTATTTGAACCTTTAGAATTTTATTAGTCAAGTCGAGAAGATGATATCGGCCAAATGGGCGCCGCCAATGGGCGAGAACTTCGGGCGACAGATTCTCGCATTTGTGTCGAATGTTGTCCTTGAGGGCTTCTAGGGTCTCGGGCTTGTTCACGTAAACACGGAACTTCAAAAAACCCCACAAAAAGTCTGGAACGGTTAAATTGGGCGATCTTGCAGGCCAGTGAGGCGGAGAGATGAGGCGACCAGGGAACGCCACTTTCAGAATATCGGTTGTGGCTCGCGCAGTGTGTACCGTAGCTCTGTCCTGTTGGAACCACATGTCCTCCAGTCCTAATTCGTCTACAGTGCGGGATGTAGCGGGTGTAATGGCTCCTCGTGCATTACTCGTGAATTTTCGGTGCCCCAGAAACGATAGTTTTGCTTGTTCACGTACCCGCTGAGGTGGAAATGAGCCTCATCGCTCATTATGATTTTGGTCGAAAAATCGTCTACTTCGTCCCTGAGATTGAGGATGGCTTGGGCGTAGGTTACACGCGTTTGGCGGTCGACAGGCAGCAGCTGATGCACGGACTGGACTTTGTACGGGAACATGCGCAAGTCTTTGACCAAAATTCGCCTTAGGGACGACCGGCAGATGGCTAATTGCGAGGCACGGCATCTGGTCGATGTTTCCGGCGACAGCTCGACATCTTCCTCAACAGCGGCGATATTCTCGGCACAACGGGCGTTCCTTGGCCGGCCACTCTTGGCAACGTCTTATGTGGTCCCATACTCTTCAAGGTTGGTGGCCAAACGGCGCAGTGTTGGCACAGTCAGTGTCGGACGGCCGTGGAATCGGCGAAGGAATTCGCGCTGCGCCAACACTACAGACGCTCCATGGCTTGTTCACTTGCATTCTACATCTGTTTAGTCTACAAATGTCAAAAAAGCAGAGCGAAAACAGATTTAACATTGGCGGCCATTTGCAAAAATAAGAGCATCTTCCAATAGGGTGATCTCTTGTATTTAATAACTGAAGGCTTATTGTAAATAATGATTAGTCTTAGATCCAAAGAAATATTGAAAGTAAATACGATTTCTAAAGATAATGAGAATTACTTTTTAAAATAATAGAAATAATCTAGAATAATTGCAAAGTGCAATATGGGGAAAAGTCCTAGTCATAGAAGAATTCAATCGGAAAATGAAAATGGAAAATGTTATACTCACATGAAATCTTTACAAAGTTTTATTTACCTGCAAATATATAATAAAAAATGTTAAAATGGTCTTTGAATATAGAAAATAAATGTTATATCAATTTTAAATTAATATCTGTTTTTTTTATATTTCTGTTTAAATTATTATTTTTAAGTTAAAAATACGTTATAGTTTTATATAGTTATAGTTTTCAGCAAAAAACTAACCCCATTATATTTCCTTAATTAATGTGAATAAATGGGACTTTTTTTAAAAGTCAATGCAAAACCTTTAAAGGTTCAATAAATAGTTTTTTTTGGATTGAAATACTATTCAACCTCTAAGCTCAAAATTTTACCAATAAATTTAGTTACACATATTAAGTTTTTAAGAAGCTATTATAGACCAAAAGTTGACAAAACTAGTTCAACACAACTACCCAAACACCCATCCAATGTTCTGACATTAATATGTATGCCCAATGTCAACACAACAAATTCCAATTATTTATCTCAGAGAAAAAAAATCAACTTTCTTCGATGCTAACTCCAGCTCTTTCCAAATGAAGAAACTATCTTAGCAGTCTAACAGCAACCTTAACTGCCACTAATCAGTTCATTTTTAAGGTAATAATTGACTTTAAAATTATCTCATTAAACAAAAAACGATTTTTTAATATCTCTGCTCCCTGACCTAGACCACTCACTTGAGTCGTCCCGTTTGTCGGTTCCTCGGCCAAAGCAACCATCGTCGAACGTCAACATTTCATTCCGCTCCACAAAAGTTGTTAATTCCGCAGCAAAGGAATTTCCCAGAGAATGGAAAAGCTACATTGGACCAAACCGCCGCCCATTCAAAGAAATTATGGCATTCAAGTTTCTCTGCAAACTCACTGCCTTCTCAGTCATCTCACCACAAAAAAAAAAGAAACTCAATCGTTTGTCCGTACCTCTTCCACATTTCGAAATGGTTGCATTCCAGTCGTAGTTTCACTGTCATAATGAGGCTCACCCGCAGATCAAGCAGCAAGCCAATTTTAACAATTTACTCAGAAAACACTCGACTGGCCCCACTGGATGTCTAATTAATTTAAGTGGTCACCTTTTCGTCCTCGTTTTCTACAAATCTATCTGCGTCTGTCATGCTTTCAGATACAAAAGGATAATTCCACTATCATTAGCTGGTGGAAACTTGTTCACAATCTGTGCAGCATTGTGCTGGCGAAGTAACAACTTTTTTGCAACTTTGTCAACTCACATATACCATTGTCAAGTGTAAGCTCCCCATGGATTGTAGTGCTATCTTCATGCCTAGGCGTTTTCCTTTGTCTGAATTTTTGCTGCTCCTTGACATAGACTCCAGGGATCCTTTTGTATGCGGGTAGGCGTTGTTGCTGCTGGTGGCGGGTTTGGGAGTAATTTCCATCTAATGTAAATGACATTTTTTGGTGTGGAGCCGAGATTGCTTCGGCTGTATAATTTACATAGAAATTCGGTAATTTGGTGAACTAGGATGTTGGTTGAAGTCTGTTTGAAACGGTTATCGCCCAATTGGAGACATTTAAGCGTGTTAACCTTTTAACAAGGGACCAATTGCGAGTTAGTGATATCTGTTGAGTGAATCTCGGGTGGCCAGCAGGACGGTTTCGTACGATAGCAGTGTTAATTTAATGCTAAGGTCTGTTGCTACATTGTCATGTTAATAGTCCTGTGTGTGTGTGTGGGTACATTTTAATTAATTTATGATTTGCATGTGCTTTTGTTTGAGATTACCTTGCTTCAGTTACATGGGCTAAAATCAAGGGTTTTGTTTGTGTAATTTGGAATAAACGTTTGAAGTGTTATAGATAGCCAGATGTTGGCGTTTACGTTTACCAGGAAAGGGTCGTTTTCAGGGAACTGCTGCACTAATGTTCATTATTTATGGATTCGCGGTTATTATTGTGATTTAGTAAGTTTTGTAATTTCTTTTACTTTTCGAATAATGAGTTTTTTTTTTATTTTATTATTTTATAAAACAAATACTTTTCGAATATCAATGTTTGTTTTTCTTTTAAACTGTGTTGTTTAACAATTAAACAAATTAACAGGAAGGCCCATGCAGCCAAACAAGTCGCATATAAAGCGACGCTGCAAAGAAAGACGAGAGCTGCTCGCGAGCTTTACGAGCAGAAAAGACGGGAAGAACACCGGCTTCTCCAAAAGAAAAAGAGAGAGCATGAGAAGCGCGCGATCGAAGATATTGAGAGATGCTACTCCAGGAACAACGTGCGGAAGTTTTACCAACAGGTAAAAAGAACATGCCAAGGAAAAAAATCCCGCACAGAAGCCTGTAGAGATAGGAATGGAAACCTCGTAGTAGAGTCACAGTCGGTGCTGAGTACATGAAAGGAACATTTCTGCAGACTGTTAAACGGCGATGAAGACCAAAATCCCGCTGTCAGGCAGAATGAACCATTCAACATGGATGATGACAGACAAAACTTCCGTCCACCTGACCAAAATGAAGTAAGGATAGCAATATCTAAACTCAAACACAACAAAGCTGCTGGACCCGACGGACTACCCGCCGAACTTTTTAAAGCGGCCGGAGATGACCTGGTGGAGTGTCGTTCGTTTGCCCGATCCACAAGAAAGGAGACCCTCTAAACTGCGCCAACTATAGAGGAATAAGTCTCCTGAATATCGCCTACAAGAACCTCTCTGCCGTACTATGTGAACGCCTGAAACCTTTCGTCAGCAACCTGATTGGCCCCTATCAGTCTGGTTTCAGACCAGGAAAGTCCACAATCGATCAAATGTTCACTCTACGGCAGATCCTGGAAACCACCCAAGAATTCCAAATCGATTCCCACCACCTCTTTATCGATTTTAAGGCCGCGTACGATAGTATTTATAGAGACGAGCTATACAGAGCCATGTCAGGTTTTGGCATTCCCACAAAACTCGTCCGACTGTGCGGGATGACGATGGAGAACTCTCGCTACTCCGTCAAGGTTGGTTCTGACCTCACAGAAGCTTTTGACGTCAAAAAAGGATTCCGACAAGGTGATGCGCTATCGTGCGATTTCTTCAACTTAATACTTGAAAAAATTATAAGAAACTCGCTAGTCAATTGTAGTGGGACAATTTTTTTCAAGTCTGTGCAATTGCTAGCATACTCTGACGACATAGACATCATTGGCAGAACTCGGCGAGCTGTCACTGGAACGTTTGTTAGCATTGAAGCTGAAGCGGCTAAGATGGGACTAGCAGTCAATGAGGCCAAAACGAAGTACCTGCTGTCCACAAAAAGGGACACATAACACCGGCGGATTGGACAAAATATCACAATAGACAGGTACAACTTTGAGGTAGTTAGGGACTTTGTGTACCTCGGATCCGCTATAACATCTGACAACAACATCTTGTCAGAAATAAAGCGAAGAATTACTCTTGCCAATCGCTGTTTCTATGGGCTAGGAAGGCAATTGAGTAGCAAAGCCCTCTCTCGAAAGACAAAGGAGACTCTGTATCAGACCCTAATCATCCCAGTCCTGCTCTATGGCGCCGAGGCATGGACTCTATCTAAAGCGGATGAAGATATCCTTAGTCGTTTCGAGCGTAAGATTCTTCGGAAGATTTTTGGCCCTATCTGCGTTAACGGGCTTTGGAGGAGAAAGTTCAACCAAGACCTATACGAGCTGTACAGCGACATTGACCTGGTCAAAAAAATACGCATATCACGTTTAAGATGGCTAGGTCATGTAGAGCGAATGGACAACAATGCTCCGGCTCGCAGGATCTTCGATTCCATCCCAGAGGGTAGACGCAGTCAAGGAAGACCTCGCCTTAGGTGGCGCGCTCAAGTGGAGGACGACCTGAACCAACTTGGAGTGCAAAACTGGAGGCAGCTAGCCAAAGACCGAATTGGCTGGAGAGGCATGTTGGTTGAGGCCCAGGTTCGTCCCGAACTGTAGCGCCACCTAAGTAAGTAAGTAAGTGTTTAACAATTAAAACAAAATTTAAAAAAATAGAATACATTAGTAAAAATAAACAAAATCAATATCAAATTTGAATCTGGGACTATAGGGCGCAGTCGTGCAGGTGCTTGCTTGCCCGCTCAGCAAACCTAGCCTTTGCTGAAAGAAGTTTTTTGGAGGCAGAAAATCAAACAAGTTATTTGTGGCAAACTGTCGACAGGTGTGAAAAAGAGGAAGGCGGAGTATAAAATATAAAAATATTTGGGACTTTTAACGAAAAATGCCTTCGGGAAGGAAAATCACTGCTAGGAATGGTCAGAAGGACACCAACAACGCAACAAAGAAACATGATGCTTGCTAGTAAAACAAATTGTCTTTCACAGAATCTCATATTACCATAGATTACAAGGTACTTCTCAGAATGGTTTACACCAGACGTTTCAAATTTTATTACCAATTCTCAAGGACAACTTTTTGTGAGTGATGACAAGATTTTAAACAGATGACGTCAGTATTTTAAACAACTTTTAAATTAACAGTTTTCTAGACTCTACTTTATAACAGATGCACGATGCAGCCTGCACCTAAGAAGTCCTTAACATCTCAGTTGAAAAATGTTGCGCTGCGAAGAAAAATTCAAAAACTGAGAGATAACCTTAGATTTGTGGAAAAAGACCCAGTCTAGGTGGTTCACGACTCTCATTTCTAAGCTGAGCGTTCAATGAATACTACGGTTGTCAATTTTCCTATCTATAAACGGAGCTATTCAGGACATTTATTTCAATGGAACGAACCACTGTTCCAAGTAAAACAAAATATGAAATACGCATGGAGGTCTACTGACATTTTTTGAAGTGAACCCGGCAAACCGAATCCTTAGGGTGAAGCAATGTAGAGGGGAAAAGGGAAAGTCGATTTCCTACCAATCGTCGTTTAAAGAAGAAAACATTGTAGTGCAACATGTCAAAATTAAAAAATTGGCACAACTTGCGTGCCTAGTCGCATTGAAAGGCAGGATCTTTGATAAAGACAAGTTATATTTACGTAGAAAAATCAAACGATATGAACCTATAAAAAGACAACATTTAATGGTTCTTAGTAAAATTGTTGTACGCAATCACACATCTTAAATAATAATGAAAAAAAGATTTCGAAAATTGTATTATTTTTTATTAAATTTTGGTATGTAAAAATAATTTGCCTGTTTAGATCCTTTCACATGTAAAATTTGACAGAAATCTAATGAGCCGTTACCGAGAATGTCGAAAATTAAAAAAAAAAAGATACATGAAATGCACCGTAAATAGAATTTTCCGGTAAATTTGGATTTAAAAGAATGATAGCCAATATCTACAAAAAATCACAAATGTTCATCAAAATCGTTCTAGCCGTTTTCGAGAAAAATAAGCATTTTCTTAACGGTTATATGGCAGGTACCGTTATTTTAAACCCTAAAAATAAAAATTCAAAAACCCCTCTGAGGAATGGGGAATGAAGTGAATATACAAATATGGAGATAACAATCAAACATGGCATTACGATCATATAGAAGTCTAAAAAAGTTAGTGGCAAAAAATATCTGTCTGTCTGTCTTTCTGTATGTCTGTCTGTCTGTCTGTCTCTCGTTTTGTATAACGAGCTGCAGCCTAAACGGGTCAAGCGATTATCTTCAAATTTGGTGTGTGTTATTCTTTTGCTATTACCCAGAGGGAAAATTGAAATTTTATTTGTAGGCCTAAATATAAGGGTACCTGCCATATGATCGTTTAGGAAAAGCTTATTTTCCTCGAAAACGGCTCCAATGATTTTGATGAAAATTTTTGAAAAATTTTCGTTAGTATTGGCTATTATTTGATCAGAACCAAATTTACGGGAAAAGTCTATTAACGGTACATTTCATGTAACGGTTTTTTTAATGTTTGGCTTTCTCGTTAACGGCTCTTTGGATGTCTGCCAATTTTTATATTTGAGAAGATCTAAATAGGCAAATTTATTCTGCATATCAAAATTTGGATTTATTTTTTTTAATTAAAATTATTATTTTTTTTTTTTTTTTTTTTTTTTTTGAAAAACCAAAATTTAAAATTTATCAAAAAAAATATTTTAAATTTTATAATAATATACATAGATATATTAATAAACTCCAAAAAAATTCAAACCAAAATTAAAAAAAAAAAATTAAAAAACTAAAAATTAAAAACAGGATTAAAATCCGTCCTAAAATTTTCGAAATACTTTCTTCATTAATTCGTTGTTATACAAGACGTTTGATGGCGTACTCCATTTTTACTAAAAACCGTTAAGTATTATGTTACTTATTTTTTAAATTTTATTCGAAGATGTGACCGCACAAATAGGCAAGGACGTGCGATCCAGTCGTGCAATTAATTTTTTAAATCCACGAATCATAAAGTTGTCTCATAGTACCTACCTATAATCGCAAATTAAAAAAAAAAACAAGTAGGAGCTATCAACCGTTGAAAATAAAGTACCTGCTTAGAGGAAAACACATAAGGATTAGGTATTGAAGATCTCCACTAACTTCTGGATCTTAAAAATGGAAAAGATACTAATTCCTTTTTCATATTCGTGCTGTGCCGTCAATGAAAGTAATCCTGCTTTCAACAGTAATTCTGGAATAATGATTTAACAGTTAACTATCAGACATTATGTTTAAGGAAATGAAAACAGTGTACCAAAACAATGCTCAAAAACATGAAACACAATGATGTTAGGATGGCTTGTCATGATAGCAACGTCGAAAGTGGTACATGTATCATCGCATCGCACTTACGTTTGGTATGTTCGCTCAAAATAGGAATTTAAAAAGCGTCTCAGAAGCTGGCGTAATATATTGTGAACTCGCAGTAAAACGTGAAATATTGGCCTTATTCTAAAACCTTCGGTCCTTTCTTGATCTTCATCTATATAATCAAGAAGCTCCGCCGTGGCCCAAAAATTAAGAAAATTGAATAGTAAACTAGCATATTTTGCAAACAACAGACTCCAAACTACCCATTAAACTTTAAGGGCTTAAATTGGATATCACTTTTTTTATTCAGTCTGTTTTGCCAAATCACTATGAACGGATATAGCGTTTAACAACACGTGCAAATGATTAAGACATTTTATCGAAAATGTGTGTTTTGGGGGGAAACGTTTCGCGCGCTTCATCCATTTCACTGTCGCCATTGAATCCACTGATTCAATAAACGAAAAACCAACACCCGAGTGTGAAGGAGAATCCAAAGTAGTCGATTTTTCTAACAAGAACTCGGTCTATCGCAGACCACAACTGGCGAATATTCAGGAACCGAAGAAAAACGACAATAGAAAAGGACAAGTGTTTGGTGAATGGGCATTTGGGGCAGTTAGTGACCCCAACTTTCATCGAAAATTCATCTTCAGCGATGAGGTTCATTTCTGGATGAATGGGTAGATCAAAAAACAAAATTCTCGAAATTGGTACGGTAACAATCCACATTAGTTTGTTTGTTGCCTGGCCAACATCGTTCGCAAACAATTTTTGATCGTCGCCAGTCCACAACGCCTGGGCACTAAAGGTCTTCTTCTGGCTTGAATCGGATGATATGGACACCAAATCATTTGTTTTCAACAAGAAGGCGCTACCACAAACCACAACGGCCTTCAAAGCCAACATAACCGATGCCATAATTCAAATTCAGCCAGATTTATTCGCCAGGGTCATGGAAAATTGGTCATTTCAGATCCGCGCCACCTAAAGAAGGCGTGGGAGATATTTGAACGATGTTAAATCCAATACATAATGGCATTAATAACCCTTTCAAACGATGATATCTCACACACTTTTTGTTTTATATAATATTAAAGATAGGAAGCGCTTAATGGAAGATCTTTAACTTTCGATGGATGAGGACGCATAAACCTCATTCAAATTCTTTATAACATTTGAAACGTCAGTAGTATCAGTTGCAAAAAAACTTAATTTTCTTTGCTTGTTTCTTACAAAACTTTCTTGGAATTTAAAATTAAAAATATCGACTCCTGCTAACCTTAAATGCTGTTCATCTGAATAAGTTATTATTTTATTCACCAAACCAATTTCATCAGGTGTCACCTTCTATCAGATCTAATAGGCAATGTCATGACTTCAAGCCGCGAAAATTAATGTCAAAGCTATTATTTTCAACCACCCTTTCCCTTTCTGCACACCTACTCCACGCTGTGTATTATTACCTCCATCTTCTTTCAAATTTTTACTCACATAGGGAACCAGGACGAAAAAAAATACCTGCAGCTTTGAACTCTTTTTAGCAATAAAAAATCCTCAGTTTAAATTATACACTGGTTTGTTACTTCACAGAATTCAGTTCTCTTTATAATTAAAAATGAAGTTTTATAAACCTTTGCAGTCCTTAAAGAACCTCAAACAAAGGAAATAAACTTGAAAGCCTATAAATGTTTCCCCAAGAAATTACCTTCAATCGACCTTTTTGCCAACCTTTGTTGTGTTTGACATAAAATATTTGTCCTAATTTGACTCCATACAGCCTAACAATAACGTCATTAGTCATTATCACCTTTGGCCAAAGAATCCTTAGAATAACAAAAAGTTCAAGGCTAAATGGCAATGGCATCACTTGAAGCCAAAATAATGTGACCAATCGATGCCATTAGCTTTTATTCAAAATCAATTTCCCACCCCAGTTGCGAATCCTTACCGCACCTACCGCACACACAGCACAAAAACTATGGCCAAAGGATCACGTAATCCCAACCGTCAAAACGTGTTCGATTAAGGATTTGCCTAATACGACAACACGACAAAATTTGATAGTCTTCATTGCCAAGTATTTTCCAAGAATACAAGGATAGACAATTTTCCCCAAAAACCCCAAAAGAAAGGAAACCCCAAAAAGGCTGTGTTGTGTCGATACTCAATGATAAGATGAATGATAAGAATTCATCTTAAACTAATTTCATCCGCCCATACTGTAAGGATATAGTGGTGTTGTATCTGAGATGAATGGAAAGCTGCAAGGATACCCATCATGGTAATTCACAAAATGGCTGGGGCTGAATTTTGAGTGCTCACTTATTTCACACTGTTACTGCTCCATGGTCGTTATTCTATTGTGGGCGTGTTACTAATTCACATCACTCCATGCATGGTGTGTGTTATCCTGCGATAGGTGACTCCACCGCCTTTTGTGCTTTATGCTGTTCATTCACGTGAACCGTTCTTATAAGAATTGGGCTGGGATTAGAATATATTTGGACCATTCGTGGTATGATTTTCATAAAATTAATGATTTTTTTTCTTCTAAGCTGAAGTAAACACATTTTTGGAAGTGTATCTGCTTTTTTGGGAGTGATTGGGAAAAAATAAAGTGACAATGGGAAAAGATTGATGAGCTTAACATGACGCAGTGATTTATGTCCCTGCTGTAGAACGTACCTGAGATTATATTTCAAATGCGCACTTTTGGTGAAAACTTGTTAAAGGGGACTTTTTTAAATAAATTTAAGCTAAAAAAAACTTTTAAAATGTTTTTAACTCATTTAAAAATAAATTGCACGACTGGATCGCACGTACTTGCTCATATGTGCGGTCACATCGTCAAATAAAATTTAAATAAAATGCACGACTGGGTCGCATGAACTTGTTCTTATGCGAGATAATTGCTTAGTGGCTGCATATGTATGTATATAAAGGGTGTTTTTTTAGACGTGTGGTTTTCAAGAAGAAAAAAAAACGCATATAGTTTAATGTTATGGCCAAGAATCTAGCTTTATTATAAAGATAAGGGTTTGCATTATGTTCTAAAAATTATTTCGGGGAAGTGGCCGCCGTGGCTGGCTCGAATAAATTCCAGCCGAGGCCCAATTTTCCCAATTTTGTGAAAATCGGGATCGGTGGCCATTTCGTTTTGGGCCCATTCACCGAACGTGTGACGCGCTTGATGGGTGTTCGGCTTCAATTCTTGCACGAGTTGGATTTTATAAGCCTTCAAACCAAGATCCTTCCGCGCGCGATGGCGGATGGACTCATTTGGGTCTTGTTCGATACTCTGCTCCACCGAAACGAACCATTTTGGTAATAAATTTGCACAATTTGCAAACATTGTTCAGGAGTAAGTCTATTCATTATGAAATCGCAAACCAAACTGAGCATAAATCAAGAGACAGCTGTCAAAAAGACCAACTCCGAAAAAAGTATTGCCAGATTGAAAACCACACGTCTATTAAAATAAAAAATATTTTCTTTTTTAGAAAATTCTTTATTTTTTTTTTATTAGTTTCAGAGTTTTCTTGGAAAAACTAAGTATGCAATACAATTTGAAAACTAAATGTCTATCGAAGAAAAAAAAATTTTGAAAATCATTCGACCAGTTTTTTTAAAAAGTCGTTTTTTTTTGAAAAACTTTTCGAAAAAATATTTTAAATTGTTTTCTAGTATGTCATTATAAGGCAATCTGCAGTCTTCATTTGGGGAAAAAATTCAATTCACCTATTTTCAAAATATTTCGAAAACCAATTTTTTTTTTAATTTTAAAAAATCGAAAAAAAAAGATTTTGAAAATTTTGAAATGCGACATTAATTGAATTATAAATGACTTCTTGTGTGCAAAATTTTATTCTAATCGGGATAATACTTTACGATAAAACCGCATTTGAAAAAACCGGTTATATGAGAGGTACCGTTATATAACAAATTTCGAAAAATTTATTCTAACTGAAAGATGTATTATTGTAAAAAATTAGCACCCTGAAAATTTTATCAAAATCGTTAGAGGCGTTTTCGAGAAAATCAAAATTTTTGTTCAAAATTGTATGGCAGGTACCGTTATTTTTTGACCTAGAGCAAAAATTAAAAACATCCCCCGAGATACTACCTAATAAATACTAAATACCAAGTTTGAAGAAAATCTGCCCATCCGTTTAGGCTGTAGAGGCGCGAACAGACAGACAGACAGACGGACGGAATTTCCGGACCCACATTTTTCAACTTCTCTGTTATCGTAATGTCATGTTTGATTGTTAGATATTTTTTTGCACGAATCCATAACTTGCATTTTAGTACCTAAATCGCAAGTTAAAATAGGGCCAGATTCTTGCATTAGACGTTCATAGAATAAAATTAAATTTTATTGAACTAAAGCTTCATTTAGTTAAGGTCGAGCAGAAATGCTGATTAACTTCGATTGGATGATTTTACAGAGTGAATTGTTTGTTGTGCCAGATAGAGGACTTGTGTTCACGATTTCTGGTGAACATTCTGTGAAAATGATCTTTCTATATATTATAAAGCATCTTTTGGGATTCCAGAACGAAGTCTATAGATCGTGCTGGCAAGCTTCTATGGGCCCTGACAGTTCTAATTACTTCTTACAATTCCCTACCATCTCGGCTTTAAATTTGGATAATGCCTAACAGTGTAGTTGGATGTGAGATTACGATTGATAAATTCGTTATTAGGTTGTAAAGGTGGTTGCAGATACTATACAATCTGCTGACTGTAAGCATAAGCCTTGTTTCCAAACACTTCTTAAGGTGTATCCACACCAAACAACATTTTAAAAATATTTCTACTTTTTAAATGTTTCTGAAATGTTTATTTAGGTTTGGTGATTAGTATAGGTACTATTATGCAAGGTATGCATTCTTGCAAACAAAAAATTGAGATAACAATCAAACATGACATTAAGATAATAGAGAAACATATTTGAGTTACTGGCAAAATTCTGTCCGTCTGTCTGTCTATACGGATGTATTTTGGACTGTAGCCTAAAACGAGTTTTTTTTCAATATTTTTTTAACTCAAAATTTAACAGTACCTGTCATAACGGGTGATTTTTTTGAGGTTAGGATTTTCATGCATTAGTATTTGACAGATCACGCGGGATTTCAGACATGGTGTCAAAGAAAAAGATGCTCAGTATGCTTTGACATTTCATCATGAATAGACTTACAAACGAGCAACGCTTGCAAATCATTGAATTTTATTACCAAAATCAGTGCCCTAGAAAAGTTGGCAGAAAATCCGCTTTTTTACCGACAAATTTTGTTCAGCGATGAGGCTCATTTCTGGTTGAATGGCTACGTAAATAAGCAAAATTGCCGCATTTGGAGTGAAGAGCAACCAGAAGCCGTTCAAGAACTGCCCATGCATCCCGAAAAATGCACTGTTTTGTGTGGTTTGTACGCTGGTGGAATCATTGGACCGTATTTTTTCAAAGATGCTGTTGGACGCAACGTTACGGTGAATGGCGATCGCTATCGTTCGATGCTAACAAACTTTTTGTTGCCAAAAATGGAAGAACTGAACTTGGTTGACATGTGGTTTCAACAAGATGGCGCTACATGCCACACAGCTCGCGATTCTATGGCCATTTTGAGGGAAAACTTCGGAGAACAATTCATCTCAAGAAATGGACCGGTAAGTTGGCCACCAAGATCATGCGATTTGACGCCTTTAGACTATTTTTTGTGGGGCTACGTCAAGTCTAAAGTCTACAAAAATAAGCCAGCAACTATTCCAGCTTTGGAAGACAACATTTCCGAAGAAATTCGGGCTATTCCGGCCGAAATGCTCGAAAAAGTTGCCCAAAATTGGACTTTCCGAATGGACCACCTAAGACGCAGCCGCGGTCAACATTTAAATGAAATTATCTTCAAAAAGTAAATGTCATGGACCAATCTAACGTTTCAAATAAAGAACCGATGAGATTTTGCAAATTTTATGCGTTTTTTTAAAAAAAAAAGTTCTAACCTCAAAAAAATCACCCGTTATTTTGGTGAACAAAAATTTAATATGGTGGGCTAAAAACGGTATCTCCATAGGACAGGTTTTTTTTCGACTTTCTCGAAAACTGTTGATCCGATTCTTATCGAAATTGATATTAAAAAATATGTAAGTAGCCTAAGTAATTTAGCATTATTTTTTTCGAAAACTTTTTGTATTGTATTTTTAATTTTTTTTTTTTTTTTTTTGAAAAATCAATATTTTGAAAACGGGTAGGTTAATTTTTAAAAAAAAATTATTTTTAAGTTTGCATTCTTTTATTTAAAAACCGTTCCTACGATTCTCTTAAAGAAATAAAATGGCGTTTAAATTATTTCACTCAATACAATTTAACGTACTTTATTCGAACAATCAAAAGTCACAAAAATCGAATAAATGCTTCGAAAAGTTCACTTTAATTTTCTTAAATTTTATTCTATAATGAGCAAGTATGTACGATCCAGTCGTGCAATTTATTTTCTTTTCGTGATCGGGCAGTTTACCCAATGGCACGACCCTCAACCTGACCAGATTTTGTATATGATTTCAAGAACTAAACATCCAACTAAACCGCTCCTAACAGATCCGACCTGGAATACTTCATGGTATTCGAATTGATGTGTTCAAGAAGAATTGATATGCCCGATGATTGCAATTGGGGACTTTTCTGATTATTCTACTTTGATTTATTTTATCTCTTCGGTATAAATAAGAACTTGATATCAAAATTCAAAAGAGTAAAAATATTTCAAAAATGTTTACATTATTTTCTTCATACGAACAAGATTATGTTAAATTTTAATACATATTTACACTTCCTAATTCACTTCCTGACGCTACAGATTTTCTCCAGAAAAACATAAGTAAATGTGTAACGAAGGGAGCACAACTTGCCGACAAAATTGTAGATTAAAATTCTAAAAAAAATCCGATTTTTCTACCCCGACAACTTTTAAATTTCCTTCAAGGACACAATTTTTGAATTCCTTAGGTATGTTTCCCTTTAAAATTCACACTCAGTACTCGGTGTATGCTCTGCTCGCCTCCTTTTTTTCAGTAAAGAAATTCAATTGGCCTAAAGCGTAAATTTATGCATATTGCGCCCGCTTTTTCAGTACCAAAATAAAGTTTGAATTAAATATGCCTTTTTGTAAAGCTTATGTTCCTTGAAAATGGTACGACTTGAAACACCCCTCATCTTCCATTCAAATATATACAACACATGCGTCATTTTATAGAAACCATAACCAGCACCATACACACATTATAAGCGTTTTATTTTGTGACCGAGCTTTGCTGCGTGCAGCAGATTGTGTGTCCTTAAATCTGACCAAAATCCGTCCCAGTTCGTATTAAGAACCATACATATATACGGATTGCCATTTGGCCTATTCGATGAAAGAGTTCAGGGAGTTTTTGAAAAGGACCGACCTTTGTCCATACAGAGTAAATGGCTGTTTGTGTGGGCTTTCATGTCCACTAGTGTGGAAGAATAGGGGCAAACTTTTGATTAAGTTTCTGTCATGGATTTTGTTGGCCAATAATTTAAAATATTCCTCCCGCGCCATAACCATCGATTCAAAAAGTTGCCCACTGAAGTTCGAAGAGTGATATTAGCTCATAATTCAAAGTGCATAACTTCCGAATGGGAAATAAGTTTAGGAAACCAAAGTTTTCATATCTATTTTGCGAACGTAAAATGAAAGAAAAGATTGTTATTGTTACCGAGTATGAGGACCTATGCCTGGAGGTGGATACTTTTTTCTGGTAGAATGTGGCTTATGGACCCTGTGGTCATTTATAGGGTTGACTCAATGATAATTCATATAATTTCTACTTTGGTTTGTTTTCCATGACCAAATCTTCCGCATGATTGTTTGCCTTCTTTGCCATGCTTGTAGATTGAGCTTCACTTTGTGTCTAGATTGAAGAAATTGAATTCTCCATGGACACTCGAGGGTACCTGACTTCATTTAATTTTTCTTTTTCTCCATTCTCTCTTTAGAGTCCGGACACTGAGCATAACACAAAGATTGATGTGGTGTGGCAAATCCTTTTCACTATCTGTGATTGAAATTCCAATCTGAAGCCGCATTTCTGGGATAATAGCCTTGAAGGAGGAGGAACGAGCAAATCGGATGGATAGATGCACAGTACGTAATCATAGATTTTCAATGGATTGTGGTCGTAGCTGGATACGGTTGTGATGATGAAAGAGGTTTTGTCCATTGCAGGGCAGAGTAGATAATGGGTTTTTTTTTAAAGGTTTCAACGAGTTTTTGATTTAGAGAGAAGATTTTTTTCTCTGTGTGCATTACGTGTGCATTCTTGGCTTTTGATTGAAAAGAAAAGTACGTAAACGGCATTAAGTGAGGTGGTTATTGATATTTAAGAGTTAAAAAAGTGGAGAATCAAAGTGAAGTGGAGAATCAAAGTAAAGTGGAGAATTAAAGTAAAGTCCACTTAATAATATATGCAGGCTTTGATTTTTTTTTTGTTTAAGGATGGCATTTCCCCTCAAATGGGTTATAAAGTGTTTTTTTTTTTAGAGCTATAGAACTTTAAGTTGACAACACTATATTAACTGGCGAACTGGCGGCCATTTTGTCAGCTTTCAAGTGATTTAGATTTAGTTTGGTTGGCATTTCCACATGATTAGACTGACTCCTGAACAACGCTTCCAAATTGTGCATTCGTTCGGTTCGAAATACGTATCGCGCACTACTTCCATTTTACGGTCAACATAATCGTCCATCAGAGCAATTAATTCGATTAACTATGGAACGTTTTTGCACCACGTTTCCTCTAAATAATAATACGCAACACGCATCCACAGAGACGTCGTACAATGCGTACAGAAGAAGTCATTGCTGCTGTAGCGTAGAGGAAGACCCGAATCAGTCTATCCGCCATCGGGCATAGGAATTAGATATGTGTCCATTCACTTAATGGAAGATTTTGCGGAAAGATCTTGGATTGCGTGCTTAAAAATCCAACTCGTGCAAGAATTGAAGCCACAGGATCATTTAGCAATGCGTGGATTCGGTGAAGATTGCCCTTGATCCTAATTTTCATAAGCGAATTTTGTTTAGCGATGAAGCTCACTTTTGGTTGAATGGATACGTCAATAAACAAAACTGCCGTATTTGGAGTGATGATAATCTTCAAGTACACAAAAACTGACTGTTTGGTGTGCTTTATGGGTTGGTGGAATAATTGATCCGTACTTCTTTAAAAACGATGCTTGCCAGAACGTTACAGTCAATGGTGAAGGCTAAAGAGCCATGATTACTGACTTTTTCGTTCATCAATTGAACAACTAAAATTTAAGCTAAAGGACTATACAAACTTGAGTAGGCTCTTCCAAAATTTAGGTCCGAAACCCTTTTTCTGGGATGAGTCTCACTTTTAATCAGCAAGCGTTATTGTTATTGTAGCAAAACAATATCAATAAGCGCTAAACCAAGCATAAATGCTTCCACATAGATCAACTGTGTTTGGTTCGGTTCATGGCATGGCGGCATCATATCATTTTCTTCTTATCGAGCAATGTTTCCAAAAAAGAATCTTTTTTTTGTGGCCAAAATTTGTTTGATGCGCTAATCTGGTTCCGCAAAATATTTAAAATTCTACATATCTTTAAGTTCATATTTTATACAATAGTAAATAACATTTTCCCCTACCTTAAGATAATCAATAAGAACTGCTATTTATTTAAACTAGAATCGTCCATACTCAAAAATTCAAGCACATCTCAATTCTGTATAGTTAAATGACACATAAATTCGATGAACACTTAATTTAATAAACTAAATAATTAATTTCGCATTAACACGTCCATATCATTAATTACTCATTACACCGGAAGTATATACTCAACAAAAATGAAGAAAAAATACATTCTGCAAATCTACTTTCATTTGATATATATTTTAAGAAGTTCCATTAAGTACGGAGAAAAGCGTGCGACAAAATTCATAGCATTAATAGTTATCACTTGAAAGAATATCTTATTACTACTCACATTTTCTACCCAGTTAATGGAGGTGCCAAATATTCACTGGCCATATCAAATGCATGACAATTCTGGCATCTATTCGAATATCTGTATCACAAAGTTCTCTTAGTTGAATGCCATGACTGGTTTAGCACATTAACTAAGAATATATGTAACATGACACCTTGACACCTGTCACACTTGAATGTTCAAACTTATTAGCTTAATTATTATGAATCAGCCCAGACAGTTTTGCAAAGTGTCTGCTTTCAACCATTCAAATGCATCTTAAAACAATTAATCATGTTGAATGTATATGTAATTATCTATATTTAATCAAATAAGCGTTATTTAAACAAACCATTAAGTGATAGATTATATTTTGAACTGTCAACCAAATTGAGAAAAAAGTACGTATACGCCATAGTGAACAGCTTTAACTTTAATCTTAGTGTATTTAAATTTGTTGGTAGATACATAACTCATTCCATTTAAATGCGATAAAAAGGAAAGTTCAACGGTCAACATTTAAAACAAAATAACAATGAGACCGAAGCAATCCCAGAAAAAAAAAAAAAAAGGAAAATCAAAACATTTTCATTCAAATTATTCGCTGGATCGTTCTTCAACCCATCTGTTCCTTGAAACCTATAAGAAATGAATTAAATTTAAAGGCATAGGACTAAATATTCATTGGGTATATCACAGTGACAACAAACAAAAATGGAACCCCTGTCAACATCCGGGTTCCAAGTTAATAAATCAAACTAACAGATTGAAATGGAATTCAAAAAACACAGACAAAAATCACATGAAATCCTTAATCATTAATCATTAATAAGTGTTCGGAATAAATATTTTTTTTTAATCGCAATCTTTAATCAAGGGAAAATGCCGGCGGAAAATTCACACTTTAAAGAATATTTTGTACAAACAGTTATATGTATATTGATTTCAACACATTCAAAAGGTTTGTGAAGTGTTTTCCATCAGCAAGATATCTTAAAACGCTGCTAATTGAAATTGATTTTCTTTGGATTGTAATTAGAATTTATTTTGAGAAGCATACACAGGTATCTTGAAAGTAAATCTCCTCAAAAAGTAAGGGGTTTTCATCGTTTATTATTGCAAAAATTTCCAAAGGTTAAACCCTTTTGAGGCTTAAAGTCGTTATTCATTTTTTTAAAACCACTTTTCAAATACTCTTCAATGTAATCCCAAGCAAAGACATAGATTCAAGTGATGAAAACCCAATGAGATTCATACCAATCCAAGCATGAAACCATCGGTCTATATACATAGGACACTTGACAAGATTATAAAGTCCATCTTAAGGACTCCTAAGTGGATGACTAAGGAAAAAATGTTTGTCCTTTGACTCAAAAGTAAACAAAGGAAGAAATCTGAAAGAACCTAATTTCAAACAATGCCGTATGTCACTCAATAAATTTTTTTTATCGTTGTCAATCTCATTATTAACATTGACAGGACTCATTGTGTAATAAATATTTAATTTTTTTTTTCGAAAATGACATTTGTATGTCGGTGTAAAATGTCCTTAATTTTTATTGCACATATCTATTCAATGATAAGCCATATTAATTCCTTACGAGCAATTCTAACTTCTTTTCACTCAATATACCAGAAGGATAATTAACTTTGTCCATTTGATTCACTTATTAAGTCTCAAATGAGTGGTAATTGACTTGTAAGCACATAGAAGTCAAAGAATGAAAAGAAACGATCGGTGGGGGTGCTTTGTGTAATTACTTTTTACCTTTATTTTGTCGGTCTTTAGTTAATATCCTGTGCTTCGTCCGTATTAGGTTGAATTATCCTTTTTTAAATATCTACCTTTGCATCCTCCATGGCTCATTTGGTTTCGTTAATTCTGTGCTTTAACGCATTTCCATTGTGTTAAGAATTTTTTTTTTGGTAATCACAGTCAATATCGTTTAAGGCAAAGGAAATAGAGGGTTGAAAATGGCTTCTTGAGGACGTGACATGGTTTCTGGATTAATTTTTTCCGTTTGGATTCTTTTAACAGGTTCTTCTATAGAAAAAATATTCTTTTGCTACATTAGTTTTTACACCAAGACGGAGCAATTTACTTTGAGACGACTATTTTTGAGGGGGGAGTTTGGGATGAGAGGAAAGTAATAAAAATAGGAATAAAAATACAAGGATGTTTTTCCTTGGAAACCAACTATGCTTTTCGTCACGTTTTCCATTTGTCAAATAATATGATATGATTAATACTAATATTCCATGTACAATGTTAAAAGCTTTGTTGAAAGATTGACCCACACTTTTTATTTATTTTTTTTTTTTTTTTTGAAAATTAGGGTTTTAAGGGTTTTCTATGTTCTTATATGTGCTCTTGACTACGTTAGTAAAAATATTTATGGCTTCGGGAGAAAGCATGGCTGAAAAATGGAATCTCAGTCTGACACTTAAATAAAGGACAACCTCTGAATTTTGCCAACTATGTCCAGAGGGAAAACTCTACTTAACATCGCAAGCAAAATCTGCTATTATGTGTGAACCCTTAAAACTATTCCTTAACATCCTCATGTTTCATTAACAAAAAAGTATTCCGCTGTATACGATATATCCTTATTAATTTATTTATAATTCCAATTCCCATGGGATACAAAACACTTTTAGCTCCATTATTACTTTTATTGTACAGAACAGAACAGAACAGATTGTATGTTCAATTAATGAGCCACTCCAAATCCCTTAACAGAAAAAACCAATAAGTTGGTGCTGTAATCAATCAGTACTCCCAGAAATAAATTATCCAATATATTAGAAAATGGGATTATTGGGAATATATTTTCATTTCAGCAGGAAACGATAAATAGAAAAGAAAACTAAGCCCGGTAAAATTAGGCTTTGGGGATAGAATAAAAGAAGTTGAGTGCTTTTGAAATCTTTAAACATACTGTGTCTGTCAAAGACAATTTCAGACTAAATTGGATACTTCAGTCTTCTTTTTTTTTAAATATTTCTTTCTTTTCAAACTCGATATGTGATTTTTGAAGGCTTTTTTGAATGCTTATCATTTTTGTTTTATTCAATTAATGACAACCTATTCGCTGATATTAATTTAAAAAGAATTTGGTCCAATATTTTATTTTATTTTTTATTATTATCTGTTTTATTTTTATTTTTATTTTTTTATTCAACGATTTTTTTTTACTTTTTTGTAAGTTTAAAGTTTCATTCAAAATATTTAGGAAAAAAATACAACCCAAGGGGTTTTACTGTATGAGTTGTATTAACTAATTTTGAATGATTTGGCATAACAGTTAATGAGTTTTAAATGTTGATAATATTTAACACTGATTGAATTTTCTGTTCCATAGGAGTTTGAATTATAACTAAATGAATAAGTGTATTGTTTTTAAGGTATTGTACGCCAAAATATAGATTGTACACACATATAGTTTTTTGTAATTGAAAAAATTTGCATAACTCTTTAACAAAAACAATGAGCTCAAAATATATTTTGTGGGAAATTTAATTTGCTACAAGTTTGCTATATAACTTTGAGGGCTGTTGCTTATGGCAAATTCACATACACCTGCGAATTCAGAAAACTTCACAATAAATAGTCAAACGGGGTCAAATTGCGCGATCTCGATGGTCAGCTCACATCACGAACACCTCCACGTAAGATGACCATGCTTTCAAATCGCTCTTGTGGAATTTTCAATGTGGCACATAGCACCCTCTCTCGTCAAGCAGTGGTATGCGAAACCCAAGTTCTTGTGAGCAGCCCGAAATCGACTGCCTCGAAAAACTATACTTTTAAAATTACTTAAAAACGGTTTGTTTTAGATAAAATATTTATTCAGCAAACTTATAGCTGAGACAATTTCCCACAAACACGGTCGTGAGATTTGTCCGCAGGATTTGCTGTTAAAAAGTTACTACAATTCAAAGAATTGCAAGTAAAAAGCCAATTTCATGACACATTTGGGCTTAAAATTTAAAATTAAATTACCCCTGTGATACTTGGGATTCTTTGAACTTGTGTAACTTTTTAATGGCAAATGTTACAGAAAATAAAAGGCACGACTGGGTCGCACGTACTTGCTCCCGTGTGCTAATCCTTTTTAGGTACAGGCGTCTTTTTGACAAAGATTTAATTTTAATGTTTTTTTGACGTGCAACTTCTTTAGAATCGTTGTGGTTTGAAGCTCGAACGAACATGCGTCACGATAAAGGGATAAACACATAAATATATAGGATTGTTAGCTTTTGCAGTTTTTTAGTGTATTATCTTTCCACTTGTTGTTTACTCTTTATAATATAATTTGCTAATAGAAAGATATTAAGGACTTTTTTCAGTTTAATTTTCGTTTTGGTATGGAAAAAATTGAACAACTGGCATAAAGATTCGTGGGAATCAGCAGTAGGGCAATAATGCTAGGTATAGGGACCTATATAGGTCCCAATAACAATAATTTACTTTTTGAAATCAAATTAATTAAAATAGCTGAATTATGTTTGATGGATCGATAAACGTATGATGTGGGTAGGTATTAATGGAATTTATTAAGGATATTATTTACCTATAATAAGGTTGGAAGGAAGGTAGGTACTAAATATAAGATACACGTTCCAACTACTGTTAAGCGAGTATGTAAAGCGACAATATTAAAAGTTAACACAGTGGTTTTGTTTATTTATAGGAAGGTGTAAACTTTTGTTTTGTAGGTTGTCACCTTCTTTTATTTGACTAATGGCTAGGGCTTAGCCGAGCAATATGAAATAAAATTTGGGGGAAAAATTTTTATGAAATCAAAAAAACACTATTCATAACGTTTTTTGGAAAAAATGTTGTAAGCCATCTTATGTCTTTTGCTGTTTTATATTTTATGAATTTTTCATTTCAAAATCGTTCGACCAGTTTTTTCAAAAAAATGTTTTTTTTGAAAAACTTTTCGAAAACATATTTTAAATTTTTTTTGAGTATGTCAATTCAAAGAAATCTAGAGCTTATACTAGGAGAAAAATTAAAAAAAAAATCTATTAAACCGTTTTCAAAATATTCAAAAAACAAAATATTTTTTAAAAAAAATTATTAAAAATTAAAAAAAAATGTTTTTGAAAATTTTAAAAAACAATATTATTTAAATCATAAAGCTCTACATATTTTGAAAATTTCATCAAAATCCGTTAATTAATTAACGAGAAAGTCTGATTTTAAAAAAACCGGTCATATGGGAGGTACCGTTATAAAACTTTTTCTGCTGAAAAATCCATTAAATCTAAAAGATAGATTTTGCACAGAAAACATCATTCTGAAAGTTTTATTAAAATCGTAGGAGCCGTTTTCGAGAAAAATAAGTTTTTCATTAAAAGTTATATGGCAGGTACCGTTAGTTTTGGAGCTAGAATGCCAATTCCAAAAACTGTCGGGTAGAGCACTCTAAAAATACTATATACCAAGTTTGAATCAAATCGGCCCAACCGTTTAGGCTGTAGATATCGATACGGACAGACAGACAGACAGACAGACAGACAGACAGACAGACAGACAGACAGACAGACAGACGGACGGAATTTCCGGACCCACTTTTTTTGACTTCTCATCGTAATAACATGTTTGATTGTTAGAATTTTTTTTTTTTACGAATGCATAACTTGCCTTATAGTCCCTATAAATCGCAAGTAAAAACTTAGACGAACATTTTTGTGGAAAATTGTTTGTGGAACATTTTTTTTCTAAAACGAAGCGTTTTTGAGTAATTTAGGAAAAAAAACATTTCCATGACCTTTAACCCCTCGTAATTTATCATCTTATAAAAACCAAATTTACGGCAAAAGTCTATTAAGGGTAACTTTCATTTAAGGATTTTTTTAATTTTTTTTCTCGTTAACGGTCAATGGATATTCATCAAATTTTATATCTGAAAAGATCTAAGTTGCCAAATTAATTTTGCGAACCAACATTTTGAATAATAATTTTTTTTCTATTTATAATTAATTTTTGAAATTTGGTTTTTTTAAAATTCATTATTTTAAAAACTAATAAAAAAAATATTTTAAATTTTAAAATTACAAAAATAAAAAAAAAATCAAGAAACCAAAAATAAAAGGATTTAATCAAAATCCGTCCTACAATTTTCGAAATACATTTTTCGTAAATTCATTATTACTTAAGACGTCTGATGGCCTACTACATTTTTACTAAAAACCCTTAGTTGTTGTGATTTTGATACTTTGTATAGGCTTATAGCGTGTGATTTTTTTTCGTAAATATTACTTGTTTCTGTCAAAGATCCGGCCTTCCAATGTGACTAGGTACATAAGAGTAAGTACGTGTGATCCATCGTACCCATTTTTTTTTATTTAAAAAAAAACAAAGTTATTACAAAACAAGAAATTCACACTTCTTCATACTTTTAAAGAAATACATGGCGTGAAAATTATTCTGCTGAAAAAAATTTTACAATTTTTTTCGAACAATGAAAACTCACAAAAGTCAAATGAAAACTTTGAAATTCCATTAAACATTTATATAGCTATGTATGTATTTCAAATTTTATTCGGTGCTAACCGCAAATATTTACTTTCTGGTTAACTGGTTAACTGCTTTCAACCAAAATTAATACTCAAAAAGATGAAATTTTGCAATTAATTATTTTATAATAAATATTTTTTGTGTTTAAATACGTTTTTTTCGAAAACTGCTATTTTTTAATTAATATTTTGGGTAGCAATTAGCAGCACAGCTTAAGCCGTCTGACAAAACTATTTTTTTCAAAAATTTGGTTTAATAAAAGTCATTCAAAATTAAACAAAAAAAAATTTATTAAAAATACCTCGGAGAATATTTTTTAAAATTAAGGTCGTTGATTTGTTTGTACTTTTATTTTAGTTTTTATATATAAATGAGTTTGACAAACGTTCAAAAAAGAACAAAAACTATGCCCACTATTTCGAACAAAAATTCATACTTATTAAGATTTTCTTAGAAATCAAAATTGCGCTATCTTCTTTTGCAAGAAACTTTGAATTAATATTAAAATTTTACAAAAATGGAATAAAATACTTGACAGCCTATTAAAACATTTAACATTCAATTCCACGATAGTGAAAGTAGGTGCTTTGAATCTAGTGATGCTGTTTGTTTTATTAAAACTTCTAGCCTTAATTTAAAATATTTGTATTATTTTATTTAAAAAAATAACGAACACTTTATTTAAAAAAAAAAAATGTTAAAATTACAAACGCCTTGCTACAATGCTTCTAATTTAATTGCATTTTCAATATTTAGCTGTTTATTTAAAATTTATAATTGTTCTTTCTTAATGAAGCTACTCAGATTTTTTTTTTTAGAAAAATGCAAAAAACTTTAATGTTGAATTTTGTTTAGTAAAAAGTGAGGCACAAAGCCTTATAGAATGCAACTAGATGCTGTGCGACACTAGTTAGAAGATAGGAACGATTTTTTTCGGCGTAGTAAATCCAGGATAAGGAATATTTTCTCACTTTAAACCTACCCACGACATTTTTGTTTTTTTCCAAATCATAGAAACTTTCTATTATATTAAACTTTTTCATATGACATTAATTTATTCATACTGAACGCATATTATCTTCTATTATCTTGATATTTAATAAAATTGCTTCCAAAGTGCCCACGAGATTTTTTATGAATTTTCAATAATGTATTATATATCGATAACTCAACAAAATTTTACAAAATATCTTTTAAATAACTACATATATAAATCAACTGGGACAAAATCTTTATAATGGTTTTTAGTAAAAAAAACTCTTAAATTATCTAAAGAGGCACACAAAAACGCGTCCAAGCCATTTTCTATATTACATAAATTTCACGACTGGATCGCACGTACTTGCTCATATCTGCTGTCACATCGTCGAATAAAATTAAAAAAAAAAATTAACATTAACGTAGAAAAATAACACTTTCTGAATTTAAAAAAAGTGTCAAAAGGACATCACTTAACGGTTTTTAGTAAAAATGGAGTACGCAATCACACGTCATGTATAATAACAAATTTATGAAAAAAGTATTTCGAAAATTGTATGACGGATATTTTGATAAAATCCTGTTTTTATTTAGTTTTTTGAAAAAAAAATTTTTCAAATTTTGGTATTCAGTTTTTTTTAGAGTTTATTAATATACATGTGATTATAAATTAAATTTTTTTTGATTAGTTTTAAAAATATTGATATTTGAAAAAAAATTTGAAAAAAATTTATTTTAATTAGAAAAAAAGTTATTCAAAGATTTGATATGCAGAATACCCACCTTAATTTGATTACCTAGATCTTCTCAAATATAATATTTGACAGAAATCCAAAGAGCCGTTACTGAGAAAGCCAAAAATTAAAAAAAAAAAAACACGTTTTATCAAAAAGTACCATTAATAGACTTTTCCGGTATATTTGGTTCTAATTCCAATATCAACAAAAAAATTCTCAAAAATATTCATCAAAATCGTTGAAGCCGTTTTCGAAATAAATAAGATTTTCCTTAACTTTCATATGGCAGGTACCGTTATTTTTAGGCCTAAAAATAAAATTTCACACACAACAATTTTGAAGATAATCGCTTAAGGCGTTTAGGCTGCAGCTCGTTGTATAAACTGACAGACAGACAGACAGACAGACAGACAGCCAGACATTTTTCTCGATCACTTTTTTAGAATTCTCTATGATCGTAATGTCGTGTTTGATTGTTATCTCATTTTCTTTTAAATAATCACGAATACTAAACTTGCCTTATAGTCCCTATAATCGCAAGTAAAAAAATTAAACATGAAGGAAATAAAAAAAATTATTTTAGATACTTTTCAACCGCCTAAAAGTCATGGAAATTTCGAAAATTATATGAAAAAATTTAAGCACCCTCTTCGAAAAAAAAAATCCTTTGTGATAATACCAAATAATAGATTGTTCATGTTCATATCAATGATTTTGTACGGAAAACACCATTTTCCAAAAAAAAAAAGTCATAAATATTTTCAAGTAGCTCATATCTGATTCATAATACCCACCTTCTTTACAAGCATGACTTTGTAAATGTCAAAATCCTTATAGGCAAAAAGTGAAAATGAACACTTTCCCACATCTTGAAAAGCATCCTAAAGAAGTCTCCGTTTACAAAACGGCAATCGTCGTCGTATTCCTTTTAGGAGTTCATACCAACATAAATTTACACCATCATCATCATCGTCATCCATGACACCTAATCAACACCAAGTCAAGATGTGTTCGCATTCAAATAAAACCAACGAAGGAAAACGTCTTTAATGTTGTATCTTTATATGACATGCTATGTAGCTTTCACTTCCTTTTATGTGAATTCTTCTCATATTTTTTTGAAATTTCCAATGTACCATCCCTCGCTGTCGCTTCTACCCATAACTCAAGTTTGAAATCCACCCAGCATCATAGAATCCCTCTTAACTGAGTGTAAATTTTCAAATATCAAACAGTTTATTGGATTTTCTTCATAACGACGACCCATGTCGATAAGTTTATTCAGCAGCATTGAATCCATAACCTCACATATCACAAACAAACGCACCAAACAACCAACAACACAGCATAATATACACCACAGCCAACTTCGCGCCCTTAACCATATAATCATCTCGTGGCAAAAGTGTTTTTTCCCATAAAAAAAACGATTTCTAAGTCAACATAAATAACCCACATAAGAGAGTACACACTCGTGAAAACTGCAAGGGAAATGGAAAAATAACGCCGCCAATGGAAATAGCAAAAAGAAAAAATAATAAATAAAATGAAAACGGTACATCATTTCCACTTTTCTCCCTGCACAGTTTTTGAGCTTAACACGTCTTTGTATTAGCAACGCAGCGCAATGGTGGTGGCGGCAAGGTGACACTGTAGCACTTCTTTGACTCCCAGAATGGCATTTTGATAAAACAATCAAGTCGACCACACCAAATTCACACGAGCGCAGTTGACGGAGGGTATAATGCGTGATTTTCCAAAGGCGCCAATAATTGAAACTTACCGCTTGAAATAACCAACATGGGTTAATAATTGATGCTTAAAAAATTTAAAAAATATGTTTGACAAGTTTAACATAAATATCGCAAGAATTTAGCCTCTACAAATCATATTCTTGCTTAGACCCGAAACTCTTCTTAAATATTCTGGAATTAATTTGCATTCAAACCTTAAGCGTCTACACTTAAATATTCCACAACACAAGAACTATGAATTCTCCAAAAGTCTCCAAGTAGCCCTAGACCATGAAAAAAACTAAATACGTCCCTGTATTTGATGAAGCGCCTTTCTTCGTTTGATAGCCATCACTCAAAAGAAGCAGTCGAAATGGACCACTTCCATATCCACTCTTCGCTATATTGCCTTCAATTCCATTTAAGTTCCTATCCACTTTTACGTTATTGCCCATAGATGACGAGCTCCAACACAACGCCAACGACTCCAACAATGATGACTCTATATGAGAGAGTTTGTCTGTGCAGTACTTGAAACCATTTTATAGTTTCGACAAAACAGATAACATTGACACTTTGCCAAAACAACCTTATATGAGGTGAGCACAACTCAATCAAGGTGGAACGACTTTATAGTGCCATTAGTTTGTGACTATCAGCTTGGGACACACTCAAGGGATTACAGTAAGGATGTAGCTTTTATGACCATCAAATAATTTTGTACCCCAAAGGTAAACAGTAAACTATTGCCTTTGAGAATATGACCTAAAGAAGGAGTGTCTCGGTTGCGATAAACAACTTTGTTCAGATTCGATTTTAATGCCAAAAGTTGTGCTACCTGGAGTTATTTGAAAGACTTTAGGAGATATTAGGAGGATAGTAACACAAGCTTAATAAAATTAAAAGTTATCTGTGCTGCAGTGTGAAAATAAGATATTAAAGGATTCTCGTGTTAGTGGTTCAAAGTATCAGCCATGGTATTGGCTTGGATCCATAAATGTGGTAATAAGATGTTATGGAGGAAAATAAAATGTAATTGCAATTGAGGACCCAAGGATTCTAACTTTAGATAGATTTCGTGGCATTGAACTGTTTTGGTGTATTTTGTAGATGGATTTCAAGACGCAGTTGGTAAAGAAAATATAAGAAAGCAAAAAAATGTTTGACATTTATTGTCAAAAATAAAAAAAAAAATATACAGTAAGGTATGGAAGTTCGTATTTTTGTCAGCATCAGGATAAGTTGTATAAAAGCTTTCAATTTTATTTGCTGAAAAAAAATATTAATTTTTGTAAGAATGTACAATTTAAAGAGACATATTAAACTGGCTCTGTCTTTCAAAAATTGTCAATAAGGCATTTTTACTTGCGATTATAGGTACTATAATACAAGTTATGCATTCGTGCAGATTAAAAATTTTGAGATAACAATCAAACATGACATTACTATGATAGAGAAACATATTTGAGTTACTGGCAAAATTATGTCCGTCTGTCTGTCTGTCTGTCTGTCTGCACGGATGTATTTTGGACTGCAGCCTAAACGGTTGGGCCAATCGTCTTCAAATTTTGAACTTAAGGTTCTTTTGACATTCTACAGAGGAGCTTTACAATTTTTTTTAGCTCAAAAATTAAAGGTACCAGTCATATAACCGTTATGTAAAAGCTTATTTTTCTCGAAAACGGCTCCAAGAATTTTTATAAAAAAAAATAGTGTACTATTGTAGGTATGCGTTATATTTTGGTGAAAAAAAAATGTAATATAGTCGGCTAAAAACGGTACCTGCCATAGGACCGGTTTTTTTTTCTTCGACTTTTTCGAAAACTGGTGATCCGATTACAATCAAAATTGATATTCAAGAAGATGTAGGTAGCTTGAGTAATTTTGCATAATTTTTTTTTTTAACTTTTTTTTTTATTTTTAATAATTTTTTTAAAATTTTTTTTTGGAAAATCAACATTTTGAAAACAAGTAAGTGAATTTTTTTTAGATTTTGTTTTTAAATGTACGTTATTTTTGTGCTTAAGTTTGTATTCTTGAATTATTTTTTTTTTCAATTTTTTAAAAAAAGTTGTTAAAAAAAACCGTTTTATTTAAAAACGGCTCTAACGATTTTGAAAAAAAAATTCACACTTTTTCACATTTTTTAAAAAAATAAAATGGCGTTTAAATTTTTCCGCTGAAAACTTTTTTCAAACAATCAGGCAGAAAAATCGTATATAATCCTTGAAGTTCCCTTAATATTTTTCAAATTTTATTCCAAGCTGTGACCGCACATAAGAGCAAGTACGTGCGATCCAGTCGTGCAATTTATTTTAAATAGTGGCAACAGTTGCCTTCCACACTTGACTTGGTGCGTTCGTAGTAACTGCCCAGCCAAGTAGTTATAAAGACACAACAAGTCTTGGATATGGGTGGCTTAATTGTTTACGAACCCCCCTTAAAACGAAACAAGGACAATGAGTCTCGGATCTGGAAGTGGAAAGATACGAGGCCGCCAAACTGTTGTAATAAAGATTGCATCGCTACGCAACAAGTTCAATGAGATGGGCTTAATGCACTACCATGAGTCTGAGTGACTATTTTAGCGAACCGACACCACTGGACTGACGTCGATATCGTTTTCAATCTTTGCTGCAAGACTGCTTTTTTAATAAAAAAGGGATTTGGCCTATCCTTTCGATGTCGATGGATACAGCGCTAGCTTAGGAGAAATGAAGATTCCGATGCATATTGGTTGTAAGCTTCTGAAAATAATAATGGAAGGGAAAGTAGAGTTAGACAAACAAATTCACATTCGTGTTGTACGGCTGAAAAACGAATTTCTGTATACTTAACTGTACGACTGAAATTGGGATCGAGGATAAATTGGTGGGTATTCCTACGTGAGTATTACGGTGAATCCGTTTAAGGGGAGGAATGCAACTAACTAACAGACACAAAGTTAAATTATTATTATTAATACTATTATTTCTATAGCCTAGCCTAGCCTAGAGCAATGACCGTAGATATTAACGATAGAAAAGAGAGAAACATGAAACATTACGGTGATGTTCGAGTGACGAGATGTGTTCGTCTCCAACCATTTTGAATCCTTTCCTTTGAATTCCATCCAAAAGACCTAAATAAGTTGTTGGAGCAGCCGTCCTGATATTGGAGTTGTATTTCAGTCCTAGACGGAAAAACGATTTGTAGATAGTAGCCAGGTCAGAAGGGGAAAAAACATTTCCAACATTGTCGAAGGCAGCATAAATATGATCGTTCCACAAGAAATTGTTTGCACATACCGAGAATTTCGAGATAATCCACTCATGGATAGTGGCAACGGTGGTGTATTCCGCTTTAGTGACAGAAGAAGCATTGTGTTTTCGGTGCATTAAATTCCACAGGATTTCTTATTCCCCATTTGATAATGCTGTCAAGATCAGAATTTTAAAGAGCTTTACGCTTATATACCTTTCTGGTAAAGATCTACATCCGCACAGCATATATGTGGGTCCAAAAACGAATATGAAAAGCTAAGTAATCTGTCATCAGCGAAGCAGTTTAGTGAATTAGAACTTTCAGACAGAAGATCATTTATAAGATTGACAGAGAGAGTCGATGACAGAAGAGAGCCTTGGGGCACAGATTTGAGGATGATCAAGTAAACATTATACCAAAATCAAATCAACAAACCAATTGTTTACTCTTCAGAGAAGGCAAACTTGCTCGCCGCCTATTTCGCTGCCAGCTCCACGCTGCCGCATAGCAACGTTGCCTTTCCTGTACTTGAGAATGTAAATTTTTCCATGGGACAGATTTTTTTCCGCACTCGTACAGTAGCAAGAGTTCTCAAGGAGCTCGATATACACAAATCCGCTGGCCCGGATGGTATACCCCCGATACTTCTGAAGAGGTGTTCTTCCACACTGGCAAAGCCACTGCGTAAGCTTTTCCATCGCTCCTACTCTTCTGGAATCTTCTGGAAAACAGCATTTGTCCAGCCTGTCCCCAAGAAAGGTGACCCATCCTTCTCCTCCTCCTACTGACCCATAGGACTAAGATCCCTTCTTTCTAAGGTCATGGAAACACTGATTAACCGTCAGCTTAAGGAATATCTTGAAGATCGTAAGCTTCTCCATGACCGTCAGTATGGCTTCCGCAGCAACCGTTCCACTGGTGATCTGATGGCATATCTCACCGAACAGTGGAACAAATCTTTACATCGCTTTGGTGAAAGTAAGATTATTGCTCTTGATGTCTCCAAGGCATTTGATAGAGTTTGGCATGAAGCTATCTTATCGAAAATACGTGCTTTTGGGATCGATGATACTCTTGTTCGTTGGATTAGAAGCTATCTTCTGGATCGTTCAATACAAGTTGTATTGGACGGATTCAAGTCTAATTCCTACAAAATAAATGCTGGTGTGCCGCAGGGCTCTGTTCTGTCTCCGACTCTTTTCCTCATTTTTATAAATGATCTTCTGTCTGTTACTTCTAATCCACTTAACTCTACCCTCAGCTTTTCATATTCGTTCAATAATTCACGTCCTTCGACGTACAATTGCAACGGTACCGTATGTCAAGCTCATTAAACTCCAATTTATACAGCATTGTTGAATGGGGTAATAGGAATCGTATGGAGTTTAATGCTTCGAAAACTCAATGCTGTCTTCTGTCGTTAAAGCTAAACATACCCCCAATGCCATTGTCCATGAATGGCACTTACATCGAAGAAACCGAAAAGCTCTCAGTACTCGGTATGTGTTAAGATTGATAGAAAATAGAACTGCCACTGAATCAATTGCCCCTCTCGAACACCGACGCAATGTTTCATGTCTTTCCTTATTTTATCGTTTCTTTTATAAAAAATGTTCACTCGAGGTAGCCAGCTGCATTCCTCCCTTTAAAAGTTTCGCCCGTAATACTCGTCTTGCTAGGAATGCCCATCAGTTCACCCTTGAGCCCAATTTCGGACGTACCGTGAAATATTCTTTTTTTAGCCGTACAACACGACTTTGGAATGGTTTACCCGGCGAGATTTTCCCTTGCCATTTCAATTTGCAAACATTCAAAACCAATGTTAATCGACACCTCCTATCTCTCCCCTCCCTATCTTCCTAATGCCCACGCAGTGTGAGATACATTAAAAGGAAAACAAATAGTCCCTTGTGCGCGCGTTAATTATAAAAAAAAAAGTAAACATTATACCGAAATCAAGGTTGATACTGAGAAAAGGTATTAGATAAAAAACTGACTGTCCGGCTTGTTGAAGAGCATCTTGATAGTCGACCAAATTTTCTCCGGTTTTATAAAATGTGTACAGACCACCATTCCAAACAGTAAGAATTAAGAATGCCATCACACGTATTAAATAAAAATTAATGTTTCGAAATTTGTGCTACCGATTTTGATAAAAATATTTTTTTTTATTTTTTTAGTGTTTTGAAAAAAAACATTTTTCAAAGATTTTGGTATGCTATTTCTTAAAGATTTTTTATAAACAGCTGATCATTAAATAAAAATAATTGTGATAAAATTTTAAACTATGAACTATATTCAAGAATTCATACTGAGCGCTTTTTTATAGTACCTGTCTATAACGTCTCGTAAATACGCTGGACGTGTGTAATAAATATCAAGTGAACATGATTACATTCATATGAACTTATCTGCCACGCGACTCTTGATTCACGTGTTACGTAAACACGCATTCATCACTCACTGAAAATAATCACATTTCAGTCTTTTGCACTAAACGACATTTATTTGAAAAAGATATACTATCTTAAAGAATGCACTTGATTTTCTTGTAATGTTTAAAATAAAAATACAAAGTCACGAGTTTCTCAACGCAGCTGCATGGCGCATTCTTTGTGGCAGTTAACGTATTCATTTTTATTTGAATGCTTTTATTTGACAACTTGACTAAAAGAAAAATATGGAGTCTCGAGACTAAACTAAACTAAATATATTTTTTTCTTAATTTTTTTTTTTTTATTTTGCGGTTTTTACCGTGTCTTTTTTATTAAATAATAATTTGTTATTGTTTCAATTAATTATAAAAATATTATTGTTTATTTCAGTGAAAATACTGGGAATAACGATCAAAGAATGCTGCTTTTCGACTGCAGTCTGGCAATGGAAAGAGTGTTCAAAGAGTCTTGCAGAATATAGAAGAAGTTAAGTTTCCAGTAAATAAGCTCCATCTCTAAGAAAATGGCACCAGAAATTTCAATTTCTTGTTTTTCTTCAGCCTATGTTGTATGAGATCAAAATGACGATCGGGCAAGCCTGAATCCTAGTTTCCCAATCATAATCATTCTGGCCTAAGAACGATGAAAAACTTGCAACCTTTTTCCACCAGAAAATTCATATGGTCCGGTCCACACGTAAAAGATTCAAAAAGACCATTTGAAACAAAAATTTCATATACAGTGTTTTTTTTTCAGATAAACATTATGAATCCATAAGATTTAATTTGATTACTGTCCAAAAAAAAATGATGAATAATTTACGCGTTATTACAGAGCGCCATGGCTCGAATCACATCACATGACATTCTGCTCAATTGAGTGATGCATAAATATTGCAAACGGTATAATTGCATAATTGTACAATCAACCACAAAATATTTGCATGCAAATCAATAGACACTGAGGCGCGAGTTAAGGTACGTGCCCGGCATTTGCAATGAATACCATCATCATCATCATCACCCAGCCAACCGTTAAAATTGAAACCGCGGGGGCGATGCATCCCAGCTTGCAGCAGCATTGCAGTGATCAAATCTTGGCTAAGTCACCATGCCATCGCGCCGCCATCATCATATCGGTTGAATGTATGACAACGATAACCGTATCAAGTCATCACATATGGTTTTTTTTACGCCCGTGCCTCATGGCTGTTGTATAACAATGACATACTGTATGCATATAGGCAGCACGCATACATCAGTTGAGTGCACTGCATCCAGATAATGCTTGCTGGATGGTTACCTGAATCCGGTGAAGTGTTCCGATTCGTTTAACGCCTGTGAAATGTTTTCGGTACAGCAGTCACGTCACTGGCATTGGTATTCAGTATGCCAAGCAACTTCCACTGGTAGTGTGTGTGACGTGATAATCACTTTGTCGCTGGATTTGAATATTAAAATCGGCGGCGGCCACAGCGGCAGCAACTTCATCATCATGCACATATCTCGCTGACACTAGCAACCATCTTGTTCATCATAGTAATTTTGTCATGGCGGTGTGGCAGCGACAGGTCACATGCATTTCCGGCGGAATGACAAGTGCTTGCTCAGCTGTTATATGGTAAGTGATGCCACTGTACTAAAAATAAAAGAATTTTCGCAAGAGATTGGTAGAGGAAATTATTTATTGCTTTTAGGATTTATATCGAACCGGAAATTTAAATTTTTCAGATTAAAACAAAAAACAAGAAAAAAGGAATTATTGACTATGAAACCGAAAAGAATACTTACAAATATTTTTTTAACTTACCGACATGGAACAAAAATACAGATTAATTAATAAAAATTAAAATTAAAATTCATAAAGATATTATATTTATTTTTTAGCTTATTTTTTTAATTTAAGTAGCTTCATATCTTTAACTAACTAAAAACTATGAATTAGGAGAATGATTCCCGAAAAGGAGTTTTAAGCGGAGGGTACTAAAGTTAGAGTCAAAACAGTTTTCATTTGAATTAACCATCTGCAGCATACGAGTAATAGTTTCATTGGAGCCATAAGAGAAATGGTGAGTAGGCAGAAAGAAGAGGCGAGGCTTTTTAGGTTACGGGAATTTGTGTTGAAGAAAAAAGAATTGTAAGTTGATTGCAGTCGACGAATAAAGAGAATCTCTGCATGAGAGGGTAAGTTAAATGGATCATTCTAGGACAGACCACGAGTGGAAAATCTAAGAAAACGACGTTGAATGCTCTCGATTTTCGAGATGTGAATCTGCAGCTATGACAATATCAAGACTATACTTGGCTACAGGGGTATTCAGGTATTTAAGCAGCGGTTATGGAAATTCCAAAACCACATCGATCGCTAGTACACCAGGCGATCATAAAAAACACTCTTTTAACGACGAAGATTCTTATAATTTTTTTATGAAATTTTTAAGCAAATCGATCGCTAGAAAACCATGTGACCCTGAAAAACGAATAAAGCGTTGAACGACGACAACTCTGATGCTTTTTGTAGGAAAATTAAATCGATTGCTAGCATACCAGGCGATCATGAAAAATGATACAATCGTTGACCAGAATCATGCCTATGTGAAAATTGGAAATCACCGTCGTTCAACGTTAATGTTATTTTTCATGATCGCCTAGTTAGTGTGACAGATTTGTTTGGAATTTCCATACAAAAATCATCAGTGTCGTCGTCGCTCAATGACTTGGTCTTTTTCATGATCGCCTGGTACCCTAGCGATCATTTTGCTTGGAATTTCCATACAAAAATGATCGAAATCGTCCTCAAATGACGAATTCTGGGCGATTTTATGGGGTACCAGGCGTTAAACAATGTCAATGATCATTAATGGAAATTCCAACCAAATCAATCGGCAGCGCACCAGGCGATCATAAAAAACCACAAATTTGTTGAACAATAACGATTCTTGATTCTTTTTGTATGGAAATTCCAAACAAAATCAGTTGTTAGGGTCCAGACTACCATAAATAACAAATGTGTTAAATGACGTTGGTTCTGATTATTTTTGATGGAAATTTCAAATAAATCGATCGGCAGCGGATCAGGCGATTATAAAAACGACAATATTTTCGAACGACGACGATTCTGATCATTTTTATATGGAAATCTCAAACAAATCAATCGGTAGGGTACCAGGCGATCATGAAAAATAACAGGCTTCTTGACTGACAACGATTTCGATATTTGTACGTGCCAGCTGATCGATAATTTTTGTATGGAAATTCCAAAACAAATCGAACGCTTAAATACCAGACGATTATGAAGGACGACAGACGGACTATGACGATTCCGATCATATTTGTATGGAAATCTCAAAGAAATCAGTAGCTGGCAAACCAGGCAATCATTAAAAAAGGACAAAGTCATTAAACGACCGACAACGATTCATTATCAGGCTATCATGAATAATGAAAAACTCGTTTGACGACGATTTTAATAATTTTTTGTATGAAAACTCCAAATAAATCGGTTGCCGGCGCACCACGCGATCGTGAAAAAGGACAAACACCTTGGATTACGTTGATTGTCTGTTAAGTCGGTTTATGGACGATAATTTTACCTGATAATGCCATAAGAAAACATTGATGGCAGCAACACCAACAGCTAGTTAACTCACACCCACAAACCCTCTCATTAAATCCACACACACACCTCAAGATCTACATCTACTTTCTACTTTAACAAAACTCCGCCTTTTTTAATTTGAGTGAAATAATTTGGGGAATTTGCGCCTGTCCTTTTTCATGTTTGCCTGGTGCTCAGAATACGTTTGCGATCGAGCTCGAATCACAAATGATTCTCCAATTTCACAAAAAGTTGACGTTTTGTATTTCTCCTATTGTATTTTTGTATATATGTATTTAGACTGCTAGAAGTTTATATACAATGATTTCTCCTTTATTTCGGAGCAACCAACAATAACAACCCTTATATAAAGTACCGACCCCTACCTACAAATGGCGAATAGATATATAACAGATTGACACAAAATCAGGATGACACAAAGGAGAATGGGTAATAAACTAGCGATTCTTTGCACCCCGCCCCCATATACGTTTCTCATAATGTATCAGAAAATCGTAAGGTTTAAAAGCCGGTTCACCTGTAGGTTGCGTTGCTGCTGCCGCTGTATTTGAATGGAATTATTTTGGGAATTTTCGCCTGTTTTGTTCATGTATCGCGGTTAACATCAGCATGAAGTCATCAGCATGAGTCATGTTATTTCGTACGTGTAGCCTGTCATCGATTTGTGAGACGTTATCACGTCAAAAAAACACGAACTCATTGAACGACGACGGTGAAGTCTCCCAAACAAATCGAACGCTGGCGTACCAGGGGATCATTAATAACGACAAACTCGTCGAACGATAACGAATCTAATCATTTTTGTATGAAAATTCAAAACAAATCGATCGCTGGCGTTGCCGGTCACGAAAAAAGACGATTGAAAAAAAAATTGTAAGTCAAAACCTGTATTTCAATTTATCTTTTATTTGAAAAAAATATAAAAATAAAATACAAAAAATTATTATAGATATAGGAAAAAAATATTGATTTCGAAAAAAGGTCAGGATTAGTTCTGACTACGGTCTTGAATACTTACTACACTTTTGGTGCTAGTTTAACTGCTTTAGTTTGCAGTGAATAAAGTCTTCGTAATTCCTTAGCCTGCTTACAACCCAATCGACGGAACCAGAAAGTTTGGTTGAAGCAACCAAGATTGCTGAACGTGACTATGCTTTTTTCCATAGGTGTCATCAACTACGGAACCAAAAGCTCTCAGATTCGGTTTAACAATGTCTTGCAGTTCTGAAATTAGGAATTTGTCTACAGCTTTGCCATATATAAGCCTCTGAATGCTCAAAAACAGGGATACTTCTGGCGTTTTGAACTGACAGTGTAACTTCCTATTGGAAACGATCTCCAACAGGGAACCATGAACTCAGAAAGTTTTTTCTAATGCAAATGTCTAAAAATCTATTATCGTACAGACAGTTTAGGTCATCATAACTGTTGGCACATTATTAGATCTTTTTATCACTTTTATGAAAAATAAAAAATAAAGTCCATTTACCAGGCTGCAACAAAAAAAAAACAAAGCAAATTGGCAACACTGCTAATAAATCTGCTGAATGTGTATGATATGAGATAGGCGTTTGTCGCCGTCCTCATAATATATGCCCATTTTTCTCCTGTTTTTAAATTCACGACAGCATCTCTCTTCCCTTGGGCATCCATAAAAATCCCTCACAGAGCACACTATTGATCACACACCATCAACCACACAAATTGAGTTTGAAGTGTATCTCAGCATCAAGCTTCTCTGCCTTACTCAAGTCAATAATGATAGCAGACGGATTAAAGTACGACCACAAGGTAGTCATCTATATACATGGAACACACATGGTGCCTATCACTTTGCACGTGTTCCATAGTGGGAGGATATATGAGAGCAGATGCAGTTCACTATAGATTCTGTTAATAGGAATATATCCAAAAGATACATATTAACCATTAGTGGACCTGGCTTTGGTGTGGTTCTTGATGTGTTTATATTACAGCTCGGGGTAAACATAAAGCTTTTCTGTTTTTTTTTATAATAAATTGATGGCTGACTTGGGTAGGGTAGATTAAGTAGGTTTCGGTAAAGTACTGATAGGAATACAAAGTTGTTATTAGTACTAATGTACTTAGGGATACAAACGTGGGCTTGTTGGTGAGGAAACATTGTTTCGTATGTTTTTTTTTATTGCTAAGGACATCATGACATAAGGACAGCATATCATTGAGAGTTACTATTGCTTTTTACTTTTATGCTGAACATGCTCAGTAAAGCTAACGTTAGCAGGCATCAACACTCCTTATTATAACACAATAGCCTGACTGCTCAGGAACCATCTTTCCACCATCAACTTCCATTTCCGAGCCATAACAACCTTGTCCATTGACAGTGTCAAATGCAGATTTAAGGTCATCGGAGAGGCATGTGATAGCTATACTCGATGAAAAAAAATATGACCAACAGTTGCAAAATTCTCACGAATTCGAGTTTGAAACAGACTTATGGTTTGATTCTACCCAGAGATTATCTTGGTAGGTATTGGCTATTATTTTATCAAAAACACATGTAACGGAAAAGTATAATAACAGCACCTTTCATATCAAAACTTCAATTTTTTTCTTTAAACTAAAAAAAAACAGGATTTTATCAAAATCGGCCCTAAAATTTTCGAAATACTTTTTTTTTGTAAATTTTTGAGTATCGCAATCAGAAAGAGAGAGACAGAAAGCTGGGTTGAGCATTCCACATTCGTTAAGTACGGCTTAAAAACAAATCTATGTGCTGGACAGCACAACCAAAATTGGATCCAAGGGTAAACTGATGAGCATTTCTAGAGGCGCGAGTATTACGTTTGAACTGGGAAAAAATGCAGCTTTCGAAGCCAAAAATTAAAAACACCGTTAATATAAAATATGGTTTGAAACCAAATAACAAAAGCAGAGGTTTTACCTACTTTTGACTGAAAAAGGATCTTAACTCCCGCTGAAAGCCCCCAGTACCACCAGACTCTCGAACATGCCGTGGTAGAGAATTCCACAGACGGACAGTGTTGACGAACAACTGTAGTTCAGATGTAAGACAAGAAAAACGAGGCTGTATGAGTTGATGGGATCTTGCTAAAGTACTTAACCGTATTTTATCAAAAAGGAAGCTCGGTTGATTTGTTTGAATAATAATAAAATAAAATAAGAAATCGATAACGTATGAGATGATCAAAATCATATTATACAATAGCTTCGAGAGATGAGAAATCAAGAAATGACAAGACATTTGGTTTTATTGGGATTAAGAAAAAGCCCATTTTCTTCAGACCAAGTGCAGATCTTATCTAAGTCCATATTAATGCCATATGCGCATGTTAAGTCCTCTATTATACCAAGAGAGCAGCTTTTATAGCCTTGGACATCATCAGCATACATATGAATTGAAGATTTAACTATGGAAGGAATTTCATTTACATACAGTGAGAAACAGGGGCCCAAGAACAGAACCCTGTGGTACCCCTCTGCTGGTGTTAAGGAAATTAGACGTGTTATTGGCTACAGAGACCGCTTGTGACCTCGAATGCAAATATGATGATATAAGAGTGACTGCTGAATTTGAGAATCCAAATAACATCGAAAGTTTATTACAGAGGTTTGTGTGATTAACCGTATCGAAAGCTTTGGAGAAATCCAAAAGTATCAAAAAAGTAATTTTGTCTTCGTCAACTGATTTTATTATATCATCTACTACTTTTATAACGGCTGAAGTACAACTATGGTATTTTCTAAACCCCGATTGCATAGCAGAAAGTAAATTGTTTGCCCTTATGTATTATTTTATTTGTCTTTCCTTAGACCAGAAAGGAAGTATAGAAATCGGTCTAAATTCTTTCCTTGTGGAACTCTTTTGAACAGGTATGATTTTTGATTTCTTCCACTGAGGTGGGTAGTTACCGGTTGTTAAAATAAAATTGAAAATATGTACCAGTGCCGGAAGAATTATCGGAAGAATAATTTTGACAAATTTAGGATGAATTCCGTCAAAACTAAATGCATTTGACTTTATTGAAAGCAGGCATTTGACTATGTCCAGGCTATTCACACAAGAAAATTCAAAACATGTCTGCTCGTTGGTGTTCAATGGCAATACGTTTAAGGTAAGGTACGGCGCAGACTTACAAACTGACGGTTTAGTTCGTTTATATCTACACCTATATTAATGTTCTGATTGGTCCTAGCCACACCAATGTCTCTAAGATTATTCCAAAGTTGACGACCCATCACTGTTGGATTAATTTTATGTGCATAAAACTTATAGTCCCTATAATCGCAAGTAAAAAACAGAGCCTGGCAAAGCGTTCCACATTCGTGTGGTGCGCATAAAAAAGAATATCTGTACTTAACAGTACGTTTTAAGTTGGGCTCAAGGGTAAACTTATGAGCATTCCTTACAGTGCGTTACATAATTAAAGCCATGTCATGACGAAGAGACGAAGAATAGTAGTTCCTCGGTCCATCAGGCTATCAGGTCATTGTGAGAACATTAAGGAAGTGAAATAAAATTATTAAAATTAAACCTTGTTCACGAATCTTAATTACATGTTCTTTCTTTTTTACTTGATCTTTATAAAAAGCGCCTCAAAATGGCTGACCGGCTAAATTACAGGCTTAAGATGAATACAAGCGGGCTTAATGTAAAATATAGGTTAGGGTTCAAATAAACGTTATGGCTTAAACCAACGTATTCGCCATATAATGCCCACGTTTTCGGGTGCACAATTTTAAGCAATTCAAGATCCTGATGATGCAAAATCGCGTGCACTGCGGAAAAATTGCCCAGTGTGTATATTTGAAGGCACACAAAGAAACAGATATCGTTGTGATGGGCGCCAAGGAATGGACTATTCGTTCGACGAATACTGTCTATTATTTTTATGGACATAGTGTGTACACAAAACAAATTAATGAATACCAAATGAAAAATCATTTTTTTTTTAAAAACGAGCTCAACTAGGTTGTGCACAGGCTGATTATAAAATTAGAAAAAAAGCTAATTGGTTTTAAAAAACATCCAATATTCTAAGAAAATTAATTATATACATTCGGGACTGCGTTTTTTTTTATCAAAACTGTTATTGATATTTTGTCTTTTTTTAATTGTTTTTACCGTTAGAAAAAACCTTTTTGATTTCGAATCAAAGTCCAAGTTACGAAATGAATCAAATAAATATTTCCTCACAAAATGGATAAAAAATCAATATCAAACACTTTTTTTCGGTCTCTATAATGAGCACTATCCCAAAACTCTATTACCCTAATACGTTCTCAAAACTCGACAAACAGTTGCCATTAAAATAAAGCTTGTGGGCAACCACAACATAATGTGGTGGCGTGGCGCGCATTGCTATGGCCATACGTTCAGCAATAAATCTAATATCCCACTCTCCTACACTCCTGTCTCTTAGCAAATAGACATATCGTTTCAACATCCCGAAGCACGGAAAATAAAAAAAAAAAGGAAAAATCTTTTTACAACTTTTCATGTTAAACACTAGCCAAACATAGAGTGAGACGTCTGAAGGGAATTAAGTGGTCGTTCGGTTTCCGGTTCCTGTTCGTAGTACAATAAACTTTGACAACCCCTTTGAGAGTTTTTCTATCTAAATAATGTTCCCTATTCTCTTGGGTCAATTAATTATGTCTTTTTAAGTTGTCTACAGCTATGGAATTTTTTTAAATTTTATTCTCACAAAAAACACAAAATAACAAAGGGAGTAGCAAGAGATTGTGTCAGTTTGTATGAATGTTGTTGTTTTTTTTCAAAATGTCCCTTGTCACGTTCAACATGGAAATTAATGCCAACACTTTGCCCGGAACATTATGAAATTATTCAACTATAATCTGGTGTATCAAATACTAAATTGGAATTTAGAATTCAGCGCCAATGTTCATGACTTGACATAATTTTTGAGATAATAATTTGAAAATCGTGTTAAGACTTAAACAACAAGACACCAACAAATGCAAACTTCGTCTTAGAAATTCAGTGAACAAAAAACACTTTAAAATGATGGTTAAGTAACATTTTTTAATTCAAATTATCGAAGGCTTTAATGAGCCACGTATTGGAAGTTCACTCTTGAGCCTAACCAATACTGAATTCTTAGTTTCATAACATTATGAATAAATTGCCCTTTTTTAATCTAAGCGAATCAATGGTGTGTTTAAGAAAGAAGGAATACTGAAAAGGGGTCTGCCAACAAATATTAAAAGTTTCCGAAACAACAGTTACAAGGTTAAACTTTTCAATATTTTTTTTTTATTTTCAATGAAGTTAATATGAAGAAATTATCCAAATATTACTCTTAATATATTTAACTAAATAAACAGAGTCTTAAGGTGTCGTCACACAATGAAAAAAAGTACATTCAGAAAGCGTTTCGAAAATTTCTATTTTAAAATTTTCTTGAAAAGTACTTTCAGAAAGCAGTCGCACTATGAAAGGAAATTACTTTCTGAGAGCGGCTTTTCATTTTCACAATGAAAGCGAAAATGTTTTCTGAAAGCCCTTTCTGAAAGTGTTCGGATACGACTGTGGATTTTGTACTCTGGACTTAGTTTTGTTTATTGCTTATCTATAGTAGCTGCAAAATGGAGTTTCTCGGAGAAGTTGTTTGAAAGGAAAGAATTATTGGATTTCTGGCAGTAAACTGTTATAGAAATCATCCTACGGATAACACATCTTGTGACAGAACAAAATGCGGCTAATGGTAGGTTAATTTTGGTGCGAAAAGTTTTAGGGACTTGTGATGATGAAAAATTAATACCACGTAACGCTCATGAGAGATTTGGAACATTAAGCGTGGTTTTGATGGCTCTGGTCGATACCTATTACAAATTTTTTTATGTCAACATTGAAACAAAATTTTTTTGAGTTGCAAATTAAGTACAGCATTAGAAAAAGAAATTGGAAACAAATTCACTATTATTGTGTAGTTCAAAGAAATAAATAATACATTGGCGGACGTTGTTACTACCCAGGCCATAAAATAGCACCGTTTTAAAGAATTCCCACATCGGTTGGTTCAATGCTCCACTTGCACTCTTAGCTATAGTATTTCTTTAGCTTGGGAAATAATTATGTGTGAATATCCAAGTTTTTCGTCGTTCGCCGAAACACCAATTGGCTAACAGATCTCTTTAAATGCCGCATTTTTGACATATATGTGGGGAATTGCTGCTAAATTTTTCACAAACACTTTCTGAAAGCGAAAAGCGTTTTCAGAAAATGATTTGCTTTCTGGAAAACGCTTTCATAAACTAGTCAAACACTGAAAGCGTTTTTCGGAAAGCAAATCGCATTCAGCAAACGTTTTCAGGAAAGTACTTTTCAGGTTGTCACACTATGTAATTTTCACTTTCAGAAAACTTTTTGCTTTCTGGAAGTAATTTCCTTTCAGAGTGTGACGACACGTTTAAGGAAGGATTTGTTATTTTGGATACAAAAAATAAATAAGAAACTTTAAACGGTATGTACAGCTTTGTTCTTATATATATATAAACAGCTGGTCGAAAAAATAGGTGTGAAGAAAGAATTTGCTCTTATATACGCGAACTGGAATGGACCTGAAGGACTGGCGTAATATCCTGTGGAGCGACGAGACTAAAATAAATTTGTTTTCTTCGGACTGCGGGCGTAATGTAAGACGCCCAAAAGGAAAAGAATACCATCCCCGTTATACACAAAAAACAATCAAACACGGAGGTGGCAATATTATGGTGTGGGGATGTTTTTCCTGGTACGGTGTCGGTCCTATATTTCTCATTAAAACCATATTAACGAAATATGGGTATAGGGATATCTTGGAAAATGTCATGCTTCCATTTTCTGAAGAAAACATGCTGCATTTTCAACAGGATAACTATCCAAAACACACGGCGGGTCTCGTAAAAGATTGGTTCCAAGAGAAGGAAGTATCTCTTATCCCGTGGCCAAGTCAATCCCCTGACCTCAATCCCATTGAGAACTTGTGGAATGCACAAATGGAAACCAATTGTGGGAAGCCGTTCAAAGAGAATGGTATTCTATACCCAACCAGACATGCCAAAAATTGGTGGAATCAATGCCACGCCGACTCCAAAAAGTTCAAGCTAACAATGGAGGATACTCTGGTTATTAGAGTTAGGTAATCGAAAATTTAGGTAACCAACATTAAATGTTAATAAAATCAATATTTTTAATACTTTAGGAAGACTCGCCTATTTTATTGACCAGGCTAAAATGCGTCAATCGACAGTTTCGGCCACTTATTATGAACATGTTCATTAATTCAAAATCCTATTAAAGTCTTTAATTTTCTTTGTTATTGAAGTTTTATTAAAAACATAAAAAATTATAATGCAACTGAAAATATGCAAAAAAAATTAACTAATAAAAAAATAAATAGTCACACGTATTTTTTGACCAGCTGTGTATGTATGTACCTATAATTTGCACACACGAAAAGAATTACTTCTTCTACCCTTAAAAAGCTTGCACATGCACACCGTACGGGCACTTGGGTAACAATTAAGAGCACATTCATGTGGTATGTCTAAGGAATGAATCTCTGCACTCAATTGTGCATCCGAAGTTGGACTCAATAAAAAAAATGATAAGCATTCCTAACAGTGCGAGTAATAATGTGATTTTTTTTAGGGGAAGGATGAGGATGATTATTATACTTTTTTAATGAAAAGCTTAAAAATACAAAAAAAACTATACAATTTCTAAGACTCCTTCATAACGGTGCTTAAAAATTACTTGAGGGATTAATTTGTGACTTGGAAAAGTAAATCAGAGTTTTAGCTTTTTTTAAAGCACCAAGAACTTAAATAAAAACACATCAAAAGCTTACATTAAGGAATAAGTATATGTATATATAAACATATATAAAAAATAAAAAAATTGTTATAAAATTCTTTTATTAACAAGAAAGCTTTTGTCTAAAAAATTCTCTTACTACTTTTTTTTTTTGAATATAGCCATTTCATTTTTGATTGTTATCTCAAGAGAGCTTTATTTTGTGTGCCATTCTTAAAAAAAACATTAAAAAAAAAATTTGTAATTTTATATTCCAAGGAAAACAATTTCCTAGAAAAATAGTTAAAAAAAAAAGAAAAACTTATTTTTTCTCAAAAACGGATGTAACTTGTTTGATGAAATTTTACATTTACTCCATTTTAAGTATCTTCTGAGACACTACATCCCAAAATTTCGGATAAAATTAAATTAATGGTGGATACATCCTAGGTATATACACTTTTCTAAATAGCCACATCTTGAGGGTGGATTTACATTTATTGTTAAAATTGGCTAATTAATGATATGTTCGGCTTTATGTTGATACATCTTAAAAAATTGCTTTCCTTGTCTCAAATACATTTTTTTTTTATAATTAACGCGCGCACAAGGGACTATTTGTTTCCCTTTTAATGTAACACACTGCGCGGGCATTAGTAAGATAGGGAGGGGAGAGATAGGAGGTGTCGATTAACATTGGTTTTGAATGCTTGCAAATTGAAATGGCAAGGGAAAATAATGCATTTTTTAACAGGAAAATAAATAAATTAAAAATGCCAATTCATCAAAACCGGTCCTACAATTTTTTTTATAAATTATTTGTTTTTTTTTAACACTTTACGGTTTCAAAAGAAAATGGCGGCTAATAATATTTTTATAATAATCCTTTCATATTTTTTCTACATATCAGTTGATTTTGTCAAAAAAAAAACCGATGTAACAATGTGTGTCAAAAGAGAGGAAGTAGGTGCGACATATACACATACACCGTTACCGTCACATATCCTTAATAATAAAACATCCTTTTTAATTACCAGAAGGAAAATATTTTTCATATAAGGCTACCGACACAAAAAATAAATGTATTTATATTTTATTCCATAACTTCACTTAGAAAGATTCCTTGTAAAAATACATAAATAAAGTAAACATTAATACAAATTTAATTTTCTTAAGAAATTCTTAGTAAACCTATGTACGTCTGAACTTTAAATACAATATTTTAAAACTTCCCTCACAATATTGAACCTTTGAAAACTTATATTATTTCTAAACTTATTTTTAGACAATAACCCTTGGCTTCTAAAACCATAACATCACTCGACCTAGAAAACTTAGAACCAGCACTTTTGGCACTCATAATTATTAAGTTTTCCAACACCCCTAAACCCAAAAACTTATGCCATTTTCGTACAGCAACTAATCAATACCTTGCACGTTGCGAGGTGATTTCATATACTGATATTGAAGAGCTAGGAAAACAGTGTAATTGTTTGAGGATGTTGTGTTTGTTGTGCGCTCCAATACATCCTAATCCCATTGAGTACCTACACAGCAGTCAATGGGGCCTTGGTGACTGGCAACGCATGATGTTGATCCCACTTCTGAAGAAAGCGAGAAGGTGTTTCACAAAGTTAATTCTTGCGTTTTGATATCCAACCTCTTATGCTCTCCAAACACTTCCTGCGCCTCCAAACCCAAATGCAAATATTCTATTAATTAAAAGTTTCGTGTTTTTCTTCAGTCAATATTGATAAATATTTCTTTTGAATAAAACTCAATTTAGCCCAATAATTTGAAACATTACCCGTCATCGCTGTAAAGTGGATGAGGGGGAAGTGTTTTTACAAATTTGCACCCCTACCCCGCAGACTATTTGAAAATAAGATAACTTAATATCGAGGGTAAGAAAACTCAACCAGCTGGGGTAGTTTTCAGCGCCTGTTTTTTTTAGAAAACAAAAGCTTTCGAAGCGGCTATTTAGGCGTTTAGCAATTGGCGGGGCGGTGGCAACGTTCAGCACACAATTTCGGGTCCTGCCCTGCGCCATCGTCAGCGGCGTTACCCCATCGTCAGTCGTGTAGTGCGGGGTTAGATGCGGTCCGTAATAAATTAGTTCGGCGCGGCAGGCGTCGTCGTTGGTTTGCAGGTGGTAATGCCGGCATGTCGGGGCACGGAGCTGTGGAATAACATGCAATTCAGTCTGGCACTTGGCACTTTGCATCGATGTTCTGGGAATCTAACACATTTTATGGAAATTGTAATTATTGGAAATTAGTTGATGCTTTGGAATTTGTTTTGCCAATTGGGATGTTGTTTGGGTGCGCTCTTTTGCAAATATTTTCGTGGCAATAGTTTTTAATCGATCCTGTGGTATAATCGTTCGCTCGTTGTTAATATGTTGATGTTCGGAAAATTAGATGGGTATTAGAATAAATTTGTGTTTTGCTTGTGGAGTCTGTGGAGTGGGCCAAATAAAATTTAAGCTGTTTCTAGATGAGTTGACGCAGATAGATTTGCATATGAAACACATAAATAATGAGATCTTGATTAGAGGTATTTTTTGAAGCTCTTAATTACGAAATAATATTTAAAAACTACTGATTAGATAAATTGTTTTGATATTTAAATGGATTATCTTTAATGCCTTGACATTTTTTAAAATATTTATTTTTTTTATTAGGGTTTCAAACACTTACGGTAAAAGTAATAGTTTACGAGAATTTTACTAACCTGAAAAGAAAAAAAAAATAAATGTTAATATTTTATATAAGAAAAAATCGACAAATATTTTGAATTAGTAGGTTTGGTTGTTTTTAGGTATCAATTGATTGTTTTTTATAGATTTGAAAAAAAATTTAAGTTCAATGATGGGCTACGGGTCAATGGACAGGGGGTTGCGGATAAAAATAAAATAGAGAAGGAGAAAAAATGATGCCTGGAGGAACAACAACATTGCAATTTTCCATATCTGAAGCCAACTTAAATGCAGGTGTCGTTGCATTTGTTTGACGCAGGAGTTCTTGTGCCTGCCGTTCTTTGTGAGTACATACTTCCATGAGCCTGTTTTAGTTTTTAAGCCTTGCGAATTTTGCTTGCGATTCGTTACTTTGTTTCAGCTTTTAGGAGAGAAACGTATGTGGTGGCCGGGTTAGACGGTCGAGTAGCTCGAGTCGCGCGATTATCGGTCTTTCTTTTTTGTGCTCATTCGGGAAGTCATTCATTTTTGTCAATCCCTTTCATGGCTTGTTCGTCATGAATAAGTAATGTGACGCTTTTGTAGCAGGTACCACAGCAGCTGAAAATGTTCACCCTGCAAACTTCAAATGAAAAGGAATTCAAGAAAAGACATATAAGAGTTGCAATCGCTACGTTTAAAAGTATATCTGCGACAAGGACAGAAAACAAAAGAGAAACAACGATAGTCGCAGAGTTCTAGTTGCAATTTTGCAAGGTTATGTTAAACATTTTTGTTGTGTTCGATCGTCCTTTACAACAGCGGTGAACAGATCGGTGTGTTGAACTGAAAGCTTTATAAGCAATTTGTTATGTTGTTGTTGTTCTTTTCTCTCTCTCTCTCTCTCTCTCTATCTCTCTCTCTCTCTCTCTCTCTCTCTCTCTCTCTCTCTCTCTCTCTCTCTCTCTCTCTCTCTCTCTCTCTCTCTCTCTCTCTCTCTCTCTCTCTCTCTCTCTCTCTCTCTCTCTCTCTCTCTCTCTGTTTATGATCTAATCAATCAGTACGAGTACAGTTTGTGACCCGTGGAAAGAAAGACGTGTTATAAAAGCACATGAGGGTATTTAAAACAAATAATGTTTATGTGATGTTTTTTACTACTGATTTTCAATTTATGTTGGTTGTTTCAGTTGGTTTTTATTTTTTAATTGTAAAATTTTGTGAGTTACGAAACAACCGGTGATCTCTGGTCTAGGATTTGCATGCACACTTATGGATACATTTTTTAATTGTTAAAGTGTCGTGAGCTTCACCTTGATGTTTATTAGCTAGCTTTAATTTCAAATTTAGTAACCTTTTACGACAAGCGGGGGCAGGCACTGCAGAAACAGTCAACTAGATTAGAAGTTTCAGCTAATAGATCTTTCAAAAAAATGAGTCAGAGTTTTGAAGAGAAATCGGAGAGCGCTTAACATACCAGCATTAATTTTATGTACATCAATATTAAAGTCGTCCAAATCAACTTGTATAAAACGGTCCAACAGATAGTTTCTATGAAAGAGCTCGATGCCAAAACTTATCAAATGCTTTATAAATGTCAATTGCTTATCATACGCTGGCATTGCAGTTACATCTGCTTTTAAATCTGAAAATAAATGCTTAAAGCTGAGCCAAGAAAATTGTCATTTGCGAAACAATTTAGTTGGTTAGAAGTTTCAAACAAGAAGTCATTGATAGATATGAGAAAGAGATCAGAAATAAAATGGAGTTCTGAAGCTCACCAACATTTATTTTGAAAATTTCATAACTAAAACAATTTAACACTATTTGTATTGAGTGGTCAAAAATTGGTTTAAAAAAAAGAACGAACACTTTCAAACGCTAGTATGATCAATTGCATTAGGCTTAACTTTTCCAAAACAATGTCAACACTTGTTGCACTTTTCAGCAATATTTTCGGGAAGTAAACAGGTGGACCTATTGGTTCATTTAGATCAAGGAAGATTAGCTTTTTTTGATATCTTGAACAATATTGTAATAGAAATGGAAAAGTGTTATTTATGTATGTATGTGAACCGAATATAGCAATGAACGCATTAAAATTTTGAGAAAATCAAAGCAATCAAATAAAAAATATAAAGCTAGTCGAAATTGTACAAATGAAGATTGTTGTTGGGTGTGTAATGAGCCGGAGGTTCAAAATCTCCACAGTTCAAAGACCCAAGTAAGTCAAAAGTTCTCAAAACAGTTATGGAATTTAGACCTACCATGATGAGCTGATTGATCGACAAACCCTCACGTAGGAGATGATGCAATATAGTCTGCTTTTTAGCGGGACTGTTTTCAATTGTTGTCATCAAAAAATTAGTTATTGCCTGCATGAAAGCATGACTAGGTTCAAACGGCGTTCATCCATGAAGTAATTAATCAATGCCCTTGAAGCCCCCCTAAACGTGGTATACAATTTTGTTTACATTTTATTTAAATCTATTTATGAATTACTTCAAATTTTAAATAAATATAGTGTGTTTTTAAAAATTGGCTAAACAAAATAATGCCGAAATAAGCTTACGTTTAATTAACCTGTGACCTAAACTTGAGGTTTCATTGTGAGCATAGATTCCATGCTGAACAACCCTCCCATATTTAAGACAATAATAAGCTCCTTCGCAAAGCACTTAAAAATTTGACATCAGAAGTCATCTTCAGTCAACTAATTAAATGCACAAGAAGAGCACATTTGTCATCCCCCCTGAACACTGCTAAACAACTAATCCGGAGCCAAAGATCAAAGTTGTTGTCACTTGTCATGCAAAGTTCCTTGCAGCCCATTTGTTTAATAAAATGCAAACATTGCACAATAGCACCCGACATCTATCTATCATTCTTATTTCTACAAGATTGTCCTGTCCAGTTCAGCTGTTCCACCCACACTCTCTGCCACAGCGATTAACTTTAGACAATTTTTCAAATTTATCAACATTCTGCCTCATTTGATGCACACTAAGGGCCCGTTTCAGTTTTTTTTCTTTCTGCCGTCGTATTTATTCCGAAACGTTTGTTGTGTCCTCAGATGTCACGAACAGCAAATATTATTCTTCAGCCAAGGAGTTAAATTGAAATGAAAACCAAATATCCTTACAAACACCCATACATAGATCTGGAGTTGGCCATAACGATGAATAGCTAACGAAGCGACAATACTGAAGAGAAGATGGAAAACAGAATCAACTCCCTTCGGATTATACTCCTGACAGATTTATATGCTAAGATCTTTTTTCCGTGCGAAAGGATGTGGAATAACAAAGGTGCGAACGTGTATAAAATATCAATATTATTGCTGCTGTCATCCTCCATTAAGGCAGCACAAATTGCAGGGCAACAACAACAACAAGAAGGAAAAACTAGAACTACTTTGAGAAAATGTTTACCATAATTACGGCCATAGAATGACTATGTGAAGATTCCACAAAGTAATGTGAACGAAGGCATCAGCAATGCAAGAGATGCCATCACAGCACATATGACAAGTATCCTGATGTAATTCCGTCCTCAAGCATTCGCATCAGGAATCTCGTCATGTCCCAAGAAGGATCCTGCTTGTTTTATTCTACACTGCGGCTTTTCTGTCTGTTACCGCAAATTCTTGCAGTAAAACATTCTTAAGATCCTTATGTATGGTGAAGTTGGTTATGTTGCTTTGGCTCTTGCAAAGAAGTGCATGCAATACCTATTTCTTTGGAAGGATGCATCAGGAGTTGTTGGGGGGTTTAAAAAAAAATGCCAACTATCCGCGATTGCCTGGGACCAAGAAAGGAGTGAAATAGTAGCATCCACAAGGGGTACATGACCAGGAGCTGTCACAGTTTATTTATTGTAAAAACTGACGGCAGAAGAATTGTGCAGCAATAAATTTGCTGCTGCTCCTTGAATGTAAACCTTGCTAACCGCATATAACTGACAGATGCATGGCAGTGTTCCGAAGGCGGAGCCTTGACCTTTTCCTATTTCTATATCTGCTGCCTTGCATTGACAGTTTATTAAATTCAGAATAATGTGCTAGTGCAGTACACTTGTGCGGAATCGCCACTTGTAGTATGCGTTTTATTTATATCCTTGCACGGCTGAAGAATTTCAATTCTGTTGGTAAGAGAGTCTGAGGGAATAAAACTTTTTTGTGAATCTCATTTGTATTTTGCATTTTTAATGGAACAAAAGAAAAGAATTTATTATTTTGGAATGTTATGCTGGTGCTCTGAATGGGCTTACCCAAAGGAAGAAGACGGTCATAGGCAATTTAATATGCCGTTTGAATTTTCATACATTTATTCAGTCGTATTGCTTTATTTTTTTTTTTTTTTTTTATAATTAACGCGCGCACAAGGGATTATGTGTTTCCCTTTTAATGTAGAACACACTGCGTGGGCATTACGAAGATAGGGAGGGGAGAGATAGGAGGTGCCGATTAACATTGGTTTTGAATGTTTGCAGATCAAAATGGCAAGGGAAAATCCCGCCGGGTAAACTATTCCAGATTCGTGTCGTTCGGCTAAAAAAAGAATCCCTATATTTCACGGTACGTCCGAAATTAGGCTCAAGGGTGAACTGATGAGCATTCCTTGCGAGACGAGTATTACGGGAGAAACTTTTAAGGGGAGGAATGCAACTGGCTACTTCGAGTGAACATTTTTTGTAAAAGAAACGATAAAATAAGGAAAGACATGAAACATTGCGTCGGTGTTCGAGTGGGGCAATTGTTTCAGCGGCAGTTCTATTACCTATCAATCTTAACGCTCGATTTTGTATTCTATCAAGCAGGTGAAGCGATGTTTGCGAAGCACCTGCCCAGAGGTGGGAGTTATACTCGAGTTTAGGGCGTATAAACGCTTTATAAATTGTAGCCAGATCAGATGGGGAAAAGTACTTCTTACACCGATACAGAAAACCTAAGCACTTTGCAGCATTCTTAGCGATCTCAAATATATGGTCGTTCCAACGGAGGTCGTCGTTGACACACATACCGAGTACTGAGAGCTTTTCGGTTTCTTCGATGTAAGTGCCATTCATGGACAATGGCATTGGGGGAATGTTTAACTTTAACGACAGAAGACAGCATTGAGTTTTCGAAGCATTAAACTCCACACGATTTCTATTACCCCATTTGACAATGCTGTATAAATCGGAGTTTAATGAGCTTGACATACGGCACCGTTGCAATTGTACGTCCGAAGGCGAAGGACGTGAATTATCGAACGAATATGAAAAGCTGAGGGTAGAGTCGTCAGCAAAACAGTTAAGTGGATTAGAAGTAACAGACAGAAGATCATTTATAAAAATGAGGAAAAGAGTCGGAGACAGAACAGAGCCCTGGGGAACACCAGCATTTATTTTATGGGAATCAGACTTGAATCCGTCCAATACAACTTGTATTGAACGGTCCGGAAGATAGCTTCTAATCCAACGAACAAGAGTATTATCGATCCCAAAAGCACGCATTTTCGATAAGAGAGCTTCATGCCAAACTCTATCAAATGCCTTGGAGATATCAAGAGCAATAATCTTACTTTCACCAAAGCGATGTAAAGATTTGTTCCACTGTTCGGTGAGATATGCCATCAGATCACCAGTGGAACGGTTGCTGCGGAAGCCATACTGACGGTCATGGAGAAGCTTACGATCTTCGAGATATTCCTTAAGCTGACGGTTAATCAGTGTTTCCATGACCTTAGAAAGAAGGGATGTCAGTGCTATGGGTCGGTAGGAGGAGGGGGAGGATGGGTCACCTTTCTTAGGGACAGGCTGGACAAATGCTGTTTTCCATCTTCTAGGAAAGATTCCAGAAGAGTAGGAGCGATGGAAAAGCTTACGCAGTGGCTTTGCCAGTGTGGAAGAACACCTCTTCAGAAGAATCGGGGGTATACCATCCGGGCCAGCGGATTTGTGTATATCGAGATCTTTGAGAACTCTTGCTACTGTACGAGTGCGGAAAAAAATGTGTCCCATGGAAAAATTTACATTCTCAAGTACAGGAGGGGCAACGTTGCTTTGAGGCAGCGTGGAGCTGGCAGCGAAATGGGCGGCGAGCAAGTTTGCCTTCTCTGAAGAGTAAACAATTGGTTTGTTATTGTCGATGAGCGTTGGAACCGAAGATGTCGAGGAGTTTTTTATATTTTTTACGAATGACCAAAAATTTTTACTGCCTTTGGGACACTGCAGAATTTTTTGCCGTAATTTTTGGTCATGCAAAAATTTGGTTCTTTCTATAACGGAGTTGCATGAGTTCAAAAATTCAATACACCCTTCCTGGCGGATTTAAGTTGCAATAGGTTTTTTTTACATAAATATGATTACTACCAATTTCCGAAGTAAGGATATAAGAAATGACTTTGGGCAAATTTGCGGAAATTAAAATTTGAGTATTGAACATCAAAATTTAAGAATCTAAGAAAGAAATAGAGCCTGCCCAGACGCATTCGTGTTGTGCGGCTTTAGAAACCTTAAAGTACTTTTAAAGTCCGTCCCAAGCCTTAACTCTTGGTTAGCGAACATTCTTACTTGGACATGTGCTGAAAATCTTGAAAAAAGAATCGGAGATAAAAGTTCTTACGAAAAGTTTAGTTTATGCAGATACTGCAGTGTGCCATATAGGATTCAGGAATATTTCTTTGTGTTGGAATTGAAACCAAAAGCCTTAAAATGAGCTAAGCAGCTCAGAAAAGTGAACGGGAAATACCTGCACTGATTCGTGCACGAAAGCCCAACTCACTTTTCTATACCTGCTAAATAGATAGAGAACGAAACATAAGTGTGATTTTAAATAAAGGTATAACCAAATCATACGTATAGAAAGAAGGTATGGCTTGAACCAAAAACTCCTTTTTGGTAATGTGTATGTTTACTCTTCAGGGCCTGTTGGAATAATTCTTTTATGATCCAAATCTCTTAAGAAACGATTGTACATATTGATGGAAAGCATTCAATGTCATTTTCATTACGAAAATTGACAAGCTCAAACACACCTATCCAAAGGATTTCATATCAATTAGTTTATCCTGCTTTCATCTTAGACATTAGAAAAACATAATTTAAACCCACATGGATTTTTTTAAGGTGATCGGAACTATCGAAAAATCAATCCACTTCAAATGAAGTTGCCTTCAGGTAAATCTATTCCAAACCTTGTGCGAACTACTGCAAACTGCTCTTGATAAGATCAGCGGTTGGGCGATCGGAATAAGTTCTGGGAAACAAAATATCCTAAATATTACTCCTTCAACAATTTGGGACACTACTCCTGGTAAATTATCTTGGGTTAGTAATAGATCTTGAATTAGACTAAACAAACAAAAAATATTCCAGAAATAGAGAGAGGACAGATTCAACCGATTTCTACTCTTGTAGTAGAATTATTGACAAGAGATGGGGTCCTAGACCAAAAATCCTTCAGTGCATGAAAATTGTACACAGCTATCATAAAGCCAATCCTCACTTATGCATGCTTGGCTTATGGTGAACAATTAATCACGAAGACATGGCTAAGATTCAAGGGCTAGCGTGTATTGATATAACAAGTGATATAGAAACTAAGCCAACTTCAGTCCCATAGAATAATTTATTTCAATAGATCCAGTAAACCCTTTCACAAAGGAATTGGCGGCCAAAAGGGCTTTAAGACTCAAAAAAAAAAATAGAAACTGACAGAAGTGCAATTCAAAAACATTATATTTCAACCCACTTAGACTTTAATCATGGGGTACTAAGAGACGTTCCAAGATAGAAATGCTGAGTGGATAACTGGGGGCGCTGAAAATTTTGCAAATGGCGGCAAATGTCAATTCTATTTTGATATTTGTGAAGTAAAGAGGTGCAGAATACATGTCAATAAGTCATAAAACGCTATACGCCTTAGGAACGCGGAATAGTTCGTCTGTGAATAGAGAAAATATTGATTTAGCCCTTATCACGGAGACTTGGTTAGATTGCAACAAAACTCTCTCTCACTCTGATTTTGCATGCGTTAGGTTTGATAGAACATACTCTTCGGGAGGTGGAGTTGCCGTCATTATAAGAAAAACAATTAATTTTAAAGTTCTAACATCTTTTCGTTTAAAGATCATAGAAGCTCTTGGTATTGAAGTAATTTTATCTGACAATTCTAAATTTAGTATTCTTTCCATCTATTTCCCTGAAGGAAATAGTAGCGCTGAGAAGAAGGCTAAATTTAAGTGTGATTTGCTACAACTCTTAAGACATAGAAACAATATACTTCTAGGAGGTGATTTTAATTGTAGACACCAATCATGGGGTTGTCTCAGAGCAAATAGCTGGGGAAATATTCTTCACGATATCCTCGCTTCAAATAGTCATTTTACTCTGTTACACACCCCTGATCCTACATACATTCCTAAGTCATCTTCGAAAAATCCTTCCACCCTTGACCTGTTTCTTACAAATAACGAACAGTTTCTCTCTAACCCAGTAACTTTAAATAATCTGGGATCTGATCATCTCCCTGTTTGTATAAAACTAGATTGTGCAGTGTCAGAATGGCCTGATAGAAGCTGTTACAATTATAAAGCTGCAAATTGGAATAAATTCAAATCTTTTTTGACCGAAAGCTTAAATTACCACGAAATAACAATTGAAAACGTTAACCAAATTGACACCTACGTGGAACACTTCACCGAAACGATACAAAGAGCAACCGAATTATCCGTGCCTAAGAGAAATATTTCAACTATTCGCAAACTCATTCTTCCAAATCACATTCTTTATTTAATTCGCCTACGTAATTCGGAAAGACGTAAATGGATACGCTACCGACATGATTCCTTCCTCTCAAACTTCAAAATCTTAAACAAAACCATTCAATACGAAATTTCCAAATTTAAGAACAAACAGTGGAACTCTCATTTATCGAGTTTTAATAAAGCTAGTAAACCATTCTGGAAAATAACAAAAGTCATAAACAAAAAAGGAAGGAATATTCCTCCTTTAAAAGTACAAAATAATGTTTTCATTACTCAAGAAGAAAAAGCTAATGTCATAGCTACAACTTTTTTCAATAATCACTCTATCTCAGCACATATAAGTGATAATAATACTGAAATTGAAGTCCAAAATGTCCTCTCTGAGCTATCATGTAGATCATCCATAGTTAATGAAAATTATTATACTAACCACAAAAAAGTAAAAGAACTTATACTAGAAACTAGTAACAAAAAAATTGGAAAATTGCTAAGTTAATACCAATTGCAAAGCCAGGCAAGTCTTTAGACAATCCACTTAACTATAGACCTATCATGCTGCATAAGCAAAATTTTAGAAAAAATAATGAAATCAAAAATTCAAGTTCTCGTCGATGATTTAAGAATCTATCCTAATTATCAGTTTGGCTTTCGACCCCACCACTCCACTTGCCATCAATTAGTAAGAATAAAAAACTACATATCTCAAAAATTTGCAGATAAACAATCTACTGGAATGGTCTTGCTAGACATCGAAAAAGCTTTTGATACGGTCTGGCATAATGCTCTCATCTTTAAACTTTTCCAATTCAACTTTCCTTGCAATATAATTAAATTTATTAAAAGCTTTCTTGAAGAAATAAAATTCGCAGTCTACTTAGGAAACGTAAAATCCTTTTTATATGACGTACCCTTTGGTGTCCCTCAAGGATCGCTTTTGGGCCCAATTTTATTTAACATTTACTTATCGGACTTTCCTATCGATCAAAATGTAGGTATCGCTATGTATGCGGACGATACCGCTATTTTTGCCTCTGGCATACTCTTTCAAGATGTTTCAAGGGTTTTGCAAATCGCACTTATACTTATTGAGAAATTTTTCCACAAATGGAAGATAAAAATAAACGCTACAAAAACCCAAGCAATGTGGTTTTCACGTCGCAGAAAATCTTGTTACCTACCATATGCCAAACTTCGTCTATACTGTGCAGAAATCGAATGGTCAGATAATTGCAAATACCTCGGTGTTATTTTGGATAATAAGTTAACTTTTCAATCTCACATTTCAAATACAGTGAATAAAATCAATTTGACAGTAAGAACTTTATATCCATTTATTAATAGAAAGTCAAACCTTAGCATGCAAAATAAACTAATATTATTTAAAACCATTTTTCAGGCTATTCTTTTATATGGGGCACCAGTTTGGTTTAACTGCGCTCACACTCATATCAAAAAACTTCAAGTTTGCCAAAATAAAATACTTAAAATGATACTTTGATTACCATGGTATTACTCAACAAATAGGCTCCATGATAAGGCGAATGCTAATACTATTATGTTCCTTATAAGTAAATTTCGAGAAAGATTTTATTTTAATTGCACTTATTCTGAAAACGAACTTGTTCGTCTACTTTCAAATTAATATAATATTATTTTACTATTGTAACTCACTGCTTAAATTGTAGATTATGGGAACACAGCAATACTAGATTTAAGTATCATATAAGGGTTTTTTTCCAGTAGCATTTTCCCTTAATATAGTAACTGATTTCATATTATCTGCCTTTCATTATATAAACCAAGAATTGAAGTTGTAAAGAAAAGAACAAAATATTTCTATATCACTTACCTACAATGAAATGTAAATCAATTACTTGTATATTACGCTACAAATAAAAAAAAAAAAAAAAAGTTCGTCTGTGGTATTAGAGTAGCGTGGATTTTATCGCAGATTTCCCGGCTGTCTAGCATCAACTAGACAAGCACTTGAGCATTTAGACGCTCGTCTTGAAGAGACTGCGACAATGTCGAAGACGACCCCGGAATATCGACCCAGACGAAGTGCCACGCAAATGGGACATTAACCGGTACGGCTTTCTCTACGATGAATGTTGGTAAAAACCCTAAAGATGTTTCCTCACAAAGTGGAGAAAGTGCAACAGTTGCAGACTTTTGACCACCAAACACATGTAATCTATACGCTTAAGTCATCCTGAATATCGACCAAGCGGAGAACGATTTTTCATCAAAAATAATCAAATAAGCGATGAGACCCATTTCCATAAATATCCGGTTACGAATAAGCCACCCAAAACACTTGTTAAAATTACTGCATGGTGTCCATGATACACAGGAATACAAGGTATGCTCAATAGACGCATACAAATCGCCATCTTGATATTTTATGACGTCACATTCTTCTTTTATTATTATTTTATTTATTAAGTGAAGATTATTTTTTTTAAACTGAAGGTTTAAACGAATTTTTTTATGATTATAATAAGAACAATAAACATAAAAAAAAACAATAACAAAATCGGCAAATTGATACATTTATTTACACTCTCTAAGAACAAATATCAGAAGAATATGACGTCACACGCATAATCAGCCAAAGTTAGCATACCTTGTATTTCTGTGTATCATGGCATGGTGTGCTGTTTACGATGGAGGAGTCATCGGGCCATTTTTTTCTAAAATAACGCGGCCCAAAGGCTTTCTGTAATTATGGCAAAACAGAATACGCCTGAAATACAATAACCGAAACGCGTCGCGTAAAATAAATATAAGAAAATTAAAAGTTGTGATTTTTGTTAAAGCAAAATAAAAGTCCAATAAAATACATCGTCCTTTTTAGTTTTTTTAAATTGTTTTCATAACTAAGGCTGTTTTGATTACCAAATGGTGCCACCCTGGGTTTGTTTTTTTTTCGAAAAAGTATTGTATACCAGAGCAACGCCGGGTGGGTAAGCTAGTGCATTATAAAAACTTAACATTACCTAGGTACTACTGTAAGACTGCAGAAAATGTATTTTATAATATAATTTCTTAATACATATGAATGTTTGAGTCTTACATAGTTACAAACATATATAATGCAATTGTAATGTTCAAAGTATGTATTAATGTACTTACTTAGTAATTTTCAATTTTCTCAGAAACTAGAAAATTGATATTGGCGTTGACCCCGGACAAGCCAATTTAGCACTTCTTCTCACAATTTTGAAAAAAAATTGGTCTAAACTTTTTTTTAATTTTTTTTTATCAAAATTTTTATTTTGCATTACCTAGTATTTTTTTTAAAAACTATTAAAATAAATAACATTATTTTGGATTAAATAACAGATTTCTGGCTTTCAAAAGCGGTATAACATTTTATTGTAAGTGTTGCCGTTGCTTTTTTTAATATTTTTTTTTTCGTTTAGCATTCTTTTCTAAAATTCCCCCTAATTCTCCTAAACGGGGTGAGATAGACCCCCCCCCCTTACTAGACTATCCCCGCCGCAATATCAACAAAATATCACTATAAACAGCTAAAACTTAGATGAGGTAGCTAGAGCTTTGTCTACCTGAGCTCCGCTATCAACTCAGAGAACAACACCAGCGCTGAGATCAAACGAAAAATAACTCTTGTCAATTAATGCTTCTTCGGGCAAATAAAATGTCCCTTATCATACCTCCTAATCCATGGTACCAGAGGTAAGGTCATGGTTTTAGGTTGCTTCGAAAGAATTTTTTTCCCGGTGATTTTTGGTTCCGTATGCATAAACGACGATTGAAGAAGGAAATACAACGAAAAACTGAACAGCGGCCCAGACCTAGAAAAATCAGTAAAAGTCCAATTTTTCAGATGACTGGCTCATACACAGCGGATCGATGGATATGAATGCTCCGATCCGGGAAATTTGCGATTCCATCTCGGAGGGACGGCGCAGTAGAGAAAAGCCGAGACTAAGGTGGCGCACGCCAGTGGAAGAGGACCTACATCAACTTCACATACAAAACTGAAGGGAGTGAGCTGACCGAAAAAGCTTGTTGGTTGAGATTTAGGTCTACTCCGAATTGTAGCGCCACCTTTAGCGCCTTGGCGATCAAGGACAATGCATTTCTATTTTTAGTGTTGGAAGAAAATCTCAACTTTAAATTAAGTTTAAAACTATTAATTTAAAATTCAACACCCAAAACAGTCTTACAAAGCTTTTTTTCAATTAAAACAGCATTTTTAATTCTATATATTCTATTAGAAGAGTCTAATTGAAGATGAAAATCTACACGGATGTACATAAAGGAAGGATTAAATATTAAAGCAAAATAATGAAAAACTACCATTTCAGATTTTATTCAAATGACGGTATCATTGTGTGTTTCTTGTAATCCTTTTCAAATCCCTTTTACAAAAACTTTCTCTCAAAAATGTTTGGATGATTTCAGATCTTGCATTGCTCAAGAACGTCCATTAATAATTCAATATTTATGTTTAACTTTAACCTTAACACGTAATCCTTAAAAAAAACGCTTCACTGAATAGATAAATCCTTTTTTTTGCATTTTCCTTTGGGTTTCAAGTGAAATGAAAAAGAATTTAATATCCTGAGTCCACTCAAAGTTTTCGCAGATAAGACTTTTTTAACACCGCTTTTGGTCTACAGAAAAGTATTTAATACACAGCAAAGGATTCCCACACAAGGATCAGCATAACGTATGCCTTCAATTGCTTTCAAAAGGATAAAACTGTACGAATTTACTTTGAATAATTTTCTGATTCAAGGAATTTACTAAAAAAAAAAATAAGAAATAACACGTAATATTTATCTTCGTTATTACCGTGTCGAAGGCCAAAAGCAGAAGCTCCTCGAAATTCACTCTATATCCTGCCCTAAGGTAAACTTTAATTTTCAGCAACTTTCAATATCACGTCCTTAGAAGAGCTGCATTTCTTCTGCAGGCAGCAGGCACGTCCAAAAAAAATGCATCGATTTCCCTACTGGCATAATGCTTCCTCTTGTGGATCTTTTGGCTGCGTCTGTGATGATGATTATGATGATGATGGTGCTGGAAACCAGCTTCAACATCTCTGTCCGTATTCATTTCTATTTTAATTTAATAGAAACTGAAACGTGAGATTATTTGCAATTGATATTCAGAAAGTGCTAAAGGTCCTCGTTTTTTTTCACTGACCCGATAACATTCAAAAAATAAATGGATCAGAATGACTAAATTGAAGTAATTTTCTAAACCAGTTCAAGAGATTTGAGGAAAAATATTCGGAAAAATTAATTCGGCTTTTTTTTTTTATTTCATTGTGTTGGTGCTGTATGGGCTTTTCAAAGGCTATGCAAATGTGCATGGAAAATTCATGAAATCGTTTTTGGTTCCAATTGAAAGGTAGTTTTTTATTTAATGACCCTTTCAACCTTTGAGGGAATTTTTAATATTTTTGAAGGTAGCTGTACATAGAACGAAGTGGAATATTAAGTTGTTTTATGTTTGACGACAGAGAAGAAATTTAAATAATATATTGTTACATTGTTCTTCAGGGAAAACTTTAGTCATAAAAGGGTCGATTATGCTATTGTTTTCGAATAAACAATAAAAACAAGCTTTGAGGCTTGGGGGTGGTTTTAAAACTGTATGGTCGAGTTGGTCGATTGAAAAGGCATCTATTGTATTAAATTTCCATACAAGGTGTTTGGAACTTAATCGTCTACATTTAAGAAAGTGGAAATAATTTAGCAATACTGATCAAAAATCTCAATACAATTATACGGATGATCTTTTATATCAAAAGATGGCTGAGTTAAATTTATTAAAGTGAAAATTATTCTTTTAAAGTTTGAAAATGCTTTTTCTTATCCAATTTTTTTTTTTTATAATTAACGCGCGCACAAGGGATTATGTGTTTCCCTTTTAATGTAGAACACACTGCGCGGGCATTACGAAGATAGGGAGGGGAGAGATAGGAGGTGCCGATTAACATTGGTTTTGAATGTTAGCAGATCAAAATGGCAAGGGAAAATCCCGCCGGGTAAACTATTCCAAATTCGTGTTGTTCGGCTAAAAAAAGAATCCCTATATTTCACGGTACGTCCGAAATTGGGCTCCAGGGTGAACTGATGAGCATTCCTTGCGAGACGAGTATTACGGGAGAAACTTTTAAGGGGAGGAATGCAACTGGCTACTTCGAGTTAACATTTTTTGTAAAAGAAACGATAAAATAAGGAAAGAAATGCAAGAATTTTTAGTTTACAGTAAAAAGTAAACAAAAAAATTCTTTAACCTTTGGAATAGGATTTTTCAAAAGGTATTTTACTGAGAGGTTCAATATTAAGTTGAATAAAATTATAATACTAAAGATATTGCAAATTTTCTGAGTTAAAAAAAAAACAGCAAAGAGGCAAATGATAAAATATCCGTTCGATGACACTGTCACATAAGTTGAACTGAACAGTCCTTTAATATAGAGGAAATCGGTATTATGTCTGTATAAGTATGTATATCCATTCCCTTAAAAAATTCAAATATTAAAAAAAAATTAATTGCATTTCCAAGAATGGTATTTTGGCTTTGAAACGCTCGAGGTCTTTTTTTAATTTTTGATTTTGTTTTTCTTTTATATTAATATTTCAGTGACTCGTTTAGTAAAATTACTCAAAATGGCTTTAGGGATGCGTGTAATACGTGAAACAGAGGCTATATTTGTATATATGTCGTTTTAAAGCAAATGAACAGATTTTTGAAACGGAAGAAATTTAAAATTTTAATGTAATTTTTTGAATAATCCGGCCTTGAAAGTTTGTATTTTTTTTTATATTTTCGAATGGTTTGTTTTCACTTTTAATTACAAAACGAATTTTAATAACCTTTCCAATATGTATAGTATGTTTTCTTCAACGATTTCAGTTTTTTTTGTCAGAAATTTAACAATTTTGAAAATATATTTTTTCTTCAAAGTATCGTTTTTCGAGGATCATAGGAATTTCTAGTTCACCTATTTATCAATAAGTGCAAGATGGTTTAATTTCGAAAATGCATTTAATTACCAAACGTAATCAACAGGTATCTACAAATAGAGAAGAACGTAAATGGTTTTAGCAAGGGGAAGGAGGTTGGGGAAGGTTTATTAGGTTTAGCGGAAAACTGTAGCCCTTAACCTAGAATACTTTGCAAAGCTTTTGTATGTTGTTAGACCTGCGGTTACCTTTGCCCGAAACAAAGCAAAGGAAAAGGCTACAGATTGTAAACTAAAAGAAAGTCTAGCTACTTCAACCACAATCCTTCACATCATTCTGGGTTTATTACCAGTAAACATATTCATCCAGATGGAAGGAAACCTGAGTGCTCATCGCCTCTGTCACAAAGAATATTTATTTTCAAATTTAATTCTTTGAGGCCTTACCAAAAGTTGCAGTTGGATTAAACATTAAACTTCTCAAAAATCAAAAATCAAAAATCAAAAATTGTAGAAACCGACAACAAATGTTTGTCTGTATGTCTGTTTGTATAACGGGCTGCAGCCTAAACGATTAACTTTAAATGTTGTATTTGTGATTCTTTTGGCATTCTGCAGAGGGAAATTCGAAATTTATTTTTAGGTCTAAAAATAACGGTACCTGCCATAAAACCGTTAAGGATTATCTTATTTTTTTCGAAACGACACAAACGATTTTGATGAAAAAATTTGAGAGTATTTTGGTAGGTATTAGCTATCATTTTATCAATAAGGAGTTAAACTCCCTTAACGTAGCCCAGATCCTTAGCTTCATTAAGGAAATCAAACTGTATTATAAATTAGGAGTAACATTCAATACTGGTAAAATTCTGTCTGTCTGTACGAATGTAGTTACATTGTATACAGCCAATCGTCCACAAATTTAATACACAGGGTTACTATGACATTCTACCGACGACTTTAATTTTTTTTTAGCTCCAATATTACCGGTATCTGCCATATTACCGTTAACTAAAAGCTTATTTTTCTCGAAAACGGCTACAAGAATTTTTATGAAAAAGAATCAGCGTACTATTGTACGTGTGGTATATGTTTTGGTGAACAAACAAATTAAGCTGGTGGGCTAAAAACGATACCCTCCATAGGACAGTTTTTATTTTCGTGAACTGGTTAACCAATTACAATAAAATTTGATATTTAAGAAAATGTGGGTAGCCAAAGTAATCTAACATACAAATATTTTGGAATAGATATTTGTTTAGTAATTTTAATAATTTTAAAAATGTGTTCTTTTAAAAAATCAATATTTTAAAATTATTCCACTGAAAACTGTTTTACGTACTTTTTCGACCAATCAAGTTAGAAAAATCGTATAAAAACTTTGAAGTTATTACTATTCAAATTTTATTCCACGCATGTCGTTCAATTTATTTGATAACCATGCTTAACACATCTGAACGTAAGAATGCTGCATACCGAGCAATACAACAGTCTCATAGAACGCGGGCACGCGAAGATGAATATAAAGAGCTCAGAAGAATAGAAAAAAGACTTCACAGACGAAAAAAGGCAGCCTGGGAAAAAAACATTGTCTGTGAAATGGAAAGAAATAGAGAGCGAGGTCCGCACCAGGCGCGGAACTTCTACCAATCCGTCAGAAACATGTCGCAATACACACCACGCTATACATATTGTAAAGACGGAGAGGGTAATCTAATCACCGATCCTGAAGGCATTCTGGAGCGATGGGAAGTGTACTTTAATGAACTGCTGAACGGTCAGCTCACGGAAGAAATGGAGACTCCAAGATTTCAAGAAGAAGATCTCTTGCTGCAGCCACCAAGCATTGAGGAGATAAAACAGGCGATTAATCGGCTCAAAAATAATAAGGCCTCAGGAGCCGATGGTATACCTGCCGAGCTGATCAAACATAGAGGGCCAACACTACATCAAGCAATTCATGAAATCATAGTACATGTATGGGAACACGAAGAGATGCCAGAAGACTGGCGAAACGGCATCATATGTCCCATACATAAGAAGGGAGATATCACAAAATGCAGCAACTATAGGGGTATAACATTGTTGAGTACATCCTATAAGATATTCTCCTCTATCCTGCAACAACGGATAGCCCCATACGCTAATACCATAATCGGAAAATATCAATGTGGTTTTATACCAGGCAAATCAACAATTGATCAGATCTTTACCCTTAGGCAGGTGATGGAAAAAAGTCTGGAATTTAATATCCCAACATACCATCTTTTTATAGACTTTAAAGCCGCCTACAATAGCATAGCCAGGGTAGAACTTTATAAGGCCATGAGCGAATTCGGCATCCCAAATAAATTGACACGACTATGTAGGCTGACCATGACCAACATCACAAAAGTAAAAGTAGCCGGTTTGCTATCCAGACCAATCAACATCTTTAATGGACTCCGACAAGGGGATGTTCTGGCTTGCATCCTCTTCAACCTGGCGTTGGAGAAAGCAATCCGTGACTTTGTCACGTCAAAAAGAGGGACTATCGTCACCAAGTCCAGCCAGATACTAGCTTATGCAGACGACATCGACATCATCGGCAGAAGCCAACAAGCTGTACAAGACTCCTTTACCCAGGTCGAGCAAGCGGCAAAATACCTGGGGCTGCACATAAATGAAGGGAAGACTAAGTACATGGCGGCAACGTCTGCGAGAAATGTTGGCACAACCATCAGGGTAGCGGAGCACGAATTTAAAGTAGTGCAGTCCTGTAACTATCTTGGGTCAAAAGTAGCAGCCGATAACAAAATGGAGGAAGAAATACGCGGGCGGCTGCTGAAATCCAACAAAACCTACTATAGTCTGTCAAGGCTCTTTAAATCCAGAAACCTTACCTTACTTTGCTGCTGTGCAAGACTATGGTCTTACCAGTACTCACATACGGATCCGAGACTTGGGTGCTTACAAAAAGGCACTCTGATCTCTTATCCGCGTTCGACAGAAAAGTCTTACGGAGAATTGCTGGCCCCGTGTGTCAGGAAGGACGATTCCGGAGAAGATACAATCATGAATTGTATGAAATCTATCTCGAAGCAGATGTTGTGGAAAAAATAAAGCTCGGTAGACTCCGGTGGGCTGGACACCTAGCTCGCATGAGCGAAGAGGAACCAACTCGGAAAGTCTTTTGCGGTACTTTTTATGGTAGAAGACAACGTGGCAGACCTTGCTTACGTTGGAAGGATGGCGTAAACCAGGACGCCCAAAGCCTTGGGGTGCGCAATTGGATGGCGTCGGCCAGCAATCGGGAAGTATGGAAGAATTTGTTGAAGGAGGCCCGGACCGGATCCCGGTTGTTGCGCCGATAATGATGATGATGCTTAACACATTAAATACACATTTAAAAAAAAACCTTCGTCAGCAAAACAATAAAGTGATAATAATCGATCTAGTTTTCTCTGTCACATCACATCAACAACAATCGAAACTGGCGAGTTGACAAACAAATTTTAAGAATTTGCAGAACTTTATCATGAAGCTAAATAACAGGTTGTTGTTGAAAAATGGATTGCGAACAGCAATCTTACAAGAACGAAAACAATTTAAATTATGCGCAAAGAAAGTGGCATCCTTCAAAAATGCTCAACGAAAAACCCGAAAGAAACCATTATCGTAATCGTATACAAAAAAAACTAATATCATTAATGACATATTGCATTATATATTTCAGTACCCATAATAAATTATAGTAGACAATTGTTACTATATTTCTCCTTCTAAACTTTCCAAAGGGCCCCAAAATCTTGTGTGCCCAAGGGCCCCAAAATCTTGTGTGCCCAATGGCCACAGCATAGTTTAATACGACCTTGGGGGATCTAATTCCACCCTTTTAGGCGGGAGGAGAAATTCAAAAAATTGACTAAAAACTGAAAAAAAAAATATTTAGCTTTAGGCTTGGAAAGCCAGAAATCTCTCCTTTAATTTTCATTTTAAATAAAGTTGTGTTTGTTAACAATTTTTGAAAAAATAATTTTCAAACTCAAAATTGTGAGTAAAAAATGAAAAAAAAAAAATGTCAAACTAATTTTTTTTCAAAATTATAAGTAGTATTTAAGTATAATAAAAAACAAAAAAAAAACGGATGCTAAAATAATCAAACTTTCTTCAAGAACAATGAGTAGACATGCAAATCTATTACAATTTAGCTGACAGTTGAGATCGTGTAGTCCAAAGACTTATCACTCAAAGACATCCCAACAGGAGAAAGTGTGAGTAGTAAATTTGTTTTTTCAAAAATCCAACTACTTCGATATCACCGAGTGCTAAATTGTCTAAGGCGAGAAGGAACATCATCATCATGGATCCAGCCACTTTACAACAGTACAAGGGATGACCTCAAAAAATGGTAAGCTATTGAGATTAATATTTAGTAAACTGCGTGCTTTGGGATCGATGATACACTTGTTCGTTGGATTAGAAGCTATCTTCTGGACCGTTCAATACAAGTTGTATTGGACGGATTTAAGTCTGATTCCCATAAAATAAATGCTGGTGTACCCCAGGGCTCTGTTCTGTCTCCGACTCTTTTCTTAATTTTTATAAACGATCTTCTGTCTGTTACTTCTAATCCACTTAACTGTTTTGCTGACGACTCTACCCTCAGCTTTTCATATTCGTTCGATAATTCACGTCCTTTGCCTTCGGACGTACAATTGCAACGGTACCGCATGTCAAGCTCATTAAACTCCGATTTATACAGCATTGTCAAATGGGGTACTAAGAATCGTGTGGAGTTTAATGCTTCGAAAACTCAATGCTGTCTTCTGTCGTTAAAGCTAAACATTCCCCCAATGCCATTGTCCATGGATGGCACTTACATCGAAGAAACCGAAAAGCTCTCAGTACTCGGTATGTGTGTCAACGACGACCTCCGTTGGAACGACCATATATTTGAAATCGCTAAGAATGCTGCTAAGTGCTTAGGTTTTCTGTATCGGTCGGTGTAAGAGGTATTTTCCCCATCTGATCTGGCTACAAATTATAAAGCGTTTATACGCCCTAAACTCGAGTATAACTCCCACCTCTAGGCAGGTGCTTCGCAAACATCGCTCCACCTGCTTGATAGAATACAAAACGAGCGTTAAGATTGATAGGAAATAGAACTGCCGCTGAAACAATTGCCCCACTCGAACACCGACGCAATGTTTCATGTCTTTCCTTATTTTATCGTTTCTTTTACAAAAAATGTTCACTCGAAGTAGCCAGTTGCATTCCTTCCCTTAAAAGTTTCTCCCGTAATACTCGTCTCGCAAAGAATGCTCATCAGTTCACCTTGGAGCCCAATTTCGGATGTACCGTGAAATATAGGGATTCCTTTTTTAGCCGAACAACACGAATTTGGAATAGTTTACCCGGCGGGATTTTCCCTTGCCATTTTGATCTGCTAACATTCAAAACCAATGTTAATCGGCACCTCCTATCTCTCCCCTCCCTATCTTCGTAATGCCCACGCAGTGTGTTCTACATTAAAAAGGAAACACGTAATCCCTTGTGCGCGCGTTAATTATAAAAAAAAGAAAAAAAAAGAGTATTAAATTTTGAATATTTGAATGACCCATTTTGTTGCAATTTTCTGGCAATCTTTGGATAGACAGGGATTAGTGATCCTGTGGAATTTAGTGGCGCTCATCAGCATATTTTTTTTTTTTGTTTTATTGTTTATAATGTGAAAATTATTTTTTTTCTGGCTTTAAAAAGCACACCGATTTTTTTATAAAAAAAAATCTTAAAGCATTTTACAAGAAAAAAGCTTATAAGCTTATGCCTACATGCTAGGGACCATTATTATTTTCTAAAAAAAAATCTAAACTTGTCCTCCCTTGAATGTCAAAGGAATTCACAGAAATTCAATATTTTTTTGTTTGGGCTGAGAACTGAGACTATCCCGATTATTCCAATTGAGATAAGAAGAACTTCGACTTGCTTAACGAATACAATCGTCAGCTCAATAGGGTTCCTAATCAAGTTGATAGATTCGCGTACGCTTTTTGAACAGAAGTCCTTTGAGCTTTGAGTAAATCATTTTCATGACATTTTAATTTAGTTAAATTTCTCTTGCATTTTGTTTTTATATATGTGAATGACATTTTAAATCAAAAATAAATTTTGAAGGCACGTTTCCGAAAATTAATTTATCTGCTTCTGCTTACAGATAAAAAACAAATAAGGTTGTATCTTATAGATAGTACAGATCCTTTAACCTCAATCTAATAAGCCATTCAAAACAGAGAAAAAAGTAATACATAGGTAATTTATTAAAAATGTTTTATTGCAGGACATCTTCTCTTCAAATTCAAAGTTAGGGACTTTTTGTTAGTATTCGCCGTTTCAAAATTGAAAGAGAATGCACTTATTTTTATGTGGTATTGGCGCAGTGAATTCTATTGCAGATTTGCCGGCCGCCTGGCACCAAATTGGACAAACAATACGGCTTTTAGCAACTCGCTATAAAAAGGCTTGGACAATATAAGATGCTGCCAGGAATGGAGGGCTCCGAGCAGTCGTTCTGCTAAAAATATCGACCAGACGATGCGACGTATTTGCCGGCGATTCCTATAACGAATTTTAGTGTAAGACCTGTAGGTTTCACTTACAAAGTGCAGACAGTTCATCAGCTGTTGGCTGTTAACCCGCAAATATGTGGAACCTACGTTCAAGTCAACATCGAGTGATTATACTTTTAACGTACCGTGTATTTCTACGTTTAATTTGAATGGCCCTTAGACATCTCGGAGTTTTCGTGTCTAACTGTACAATGTGGCTCCATTATCAGTCCAAAATCAAACAATTAATGTTAGATAATTATTGCTATTTTTACTCTTACTAGTATATGCTATATGGACCCTCCATAATTTGCAAGTTTAAATTGTAGATACTAAGCAACATTCCAAGCAAAGAATAACTCAAGGCTATGAGATGATGAAATAGGTGGATAGAAACAGATCAACTCTTAAGTTTTTTATAGAAAATTAAAAAAAAAATAAAAAAAAAATTGATATTTTAATTGACATCTTTAGTACAATTTTTTTGCAATTACCTTAAATCTTTAAATCCATATTTCAAGTTCTTCTATCATAATCTACAAATTCTTCAAACATAACAACTGAAATTGAAACAATTTAAATTCCATTGTATCTGCAATTTCATATACTGGCATTGAATTGAATCTGTATCTGTTAATTTTGTTGCAAGTCTATCTAAAAGTTCACTAATTGCATCGTTCGTTTCCTGTCCACATTATTAGCTCATCGAGTGTCACAAGTTGTGTGTTTTTACAATCCAAACAAAATATCATTACTCATTGTCATTAATAGCACGCCATGTAGACATGAATGGTTTATTTTTCTGGGTTCTGGAAGATTATATTGGGATAAGACGTAGTCAATACATTAGGCCATTATATTGGAGTGTCTTTTTTCAAAACCTAAAACCTGAATCTACCACGCGTCTCTGATTAATGCAGAAAATATTCATTAAATAGTTTTTGCAGAGTGCACAACTATAAGATGCAAAAAAGTGAAACTTGTTTTTAATAAAAAACTTGTTTTAATTTAACTGCAGTTAAAGTGTTTTCCACGGCAGTATTTGAAATAACCGAGCCTAGGAGCAGTTCATTTCGATTCAGTTTTAGCGGTAATATTAGAGGTTTTCTGGTTTAATTAAATTAAATGTTTTTTTTTTTTAAGTTAATGAAAAATTTAGAAATTTCATTATTGTGAAGGCATTAAAACCATTAAAACTTAAACTTAGACAAAATGAAAATTTCAAGATATAGAGTCTGAAAGACACTGCTGTTGTCTGGAGAGCCTGATCGATTCGGGTAATTTGATTGACACTGAATAGAAACCCGCATCACCAACACCAATTTTCATTTTAGAGCCTTTTGTAAACATTTGTATAGCTCTTTCGTTTCTTGAGGTTTGGTTATCAAGCCAGTCTTCTTGGGGAAAGAATTGGTAAATGGTCTTTCGAGATCGAAACGGGATATTGTGTAATTTTGTTGTCTTCTATATCTCTGTATAGGATTTTTGCATGGCCAATCTGACTGTATTTCCAGTTTTGAATTTGACTTAGCCAAAAGGACACTTTTGGCTGCAGATTCATGTACAAACAGAACTTAAAGTCTTAGATTGTGAATAGATACGTGTAGCACGATTCGTTGTCCTGTTAGAACCACATGTTTAGGTTCATATGGTTCAATTTGGGTCATAAGAAATTGGTTATCTTATCATCTTTCTATAGTGAGCCTCTCCAACGGTACCTACCATGTAATCAATAAAACAAAGCTTATTTTTCTCGAAAACGGTTTTTTTTTAATTTTCGATTTTCTCGGTAACGGCTCTTTGCATTTCTAAAACCAATGAAAACAAATATTTTAAATTGTATGTTCAGCTGTGTAATTAACTCTACAAAACTGTCTGTAAGGCACATTGCCTTTTTAGAATGCAACATGACGTTGCACGACAATAGTTAGAAGAATTAGTAGAAAGATAGGAAATAATTGTTTTTTTTACAGGAAACTAAAAATAAAAACAGAATTTCATCAAAATCCGTCCTAATATTTTCAAATTTTTTTTTATAAATTCATTATTATAACGGGTGATTTTTTTGAGGTTAGGATTTTCATGCATTAGTATTTGACAGATCACGCGGGATTTCAGACATGGTGTCAAAGAGAAAGATGCTCAGTATGCTTTGACATTTCATCATGAATAGACTTACTAACGAGCAACGCTTGCAAATCATTGAATTTTATTACCAAAATCAGTGTTCGGTTCATTCACCGTAACGTTGCGTCCAACAGCATCTTTGAAAAAATACGGTCCAATGATTCCACCAGCGTAAAAACCACACCAAACAGTGCATTTTTCGGGATGCATGGGCAGTTCTTGAACGGCTTCTGGTTGTTCTTCACTCCAAATGCGGCAATTTTGCTTATTTACGTAGCCATTCAACCAGAAATGAGCCTCATCGCTGAACAAAATTTGTCGATAAAAAAGCGGATTTTCTGCCAACTTTTCTAGGGCACTGATTTTGGTAATAAAATTCAATGATTTGCAAGCGTTGCTCGTTAGTAAGTCTATTCATGATGAAATGTCGAAGCATACTGAGCATCTTTTTCTTTGACACCATGTCTGAAATCCCGCGTGATCTGTCAAATACTAATGCATTAAAATTCCTAACTTCAAAAAAATCACCCGTTACAAGACGTGTGATGCCGTACTACATTTTTTTTTTTAGGTTTAGACCTTGTGATTTTTTTATGTAAATATTACTTGTTTCTCTCATAGATGTTGCCTTGCAATGTGATTACCTTACCTTACATTAGGTAGCGCTATAGTCCGGGGTGGACCTGAGCCTTAACCAAGAAGTATCTCCAGCCAGCTCGGTCTCTAGCTAGCTGCCTTCAGTTTCGCACGTGAAGTCGGTTGAGTGCGCCACCTGAGTTTCGGTCTTTCTGTACTGCACCGTCCCTGTGGGGTGGACTCGAAGATTTTCCAGGCAAGAGCATTGATGTCCATCCGCTCTATATGACCCAGCCATCTGAGACGTTGAATTTATACCCTTTTGGCTAGGTCTGTGTCGCTGTACAGCCGGTACAGTTCTTCAGAATATTGTCCACTCTCCGTTAATGCATATGGGATCAAAAATCACCCGACGAATGGACTTCGTCTGCACCATAGAGCAGAACTGGGATGATGAGAGGGTCTTATAAAGGGACAATTTAGTTACTCGAGAGAGGGCTTTGCTACTCAATTGTCTTTTAAGCCCAAAGAAGCAGCGACTAGCAAGAGTTATTCTTCGTTTCATTTCAGCGCTGGTGTTGTTGTCTACGCTACGCCTTTCTACCCTCAGAGCGACCCTGTATTTCTACCAGCGCAGCGCCATCGTCATGCTTATGTAACTGGCAAAATGTACAAAAAAATCGAGTTAAACTCTTCGTTATCTACCAGATACTTGAAATGCAAAATATCATCTAAGACAAAGCTTAATATTTTACTCAAGACTTTTCTTCTACAAAAATCTAGACAGGATAAGTTCTCTCCCACTTCATTCTGTATCTTCAAAATGTATCTGATCTGTGAGTAATTGAAAACACACACATGATAGGATTACGAGCTTGGAAACTGACTACGATAAAGAATCAAATTAAATTAAACCCAGACAAAAGTACAAAAAACAGACATCCCTTCAAGGACAAAGAGGTCTGGGAAAGTGTTAACTTTACCTGTAAATTTCGAAAATCAATGTAAATCTCTTGTCGCACACTGAAAACACAATTTTCCGGTTCAATGCATTTTCAATTTATGTAAATGCAACTTTTAGAGAGGAGTTGTTAAGTGTCACTTTATGGTTTTGTTGACGCTCTTTTGCAGTACATTTTCCGATGTAATTAGACAGAGGATTATAGCGTTGAGTGAGTTAATTGAATTTTCCGAACAATAAAGTGATTAAGAATCATTGACAGGTACAGATTAATGGGTGGAAGAGCTGCATCCACACCTGATCAGACCATTTGTAGAGCACATGCGGTTTTGTTTAAAAGTTGTAGTGTTGGGGTTCAATTGGAAAACGTGTAAATTCCTAGGATTACTGTGGGAGGGGATTTGTGTTTTATTTGCGATTATAGAGACTATAAGGCAAGTTTAATTGATATATCAATCAAAAATCACATTCAGATCATGGATTGGTATAAAAAAAAGTTAGTGGCAAAAAATGTCTGTCTGTCAGTATGTATAACGAGCTGCAGCGGCTTAAGCGAATATCTTCAAACTTGGTGTGTGTGATTCTTTTGGCATTCCCCAGAGGGGAAATTGAAATTTTATTTTTAGGTTTAAAAATAACTGTACCTGCCATATGATCGATTTTGATGAACATTTTTGAGAATTTTTTTGTTGGTACTAGCTATCATTATATCGGAACCAAATTAACGGGAAAAGTCTATTAACGGTACCGTTCATATAAACATTTTTTTCTTCTTGGCTTTCTCGGTAATAGCTCTTTGGATTTCTGTCAAATTCTATATTTGAGAAGATCTAGGTAGCCGAATTAATTCTGAAAATTAAAATTTGAATAACTGTTTTTTTTTAATTAAAATTAATTTTTAAATTTTCTGTCAAAATCAAAAAAAAATTATTTAAAATTTTACCTTATTTACCAAAATAAAAAAAAATAAAAAAATGGATTTTATCAAAATCCGTCCTACAATTTTCGAAGTACTTTTTTCATAAATTCGTTATTATTCAAGACATACTCCATTTTTACTAAAAAACCGTTAAGTTTTGTGGTTTGGAAACTATTTATAAGTTCAGAACGTGTCACTTTTGTGCGTAAATGTTCGATCAAAGATCTTGCCTTCCAATATGATTAAGCACATAAGAGCAAGTACGTGCGACCCAGTGTGCCCATTTTTTTGGTTTTAAAATCTGTAAATAAATCTGACTCATAGTACCTTCCTCCAATGAAGTTATCGTACTTTACCTACCTGGAACCTCAAAACGGTTTAAAAATAATTAGATTAAAAAACTTAGCTTAAAAAATCAAATCTTAATAGTATCGATGATTTTTTGTAAATAGTAACTTGTAACTTCGACTATCACTCAACATTTTCAACACGAGCGAGCAACATCTGCAAATTATAAAAAATTTTTACCGCGAAATTCGGAGTCGGTGACCGCAAATTTAAGAGCGTTGAATTGTTGAATTTCATTGCAAAATCATCTTCAGTTTTTGGCTCAATGGGTTCATCAATAAGCAAAATATGCGTTATTGGTCGGGTGAAAATCCACATTTGCTTCATGAATCACCACTTCATTCACAAAAAATAACTATACTAACTAAATCGCGCGTTGAATCCTGATTATTTTTGGCCCAAATTGGAAGATATGGACTTGGACGACACACACAGACCACCTTACAATCGATTTATTGAAGAGTAAGTTTGACGAGCGTGTTATCTAAAGAAATGGGTCAGTCGATTGACCGCCTCTATACTATATTCTTTGGGGCTACGTTAAGCCATTGGTTTATGTCAACACGCCAACGACGCTGGAAGAGCTCAGAGTCAACATTGAACGCGAAATAGCTGCCGTTTTGGCCGAAATGTGTGGCCAAGTCATCGAAAATTGGGTCCAACGAATCGACCGCTCCAAACGTGCCCGGGTTGGCCATATGAATGAAGTCGAGTTCCATTCATAAATATTTTAATTGTACTTCAAGCCGATAATAAAGTTTTTGAAATATCTCAATCAAAAAATTGCGTTTTATATAAAAGAAAAAATGTCAAATCCTTATTCGAAAACCCTTTATAAGCCGTACAAAATAAATTCAAATGCTAATTTTTACTTGCGATTATAGGGACTATAAGGTAAGTTTAGGATTCGTGAATATTAAAAAAATTGAGATAACAATCAAACATGACATAACGATCATAGAGAAGTCTAAAAAAGTGATCGACAAAAAATGTCTGTCTGTCTGTCTGTCTGTCTGTATGTATAACGAGCTGCAGCCTAAACGGCTAAACCGATTATCTTCAAATTTGGTGTTTATGATTATTTTGGCATTCCTTGTAGGCCTAAAAATGACGTTACCTGCCATATGACCGTTTAGGAAAAGCTTATTTTTTCTCGAAAACGGCTCCAACGATTTTGATGAACATTTTTGAGAATTTTTTTGTTAGTATTGGCTATCATTTGATTAGAACCAAATTTCTGGGAAAAGTCTATTAACGGGACCTTTCATACAACGGTTTTTTTAATGTTAGGCTTTCTCGGTAACGGCTCTTTGGATTTCTGTCAATTTTTTTAGTTTAATTAATTCTGCGTATCAAAATTTTTAATAACTTTTTTTTCTAATTAAAATAAATTTTTGAATTTTTTTTTTTGAAAAATCAATATTTCTAAAACTAATCAAAAAAAAATATTTTAAATTTTATATTCACATGTATAATGTAAATTAATAAACTCTAGAAAACTGCATACATAATTTTCAAAAAAAAAAAATAAAATAAAAATAAAAAACAGGATTTTATCAAAACCGGTCCTACAATTTTCGAAATACTTTTTTCATAAATTTTTTTTTATTTAAGACGTGTGATGGCGTACTTCATTTATACTAAAAACCGTTAAGTATTGTGGTTTTAATACTTTTTATAAGTTCAAACTGTGTTATTTTCAACGTAAATTTTACTTGTTTCTGTTAAAGATCTTCCTTTTCAATGTAATTATGCACATAAGAGCAAGTACATGCAACCCAGTTGTGCCCATTTTTTTTATGTTATTGTCTTTGTACTTCTCATAGACATTTTTGTCATAAAGTCAATTATTGAAGCATTACGTAAAGAAGAAACAAATTTGGCCCCTTCAATTCAAGATGGTGAGCTAACGTTGTAACCCATCGAGGTCGAAAACTTAAATTTTTATGACTAGCCTACATTTAAGCAAAACAAATTAAAACATTTTCTACACCACCTTTTGTAGGGCAAATAACTCAAACCCGGAATCAATAAAAAAAAGTCAAGATTAATCCTAATCATTTTTGATTTGAGTAATTTTAGTTTATCTTCAAACTTTAAAACATTAATATGAAGGACTTATTCTACATAAAAACTTAAATTGACATAATTAAAAAAATTATGTTTTCAACATAATAAATTAAATACCATATTTCATTTCATTTCAAATTTCAATGAAGTTTTAAAAAACTCACTAGACCATGATAAATGAAACCATAAAAATTAGTAAATAAAAATAAAATTTATTAAGTAAACATAATAATTCATAATATATATTTTTCCTATGTTTCTTATTTATCGCTTGAAAATTTATTATTTATTTTTAAACAAATATTTTCTTAAGTTAAATATAATGAATGACATTCATTCTTTTGTGTCTATTCTGTTAATTTTGTTTTGGTTTATTAGGAAACACGTATTTTTTGAATATTCAACAGAATTATGTATGACAGTGTATCTTCTTTTTCATAAAAAGATACAAATTTATTTGTTTGTATGCCCGAAGATGAATGTATTTTTAGATACTAATATTTTTTTCTAGATGGAAGAAATATTTCCGAAATATAACATTTATATCACGAGAATCCCAGCAGTCAGCATTTCCCAACCATGCGTGTTATAGCCATATGTCATCATCCTCGACGATGATGATGATGTGAAATGTGACATCAAAGTGAAACCCTATGAACGAATATATACAATTGGGTATTTTCCAATGTTTATTCCTACCCGCATAATGTGACGACTAAATGCGGCAAATAAATATTCTTAATTACCAATCTTGATGTTTGGGTACACATTTGATGCAAGACTTTGACAGAAGTAAAGTAAATATATTAGCATTGCTATACAAAAATCAATTGGTTGCTTGGGAGTGTTTGTTTTTGTAAATTTATTTATCATTAATTTCAAGAATTTAAAAAATGCGTATATTTTTTATATTTTTTTTTTGTATTTTGAGTTGGCAGATATTCAAATACGTTGCGGTTGATAAAATTATAATTTATGTTTGTGTCGCTAAGTGAATGCAATTATTTTTAATAATTGTGTCGTAAAGTTTATAATATGTCAACCTTTTGGCTTTGTGCTTTAATAAAATTATTATTCATTTTTAATGTTTAAATGGTTTGTCAGAGACGCTATTTATTAAAGCATTTTTTGAAATTGTAGTGAAAGTGTAGGTTTTCTTGGTAAAAATTAGAATTGTTCAAAGGGTCCGCAGGATCTGCAAGGATCTTTCCGAAACATAATACAGCTTTCTATCGTCTTTTTCGAAAGGTTTTCTATTGATTGCGTTAATGCTTGCAGCAAAAATAAAATGCACGACTGGGTCGCACGAACTTGTTCTTATGCTAGATAATTGCTTAGTGGTTGCATAAGTATGTATGTATATTGTATATGTATATTAAAATGAAAAGATTAATATTGTTTTTCGAAAATTCATTAATTTTTTTAATAAGTTTAAGAGTTTTTTCTCGGAAAAAAAACTCGAGCAAAAAAAAGATTGAAAATCGTTTGACCAGTTTTTTTAAAAAGTCGTTTTTTTTTTGAAAAACTACGAAAAAATATTTAAATTTTCTTAAGTATGTCATTATAAGAAAATCTGTAGTTTTCATCTGGGAAAATTATTTTTAAAAAATTCAATCTACCCATTTTCAAATTTTTTTCGAAAACCAATTTTTTTAGAAAATTTAAAAAAATCGAAAAAAAAGTTTTCGAATTTTTTTAAATGCAATTTACAATTGAATTAAAAATGACTTTCTGATTGCAATTGCAATTTTATTGGAATCGGGATAATGGTTTACGATAAAACCGCATTTAAAAAAACCAGTTCTATGAGAGCTACCGTTATAGAACAAATTTCGAAAGATTCATTCTAACTGAAAGATCTATTGTTGTAAAAAAAAAACAAATTGCACGACTGGATCGCACGTACTTGCTCATTGTAGAATAAAATTAAAAAAAATTAAAGTGAACATCAAAGCATTTATTCGATTTTTGTGACTTTTGATTGTTCGAATAACGTACAATAAAATGTATTGGGTAAAATAATTTAAACGCCATTTTATTTCTTTAGGAAATGTAAAAAAGTGTGAATTTTTTTTCAAAATTGTAAGAGCCGTTTTTAAATAAAACGGTTTTTTCTTAACAACTTTTTTTAAAAAATTAACAAAAATAATTCAAGAACACTAACTTAAGCACAAAAATAACGTACATTTAAAAACAAAATTAAAAAAAAAATCACTTACCCGTTTTCAAAATATTGATTTTTCAAAAAAAAAATTCAAAAAATTATTAAAAATACAAAAAAAAAAGTTTTCGAAAAAAATTAATGCAAAATTACTCAGGCTACCAACATCTTCTTGAATATCAATTTTGATTGTAATCGGATCTCCAGTTTTCGAGAAAGTCGAAGAAAAAAAACCGGTCCTATTGGAGGTACCGTTTTTAGCCCACCATATTAATTTTTTTTTCACTGAAATATAATGCATACTTACAGTAGTACACTGATTTTTTTTTATAAAAATTCTAAGAGCCGTTTTCGAGAAAAATAAGCTTTTACATAACGGTTATATGACTGGTACCGTTAACTTTAGAGCTAAACAAAAAATTGTAGAATGTCAAAATAACCTTAAGTTCAAAATTTGAAGACGATTGGCCCAACCGTTTAGGCTGCAGTCCAATATACATCCGTTCAGACAGACAGACAGACAGACAGACAGAATTTTGCCAGTAACTCAAATAGGTTTCTCTATCATTGTAATGTCATGTTTGATTGTTATCTCAAAAATTTTAATCTCACGAATGCATAACTTGTATTATAGTACCTATAATCGCAAGTAAAAATAGCACCCTGAAAGTTTTATCAAAATCGTTAGAGCTGTTTTCGAGAATATCAAACTTTTTAAGATTGTATGACAGGTGCCGTTATTTTTCAACCAAAAATCCCCCGAGATACTACCAAATAAATACTAAATACCAAATTTGAAGCAAATCGGAGAGATGCGAACAGACAGACAGACGGACGGAATTTCCGGACCCACTTTTTTCGACTTCTCTATCATCGTAATGTCATGTTTGATTGTTAGAATTTTTTTTTTTGCACGAACCCATAACATTACCTAATCGCAAGTAAAAATAAAAATACGATATCAAGAGCCCATGACGGATATAGAAAAAAACCAGCAAATAATACACCAAAAGGTGAATAATCAAATTTCAATAATATCCTTTTCACGTGCGTATGAAGTTGGCAGATACGAGTTATATGTAACTACATATGAAAAGCGTGATGCTAGCATCAATGCCAAGTTCCTTTTACCCATCATTTTGCCTTTGGCTTTAATCAATCACACTTCACGTATAGGTAGAAGGTATTTTTCTGTTTGCTTTACAGTGGACCAAATAACAATAGTTTTGTGGAAAAAAAACGTTTTAATGGAAGGGGCGATTGGAAAAAATAAAGCTCGGTAGACTCCGCTGGGCCGGGCATAGCTCGTATAAGCCAAGAGCAAATAAAAACAGAATTTGGGTAAGACCAGAATTCTGCCCGCTCCCTATCTTATGCCAGTTTTTACTTGCTATTATAGGGACTATAAAGCAAGTTTAGGATTCGTGAATATAAAAAAATTGAGATAACAATGAAACATGACATTACGATCATAGAGAAGTCTAAACAAGTGATCGAGAAAAAATGTCTGTCTGTCTGTCTGTCTGTCGGTATATATAACGAGCTGCAGTTTAAACAGCTTAAGCGATTGTCTTCAAACTTAGCATGTGTGATTATTTTGGCATTCCTCAGCTAGGGGAAATTGAAATTTTATTTTTAGGCATAAAAATAACGGTACCTGCCATATGACCGTTTAGGAAAAGCTTATTTTTCTAGAAAACGGCTCCAACGATTTTAATGAACATTTTTGAAATTTTTTTTTGTTGGTATTTGATAAGAACCAAATTTACGGGAAAAGTCTATTACCAGTACCTTGCATGTAACGGTTTATTTAATGTTGGGCTTTCTCGGTAACGGCTTTTTGGACTTTATATTTTAATTTTATATTTGAGAAGGTCTAAGTAGCTTAATTAATTCTGCATATTAAAATTTTTACAAACTTTTTTTTCTAAAAACATTATTAAAAAAATTTTTTTTGAAAAATTAATATTTTTTAAAACTAATCAAACATTTTTTTTTTTAATTTTATAATCATATGTATATTAATAAACACTAAACAACTGCATACATAAATTTCAAAAGAAAATTTTTTTCAAAAAACTAAAAATAAAAAACAGGATTTTATCAGAACTGTTCCTACAATTTTCGAAATACTTTTTTCATAAATTCTTTGTTATTTAATAAGTGTGATGGCGTACTTCATTTTTACTAAAATCCGTTAAGTATTGTGTTTTTTATACTGTTTATAAGTTCAAACTGTGTAATTTTCAACGTAAATGTTACTTGTTTCTGTCAAAGATCTTGCTTTACAATGTAATTAGGTACATAAGAGCAAGTACATGCGACCCAGTCGTACCCATTTTTTCTTGTATTTTTAGAAACCATAAATAAACTGAATAATTTAACATTTCTAGAACTTAATTTTCCACTTCCAAACAATGTGGAACGCTTTTCCAGGCTTTGTTTTTCCCTTTTTTATTATATTTTTTATTATATTTTTTAACTAAGTGTCAGTAAGGCACATTGCCTTTTAGAATGCAACATGACGTTGCACGACAATAGTTAGAAGAATTAGAAAGATAGGAAAGAATTTTTTCGGCGCAGTAGATCGAGAATTGGGTGTCTATTTTCTCACTTAAAACTCACGGGCGGATCAAGCTTGCACTAGGAGTTAGAAAAATTTCTTCTCAACCTGAGTATCGAACTGACTACCTCCGGGTCAGAAGCAAACATCTTATCTACTGCACCAATGCCGCCCATCTCAGAAAACTTTTTTCAGTTAACATAAGTTTGAACACAAAAAGAATGTTATTTGCACCACTGTACTGTCAGAAGACGGATGAATTACCTTGAAAGGTGTGCCTCAAACAAGAGTTTTTTGTTTTTGTATTTGTTGGTCCTATTGTTTCTTTTTTTCAATTAGTATCAAGAAAATGCTTTGATTCATACTCACACACGATATACCTAAAAAAGACTGAAGGATGTGCTCAAAAAAAAGTCTTTAATAAGGTCAAACAACAGTGCTCTCCTTAGAACTATTTAATTAATTTCATTGATTAATGATTGAAATATATTTATGTATATTGACTCCTGATGTGGAAAAAAACCCCTGATTTATTTTTACTAAAGGAATTCTGTAAATTAACCCCTTAGATTTGTTTCAATTATTTTTGTGGATAAATTTAATGAAAAGATTCACTTAAAATTGCAATTATGTTGGGTATTTTGATTTTAAATAATTAAATATGTATAGTCGCAATTGAGAATCTGGATAATAACTTTATTAAAACACATTATTTTGTATAGTATCTGAGGTTTTCATAAAACCATTGAACTCTGCATGATATATTTTTAATTGACTAATGGATGAGGATCAAGAGAAGGCTTCAATAAATTTTCAATAGATTGCCAATAAATTCGATGATGAAATTGAATAACACTCTTTGTGGCTCCAAATTTTTTTAGGTCACGAAATACACAATATATTAAGCATTATTGAGCATTTGTTCTTTATAAGCTTTTAAAAGGTGTTAAATCAGTTTTTGCCACTGGAGAAATTGAATTTGAAAAAATATTTTAAAATTATGATTTATGTACAATATTTACATAATTCAGATTTTTTTAAGGGAATATTTGTTTCCCTTTTAATATAGAGCACATTAGGTAGATAGCGAGTGGAAGGATAGGAGGTGTCGATTAACATTAGTTTTGAATGCTGGCAGCAGATCAAAATGGCAAGAGAAAATCTCGCCGGGTAAACTAACCAGATTCGTGTTGTTCGGCTAAAAAAAAATCCCTATATTTCACGGTACGCTCTAGGGTGAAAATATGAGGCTACTTCGAAAGAACATTTTATTATAAAAAAAAAATAAAATAAGGTAAGACATGAAACATTGCGTCGGTGTTCTAGAGGGGCAATTGTTTCAAAGACATTTCTATTTCCTATTAATCTTAACGCTCTTTTTTATATTCTATCGAGCAGGTTTAGCGACGTTTGCGAGGCACCTGCCCAGAGGTGTGAGTTATACTCGAGTTATGGGCGTATAAACGCTTTGTAAATTATAGGCAGATCAGAAGGGGAAATAAACTTCTTGCATCAATACAGAAAACCTAAGCGCTTAGAAGCATATTTGGCGATCTCAAATATATGGTCGTTCCAACGGAAGTAGTCGTTGACACACATACCGAGTACTGAAAGCTTTTCGGTTTCTTCAACGCAGGTGCCATTCATGGACAATGACATTGGGGGTATGTTTAGCATTAACGAAAGAAGACAGCATTGGCGCAAAACTATAGACAGTTAAAGTAGACATTATCAAAAACTTTGTGTAAAACTAGGTCTTATTTTCATACAAATTTCAACCTAGTTTCACACTATATGTGTTTTAGTGTCGAGTTAAATGATTATAATTTTGCGCTATTGAGTTTTCGAAGCATTAAACTCCACACGATTTCTTTTACCTCATTTGACAACGCTGTATAAATCGGAATTTAATGAACTGTTCATACGGTACAGTTGCGACTGTACGTCCGAAGGCAAAGGGTGTTAATCGTCGAACGAATATGAAAAGCTGAGGGCAAAGTCGTCAACAAAACAGTTAAGTGGTTTAGAAGTAACAGACAAAAGATCATTTATAAAAATGAGGAAAAGAGTCGGAGACAGAACGGAGCCCTGGGGCACACCAGCATTTATTTTGTGGGAATCAAACTTGAAGCCGTCCAATACAACTTGCATTGAACGGTCTAGAAGATAGCTTCTAATCCAACGAACAAGAGTATTATCAATCCCAAAAGCACACATTTTCGATAAAAGAGCTTCATGCTACTCTATCAAATGCCTTGGAAATATCAAATGCAATAATCTTACTTTCATCAAAGCGATATAAGGATTTGTTCCACTGTTCCGTGAGATATGCCATCAGATCACCAGTGGAACGATTACTGCGAAAGCCATACTGACGGTTATGGAAAGGATTTCGGTCTTCGAGATATTCCTTAAGCTGACGGTTAATCAGCGTGTCCATGACCTTAGAACAACGGGACGTAAATGCTATGGGTTGGTAGGAGAAGGGGAAGATGGTTCACCTTTCTTAGGGACAGGCTGGACAAACGCTGTTTTCCATCTTTTAGGAAAGATTCCAGAAGAGTAGGAGCGATGGAAAAGCTTACGCTTTGCCAGTGAGGAAGAAAACCCCTTTAAAAGATATGCCTTACATATTTTTTTTTAACTGAAATAATCCAATTCGCAAATTGTTATGAATGGGACATATGCATAGAAAAAAAAACATTTATACAATAATTAAAAAAAATATTAAAAATTATAATTAATGTTTTTTTAATTTACAATAAAAAAAGCTCTGATAGGAATCAATCGGGTTTTTGACAAGTTTTTAAGGCATTCAAACTATATTGCAGAGAGGTTCCTGTAGGTGGTATAAAGCAGGCTTTAACATACCTTTAAAATTTGCTTGGTTTAGAAAGTACTTTGTAACAAATCAGCATTGGAATTTCTTTACAAAAATTAGAAAATTGTCTTCGACACATTTGGATTCCGATAATGGTGAAATGGAATCTGAGACGTCAGACTCTAATAATAATAATATTTTAACTAATAATAATATTTAAACTATGTGTCTGTAAGACACATTGCCTTTAAGAATGCAATATCACGTTGCACGACAATAGTTAGAAGAATTAGAAAGATAGGAAAGATTTTTTTTTCGGCGCAGTAGATAGAGAATTAGGTGACTATTTTCCCACTTAAAGCTCACAGACGACTCTAGCTTGCACCATGAGTTTGACGAGGATTTCCATCACTTTTTCATTGAAGACGATCATAAAAAACAACACAATCGTTAAACGACAATTATTTCAAAAATTTTATATAGAAATTCCAAACAAATCAATAGCTAGCGTACAAGGCGATCATTAAAAACAACACACTCGTTGAACAGCACGATCCACGATTCTGCTCATTTTTGTATGGATTGATTGAAGACAATTTCGATCCGGAATTATTCTTAAATTCCGAAACTGAATAGCGTATCTGCTATTTAATTCCCTTATAGGATATTACACAAATTCAATAAATGCTGGTGCGCCACAAGGCTCCATTCTGTCGACGGCACTTTTTCTAATATTCATCAACGACTTTTTTCAGACAAGACTGCTACTTATGAATGCTATATATGCCGTCGAGGGTTATTTGGTGTCGTAAAAACTTATCTGGAGTTAAACATTGACAAATGCCACTCGATAAATTTAATAACTAAGCAGATAATATTGCCGCACGTAACTATTTTCTCTCCAATCAATCTATTTTCATCGTTGACTTGATTCGAGGTCTGTTACGAGATGTGAGCTAAATTTTCTAACACATATCGTCAAAATAATCATAAAAGACGCCGAATAAATTGAAGTGATGCCCCCATCAAAAAAAAAAAATTCTTAAGATTGATGGATAACATAAATAAAGCAATAACATCTCTCAAGTCTGGAGGTCTACCCTAAACTAAAGTGCCCTTCATATTTTGTATTGATGTTTTTTACCTCTAGTCTAATGAAACAGCCAGTTTCGGTCCTCCCCTGGAGAAACGCATCCGGAACACTCGAATCGCTAGGAATGCCCATTAGCTTAAATTTATGACAAACTTGAAACTTACTGTTAAAAAATAATTTTTCCTTTTGTCGCACCACAAGAAATATGGAACGCTTTGTCTAATTTCCTAATTTTGCTTTCCGCATTGTTTAAGCACCAAGGAATAATCAAACGTTACATTTTAATTCCAATCCTCGATTCTTCTCGAATTTACAGCAACAGAGGGGAACCGAAACGCTACATCAGTGATGGCGAACCAATGGCACGTGTGCCGTTAGTTGCACGCAACGGAATATTATGGGCACACCATGAATTGAGAAATCCGATTACATCTTTGAGCGGTAGCATCACTTTTATCCAACCCCATCGAGTTTAGGGCACAAAGGGCACACTGGTAATTGGTTTGAAATTGAAGATATTTGATATGTAGCTGAACGAACTCCGGTTTGTTCGATTTGGTTTCAAAAATTCGTCGAAACAAGGAAAGAGTTGGAATAAATCGAGATCGAAAGGCTTTCAGGCAATACGATGAAGAATTTCGATTCCAAATTAAAGGATACTCGAAATTCAATTCCCGAAACATGCAGCTGTTTGAAAAAGTCGGAATTTACTATCTTGGCGATATTTCCGTCTATTTAAAATAAGGACTCAACCTTATTTTCATGAATTGAAAATCTTAGTAACCGTTTGTCAGATGATTCCAGTTCAGCCAGGATTTTGCTTAAAGTGACGAAATACAGCCCTGATATAAACTATTTGACATCTAATTTACAACAACAGAAGTCACACACTAAAATATCTAAAATTTGTTTCTTTCATTAAAATGGATTAAAAAGTGTTAATTTCAAAAATTAATTTGTATGTTTACAAATAAAACGCAGAGTATTGTAAAAAAAAATTGTTAGCAGTTTAGAAAACAAATGCATTCCAAACAATATTTTTTTTAATGGCTCGAAGCTCTTAAATGGTTCGCCATCCCTGGGCTACATGAACTGTTTCCTTTGCTCTTGCTTAACAAAATGTTCATCTTAATGTTGAAAGATTGTCACAATTAATTAAAAGTACTTCCCTACCTCTAAACATTCCCAATTACTTTGCGGAAGCAGATACTTCCCATATAGGGTGTTTCATACTAATTAACGATAATTACAACTTTAACAACTGATGAAGAGCAAACGACTTCACATGCATTTACTGTTCTCTAATTGAAATTCATTGACAATCCTTCGATTGAGCTACTTCCACCAGGCTTGCCTTGGCATACCATAGGAATGATTGCTCAATGCAATGATCTTCAATAACGATTCTGTTTATCAACAAATCAAACGTAAATTATGCTAACCGAAACAAATCCCATTTGTAAATTATTCCCGATCCATAAACCTCATTGAAGTCGAAACAAAACAAAAGCAAGCCTCATTGTGACGCATCTACCCAGAAAGCGGCAGCGTCAAAGCGCACTCTTGCTCCCGTTGTTGCAGAACAAGGAAGCCGAGAACCACGCCGAGGTAATTTATAATTGCTGTGAACATAAATAAAATTGTTCCCATACCCACAAACAACAGATAACATTGCATTTTATTCGCATACACAGTTCTGTTGCATGTTACAAATTGGCATTAACCAGTAGAGATCCCAGGTGGCCCAAGCAGTCAGACGCTGAGTCATGCGTGCAAATTTCCATTTAGACACATGCATCTGCGCCGAACGAGCCTTTATAATGTTGGCCAGTAAGTTAGGGAATCTAATTCGAATAAATGGTGGCAGTGGCCTCTGAAAACAGAAATTGCTAACACACAATTGGTGCAAGCTGTCATCTTGTGTTGCATTGTACTGTGTCAGGCTGTTGACGAGCCATATAGTAGTCTCACCTAAAGAGCGCCGCTGGATGGCGATTGGTTTCCGCAATAAAATTTCCATAAAGTCCAGAGCTGGACAAATTAATGCGTCCATTGTTTCACTTCGCTCTAAACCAGCATCACATCTGCTTAAATGGCGCCCGTAACGAGGCCGACGAGATGCTATTCCCCATAAAGTGAATTAAATTATTTTTTGTACACAGCTGAAGTTAACAATCATTTTCAAGTAATCGATTTCCTAACATACATTTTGGGAGTAAGTTTGCACGACACAAGGCCTGCAAAAACAAAATGCTTCCCTGTAAATTGGCATAGGTGCACCGGCCATATTCCATTATCTGCATACAACATTGTCCGCATAGAAAGGAACTTATATACCACTCAATAACAGGACGCAGGTGAGAGATCTTTGTTACGAACCAATGGAGCGTCGCCTCGATACGGAACTCTATGCTTGGACAGTTTCTGTTTTCTGGCGCTGCATTGCGGAATCTTTCCCTAGGCTGCTAGTTAAATTGCATATTCTGCAAGAAAACGTCCATCCGTCGTGTGTTCCCAGGGGGCAAACACCAACCACGACAATCAATTCGCGTTTTCTCAAAGTCGCGTCTCTCTATACGACTTACTTTGTTGTTATATGCGTACAGCAGCGTATTTAACTGCAACAACAAAGAAACACATTCATACATACATAGGAGGTCGTTAGAGAAGGAATATACAGTGAATGGTGCTGGCGGCGGAAACAGAGTCCTAGAATTATGCCGCCCTCGTGACCTGTGCAACACCACCATGTCTCTCGATGCCGCGAACGGCAATGTGCTGATTCATGTTTATTATTTCGCAGAGTTTCGCGTAATGGCTAGGATTTTATTGCCTGGGCACATAAAAACGTTCGAAGAGTATGTAACTTCCATTTCTACATCGATGCCAATTAAATTCCGTCTCAGGCACCCTTTCTTCCCCTTTTGTGGAGAGTGTTGTCTTAGAATGTGGTTCCAGAGCGCGTCATTAAAATGTTTGAAGACATTCGAGATCTTTAATGTCCAAGCAGGGAATGGGCGAAGCTATAACATTCAATGGTTCTGGCCAGTAGTTAGAGGCAATTATCTGCTACCTTAAGCGCAATTCTGTACACTTTTTAGTGATGTGTGATTTTTCCTGACAAGGATAGGCAAGCTGCTAGGAGAGAGATATAATTAAGGGTACATTGACGAGTCTCCAGATTGATTTGGTGTTTTGTATAACCGGACTGCGGTTGCTTTTAGTAGAAGTTCGCTAATCAAATTAATTGAAGTCGCGGAATCAGCAACAGCAACTACTTTGCCAGTTTATAATGGCGAATTCAATTTATATGTTTGATGAAATGTTTTTTTTTTTTTATTTGGTAAAGATGCATACATAGTTGTTTTTGTTCTTAAATTGCCATTAACCTTGTTTATGAAGAACGTTTGGTGGAAAAAGAAAGATAAAAATCTCGAAAAAATATCGAAGGTAGGTACTGTTCTTGTATTAATTAATGTTGATAGATATTTGTTTTATTCTAGACGTTAAAGTTATGATAGTAATAAACAGAACATAACTGTGATGCATAAATTAATCAAAAACGCCTGTTTTCTTCTTCCTACGGTATGAGGTTAACAAAGTGCCGACATTGCTTTTGTCACTTGCATTGGGGCTACATGAAATGGGATCTTGATGAGGCAGCAAATCAGTTACACGATATACTCCTTTCATTGTACAGATTAACTAACCAAACTTAAGAAGAATGCCAGGAAACACTTTAACAACGAAATTGGGGCAACAAATGAGTTACTCTCAATGAATATATTCCCGACATGTCGGTAGCTGCTATGAATGGGGGGGGATATATCCCGATAACTTAGTGACAAGTGAACGAAATTATGTTTAATATTATGGTACCCCGTAACAATTCATCCACGGAAAAAGATTTTCGTGACAAAATGTCCACGACGACAATGATGCCCCCGCGAGCCGCGACAAAAGATTCATTTGCCAAAAATTATTGGCAAATTTTCATTTCACAAAGATTATTTCGCCATTTTTAGTTGCGATTATATTTACTATAATGCAAGTTATGCATTCGTGCAGATAAAATTTTTTGAGATAATAACCAAACATGACATTACGATGATAGAGAAACATATTTGAGTTACTGGCAAAATTCTGTCTGTCTGTCTGTCTGTCTGTTTTTTTTTTTATTTTTTTTTATAATTAACGCTCGCACAAGGGACTATTTGCTTCCCTTATAATGTATGTAAGTACACTGCGCGAGCATTATAATAATAGGGAGAGGAAGTACACAAGGTGTTGATTAACATTTGCTTTGAATGCTTGCAAATCAAAATGGCAAGGGATAACATCGCCAGGTAAACTATTCCATATTCGTGTTGTTCGGCTAAAAAAAGAATCCCTATATTTTACGGTACGTCCGAAATTGGGCTCAAGGGTGAACTGATGAGCATTCTTTGCGAGACGGGTATTGCGGGAGAAACTTTAAAAGGGGAGGAACTCAGCTGGCTACTTCGAGTGAACATATTTTATAAAAGAACCGATAAAATAGTAAAAGACATGAAACATTGCATCGGTGTTCGAGTGGGGCAATTGTTTCAGCAGCAGTTCTATTTCCTATCAATCTTAACGCTCGATTTTGTATTATATGAAGCAGGTGAAGCGATGTTTGCGAAGCACATGCATAGAGGTGGGAGTTATACACGAGTTTAGGGCGTTTAAACGCTTTATATACTTCATACATCGATACAGAAAGCCTAAGCACTTAGCAGAATCTTTGGCGGTCTCGAATGTATGGTCCTTCTAAAGGAGGTCGTCGTTACAAACATGCCGAGTACTGAAAGCTTTTCGGTTTCTTCGATGCAAGTGCCATTCATGGACAATGGCATTGAGGGTATGTTTAGCTTTAACGACAGAAGACAGCATTGAGTTTTTGAAGCATTAAACTCCACACTCTTCCTATTACCCCATTTGACAATGCTGTATAAATCGGAGTTTAATGAGCTTGACATACGGCACCGTTGCAATTTTACGTCCGAAGGCGAATGACGTGAATTATCTAACGAATGGGGAATGGCCGGTAGAGTTAAGTGGATTAGAAGTAACAGACATAAGATCATATATATAAAAATGAGGAAAAGAGTCGGAGACAGAACAGAGCCCTGGGGCACACCAGCATTTATTTTGTGGGAATCAGACTTAAATTCGTCCAATACAACTTGTATTGAATGGTCCAGAAGATAGCTTCTAATCCAAGGAACAAGAGTATCATCGATCCCAAAAGGACGCATTTTGGATAAGACAGCTTCATTCCAAACTCTATCAAATGCCTTGGAGATATCAATAGCAATAATCTTACTTTCACCAAAGCGATGTAAGGATTTGTTCCACTGTTCGGTGAGATATGCCATCATATCACTAGTGGAACGATTACTGCGAAAGCCATACTCACGGTCATGGAGTAGCTTTAGGTCTTCGAGATATTTCTTAAGCTGACGGTTAATCAGCGGTTAATGACCTTAGAAACAAGGGACGTAAGTGCTATGGGTCGGTAGGAGTATGTATCTATGGATGTATTTTGGACTGTAGCCTTAACAGTTGCTCCAATCGTCTTCAAATTCAGAACTTAAGGTTATTTTGACATTCTACTAATGAATTATAAGTACGAGTGAAAGGTTCCAAAAGTGACACTAGACCATGTGGTATTGTAGAGTAAGGGCAACAAAAATTAATGGATTTCCCTATGATTTTTCGTAAACAAAACAAAATTGTGTGTTTTCAATTATTTTTTGGATTTTGCATTTTTAAAGAAATTTTGTTATTTCCAATGTTACCATATTCGGATTTTAAAGTATCTTGTTCAATTTCTAACGTAATAATGAATTTATTTTTTTTGTATTTAAACGTAGGTAGGTGCCTATTAACATTTCTATTGAAGGAAAAATTAGTAAAAGTTAATGTTTATTCAAAACGGCATTTTACTGCTTACGATCCTACATTGGTACGGTCTATGATTTGCTTCCTTCTGACTGCTAACACTTTATATACATCTTTCCAGTTCTGTCTTTTTCTAACATTGATATGTGTTGAATACATTTCCCCGACTAAAAGTCTACATTGCGAAATAGCGAGATAGCGAAACTAGATGGCGCTAGTTGAAACACCCATCTTGATAGTACTATAGATAATATATCGTCGGCTTACAAGCAAAACTGACCAACTGCCAAAAATTGTATTTTGTGTTATTGATGTCAAATATAATAAAAAATCCAGAAGAAAATTCTGTTAAAACTGCCTATCTTGTATTTCGCCTAAAAATATGCAAACTTATATCAATTGTTGGTTGACTATCTGCTTTAATGTAAAAAAAAATTAGGAAGAACTGACCAACTTCAGGTAGTCACTTTTTCCAGAAAAAAGATTGTTTTTTAGTAGATACCGTATTTATACAAGAATGAACTGTCATAAATTTGTTTGCTCTTAATGACAGTTATTCCGTGGCCTGCTCACATGAATCAAAGAATATAAGATTATTATTTCATTTTGCTTGTGACGTCAACAGAATTTTGGAAATCGAATAACAGCTGTGCGGAAGGTGCAATTTTGTGTTCTTTGATTCATGGTCTGCTCATTTCAATTCTGAATCTGGTAAGAATAAGACACGTTTGAAATTTGTGATCACTTTTGCTGCAAAATGATATCCAGAGGTAAACTACTTGTGGAATTAGCTAAAAAAGCAAACAAGGTTTTAGATGGAGGTAAGATTAACAGGCGTGGTACTAATGCCGTTCTCTAATTTTTCTTGTCAACTATGAAGATCAAAATATTTCAATCGAACCCATGCCGTCTACATCAAGGCCACAAGATGAAAGTGACAAGGATAATATGGATTTTTCAGATTCCAGCCTAAGCCCAACCTTAGCAGCTCTGAATCTGATGAAAAAAGCCCTGAGACAGAAAGAGATTCTTTAAAACGATGGAAGGAAAGGAAAATGTCTAAATGGAAGCGCAGCATTAATAAAGAGAAGAGAAGGCAAGGATTGCCATATAAAACTGCCGGAAAAGAAAAACCACCGAAAATTCCAAAACCAATAGATTGCAGTAAATGCAGGTATAAATACACAGAAACTTTTATTGAAGTTATGAGGAGTAAAATTTGCCGAGAGTATTGGAAGTTAGACTATGACCGCCAAAAAGATGTGTTGATAAACATGGTATGTGAAAGTGCAGTAAAACGCCCAACCACTAGTACATTAGTGAAGAAGAAGGAATTCAGCAGATCTTATTATTTTTTTTAACTCAAATGAAAAAAGCAGGTATGTAAGAATTTCTTTTCCAAAACTCTCTGCATCAGTCATGGGCCAGTTGACTCTGCCATGTCCGGGAGGAGTGAGTATGGAACTTTTATAAAACCTGACCAACGTGGTAATAGAACTCTTTCAAATAAAACACCAAAAAAAGTTCTTGATGAAATAAAAGCCCACATAGAAAGGTTTCCAGTTACTGAGTCACACTACTGTAGAAAATCTTCCAAAAGGAAGTATTTGGATGAAAAGTTGTCTATAGTCAAAATGCACAGCTTATTTTTGGAAAAGTTTGAAAAAGAATCCATTGCTCCTGTATCAGAAATTACATATCGGCGGTATTTCTGTCAAAACTATAATTTATCATTTTTTAAGCCGAAGAAAGACAACTGCTTAACATGTTCCAATTACAAAAAAAAAACAAAGGAAAACCAAGAGCTATACAAAGCACATATTTTACGAAGAGATGAGGCAAATGCTGCTAAGAATAAAGACAAAAAACGCACAAATTCTGATAAAACTTTTGTTCCTGCAACATTTGACCTGCAAATTGTTTTGCAGATTCCATCTAGCGACGTTGCTCCTATGTATTACAGCAGAAAACTTTGTGTCTATAACTTGACTGTCTATGAAGCCGCTCTTCCAAACGAAGCTCACTGTTTTACATGGACTGAGATTAACGGACAACGATGAAGCTCGGAAATCGGTTCCGCTCTTTTAAGATGGCTCAGTTCAATGCCTAGCACTGTAAAAGAAGTGTCGTTATTCTCAGACACCTGATCCGGCCAGAACAGAAATCAGTATATTGCAGCATTATTTCTCTTTGTTGTTCAAAACACTCATTTGGACACAGTGCAGCATAACTTTTTAGAATCGGGCCATTCGCACATGGAGGTAGATTCGATGCACAGTGCAATTGAATCTGCCGAAAAATTCGTCGAAGTATTTACCCTGCACGACTGGATTAATATTTTCAAAATGGCACGTTTAAAAAAAGGGAAGAAACCTTATGAAGTCACAGAACTCTTGTACGAGGACTTTAAAAACTTAAAAGAGTTGGCCAAAAAAATTGTTAAAAATCGTTGCATTGATGAAGATGGTAACAAAGTTCAATGGCTCAAACTTAAATGCATGCGTTATGAGAAAACGCAGCCAGGAATAATCAAATTCAAATACAACTATGGTGAACAATTCAAGACTTTTGTTTTGACAAATTTTCAAGACTTCAGACAATTTAGAGAGACTAACACTCCAGACACTCTTACTGCTTTATATAAAAAAGAAATACCAATATCCGCCGCAAAAAAAAAGGACTTAGTGAAACTTTGTACAACTGAAGCCATTCCTGAAATTTACCATTCTTGGTACAACAGTTTACCTTCCTCTGCAAAGACAGATCACCACCAAGAAGCAGCAGAAGGTTCTGAGACAGAATCCGACTTCGATGAGCAACACTTTTTTCTCTTAAGAGCTCTTATTTGTTAGCATTATTAACCTTTTTCTCAAAAAACTATTCATTTATTTTTCTGTTTAATTACATCAAAAAATCGCTAATAAAAGATAAAAATTGATCCGTTTTTTTATGTTTTAATAATAGACTTGACATAGATAGTAAATGCCTATGTTATTCTTATCGCAAACGTAATTTCAGGAAAAATTGACTATCTGCTGTTTTTAACAAAATCTAAACAATTTTTTTTTAATTTTCAGCTAATCCATCATACTGTGTATATCTTTGATTATAGTATAAAAGAAAATCAAAAAGAATCGCAGTTATCATCATAAATTTAATAATTTAAAGAAAACAAAAAATTTGTTTTGCGTTTTCCCACAAACTGCATTTTTGCAGATAGTCATTATTGCTTGTAAGCCGACGATATATACTATGGCTTATCTCCAAAAGCACACTGATTTTTTTCCCAAAAATTCTTAGAGCCGTTTTTGAGCAAAATAAGCTTTTACATAACGGTCATATGACAGGTACCGTTTATTATTGAGCTAAAACAAATTGAAAAACGCGCTCTGTAGAATGCCAAAACAACCTTATGTTCCAAATTTGAAGACGAATGCCCTAACCGTGCAGGTTGTAGCCCAAAATACATAAGTACAGACATACAGACAGACAGACAGAATTTTGCCAGTAACTCAAATATGTTTCTCTATCATCGTAATGTCATGTTTGATTGTTATCTCAATTTTTTTAATTTTTTAATCTGCACGAATGCATAACTTGCATTATATTTATAAATAAAAAATAAAAATTCTTTGAAATTTAATACTCACTCAAATAAAAAAAAGTTAAACATCAATTTTACCTGAAAAGAAATAAAAATACAATTATGTATTAAGTTAACATTAAGAAAAAAATTATATTATATTTATGGTAAAGTAATGTAAATGTCCTTTAAATTATAATACCTGAAACAAATAATTATGAGCACCTGTCCATTATAATACAAATGTATTGTATCAATATTATTCGGTATTAATTTACCAATGCCGTTATTAAGCGTACGGCCACTTATATTTAATTAAAAAAATATATGCGGATTTCGATCCTCGTCAATTCAGGGTTTCATCCCAAAATTCTATAGGGTTGCCACTCAAATTGCAATGAATTTCCAATTAATTTCAATTAAAAACCAATTTAATCCTTTTTTGCCAACACGGATGGAATAATCGTTACATTTATCTCTTAATTTAAAAATTCAGCCTTCTGTTGCATCGTCGTCCATTAAAAAGGATGGGCGAGAGGATATCAGTCTATATCCATGCATTTTCAGAAAAGTTTAAAATGTAAACTTACGTCAAATGAATTCATTTTTCATCGTCAGTCAGTTTGAAGCTGACAATTTTCTTGGTTTCAATTTTATTATTTAAGGTTTGAAAGTGAAATTAAAAGAAGAAACTGTTAGTTAGTTTTTCATTAAAATTTAAATAGACAAGAATGTGCAATACCTTACGATAAACCAAGGCAAAAAGAATTAGGACTTCTTCAAAGACAAACAGTTATAGTTGTGTTTAAAATACTAAAGCACTTACAGTTAGTTTCTGCCATTTTGTAAATTCTTAAAAGCCAAAACAAATTGTTAACCAGTTTTATCATAAGCTTTTCAAAACCTATTTTCTATTATTTTGTTTTGAAAACAAAACCAACAAGAGAACCCAAACTAGGCAACCCTAATTAAAGTGCAAAATATTTATATGTATTTAAGGATATGACTCTTTCGCAAAGTTTCATCTACAGCTGTTGCTTGTGGTATATACACGTATACAGAGCCATCTAATACATGGTAATGAATTTTAGCTCATTAAGGTATATCCTGGAAAATTGGATGACGAAAAGCAGCCACCATCTAAATTCGCATCATTAAGCAGGAAGATATTATGTGTTTGTGTGTGTATGGGCGGGTGTGTGTATGTGTCGCCTTATTAAAGTGCTTCATTCGGTTATCTTAGGGTTGAGGGTTTACCTCGCTCAAAGTAATTTCCTTAATATGTGTATGAAATTTTGTATACGCTTAAGATTGGTTCTTGTACTTGGGGCCTCGCTAAACAAGGATAATTACAACTCGAGTCGAAAGGATGGTGCAAGGCAAGTAATTTCATCAGCAGCAGAGTAATTTCTGTACTTTGCCTAGGTTAAGGTGAATATCGCCAGTTCTTTTGTTAGACTTTAGAGAAATGTTTATGCTACAGTAAGTCTGTTCTTTGAAGGTTCAACCATATCAGCAAATACTTATGTTAACCACAATTAAGGAGAAAAGGAATGCTGCATTTAAAATTTTGGGAAAAATCATTGGTTACTTCTGCTTCTTCAGAATTATGTATCAAAATCTAGTACAAGACAACTGAATTTTCAAAGAAACCTTTAAACAAAAACTTTTGCTGAAATCCACCTACATGTTGTCGTCCTTATTCGACTGACAATAACATCCGTCTGTTGGTGTAAGAAAGCGTAATCCGCTGCTGTTCCTTAATTAATTATTTGCTAAGCATATTGCTATCCCCTAACACTCTCTAACACACAAGGACGACGACTACGACGACGAGGACGAGAAGCATTGAGGTACTCATTAGGACGAAATTTGCATCAATGCTAAGACCTTTACAAAACCCCATTGACACACAAAAAAACCAACGGAGAAGGTGAAGGAAACTTCGGCAAAAGTTTGTTCACAACACGGACACCACTATTCCATAATATAGCATAGAGCTTTGCTATGCAATTATCAGGATGTTCTGCTGACATCCCAATAGAGTTCTTCAAATGAGCTTACTCAGCTTATGAGTTTTGGTATTATGTGTGTTTTTCCGTAGTTACTTCCTTACTGATTTATACCAAACAAAATAATCATAAATTGACTCCAGGATGGACAAGTGTGTACATAATATGTATGTGTGGCAGAACCACTGAATCCGAAGAAAATAAAGTTTTACCTAATTTGGTAAAATTTCCCAGCCTCAAATGACTCTGTTGAGGATTTTATCCAAACATTCCAGAAATAAAGAGACTTATGGTTGATGGTTCCTTGGAGAGCGGGGAACGGGTATTTTCAGCAGTTGTCGTTTATTCGTTTATGGGTGGTGAATTATTTTTAGAGAGAAAGAAGCAACTTGTACGTAATATGAATTTGTTGTCCTTTTTTGGGACTTGGAATTGGTCTCGGAGGAGTTTGGGAATTTGTTGTTTCGTGTTGACAGATTGTGATTTCAATTTAATTTTGCAGATAAATCTTTGTTAATAGAATCAAGTTAGGTTGTGATTCCAGCCAAACAGAGGTTTTTGTTAAGTCCTGCCATTAATTCCACATTTTCCGACAGTATTTTTGTTTACATTAATGAGCAGAAGGTATACGGAGCAGAAGTCTGCTCAGATGAGAGCTTTATTTTATAAAGTCTACCGAAGTGCTTTTAGGCTTTAGACGAAAATATAACAAACGGTTTTGAAGAAAATAAGGGTTGATAACTAACCTGATACTTGAAGCTTTCAAGCAGTCTTAACAAACTGGATAAATCTCAGGTTGAATCACTTGTCGTGGCAGAACTATCAACAATAATGAACATAATAATAGAACAGCTGTGACATTCGGATTTCCTCACAAGTTTATGCGTTATGCATTGGAAGCAGTTGGCATGGCTAGTCCTCTCATCCATGCTTTTATCCATACCTTGGCATCTACCCAAGTTCATTTCGTCACCAGAGAGAATGTCAATAGGACCGGCAAGAAATAGCGAAAGGATTTTAAAAAGCCCATTTTGAAGGACAAAATATTTTCAGTGCACGATTTTTTCATCACGGTAGCATTAGCCTTGATGCTAAGTGAAACTATGCAGAATGTTTCAATACACGTACATTAGACGGCTATAAAGAGATACATATGTATGTACAGTAGATACATAGACCAAACAATACGACAGTTCAATTAAAAAGTCTGTAATTATAAGATTAAAAAATAGAAATAAATCATTTCAACTCAAGGTCGGATGTACATAATCTCACCTGAATAATGATACACAATATATATGTAAAAGATTCTGAACTTTTAATTTTCGGTATTTCTTTCCTGACAAATTAAATAAACTAAAATTGACTTTTATTATTTCATTTGCTATGAACCTGGATTTTGTACTTGCGATTATATCTACTATTATAAGGCAAGTTATGGATTCGTGCAAAAAAAATTCAACAATCAAATATGACATTAAGATAATAGAGATGTCGAACAAAGTGGGTCCGGAAATTCCGTCCGTTTATTTTTTTTTTTTTTAGTATTTAATTGGTAGTATCTCGGGGGTGTTTTTCCTTTTTGCTCTAGACCGAAAAATAACGATACCTGCCATACAATCTTAAAAAAAAGTTTGATTTTCTCGAAAACGGCTCTAACGATTTTGATAAAACTTTCAGGGTGCTATTTTTTTTTTATTCAAATGCGGTTTTATCGTAAACCATTATCTCGACTTCAATAAACTTCAGCAAGACATTTATAATTCAACTAATATTACATTTCAAATTTTTTTAAAAACTTTTTTTTGGATTTTTTAAATTTTCAAAAAAAAAATAAGTTTTCGGAATATTTTGAAAATTGGTTGATTGAATTTTTTTAAAATAATTTTCCCAGGGGAAAACTACAGATTTTCTTATAATGACATACTAAAAAAAATTAAATATTTTTTCAAAAATTTTTCCAAAAAAACCACTTTTAAAAAAAACTGGTGGAACGATTTTCAATATTTTTTTCAGTATTTATATTTATTTATATTTTCAATATTTTTTTTTCGTCGATAGACTTTTAGTTTTCAAATTTTATTGCATACTTGGTTTTTCCGAGAATTAAAAATTATTAATTAATTAATTAAAAAAAATGGGCACGATTGGATCGCACCTACTTGCTCGCCTGCATCACTAGTCACTTCACTGACGATTGAACGAAAACTGTGAAAAACGCATTGGAAGGCAAGATCTTTGACAGAAAGAAGTAACATTTGTGTTGAAAATAACATAGTTTGAACTTATAAAAACTATCAAAACCACAATACTTAACAGTTTTTAGTAGAAATGAAGTAAGCCATCACACGTCTTAAATAACAAAGAATTTATAAAAAAATGTATTTCGAAAATTGTAGGACCGGTTTTGAAAAAATCCAGTTTTTTTATTTTTAGTTTTTTGAAAAAAAAAAAATTCTGAAATTTGTGTATGCAGTTTTTAAAGTTTATTAATAAACGTGTGATTAAAAAAATTAAAATAATTTTTTTTGATTAGATTTAAAAATATTGATTTTTCAAAAATTAATTTTTATTAGATAAAAAAGTTATTAAAAATGTTGATATGCAGAATTAATTTGGCTACCTAGGTCTTCTCATATATAAAATTTGATAGGAATCCAAAGAGCCGTTACCGAGAAAGCCCACAATAAAAAAAACCGTTATATGAAAGGTACTGTTAATAGACTTTTCCCGTAAATTTGGTTCTAATCAAAATATAGCCAATACCAACAACAAAAATTCTCAAAAAATTTCATCAAAATCGTTGGAGCCGTTTTCGAGAAAAATAAGGTTTTTCTAAACGATCATATGGCAGGTACCGTTATTTCTAGGCATAAAAATAAAATTTCAATTCCCCCTCAAAATAATTGCACACACCAAGTTTGAAGATAATCGCTAAAGCCGTTTAGGCTGCAGCTCGTTATACATACTGACAGACAGACAGACAGACAGACATTTTTTCTCGATCACTTTTTTAGACTTCTCTATGATCGTAATATCATGTTTCATAGTTATCTCAATTTTTTTATATTCACGAATCCTAAACTAGACTTATAGTCCCTATAATCGCAAGAAAAAAGTGATGTGACCGCACATATGAGCAAGAACGTGCGTTCCAGTCGTGCAATTTATTTTTATTGAAATGAGAGACTCTGAGCGTCATGCATATAGTTTGACTGTTCTTTTGGCTAAATTGCTTAATTTGAAATGTTCAATAATGAGTCGTCATCATCAATAGTACAAAAACGTGAATTTTATCCGCGCCTCATCCAACACGTTTTTCCATACATCCCGATTACTGGCCGACGCTAAGCCGTCCAGTTGGGCAACCTGGTCTACGCTATCTTTCCAACGTTTTTGTTTTTGCCACCTGGCTCGATATGGGTGAAAGAGTATTATACACCTGGTAGAGTTTACCGATAATGACGATGTCGTCTGCTTAGGCCTATATTAGTGACTTAGTGACGAAAGTATCTCCTGTTGACGAGTCAGATTGACGAATTGCTTTCTCCAACGCCAGGTTGAAGAGAATGGACTTATAACGGGTGATTTTTTGAGGTTAGGATTTTCATGCATTAGTATTTGACAGATCACGCGGGATTTCAGACATGGTGTCAAAGAGAAAGATGCTCAGTATGCTTTGACAACAAATTTTATTACCAAAATCAGTGTTCGGTTCATTCACCGTAACGTTGCGTCCAACAGCATCTTTGAAAAAATACGGTCCAATGATTCCACCAGCGTACAAACCACACCAAACAGTGCATTTTTCGGGATGCATGGGCAGTTCTTGAACGGCTTCTGGTTGCTCTTCACTCCAAATGCGGCAATTTTGCTTATTTACGTAGCCATTCAACCAGAAATGAGCCTCATCGCTTAACAAAATTTGTCGATAAAAAAGCGGATTTTCTGCCAACTTTTCTAGGGCACTGATTTTGGTAATAAAATTCAATGATTTGCAAGCGTTGCTCGTTAGTAAGTCTATTCATGATGAAATGTCAAAGCATACTGAGCATCTTTCTCTTTGACACCATGTCTGAAATCCCGCGTGATCTGTCAAATACTAATCCATGAAAATCCTAACCTCATAAAAATCACCCGTTATATGCATAAATTTCAACCCTTGTTTCTGCTCCAAAATGATAGGGTCCTCCGTGATGTAACCGTGGGCGCCTTATATGTATATGTATACGTTTACGTTCAGATTCAGACAGCAGTTCGCATTCATCATCTAACCAATCACTCTGCGACTACTGCCTAAGATTGTGTGATCAATTCTAGTGACTGTTCTTAAGGCATGACCATTTTCATCTTCGCCCAGTAGTCTGTCCCCAGGACTTGTTCTTTACTCGTCCAGCTCTTCAAGAGCTAGTCTTAGCGCGCAACAGTGGGTGTTGCTTTTATTTTTATAACCTAGGCTGACGTTTTGATTCGATTCTGAGCGGCAGATGCAATACTTCTTTGCAAAGCAACAAGATAGTGATCCAAGTCAATGACACGTTTATAGTGGCGAAAATCTATCTGATGCCCAGATGGTTTTCTAAATATATTTACGCGGGAGCATAGTAGTTGCAATGAACAATTTCGTGGATGCTGCCATTTTTCTGACTCATAGTCTATTGTCATTAGTGTTCGCATGCAAACTATAGGAGAGGAGCATATTATACTGCCTGAATAAGTGAATACCGGCTCCTTACCTAATTTGGGGTTGAAATTGCTAAGGATGATTTTAACGTCATACCCTGGGCAGGCATTGAGGACTCTCTCTTCAAATTTGCAGTAGGAATCTTTTTCGTCTTCTTCAGACTCTTGAATAGTTGCGTGAACATTTATAAGGCTGATGAATTGCCTCGCACACGAAGGGTGCATTGCATAAGTCTATCGGTTATTGCATTAAAGCAGACGGCTGAAAACCGATGACCAAAAATTGAAACACAAATTTGGCGAATACAATTTTTGTTCAAACAAACTCCTCCTAAAATTTCAACAGAAGCCTTAAAGTTTAAAAGCTGCTTCTTCAAATTTTACTTTAAATAACCGACACGTAGAATGGTGGTTTAAGATCATAAAAGATTTAAGTATGTTTGAGGTTACAAGTCCGAAGACTCGTCTTACAGTTGTTATGTCAACTTTTTTTTGACGGGAAGTTTTATCCGTTATGCAAATTGACGTAAAATTATTTCCATGCAAAGATTTTTAAAATGTTAAGCAAACAAAAAAAAATTAAAGCAATTTTCTCTGCCGTCAAGGATTCGGAAAATGTTCCATGTGCCTAATAGGATGGTGTAACTTAAAATACCTAAATAGCGTTTCTCCCTTAGAAAATATCATCAGAAAGGAAAAACTAAAAGATACACACAGTCAAACATAGTCCTTTTGTAAAAGCCCACAACCCCCTCTATGTTCTCCTTGCGAAATGCAAATTCATCATTTGTGTGCATAAACTTCAATATAATTGCCCAGGAAAATTCCTTTCTAATAGCAATAAGACAGAAGCTATTTCAATTAAGATAAATGGTCCTTAAAAGACGCATTTCAATCAACTTCGCTAAGATGATACCACCGACGGACGTAGAAGAAAAGCTATCCCATCTACCTTTCTAAAGAGAATTTCCTCTCATATTATACGCGTCCCGTAAAGTACACCCTGAAGATGTTGGCCAGATGATTGAGGGAAGAAGATGAAACATTATTGTTGGACACTTGGTTTGAAAATGCAATTATCTTAGTTTTGCCTTGCAACACAAAAGAGGATGCTAAGGGGGAGAAACTTCATCAAAAATATACCTCACATCTATTCTTGTCATCTTGTCTCGTGTTGTCTGTCTGCGACTTGAAGCACTGCAACTAGCTGTAGCTGTAGATACTGAAGCGCAGAAATATCAGAAATCAAATTGAAAATAATGGAGAAAGGGGAACCTATCCAGAACGGGAATTTTATTTCGTTGCCAAGGGAGCTGAGTTTGGAATTGAATTTGAGGTATGGGAGGGTGCAGGATGAAGACACTACAAGGAACTGTGACTGGATCTGGATGCTTGCATCTATAGATGGCCATTATTTAATTTTCTACTCAACTCTCGTTTTTGTTCGTTAGTGTTGCTTCTGTACTGACTTGTCGTTGTCGTCGTCCTTGTCGGAAATTTTAATATTATCGTCCATCATTCGGGGAGTGGATGGTATAATAAATTGACTCATTGCATCAAAAGAAGCTCTTTGTTCCGATGACGAACCACCAATCACTTTGTAATGTTTGACATTTATCTTATCAGCTTAAGATATTTATCTACTTTGGATGAAAAGATATAGAAAAATAGCCCAGATCATCGTCTTTTGAAACCAGTGGTGTTAGTTTCCGCTGAAATATGCGTATATCGCACACGAAATCCTAACTTGTAAATGCGATGTTTGATGTTGAGACCCTTATAATATTGATACAAGTAGCGCACGCGAGAGAACCCTGGGGCACGTCAGCACTAGCGACAGCGAGGAGGAATACCTGTTAGGAAGTATAGGGACCATCTGCACTAGCGGGTTTGTTTATATACAACAAGATCTCGAAGGACTCTCAACTAGTTCCGAAATTAACCAGTCCCAAAGAATGGTTAAGGTTCTCAAGTTCAAAGAGTAATATTGCCTACCTTGCTGCAAAGTGAGCCCCGAGATTATTAGCATTTTATGAAGAGCTTATCATAGAATTATCGTTTGAAAATAAGCGTTGGAACTTTCTCGACCAATAGGGGTTTTGCTTACCTTTTAATTAGTGATGAAACATAGTGGCGGCGTTAGGATGTAAAAGGAGTTAATGATGTACATTGATTTTAAAGTTCTGCAGTTAAAAACGGGAGGAAAAGATATTCTTGCAAGTGCAAGACATTACACATTCGTGTCGTACGGCTAAAAAAAGAATCCTTGTATTATGTATTTGAAAATACGTCCAAATTTGGCCTAAAAGGTAAATGGGTATTCCTAGCAGTGCGAATATGAAGTTTGAATCATTCCAGGGAAGCAATAAAAATAGCGGTTATATATTTAAGCAAGCATTATTATACGGCGAGGTTAATTATCACAATGCGTAAGAAGAGTGAAAAGCGTGATTTTTATTTGCGATTATAAGTTCAAAGTTCAGCAGTAAGCAATGCAAATTATCAAACGATTCTGATGACATCGAGCAAATATGTGTATGTGCAAGTTCTAAAGGTTTTTGTTCTAAGGATCTTTATTTTATTGTAAGCTATATTAGACCACGTAGTCCCATAGATATATATTCTATTAACATATCAAATATTTTGTCTTTAGTTAGTGGATTAACGACTGATCAGTATCCTTGCATATTAGGTGATTTCAATCTTGGTGAAATCGATTGGTGCTTCGTAGAACACGAACAAATATTAGTTCCATTTAACGTTCATAAGGAAATTGAAAGTTTAGTCGTCGATTCATTATCTTCACTTGATCTCCTTCAAATTAATATTATTAAAAACTATCTGGGAAGAATTCTTGATCTTGTTTTTACTAATAATGATTTAAAATATTACATTGAAACTTGTCCAATTCCCATTATTAAATAATTCTGTTCACCACATTGCTTTTGAAATAATTTTTGAATTTTATGAATATGCACATGTTACTCCTTTTAAAGAGAAAAAAATTAACTTTGTAAATGTCGATTTCATTGCTTTAAATAACTACTACAATACATTTGATTGGGAAAATATTCTTCAAAATGGTTCCCTTGCATAAAATGTACACAAGTTTCAAAAGTCTTCTTTTCGAAGGCATAGAACTTTTCGTCCCAATTTTAATAAAAGGCACGACTGGGTCGCACGTACTTGCTCCTATGTGCTAATCCTTTTTAAGTGCAGGCGTCTTTTTGACAAAGATTTAGTTTTAATGTTTTTTGACGTGCAACTTCTTTAGAATCGTTGTGGTTTGAAGCTCGAACGAACATGCGTCCCGATAAAGGGATAAGCACATAAATAGTGTATTATCTTTCCACTTGTTGTTTACTGATTATAATATAATTTGCTAATAGAAAGATATAAAGGACTTTTTTCAGTTCAATTTTCATTTTGGTATGGACAAATTTGAACAACTGGCATAAAGATTCGTGGGAATCAGCAGTAGGGCAATAATGCTAGGTATAAGGACCTATATAGGTCTCAATAACAATAATTTACTTTTTGAAATTAAATTAATTAAAATAGCTTAATTATGTTTGATGGATCGATAAACGTATGGTGTGGGTAGGTATTAATGGAATTTATTAAGGAATATTAGGTACCTATAATAAGGTTGGAAGGAAGGTAGGTACTAAAATTAAGATAGACATTCCAACTACTGTGAAGCGAGTGGGTATAGACAATATTAAAAGTTAACACAGTGGTTTTGTTTATTTATAGGTAGGTGTAAACTTTAGTTTTCTCGATTGAAAGTTTTCCATTCAGTAGTAATCTAATAGTTTTTTTTTATTTGTTAGTTGTTTTTGTGTGTTAAAAACAGGCTTCCTTATTTATATTGTGTGCTTTTATGATGATAAAATTCTTTAAAATACGTAGGTATGTATGTAGGTTGTCACCTTCTTTTATTTGACTAAAGGCTAGGGCTTAGCCGAAATATGAAATAAAATGTTGGGGAAAAATTTGTATGAAATCAAAAAAACACTATTCATAACGTTTTTTGGAAAAAATGTTGTAAGCCATCTTGTTTCTTTTGCTGTTTTCTATTTTATGAATTTTTCATTTCAAAATCGTTCGACCAGTTTTTTCAAAAAAAATGTTTTTTTTGAAAAACTTTTCGAAAACATATTTTAAAATTTTTTGGAGTATGTCAATTTAAAGAAATCTATAGTTTATACTAGGAGAAAAATTTAAAAAAAATCTACTGATCCGTTTTCAAAATATTCAAAAAACAAAATATTTTTTTTTTTAAATTATTAAAAATTAAAAAAAAATGTTTTTGAAAATTTTAATAAACAATATTATTTTAATATTAAAACACTACATATCTTGAAAATTTCATCAAAATCTGTCAATTAGTTAACGAGAAAGTCTGATTTAAGAAAACCGGTCATATGGGAGGTACCGTTATAAAACTTTTTCTGAAAAATCCATAGATTTTACATAGAAAACATCATTCTGAAAGTTTTATCAAAATCGTAGGAGCCGTTTTCGAGAAAAATAAGATTTTCATTAAACGTTAAATGGCAGGTACCGTTAGTTTTGGAGCTAGAATGCCGATTCCAAAAACAATATACCAAGTTTGAATCAAATCGGCCCAACCGTTTAGGCTGTAGATATCGATACGGACAGACAGACAGACAGACAGAGAGACAGACAGACGGACGGAATTTCCGGACCCACTTTTTTTGACTTCTCTATCATCGTAATGGCATGTTTGATTGTTTGATTTTTTTTTTTTTTACGAATGCATAACTTGCCTTATTCCCTATAAATCGCAAGTAAAAAAAGAAGAAGATATTCAAGCTACCATGGCAAAACAGAAGGTTAAAGAATTTGGAAAATGCCAAAAACAAAGCATTCAAGCGTTTTAAATTAACAGGTCTAAATGAGGATAGAGATCGGTTCCGCCAATTCAGAAAAGAATTAGATTTCCTAAATTGTTTTTTATATAGGCAATATATAAGTGCAACTGAATCTAACATAAAAGAAAATAGTAAATCATTTTGGATTTTTATGAATTCGAAGCGCAAAAATGCTTCACAATTTCCACAGTCGATGGAATATGAAGATGAAAAATCTAATGACTTACAATCTTCTTGCCATCTTTTTGCAAATTTTTTTAAAGCTTCAAAGCTTATTTTTCTCGTAAGCGGCTCGAAGAATTTTAATGAAAAAAATCTGTGTACAATTGTAGGTAGGTGTTATATTTTGGTGAAAAAAAATGTTTAGATGGTGGGCTAAAAACAGTACCTCCCATAAACCGTTTTTTTTTTCTTCGACTGTCTGGAGAAATGGTTGACCGATTTACAATCAAAATTGATATTCAGGAAGATGTACATATGTATAGCCAAAGAAATTTTACTATAAAATATTTTTGAAAACTTTTTTTGTATTTTGAATATTTTTTTTTAAATCAATGTTTCAAAAACGGGTAAATGATTTTTACTTGCGATTGAAGGCAAGTTATGGATTCGTTCAAAAAAAATTCTTACAATCAAACATGACATTACGATGATAGAGAAGTCGAAAAAAATGGGTCCGGAAATTCGGTTGCCCGTCTGTCTGCCTGTTCGCATCTCTACAGCCTAAGCAACAAATAGGCCGATTTGCTTCAAACTTGGTATTTATTATTTACTTGGTTGGTAGTATCTCGGGGGGTGTTTTTCATTTTTGCTCTAGGTCGAAAAAATCGTACCTGCCATACAATCCTTAACAAAAAGTTAGATTTTCTCGAAAACGGTTCTAACGTTTTTGATAAAACTTTAAGTGTTCTATTTTTTTACAACACTACATTTTTCAGTTAGAATTACTTTGTTTTCGATTTTTCTTCTATAATGTTAACCCCTATAGGACCGTTTTTATTTTTTCGGCTTTCTCGAGAAATGCTTAATCAATTACAATCAAATTTGATATTTAGGAAAATTTAGATAGCCAAACTAATTCGGCATAAAAAATATTTTCGAATAACTTTCTGTTTATTGGTAATCATTTAAAAAAAAAATTATTTTTTGAAAAATCGATATTTCTAAAACGGGTATTTGAATTATTTTCTCAGTTTTGTTTTTAAATTCAAGCAATTTTTGTGTTTAAGTTTGCAATTTAAAAAGTTGATAAAAATCGTTCCTACAATTAAAAAAAATACACTTTTTCACATTTTCTTAAGAAATAAAATTGCGTCTAAATTTTTCCGCTGAAAACTATTTTACATCCTTTTTTTGAAACAATCAAAAAAGTCAGAAAAATCGAATAAAAACTTTAAAATTTCTTTAATATTTTTCAAATTTTATTCGAAGCTGTGACCGAACTTAAGAGCAAGTACGTGCGATCCAGTTGTGCAATTTATTTTTTTTAAATTAAGGTTTTTTGTGCTTAAGTTTTCATTCTTGAAGTATTTTAATTTAATTTAAAAAAAAAAAGAAATCCTACGATTTAAAAATAAAAAATCAAACTTTTTCACAAAAATGTATCTACGTACTTTTCGAACAATCAAAAGTCACAAAATTCGAATAATACTTTGGTGTTCCCTTAATAATTTTCAATTTTATTCGACGATGTGACCGCACATATGAGCAAATACGTGCGATCCAGTCGTGAAATTCATTTCTTAGGTGGATGTTCTATGTTCGCAACTATTTTCGTCTTCAGAAACGTCATTATAACAGCAATCTCCACGAAGTTCGAAGTTCGATTGGAAATTTGAGATTATTTTGGTGCACCCTGTATATAACGGTTCTGACATCGGGTTTTACAACAACAATTCGGCAACATTTTCGTATATAAAACTCCAAAAGGTTTGAGATATTAAGGAAACATTTAAGAAACAAAGAAATGAAATGTTTCTTAAATGTTTCTGAATTATTTGTTCGAAAAATATTTTTAAAATGTTTATGAAATGTTTCTCTGTTTCCCACCCGAACGGAAAACTTTGTTTATTTCTCAAGCATTCTAGTTTAGTCGAAAAAGATGAAAAGTTGGTGTTAGGGTGAAGGATGGGGAAGGAGGTATATGGATCTAAAAATTAACTAATAGATATCAATACCAATACGGTTTGAATATGGTTGGTTTCCATAAGAGGAGAGAACTGCTTTTGTTGATTGGGGTTGGTCGATTGAGGGGGGTGTATTTGAGCGTGTCAAATGTTGGTAATTTGAACTGAAGCTTAGAACAGTTTGAACCAGCAACAGCACCAGCACCGTCAACAGCGAACAGAACGCTGACCAGCATCGTCTTCTTAAAACAATAACACTGTCAGTTTTTTTTTTGCAGTATGGTGCCCCTGAATATCGCTTGTGTAAAGGTGGTAGCAATGGAACAGCAACAGCAAATTTAGGACTTTGGTCTAACGACGCTGTTGACGTTGCTGTTCCTGGTCTATTGTAGCTTCAGCAATTGAAGCACATAGGTTCTATAATAATGGCGGCCGCTGTTGCTGGTGCTGTTGCTGTTGCTGGTTCAATCTGTTTCGCGCATACATATCATTATTACAATAACATTTCACCATAAATGAGGTATAACAGAAGAAATAAATTGAAATTTTGCATTTTTTGGCATTTGTTGGCTTTTTTTGTAGAAATTAGAAAAATTACCCTTTTTCAAAGCGTCATATCTCAGTAACGAATTGACATACAAACATGTACATATGAATAGTCAATTTTTTCAGAAATTTTACGTTCTACTAAATAAAATAACTAAAACTTTGCAGTTTTTCCCTCTCCTTTTTTGCACAAGTCCTCGAGGCCCCAAACCTAAGGAATTGTTATTTACCATCCCTGAACAACATTCTAAAGTTTGATTAAGTTCCGACCTTTTTCCATCTGAAACTTCCTGTGTACTGAACTAAAGGCTGGTTGCAACTGGTTTAAGGATCAATCAAAATATTTTTGTGTTGAATATTTCCACCACGGGTACGTTTGCAGCAATTGATTTGTTAAAAACAGATTTCAATGACTCAGTCACCCATTTCGACGGAAAAGCTCACTTCCTGCATTATTTGCTCTGAGCATTTCTAACGATGCCGTCTGAATTGACATCTTGACAGTGATTCAGTGTGATTTCTTTTACCGCACCAAACGAATGCTTGTTTTTTTTTAAAGGATTATTGTTCTACTCTAATGTGGAAAACCGGTTCTAAAAGTACACATTTGTAAATAAATTTTTGAAAAAAACGCTTTTTTTCGAGAAAAATTAGGTGCTTCCTACAACGCTAATGGTAGGCAGGCTGTTAAAATAAAACTACAAAAGTCCACTCTTGTTTTGTAAATGTACCTCACATAAAGATTTTAATAAAATCGGTTCAGCCGTTTAAGCAGAAAACATTTGTAGAAAGAATTACATATATCTATTAACATATTTGTTTCAGTCCTGGTTTAAACTGAAATTTATTAGTTTAGCCTAGTTATTGTTTTTTTTTTTCTTTTTGTTAAGTGCCAAATGTTTCTGGTGTCTGGGTCCGTGTCGAAGCACTCTTGGGGATGTTGTCATTAATTACTTAAAAGCTTTTGGGAAAATCCCTATGTCTAGGCCAATTGTACTTCCTGTTTTCTTCTTTTTTTTCTTTTTTTTTTTTTAAATTGCCCTTCATGACTGCAATGGTGGAAGTCGTTCCCACTCTCGTCCTCGTTCCAATACCCATCCTCATCCACCCTTCCATCTCCCATGTGGAATGGAATTTTCAAGGAGACAATGGCTTTAGTAGCCTTTTACCACTTTCAGTTTAAATTGGTGTCGAGTTTTGTTAGTCTGTTTCGACAGAGTGCCTTTTCTGGTACTTAATGTGTGGGGAATGGAGGCCGGAGTTAAAGGAAATCCTTTCACAAGGATCGAAAGTTGAAGTAATACTCATTTAAACTGACAGAAATGACGATGAGAATGAGAATGAGAATTTCATACTGTTCTGTTCTACCGACAAGAATATTGACATGGACAAAGAAAGGAGGGTTGGAGTGTGAAGCTCCTTATTCGAGTTCCTTGCAGACGATCTGAAGACAAATGACTAAAATGGAAAATGTGCTAACAATCCGTTTGGTTGTCGTTTCTGGAAATTCAAACTGTGTGAACTTCTTAATCATCAAGCTGCCAGATGAAATGAATAATTGCTGGTACACTGATGTTCGAGTCTAAAAGTTGAATTTTCTTTGGAATAAGAGTTGGATGTACCCTTAATGCATTAGTCTTTATGAGAGTTTGAGGTTAGAAGACAATGAAAATGGGGTAAATCGTTGTTCTGACTCGTCTAAATTGTCAGTTTCAGATTGAGGTTTGTGATTCTAGAGGAAAATGATGCTCTAAGTGGTAGGGTGTTGTTCTACATTGTTAGGCTTTTGTTTCGAACGAAACGTGCGCTATAGATAATGGACGAGGAAATGACATTGCCGGGTATAAAAGGATTATTTTGCCGTTTCCTTCAGAAGAAGAGTTTGCTTGAATAGAAATAAAGACAATGAATAAGCTTTAACAAAAATCAAATTCTTACTTTTTTTAGAATAATATTAAGTAGTAGTTTTTTCTTTGGTCAGTCAGATGTTTTTTTTTTTTTTATTTGCACCGTCATGTGAATCACTTGGTGGCAAATAAAAGTCAACTTACCATTTTCCGGAAGTTATACTCAATTGCGCTTGAAATTCTTTTTTTTTTTGTAATGGGAACTAACAATTTTTCGCCCTTTCGACTTTTTCACATTATTCGCCATAACCATTCTGGGAAAGTTCCATTGTGTCCCACTCACTCTATAGACCGAGAGAATTGTATGCCCTGTTAGTTTTCGCTGAGAAAAAAATCTTGAAACTCACTTGGTAGTCATAAAAAAGTTGTGAAGACGGTGCTGCGGTGTCCTTATCACAGTTCCTCATGCATAAACTTTTGCATGAATAAATAGCTGAAATAAGAGCTGGGCACACTTCTTTTGCAACGATTTGTTGAAGTTGGAGGAAAAAGGATTTCAAACCCAACTCCTACTTGTACCTACATATTATAGCCCCCATTGGAACACAAAAAGCGGGAAGCCGCCAACATTTCCTTTAGCTGCCGCAAGGTCCTTTTTCTGATTTGAATATAATAAAATGGTGTCTAACATAGATTCATATGTATCTGCGCATAACTTTGAATGTATCTTCGTTTGACACATTCTATACGTATGTAGATAGACAAAGTTTTGGCCTAGAATCAAAGTTCAAACTTTAATCTTTAATCTTTAATCAACAAAAAAAAAAAAGTAAAAAGAAAGAAACACATAAATTTTCGTTTTTCTTTTTTGTCTCCTATCTTTTGACGTTTTGTGATTATTTTCAACTCTTGCAGTTTTTGTATCTGAAAGAACAATAAAGAATCTTGGTTGCTTGCAAAATGGAGCTGGAATAGGGGGAGGTGAATTAGAACGCTTTCAAAGCACTAGGAAAAAGCCCGTTAGCACACGGAAAAATGCTGTGAAGCGAAAAGCTTTTGTTCTATTGCGGAAACGATCCTTTTGGACTGACGCCTTTTTCTTCATTTATGGTTTTTTTTTCACAGAAAATATGAATAAAATAATATATATGTGATGTCTGCTCTTTTTTTGTGCATTTTTTACTCAAGGGTGTGACAGTTTTTAATTGAGGCTTGCGAGGATTTTTTTGTTTATTTTTAGAAATAATAGGAGTTTTTCTTTGAGGTGAAAAAATTCTTGGGAATTTTAATTGGTGTCAATTTTTAAAGGAAATTTGGTTTTTAAAGGAAAATGTTTACGACAACTTGCTGAAAATTGTTCAGCATTGCTGGCTTAAAGTTAAGAAAGAACTCTCATTTGTTCGTGATGAGAAAATAAGCACGCTTCCTACTTGCTCTTATAACACACTATAGATAGGGAAAAGGCAATAGGTATCAGCGTTGCCAAAAGAGCTTTATCGGGCCATTTGATCCTCCGTTTTACGTGCTGGCCCTTTCCTCCGTGCCACCGAGAAATGGCCCTGAAATCCAAATTTCTTAAATTAAATATTTTTGTTTAATTAAATTTTAGAAAATGCAATAAAAACAACAGTTAAAATGTTTCAATTTTAAAGACAGTGGCGCAGAATTGAAGTCTCTTAACTCTCCACTTAAATTTACTTTACATAGTGTAACCTTAATTTATAGTTTGTATGAAAATAAGAGCTAGTGTTAAAATCGTTGTTACTTGCGATTTAGGTACTAAAATTGCAAGTTATGGATTCGTGAAAAAAAAATCTAACAATCAAACATGACATTACGATAATAGAGAAGTTGAAAAAAGTGGGTCCGGAAATTCCGTCCGTCTGTCTGTCTGTCGCGCCGCTACAGCATAAACGGATGGGCTGATTTGCTTCAAACTTGGTATTTAGTATTTGTTAGGTAGTATCTCGGGGGGTGTTTTTCATTTTTGCTCTAGGTCGAAAAATAACGGTACCTGCCATATAATTTTGCACAAAAAGTTAGATTTTCTCGAAAACGGCTCTAATGATTTTGATAACACTTTCAGGGTGCTAATTTTTTATAATAATATATCTTTCAGTTAGAATAATTTTTTCGAAATTTGTTCTATAACGGTACCTCAAATATAACCGGTTTTTTCAAATACGGTTTTATCGTAAACTATTATCCCGTTTTCAATAAAATTTTGCACACAGGAAGTAATTTATAATTCAATTAATATCGCATTACAAAATTTTCAAAAACTTTTTTTTCGATTTTTTAAAAATCTTTTTAAAAAAAATTTGGTTTTCGAAATATTTTGAAAATGGCTTGATTGAATTGCCTTATAATGACATACTAGAAAAAAATTTTAAATATTTTTTTCGAAAAGTTTTTCAAAAAAAAAACGACTTTCTAAAAAAACTGGTCGAACGATTTCCAAATTTTTTTTTCTTCGATAGACATTTGATTTTCAAATTTTATTGCATACTTAGTTTTTCCGAGAAAACTTAAACTTATTAAAAAAAATGAAGAATTTTCTAAAAAAAATATTTTTTTTATTTTAATAGAAGTGTGGTTTTCAATCTGGCAATACTTTTTTCGGAGTTGGTCTTTTTGACAGCTGTCTCTTGATTTATGCTCAGTTTGGTTTGCGATTTCATAATAAATGAATGGACTTACTCCTGAACAAAGTTTGCAAATTGTACAAATTTATTACCAAAATAATGGTTCGTTTCGGTGGAGCAGAGTATCGAAGAAGACCCAAATGAGTCCATCCGCCATCGCGCGCGGTAGGATCTTGGCTTGCAGGCTTACAGGCGCGTCACACGTTCGGTGAATGGGCCCAAAACGAAATGGCCACCGATCACGATTTTCACAAAATTGAGAAAATTGGGCCTCGGCTGGAATTTATTCAAGCCAGCCACGGCGGCCACTTCCTCGAAATTATTTTTAGAATAAAAATAATAAAGCTAGATTCTTGGTCATAACATTAAACTTTATTTATATATATATATAAATATATATTTATTTCTTCTTTAAAACCACACGTCTAAAAAAACGCCCTCTATATACATATGCAGCCACTAAGCAAGTATCTAACATAAGAACAAGTTCATGCGACCCAATCGTGCATTTTATTTAAATTTTATGCGACGATGTTACCGCACATATGAGCAAGTACGTGCGATCCAATTGTGCAATTTATTTTTTTTATTTGTAGTTTTTTTGAAAAAAAAAATTGAGGGTCGGTATGCAGATTTTGGAGTTTATTAACATATGTACAGATAATCATAAAATTTTAAATAAATTTAGTTTTAAAAATACTGTAAATTCCAAAAAAAAATCAAAATTTATTATAATTAGAAAACAAATATTTAAAATGTTGCTATGAGGAGTTAATTTTATTTTAATTTACTTATGTAAAGTTTAATAAAAATCCAAAAAAAAAAAAAAAACCTTACATGAAATGCACTGTTAATAGACTTTCCCGGTAAATTGATTTTTGATAAAACTAAAAAATGTTCATCAAAATATTTGGAGCCGTTTAGCTATATAAAAGATACCTTTATTTTTAGCCCTTAAAATTAAATTTCAAAAATAGAGAAACCTTTTTGAGTTAGTGGAAAATTTTGTCTGTCTGTATGGATGTATTATTTTGAACTACAGCTTGAACGTTTGAGCCGATGATCGTCTTCAAATTTAGAAAATAAGTTTATTTAGCATTCTACCTACAGAAAGGATTTTTCAATTTTTGTTAGCTCAAATATTTCCATGACTTTTCCCAAAATATATCACTTGGCTCTTACTTTTCCCCATTGGCCACCAAAGTGTCTCCCAATAGTCAAAATCGGTTCAAAAGTATCAAAATCATAAAATCAAACTTTACTATGATAAAAAAAAGTCCTAAAAAGTTTGTTACAAAAATATATGAACATTTGAATACAAAGAACTTTTTTGCTTAAACGATTGAACTTATTACCTTCAATTGTTTGTACATTTTTGATTAATTAGCTTTCTTTGGAGAAGTTTTTGGAATTCTATGTTTTCTGGGCTTGCAATAACGCTGTCTCAATATAACCATTAAAAAAAAACCATTATTTCTAGAAAACGGCAACAATGTTTTTTACTTGCGATTATAGGTACTATAATGTAAGTTATGCATTCGTGCCAAAAATTAGATAACAATCAAACATGACATTACGATGATAGACAAACATATTTGAGTTACTGGCAAACTTCTGTCTGTGTGTCTGTCTGTCTATACGGATGTATTTTGGACTGTTGCCTAAACGGTTGGGCCTTATCGCCTTCAAATTTAGAATTTAAAGTTATTTTGGCATTCAACAGTGGGGTTTTTTCGATTTACTTTTAACTCAAAAATTAACGGTACATGTCATATAACCGTTATGTAAAAGCTCATTTTTCTCCAAAATGGCTCCAAGAATTTTTATGAAAAAAAACTTGTCTGGGACTTTATAAAACACCAGAGTTGGAGTACAAACACTTTTATTCCAACGAGGTTCTACAGAACGGGGCCAATACAAACAGGATAAAAATCTTTTTAATTAAGCTCATTCGCGGTAAAAAATTCGGGGCTAATTTACCTCCAAGATGAATATTTTGAAAGTACACGTTTGAGTGGTTTTATCCTGCCCGAGGGTTTTCTATACCTTGATAGTCGAGGGATGATACAGGATAGATCGGCGGTTCCGTTGATATACCATGTCAGCGGCAGAACAGTCGATAGGTGGCTCCTTTACGACCGAGACATAGTCGCTGGGAGCGAAACAGAGCGCCTCCGATTCAGTAGGGCCGTGCCCGTGACCGACCGGAATCGCAAGGAAGCACTTGATCAGGTCCCCCAATTTTGGTGGCTCAATTAGAACTCAATTTCCAATCGACATAGACAAAATATCATATATATATACATACATTTATCTTAGATATCTTTTAGTTAGGTAGGAAAGTAACGGGGCTGAAGTAGAAACTGGTTGAACTCGCTCGTTTTGACGAAAAAAAAAACCAAAAAACAGAAATTTGAAAAATGTCATATAAAGCGAACACAAAGCGTGTGAAATGTAACGCGACCGAAGCCAAAGCTCATGCGTGGTTGTGTGGCAGGCTTAAAGAACACATTGTAAGCGAAAATCTTTGACGGAAACAAAAAATAACTCATATGTATAGAAAAACGTTTCAAACACAACATTCCAAATGGTTTGTTGTAAAATAAAAATATGCCATGGTAAGTCTTAAATAACAATGAAATGTAATGCTTTTTACAATGATTTTAAGACCCATTAATGCAATCGTGGATTTTATTTTAAATTTCTTGAAAATAAAATCAAGATTTCAGAAGTATGTGGCAATACTTCCCTTTACGACAATGTAAAAGAATAAAAAAAGCGCTTACGAAAACAGAACGCAAAATTGTGAAATGAGGAAACAGGCCATCAGGTAAGGAGAATGTTGTGTTACGGCAATAAAGAATAATCGAATCAAGCATTCAAAGTTTGATGCTCAGAGATATAAGACGTGTTTGATTTTATTAACAAAACCGGTGCTTACAGTATGGCAAAGTAGGTCTCTTAGTAATCCAATCAGACATTACAGAGAAAGTCAAAAACTCAAAAAACCGTATATGGAAGGAACTTTCTGAAGAGCTATTTTGAAAGAATCTTATATACAATAAATAGGGAGAGAGCTGAGAGGTGATCGGCTTTTTCAATAGGCGTTTTTCTTTTTTATCTCGAAGCGGGGCACTGAGCTGTCAAAAAAAGAACTGTGTTTACTTGTATTTCTTTCTTAGCTCAGAGCTCGCTTGGGGCTCGCTCGATGAGCTTGCTTTAAAATACCAGTGCACATCGAGCGAATGGCTGAGTGCGGCTAACTTCATTCATTTTTTGTGACATTTCAGTGCTCCATTGTGTTTCTTTAATTAACCTGAGCGCTCGGGTCACGCTCGATTCGGAGCGAGCTCTATTCGCTCAGGCCCCGCTCTGTGCCCCGCTCGGGGCTAAAAGAGAAAAACGCCTAATGTAAGTACAACTCAAAGTTACTGTTAAGTCTTGAATCGCATAAGAGCAAAAGAGATAGCAAATTCGAAAGTTGAGAAGAAAAAACATTTTACCCTGTGAGTAGTGGGTTTTTCTTTTCTCTTCTTCTTTTTATCATTGTGTTGCTTCATATATTTTTGATGCTTGTAGAGTCGGTTTCGCTGTGAGCGATTTCCCTCACATTTGTTGATGCTTTTTGTTATATTTTTCCTTGGAAAAAATATTTTTTGAACAGAGAATGCCACATAACTGAGCACTTCGAGCGTAAAAGAATGTTATTTTACTATTATTAATTGCTTCATGTCATAAATAAAAAAAATACCCTCTTTTCAAGCAGAAAAAGAGCAAGGAGGAATGCCAAATTTGAGTCAAGCCACTCAACACGACAGTGTAGAAACGCGAGATTCACGGAAAGAAAATAACAAAGAAAACTTCGAAAAACAGTCATGACTGGCCAGTCAACGTGTAGAAGCACACCATGGAAGCTGCGTTTCGCTTTAACAACAAAAGACAACTTTGAGTTTTTGAAGCATTAAATTCGACACGATACCTTATTCCACATTGGACAATGCCCTCAATATCAGAATTTAATTTATGTACTTATCCTATGGTGCCGTGTCAGTTCCTCATCCGAAAAACAAGGTAGAGTCTGGACTGGAAACTAATATGAAAAGTTGAGGGTACTGTTGTCAGCAAAACAGTTAGGTTGTTTCACACTAGAGATCGTATTGATACATACATACAAGAAAAAGTGTCGGAATCACAACAGAACCCTGGTGCACACCAGCAGTTATTTTGTAAATATCAGACTTGAATCCGTCCAACACAACTTATTAAAACTAAGCGGTTCGAAAGATAAATATTAATCATTTTCATTGAGTCCAAATGCACGCATTTTCAATTAAAGGGCTTGGTGCCAAACTCAATCAAATGTCTAATAAACATCAAGTACAATAATTTTACTTTCGCCAAAACGATGAAGATATTTGTTCCACTTTTTAGGAAGATATACCATCAGATCTCTAGTGGACCTAATTCTGTGAAAGCCATACTGACGGTCATTAAGAAGTTCCCGATCTTCGAGATAATTGGTGAAGGAAAAAGGTTGAAGAAGATTTGCCTTTTTTTAGGGAAAAGTTGTTGTCCAACTTATGTTATTTGCCATCCTCTTGGAAAGAGACTAGAAGAATAAGACAGTTGGAAAAGTTTACAAACTGCTTTTGACAGCGTTGAAGACCCATCATCAGGGTCTTTATAACTTGCTGAAACTGTCTTCCATATTTCTCGAGGAAGTCAACTTTATTCCAACGCCAACATCTCTTATCCTAATAACACCCTCACAGCTCGAATGAACCATGAGTTAAGACTTGTTTTTATATATACTGACCTATTCGGGGCATAATTTCCCATTCCAAAAAAAAAAACAATATTTGTTAGCATACCTGCGCTGGAATCTACGTCACTACCGAGGAAGCATAGTGACTATTCAAAAACCCTGAAGAAATTATTGAGACCATGTCAGTTTGCTTTCTCGTATTCCTAAATGATTCTCGTTGGCGTTTTTTTCTTTAACTGGGTTTTGTTGACACACAAAATTTGCAGAAATGGCACTCAGATTTGGTCGGAGGTAAAGAATAAGTCTAAAGTGTGAACAGTTTTTGCCTCCTGAAACTCATCCTCAAGTTTATCTTATGTGCAAATTCCCGATCAACAGTTTTCAAACATTGATTCGATTTTCGTGCTTTGTTGAAAGGAATACATTCTAAGAATTAAAATCTTTCAAAACCAATTAACCTTCCTAAATAGCCACTCCAATCCTATTAAAATCGATTATACTACTTAAAACAATTAGAACGCACTTCTGGGCATTTTTATGATGCCCACATATCATTACCTCGACAGACTTTTCAAATTTTGATTTGATACAAGGCAAAGTCTTAATCCAAAAATAAATCTCCCATTTAATTGAATAAATTAAAAATGAAAATCGTAATTCATAAAAAAAATATAATTTTCCACTAAAAATAGAATGACGTACACTTTTTAAATCGATTCATTGGATCAATTTTAAGTTGGATCGGCTTTAGGTTAACTATGGAAATTTGTTTTTTTAAATAAACATGTTTTATTGAAATTCAAACATATTTTAAATATTTATGTAGAAAAAACTTTATTTTCACGGAGAAAAAAAATAATTTCCTACTATATGTTACAATGTATAAACATTTTTGGGGATTGTAATTTTGTTTTTATTTTGAAACTTATTAAAAAAGAAAATTAAATCAAAAAAAATAAATGATATAAAAAAAGTAATTAAAAGGAAAACCATTCTTGTTTCCTTTTAATTACTTTTTTTATATCATTTATTTTTTTCTTATGAAATTATTATACATTTCTTACTTTATTTACACCGCCAACCGCACCATCTCGTATAGATATATGTTGCAAGTATTTTTGGTAAAGCAACCTCAATTTAAGAAATTTTGTATGCTTTCTAAACAATTTTCCGGTGCGCTGGCTGTGTAAATTTATTAATAGATTGGCGCACGAGGTGTTCTTTCACCCCCCACAAAACATACGGGACGTGGGAAAGGAATTATATGAACTTCATTCATCATCGTGTGGGTAGGCAGGCATTCTACAAATTCGCTTCAAACTTCGAGTGCTTTTCTTTGTTTATTTTGTTTTCTGCTGTAATCAATGGACCATTTTCCACGCACAAAAAAAAATGTTCTCGGAAAATTATTTATAGATGTTTTTTTTTTTTGTGTGTGCCATATTTTCATTCTTTATTCATTTCATAAATTTAAGGAAATTCGACAGGATTCAATGTTTTTGAAAAGGGTCAAACTTTTTTCGAACGAATATTGAAGGGCTTTTGACCCAAAAAAGGCTTTTCTGTATCCGAAGGTTAGAAAATTAATTCAAACATTGGATTTTCCAATTCAGATATCGTAACATATGTCATCTTATCTTATTTTGGAAACACTATGTTGAGAGAAAATGATATTATTGTCCTGATCCGGGGCAAACAGGAGACATGACTTGTGGGCCTGAGTTTTTCTTTTTTTTTGAGTGAACTGTTGTAAAATGCAAATCATGGGAAGTGGGTTTTACAAATAGCTACAATTTAGAAGTAGTCTTATTTTGAATAACCACTTGATCCTTGAGTCTTTTTATCATCTATCAAATAATCGTATCATTTGATTGCCGCAGAAAGAGGATATTTTGCTTGTTTTTCTCCTTCTGTCGTCTAAACAAAAAAGGGGACCGCTGGGTCGCACGTACTTGTTCTTATGTGCTTAATCATATTGGAAGGTAAGATCTTTGATCAAAACAAGTAACATGTGCGTACAAAAATAACACGTTCTGAACTTTTAAATAGTGCCAAAACCACAACCCTTTACGGTTTTTTTAGTAAAAATGGAGTACGCTATCACAAGTCTTATAAAATAACAAATTTATGAAAAAGAATTTCTAAAATTGTATCACGGATTTTGAAAAAAAAACAGTTTTTTTTTATTTTTAGTTTTTCGATTTTTTTTATTAATATACATGTGATTATAAAATTTAAAATAATTTGTTTTATTTAGTTTTAAAAATATTGATTTTTCAAAAAAAAATTATTTTTATTAAAAAAAAGTTATTCAAAATTTTGATATGCAGAATTAATTTGGCTATCTAGATTTTTTCAAATATAAAATTTGACAGAAATCCATAGAGCCGTTACCGAGAAAGCTAAAAATTAAAAAAAACTATTATATGAAAGATCCCGTTAATAGACTTTTCGCGTATATGTGATTCCGATCAAATGATAGCCAATACCAACAAAAAAAATTCTCAAATTTTTCATCGAAATCGTTGAAGCCGTTTTCGAGAAAAATAGGCTTTTTCTAAACGATCGTATGGCAACTACCGTTAATTTTAGCCCTAAAAATAAAATTTCAATTTCCCCTCTGAGGAATGCCAAGAGATACACACAAACCAATTTTGAAGGCAATCGCTTAACCCGTTTAGGCTGCAACTCGATATACACCCGGACAGAGAGACAGACAGACAGACAGACAGACATGAAGACATTTTTTTGCCAATGACTTTTAGGCTTCTCTATGATCGTAACGTCATGTTTGATTGTTATCTCAATTTTTGTATATTCACGAATCCTAAACTTGCCTTATAGTCCTTATAATCGCAAGTAAAAACATAAACAAAAAAATATCAGCAGATCAAAATGGCAAGGGAAAATCTCGCCGGGTAAACTATTCCAAATTCGTGTGGTTCGGCTAAAAAACGAAATCCCTATATTTCATGGTACGTCCGATATTGGACTCAAGGGTGAACTGATGAGCATTACTTGCGAAACGACTATTACGGGAGAAACTTATAAGGGGAGGAATGCAGCTGGCTATTTCGAGTGAACATTTTTTATAAAATTTTTTCCATCTTCTAGATTCAGAAGAGTAGGAGCGATAGAAAAGCAGTGGTTTGTTAATGTCGATGAGCGTTGGAACCGAAGATGTCGAGGAGTTTTTAATATTTTTTACAAATGACCAAAAAAATTTACTGCCTTTGGGACATTGCAGAATTTTTTGCCGTAATTTTTGGTCATGCAAAAATTTAGATCTTTCAATATCGAAGTTGCAATAGTTCCTTGCTTGTTTGTGCTTTCCCCGATTTTCCTCTGTAGAGTTGGCTTTGTAAGATCGGAAACTTACTTCTTTGAGACTGATAGCTTCTTTACACTCAGAATTAAACCAGGACTTTTCTTAAGGCTTGATGCTTTTAACTCTGTTAGGAATAAAACCACGCATCCCTAGAAGAATCACATTTGTGATCATTTCATCACTGGCATCAATGTCACTATCGAGGAAGCATAGTGGCCAGTTAAACTTTCGGAAAAAAAATATTCAGGCCGTCCCAGTTGGCTTTCTCGTATTGCCAAACGGTCCTAGTGGGAAGTTTTTCTTTAACTGGATGGGTTGAGGATGAGAAATTAGCTGAAATGACACAATGTTCTGAAGTGCCAAATGGAGAAATTACATTAATGGTATATTTATCAGGGTGAGAAGTAAGAAACACGTCAAAAAGAGTATGGGCGGCTTGACCAGCAACATCCGGTATACGCGTTGGCACATCGATCAGTTGGGTAAGGTAGACATTGAAATTTAGACGTTGAAAAAGCTTTTGATTCCGTATACCAAGAAGGAATAATTTATAAAATAATAAAATTTAAAATTCCGTTTTATTTGTGCAAAATTGTCCAGAGTTTTCTTTCCAGCCGATGTTTTAGTGTTCATATCAATAGCAGTGTTTCCTCAATAGTAAAGTTAAATTTTGATGTCCCTCAAGGCTCTGTACTTAGCCCTCTCCTCTTTTATATAATTTCTACACTTCAGATTTTCCAACCATCCCTCACTGTAAATTTGCTATTTTCGCTGATGACACAGCAATATATTCTTAAGATGAACTTGCTTTAAACATCGAGAGGAATTTAGTGCAGTCTGTTGAAAAAATTACAAAATTATTTCAATAAATAGAAAATAAAGTTAAACGCTGACAAATTCCAAGCTATGTATCTTTTTTCAAGAAAAAGTAAGGCTTGGTATCTTTCCAGCAACCAATCCTTTATAACGGTCATGCTGATAAGACTCATCACTCATGCTTACCGCGATACTGTGGTTCTTTCAACCAAAATCGATCGCAAACGTATTCCGAGCACCAGGCGAACATCAGATGTATGTATGTGTGTATGTATGTCGAGTATGTACTTCTAAACCGCCCAGCGGATTTTTATTAAATTTACATGGTAAGATGGTACATGGTTTTGTCCAGGGATCGTTCCTGTAAATGTTCGGTCCAGCATTATTTTCGCATTTCACAATAAAACATGTATTTTCTAGGACGTAGTAACGCGCGCCGAGTACCGCTATTTAAATAAAAATCTGGTGCCGATTGGTACTAGGTTGTTGGTATTTTTGGTACTAGATATTTAGTATTTAGCACTAGAATTTACTACTGTTGTATTTGTGATACTATAGTTGGTACTAAGTAGTAGATTTAGTACTAGATTGTTTTAAGTGATAAGTGGAATTCTATATGCTGTGAGTAAACGGGATGTATGTTGGTGTTGGTGTCATCAATGTTTTCTCATGACGTTATCACGTAAAATTATAGTCCGTAAACCAACTTTTTTTTTACATAACTTAATTTAAATTGGAGGTTTTTTCTTTGCTTTTCCTTCAGATAAAATCTTTCCCAAATATATTTCTCATAATAATAAAAATAATGTTTCATATGTAAGACTTTACATGTCAAATCACTGTATTTTAAAATGTGCGGTTACAACACTTTTTGTACTGATTTATTGCAAATAAAAATACTACTACTACTTGTCATCTGATTCTCTATATTCTACTACTTTATCGAAAAATGCATTCTTATTATTCTAATCCTTCTGCTAGTGTTGGAAAAAATTAAGTTGCATTCTAAGAGACTAATAAAAAAACGAAATAATTTGAAATATAAAATAAAAATCAGGAATGATTGATTTGAAAAAAATTATAATAAATTGAATTAATAGACAACATTTTTAAATCGATTTTTTTTATTTAAAAAAATATTATATTATTAAATATACAAAAAAAAATCATCGAAATGTTTTAGATGCAAAACCTTTTAAGATATCTATTTGAATATTTGATTTAGTTAAAATCCTTTAAGTTGTTTTGAAAGATGTCAAAGAAAAAACGTTTAATAGGAAGAACTTTTTTATGCGACTTAATGATTTAGTCTTAAAGATTAGTGCTTACATGCACATGGGTTTCCTGCACGCCAGTGTAGGACCCAAAAGTTTCCAAAATGCATTTCATTTATCCGTCTGAATTCGGGGGTAAACTCTAGGTAATCTCAGCTTCTGCAGTTCAAAACACAAACAGAGAAATACTTGAGAGTATTAGACACCTTGGCTTTTTGAAGAGCTGTCGTGCCAACAAATTAATTTTTAAGTAATAAGAATTCAGTGTTCCTCTACCTACACCCGTACACCAACCAGAAAATTAGGTCCAAATTTAAAACCACAATCAATTTGGTTGGATAACAAATTGTCACTCATCGAGTTGCTTCAAGTAATAGAAACAACGAATCTTGACTCAATTCACTTTTTTTCATAAATTTACATTAATTAGAGTGTTGTTTTATTTAACTTTCGGTTGATAGAAATTTTGCAAAACATTATCATTTGCAATTTCTTTTTTTTTTTTTTTTGTTATCTTGTTTGCTCACAAAAAAATATATTTTACTGACCATTTCCAGTTCAAACTTTTTTTTTTTTTTTAATTAAACCATTTTGCGACATTTCACCAAACCGCGTTCTGATTAATTAAGACGCTTTCATATTTTCCGCACTCCGGCCATTTCTTATGACTAAGCAATAAAAACTTTGCTTAAACAAATGTGTTGACAAGACATCGTCCTACTAAACTCAATTAAACAACCCGTAAAAAAAATATTAAAGCTGATGTCGAGGAAAAAATCGGTTTTGAAATTCAATTCACCTGAGACCAGACACTCGACCAAAAATAACTCTTCAATGCGTCTTCATTATACTGAAGAGCCAGATACCTCTCCGGAAATACCACCTTTATTTACATGACAGAACCTTACCCACAAAATAATAAAGCATTTTCATCGATTACCCAATAAAGTGGAAAATGTTCGCCTGAGTTATTTTGCATAAGGAAGGATGATGGTTCCTTGTTATTGAGTACGAGTATTAGTATAAGGTAACTGAGAGCATTATTTGAGTTGAATCTATTGTGGGCACAATAAATCGGTGGTTGACCCTTAAACTTGTTAGGAAATCGGTCAAGCAATTAGTCACCGGAAATGTGGAATGTGGGCAGCACCAGCGTACCGTATTATATCCCTTGTGATATATTTATTTATGTCAACGGTTGTGTTACAATACAACAGCAAAGTTTTGATGAGCAATAAGCAATTTGTCATTGTCGGAAGAAAGGCACAAAGGTTTGATCTTAAGAGGATTCTTTTATGGGAGGAAGGTAGCTGCTCACTGTTGCCAACAAAGATGGAAACGGTGCTGTTAGGTAGTTATCAATTTTTATTACCCACTTGAAGGGTAAGATATTTAAACCGTGTGTCATAGCTCCATAAAGGGAGAAAAAGCAATCCATTATGATTTGGGGTAGATTTCATAAATGCTGCTTTAAAAAAAGAAAGTAGGTTATATAGAAAGAACCGCCATTTCAGGACGCAGCAGGGAGAACAAAATTCAATACAAAGCTTAATGACAAGAAGACTATGTTGTGAGGTCTTGCAAGAGTATTAAAATTATTATATAGAAATCTAAGACATATCCCAGGAAGTGACACAAAAGAGCAGCATTACTTTTTCGCTTATACCAGCTGTCATACATAGACGACTAAATGGTATGTTTCGAAACAAAACTCAAGAAGTATTAAGTTTGTGCAGAAGAAATACAAGGCAAATAATAAAAGCTATTCCGAAAACTAAGCCTAAGGTGAAGACTACGCCATTATAGAGAAAATGCCAAAAAAAAATCTGGAAAAACTAACATCATCATCGTCATCGGGGCAACAACCGGGATCCGGTCCACCGGGCTTCATCCAACAAGTGCTGTCATGAGTCCAGATTTCTGTCGAAACCAAGTTTCGCATCATAAGGTTTCGGTTTTCCTCCTCTAAGTCCATCATTCCAGCTTAAGCAAGGTCTGCTGGTTTGCTGGAAAAAGTGGATCGGATTTTTAAGCTAACGATCCCGGTGATTATGACAGCTGATGTCGGAACATCGAATGAAGTAAATAAGATTCTAGGAGCTTTTTAAATAGTGTTAAAGAAGTATAGTCCAGTAAATAAGATATTCACTTCGAGAGAGAGAATATGAATTTTACGTCCTAAACATTTCCTAAAAAGTAAAAGTGGAATATTCAGTTTTTTTTCGAAATTACTCGAAAACTATAGGTTCTCTTGAAAAAAGTTATAGGTACCCATTTTAACTCATGCTATTCTTCACAAAGAAGATTATCACATTTTTTATCGTACAATTAAGAAATTTGGAGAAAAACGGTCGAAAACATTGGGGTTTAGTACATTTAGTCAAAATTTCCCTTCGGGTACCACAAAAGCTGGCGTGCAGTGTGTAAAACACCTAGTAAACGGAATAGCAATCTTAAGTAAAAATAAAGGAATTGGAAAAATTCTCTTCACTTTTTAGTGAAAATGACGTTGCCACGTATGTTTTCTGCGCTTGATGTCAGAATTGTCTAAAGCATCGACCATGGTCAGCTTTATATAAGTTGTTTTCTATGAAAACTCTACAATGACTCTGTCAAAGATATACCAAACACATACTTCGCCATTCTTAAAAGCAAATTTGAGATTTTTAGTTTAAAAAACTCACCACAAATATGAAGATTAAAACGCAATGAATTTGAAGGAAAAATAAATTGAACAATTAAGTACGGGGGAGGTTCGCTCATTTACTGGGGATTTATGTCGTCATTTGCGAGTAGGAGGAATATTTCTGATAAGAGAAAATTGTAATCGGTTTACCTGTTCTCGAGAAAGTCAAAAAAAAAACAACGGTTCTATGGGAGGTACCGTTTTTAGCCCGACACCATCCTAACTTTTTTTAACTAAAACATAAACAATAGTACACTGTTTTTTTTCGAAAAAATTAAGCTTTTACTTAACGGTTTAAGCGTATATTACAGAAACTTTTTTGATTAAGCTTACATTAAAATTATAATTATTATTATTATTATTTTCACTAACTTGCATTGCTAGATCATACCTAGACAAGGGGAAAAAGTTATATGCTTTCTTCGTTGACTTCAAGGCTGCCTTCGACTCAATCGACAGAAATGCCCTTTTCTACAAACTTTGTTGTCTAGGCTTACCGTCGAAAATACTTAAAACTTTACGAGGGCTATATGAGCAAAACCTCACAGCAGTATGGGATGGAAATGAAGGATCTTACTGGTTTCATACTTCTTCCGGGGTCAAACAGGGCTGTCTTTTGAGTCCACTTCTGTTTTCGCTTTTCTTGGATGACCTTACATCGTTTTTGCCTGGTGGTATTAGTTTTGCTGGTACAGTAATAAAAACTTTGATGTATGCGGACGACATTGTCATTTTTGCGGAGACTCCAAATATGATGCAAATAATGATTAATAAAATGCAATTGTACTGCCGTAATTGGGGTCTTACAGTTAACACTAACAAATCCAAAGTAATGATATTTCGAAATGGCACAGGGCGATATGCAAGGAAGGAGAAATGGATTTGGGAAAAATGTAGAGCTTGAGTTGGTGAGGGAATATAAATATCTTGGAGTCATCATTACGCCTCAGATGTCGTTCAAAAAGCATCTGCAGGAAAAGCTTATAGAAGCAAAAAAAGCCATCAACTGCAACTGGAGGGGGGTCCTTGGGAAAAAAACAGATAACCCCGAGTGCTAAATATAAACCTTTCGAAGCAGTTATGAGGTCAGTGATGTGCAATGCTTGTAAAGTATGGGGGTTACTTCAATATGAGGAAGTTGAAAAATTACTGAGGTATTTTTTGAAAAAGATCTTTTGGCTCCCCGAAAACACACCTACATATATGCTACATTTGGAGACCGGGGTGTCTCCGCTCTTCGTCTTTTCCCTCAAGTTGCATTTGTTCTACATTGCAAAGGTTATTATATCTGCCAAATATTATCGCAAAATATCTGCTATCACGAAAATCACAGTTCTTCGAAGAATGGTCACGGTTTGGAGTTCAGCACGACATCCAGTTGGTAGAAAGAAATACTGGTGATTGGAAAGACATCTTTCCAGAATTGTTGGGAAGGATTGAAGATTCTTTCTTTGTTAAATTTAAGGAGTCAGCCCAACGGAGTTGTACCCGAAACATGTATAAGCTCCTGAGATACGACCTTGGACCTAACAATTACTTCAACGACCGATACGCAATAGAAACAATCTCTTTAATTTTCAAAACCAGAGGAGAATACATACATACGGACCTGATGGAAGTACGGAATGAGTTTATGCAATCTTCGTGCGACAGAAAATGTTCTCCATTTTATAGGAAAATGTCCGATCCTGCAATACGGAGACAGCACTTGGGGAAAAACTATTTAACTGTTGATGAAGCTGCAAATGTCTTGAATGGTCAAGATTGGATAATGTTATCAAGCTACGTTAAAACAGCCCTTAACTACAGAAATCAAATTTCAAATGAAGCTTTTTAATAAGAAAAACAAAATATGTATTTTTATTTTTTGTTGTTTTTCAATTTCAATTTTACTTTGATCTTTATTATACATAATGTTTGAATAATACTCTTTTTTTCTGGCTGACGGCAAAAGCCAATGCTGTACTTGTGAATTTGTAGATATATGTAAACTTTAGTAAATTATCAAATAAAATCACATTCTAATACTACTACTACTACTACTTAACGGTTTAATGACAGATACCGGTTACTGTTAATATAAGAGTAAAAAAATGAAAAAGTTCTCTGTACAACGTCAAAAAAGCCTTATGTACTAAATTTGAAAACGATTGTCCTAACCGTTTAGGCTGTAGTTCAAAATACATACGAACAGACCGACAGACAGGCAGAATTTATCAAGTAGCTCAAATATATTTCTCTTTCATCGTAATGTCATGTTTGATTGTTATCAAACAAATTTTAATCTGCAAAAATGCATAACTTGCATTATAGTACTTGTAACCGCAGGTAAAAAACACTTCCGCCGACAAAAATCTACCGTGAATCTTCAATGAAAATTTTTTTCCACCAGACTAAAAACACAGCTTACTTACTAAAACCTGGGAATGAAAAATTCGCTTCAAGAGTTCATTAAGAAATTGTGTTATTAAAAGACTTTTTAAAAGGTACACTGAAATGATGAAATACTTGAAAAGTATAATCAAAAGATCTTAAAAAAATTTTTGAAACTACCTAAACATAATATTTCCACGAGAAAATTATTCACGATTACAAACTTTGCATTTTCAGAGAAAATTATTCAAGATAGCAAATTTTGCATTTTCTATAAAATATCGCCGCAATTTTCAGTTCACCCAATTCCAGTTGGCAACCACGTTCATCTGTAGAGATATACTTCGAAGTGAATTAAATGCTCTCTTCTAATTATGCAATAAATAGATATTCTCTTAAACAAATTCTAAGGCCAATGATAATGTTCTGACTTCAAATGTGGCTTAATAAATTTTCCCCAAAAAACCCATTATCTATAATCTTGACTTAATTTGTATTTATGGCCAAGATAATGGATAAACAATTAAAATTGATGCCCTAAGCTGAACCCTGTTCTGATAAACAGGTCTTCTAATGTACTTCTTTCACAACCAGGAGAACAAACTTCTAAGTCTGAGTGATGATAGCTGTCCAGATCTAACACCTAAAATACAATGAAATATGACGTCTCATATAAATTTTGGAGGCGTAATTAGACACACTGACATTGAGGGAGCTTGTATTGAAGTTTTGGAAAACTGAATGTTCAAGTTTATCAAAACAGAATAAAAAAGTATCTTACGAAAAAAAACAAACAAAATTATCAAAGAGAAGGCTAGCTTTTTCTTATCCCCATGGTCAATCACATTCAATCTCCGTCCATTAAGGAGCAAAACATTTTTTTTAAGATCATCCATTAAATTTTTTTTTAAAATAGATCAATAATGTCTACCGTTGCGTTGTTTAAAAAATAATTAGAATAATTTCAAAATGAAATGATTAAGATTTCATCGTTCGAAACAGTTTTCAAAACAAAAAAGTGCCCTCGCACTTCAAAATTACATGCGAATCGATTTATAATTCAAATTAAAAAACCAATAACGTCAGAGAAAAGAAAAAAAAAAGTTCGTTCCAGTCAAAATAAATAACAATTAATGTTCAATAGTATGTTTGCATAAAATCAACGCCTCAAATCACTTAACCTAGTAAGTTATGTGATCGCGAATCGCGAGGCGAAAAAACAGCGAAACGTGCAGTAAAAAATATGAAAACTCCGGCAACAAATTAGAAAAAAAGGAAATTTTTTGCTTGGATTTTTTTATTGCTATTTATTGTTGAATTTTTGGACAAGAATGATGAATAAATTATTAGAAAATACACTTGAGTGAGTTGTTGATGGAAAAGCGGAAACGGAAATTTGCATTAATAGTGTATGTATGTATGGTATGTACATATTTACGGTACGTACAAAAAATCATGACGAATCCGATTGATTGATTCATGTTTGCATACAACATTTACACATGTACACGATAGCATTAGAAACAACGTACAGGAGTGGATCTGAAAGAATTTTTACTTAGCGCAAGCTTTTAGGGATATATATCACGTATTTATTGTTTTGTATAATACAAACTCTAATATTTAAACTTAAGAATTTTTTTTTTTATAATTACCGCGTGCACAAGGGACTATTTGTTCCCCTTTTAATATAAGTACACTGCGCGAGCATTAGGAATATAGGGAGGGTAGGGATAGGAGGTGTCGATTAACATTGATTTTGTATGTTTGCAGATCAAAATGGCAAGGGAAAATCTCGCCGGATAAACTTTTCCAAATTCGTGTTGTTCGGCCAAGAAAAGAGTCTCTATATTTCACGGTACGTCTGAAATTGAGCTCATGGGTGAACTGATGGGCATTTTTTGCGAGACGACTATTACGGGAGAAACTTATAAGGGGAGAACTACAGCAGGCTATTTCGAGTGAACATTTATTATAAAAGAAACGATAAAATAAGGAAAGACATGAAACATTGCTTCGGCGTTCTAGAGGGGCAATTGTTTCAGAGAGATTTCTATTTCCTATTAATCGTAACGCTCTTTTTTTGTATTCTATCGAGTAGGTGTAAAGATGTTTGTGAAGCACCTGCTCAGAGGTGTGAGTTATACTCGAGTTTTGGACGTATAAACGTTTTGTAAATTGTAGCCACATCAGAAGGGAAAAAACTTATTGTATCGATACAGATAACCTATGCACTTAGCAGCATATTTTGTGGTCTTAAATATAAGGTCGTTCCAACGGAGGTCGTCGTTGACACACATACCGATTACTGAAAGCTTTTCGGTTTATTCGATGCAAGTGTCATTCGTGGACAATGGCATTGGGGGTTTGTTTATCTTTAACGACAGAAGACAGCATTGAGTCTTCGAAGCAATTAACTCCACACGATTCCTATTACCCCATTTGACACTGCTGTGTAAATCGAAGTTCAATGACCTTGACATACGGTGCCGTTGCCATTGCCATTGAACGTCTAAAGGTGAAGAACGTAAATCAATAAACGAATATGAAAAGCTTAAGGGAAGCAAAACAGTTGAGTGGATTAGAAGTAACAGACAGAAGATCATTTATAAAAAATGAGGAAAATAGTCGGAGATAGAACGGAGCACTGGAGGACACCAACTTCTAGGAAAGATTCCAGAAGAGTAGGAGCGATGGAAAAGCGTACGCAGAGGCTTTGCCAGTGTGGAAAACACCTCTTTAGAAGCAATGGGGGTAAACCATCCGGACCAGCGAATTTGTGTACATCGAGATCTTTGAGAACTATTGCTTACATTCTCAAGAGGCAACATAGAGTTAGCAGCGAAATGGGCTGCCAGCAAGTTTGCCTTCTCTGAAGAGTAAACAAATTGGTTTGTTACTGTCCCTGAGCGTAGTAACCGAAGATGTTAAGGAGTTTTTACTATTTTGTTAAAAATGGCCCACAATTTGAACCGGCTTGATAAATAAATTAAATAAATATTAGTGCGACAGCTCCATAATGAGCCAAAGCCTAGTGACTTATATTCTCAACCATTAATCTGTGTGTGTTGTGAATCTGCAAGAATGGAAGGGACTTGCAATTTACGCCCGAATCCGAACGGATTTACTCTTGGAGGTTTGTGTCAGTTCCTCGCAAGAGGCAGCACCCCGGAAAAAATGTGGCTCTGACGGAGAGTCGAACCCCGAACCTTCGCTTAGCAGGTTGACACACTAACCACTAAGCCACGGGGCACTAAGGTTAAGAATAGCTTTTATCATATTTAGTACTTCACTTTGTAGAGGACTTCAGTTAATATCAAGGTCCACACTCCATAATGAACTTAATTTATTTGCAGCAATTATTTCACGACCGATTCTCGTCTTTTAACCTCAAATTACATAACTATGTACATTTGCATTCTTTACGCATTTGAATACTTTTAAGCTAGAAGAAGATAGCCCCTTATCGAATATTTTGCGGCTCAGAGTTTTCTACGTCTTAAAAGCCTTGCATGGTATTGTTGACGGAACAGCATGCGTTTTTCATTGTCATTATTCACAGACGCGTTTGGCAAAATTGGGGATTTTACTGCAGATTTCCCCCAGTAAAATCGAATTGATGTGAACCTATTAGATTGTTGACAAATGGCTTTAGGCGCTCACAGACTACAATAGACAAGATCTTGTTGTATCAAAAAACTGCGTTTAGATGACTTAACCAACTTTTAATAGTTAAACTATTAAATTGCATCAAACTATTCGAAATATTATAAATACGTGTACTGCAGCTAGTCTAGTGGCCTAAATACCTTAACCATGAGCATTGTGATTGCGAATTGAGGGGACTTACAATTTACTGCCGAATGCGAACGGCTAAACAAGATGCGCTTTTTCGAGCCTAAAATTTCATTTGGAGGATTTATCTTTTCCTCGCAAGAAGATGTGTCACGGAAAAACACTCCAAAAGTTAAATTACCCATATCTGTAGAAGTTTTTGGAGGATGATGATCCAGTTTAATGAAAATTTAAATTGCAATCAAAGCAACAAATTAAAGCGTTATTAAGAGACTTTACTTGTTTGTTTCATAATTCGACGAAATTGTCTTGTTCGTGAATACATGTTTTCTTAATCTTATACAATAATTTGTTGTTTTATTTTTTTTTAATTCGCCAAAAATATATTTCCAAGTAACTGTAACTATCATCAATTAGTCAGGTTTTTGTTATACAATCTTATGTGATTAACTAAATGAATAAATTTAATACAAGCACTGATTCATACATGAACGGAACTTTATGATATTCCATATTAAGTGTTCGAATGAATGATACAGTGACTCACTAATCTGCCAATTTAAAACGGAAGTTCTGGGATAATTGTTTAGTTTTTTGTACATAAATCACGTTCGAATTTATTTCTTTATCTAAATTTCTAAATGCGTTTTTAATGCATCCTGATGTCAAACTTTGAACACTGCTATCTATCTCAAGGTGCGCTCTACACACCTTTTTTAATAGGTAAGTGCATCCAGCATCATTGAACACAGACTCATCGAATGACAAATCTCTTTGCATTTGATTAATAGCTTTGACAATATTACAAAGTCTTTTGAATGATTTTGTATCAAACGATGATCATGATTTACGTGCTTTTATTTGAATTTGAAATTTCTATTGTTTTTATTTGCATTTTTGCTTGGTATAATAATTATTTTGTTTTATCCGCCACCAGGTGACTAAATTCGTGTATCTGTTACTGTAGGTTTAATATATTTCTACCATCTACTACCATCGTTACCAGCTGGAGTATCTATGTCTCTAATCACATCATTTGTTTTGTCTATTTGTATAGTCATTCCCAGTAACACACTGTAGATGGCGTAACCTCACCTGCTCAGGCTCACAGAGGTGCTGCTGCATGGCAAAGAAGTACACAAGCTGTTGGTGGTTATGCATGACTGGATCACTACAGCTAGGGGTTACATTTTGTATCTATGCTGGTCCTAGTCGCGGCTTTGTTTGTTGAACAGTTGAATATTACTCACTCAGCGACATTCTTTACCAGCAGCGGCACCTACCTGGATGAGGACGCACACGTTAATATGCAGAATTTGAATTTCAATTCACTTCATTCGTAAATATTTGAATTAATAGCGCTGTAAAACACAATCGATACATCAATAGATACGTTTGAAGAATTCTACTAGATATCTCCATGGAATAAGCTATTTGATTGTTTTTTTTTTTTTTTTTTTTTTTTATTCATTGAGAGTTTCTGCTTCGTGCATTAGAATTTCATAGATTTCTTTGAAATTTGATTAGAATTTAAATAAACAAAAGGTGATTACTTATTGCAGTTGTGAGGCAAAACAATATTCTTTTGATTAAAGAAAATGTCTTTCATTTATCTGTAATCAAGGAAGAAGTTTTTACAAAGTTGTAAATTACTCAGTTTTCAGCTTCTTCTGCCTATGCTAACCTTTTATACAATTCGACAATACAACTGTTTTTGGTTTTATATTAAAATTTAATTATTGGGCTTAAAATCTATCGTTTTCTGGAATTCAGGACATACAAGTAGATAAGGATATTGACACTTTACGGTTTGGGAACAGCAGACTACATCTATCTTTTTTTTTAAATTGTATATATTGTATGTTAGGTAGACGCAGTCAAGGAAGACCTCGCCTTAGGTGGCGCGCTCAAGTGGAGGACGACCTCAACCAACTTGGAGTGCAAAACTGGAGGCAGCTAGCCAAAGACCGAGTTGGCTGGAGAGGCATGTTGGCTGAGGCCCAGGTTCGTCCCGAACTGTAGCGCCACCTAAGTATTGTATGTTTAGTGCCCCGTGGCTTAGTGGTTAGTGTACCGGAGTGCTAAGCAAATGAGCCTGGGTTCATATCCAGCTCATAGCCACCTGTTTTTCTGGGGTACTGCCTCTTTTGAGGAACGGACAACACCTCCAAGAGTAAAATTTGTCTCGAAAAAGTGCATCTCATCTAGCCGTTCGGACTCGGCGGTAAACTGTAGGTCCCTTCCATTCTTGCAGATTAACAACACACACACAGGTATGGTTGAGAGTATAAGTCGCTAGGCCTTGGCTGCTTAAGGAGCTGTCGCGCCAATATATTAATTTTATTTTTAAATATTGTATGTTTAGTTCTTCAGTCTCTCTTCACTTTTTAAATTTGGAGATACATAAAGATACTTGCAGAGATATTGAAAATTTGGAAATTAGATAACATTAGATATCATGTAATAAGAAGAAGAAAAGCATGAAAGGCCAGAACAAATGGAGATAAATCACTAGGAGGAATTACAATATTAATAATTATTTATTATAGATTTGGCGTGACCACAATATTGTGAGAGACTTACAAATTAAGGGCGAAAAAGTTACGACGCACTGTTCATGAAGTTTGAGGAACAGTGAAAACCTCCAAAAAAAATCGAAAAGCGATTGAGCCAGACAAGATATGTAGGAACACTTAGAATTTTGGAAAAAGAATGGGAGAAATCGGTTATAGAAATCAGAATTGAAAAATATTGGGGAATCTTTCAGAGATCTACAAATTGTCTTGTTGTTTTTTTACTTGCGATTATAGGGACTAGCTATATGGCAAGTTTAGGATTCGTGAATATAAAGAAAATTGAGATAACAATGAAACATGACATTACGATCATAGAGAAGTCTAAAAAAGTGATCGACAAAAAATGTCTGTCTGTCTGTCTGTCAGTATGTGTAACGAGCTCTGCAGCCTAAACGGCTTAAGCGATTATCTTCAAATTTTGTGTGTGTGATTCTTTTGGCATTCCCCAGAGGGGAAATTGAAATTTTATTTTTAGGCCTGAAAATAATGGTACCTGCCATATGACCGTTTAGGAAAAGCTTATTTTTCTCGAAAACGGTTCCAACGATTTTGATGAACATTTTTGAGAATTTTTTGTTGGTATTTGCTATCATTTGATTGGAACCAAATTTACGGGAAAAGTCTATTAACGGTACCTTTCATATGACGGTTTTTTTTAATTTTGGGCTTTCTCGGTAACAGCTCTTTGGATTTTTGTCAAATTTTACATTTAAAAAGATCTAAGTAGTTTAATTAATTCTGCATATCAAAATGTTGAACAACTTTTTTTTCTAATAAAATTAATTTTTGAACTTTTTTTTTTTTTTGAAAAATCAATATTTTTATAACTAATAATAAAAAATTATTTTGAATTTTATAATCACATGTATATTAATAAACTCTAAAAAAAACTGCATACCAAAATTTCAAAAAAAAAAATTGTTCAAGAAACTAAAAATAAAAACAGGATTTTATTAAAACCGGTCCAACAATTTTGGAAATAATTTTTTCATAAATTCTTTGTTATTTAAGACATGTGACATGTGATGGCATACTTCATTTTTATTAAAAACCGTTAAGTATTGTGGTTTTGATACATCTTATAAGTTCAAACTTTGTTATTTTCAACGTAAATGTTACTTGTTTCTGTCAAAGATCTTGCTTTCCAATGTAATTATGCACATAAGAGCAAGTACGTGCGACACAGCCGTGCCCATTTTTTTTATATTATGTGCGCGCAAAAGAGATTTATGTTGAAATTATAATGATTAACGCGCTACGCGATCAAAGAAGGGATATATTTATATTGGTTTCAATCCTTTCAAATTAAAATGGCAAGGGTAAATTCCGCTGAGTAAACTATTCAAAATTCGTGTTGTTCGCCTATAAAAAGAATCACTGTATTTCACGTTAAATTCCTGAAATTTGGTTATAGGGTCAACTGAAGAGCATTCCTTGGGAGACGAGTATTACGGGTGAAACTTAAGCGGAGGAATGCAGCTGGCTACCTCGAATGCATTTTTTTATAAAAGAAACGTTAAATAATGAAAGATGAAACGTGGGTTTTTGTTTCATAAACAGTTCTATTTCCTATCAATAATAACGCTCTGTTTAGTATTACATCGAGAAGAAATAGCCATTCGAGAAGCACCTGCCCAGAGGTATGTATTGTATTGATACAGAAAACCTAAGCACTTAGCAAATTTTTTAGTAAATTCAATATGATCTTTCCAACGGACGTCATCGTTGACATAGATACCGAGTACTGAGAGCTTGCCAGTTTCTATAATCGGTCCCAAAAGCACGCATTTTCGATAAAAGAGGTTCATGCCAATCTCTATCAAAGCGATGTGAAGATTTTTTCGCTATTTGCTGAGATATGCCATTAGATCACCAGTAAAACGATTGCTGCGAAAGCAATACTGTCGGTCATGAAGAAGTTTTCGATCTTCGATATTTTTCTTAAGCTGAATTAAGTTAATCAGCGTTTCCATGACTTTAGAAAGAATGGACGTAAGTGCCAAGGGTCGGTAGGAGGAGGGGAGAGGTCACTTTTCTTAGGGACAGGCTGAACAATTACTTTTTTTCGTCTTTTAGGAAAGTTTCTAGAAGAGTAGGAGCGATGAAAACGATTACGCTTCTCAAGAGGTATTCTTTCACACTGCAAGGAAGAACAGTTCTTCAGAAGAATGGAGAGTATTCCATACGGGCCAGCAGGTTTGTGTATATCAAGATCTTTGAGAACGCTTGCTACCGTACGAGTGCGGAAAAAAATCTGTCCCATGGACAAATTTACTCAAGTACCAGGAGGGTCAACGTTGCTAAGATGCAACGTAGAGTTAGCAGCGAAATGGTCTGCGACCAAGTTTGCTAGTTTGCCTTCTCCGAAGAGTAAACAATTAGTTTGTCATTGGCGATGAGTGTTGGAACCGAAGGTATTGAGTTTTTTAAATTTTGTACAAATGACCTAAAAAATTTCCTTTGGGACATTGTATAATATTTTGCTGTAATTTTTGGTCGTGCAAAAATTTGGTTTTATCAATAACAGAGTTGCATGAGCTTGTGCTTTTTCCGACTTTCTTAGGGTTGGCTTTGTAATATCGGAAACTTACTTTTTTGAGCTTGATATCTTCTTTACACTGAGAATTAGACCAAGACTTTGTTTGTGTTTGACACTTTTTACACTGTTAGGAATTAAAGCACGCATCCCTAGAACAATTACATTTGTGATCATTTGAGCATTGGCATCAATGTCACTATCGAGGAAGCACAGAAGCAAAGGGATCAATTAAATTTACTGGAGAAAATATTCAGGCCGTCTCAGTTGGCACAAAATGGCACAATATTCCAAAGTGCCAAATGCAGAAGAAACACTAATGGTATAATTATCAGAGTGAGAAATTAGAAACAAGTCAAGAGTATGGGCGGCTTGCCCAGGAACATCCGGTTTTCGAGTTGACACATCGATTAGTTGGGTGAGAAGGTGTAACCGAGCAAAAATCTCAACATAATAGCGGAGCCAGCTGGAATTGTGCACATTGAAACCGCACGCAATAATGATTTTAGTCCTAAGACAATGGGAAACAATTTTTGAGATGGAATCGTGCAGCGCATCAAATTCCTTAAAAGTCGTATAACTGTCGAGATACGGTATAAGGTTCGCAAAAATTTATCAAAAGGAAACCACAAAATGTTCAAGATTAAAGAACTCAAATTGAAGTTTGGAGGGACATTCAAGAGAACTTCATGGTTTGAATAGAATTGATAGATGCTGAGAATATCAAAAGTCTACGGAAAAAATCAGAAGCCGTCATCCGCTTGCAGAAGAATCAACCTGAAAAGCTTTAGAAACTTCTAGAGTTACTTACCAACTTTTCATCTATTTCAAAACCAATTATGATAGTCTATAAAACAAGATAAACAGAGTAGCGTTTAGAAGCTGAAGTTTAGCTTTCGACTTTAAATGATGATTACATACTTTCAAGAAAATGGATTTTGTTGGTTCAAACACTTTGACAATATATGCATATAAATAACCTTTTTTTCATTCAAACCTTACCTACTATTCTTAAGATTGCTATTCTCAAGTATTGAAACCCAATCAACAAAATATTTGCAAGAAACCCAAATTTTTCATACAATTAACAGCGTGTGGTGAACAAAAAATTTGTATGTGTATTTGATAGTTCCACCAAATGCTTCCACACATTTCAGATAGGAATTATTGGGCTTGTTAATTGCCCCAACCTAATTGCTTTGATAACAACTTCTTCGTCTTAACAAAATAAAAAACCAATCAGTTCATTAGGGTCTAATGAATCACCAAAGTCCTTTTCCTCGACAGAGAGGAAAAAAGGCAAATCCTATCGGCGGCTTCTAATCAACAACAAAATCAAACGTCTTTAATGTTAATTACTCCTACAGTCAATTAGGTTTCGTATACAAGATACACATGTCATTTGTTGAATCTAATTCGCAATTTCTCCTGGAGCCATACGAAGTCAGTTTTAATCAAAAGAATTGACAGTACAACCTGCGTCATCTTATATAAGTAGAAGGATATCGATATCACGCAAATAAAATCAGAATCCCTAAACGAAAAATACACACGAACATACGGATTCGAATCGTTCCTCCATATCGATGTGCAAATAGGAATATTTTCTTCTAGCTTCAGGGAATCGCAGTGTGTAACGCTATTATGCCGCAATGTTACCACGCCTGAATGAAGACATACTATCTCCTGCTGATCCGAAAAATTCTATAATTCACAGATGAGAACTGTAAATAGTGTCATAAATTTCCATCTCTATCTCCATCTTTATTCTCATGGTTTCCTCTATTCGGTTCTTTTCATTTGCCCATGAATCCTTGGAGCTGAAGAAATGTAAGGACTGCTGCTGCACTGAATCAGGGATCCTATCGTTCAGTGGCAAATAGGGGTCGTCAATGCTGCTTGCCTCGTTGGTTTCCCTTTAATATTCTGAAAAATTACCCAATAAAGGATAGGTCGCCCGATGCAGGCTTTTAGGGAAAAAACACCCCAAAAGACAGACCAAAGCGATTGGAGAAGGTTGTATGCCCTGCGATATTTTGCAAAAAAAAGGAAAAAATGAAAATTTATGATTGCGTTTTGTTTACGCATTGCGGGTTCATTAAAATATTTTTTTTTCTTGCCAGTCCTTAAAGCTTCATAAGCTAATAATATGATGAAAATACTAAAGGGAAATGTGGGCATTTTCCTTTTATCTTCCATGGCTTACTCGCATAAACGTTTCAATTTATCGTGTGAGTTTTGAATTTATTTCGTTTAACTTTGTTTTTTTGGATCGTTCCGTGGCCGCAGAGACAAAAGTTCTGATATGAACCAAAAAAAAAAAAAAGTATCGTTTGTGTCTGAGCGTAGTTAGGAACGGTTCAGTGAACTGTAAGTTAATTTGGGGCTTAGTAGTGGATTTTATATAAAATGTTTGCCAAAGAATGCTCTAAATGAGAGATTTATACAGGCAAGGCGTTCGTCTGTGCATTGGAGCACTATATCTATATGAAGCCTTTTGGAGGTATTTCGTGTATTCCACTCATGTGTAGCATAATTTAAGCTCGCTTAAAGTTAAAGAGAAATGGGCAACCACCTGCCTCAAAGATTGTGAAATTTGCAAAGTTCCACAAGCTTGAAACCCAGGTTTTGATTTAAACAAAAGTAATACAAAGTGGGCCAAAAGAGATCACCCTATTGGAAGATGTTCTTATTTTTGCAAATGGCCGCTAATGTCAAATCTGTTTTGACATTTGTGGACTAAACAGATGTAGAATACAAGTGAACAAGCCATGGAGCGATACACTCCCCAAGAACGCGGAATAATCGTGTCTATTTTTTTGCGAAACAATTCGTCTGTAGTCCGACACCGACTGCGCAAACAATGCGCCGTTTTGCCACCAACTTTGAAGAGTATGGGACCACACGAGACGTTACCAAGAGTGGCCGGCCCCGGAGCGCCCGTTGTCCCGAGAATATCGCCGCTGTTGACGAGGATGTCGAGCTGTCGCCGGAAACATCGACCAGACGCCGTACCTCGCAATTAGCCATCAGCCGGTCGTCCCTAAGACGAATTTTGGTCAAAGGCAGTCCGTGCACCATCTGCTGCTTGTCGACCGCCAACGCATGTAACCTACGCCCAAGCCATCCTCAATTTGGAGGACGAAGTGAACGATTTTTCGACCAAAATCATAATGAGCGATGAGGCTCATTTCCACTTTAGCGGGTACGGGAACAAGCAAAACTATCGCTTCTGGGGCACCGAAAATCCACGAGTAATGCACGAGGAGCCATTACATCCGCTCAAAGTTACTGCATGGTGCGCTGTTCACGCTGGAGGAGTCATCAGGTCATTTTTTTCGAGAACGCCGCTGGTCAAACCAAACAGTGGACGGTGCGCGCTATATATATGTTAACCGAGTTTTTTCTATCGCAATTATACGAATTAGGACTGGAGGACATGTGTTTCCAACAGGACGGAGCTACGGCACACACTGCGCGAGCCACAACCGATATTCTGAAGGCGGCGTTCCCGGTTCGCCTCACCTCTCGTTTTGGCGATTTGCACTGGCTTGCAAGATCGCCCGATTTAACCGTTCCAGACTTTTTTGTGGGGTTTTTCGAAGTCTCGTGTTTACGTGAACAAGCCGAGAAGCCCTCAAGGACAACATTCGACACGAGTGCGAGAATCTGTCGCCCGAAGTGATGAAAAATGCCATAAAACGAGCCCGTATGGCAATTAATTGTGTTACGGCGTCCATTTTGCCGATATTATCTTCTCGACTTGACCAATAAAATTCTAAAGGTTTAAATAAACATAATCAAAAAACAGAATCGAAGTTTTTCATTTAGAAAAAAAATTAGAGCCAAACAACATCGGATGAGTTTTACGGTCGGCCTATCGAGAGGATTATTTGCATTGTGGTAGATAATTTGGGTCCTTTGATTCAGTAAATGATTATCCAACACCTGATCTACATAGCTGAGTCCGTGAGAGTACACAGGAGAATCCGAAGCAGTCGATTTCGGGTCGGTCACAAGATCTCGGCCTTTCGCAAACCACATCTTGGTGAATTTTGCATTGTGCCTTGGGCCTGCACCTAAACGTACAAAATTTAACTGATCCAGGAGCTGAAGGTAAATGACCATAGACAACGACGTGGGTTAGTTGAATGGGCTCTGGAGCCATTTGGAAACTGACCTTAATTTTCTATCGAAAAATCATTTTCAGCGATGATCCATTTCTGGATGAGTGCGGGTGAGTCAACAAACAAAATTGTCGAACTTGACATCGAAGAGCGTCTAATATATCCCGAAATTCACTGTTTGATATGGATTTTGGGCTAGCGGTGCGGGATCATCAGTCCGTATTTCTTTGGGAACGACGTTGGCTAGGCCATCACCGATAACGGCGAGCACATTCAACCTGATTTATGAGCTAGGAGAAAGAATGACTTCGAAAGACTGCAATCGCAAAACCCTGCAACTATCGAATATCCCGATTAGTCCAGCAAATAGATCAGGCAAACTGAATTTTTGCAAGTTGCTGGAACTGACAGTATAAGTAGTGTAATGTAATGTAATGTAGTTCCGAATTGGCGACCTCTTATTCCATGTTGTAGCGAGGTTTTTAAGAGATGGATTTTGCACTATCCCGCCCATTTTCTGTGTTTCTTGGAAACAGTACTAACGATTTGAACGAAATTTTCAGAGTTTGTTCTTATAAGCGAGACAAAAATAAAAAAATTGGGTTTCAGCAAAATCTTCTACTTGCCACGCCCACTTTCTTTTAAATCTTTGTTTCTCAGAAACGGCTCTAATTATTTATACGAAGTTCCCGTAGGTTGTGTTTATTATCGAGAATCTAATTTAAAAAGGCGTTTTAGTAAAAGTCCTCTAGAACCACGCCCACTTTTATAAATGTGTTATAAACGTAAGTTATAATTCAGTTCATTTATAGCATCGTTGCTTTATATATATTTAATCACATAGTCTACGGAAGCTCAAATTTGGCGGCAATATTTACTTTTGATATCAGGTGTTTTACTATATAGGAAAACTTCTTAAACCCCATTACCACCAGGCTAACATGAAATGCTAAAAACCAATATCTACGTAGCCAACAACATACTATTTGTTGCGTACACCTCATCAAACTAAAGTATAGAAACAACAAGAGACGTGTCCTCGAGCTTTCAAAGGTTTCTAAATACGAATTGTTTATGTGTATGCAAGGACTCATCTTGAAGATTTGATCCGAAAAAAGTACGGTTGCATCCTCTTTATGATTTAAACAGACTATGCTAATTACAAAGATATAAATATGTGTCCTTAATATCGCTTGTAACATTCGCTCTACCGTATTAGGAAACCACGTGAAACATTTCGTCAGTCAAATTAAATGTTTAGTAGGTATTATCCCACTTCTGAATCGTTTAAGAAAATACATAGTCCTACAGCAAGTGACATAACTTGAGAGTTTTAAATAAATAAATAAATTTACTGGCGTGACAGCTTCTTAAGGATCCAAGGCCTAGTGACTTATACTCTCAACCATTCCTGTGAGTGTGTGTTGTTAATCTGCAAGAATGGAAGGGACCTACAATTTAACGCCGAGTCCGAACGGCTGCATGAGATGCACTGTTCCGAGACAATTTTTTACTCTTGGAGATTTTGTCCTTGGAGATTTTGTACCCCGGAAAAGAAAGTGGCTATGAGCGGGACTCAAACCCAGGCTCTTCGCTTACCAGTCCGACACACTAACCACTAAGCCACGGGGCACTACTTAAGAGTTTTAATCAACTTTTTTAAGACTTAAAAATTTTAAAAAACCAAATAAAAATACAAAACAAACTTACCTTAGCTTGAAATGTTATTCCATTTAAGAAGGCCTGTTCCGCATGCAACGGTATCCTAAGATCCTGGTCATCTTGTACCAAATCGTACGGTGTCGAAGGCATCCTTAAATAATTTAATATCACTGATTCAGACCACTTATAGTATCATGAAATTGATTTCATTTTTTTGGCACTGCGCTTACGTACAGATTTTTTAATATATAACAAAACACCACTTTTACTTCTGGCACTCATGCAAACTTCTATTTTGTCGAAAATTATTTTTTTCCTTTTCGAAGAAGATACTCAAATCCTTATTTCGATTTCGATTTCGATTTCGATTTTAAGTAAATGCAATGACTCCTCTCAGCACCGGCTATGCAATTGGAATTTAATTTTTTTTTAAACAAAATTATTAAATAAATCAATTTTTGTTTTTTAAAATATATTTAGTTTCAAGCACGATTGTTGGATTTAGTTGCAACAGATGAAATTTGTTTGATACGAACACGTTCGCACTGTCTGGTTTCCGGGTATAACTATTTTTATTTATATTTATTTTATTTGATTAATTATATTTTCGTTCTTCTCTTTGAAAAACGGGCGGATGTTTCGAAAACGTTTCTGAAAAAAAAAAATAATCGTATTAGTTTTTCAGATTTATTTTTAAATTCCTTATTATTGATTAACAAATCAAGGCGAATAAAACATTTCGAAAGAAATGTGCCTCAAGTATCAAATAACTTCAAAAAGTCTTTAAAAAAACCAAATTTCAGATTTCTTTGTATAAGGTGAACCGTTTTTTTTTTTTTAACAAGAAGAAAAAATCTGGAAACCAACAAAAATCAACAGAAAAAATAAACTTTTCTTATCTTGAATAACGAAACTGGTTGAGTGACATCGCATCTGGATACCAAGAAATTCCAAGATACAGATACCTAATTTTATTCAAAAAAAAAAAAAAAGAAAAGAACACCTCGATGACACAAAAGAACCAAATAAAGAATAGCCGTTTGGATACGCTTTTTTTGTAAAGGGGGGAACATTCGCCTTCTTTTCGGAACAAAAGTCAGACTGTTTTTTGTGTTAGTATCTACCTTTTAACAGATAGTAAGGTTAACACATTTTGGGAAGAAAAACACCTGGTTGTGACAGGTAAACTAACACAGGAAGAAGTGATACATAATATGAGCTGGACTGGACAGTAGCTTCACAAAGGAGAGACTCCAACTAATCGAGATTGTGGATTCGGGTGAACAAAAAAAAAACCTGCCGAAGGCTTGGAGCCATGGGCTTTTGTTTTCAGGTTTTAGCTGGGGTTATCTTTTTTTTTAACTGCCTGACAAAAACACACAGTTTTTTTTTTTTTGTTATGGGGTGAGTTTGTATTTCAAACCATCAGGAAACCAGGATGAGTGGGAGGATGGATTAATTGTTGATATCTTGTTTTAGAATTTCGAGGCTAGTAGGTGAAATCTATACGAAAAGTAATTTAGATTAACCTGTGTTTGAGTTAAAAGAAATTCGAGAAAAGGTTATTTTCTATCTTTTTTTCTTTTGTTTGGTTCTTTTAAAAGTTTGACGAAGTGTTTTTTTTTTGTTTTTGGAAGATACAAGTAAAAAAAACCTACATTCTTGGAGTTTGTTTTTGGAGTTTTGGGGATAACCTTGACCTGATTTAGATTTGGGGGGATTATTAACTTACATTGCGTATTTTCAGTAACTCAAGTTAAAATTTTATTGTTTTAATTCATATTGTCCCTAAGGCCTATTGTGTAGTTTTTTTAAAGCTGAGGTATAAGTATTTGTATAGGTAACTTAATTTTGAGATTTAATATCAATTTAGGGTTAGCATTCCACATACGCGTTGTGCGGCTAAAGAAAGAATCTCTGTAAATTACAAGACGCCCGAAGTTAGTTTGAAGATTGAATTATTGGGGTAACTATTAGTTGGTGGTTGGGTGCTGTATGAATAGGGTAGGCACTGAAAGGTATCAAACTGGTGATGCATAGTCGCTGCAACTATATCGTACACATCAATTGTGCTTATTTTACCTCCTCGCGGTAACCACCGGGTACTGGTCTGTCCATCCGGACATTCCTGCTAAACTTATAAGCGCGATTGTTGAACACAGAAAAAATAGCAACACTATAATGCTCTGCTTTAATGACTGTTTTGATCGATTCGAAAGAGGACGTACGGCGGATGAGCCCAACCAATTGGACCAACGGTGGCGTCAACAGTCAACGAAGCAGACGCCCTAATGACCTACTTCGACGTATTTAGAGATAAGGTCATTGGGACAATTCAATGCAAGTCAGGGCACTGAAATAGAGATGGTGGCGGATGAACCCTTAATGGGCCAACGGCAGCGCTCATATCCCCGAAGTGGGTTCCTGACTCCGGATTCTCCGGTTCCTTTTGTCCAAGGAATCCAACAAAGGACCTGGCCCTCCAGGTTGGGGGTTGTGCGTGGGGTTATTAACCCTGCCACGGAAAAAAAGAAAAAGTTGCGAAGCGACCAATGGAAAAGGACGGATTTACTGTTGACGACCCGGAAAAACGAATCAAGGACAACGACCTTCGGATCTGCACGTGGAATGTTAGAACTCTTAACAGATCACGTGCATCCAAACAACTAGCGGAGGCCCTAGACTGCTACAGAGCAGGAAGTGCGATGGAATGGGCCGGGCAAAAGGAGGATGAAAAACTGTGACGTGTACTACGGTGATTGCGCAAGAAGACCACAGCGTTTATTTGGGTGCGGATTCGTCATAAGCGGTAGACTTAGGCAAGAAGTCTTGGGCTTTCGACACGTAAGTGAGCGACTTGTGACAATCCGTATCAAGGCTAAATTCGCCAACATTAGCCTAATATGCGCTCATGCCCCCACATTGGACAAAGATGACGCCACCAAGGATGACTTCTATGAGCTCCTCGAAAAAACCTATGAGCAATGCCCTAAATACGACGTTAAGATCGTAATAGGCGATTTTAATGCCAAAATAGGTAAAGAGTAAATCTTTGGTAGGACTGTCGGAAAACATAGCCTACACGACACAACGTCTGAAAACGGACTTAGGCTAATTGACTTCGCAGCGGCACATAACGTCACCATTGCAAGCACACGGTTTCCTCATCTCGATATAGACAAAGGGACTTGGCGACACCCAGATCAAAGAACCTTTAATCAGATTGATCACGTTGCGATCGATGCAAGACACGCCTCCAGTATCTTGGATGTTCGCACCTTCCGAGCAGCTAACATCGACTCGGATCACTACCTTGTTGCAGCAAAGGTAAGAATGCGAATAACCCGAACTCCACAACAACGGAGTAATACTGTGAGGAAGTATGACGTCGGAAAGCTGCAATATCCCGTAACCTCTCTAGAAATCCAGTACCACCAGCATCAAGTGCCGAAGACCAGTGGCAACACTGCCAACAAGCCATCAGAGATGCCGCAACTGATGTGCTAGGTTTCACCAGACCACCACCACGAAACTTCTGGTTCGATGACGAATGCAGGCAGGCCCATGCAGCCAAACAAGAGGCATATAAAGCGGCGCTGCAAAGAAAGACGAGAGCTGCTCGCGAGCTCTACGAGCAGAAAAGACGGGAAGAACACCGGCTTCTCCAAAAGAAAAAGAGAGAGCATGAGTATCGCGCGATCGAGGATATTGAGAGATGCTACTCCAGGAACAACGTGCGCAAGTTTTACCAACAGGTAAAAAGAACATGCCAAGGAAAAAAAACCCGCAAAGAAGCCTGTAGAGATAGGAATGGAAACCTCGTAGTAGAGTCACAGTGCTGAGTACATGGAAGGACCATTTCTGCAGACTGTTAAACGGCGATGAAGACCAAAATCCCGCTGTCAGGCAGAATGAACCATTCAACATGGATGATGACAGACAAAACTTCCGTCCACCTGACCAAAATGAAGTACGGATAGCAATATCTAAACTAAAAAACAACAAAGCTGCTGGACCCGACGGACTACCCGCCGAACTTTTTAAAGCGGCCGGAGATGACCTGGTGGAGTGCATACACCAACTCATCTCTACAGTTTGTTCAGAAGAAAGTATGCCTGATGAATGGAACCTCAGCATCGTTTGCCCGATCCACAAGAAAGGAGACCCTCTAAACTGCGCCAACTATAGAGGAATTAGTCTCCTGACTTCACTTCAAAGTTCCTTATAATTTTGTAGTTTTCTGTCAAGAATTTTGTCCTCAGAAGAAAAGGTTGGACTTGTGCATTGTAAATGGATCTTATGGGCATGAATCTCCCTAGTTTTACAGCTGTTCCCTTGTTCATATTTGCATAATGCGATTCCTGATAAACCTGGCTCGTATCAGCAGCCGATAAATAAATTCCTTCCAGCTCCTGATACATACTTTTCGTATTTTATGCACGAAGAAAAGCAAACTTATTCTTTGTTTCTTGAAGTTTCTGTAAGGCACTCCGATTCGTGCTTTTCATTTGAATTATGAGAGAGATTAACCGAGCTTTGAGGGCATTTTTCTTAGTTATAACCACTTTGGCTTCATCACTCCACTATTATTTTGCTTTGTCTCGTTGGTAGTTTACTTTAGTAGTTCCTAACAGTGATTTTGCTTTCTGTAGGTAAGTTTGTCGATCCTTTCTCCCGGAAATCACTTTGCAATATTTCACTTGCTGCATATGAAACTGGCTACCCGATGGTAGTCCATAAGAGTTTCATTTCCACATCTGCTGTTAGCGATAAGGTGCTATTTTTGTTTTTTAAACATAGTAAAGGATGTCACGTAGGAGGATTCCTAGTCCCATATCCAATACCAACATGGCATTCTTAATAGTCTTTCCGGCACGAGAACGATAACTCCAGCACCAAGATTTAATAACGGTTTCTTGTAGAGGGGTTAAATATAAGTATTTTTTTCCTATGGGGTCTATCTCTCCCCGTTTAAAGGTAGGTGCGATTTTCGAAAAAAAAATTCTTTAATGGAAAAATAAATCTTAAAAACCAACGGCACTTTAAAACCATTACTAAAACGGTTTTAATAGCCAGAAATCTGCTCTTTAATCCTACATAAATGAAATTATTTGCGTCAACAGTTTTCAAAATATTCGCATTCAAACTTGAAATTTTGATAAAAAAAACCTAAACAAATATTTTTGAACCGATTTTGTTCAAAATTGTGAAATGTAAAATAAAATTTTCTTTCTGTGGTCAATGCTCATATCAATTTTAAATGAAACGCAAAAAACCGAAAGCTTTTATGTCTACTAGTTCTTGAGAAAATTGAAAATAACTGTACTTTTTCAGATTTTTTTTTATTTGCGCATTACGGCGGTGTTTAAAAAGCGAGATATGTAATCCTCTAATGAAATCACAATAAATGCCAAAAATCAAAAATTTCATAAAAAAATAGTACAATAATTTTCAATTTTCCCAAGAACTAGAAGACAAAAGCTTTCGGTTTATTGCATTTCATTAAGAATTGATATGAGCATTGATCACAGAAAGAAAATTTTATTTTCCATTTCACAATTTTGAACAAAATTGATTCAAAGATGTTTTTTTTACTTTTTTTTATAAAATGTTTGAATGCGAATATTTTGAAAACTATTGACACAAATAATTTAATTTAAATATAGGATTAAAGCACAGATTTCTGGATTTTTAAAGCGTTATAGTAACGTATTTTAAGTGTTGCCGTTGTTTTTTAATATTAATTTTTCCATTAAAGAATTTTTTTCGAAAATCGCCCCTACCTCCTAAAAGGGAGAAGATAGACCCCCCTCCCATAGTAAAAAATAACGGGTGTTTTTTTAAGAGCTTGAGAACTTTTTTTTTAAAAAACAACGCATACAATTTGCAAAATCTCATCGGTTCTTTATTTGAAACGTTAGATTGTTCCATAACATTTACTTTTTGAAGATAATTTCATTTAAATGTTGACCGCGGCTGCGTCTTAGGTGGTCGATTCGGAAAGCCCAATTTTGGGCAACTTTTTCGAGCATTTCGGCCGGAATAGCCCGAATTTCTTCGGAAATGTTGTCTTCCAAAGCTGGAATAGTTGCTGGCTTATTTCTGTAGACTTTAGACTTGACGTAGCCCCACAAAAAGTAGTCTAAAGGCGTCAAATCGCATGATCTTGGTGGCCAACTTACCGGTCCATTTCTTGAGATGAATTGTTCTCCGAAGTTTTCCCTCAAAATGGCCATAGAATCGCGAGCTGTGTGGCATGTAGCGCCATCTTGTTGAAACCACATGTCAACCAAGTTCAGTTCTTCAATTTTTGGCAACAAAAAGTTTGTTAGCATCGAACGATAGCGATCGCCATTCACCGTAACGTTGCGTCCAACAGCATCTTTGAAAAAATACGGTCCAATGATTCCACCAGCGTACAGACCACACCAAACAGTGCATTTTTCGGGATGCATGGGCAGTTCTTGAACGGCTTCTGGTTGCTCTTCACTCCAAATGCGGCAATTTTGCTTATTTACGTAGCCATTCAACCAGAAATGAGCCTCATCGCTGAACAAAATTTGTCGGACGTAAAGCGCGAAACACATTTCGAACCGAACACTGATTTTGGTAATGAAATTCAATGATTTGCAAGCGTTGCTCATTAGTAAGTCTATTCATGATGAAATGTCAAAGCATACTGAGCATCTTTCTCTTTGACACCATGTCTGAAATCCCGCGTGATCTGTCAAATACTAATGCATGAAAATCCTAACCTCAAAAAAATCACCCGTTATTTGTATTTAACCCCTCTAAAAGAAACCGTTATTTTTATTTATTTATTTTATTTATTTTATTTATTTTATTTATTTTATTTATTGATTTATTAGCTTAATATTAAGATTTACATCTTATTTATTAAAAAGCTTATAATAAGACATAGGTGATTGCAGCAAAAAAAAATATGTATATTGAAATTTAAGAACAAAACTCGGAACAATCATAGGAAATCAGTCTTAAATAATTATATAAGAAAAGAATAAATTTATGTAATGAACATATTAATGCTAGAAAACAACAACAAACAAAATATAGCGAAAGATATGTAGCAAGCAAAAAAAACAGGAGTCTAAGTAAAAGCTGTTAAGTCCTTGAGTAATGTGACAGGATATTATGTTTAAACGTATTAATGTTATCTGTATTTCGTAATAGGTGTGGTAGTGAATTCCATAACCGAGCTGCATTAACGAAAAACTGACGTTCTGAAGTTAGGCAAGTAAAGCGGGGAATAATTATTAGGTTAGATCTTGTTGAAATCGAGAACTGGAGTCTATTGTACAAGTATGGAGGCTGATGCTTGTGGACAATATTGAAAAGCAATACCAAGGTTTTTTGTTTAAGGATGTTGTCGAAGGAAATCCCATAAATGCTATTCGAAAAGCTGGAGATATGCTCATATCGACTCAGATCAAAGATGTAGCGGGCAACACTGTTAAAGGCAACATTCAACTTTCTCTGGCTCGTGCTGTCGAGCTTACAGAAGATTTCACAGCCATAAGTCAAAATAGGAACTACGAGAGTTTTAGCTAGCATTTTTCTTGTTTTCAATGGAGTGAAGTTCTTACTTGGCCAGAGCAAGCGAAGTGCCCCTACCCCTGCTTTACCTACGGCTTGTGTGATGTGATTGTTCCAGTTTAAAGTTCTGTTGAAACATATCCCGAGATTCTTAGCTGTACCCACATATTGGATTATCCCATTGTTAAGCTGGATTGATGGGAAGTAAGACAACTCTATATATCTTTTTGAAATAACAAGGCATTTTGTTTTTTGTGGGTTTAGTGTGAGACCATTTTTAACTGACCATTCTTCAATGGATTGAAGATCTTCATTTATCTTACTCACACAATCTTCAATCATTCCAATCGGGGTACTTTTCGTTAATTGAATGTCGTCAGCAAAGAGATGCTCTTCACAATAACGAATGACTTTTGGTATTTCATTGACATACATTGAGAAGAAAGATGGGCCCAATATCGATCCTTGAGGTACTCCATGCGAAACAGGTAAGAAATTAGAAAACTGGTTTCCAACAACAACAGCTTGGCTTCTCCCCGTGAGATAGCTTAAAATAAGCTTTACTGCATCAGGCGAGAAATTATAAATCTTCGTCAGCTTTTGACACAGTATGTTGTGGTTGATGGTGTCAAATGCCTTGGAGTAGTCCAATAGTAGGAGGAAGGTGATTTTATCTTCGTCAATCGCATTTCTGGCTCTTTCGATAGCATCCAATAAAGCTGTTATACTGCTATGGCCTTGACGGAAAACTGTTTCAAAGCTAATAAATTATTGGAACTTAAGAAGGCTTGCAGTTGCTTTTGCATTAGTTTTTCTAAGACTTTGGATAGAAAGGGTAGGATTGCTATTGGACGGAATTATGTATTTGCACTATTTTTAGGTAAAGGGATGATTTTGGATTGTTTCCATTGTGACGGGAAAAGGCTTTTTGTAAAAATAGTATTGAATAGGTAACTAATGCAGGGCAAAATAATGGGCAAGATGGCTTTTACAAATGTGGGGTGCAGATTATCAAGATTGTTATTAAATCTTGGCACCGGAGTTATCGTACTCTCCCCGTTTTTCCTCATCAGACCTTCTAATATATCAATTCAAATTTTCGCTCATAAACAGAAGGACATCTTTTCCACTTGGACACATTCGATTTGCATTACCAGCTTGACATCAAACGGTCACTGGACTTCGAAATAGCCAAGACATTGCCAACTTATTCCTCCGCAAGAATGATAACGATTCCATTTGCACCTTGATCTTCTTCGTAGTAGAATATCTTGTATGCCTTGTGTGTTAAGATCTAAGAAATGAAAGGCAATATTGTGTTTTTGGACCACAAGAATTTGATTCACTTTTTCTTCATCATCCTTTCCAGTTCATAGCTTCAACAGTTCATTAATTTTCTAAGTTTCAATTCGCCACTCTTTGATCTATTACATTACTTCGCTGACCCCCGGAATCCGTATAGCTCTCCATCCAGGATTTGTACCATGCATAGCAGGGGTACTTTCTGGCAAATGCTTCCATAATGCTATACATTTTTTTCGACAAAAAAATTGGCAAAGAATTTTTTAACTGAAACAAAAACTTTAGTAAAATATAAAAAAGTTATATTTCGAAGATCGTGTAGGATTGTTGTTCTACAAAATTTGTTCGATGGTAAACACGTATCCGTTTTTACTGCAAACATGCCTTCATTTCTAGCAGCTTTCGTAAAACCACTTTCATTTATGCATCCTTACAAACTAACCTCATTCTAGACTAAAGATACACATTGCTACTAACTAATTCCGCTTCCACTACGTCACACTATCAATTTCCATGGCATTAATATGTACCTAGAAATGCAAGAACTCTCAATTTCTAAAAAAAAAAAGAAGAAAAAAATCCATCAAGAAACGAACTCCAATCGAAGAGGAGCTCTACTAAATGACACTATCATCTGCAAACATCGTCGTCACAAAAAAACTCTTTTAGTTTTACTTTCAGGGCGAACAAAAAAAACAGGTAAACAAATAGATACAAAATACATTAACCCGATACCAATTCAATTAATGTTTTTGTCTTTTCCGATAAGAATTCTTGCTTTGAATATTAATTTCTTCCAGGTCTCAATTGAGGATTCGTTTGTTTTCTTGCGACAACCACGCCTATATTTTATTAGTGGCTTCTGGTGCATTAACCTTCTTGGTAGTTTCTTCTGCAACACAACTTTTTTCGCATAGACTTCCTTAGTTCTTTATTGTCACGAACTTGCAGAGTCCACTAACCTTTATTGGGTTTAGGTTCTACAAAATGGTAAGGAGAAATGAAAAAACCAACTACGATCCGCGAGATACTCTTCTATTATAAGTTAACTACAACTTATTCCATGTAATTGTTGAGGTCCTTCACCTTCTGTCAGTCAGGTGGAGAACAAAGAGAAGGCACAAGAACGAGTGCGGCTGACTGCGTTACGAACCAAATAAATGGAGAAAAGTAAACACGAACCTTAGTGCAGCTGCACTTTTGCATCAGAGTGCGTAAGAGAGGCTCCATGTGTGTGCGCAAACGTTTTCCTGGGATCGGCCGTACTTAAGGTAAGGTTAAGCGGCCGTACTTAAGGGCCCTAAAGCGATCGAAACAAAAAAATCAAAAAATTTTCGTCGTTAACGTTTGAATTATCTGTGTTTGAATAGAAAATATCATTAAATATTAATGAAATTGGATAAAACGCTCTTATTAAATGGCGCCCAATTCATAAAAATATGCTATAATAAAAGTGATTTTTGTAGTCCTCATATGTAGAAGATCTTAAATCAGCGATATGTTTAAATGTCCACAAACGTGAATTTCATTTTAGAAATGGCGCCCAAAGCTTCACAAATGCTTTGATTTGAAAACAAAATAAAATGCACGACTGGGTCGCATGAACTTGTTCTTATGCTAGATAAGTGCTTAGTGGCTGCATATGTATGTATACAAAGGGCGTTTTTTTTTCGACGTGTGGTTTTCAAGAAGAAATAAAACGCATATAGTTTAATTGTATGGCCAAGAATCTAGCTTTATTAAAAAGATAAGGGTTTGCATTATATTCTTAAAATTATTTCGGGGAAGTGGCCGCCGTGGCTGGCTCGAATAAATTCCAGCCGAGGCCCAATTTTCTCAATTTTGTGAAAATCGGGATCGGTGGCCATTTCGTTTTGGGCCCATTCACCGAACGTGTGACGCGCATGATGGGCGTTCGGCTTCAATTCTTGAACGAGTTGGATTTTGTAAGCCTGTAAACCAAGATCCTTCCGCGCGATGGCGGATGGACTCATTTGGGTCTTATTCGGTACTCTGCTTCACCGAAACGAACCATTATTTTGGTAATAAATTTGCACAATTTGTTCAGGAGTAAGTCTATTCATTGTGAAATCGCAAACCAAACTGAGCATAAATCAAGAGACAGCTGTCAAAAAGACCAACTCCGAAAAAATTATTGCCAGATTGAAAACCACACGTCTAATTAAATAAAAAATATTTTTTTTTTAAATTCTTTATTTTTTTTAATTATTTTCAGAGTTTTGAAAATCGTTCGACCAGTTTTTTTTAAAAAGTCGTTTTTTTTTGAAAAACTTTTCGAAAAAATATTTTAAATTTTTTTCTATTATAAGGCAATCTGTAGTTTTCATCTGGGAAAATTATTTAAAAAAATTCAATCCACCCATTTTCAAAATATTTCGAAAAATAAATTTAAAAAAAAAAAATTAAAAAAATCGAAAAAAAAGTTTTTGAAAGTTTTGAAATGCGATGATTTCCTGTGTGCAAAATTTTATTGAAATCGGGATAATAGTTTACGATAAAAACATTTGAAAAACCGGTTATATGAGTGGTATCGTTATAGAACAAATTTCCAAAAATTTATTCTAACTGAAAGATGTATTATTGTAAAAAATTAGCACCCTGAAAGTTTTATCAAAATCGTTAGAGCCGTTTTCTAGAAAATCTAACTTTTTGTTCAAAATTGTATGGCAGGTTCCGTTATTTTTCGACCTAGAGCAAAAATGAAAAACACCCCCCGAGATACTACCTAATAAATACTAAATACCAAGTTTGAAGCAAATCGGCCTATCCGTTTAGGCTGTAGCAGCGCGAACACACAGATAGACAGACGGACGGACGGACGGAATTTCCGGACCCACTTTTTTCAACTTCTCTTTTATCGTAATGTCATGTTTGATTGTTAGATTTTTTTTCTGCACAAATCCATAACTTGCATTTTAGTACCTAAATCGCAAGTAAAAAGACTGATTCATATACTAATCAAATCTTTAAACGAGGTTGACATGTTTGGAAAATGTTTCTTTAACCTGAAAATTGAAGTTGAAATTTGGTGGTTTGAAATTTGTGAACTTTGGTAGACGTTAGAGTTAAGGAATTAACTACGCAGGCTACTTTTATTTCGAAAAAATGCTTCATTCTAGTATAGGGAGGGATCTGAATAATTTTCTTTTATGTATTTTGATTTAAATAATAAATATCATTTAATCTAAGTTGTGCTGGGCAAATCTAGTATTGCTATATATTTTTACTTGCAATTATAGGGACTATAAAAATAACAGTCAAACATGACATTACGATCATAGAGAAGTCTAAAAACGTTAGTGGCAAAAAATGTCTGTCTGTCTGTCCGTCAGTATGTATAACGAGCTGCAGCCTAAACAGCTTAAGCGATTATCTTCAAACTTCGTGTGTGTGATTCTTTTGGCATTCCTCAGAAGAGAAATTGAAATTTTATTTTTGGGCCTAAAAATAACGGTACCTGCCATATGACCGATTAGGAAAAGCTTATTTTTTCTCGAAAACGGCTTCAACGATTTTGATGAAATTTTTTGATGCAATTTTCGAAACACTTTTTTCATAAATTCGCTATTGTACAAGACGTGAGATGGGAACTCCATTTTTACTAAAAACCGTTAAGTGTTGTGGTTTTGAAACTTTTTTAAGTTCATATAGTGTTATTTTTCTCCGTTAATGTTAATTTTTTTTTTTTTTTTATTCGACGATGTAACCGCACATATGAACAAGTACGTGCGATCCAGTCGTGCAATTTATTTTTGCTTGGTTTCAGGTGGCGCTACAAGTCAAGTGGGAGAAAAGTTTTACGGGAGCACCTTTTCGTCAAGGGCCTAATCTAACTTTGGATCCACTTTGAGGCGCAACAATGCTCCTAGAGTGGTTGGTCAGTCCAACCTATTTCTAGAGTGGTTAGTCAAGCCATCTCTACTTGCAAATAATACATTTATTATGGTAAATTCATCCTACCGCAATAACCACGGTATTCCAATAAGGGGGCCTACGACAATTTTAACAAGTAACTCCTACCGAAATCGGCTCACGTAATCAGCTGGGGTTCTTGTTAACCCGTGGTTCCTAATTTAAAGCCTAGGTCTGGTCCCGTCCGTTTCCGAATGGCTGGAAACAAACTTGTGGATCGACCCCATAAGGTACGCTGGTCTGCCAACAAGTAAAAAAGCAGCAGATCCAAATCCTGCCAATTGCGATGAAAACCCGGATTCTTTCCTGGCACCCCGCCCTGCCTAGCCAGCTATATTATAGGGGAGGATGTTTTGGCAGGCTCTTACAGCAGGCATATCCATACCGTGGACCTATTCTTGTCCCCGAATCCACAGGGAGAAGGTGGCGCTAAAGTCAGATGTAGACCTGAGACTGAACCAAGAAGATTTTCTAGCCAGTTTTGTCGCAGTTGGTATTCTTTTACTTGTGTGCGCCAACTTATTCGCGGTCTTTCTCTTCTGCCCTAACTACCTAAAAGTTAACTTAACACCGTTAAGTTGTGATGTTTTGTCCAACATTAACGTTGTGTGTCTCTTCTAGATGATAGAATATATCTACTTGATTTTGCCCTCATTGACTGCTAAGCAAATCTTCGCTGTTTCCGTTTCCGTCTCAATACTCTATTAGACGTCAGTGATGTTGATGAGGTCTTTACCGACCACGCTGCTCATGCGTTTTCCATCGTCGGTTTGCACAGTTGGATGAGTTTGAGAAGGATGCCAAAACTACACATTGCACTATATAGCTCCTCTCTATTAATGCTGACATACGCGGCATTAAAATCAATGAAAAGATGTTTGATATGGTTTTGAATTTCGTAGGCTTTTTCAAAAAACTGCCGTATTATGGATATTTGGTCGATGGTGGACTTTCCTGGCCCAAACCGCACTTATATAAACCTATGAGGTTTTTGACGAATGGCTTTAGATGCTTACAGATTACAGCAGACAGAATCTTATAGGCGATGTTGAGGAGATTGATGCCTCTGCAGTTGGCGGAGTTCAGAGGGTCTCCTTTCTTAAGGACTTTTTAGTCTGAATAATTTGTACCGTTACAGTTCTAATTAGCCGGCTTTGATATGATCCAATTTTGTCTTGTTATTTTTCTCAGTTCCAATTTCTCTTCCTCGGAGAAATATCTTATAAGAAAAAGCGGATTTACCAACTTTAGTTAAGACTTACTAACAGTTCTAAGTTAAAATATCTGACTTCAAGCTTATAAGAGAATCAGAGCTTCCACACTTAATAATAATAAATTAAATCAGCAAGAAAAATCGGTGAAGATCTTTCCATAACCTTTAGTACATAATGTCAATATATTTATTTTCCGGCTGCAAAGACTGCAGCCTCCTGAAACATAGGGCACCAGCAACAAGATCCTTCCTCAACTGGTCTTCGATGTGCCCATGTTTCAGATTTGAGATACATTTCAGTCTTGTCTTTGTTCACGTTTATTTCTAACCGAAAAGGTGATTCATCAGTAAAATTTACTCTCAATGTAGGACAATGTTTTTGTTCCAAGATTCAACAAGCAAAATTACGACGTCTTGTGTGGAAAAGAGTGGCTTTGATTCATGAATCTTATTCCCAGGCGAATGCAGACCAACAGTGATATAAGCAAAATAATTAATTTTGACGATAAGTCAAGGTATATTTCAATCTGCTACAATCAACAGGAATACGTAGCATATTTAAAGTTGACAACTGTCAAATGTCATCTATCATAAACTAAATCGATTTCATTTCACGATAACCATCTTTGCCTCACCCTATTTTTCAATTATGGTTTAAAATGTAAACCATTTTCAAGACACATCGCCCGAACACTATACTCGATCTAGAGCGCCTTCAAACCTCTAAAACTTCAAATACAGCCCTGACAAACATAAAAACCCTAGACCCAGCGAATCATTGCACAAAGCCGGTGTTGTGAGTGAATAGACTCGTTTCTGTCTGTGCACTCTCGGGTTTCTTGTCTTTCTTGCCCCAACCAAACGGAAGGCAAAAGCAACAAAAGAGGCAACCCAACACCCATACCAAGGCAGCTTCTTAAGATCTATCAACGCGCCTGCATAATGTCTTACATATGTCTGCACTTGTGCTCGCGCATGTTGGGCTTGACTTAAAACTAGTTTTCGACTCCTCGGCTTGATTATTTAAAGTAAAATACTTTTTTTTCACAGAGTCTGGAAGCTAAATTGCTGTTGCAGCTGGAAAAGCTTAATATAATCAAAGCCTGATGCATTTTAAAGACATTCGCCCTGAACAAAGCTACAGCTTATACTGGATTCTTATGCAACAACGTTGATTGCTATCAAATTTGCGCGTTTCCATTGAGGCATTCATTACCGACAGTTTAACTCTTAAATAAAAAAAAAAATAAACTTTAAGTTCATGGTGGTGCGGCAGGAGGTGGTGCGGCATGAATTTTAAGAGGAGAATAAAGAATTTGCAATGAAAATGAAATTATCCACAAACACACTGAAAAGAATGTATCTACACGTGTTTGTTTCTTAAGTAGATGTGAACACAAAGTAAAAGCCAAGTTAACAGTGTTGTGTCCCTGGCATTTTAACTCTGGCTGGCGGGCTTTTGATCACACAATATAGGAACCCTGGCTATTTGCGAAAGATTCTGTGGTGGAAGAGATAAAAGCAAATAAAGTAAACTCTATTGACCAAAAAAAAAACTTGACGATCAGGAACAGTAACCAAGAAAAATATATGTAGCGCAACCTGGAGCTCTTTACGGTTTGCGTCCATTTCGTTTTCGTTGGATAAGAAGAGCAGAGGCAAATACCACGAGCACGAGGAGCAAAAAGTACGTAGGTAAGGTATATAGAAGAGTCCATGTGGTGGCCACTATTTTTAGAATCTCTAACAAAGACTGATTCCCATCAAGACAGAATACATAACACAGGCAGAAGCAACACAAAAAAAAAAAATATTTAAGAATAGCAAGATAAAAAGAATAGAATAATAAATTAGCGTTGGTTTCGCATGCATATGGTGTTAAAGGTGGCCAAAAGTATAGGGTACATCATCGACAAGCAGTCGAAAGCTCGTGTCTGTATTTTGGCGGACATGAGGAAATTAGTTCTATCAGAAGGACTAATATAATCAATAGATTTAGAGCTAAATTCTAAATCTAAATTAATCTTTAACATTTTAAAAGATAAAATAAAAACACTTTTTTCCACAAATTTAAAACTATTTTTTTTTTTTTTGGAGTCAACGTGTTTCGTCTAAGTAAAGGTTGCAACAAAACACTAGTGAACAAAAGTGTTCGTACAAATAACAAAAAAGAAAGATAATTAAAACTTTTTTTTTTTGTATTTAAATATTATTTGATAAGAAGTGGGCTATTATTGAATAAGTCAATTTGACAATTAAAAATGTTCGCGGATTTATGTTTATTTATTTCAAAAACTTCGTATTTATCCAAACACACCCGGCAGGTAAATTATGTAAAAGGGACACATCGTCGAAGGAGCATCCATGTCCAGAAGTTTGAATATGTTGAGCAAGTCCAAAAGAAGGCTCTTAACGCTCAGAAGCCTTTAGATGTTCTGTGAATCTTTTCGATAGGGATCTTATAGACTCGCCATTGCATTCTTTACAAGTTACTTTATAAACGCCACTTTTTAAATGCACAGGTGATTTTTTCCTGATTTTGTTGTTGCAGAGAGCATTTTTAGGGTGAAGTTGTTGAAAACAGCAGGTCTTACATTTATCGTTGTTAACGGACTGCACAATTTTTCAAAAACTCCAGGAATGTAAGGGATCTTTCTTCAACTTATTTTGTCCTCTTCAACAAAAAATGGGAAAATTGATTGAAGAGCTAATCTTCTAGATTTTTTCCGCAACAAGAGGTCAATTGTATGGGTATCATATCCATTATATTCGGCAGTTTCCTTAATTATTTTTAGCACTTTTTTAAACCCATTTTTACTCAAAGGAACCCTAAGAAGGCGATTAATCATTGAATGAAAGGCTGACATTTTTATGCTCGACGGGTGGGCAGACGATGCTGAAATTATGGAATCAGTTGAAGTTTCCTTTCTATAAATTTTAAAAATGAGTTTATTAGAAAAGATTGACAAGCTCAGATCCAGGAAATTCATCCGCCTTATTATTTTTCTTTTCTTTTTACTATGAATGATGAGATGTGATGACGACGACGAAACGATCTGATGTTTGTGCAAACTATTTGAGAAGTGTATGTCGAAGGCATGTTTGCACAAACTCAGGTTTGCAGCGACGTGTTTGTGTTGTGCATGGGCCCTTTAAGTTATTGTTTTCTAGCTCTCGCTCTAAAACAATCCCGATGCGTAGATGTTGTTGCACTTGAATTGCTTGTGGGTGGTGGTGGTGTTCTCGTTCTAGGTTGTTGTTGCATTGAGTCGATGTATTCTTAGACATATGCAAAGCTCACGACATCGGCTACAGGTTTTTTGATTTGCTTTGACGGCTATTTATACCTGGCAATATTTTATCTGCGATTCTCTTTTGGTTCTCCTTCCAAACTCGAATCACTTTTAAATGCTGCGATTTCACACAAACTTTACGGTCTGTATTTCTCCTATATTTCGGACCAACCAACAACAACTACCATTGAATTCAGAATACAACCTACAAATGACGAATAGAGATAAAAACAGAGTAACGCAAAATCAGGATAACACAAAAAAAAATGGGTGATTGGGCCTGTACACACGAGGGAAAACCGGTTTCAAACCTTACATCAAGCACACTAGATGAATTACTCTGGTGGAACAAAATGTATACATGAACTTCTTCCTTATGTGTTAGTTTTTCTTTTGTTTTTTGTAGACCAAAATCTTCCAAAATTGTGTGTGTGTATTAGTTTTCCTCTTCGTTCATCCACTCAAAAGTTGGCTGAAGATTTTAGTCCAATGTACACGACACGTTTCCCAGAAAACCGGTTTTCCACCGGATGAATTCATCTTGTATGTTCAGGCCCATTAACTAGTTCGTTGATCAGTCCGAGCAATTTTTTGTACCCCCGCCACCACATACGTTTCTCAGCAATGTATCAGAAAATCGCAAGGTCTAAAAGATTTCACTTTGGTTTTGCTTATGAGGATCCTACGTTGGCGATAATTTAAGGCTCTCTATTAAAATTTGTATGTTTCTCTGAGCTGGGTTTGGGTTTCCAGGTTCTTTGTTTGGAGCTGTAGCAACTCGTTTCCAGTGCTATGTCTATATGCTTCAACTCTTGCTTGAGGTGTTCGGGTCACAAATTTTTTGAGCACGGTTCACAAGAGCCGATACAACCGATGTCAAGTGGGCTGAGTGATGATGGGATGTAGCATGTACATATCTTTCCGTATGAGTATCTTTTCGGAACACTGTGTAGCCGATTGAACCATCCTGCTTTCTTATGACTTTAAGGTCTAGGAAAGCCAGAGTTTTCTTGTTCTCTTTCCATTGTAAATATAACTTGTTCGTGGATAGAATTAAGATGAACCAGAAAACTTTCTGCCTGATTCTCTTTGAGTACGCAGAAGGCGTCATCCACGCACCTTTTTCAATTTGTTGGTTTTGTTAATGATGTTTCCAATGCCAATTCCTTAAAATGTTTCATCCATATGTCTGCAATTATTGGTGCAATAGGTGAACCCATTGCAAAATCATCAGTCTGTAAATAATATTTACCATTGTATAAGAAATATCCTGATGTAAGGCATATGTCAATTAAATCTAATAACTTAGACAATTCGATTTTATAATATTAAGGGTTTCTTCGATTGGAAAATTTGTGAATAAGGAAGTAACACCAAAACTGCGGGTAAAAAGAAATTTGATAGTATTTCTAACAACCTATCTAATATGAATATTGTCCGCGAAAATAAAACCTAAAATCTCATATCATTGAATATAAAAATCTCGCTGTGATACGTATACAGGATGTCATTAACATTATTTATTGGAAGAATAGACAGAAACGGACCTAAATGGCTTTCCTGGGGTGCACCAGAACAACTATTAAAAGGATTCGAAAGGGTATTGAGAAATTGTAATAAGGATTGGTTTAAGCCCATATGCCCTAAGCTTAAACAAAATAATGTTATGGCTTAATTGGTGGCGGAAATTCTCATAAAAACACAACAATCTGCCATAAATAATTAATTTATTGCACGGACTGCAAACTTGGCAGTACTTTTTTATGATCTGTCAAATCAAACATCTTTATTTTGTGAAATAACGTTTAAAAAGTTAACTTCAAATGTACTCGTATTAGAACATTGTAGTTAAGAGTGGTTATTTTATGAATTGGTTTCAATTGGAATTTTCTTTACGGTAGTTTTCAAAAACCAGTGTAGGTACCTATTATACAATCCACCTCATTTAATTTTGCAGCGCTTTTAAACATTTGTCCAAAGAATGTAACAAGGTTTAAAATCGTTCATCCTTTTGCATAAAGCCATGTTATTATTCACATAATATTATGGAAAGTAAAGACAAAGAAGACAATTTAGCTAGCCCATAACTACATTACAAGTGATTCATCATACCGTAGTATTAAGAATAAGCGTAGGATTGTTTCCTCTTTCACTAAGATATTATTACACTGAACTTGGAAATAACTACTTAAGTATTTAAAATATTCCTCATTACCCTTTATCAAAGACTCACTAAGGACCTTTTGAAAATTGTTAGCAAGCGAATTGCATCTGTCGATAGTGCTTTGTAAAAAAAAAGAAGTAGTTAGCATACATAAATCTTATTGGGTAGCCAGATGGTAGCATCCCATTTCAAAATGTTAGAAAGTGTTTTAAATTCCTCAAACAATGACAAAGAGTGTGCAATGAGATGGTTACAATGTTCTACTACAATTCTTGGATGCCTTTTTTCTCTGGTTCCAATATTTTAAGTTCTTACGTGTACCGAGGATTCAAGTTCTTGAAAGATTTTGTTTTAATCGTAATCGTATAGAACCATACCAGCGCTACCTTACTAAGCCACAAACCTACGTTGGGCGCCATTTAACAATTTCGCAGCTTCCTTTGTTAAGACTGAACCAACATCGGCCGAAAATGAAGGAAAACGTGTTTAATGTGCTGATTTGAAGTCCTTAGTCATGCTGAATTTTCAACGCTTGAGGTAAAATGCTCGCCCTCCTTGAGATTTTCCATTAAATCCAATCAGACGTCCCAAAATAATGCTCATAACTCAACAAATGCCCAAATTTTCAAAAACACAAAAAATCAATCTAATGCTCGGAATAAATCCCTGATCAGCCAAAGACGACGAAGCAGACGAGCGAGACCGAATAAACGTTGCGGGAGAGAAGATACTTAACTTTTTTTAGTCAAAGATTTGAGTCAATATGTAGATTTCTTGTCTTCGGTTTCGGTTCCCCAAGTATTCGGCGTTCATCTTTATTTTGTTTTTATAAATTGCAGCATCAGCTCGTCGGCACATAATGGATGTGGCGTGTAGAGCATGAGATTCAACAAGAATGAAAGAAAAAAGTCAAAAACACGTTTAAGTAAGTAAAAATAGACAACAGGGAGGGAGCCTCTGGCTCCCTGCAAGCATCCCACATGCTTCTTGTTGTACTATGCATCTTGCAAGATAAAATATTCACAAAAATTTAATAATTTATTAATAAACAGACAAACACACACAAGAGCAGTGCGTTAAAAGAATTTTTAAACAAAAAAAAATGTAACGGTCACTAAAGTTTACCTTTTGAATAGGTTTGTTTAAATTTCGTAGTTTTTTTTTTTTTTTTGTTTAATTCGGTTGGGTTGTTGGACACGCAGAATAATTATTCAACACACACGCACACACTATCTATGTTTTCTTGGTAAGAGGGCGGCGTTTTTAATTGCACGCGCCAATTTTCTTTTTTTTTCGAATCCTTTCACTATCGGCGGCTGTGAATAAAAAATATATAAATCTAATGGAACACCAATCGCACACTTTTTGAGGCTAAAAATAAATCGGAAGACGACCACCACGACGACGAGACGGAGACAAGGAGGATGACGAATGAACCTAATGGATATAGATGTATCCAGATCTGAGGTGGAGGAGATAAAGGCAAATCGAACGCGTAACTTTTTAGTCAGAGACAGAGGAACTTGCACGAGGACGTAAGAGGGCGCTCTTGCTTGTGTAACCGCCGAACAACGAACAACAACTGTCAGTTTCAGTTCTGTAGAACCAACGAGCGAAACAAGAAATTCAAAATATCACACCGATACAATACCGAACATCAAAACAACCCAACACACTCACAGCTGGTCTGGTTGGTATTGTTTTGGTATGCGTTTCGCTTATATTTTCCTAGATTCTTTCTGATAATCGCTTTTTTTCGTACTGTACCTTACTCATGAAGAGTCTCTCACTTTACCAATGTACTTTGTCGCATTTCTGTTCTGTTGGTCTTTCCCCAACAGCTTTCTGCACAAGCGGCACAAGCATATCCAAAATCCAACAGTTGGGTGTGCGCAGGGCTGCCACCATGCATATATTTTTTTCTGATAAACCAAAGATGTAGTCTTTTGTATATTGAGTAAGATTTTTAAATTATGGGTTAACTACGAGGTAACCTAAATAATGGACTTTATATCTTTGTTTTTAATATTATATTTTTAAACGAAAATCGTTTCCAAAAGCGATTGGTTCCACTCGGCTTAAGGGCACGAGTACGATAACTTGGCCGACAAGATTTTATAACGGGTTTTTGTAGAGGAATCAAAAACAAGCACTTACTATGGGAGGGGGGATCTATCTCCCCCCGTTTAGGAAATAAGGGCACTTTTAGAAAAAATGGTTTAAAATGAAAAAAAAATATTAAAAACAACGGCAACACTTACAATTAAGTACTATACTGCATTTGAAAGCCAGAAGTTTGTTCTATAATCCTGCATTTAAATAAAATTACTCATGTCAATGGTTTTTGAGAAATCCGCATTTAAAGTCCAAATAGGTAAAAAAAAAACGTGAAAAAAAAGTTTAGACCGATTGTTTTCAAAATTTTGAGATGAAATTGTAGATTAGCTTATATGTCTTCCATGTAGCTATCAGTTCTTAATTGAACACAAAAAACCGCATGGTTGTATGTCTTCTGGTTTTTGAAAAAAATTGAAAATAAAAACTATTTTCTATAAAATGTTTGATATTTGTTGCTTGCTTACATAAATAAATCAGTGCTAGCTTCCAACATTACAAGTATTGCATTCATAGAATCTGTATTTAAAATATTCAAAAAACGGACGATGACTTTATTGACGAGACTTACATATCTTTTTAATATATTTTGACCTTTTTTAATTAACTATGACTGACTAACTGACAAAATGACTGACCCAGACGCAGAATGCCTTGCAATTCTACCACTTCGTGGTGCATTCTGGGTAACGCTAAATGAATTGCTTTACTGAACCAACAAAGATGCATTTATGCATTATGTTTATTAGCATTAATCCTTAAAATGGAATCACCGTCACCACCAAAAATCAAAAAAGTAGTTTTGGTAATTTTTGATTTTCTCAAAAATCTCAATCTCAAAAAAGACACAAAACCATGCGGTTTTGCGAATGGGAATTTCTCAAAAACCATTGGCATGAGTAATTTAAATTAAATGCAGGATTATAGAACAAACTTCTGGCTTTCAATTGCAGTATAGCACTTTATTGTAAATGTTGCCGTTGTTTTTTTATATTTTTTTTTCAATTTAAACCATTTTTTTTAAAAGTGCCCCTACCTCCTAAACGGGGGGAGATAGACCCCCCCACCCGTAGTAAAAAGTGCTTGTTTTTGACCCCTGTACAAAAACCCGTTATCGAATCTTGTCAGCCAAGTTATCGCACTCTAAGTTATAAATTCCTGTTAAATTCGCCGATGAATAATAATCTTTATATAATGTACATATGTTTTTCTTTTGGTGCATCGGATATTTTACTTATGCTGTGTGTAATCTCCAAACGAAGCAGATGGCTTTCATTTCCTTGGATTAAAACGAGAGTATAAATAATAATGGCCGATATTCTTGGTCCTATTATAATATTAAGTCTAGATAAACTAGAGGCTAAGCTTTTCACACACACAGGTTAGACACAACTGGTATTCATAGAGAATTTGGTAGTTCTGTTTAATAAAACTCGACTTAAACATGAATTCTACTGCAATTCTGCTCCAATTTTCTTTCAATATATCACGAAAACAGTGATATGTCAAAATGGGACACAAAAAAACAATTTTTGAATTTATATTACTTTGATGAACATATAACCATCTGAAGGCTTGAGTAAAAAAATTTGTTTTCCAAAACGCGACCTTTAATCCGCTCCTGAAGGCGCAGTAATTTTTCAAGTAATTTGTCAGGTACGGATCAGGTAGCTGAAATTAATACCAATTTAACACTGCAAGAACCATTCACCTACGACCACCACATAACTACATACATATGAAGATATTGGCATGTGAAATTTTGAGTAAAAAAATGTAATATTTTCACTCAATTTTTCTCTCGCATATACTTAGTTATGTGGTGGTTGTAGGTGATCCTTCAGATGGTTATATCTCGTTTTGAAGATATTCTAGCTGAGTATGTTTTGCATTATCCTATAGGTATTGAGTCTAGCTACCTGATCCATACATCAGAATTATTTTGGTAAAATAACTGCGCCTCCAGGAGTGGATTGAAGGGTCAGGTGCCAGGAAATAAATTTTTCACTCAAGCCGTTCGCACCTATATCTCGATATTTTGACATCCTACGTGAGTGATTTGCACTGCCAGAAAGGTATTGAATCCAGCTACCTACACTAGCCTTTTTTATTCCAGAAATAAGGTGATAAAAATTAATTATTGCACCTCCAGTAGTGAAATGATTGGACGTGGCAGGTTCTTGGTTCGCCCCGAATCTCTCCCTTTTAATTGCTAATAGCTCCTCAGCCGTTGGTGCTATCGGCACCGGAATCGACACTAATGGCGCGCTTTCTGCCTATCTTTCATTTTCAATGACGCAGGCTTCAATTCTTCAACTTTTATATGCACTACTCTTATGATAAAGAGTTTATTTACAAAGCTATTTGAGAAAAAATTAAAGATGTCGAAATTTGGTCCAACTCTTACATAATGTAGTTTGGTGGTGGGTGGCCCAAAACATATTATTATGTTCACATTTGACGCGGAATTGAATGCTGTACAACTTATTTAAACCACTTTTGAAAATATTGATTGGAATTATTGCGAAATATAAGATTTGTTATATTATGACTAAGTTTTGACATTTATCGTAACATTTCAATTCGCTGTATCTTTTGAACTCTTAGAGAAAAAATTACACTTATGAATATATTTTTGTAGGAAATTAGGTTCTCTACAACTTATCGCTTCACAACTTTGTGATTAAAAAATTGGTAAGGAGTTAGAACAACAAGTTTGGCAAAATATTTTTTTTCCAGAAAAATTTTCCATTTTTCAAAGACTATATCTCAAAGACAGTTCTTTATTTTCAAATACAGTCCCATAATAAATTGTAGGAAATTTTATCAGCTTCATATTTCCTTCAGAATTTATTTTTCTACGACGAACCGTTTACGAGATATGCGGGGGCAACCGTGGGAAGGTCCCTTTAAATCACACCCCACCCCGCGCGGGAACCGGTTTAACGGGGATTTTTTATTGTGGGTAGAGGGGACCATGGAATGTGTAGTGATGGCACTACACATTCCTTCAAAAATTTGGAAGTACATGGATTTTTTTTTTTTGTATATAAATTATTTTGCCTGGACTAAGAAAAGACCTTCATTTAAAAACCGACCGTTTGTTTTTATTCCACTTTCTCGAAGACTGGTTAACCGATTACAAGGAAGTGCCAAAGTATTTTTAAATGAAAAAAATTTCGAAAAGAAAATCTGTTTTAATAATAATTTTTTTTTTTTGAAAAATCAATATTTTGAATTTTTTTAAATATTGTTTTTAAATGTAAGTGATTTTTGTGCCTAAGCTTGCATTTTTGATATTTTTTTTTATTAAAAAATAAATATTAAAAGAAAACTGTTCCGTTCTAAAATTTTGAAAAAAATAAAATGGCGTTTAAATAATTCTGCTGAAAACTATTTTCCATACTTTCTTCGAACAGTCAAAAGTCACAAAAGTTGAATAAGAACATTGAAGTTTGCTTAATATTTTTCAATTTTTATTCGAAGCTGTGACCGCACATAGGAACAAGTTAGTGCGATCCAGTCGTGCAATTTATTTTTTGTTCTGTTGTTGTTATGTTTTAAAGAAAAATTAACTTTTAGTTTATTATTTTAAATTATGTATATATATGAAAATCTACTGCAGAATAGTTGAATCTACAGCGTATGGTTTTTCTACAGGGAAATGGTTTTGCAGTATATCCTTTTATATAAATAAATAGTTCCCTTTTTAAAATTTAAATTTTTTGTAAACTCCGATTGCTCTGTTACAGGCATAATAATAAACGTGGAATAGCGCAAGGTTAAACCTTATTCCGTGGAGTAAGTGCAAAATGTTATTAATAAAACAGAATTCCACTAATCGACGTTTTCTAAGTTAGTCCACCGAAGTTGGTGGATTAGCGAAGGAATAAAAACCAGATGTGTCAAATTTATTCTCAAATGAATTAAGGTGAAATTCATTTGTTTTTTTTTTATACAAAAATAAACTAAATTAGAAAAATTTTATTAATTATTATTATTATTTTTTTTTAATTTCTTACTTCTCTAAGTTATACAGGCAAGGTTGTTTAAAACATGATTTAGAAAAAATATCAACATCATTTTATATTTTATTTAAAAATGTGTATTTAGTTTTCTTCATGAAAGGTTTTTTCCAGTTTTTTTATCCGTATCGAAGTTTTTATTTTTGCTTTCATAAGATAGTTTGGTAACCCTGTTTTCGATGTTGGAGAACATGCGTGTGTGTGAAAATTATGAAGCCAATAGCGTGGGGCAAAACAACGTGCTCGCTTTGCAGACTTGCCGATTCTTATTGTCGAGTTTGTTTGTTTTTTTTTGGATTAGAAAAAGGAAAAGCGCGGTGGACGTTGGGTGGGCTGTGGGTGGGTAGTACCGTCATATAGCGTAGAGTATAAGGAAAAGTATGTGCTCTGCACGCAACTGATTTGGGATTGGGAAATTGGAATGGTGTTTGGTTTATTTGGTATTTGGTGTATTAAATTTGAGAGATGTTAAGAGAGCTTTTTACAGACTTAAAGAGCTAACAAAGCATAGCAGTGTAGCATAAAAATGAATTTAAAACTATGGTTTATAGAACTTTTATGTACGATAGACGGCAACCATGTTATGTTATGGCAACTTGTACTGTTGGCTTAAGATTTTCAATTGCAACAGTTCATTCTTTGTTATAACGGTTTGAAGCTCGAACGAGGACTTCTAAGTGTCAAAAATCAACCAGCCCTCCGAGAAAGTTAAAAAAGTGTGGCCATAACTACTTGGCGAAGGCGGTGGCGTTTGAGGAGCAAAAAATTCTGTGAGATGTTTGTGATGGGTGATTAGTGTATTTAATAAAAAGAATATTTTATTGTCAAATTAATACGTGTTCTCGTTTCTGAAGTGTGATTGCACACCCCACCATTGCATTGTATATACACTGTCTATTGTACTATTATGAAGCATCATATTTTAGTTCTGAATCAAGTCGCAATGAGGCGTGCTGCAATTGCCAATTAGTGTGAATATAGAATAAGTACAAACAACAAAAGGGTATTAAATACTGGTAAAATATCGGTTAAGGTTCTCGTCTTCACTATTTAGAGTTAGTTTCGAATCAACCAGGAAGATGGCCAGACGAAAAATGACCACAATGAGAGTACTATAGAAAAGGTATATACAATGCAATGGTGGGGTGTGCAATCGGAACGAAAAATTGGCAAACAAATTAAGGTTAAAATATATGTTTTTGTTTGGCTATTGCCAAAACAATTGAAATGTCAAACAAAAACTAGTAAATGTTTGTTGTGAACGCTCTGCTCGTTTTAGTAAACGAATAGTGAAAACGAACTTGGTGTGAAGAGGCTATAAATCAATTATTATCACTACTAAGGCAGTAGATAAGGTGTTTTGATCTTGTTTCCTCTCATTTTAATTCATCAAACTACATACGTTCAAAATCCAGTTGCGTTCTAAAAGGCAATTTGCCCTTTAAAACCAACATTCCTTTTTATTCCTTCTAACTATTTATTCATTATTAATTATAAAAGACAAAGATAATAAAAATCCAGACAACATAGCCATAGATTGAGACTTTTTCCTTGTGATGACTGTAAAGCTTTTTGTTAAATTTTCAGTATAACACTCCAAAATCGCAACAAAATGTAGGTTCTAAATATTTTAAGAACTTGTAATTTACCAGTAAAACTAACAAGCCAGGCTGTAAAAAATTAATTTAAATAAATACATGAGTGTTTTTTGTTTTGTTTTATTACTTGGTGGATTAATTGTCGGATATTCTAAATAACACGGTGAGAAAAAAGGAAATTTCAACATGGCAACGTAAGAAAACCTGCTGTCAAAGTCTTGGATCACTAGATGAAATGTCAAAATTGAGGTTTAAAGTAGAAACACAAGCACGCTATACAACCGACTTTGACAATTTAAAAAAAGTTCAAATATACAGAAATGTTTAAAGATAATCACAAAACCGCTTTAACTACAAACGCATTGTTTGACGTAAAGATAGCGTAACAAAGCTAGTGATAAACAAAAAAGTTCGAATTGTCTGAACTTTTGATCGCTTTCTGACATTTAACTCAATGAATGAATACCTTTGAATCGGAAAAAACTAATATTTTTAGAAAGCGTGTTTGTGTTTTAGCCATTAATTTTTTTCCGCTCAAGAGGGCTCGTTTCGCTAAAAAATACATAGTCTAAAATGGAACCAACTTGAGGTAGTCTACTCAGTCCCCATATAATACGTCCATGAACCAGTGTATGTTTTTACGTACAAAAAAATAATAAAACAATTTGTTTCCGCAAACACAAGCATTAAATAAAACTAAAAATTTGTGCTTTTCTAGTATTTTATAAGGCTGCGCCTCCACTAGAAATAATTATATCGGTCATTTAGTCAGAAATTATTCCTTAAGTTTATATTTCTTGAGTTAGTGGGAAAGTTATTATAATAAAATTTCATTATTTCCAAATAAACAACTTTGCGTTATTTTTATTTTTGTTTGGCAAATGGAAGCGATTGCGAATTTTTTTTTTCAATTTATTATTTATTTTATTTTTTGCTAATAAATGCCTGCACACGCAAACAATAAAAACAACATTAATAAAAATGACAGAAAATGAGCTTCATTCATGAAATGTCAAATATATTTCTTTAATTATTTCTTCTACTGTATCAAGAAATAAATGTAGAAATTTATGTCTGAAAATAAGAGAAATTCAGACATAAGGGCATCCACAAGAAATATCAGTCCCCTTTTATACACATAATAATATGACGCCGATTCTTCACTTTCACACGTTGAATCAGCGTCAGGTGACAGTGTATGACAAACATTACTATGTCTTTACTTTTCTATATTTCAACACTCTCGCTCTTACTTATAACAAAACATACATTTGAACATAAACTGAGGAAGATAAAAATAGAGCAAGCAATGAAAATAACAAACGAGAATGAGAGAATCGCAACAAATTCTCGGTCCCTGCGTGATTGTGATCCCCATACACTTCTCAACTCCTTCGCCTAGATACTAAGTCACGCTGCGGCATATGCCTATGTGTATAAAACTGGACTTAGCTACATGACACATATCTTGCAATCATCTATTTCAAGTGGAGGCTTATGGTGAATGAAAAAGATAATTCAGACGATCAATGAGCCTACTCTTGGCTTCGCTTATTTTTGAGGAGCCTCTAGAGGAAAAAGAAAAAAAGAAAACTAAATTCTGGGTTCATCCATATCTGCAACAACGGAACATGTATGGGGCTTTTGTACGTTTATCTTACGAATTAAAAAAAAATATGAATAATAGTTAATAAGAATAATTTATTATTACTTGCTTTTAAATCTTTTCGTATTTTCCATTTCTTTCCTTGTAATTTGGCAATTATTGAAAAAAAATTGGCAGTTGTTGGCTTTGTTGCGTTCAGGTTAATAGCATTCAGAGGCAAAAATTTCAACTTTGAACATGAAAATTTGAAAATTGTTGTAAGAACGAGAAAACTGCTCACCTGAACTATGGAAATTATAGGGACCTCTAAATGCAGAAGAACCTGCTGATTATGGTGAAGACGAACATGTTCATCTTGATTTCTCTTATTTCCTATAATCTTGATTTATCAAGATGTTCTTGATTTTTATCTTCCCTCTCTATCGAACGAGTATGATTTTTATATGTTATATCCTACTTTTTTGCAGAAGTCAAGTTGCATAATAGTGTAATCCACCATTACACTAAATCCGAATTATCAGCCGGATTCGGATCGGAGCTATTCGGACGACTGTCTTGGAAGTTCGTCTTCATACACTCCTTCCGTTCGCGGACGATATATGTTATTAATTTGTCTGCATACATTTTAGTTTTGCTTGATTTCTCGCTAGGAGTAACCGACCAACTGACGAACGACGTACGATAAAACCAAACAAGTTCGGATTTGTCGGTTGATCGGTTGTAGTCGGATGGAATCGAACGATATCGTTTGAAGTGATGTACGTGCTCTCTTTGCTTTCCACGATGCCGGATTAGGTGTACCCGAGCCGTTAGGGTAAAAATAATCAGAACTCTGATGAAAAGCTATGATCAAGATTAACATATTTGTTTTTGACATTGTCTTGATCTTGATTTCTCCTACTTCCTTTAATCTAGATTTATCAACGTGTTCTGCATTATTTATCTCCCCTCTCGTTCGAAAAGTATGTTTTTTTTTACATGTCGTATCCTTGTTTTTGCATAAATCAAAATGAAGATACATGTAAGCCCACCATAATAAAATTAATATTGTAATTCTATACCCTTGTTTTTGAACGCGTCCCACACAAAATGTACCAATCTGAACATAACGAACATACACCACTTGTAATAGATTTTTCAATTTAAAATCAATTCTGGTTGTTCCGCCATTTTGGCAAATCTTCTTTCTTTCATCGTGAAACAGTCAAACCGAGTGTACGTATTATTATTTTTCTCTTTTCTAAATTTTCTAAAAAATGTTGAAAACTATCACATTTTCACAAAATTTTGATTAAACTCAATTGATAAGCTCATATCTTTCGTTAATCCATTTAATATTTCAACAAATATCTTGTGATTCCTTTGATAATTGCGGATTATTTTAACCTTGTTGCTTCAATCTTTCTCTTACAGTGGTCGGTTTAGAAAACTTTCAACATGGTAAACGGACGCATCCCATCCGTCTTCTCGAAGACCTATGTCACTCCACGTCGCCCCTATGAAAAGGCACGTTTGGATCAAGAATTGAAAATCATCGGCGAATATGGTCTTCGCAACAAGCGCGAGGTCTGGAGAGTCAAGTATGCTTTGGCTAAGATCCGTAAGGCAGCTCGTGAGCTCCTTACATTGGATGAAAAGGACGAGAAAAGATTGTTCCAAGGTAAATATCATTAAATCTATTCCTAATACATGGTCATGTGATGATATACTTAAAATAAAATTAATCTGACACTTCTTGTCGTATAAACATTGCCGAAACCAAAAATCTGAAAATACTAACTTGGCCCAAGAACTTGAAAATGTCTATATACAAATCAAGCTAATTGAACGTTTTGTCTATTCCCAGGTAACGCTCTGCTCCGTCGTTTAGTACGTATTGGTGTGCTCGATGAATCACGCATGAAGCTCGATTACGTGTTGGGTTTGAAAATCGAAGATTTCTTGGAGCGTCGTCTCCAGACCCAGGTCTTCAAACTGGGATTGGCCAAGTCCATCCATCATGCTCGTGTATTGATCCGTCAAAGACATATCCGGTAAATATCCCCGATGAGCTGGACACATGACTGTGCTCCACATAGATATTTAAATGGTTTGTTCAGTAAGACCACTTGGGAGTCGAACAGTGTACCAAACGCTGTACCGGCTCTCAACGTCTTTTGGTATTTGCATTCTCGTTTAGCAAATCGATCGTAAGTTACTGAACTTGTTTTTTTCTGTTTTCAGTGTTTTTGTTGGAATTTCGTTTGGATTTTTGTTAATTTGGAATATTTTTTTTTTCTTTCTGTAGTGTCCGCAAGCAAGTTGTGAACATCCCATCCTTCGTTGTGCGTCTGGACTCCCAGAAACACATTGACTTCTCCCTGAAATCGCCCTTCGGTGGTGGCCGTCCTGGTCGCGTGAAGAGGAAGAACATGAAGAAGAACCAAGGTGGTGCAGCTCCAGCTGAAGAAGAGGAGGATTAGGCTAATCGCTGCGCGAGATGATAGGTGATTCCTATCGGTCTTTTGTGTATCCATTTACGGATAATAAAAGTTTTATATAGAAATACAATTTGTCTTTTTCTTGAGGTTTTAAAACGAATGGTTAGTTCTTGATTGAGTTTTATAAGTGGCCTGCTCCATGATTTAGTGGTCAGTCAAGACACGGCTGGACCGCTTCAACTTGTCCAAATCATTTGAGAGCACGGCTCCTCTAGGTGCTTGAATGAGATGAGATGCACTATAGAAGTCACTCCAAATGAAAATCGGAGATCAACGAGTACTCTGGGTTCGTCCTCAAGACAAAGACTTAATAATTGTTTAGATATTTAAAAACAACTTCTATTTGAATTCCGAAACTAGTTTTCTGATTTTTTTTTTATTGAATTATGTTGTATTTTCCCAATAAAAGTTTTCATTTGCCATTGTTGACTCTAAAAGAAAAATCAAATCTGCTCAGCTCCATTCAAACATATCTATTCATCTTAGCCTTATAGCAATAAGGTGCAGAGTAGTTGCGTCCTGGTCTACTTGGTCCAGGAAACTTTAGGGATGTCAAAGTGCTCTGTCAGTGAGTCCAAGTGTTCGTTGAACTTCTCCACTCGTTGTTTGTGAGTTAACGATGCTTTTTCTGTGATCCGTTTAGTTTGCTGCAAAAATGAAAAAAAAATACTGAATGGCATTTATTTTATAAATAAAATAATTTTACCATTTTTTCTTGCATTTGTTTAAATGATTGTTCAGCTTTTGTTAATTTTCTTTCAGGGACTTTCTTTGTTGTTTCTTCGATCAACGAAGATGCTGCAACAGCTTGCTGGAGTTTCTTTTTTTCTTTGCTCTTTTTTTTCTTTTTCTTCGAAGAACCGTCGTCGATTTTTAGTTTAAGTTTATTACGACAAACACACTCGTATTCGTCAGACATTTTTTGCTGAGAAAAACAATTTGGTATATTGTGAAATGCGACTTAAGAAATTGAGAAGAAAAAAAATTTGTATTTACAAAAATAAATACCAGAAGGTGCTGTCACTTTCTTATTTAATGCATAAGGTTGGTATCAATGGGTAAAAAAACGCAATTGATATGAATGGCCCCGTTCGGTTGCGTATAGCTTTACACTACAATGCTATTGAAATATACTATGCGTTTGTGAACGCATAAAACCCAATAGGTAACAATTTCTGTCAAAACGTACTACATTTCCACAACCAGCTGATTTCGTGGTCAGCTGTTCCATACGATACCAAAGTATATCAGAAATTTAGCGCTACTTGTATTTCGATTTGGAGATCATATGTTTCGTTGTTTGTTATGGTCATCAGCTATTGATCAGCTGTCTTTTTACACGTATTACAACAACAATGCAATACTTTGGTAGCGCTTCTATGAGATACCGAACGGGGCCAATGTATTCAGTAGTTTCTAGGGGTACGAATGCATCCGTACAGTAAAGGGAAGAGCACACTACAGGGTACAGTGGGTTGACGCGTCAAAAAATGCAAATTACCAATTTTGACGTTTAGTATCTTTGGTTGGTGCGGTTTATCTAATGCGTTTCCTTAAAACGAATGTACGCAGTTAATTAGGTGAAAAATAACATTGCGATCAATCAAACTGATGTCACAGACCATGTGTTGATCGTTGTGCTGATATTGCATGGCGTTTGCGAAAAATAATACGGCTTTCTGGCAATCTGAGTATAAATATTAGAATGGACAATTATCTGAATTCTATGTTGTTCATTTATTTGAATGCAATAAATGATTAATAGAGAAGGATCTTGTGAGCTGACATTAAGAAGGCAAGAAGTCTCGGACACGACTGACCATGTCCACTTCAACTTATCCAATCCATTTGAGAGCACCAGTCCTATAGGTGCCTGAATGAGATGATCATGAGATGCTAATGAGAGTTCTTCTATTCAATGAAAGTGAAGTCTCACTCAAAATGGAAATCGGAGATCAACGAATACTCTGGGTTCGTCCTCAAGACAAAGACCAAATAATTGTTTAGATAATTAAAAAAAAGTCTATTTGAATTCCGAAACATGAATTCATTAGTTTTCTAATATTTTTATTCAATTATGTTGTATTTTTCCAACAAAAGTTTTCATTGTCATTGTTGACTCTAAAAGAAAAATCAAATTTGCTCATCTTCAACTCCACTCAAAGATATCTATTCATCTTAGCCTTATAGCAATAAGGTGCAGAGTAGTTGCATTCTGGTCTACTTGGTCCAAGAAACTTTAGGGATGTCAAAGTGCTCTGTCAGTGAGTCCAAGTTTTCATTGAACTTCTTCACTCGTTGCTTGTGAGTTAACGATGCTTTTTCTGTGATCCGTTTAGTTTGCTGCAAAAATGAAAAAAAATACTGAATGGCATTTATTTTATAAATAAAATAATTTTACCATTTTTTCTTGCATTTGTTTAAATGATTGTTCAGCTTTTGTTAATTTTCTTTCAGGGACTTTCTTTGTTGTTTCTTCGATCAACGAAGATGCTGCAACAGCTTGCTGGAGTTTCTTTTTTTCTTTGCTCTTTTTTTTGTTTTTCTTCGAAGAACTGTCGTCGATTTTTAGTTTAAGTTTATTACGACAGACGCACTCGTATTCGTCAGACATTTTTTGCTGAGAAAATTAATTTGGTAAATTTGTGAAACGTGATTTAAGAAATTGAGAAGAAACAAGAAAATAAATTGTTATTTACGAAAATGGAGAATATATACCAAAAGGTCACTATCTTATTTAATGCATAAGGTTGGTATCAAAGGGTAATTAGCTAATTAGTAATTACTCGTGAAAAAGTAATTAATATGAATGTATTCAGTAGTTTATAAGGGTGCATCCGTACAGTAAAGGTAAGAGCACACTACAGCGTATAGCGGGACTACGCGTCAAAAAATGCAAATTACAAATTTTGACGTTTAGTATTTTTGGTTGGTGCAGTTTATGTAATGCAGTTTCTTCGGTGAAAAACAAAAATGCGATCAATCAATCTGATGTCACACACCATGTGTTGATCGTTTATTCTGACATTGCAAGGCATTTGCGAAAAATAATACCACTTTCTGGCGATCTGAGTATAAACATCAGAATGGACAAATATTTGAATACCAATGCTTTCCACTTATTTTAATGGAATAAATGATCAATAGGGGAGGATCTTGTGAGCTGACATCAAGAAGGCTTTACAACACGACAGTTATGAGAAACAGGCCCCACATGGCAAACATGAAAACGAAAAAACAAAGGCCCTGTGGTTGTCGGCCTACAATCGACTCGACATTTGCGATTGCGTCGATTAGATGGAGTGTTTGGTATTATGGAACACAATCGAAAGAATAATATGTTATTGTATGTAATGTAAAAATATATTGGGAATATTACGATTATGGCTGTTGATCGAATTTTTTTTACAAATAATTGCTTGCGTTTACTTTTGTTTTTGCCTGGAATTTTACGCAGACGCCTTTTGTTATGCCCAGATTTGACTCTATCATTCTCACCAAAATGCTCATTTGTTTTTTCTTTATTATCACTTTTGACCTAAGGCATTTAAATTCTGTTATTTTTAATTAAAATGACAATATAGAATATTTACATTCTTACAAGAAGAAGATAGAAGAAAGCCAAACGCTGCCGACGTCGCGTCGATCAGAAAATTATGCACGACAGCTGTCGATTGTCAAACCGAAGAATGTCGATCTAAATACGAAAAACAGTAATCGAAGTTGGTAATCGAAAATAGTCGATTATCGATTAACTAATCGACAACCGCAATCGGGGCCAAACTCTGCGATTGAGGACTATTGCGATCATTTGTACACATTAACATTATTTTAAACAAATAAAAATAAAAAAAATAATCAAACTCCTTAAATAAAAATCTTCTTTTCAACAGTGTATGCCAAAAATTATAAACTTTGGCATCACTCAATCTAAAAGAAATGTGTTCCTCGCTAGATGTCACCATCATCACCAAAGATACAAATACAAAACTTAAACTTCAATTTTCTTATAACGGATTTGCACAAGCAATCTTCTCTTCATAAAAATAACTAAACAGCCAAAAATTAAAATCGAATTTACAACCCAAAATATTCAACGAGGTTAAAATTCGTTTTCAAAAAAGTTCAAACAAATCATTCAAGCTGGCTACAATGAATAACTTTTCGGGTGTTGGCACAAATTCAGCGAGAATGAACAAACCCAATCAAAATATTCAAGTTTACGTGCGCGTTAGGTACAGTTTTACTCCATTTTTATCAATTAAAAGTGAATTTTTCCAATTAATTAACTATCCCTAGACCTCTTAACGCCCGAGAACATGGAATACGGTCATCTGAAGTTATCGAAGTTCATCCGCCAAAAGAAATCATTACTCGTCACATTGCCGACTCCAAACTCACAAAGAAGTTTACATTCGATCGAACCTTCGGTCCGGACTCTAGACAGCATGAGGTATACGAAACTGTTGTGGGTCCACTCATTGAGGAAGTTCTCTCGGGCTATAATTGTACAGTATTTGCATATGGACAAACGGGGACGGGAAAGACCCACACAATGGTGGGAACAGAGTGTGTCGAACTGAAGTCTTCTTGGGACGATGTAAGTTGAATGAGTTTATCCTTGCCTTGGGTTTTTATTGATGGTATCTTTTAGACTTCTGAAATCGGAATTATTCCTCGAGCTTTGAGTCACCTCTTCGACGAACTGCGACTGATGGAACTTGAGTTCTCTATGCGAATCTCGTATTTGGAGTTGTACAATGAAGAACTCTGCGATCTCCTGTCCTCAGAGGATTCGACTAAAATCAGAATATTTGATGATAGCACAAAGAAAGGATCTGTGATCATTCAAGGTCTCGAAGAGATTCCAGTTCACAGCAAAGACGACGTCTACAAGTTGCTGGAGAAAGGCAAGGAACGTCGTCGAACAGCCCAGACACTCATGAATGCCCAATCGTCCCGATCTCATACAGTCTTTTCCATTTTGGTTCACATTAAAGAAAATGGCATCGATGGCGAGGAAATGCTCAAAACCGGGAAACTAAATCTGGTCGATTTGGCCGGAAGTGAGAACGTCTCCAAGGCTGGCAACGAAAAAGGCATTCGAACTAGGGAAACAGTGAACATTAATCAATCACTTTTGACTCTGGGAAGAGTGATTACTGCTCTAGTCGAACGTGCACCTCATATCCCATATCGCGAATCCAAATTGACTCGCCTGTTGCAGGAGTCCCTGGGTGGAAGAACCAAAACATCCATTATTGCCACGATCTCTCCTGGACATAAGGACTTGGAGGAGACACTGAGTACACTGGAGTATGCTCATCGGGCAAAGAACATCCAGAACCGACCAGAAATCAATCAGAAACTTACAAAGAAGACAGTGCTGAAGGAGTACACTGAGGAGATTGACAAGTTAAAAAGAGATTTGATGGCGGCACGGGACAAGAATGGTATCTATCTTGCCACTGAAACTTACAACGATATGACGTACAAACTGGACTCTCAGAATCGAGAACTCAATGAGAAGATGATGTTGCTAAAAGCGTTGAAGGACGAGTTGGCCAGCAAGGAGAAAATCTTCAATGAAGTTAGTCTCAATCTGGTGGAGAAAGCCGAGGAACTGTTGAAAAAAGAAAAGGACTTGTCGAAGACACAAGGGAAACTGCAAATCACGAAGAAGGTAGGTGGTTTGGATTAAAGCAGTGTGTGGGTAATTTGGATGTCATTTTAGGCGTTGACAAAAACTATGCGGAGATACAAGGAGAAGAAGGTTCTCTTAGATTGCCATGTCAAAACTGAGGAGCAGCTGCTCGGGCAGGCTTCGAAGTTGATAGAAGTCGCTGACATTGCAACAAGTGACACGTTTAAGCTTCACGTAAGTACATTTATAAACAAAAAAAATTTAAGGATGGAGAACTAGCTAACCAGAGACCTTAACTTGCAGCCCATATTAGCTTAAAACTCAACCAAAAATTTTATCCAGTCAGCCCGGTCTTTGAGTGATACCTAAATCTCGGTCTTTCTCTTCTGCGCCATAGTTGTGGCGTGGATTTGAGGAGTTTCTGGGACTTCGTGTTATTCCGTTCCATATGAGCCGGTCCTTCGAGATTTTTCTATTCTCTTGCCCGTGTCGCTGTACGCCCACTTTTGACTATGTTTATGCCACCGCAGTGTAAGTAGGACTAGTTTGATGAAGGTCACTTAGGTTGCCCGACGGAAAAGGCTTTGCCCTTTGCATTTTTAGTTTACAGAAGCGAGTGCTATTTGTCGTTTAATCTCAGCTCTGATTTGAAATTGGAGCTTAGTTAGACAAAGTGCCATACTACTTCAAGTTATAGCCGTCTATCGGGATGGTTTGTCCAAGAAGTCGAGAGTGTGCATCTTCTTGATGACAGCAAACACCAGCTTTAGCACTTTACCCATCGCCTCTTTCGCTATTGGGATCATGTTGGCATATGCGAGTAATCCGGTAGACTTTAGAAAGATCGTGCCTCCAGCGTTGACGTGGAATGTCTGTACTATTCTTTCAAGCACGATGACCATGCTTTGTCTTAATCCTAAAATCACAACAAAGTTGTGGAAGGGGTATCTAGATCTACTTACATTGACGGCACACATTTTCTGCTGTTCTTGGATTATGACTAATAATAATATACACAACACAGCAGGAAAGATCTTAAATACATTGAAGCATCCTTCTTATGGATGAGGAATGCAATGCTGATATTTCATTTAGCTTTCCTCCGAGTTGGTGCTTCTTTCTCACTATAAGCTCATCAGGTAGTTTTACTTCGACGTCTTCATTTCCTCATGCTCAGGCTTCCTCTTTGATGCTGGCGAAAGTGGATGCTTTTATGCAAGAATCCACTTTTAAAAATAAGCTCTGCTTTAGAAGTCGAAGCATCCATTGAATGGATCCCTCTAAATGTATTACCAAAGATGTTCTCTATCCAAATTTCGGTGTTAATCATGGGCGCTAATAAGGATTAATTGATGGGATTCAGATCGAGATCAGAATGCCTTTTCGTAAGCACCAAAGTCTCGGATCCGTATGTGTGTACTGGTAAGACCATAGTATTGTACAGCAGCAGTTTGGTTATTATGGGTAAGATTTCTGGATTTAAAGAGGCTTGACAGACTATAGTAGGTTCTGTTGGATTTTAGCAGTCGCTCGCGTATTTCTTCCTCCATATTATTATCAGCTGCAACTTTTGGCCGAAGGTAGTTGAAGGACTGCACTACTTCAAATTCATGCTCCGCCACCCTGATAGTTGGACCGACACTTCTGGCAGACGTAGCCACGATGTCTAGTTGGACTTGGTGACGATAGTCCCTATTCGTGACGTGCCAGAGTCACGGATTGCTTTCTCCAATGCCAGGTCGAAGAGTATGCAAGCCAGACCATCCCCTTGTCGGTCCATTAAAGATGTTGATTGGTCTGGACAGCAAACCGGCTACATTTACTTGGCTTGCAATGTTGGCCATGGTCAGCCTACATAGTCGTGTCAATTTATTTCGGATGCCGAATTCTCTGGCCTTATAAAGTTCTAGTAGTAGTTCAGGATCGGTGATCATGATTTCCCTCTCCGTCCCTACAGTATGTGCAGCGTGGTGTAAATTGCGACATGTTTCATACCATTTCACAGACAATGTTTTTCTCCCAGGCTGCCTTTTTTTGTCTGTGAAGTCTCTAAGTAAGTTCCCTATTCTTCTGAGCTCTTTTTATTCATCTTCGCCCGCGTTCTATGAGACTGCTGCATTGCTCGGTATGCAGCATTCTTACGCTCAGACGCTAGTTTGCATTTGTCATCAAACCAGTCACTCTGATCTCTGCGACTACTGCCTAAGATGGTATCAGCAGTACTAATGACTGTTCTTGAGACGTGACCATTTGTCCTCTACGCCCGGTATCCCCAGGACTTACTCTTTCCTCATCCGGCTCTCCTAGGGCGAGCCTTAGTGCGCGACTGTATTGGTTGCTTTTGTTTTCATCGCATAGAGCAGTCTTGTTGATCCGAGTCTGAGAGGGGGATGCAATACTTCTTCGCAGAGCATTCCGCCCTCGGAACAAGATAGTGGTCCGAGTCGTTGTCTGTATCGTCATTAGTCTCGAGTAGTTGCGACGATCTAGCAACACGTGGTCAATTTGGTTACGAGTGACTTCATCAGCCGATACACAGGTGGCTTTGTAAATGTCTTTACGCGGGAGACTGGTTCGTTGATGCTGCCATTTCTATGACTCGTAGTCCATGGTCATTAGTGTTCTCATGCAAAGTATGGGATCCTATGTACTGCCTGAATACTGGCTCCCTAATTTGGCGTTGAAATCGTGAACGTTTATGAGGCTGATGTTATTAAATTTGCCTCGCACGCGAAGGGTGCATAGCCTTTCGTTTATTGCATTAAAGATGGTTAGCTTCATTTTTTTTTTACTAGGACATGATGTTCTGGGTGACCGCTGTAATATATGTACACCATTCTCTGGCCATCTCATTTCTTGAAGTGATGTTATGTCAACTTTATATGTGGCCAGGACATCAGCTAGCTGTTGTGCAGGCCGAGCTTGTAGAGAGTTTTTACGTTCCATGAAAAAAATCTTAAATCGTTTGGCCGTTGTCGTTGCTTGGTTCGTCGTCGTGTAATCAGTTCATTTCCGAGGCTTGTTGTCGGGTTGTTGTTGGTTGTTGGTGTTGGCCCCTCACCAACCCTTTAAGTGCATTCAATTTTTGCTAATTTGTGTATAAAAGTGTACACAAATCATTGCCCTGCGACCACCACGAAGAGGTAAAGCAAGGGTGACGACGTAGTTCCCCTTGACCTTTATACGGATCGTCGTAATTCTCTCGCTGGCATCTTAAAAAACTTAAGACCCTTTGTCAAATTTTTCTTCGACAGCAAAACCGCATCCAAACAAGCGCGAATTCTTCCCATCAAGGTGGCATTTCCTATAGTACGAATCACAATTTTCAGTACTTCTCAGGCCCGGTCCTCCAATCGCATCTCCTGGGAGTGCTTTTACATCGGATTTTAAACTGGCGAGGGTCTCGGCTTTTGAGCTTTGCACGGTCATCAACAATGCGACTGATACAACGACTACAAAACTAAGTGCGTAAAAGATCGATTGTTTGATGTGCTGTCCCCCTGTGGGTGCGGGGGTGTAAGAATAGGCCCACGCTCAGGTTAGCGGAAGTAAGAGTCTTCCAATACCTAGCCTAGTTAAGCGATCACCACTTTTTCCGTAAGGATAAGAGGCTGTAACCATGCTTCTAGGCGGGCATTCAAGGAGTGTCCTAGTCTTCACCTTGGTTGACTGGATTATGAACTGTTTGTCTTACTGGATGGTGGGCTAGCTACTTCTCATGGAGTCGAACCACAAGTGCGTCTCATGAGAGACGGGCGAGCCTCACCTAGGGTATCAAAGTAGGTACCGTGGGTTAACAGGAGCCCCGGCTGATTACGTGAGCTTGTCTCGGTAGCAGTCGCCTGTTAAAATTGAGGTAGGCCCCCCTGTGGGAGCTTCACGGGGGCTGTGGTTACTCCAAATGCGGAAGCGAAAAGGTATCTTTGGTTTCTGGGAGGATGGCACGATTCGAAAGAAGTGTGTGTTCATTGTCTTATTTAACCTTGATACTAGGGGTGCATGATAGGCCCTGCTTCTTAGCAAGGAGGATGGATTTTCCATGAGAAATTCATCATTTGCTACTAGAGTGATTTGGCAGAGCCACTCTAGATGATAGTGTGGTCTGATAAACCACTGTAGGGGTCTTGTCCGCCCCAAGGGAACTCCATAAGTGGGTAGGCCCACCGTGAGATTAAGCCTTAATAGGCAGGTGCTCACGTAAAGCCTTTTCACGATTTGTTTGGTGGGCTGTGTGGCATGTTGCGCCATCCTGCTGAAACCAAAAATCGGCCAAATTCATGAAACACTTCATTTACCAAAATGGCGATTCAAAGCAGATTGAAAAATAATATGAGCCGCTGATGCAAACACTCCATAATCTGGACAAAACCCTTTTCAACAATCACGTACGGGTTTTCTGATTCCAAGATATTGCAATTTTGTCTGTTAACATAGCCGCCGACATGAAAATGCGGTTCTCCAGAAAAAAAAATATTTTTCTTTTTAATGCGACTTCCAATTCCAGTTGCTGAAGAATCCAATCTGAGAAGCGTTACGGAAGGGATGATCTTTTGACTTCAGTTGCTGGGTCAAGTAGACTTTGTAAGGGTGTAATCCGAGATCTTTTCTTAAAAAAATTATCAGACTGTTGCGTGGAATGTTGAGTTATTGAAATCGAAGTTCCTGATCTTCCTGGATTAATTTGAACACTTTCAGCCTCAGAAGCCAACTCTCGTTGGTACGTACGGTACGACGACATGAACCGTTTTCAAAAAAAATTTATTTAACCTTTAGGTAAAGTGATGTTCTAAGTGTGCTCTACCTAACCAGAGGGTGTATAGACTGCGCCTTCCTTTCGGAAATAATCAAAGATTTTGCGTGGCGACCTAGACTTTCCATTAGGAAGGTTTACACCTCGAATGATTTGTAATTTAATTTGCTTCTTCAACGTTCGCCAACGGATATAGAACCGAACTTCTTACGAAGGTTGTTTTTTTAAGAAAGGTCCATCTGCATTTGATAAGTCTTTGGCTATTTCTATAGTCTTTACTACCCAATTGAAGCAGCGATCGAAATCGATTGCGCTTTCAAAGGTTTTTTAATTTTTATATATATCATCCAAGTTTAAGTTTCTTTCCTTATCCTTTAATTCCTGAAAGTTGACTAGATGTTCATTTTGCTTTGCATAGCGCGTTAGACAGCAATTCTGGATATTTCCATCAGAGCATATGTAAAGATCAGTTATAACCACAGAAAAAGACTTATGTAAAAGCCTTAAGCTCAACGTACCTTACATTACCATAGGTGGCGCTAAAGTCCTGGGTGGATCTTGGCCTTAACCAACAAGCTTCTCCAGCCAGCTCGGTCCCTATCTAGCTGCCACCTGTTTCGCAAGTGGAGTCGGTTGAGGTCCTCTTCCACTTGTGTGCGCCACCTGAGTCTCGGCCTTCCTCTACTCCGCCGTCCCTCTGGGGTGGATTCGAAGATTTTCAGGGTCGGAGCATTGATGTCCATCCGCTCTATATGACCCAGCCATCTGAGACGTTGAATTTTTACTCTTTTGGCTAGGTCTAGGTACAGCCGGTACAGTTTTTCATTGTATCTTCTTCTCCACTCTCCGTTAATGTATACGGGACCAAGAATCACCCGGAGAATCTTTCTCTCGAAGCAGCCTAAAGCGTCCTCATCGGCTTTTGACAACGTCCATGCGTCTGCACCATAGAGCAGGACTGGGATGATGAGGGTCTTATAAAGGGACAATTTAGTTGTTTTGCTTTGCCAATCAATTGCCTTCTAAGCCCGAAGAAGCATCGATTGGCAAGAGTTATTCTTTGTTTGATTTTAGCGCTGGTGTTGTTGGCTGAGTTAATAGCGGTCCCTAACTACCTCAAAGTTATAGCTGTCTATCGTGATGTTTTGTTCAAGACGTCGATGTTGGGTGTCTCTTTTTGATGACAGCATATACTTCCATCAACCCATCTTCGCGGCTTCCGTCTCAATACTCACAAATCGCTACTCACATCACGCTGTGTTCTTCCGATTATGTCAATATCGTCGGCTTATGCGAATAATTGGACAGACTTTTGAAAGATCGTGCCTCTGATGTTAGGGTGAGAGTTTTGCACAATTCTTTCAAGTATAATGTTGAAAAAGTAGCATGACAGCGCATCGCCTTGTCTAAATCCTTTTTTGACTTCAAAGTGTGTCGGTGAGGTCTTTACCGACCTTGACGGAACAGCATGCGTTTTTTCCAAGATCTGCCGTAATGTCAATATTTGATCGATAGTGGACTTTCCTGTCCTAAAACCGCACTGATATAGGCCTATCAAGTTGTTGACGAATGGCTTTAGGCGTTCACACAATACAGCAGGAGACTGATGCCCCTGTAGTTGGTGCAGTTCATAAGGTCTCCTTTTTTAAAGATCGGGCAAATTATGCTGAGATTCCATTCATCGGGCATGCTTTCTTCTAACCATATCTTGCTTATGAGTTGGTGCATACTTATAGCCAAATCATGGCCGGCGGCTTTGAAGAGCTCGGCAGCAAGGACATCGGTTTCGGCGGCTTTGTTGCTCTTGAGCTTAGATATAGCTAGCTTTACTTCATACAGATGTGGTGGGCGGAATGGTTGGTCTACTTCGCCCAGATAATGGATCATTCGGCCTGACAGCGTAATTCGTTTCGTCATCGCCGTTATACAGTCTGCAGAAATGGTTTTTCCATATTCTCAGCATTGACTTCGATTCCACTACGATGTTCCCTTGATCTTCTTTGCAAGCTTCAGTTCGAGCTCTGTAGCTTTGACAGTTTCTTTTTACCTTTTGGTAAAACTTTCGAACTTCATTCCTGCAATAATAGCTCTCCATTTCCTCGATCGCGCGCTTCTCATGATCGCTTTTTTCTTTCTGAGAAGCCGGTGTTCTTCTTTCCTTTTCTGCTCGTAGAGCGCATGGGCAGTTTTGGTCCTTCTCTGCAGCGCCGCCTTGTGTGCTTCCCTGATGGCATTTTGGCAATGTTGCCACTGGTTCTCAATACTTGATGCTGGCGGTAAAGGATTCCTTTGGAGGTTATTTGAGACTTGATAGGAAAAGGACGTGGAGATTCCTTGCGATTGCAGCCGTCCGGCGTTAAGTATTACCTCTTCTTGGCGTTGGTCGGGAAATCCTCAGTCGTACCTTGGCTACAACGAGGTACTGGTCCGAGTCAATGTTTGCCCCTCGGAAAGTTCGGACGTCCATCATACTGGAGTAGTGCCTTGCATCGAACGCAATGTAGTCAATCTGGTTGACAGTTGATTGATCAGGAGATCTCCATGTCCCTTTGTGAATGTTGAGGTGTGGGAAATTGGTACTAGTTATTACAATATTTCGCCCCGCAGCAAAGTCAATTAGCCTGAATCCGTTATCGGGCACTGCTCATATGTTTTGTCCAGGAGCTCAAAAACAGTTCTTTGGTGTCATCATCTTTTTCCTCTGTGGGGGCATGCGCGCATATAAGGCTTATATTGGCGAATTTACCACTGATTCGGATTGTCAAATGTTTACACATTTGTAGCTCAAAACCTCGAATCAACGACGAATCAACGGTTATATCTGCCTTACAACAGTCAAGGGCCTCCGCTAGCTGTTCGGCTGCACGTGGTCTGTTAAGGGATCTAACATTCCAGGTACATATCCGAAATTCGTTGTCCTTATTTCGTTTGCAGGGTTCGTCATCGTGAATCCGTCCGTATCCGAGGCTTGTGGTTGCTTTGCAACTAGTAGTTTTTGACATGGCCCCGACGGTACAACCACCAACCTGGAGGACCAGGTCCTTATTATGACTCCAAGGACGAAGAGCAGGATAAACCGCTCCTTATAGGCCTGAGCTCCGAAAATATCTTAGTAGCCCATATAAGGTGTTCAGCCTGACTGGAACTGTAGACGCCGCCATTGATTCCATCTAGAGAATTCTTCCACTGCCGCCTGGATGCAAGGAGTAGTGCCTTAGTGGTAACACTCCTCCCCCCTCTCTCGTTTGCTGCCACCAACTACCTTCCAAAGGGGTTGGAACCCAATCTCCAGTTGAGGTAATAGGCACCCGATGTTCACCACGTGGAGGTGAGAGTAGAAGTTGATAGACAGGGGTGATTTGTGGGAGCTTGTATCCACACACATATCTACCCTTTGAACATCTTTAAATCTTATGCTCAACGTGCATATAGAAATAAGTATGCTTCTTGAGCCAAAAAAACTTACGTATTTTTAAATTGTACAAACAGTGGTATTGTAGAAATTAATTTGCAATGTATGTGCAATTTTTTCTTATCAAACATTTCAAACGACAAACAATATTGATTTAGAATCTGAAGTAAAATCTAACACGCTTTAAGCTTACTCATGTTGTCCTGACCAAAGCTTACAACAAAAAGTTTCAACTTTCAAAATAAATTTGTAAATCCAGTTTTTTTTTTGTATTATTAACAATCTTATAGAACACAATTGAACGCCGCAGAGATGTTGACCATAAAATTCAAAGTGCATGTGACCAGTTCACCAATCGCATGAAAAACTCATTCGAACTCATGAACCAAAATTTGCAAACGCTACAAAGAGATCACACTTCGTATCTGGATCTGATAAGTGAGGAATTTTCTCACAGTAAGAAGCTCCAGAATACATTTCTCACAAATGCAATTGGTAAAGTGGAATCTATCTCCAACATTTACGTCCAATCCCTCGACTCTTTTACCGAAAGCTTGACGAAAAATCTAACTGATTTGTCTACATCAAGTACTGATCACAAAATTTCTATAATCGATATCCTCTCCATGCTCCGTCTAAAGGAGAACGAGTTGAAGACAAATCTGGAATTGCGTCTTGCTGAAGTGCAACAACTTTTCGATCAACAAAGGCTGTGTGTTGAGAAAACAAATGAAAATCTCACAGAACAGATTGTTGAAAGCCACAAAACAATATCCAAACACACCGAAGAGTTGAAACAACGTCTTCAGGGAATTGAAGAAAAGTCCAAAGCATCCTTTGAAACAGAAATTGGGAAATTAAATGAAAATATGAGTTCTAAGAGAGCATTAGCCGCTCGACGTCAAAATGTTCTTTCCGAGTTTTTAAAACAAATGCAACAAATGGATGAGGAAGACCAACATCTCACAGAGGCTGCAAACAGTGTGACGGAAAATTTAGAAATCAGTAAACAAAAAGTCCGACAGTCGTTAGAAGAAGCAGTTACAAATGTTGAAGAATTCTGCAAACAACGACACCAAACGCTTGGAAATATTCAAAAAGTCTGCAACAGCTTCAAAGAAGAAGCCTCAACAAATTTGGACAAGTGTGCGTCGGTGTCACATTCAGTCGGCAGCGAACAGGCTGTCATTCATACCGATGTCATGCAACGTTTGGAAAATGTTCAACAATCGGTGGAGAAGAACTGTGAGGAAATTTTATCCTCGTCTACCTCTCATAGAAAGGAATTCGATGAAATGCTAAAGGAATCGACTAAAAAACTTTCCGATGAATGCCAGGTGGTCAGGCAACTCATGAAAGATGAAAATACTCGATTGAAAAAGCAGGACTTGCAGAACAATGCATTGACCAGTTCGTTGCAGAAGAATGTGAAACACTATGCTTGCCTTTATAATGAACAAGTGGAACAGTGCATTGATGATATAAATACTTTCCGAACGAGTGAAACCAAGCCTTATGCCCCTAGTGGTGAGTTTGGGTTACCAAATGGTTTTCAAGACCTTTTTTTAAATTTACTCTTTATTTTAGGACAAACGCCATCCAAACGAGAGTTTACCTATCCGAGAGTGCTGGCATCCACGTCACCTCACAATCAAATCGTAAAACGCTTTCGTCAGGAAAATGATTGCTCCGATTTGGATATGACAATAAATGAGGTAAGTTGTGGATTGCATGGATTTGGAGTTTATAACTAAGTTATGTGGATCCATGCAATCAGTTCGATGAAGTTATTAAAACTTATTTTTTTCTTCCAGGACTCCGAAATAAGTGCTCTTCTATCAGATCCCGAAGTCATGTTGAATTCCACACCAATTGAAATGGAAAATTCTTCAGATGAAAAAACCATCAAAGATACAAGCAACAAATTCCGCGATGCTTCTTATTTGACAAGCTTGAAAGTTCCAACCAACACCACAACTAATAACCGAAGTAAGCCATCTTCTCGCAAAAACTCACCTGTTATTGGCCCATCCAGAAAGGAAAACAAAGAAAATCTATTGTAAAGACGAAACACAACAAAAAGACATTTTTTTTTAACTTTTATTTTGTAACTGTGTGTGTTTTTTTAATATTAATTTAATAATAATTTTATAAATCTACAAAAACTAAAACATTGAAGAAAAGAATGAAATATTCCACCGGGATATTAAAAAAATAAAAACTTAAAATAACAAGTTTATGTAAAAATATTTTCATATATGTATGTTTATTTTATGTAACAATTTAAGTAATATTTTTAGCCCCAATGATAAGCAATTTGAAGTTTTAAAATAAAAATTGTCAAATAAGTCAAGACGTTGGTGTAAGCTTGGAGCGAACTTTGTATTACTAAGATAAGAAATTGAGTCAACCTGACGTTAATCAGAAGACCTCTGCGTATACTTGGATGTCGAACTGTGATAAGCGAAACTTAGGCAAGAAGTCTTAAAAAAATCGACTCGTTCTTGGATACGCCGATGGAATATGATGAAAGATTTATGGCCCTGTTTTGCGACCTAAAAACCAACGAATGGCAAAGAAAGTACTACAACGAGTTTAATATACTGTATCGCAAACGGCCTAGTCAGAAAATTCTATAACCAAAAAAAGGAGAACATCTACGCTCCAGCGTAGTCTTCGACGCCATACTTCAGGGTAGCAGAACAAAGGATACCTCTGACTGCTTAGATTGCATAGATTGATTGAGATCGATCCGAATGGAAGACATACCAGGCCCATGAGCCCCACTCTATGCAGTGCCTAAAAGTAAAAGTAAGTTAAAGGATTGCATTAGTTTAAATTCATGCTCTGTGTCGCTCTACAGCCAGTACAGTTCTTCAATGTATCTTCTTCTCCACTCTCCGTTAATGCATACGGAACCAAGAATCATCCAAAAAAATCTTTCTCTCGAAGCAGCCTAAAGCGTCCTCATTGGCTTTTGACAACGTCCATGCGTCTGCACCATAGAGCAGGACTGGGATGATTAGGGTCTTATAAAGGGACAATTTAGTTGCTTTGCTTTGCCAATCAATTGCCTTCTAAGCCCGAAGAAGCATCGATTGGCAAGAGCTATTCTTCGTTTGATTTCAGCGTTGGTGTTGTTTTCTGAGTTCCACATACATACACTTATTGTTGGACCAAAACTTCTCGCAGACGCAGTCACCATACGCTTGATTTTCCCTTCAATAATATGCAGCCTCATGCTTTGTGGCGCCTGCTCTATCTGAATGAAGGAGTCTTGTACTGTTTGTTTATTTCTACCAATAACGACGATGTCGTCTGCGTAACCCAATATCTGGCTGGACTTGGTGACGATAGTCCCTTTTGTTGACGTGCCAGTATCACCGATTGTTTTCTCTCTGACGCTAAGTTGAAGAGGATGCAACCTAGAACAACTTTTTGTTGGAGTCCATTAAAGAAGATGATTGGCCTGGACGGCAAACCGAATACGGCTTGTAATGTTTTTCATGGTCAGCCTAGAGTTGATCTTGTCAAAAACAAACTTGCGCAGCTCTTTCTATAGAAATTGAATTTATCGCACTAACAGAAATATGTACATAAATGTAAAGGGCATTTTGGACGATATGAAGCAGGGAATGAACCTACAATAATTATGTTTGAAAAAGACCAGAGTTGCATAAACTTACTAGAAGAGCAACATTTTTTCAAATTGAATTTCAGAATCTATGCTAAGAGATTTGCTTACAAAACCATTGGGAGCTGAAAGACGAGTGATCTATGTGAGTAAATGAATAGTGCTGGAAATACATTTACACTGTACGTACAGAACGAAATTTATATTTTTTTCATTTTATTATTTGTTTTCAAATAATTTTCTTTTTAATATTTTTTTTCTCTCTGAAATCCGATTCAAAAATTAAATTGTTCGAAAACGGATATATTGTTAACTCAGATATACGAGATTCGGAAAGGAATATCCGAATTTTAAATTTAGATGGTGATCAACAATATTGTTTGGTTTGAAATATTTTCTTTGGTTTATAATTTGACTGCTTTTGATTTCAATAGAGTTGACCTGCATGCACCTACTTTAAGAACTTGATGTCAACGAAAGGGCACACGAAATTTGAGAATTCAAACAAAACATTGCCCAAGAGTCGAACAACTACTGATGCTGGTGCGAGGACTTGTCTTCGGATTAACAAAAACCAGTGAAGAATTATACCTCTGAAAAAAAATAAGGAAGCCATTGTACATATTAGATCTTTATCATCCCAGTCCGGCTCTATGAAGTCGGGATATGGACTATCAAAATCATATTAAGACATATTTTTTGATGTTTCATGGAGACATTCTGTGGAAGATCTTTGGCCTTAAATGCATTTAAGAAGCTTTTAAGAAAATATTGAGCCTTAAACTATACATATAACAAAGCGTCATTTAAGATGGCAAGATGACGTTGATCGATTGGACAACAATGTGGGCCAAGAGGCCTTGCTAGCTGGAGAGGAATGTTGATTGAGACTCAGGTAAAATATATTTATATTTATATACAATTTTATATTGGAAAAGGCCAAGGTTTTTGAATCCTATATTAATTTCTCTGTAGTCACCTCATCCTTATCAATATGTACAATCAGGCGTGTGTGCGTAATTATTTTCCTTCTTAACGGCTCAACGGTCTTGGTTTTTGCCTATCGAGCCAATTATTACCTTAAACGAATTTAACAGCTTACAGAGAACATCCTTTATATAGACGAAAATGAAATCGGGACCAATGTTTACATATTGGAGAACATTTGACTCATCCTTAATTGTATTTATCAAGTTTTAATTTAACATTTGCTGGTTATGTTTTGTTTCTATTGTGCAAACACATCTTACTTTCCATTCTTGAATGTACAAACAGCAAAGCTTAACTCATTCCATAACTAACCAAAATCAGCTCAAGGAATCAGACTCACCTTTTTTTTTGTTCTGATGCGACTGCATGTATAGTAACTCGCTATCCAAATTACGGCCAACGTGAACTTATGCATCGGAACCGTCAAAATTCAATCTAAAGGTTTGAGGGCCTTGCTCGCATTTCCATGGACGAAAATCTCTAGGGAAGCAAAACACTGATTGCTATGCAGTTGCCAAGTTATGCGCATGTACCACCCACCTTCCACCCACTATATAGTTGGATAAACGCAGAGAACACATCACCCTGTTCCATTCACCGCTCTGCCACCCTTCGTTTAGTGTCCGTTCAACCCTTCGCATACGTGGAATAGCAGGAGGCATCACTGCAAGGACAGCCTAGTCTATAGTAGTTGTCATTTTGCCGCGAATTCGTTTGGGGTTGTTGCAGACGCGTATTCCGTCTATAGTTCCTCCAGCCGGTGGTGAATGGAAAATAAGAATCGGAGAATTTAGTGCGGAACCACCACAAATTGTGCAACTTTTGGTAAATTTTCATTAAACAAATAGTTTTTGTTTCTTGCAATTCGACTGAGTGCTCGGGGACCGCATAGCCCGCAATGATTTTCAAATGTTCGTTTTGGTCAAGAACCGCATTCTGTTGGTGGTTCAACATCAGTTTATGGTGCACAAGGGGTTGTGTGGAACTACAGTGATTTATTGATTTTTATTGGCCCGTGCGGTGGAGTTTTATTTGTGAATTTCCCATCGAATTGAAGCAACAAACAAGATAATTAATAATTTAATTTTTGTAATCCATTTTTATGTTGCTATTTTGCAAAACAAAACGAAACAGGGAATTAAATTCATCATCATCCCCCACTTAAGAGACTGTGATTGCAAGGATTCTGCGCCAAAAGGAATTTCAGATGTGTTCCTTCGACATGGCAGGATAGTGTAAAATGTTCTTGTGTTTTTTGTGTGGAAGCCCTTGTACTTTATTAAAAATTATACAACTAGGAGGAAGCGAGTGTCTATGTCCTTTGCCACCCGCAAAAGGGTGGAAAACCTATCGCATTTAACTCCCCCAACTTTGCACAAAAAACTAAAGGACTTTGGCAATGGCTTCAGTTGAGTCACGTGTGAGTGTATTTTGAAAAAAAATTTACATCGATGTCCTCCCCCCCATACCTGGGATAACAACTGTATAACTTGTCGGCAGACTTGGAATGAGGAGGTAAACTAAACTTAGAAAAGTCTGTTGTTGCCCCCAGTTATGTCTGTGAGATCAATAACCTTATGGTAGGATATGCCATGTGACTAAAATCCTTGAAAAGGAGGAGAAAGCAAAAAGCGGCTGGCATGTTTACTTTCTGGTTTGTCTACTACATTTTTGATGACGACGGATAACGTCATCACTATTTTTGTTTTGTCTTAAGCCGTGTAAGCCTCTTGTTTCGTTGTGTGTTACGATGTGGAGTAAACAGGAAGCAGAATTGGGTTAAGAAAGATGAGACGATTAGAGATTTTAAAGATACATTTCGCCAGTAGCTGAGAATTTTGATTTCATCTAGAAATCGATTTTCTGAAGTGTTTATTTCAATAGTGATATACAAAATGTAGGTGGGTTTTGGTCCTGGAACAAACTTGTGGGTGTTTAGCCGTTTGAACTGAAAATAAAATGATTATCGTTGTATTTATCGTAAAATCCGAATAAGCCTCTAAACTGATGTTAAGTGTTGTTTTGAAATTTATTATTTCGGTTTTATAGTAAGGAACTTCAAAACCAGTTAATTTACCAGGCATGTATTGATAAACGGGTGACTTAAAAACTGCACAGAGGCATAAGATCTTTAAGAACTTGCAATCTAAGGTTTTCGACTTTCAAATTCCAAAAGAAACGTACATTTATCTAAATCCTCCTTGTGTTATACCATAGTTAATTTTGGTTTAGGAATATATATATCTTACCTTCTTTTGGTGGGGCTTCATAGCAAGGTTCTCCTGGGCCTAGCTTAATATGCCTCCCCACCCGGCTCGATCCTTAGCCTGCCATGTCCAATTTCGCACTAGAAGTAGTAGGAAGTTTCAGCGCTAGGGCGACGATGTTCATCCGGTCTACATGGCCGAGCCATCTTAGTCGCTATATACGGTTTTTTTTGACGTATGTATAACTCGTATCTTCTTCGTCATGCGTCGTTTTCTGGGTTGCAAACAAGTCGTCGTACTTTTCTCTCGAATACCCCAACGGAGCTTTCATCCGACGGGTAAAGGGTCCATCCTTCTGCACTATAACGCAGGACCGGGATGATGATTGTTTTTTATAGCATCTCTTTGAATCTTCTCGATAGGGTTTTATTCCTCAATTGCGTACTTAGCCCAAGCGGGACTCTACTTTTGATTTCTGCACTAATCCTGTTCTTACAACAGTTCCCACTGCCTAGGTAGACAAATTCACTGACTACCTCGAAGTTATCCCTTTCAATTGTCACGTTCTGACCTTTTCAAATACAATGTTGAAAGTTGGAACATCTGCACGACACTGCGTCACCTTGTTTGGTGGTGATGGTCTCAGTAGTATCTCTAACCAATTTTGAAGGAGCCACGAGTATTCTGATAAGAAGCATCAGTTGAACAGGAATTCTAAGGCTAGGCATGGCACAGCGGTTTAGTTCATTTCTGTAAACACTTCCGTAGGCTGTCTTAAAATCGACGAACATGTGGTGGGACTCGATGTTAAGTTCTTCAGGTTTCTCCAGGATCTTGCGTAATGTGAAGATTTGGTCGATCGTATATTTTCCAGATCTGAAACCGTCTTGATAAGTACCTATTATTCTGTCAGCAAACAGCTTAAGACATTCACATAAAGCGCCGGACAGGATGTTATAGGCAATGTTTAAAAGTCAAATTCCTCAAGAGTTTGTACAGAGGAGTCAATCTTCCGTTTTTTTTTTTTTGGATCGGGCAGATGGTACCGAGATTACAATCATTGCAATCATCTTTCCTCCGACCACATTTTGCATATCAGTTGCAAGCACCAGCCCTTTGTTCGTCTTTAGTCTGTCTGTTCATGGATACTTGGATCTTATTTTGGTCGGGTGGATGTAGTTCTTGATTGTCATCTAGATTGACTACAGGTCAATTATTGGCGGGATATTGGTCATCATCGCCATTTTACAACTGGTTGAAGTACTCTGCAAATGGTTAACATCGACTGCGCTTTACAACAGTGTTTCCATCCCCATCTTTGCATGGCTCAGGACGGCCAATCAATCCTGATGTTATTACACTTCTGTAGAAGTTCCGCACCACTTTTCAGTTAAAATGCCTCTACCCGACTTCACGTTGCTGGTGATTTTTTTTCTTCCTTCTGAGTGTTTCTCATCCTTCCTTAGTTCAACTAGTCCAGTAAATGAAGACTGAAATTAGGGGGTTACCTTACATTACGTAGAGATTATGAGATGCTCTAATTTTCTTGCAGAGCCACTGTATGCCTCCGTTTTGGGTTTGTTTTCCTGAGCAGATTCGGTGTCGAACCAGGGGTTTCTCGGAGGTGGTTGTGAGAAGCCCAACATCTTCTCGAAATATGGCTCAACTTTTGTATGTTTTAAGTGTGTCAATTGCCATTGATTCTTGTGTGAAATGTCATAAATAATATCGGAACCAACTGCTTTCATCTCTCTCGATCTCATCCTCTCATTGCATCCATTTAAGTTCCTACTTAGACTTTTTAACTTGCTTTTGAAATTATTGTGCAGAGTTTAATAAATCTATTCTGACAAAACATTTTATTTAAAACAGTTGTTTACATCAAATTATTTAAAAAAAATATTTCCCGTGCATGAAACAGACGAGGGACGTTTCCAAGTCTATGATTAAAAACGAGAAGTTTTTTCTTCCCTCACGGATTCGTGAATTCTTCTTTATTGAACAAAGTTAACTCAAATTAGACCGCAAGGGATTAAATAAAATTTTAAATAAACACAAAGTTAAATGGGGAGTCGAACCTAGTTAGAATAATTCCTACAACGCGCGTGGACAAATACCACCACGGATAGCAACATCTTTATACTGTTTATTGTTTAGTATTAAATTTATAATATTTTTTAATTGCATACTTTTAGGATAAACACATAATTGATGCATACTTTTTTGCAGTGCAATTTTTTGTTATGCCAGCAAGCAGTTAACAACCGATTTTGCAATCTGATTTAGAAGCAAATTTTGAATGGAAAAATCAAAAATACTAAAGAGATAGCCTGGCGATAAGGATGTGGCCAGGATTTGATCGCTGCAGTTCGCGCAGTACAGATAATCCGAATCAAAACACCAGTACCAGCCAACAAGAAACACTGCCAGTCGAAGTTGAACACATTTCGACAATAGCTGGATCTTTTGTTTCCATTGGGACATTATCACAGGTTGGAAGAGTATTTCACATAATTTAGTTTTAACTACAATCCCTTATGGTTTTAGTGCGCTAATGATGGAGTTTATGATACAGATCACACGGATCTCAATTCGGAATTCGATGAGGCCGAACTACGGAGAGAACTTTTACGTGATGTGAGTAGGAGAGAGTGTGGTTTAAATGAATTTTTTGTAATCATTTGTTTTTATTTTCAGAAATGGAAACTTCTCTTTGATATGGTTAGTATATTTTTTTTTATTTATTAATGTAGTTCTATTAACAAAAAAAAAAAAAAAAAACAAACAAATTCAAATGCAGCGGGCGGGAGTCGAACTTGGATCACCGGAGTGAACAACGAGTATTGTATAACTCGCGATATAGGTTTTGGTTCTAGGGTGTTGGAGGACAACTTTTGAATTGGTGCATTAAAAATGTGTGCATGACTGCGTCGAACGTACTGATTTAATAGTTTACTTTAGTTTGGTATTGATACCGGCCACGCATTGTATTCTTGATTTTTAAGATAAAATAAAATTTTATTCTTACGAAAGAAAGTTAATGTGGGGTTAATAAAAAAGTCAAGTCAATAATACATTTGGCTTTGTATGGCATTTTAGGTATCATTTGCTGTACGTTTCACTCTTTTTTTTTTATGGGTAACGTAAAAATAAATTCCTTTAGCCAATTTGAACAATAAACGTAATGCTACTATTATTTTATGACATCAATTCCATCAAAAAATGCATTTCAATGTTCCTTATACAAAATTTTATCAAAATCGTACCTTACGTTGAGCTAATTTTATTAAATTATTCTCTCGATAGTCACTTTAAAGTTGAAATCCAAATTTTGGAACCAATTAAATAACGAGAAAGTGTAAAAACAAAAACGGTTTTAAATTTAAATATTTCTTACTTGCGATTATAGGGACTATAAAGCAAGTTATTCATTCGTAAAAGAAATTCTAACAATCAACCATGACATTAAGATCATAGAGAAGCCTATAAAAAAGTGTCTGTGTCTGTCTGTCTGTCTGGGTGTATAACGAGTTGTGGCCTAAACGGGTTAGGCGATTGCCTTCAAATTTGGTATGTGGTGTATCTTTTGGCATTTCTCTGCCATATAACTGTTAAGGAAAAGCTTATTTTTCTTGAAAACGGTTCGAATTATTGTGATGAAATTTTTTGAGATTTTTTTTTGGTAGTACTATCATTTAATCAGAACCAAATTTACGGAACAAGTCTATTAACGGTACATTTCATATAACGGTTTTTTTTTTTTAATTTTTGGCTTTCTCCTTGACGGCCCTTTGGATTCTGTCAAATTCTATATATGTCAAAATAATTCTTCATATCAACATTTTGAATAACTTTTTTTCTAATAATAAAAAATTAATAAAAAAAAAATTTTGGAAAAAAATAATATTTTTAAAACTAATAAAAAAAATATTTTAAATTTTATAATCACACTTATGTTAGTAAACTATAAAAAACATGCATACCAAAATTTCAAAAACAAATTTTTTTCAAAAAAATTATAGACGTACACCATAGGCCTGTAACTATGGTAGTGTGAGATTCGTACTCACTAAAAAACACCTTCATTTGTTATCAAGTAGTTTTATCTTCATTTTTATTAATCACCTTTGGCAGGCGGAGCTCTCCATCGAGGGACCTGCAATATCGCATTATCACACGGTCTTATGTCTTGCTACGCTAGGTCGAACGGTCTCGTTCTCCGAAGTCGGCGTACAAAATTTATCTCTTCAAGAGCCAGCTAAAGCCATACTAAAAATAAAAAAACAGGATTTAATCAAAATCCATCTACAATTTTCGAAATACTGTTGTGTTTTTGACACATTTTATAAGTTCACATAGTGTTATTTTCCTACGTTAATGTTACTTATTTTTTAAATTTTATTGGACCATGTGACCGCACATATGAGCAAGTACGTGCGATCCAGTCGTGCAATTTTTTTTTTTTTTTAAATACAGCCCATATACAAAATTCCAAATTCCTTCGAGGATTTAGCTAGCTTGAGGTACAAACAAAACAATCCTCGTTGGAATAATAGTGTTTGTACTCCGACTCTTGTGTTCTATAAAGTCCGAGACAAGTGCGAAGGCATTGCAATGTAGCAAATCACTTTCACCCTGCTATCAAGGCGGCAGCTATAAAACAGCCGTCCTGTCAGGGCAAAAGCTCCCCTAGCCCTGGTCAGAGCAGCCTCTATATGTCGATTGAAATATAGATACTGATCTAACCAGATGCCAAGGTACTTTAGTACACTTTTACTCGCCAGTGGATGTCCATGTGGCCCAGCGATCACTAGCTTGCGCCAGTTCTTTCTCGTATCCCTAGAAGCCCTAGACACAGGGGTTCTAAACAGGATAGTTTCGCATTTCTGGAAGTATTTTCAGCTTCCAATCATTACAGTACTGATGAATTTTATCGAAATCACGTTGCAAGAGAATTCTGATAACCTCAACTTTTGGACCTTTTCTGAACGCAATTAAATCATCGGCATACGCGATTGCATGAGGTAGACTGCCAATGAGATCGCTGGTGTAAATACTAAAGAGAATCGGCGAGTTCACCGCTCCCTGTTGCAGACTGTTTTTAATGTCAAACGTTGTGGTAGATGTTACATTGCCACTTTTGACAACAAACTTTCTACCATTAAGCATGTCGTAAAGCATATATAGCAGTGGCTTACTTATGCCTCATCTGGTTAGCTTCAGATAAAGACCCTCTAACCATACGGTGTCGAAAGCCTTCTCCAAATCAATCAGACATACACCCGTGCATTAATTGTGTCATGTCCCGCCTTAAAGCCGAACTGGGTGTCTGGAATTATATTTTTGTCCTCGGCTCACTTGGACAGAGCTCTATTGATAACTTTTTCGAATACCTTGCTGATACTCGGAAGAAGACTTATCGACCGGAGATTTGCCGGATTGGAATTGTCCTTTCCCTTTTTCGGGAAAGGATGTACAACAGCTGTCTTCCAACTCACTGGATAATATGCATTATTCAGCGCGTTGTTGAACAGTGTTGTGTATATGTCTATTGCTTCCTCAGGGAGATGTCGTAGTACAACATCGACTCCTGCTGACTTCTTTTTCTTTAATGATGCGAAGACCATTTGTAGTTCGACCTTCGAGATGAGCAGGGCACTTGGCCCATTTCGCTCGGTATAGGTATATGTTTTTTATGGAAGATGAAAAAGGTGATCTTGATTCATATTTGAAGCTCTGCGTTTCAAAATAGGACGGAAGAACAGAGGCGAAGTTTCCACATTCGTGTGGTGTCACAAAAGAAAGAATTTCTTTTTTTGATACGATCGAAAAAAACTCAACTGCGTTATAGGAGCAGCTGTCCAAATAGGTATGGGTGGGTTGTTATTCATCTTCGAGGGAAACCCAAATATCTCGCAGCATTATTGGCAACGTCGAATATATGGCCCATCCACAGAAGGGGATTTGTTGTGCACATAATCGGGGACTGAGATTCGGTCCATTTCTTCAATGCAAGTAACAAGTGGTGGTCATGGAAAGTGGCATAGGGGTTATATGTGCATTTAACAACAATAGACAGCATTGAGTTTTTGAAGCATTTTCCCAACTGGGCAATGCTACCAAGCGAATAATTTAATAATTTTATCATACCGTTGCTGCCGTTGAAGTTCTCCATCTGAATTACATGTTTGTGAATTTGGTAACGACGAATAAGAAACGCTGATAGTTCTGCCATCAGTTCAATGAATTTGTAGTTTCAGACCAGAGATCGTTGATAAATAGTATTAGAAAAAAAATGTATAGAGACAAAATGGATCCCTGAGGCACTTTTTTCAATAGTTTAGTTAAAGATTGAAGAAGATTCGCCTTTTGTTAAGGACAAGTTGAATTATGATGTTTTTCATGCTCCGGAAAGAGTCGTAGGAATTATAGGACAGATTGAAAAGCTTACGCAATAGTTTTGGCAGCATAATATCGGATCGGGGGATACTATCCGGGCCAGCGGATTTGTTTACATTGTGATGTTTTAATACTATTGCGATTAAACGATGGAGAAAGAAGAATTAGATTGATCCCATCAAATTATTTACGAAATATGGAGTTGAGTTCGCCGCAAATTGGGCTGCTAGTAAAACGGCTTTTTCTTGGGAACTGACAGCAGGAGCATCGGTGAACAATAGTGTTTGAACCGATCAAACCAATCAAACATGACATTACGATGATAGAGAAATATGTTTTAGTTAGTGTTAAAATTATTTCTGTCCGTCTGTACCGATTAAGCTTTAATAATTTTGAAAAATCATGAATGGCTTGGCAAATTTTCTTCAAATTTAGAACACAAACATGACATTCTACAGAGAACTAATTAATTTTTTTAAGTTCAAATATTAAAAGCACCTGCAATATAACTGTTAAGTTAAAACTTAATTTTCTAGCAAACGGCTCCAATTTTTTTTATGAACAAAATCAGTGGACAATTATTGTAGATGTTGTTGGTATGGGTTATGTTTTGGTGGAAAAACAAATATTGGGATGATGGACCTTACCATAGGACAGTTTTTCTCTTCGATTTTCTGGAAAATTAATTAACCGATTAAATTAAAATTTATATTCAAGATGTACGCAGCGATATAAATTTTTTATTATTGTTATTTTCGTTAACGTTTTTGTTTTTAGATTTTCAATATTAAAAAAATAAATATGTAGGTATTCAAATATTTTGAAAAAAATATTGATGATAATTTTTTTATTTTTGTTTTAAATTTAGGGTCATGTTAAGTTTTCGTTCTTATTTTTTTTGTTTAAATGTTTGAAAAAGTTGTTTTAAAAAAACAACGATTTCGTATTAAAAGAATCATATTTTTTCACATTTCATTAATAAATAAAACAGCTTTAATTTTTGTTCACTGAAAATAATTTTACATTATTTTTTTTTTAAATTTCCTTAATGAACATATTTAAAAATCCTCTTCAACGATATGGCGTTCTAATATTTTGTTTTTCATATGCTCAAAAAACAGAGAAAAAAATAAAATGACGTTAAATTTAGGTTTTTTTTTAAACAAATTATAATGAATTTGGAAATTACTGAAATAAATTACAAAAATTGATCCACGATCGATGTTTCAATTTAACTGTCCACTTTAGTACACAAGAGAACTTTTCTTTCACTATATATTTTCTTGCCTGATCCATTAGATTTTCTTTTCAAAGGTCTTTGAACCCTCTTATGCCAATAACTTTTTAAAATTGGAGTTAATTAAATATTTCGATGTGACCTAATAATTTTAATAAATTCAAAATTAACCTTAAAAATTTATATGTATGTGTATATTAAAAATAATTTTTTCATTTTCAGTTTGATCCGGAAGGCTTTGGTGAAATTGCCGTGGATGATTTTGTAGCAGCGCTAAAAACACCCGAATTTTTATCGCAAGTGCCTATGAACAAGCGTGAGCTTTTGTACGAAAGAGCCATGAAAGTCAAAGTACCTAATGGACCCGGTTACGTCACATTTCAAGAATTTGTAAATGTGGTAAGTGATTTTGATTACAAAAAATATACCTTTATTTACAAAAAAAAAAAAAAAACCAAAAGAAGATATCCATACGTGATAAAGTTGATTCCTCGACAATTTCCTCTTCATCAAGAAACTATTGTTTATGAAGCACCTGAAAGTGCTCAACTGAAGGAATATCTTCTTTCCCAAGGACCCATCTGGGAATCATTATACTATTCGTTTGTGTTGATGACAGTTGTTCAACAATTTATTATATTGTCCTCTTCAAATTTACACTCTCAAAGTACATATCTTATCGGGAATAATAGTCCTTCTGTACCTCCCAAGGGATTCTAAATGTAGACTACACTTCTTGAAACTAAACTGGGGAATACCTTAATAATTTTGGGGGTTTCCAAGTTCAAGTGACAACATATCACATCCATATGTTTGCGATTACATTGGGATTCCCTCCCGTTTACAATACCATAACAATCCATCTTAAGGTTGCACAAACTCTACAGGTGCGAGTCCTTGTTTTATGCCCCGAACTGCCAATTGAATTACAAAGTCAATGTGTATTTCGTGTTGCACGCCTTAATAACAAACATGTGTGTCCATTTTTAAGGACACATTTACCTGTTTTCCTGGAGTGGGAATGTATTTTCCTAACGTCGCGTCGCGATGGTACATCGTTTTTGGTGACCATTGTGCGTCATCTTGGTAGTCCTTGTTTGATTGTGAACTTTAAATGAATCGTTTCATCGTCAGGTTCCGAGTACCTACGTGAAAGAAACAAAAAAAAAAAAAGAAGGAATTTTGTGAATTTCGTTAACAATTAGATTTTTAAGAAGCATATCTTCCGGGAGAAAAAAGAGACGAAAGGATTTTCAAGTCGTTGTTTTCTTGAAGGAATTTATTATTGGCTATTGGGAAACTCATGCGAATGTATCACCTACACGTACCTGATGAATGAGGTAGTCCTGTAGCCTGATACCTATAAATAAATCAAAGAAGGTGCATACAAACATAATTGAAAATTCACAGGCTCATTAACAATCCCAGAGGTTCGTGGGAAACGTTGGTGTTCGGTTTGGTTTTTTAATCTGGCGAATTAGGATCAGGACACGTTGCTCCTGGATTTCTTTTTTTTTACACAAATGTCTTCTTTCATCTCAACTGCTTCATTGGACTTGAGTATATGTTATTGTTAAATGAAAAATGAAATATTTTTATGAATTAATTTGATAGAACATTAGTCTTTTAAAGGATTTCCTATATAATATACGGTGACACTCAAATATCAAACAATCACTCTTGAAATGACGCCAATTAGAGTGACACAATAGAGTGCCCAAGAGAGGTGTTTTAAGAAATGTTTTTTAATATTTATAACCTAACATTTGCTTTCTGCATTAAATTTTAAATTTTGCTCTGAACTATATTCTGTTGTTATGTTCTATCTCATTCGGTAGTTCTTCCTGCGCCACCAGCGGGGCGATAGGTTAAAAGAGTCACTCGAAACATGTTGATTGTATATAAATTAGTCTAGCCATATATGTATAAACTAGCTTACCCACCCGGCGTTGCTCGGGTATATTATACATTTTCGAAAAAAACGAACCCGGCGAGCGTGGCGCCACCTAGTAATCAATACAGCCATAGTTACTTACAAAACAAGCTATCTGCTTGAGAAACGACCGAAGCGCCACCTAGGGGTAGTTGAAATAGCCTTACTTTATCCTTACACTATCAGTCCATAAACACTATCGGTCCATAAATAAGCCGGGTGGGTCAGCAGCAGGTGTTATAACTCCTTTTTTTTTTTGATTAAATGGGACCATTAAGGCCTCGTCAAACAGAGCGCGTTTTGACGCCGCGTTGTAATATACAGTAATACATATCCCATGTCACATAGAGCGCGTTTTCAAAAAATGAAAATCAAGATTCAAATTTTAAGTGCGCTGCGGATAGCTTTTGTCTGACGTTCTCTAACGCGCCGCCCCAAAATAATCCGCGTTTAGAACGCCGCGTCAAAATAATATCAACGCCGCGTAAAATAATCTCAACGCCGCATAAAATAATCTCAACGACGCGTTAAGAACGCGTTCTGTTTGACGAAGCCACTAATAAGCTAGTGTCAAAACTGAACGAAAAGTTTCTTTTCGTTCTGTCAAATACATCAGTTGACCATAACAGCGTAAAGGCTGAACTATAATGGTTGGAATGGCACGGACGGGCCCGTCCGTAAATGAGCGAGAACAAGTAATTCGTATCTTGTGCCCTAAATGGCGGATTGCTCCGTTTCGTAAATTTTCGATGAGTTTTACTTACGGACGTAAACTGCGGTAGCGAGCGCATTTTACGGACGAAAACTTGACAGTTGGCTTCTAAAGGTGTTTGTAATGAAACAAATTTGACCGTGGAATTCCGTCCATTATGGGTAGACGTGCTCATTTGACAAACGGATTGGAATGCTTCGGTCGGTTTTGACACTAGCTTCCGCTTGCTTCCGACCATTATAGTTAGCCCTTAAAGAAAATACAAGCATTTTTTCAGATTCCCCCTAGAATGTACGCTTGAAAGTGTATATTACATACGGAAATAAAACTCAACGAAACCTTATTAAAGTCATTTCGGGTTGGTTAATACAAATCACATGTATTCGCACTGTTTCGTACGGCAACGTACGTTCCAATTCTTCTATTATGGTTGGGTCATAAGGCTCTTTTATCGAAGATGCGTGCATTTGAACTCGATAAAACTCTTCTTCGTTGGTTTAGTAATAACCTTTCGAACACCTCAATACAAGTTGTGTTGGACGCATTCAAGTCTGATATTCACAAAACAAATAATGGTGTGCCCCAAGGCTCCGTTTTGTCTCCGACACTTTTTTATGTTTTTCATGTTTTTCAAGGATTGAAAGTCCTAATTATTCTTAAAATATCAATTTAACTAATGGCTTTGCTGACGACAGCACTCTTTTCATATTCGTTTACAGTCTAGACAACGTATGATAAGTTCATTGTCCAATGGGGAATAAATATAAATATAAATATAAAAATAATATATGTAAATACAAAATAAAAAATAAAAATAAAAAAAATAATAAAAATAAATAAAATTAAAAACTTCCATGTGATTTTCCATCGAAGAAACGAACGCCTTTTAGGGGGAGGGGGCTTTTTATGTTAAACAATTATCGTTAGTAATAGACCGTATTCTAAAAACGTATTTGCGAAAACGAAAAACGATGCTCGTATTTCATAAACCAGTGCTTTTAGCTGTCGTTTTGGGTTCCTTGTTTTGTAAGGAATAGGATTTTCTTGCTTTTTTTCCACCCTTCCTTTTTTTCAAAAAAAAAAAAAATACAACTGTAAAATGGTCCATAAACAAAAAAAAACTGTCACACCAAAAAAACAGGCCCACAAAAAAATACTTCCCACCGCAATCACCCTACCAATAATATGTATCCCTTCACCCATCCGTCAGTCTCAGTAGAATTGGAAATGACAAATGAGGCAACCAAAATCAGAGACTGGAAAAAACGCAAATTAAACCATTTTTTAAAAATTAATATAAAAAAAACTATTATTGTTACAAACATTTTCTAAGTCGATATAAAAGATAAAATGTTGAAAAAAAAAATAAAACAAATAAACCAACATTATTAGAACGTTACTTTCTTTATAAAGTCAATCGATATTTTAGCTTTTTAATCAGCGATTAGAGTATTAAAAAACAATATTTAAAAAAAAACTATAGTTTTTCTCCCGAGCTTGAAAACTCAGCTTTTAGATAAAATTAATAATAAAATTGAACTTCGAAAACCATAGAAAACATTCACAAAGATTTAAAAAATAACAACAAAAATCAAATTTGTAAGTTTATTTTTTTGTTTAAAACTGAATTACAAATATTTTTTTTTTATAATAATTTGTGTTGTAAATATTTGAGTTGTTTTTTTTATTTATTTTTGTTTCGATGAATTATATTGAAAATTGAAGAAGTGACACCTGTTCAAACACGGTAAAATCGATTCGATGATTTTTTTCTATACAAAATTAAGTTAAATTTAAAAAAAAATAATTTTACTCCCGGTATTGACTCAATTTAATTTTAAAACAAAAATTAAAAAAATAAAAAATAAAAATTACTAAGAAAAAAACCCCAAGATTTAAGATTAGAGAAAAAGAACGATAAATTTATATCTTTTTATGATCTCTAACTTACAATTTTGGAAAATAAGAAATTATTATAACGAGCATTTTGAGTTAACTAAATATAAAAATTTATTTTGTTAAAATATCTTTTTAAATAAAAAAGTTATCCGCCAATTTGTTAACAAACATCCATTTTTTTCCCTTAACTTAAGTTCTAATTGGTTAATTAGTTCCCGAAAAAGTCTAAGAAAACCAAAACAGTCTTTATGGTCAAATTCTCAAAAAGATTTTTAACCAAAGTTTTACTATAGTTTAAACTTCAGATTTTCTAGTAACATCTTTCTTCTTCCTCTTTCGCTTTTACATGTTTTGCTCTAAGTAGTTTTATTAAATTATAGGTAACTTAGTTCTCAAATAAAAAAAAATTTAATAAATAAAAAAAAATTTTCCGACAAAAAAATGATTTGGCATTCGTTTTACCCTCAATGGTCTGGCCATCGCCAGATACAAAAATACGTGTACCTAATTCAAAACTTTGTATGTCTCTGTATTCTTTGACGTTAAACGAAACCTTAAAGTTGGAGTGAAGTCGTTTAACTTAAACTTAAACTTAAAAATATAAATATGTGCACGCGCTAGTATTTAAAGCCCTAAAATAAAAATAAAAACTTACCGTGCGTATACCAAATTTGGAAGTTATTACATGATTCAGACAGTTATAAATACGTTAAAATTCTCAATTTAGTGACTGTGTTCCGAAGATTTCCTCACTTATCTATTTTTGCGAGGAACTGACAAAACCTCCAAGAGTAAAATTTGTCTCGAAAAAGTGCATCTCATGTAGCCGTTCGGACTCGGCGGTAAACTGTAGGTCCCTTCCATTCTTGCAGAGTAACAACACACACACAGGAATGGTTGAGAGTATAAGTCACTAGGCCTTGGCTCCTTAAGGAGCTGTCGCGCCAATAAATTTATTTATTTATAATTTTATCTATTTTGAGGTTACGCTACAGTCCCGGTTGGATCTGGATCTGAGCATCAAACAATAAGCTTTTCCAGCTAGCTCGGTTCCTAGATACATAGTTGCCTCCATCAGTTTTGCACGTTAAGCTCTATTCAAGGTCCTCATCCAATAAAGTTCGCTAACTAACTCGCGGTCTTCCTCTAATTTGTTTTCCCTCCAGGGTGGAATTAAAGAATTTCTTGTCGGGAGCATTGGTGCCCATCTTATTTATATATAATGCATCTATCTGAGACGTTGGACTTTTTCTCTTTTTCTTCTATTTTTTAAAACATATGTTTATTTAAGTTCCAGCTTTCCTTTCAGTGTAATCTTTCATGGACATTATTTAATGCCGTGACTAAGACTTAAAAAGTCTTAGGAATAGTTTCTTTTGAAAACAAATGGCTATCCCACAACCAAAACCATATTAAGTATATCATTCTTCTGATCTTACCCACATATCGTATACAAAGCCAAATTGGGAAATTTTTCCAAATGCATTAAAATACAGACATTTGGAGACATTCAATCCAAACATAAGAACCACACAGGTTTGCCATTCAAGTAAGTACACACAAAATTTCATCAAAATCAGTTGAGCCGTTAAATTGTTTAAAGTGTTTCTTTTTTTTTGCACAGACTTTTGAATTAATAGTAGATATATTCAAACATATCCTGGAAGTTAAGATACAGTGTTGACAAAATTACAAGCTTTTAATCGCATCCTTAAAAATTTGGCTTGCATATCTTTTAGTTCATCAACATTCCGTCAAAATCCTGTTAGCCTTACAGTCCAATAAAGGTGAATATTGATTGTCCCTGTCTTATATGAATTTGTGTAGAGACTGAGTCGAAGAACTTTATCGCAACTTGTCTATCCGTAAAAATGAAGATATCTTTAGCAGATATCACCTTTTCTCTATCATTATCGCCGTCATTACCCCAAGGACCACTAAAACAGGTATAATTATTGTTTTTATTTTGCCTCATTATGTTGTTAGGCAAATGATATCGATTAACAATTTTTCTTGCATTTTCATTAGTGTTACACACACTTTTCCACACTCCAATAAATAGAAAGTTTCTAGCTCTTCCTCTTCCGCTACCTTAATAAGTCCAATATAGCCAAGAGCCACGCAAGGTAAACTCAAAAAACAATTGCGTTAGCAAGGCCATTTTTGTTCCTGTTATCGAAACTATCGGATATGATAAGAACTGTTTCGTGTAAATATCCACTTATTTGCATGTTGTTGGAAAGTTGTTACCTAAATTTATTATCCTTCAGAAGGATAGGGAATCAAAAACAAGGCTAATAAAGCACACATGTACATAGTTGAGTTGTTTAGAACCCATACATACATCTGTGGTTATCGAGTATAAGGCTTATAAAGCAAAAGTTTATCGATTGAATGATGAACTCATTGATTATAATGCTCGAAACAATGGAATACGGAAACGGAAATCGGCTTAGGTTTAGTAAGTATACACACGTGCTCGTTATTTATGTAGCGATATTCGAACACAACACACATAGACAGGTGTTTCCCTTATCCTCGATCAGACATGGTAATTTCTTCAATTTTCTAGCCCTCTTGTTTGTTGTTAGTCTGTGTTGTACCAGGTGCTTAAGGGGGTGCTTTCACTTATGTTTGCTTAAGCAGCACGCGCGCCTTACTGCCTATTTTCTTTGGAAATGCGAGACGACTTGCAGGAGTCACTGTTGTCATCATAGACATGAATGAAAAAGAAGAAGCCAGCTGACAGGAGGAGGAGATGCTGAAGCATCAACATCGTTGTCGTCTTCGTCATCATCTATACGTTGTCGTCCAAAGGACTTTGGATTTACCTGAGAAAACAACTGAAATGTTTAGCTGAGCCTAAATGAGATGTTTAGCCGGTGTTTACACTGTGATTGTTATTTTTATTTAGTAAACAAAAATGTCGGAGATTTTTAAGCAAATCGTATGCGGCAGTCACTTAATAACTTCAGCAAACTCGTCGTGTCGTCGCCTATTTAGTTCGCAATCGGGTACCGTATTTTTGGTTTGTTAGTTTTGTTGATTTTGCAAGAAGTGAGTGAAGTGAGATTTTTCAGAACAAATGTCAAGAAATTTTAGCATAAAAATAAACAGAAGATTGGTTGACTAGACAAAATAAATTGCTATTGATTTTCTTTTTATTGGTCCATAGAGATTTCGTGTATTTTGGAGTCTACCTTTGTTCAACTATGTTTACCTATTTTATTAAGTTTATTGTCATGATTCGTCGATTCGTTGAACCCAATTTTCGACACTTCGGCTGAAACGGCCGCTATTTCGCGTTCAATGTTGGCTCTGAGCTCTTCCAACGTCGTCGGCTTATTGGCATAAACCAATTACTTAACGTTGCCCCAAAGAAAATAGTGTAGAGGCGTTAAATCGCACGAATGAGACAGCCAATCGACTGGCCCATTTCTTGAGATATTATATTATATTATATTATATTTTGTTGAAACCACATGTAGTCCAAGTCCATATCTTCCAATTCGGGCCAAAACTAATGGGTAATCATGGCGTGCTAACGCTGGCCATTCACAGTAACTTGACAATCGTTATCGTCGAAATATGGCCCAATAACGCCGCCGGCATGCAAACCGCAACAAACAGTTATTTTTTGTGGATAAAGTGGTGATTCATGAAGCAAATGTGGATTTTCACCCGACCAATAACGCATATTTTGCTTATTGACGAACCCATTGAGCCAAAAATGAGCTTTGTCACTAAAGATGATTTTGCGATTAAATTCATCATCTTGGCGCATCTTTCTCACAGCCCAATCTGCGGCGTTTTCTGGACGAAACAAGGCTCCGACATCGTTCAACTGGAACCAGGCTCGCTGAACCCTTGCCAGAGTTTGTTGAAATTTGAAGTATCAGATCTATTTATTGCTCTGACCACGCCATTGCACAAGTTCTCCCCACTGCATGCCAATAAAAACAGCTCGAAATAAGAATGCTGCCCCTAAAATACTCAACGGTTTTTACTGTATATTTTGGGTAAAATTACTTGTTGATTCCACGTCGGATATATTTTTACTAATCCGACCCAAAGCGATTAAATTTATTTTATTTATTTTGATATTTGCGCTATTTCATAAAACTAAGACATTGTTGCTTAAAGTGTTAGCTTAGTAGTAGTAGTTAGTTCAGTATAACAAACGGAAATTGAAATGTGATCCTTTGCAATCTGCAGCCGAAGCGATGACCGATCATCATCATCATCATCGGCGCAACAACCGGGATCCGGTCCGGGCTTCCTTCAACAAATTCTTCCATACATCCCGATTGCTGGCCGACGCCATCCAATTGCGCACCCCAAGGCTTTGGGCGTCCTGGTTTACGCCATCCTTCCAACGTAAGCAAGGTCTGCCACGTTGTCTTCTACCATAAAAAGTACCGCAAAAGACTTTCCGAGTTGGTTCCCCTTCGCTCAGGCGAGCTAGGTGTCCAGCCCACCGGAGCCTACCGAGCTTTATTTTTTCAAAAACATCTGCTTCGAGATAGATTTCATACAATTCATGATTGTATCTTCTCCGGAATCGTCCTTCCTCACACACGGGGCCAGCAATTCTCCGTAAGACTTTTCTGTCGAACGCGGATAAGAGATCAGAGTGCCTTTTTGTAAGCACCCAAGTCTCAGATCCGTATGTGAGTGCTGGTAAGACCATAGTCTTGCACAGCAGCAGTTTGGTTTTTATGGTAAGGTTTCTGGATTTAAAGAGCCTTGACAGACTGTAGTAGGTTTTGTTGGATTTCAGCAGCCGCCCGCGTATTTCTTCCTCCATATTGTTATCGGCTGCTACTTTTGACCCAAGATAGTTAAAGGACTGCACTACTTCAAGTTCGTGCTCTGCTACCCTGATGGTTGTACCAACATTTCTCGCAGACGTTGCCGCCATGTTATTAGTCTTCCCTTCATTTATGTGCAGCCCCAGGTATTTTGCCGCTTGCTCGACCTGGGTAAAGGAGTCTTGTACAGCTTGTTGGCTTCTGCCGATGATGTCGATGTCGTCTGCGTAAGCTAGTATCTGGCTGGACTTGGTGACGATAGTCGATCTTGTTGACGTGCCAGAGTCACGGATTGCTTTCTCCAACGCCAGGTTGAAGAGGATGCAAGCTAGACCATCCCCTTGTCGGAGTCAAGATGTTGATTGGTCTGGATAGCAAACCGGCTACTTTTACTTGGCTTGTGATGAAGGTCATGGTCAGCCTACATAGTCGTGTCAATTTATTTGGGATGCCGAATTCTCTCATGGCCTTATAAAGTTCTACCCTGGCTATGCTATCGTAGGCGGCTTTAAAGTCTATAAAAAGATGGTATGTTGGGATATTAAATTCCAGACTTTTTTCCATCACCTGCCTAAGGGCAAAGATCTGATCAATTGTTGATTTGCCTGGTATAAAACCACATTGATATTTGCCGATTATGGTATTAGCGTATGGGGCTATCCGTTCTTGAAGGATAGAGGAGAATATCTTATAGGATGTACTCAACAATGTTATACCCCTATAGTTGCTGCATTTTGTGATATCTCCCTTCTTATGTATGGGACATATGATGCCTTTTCGCCAGTCTTCTGGCATCTCTTCGTGTTCCCATACGTGTACTATGATATCATGAATTGCTTGATGTAGTGTTGGCCCTCCCTGTTTGATCAGCTCGGCAGGTATACCATCGGCCCCTGAAGCTTTATGGTAGGCGACGACTGATGCAACGTGACAAATTGCGCTTGGAGACGTTTGGTGTTTTCTGGCTTTCGCATAGATGGTTTTTAATTATGCTTACAGATACATTAACGCAAAGATTTTATTCAATTGCATATTTAATTTTTGGAGCAGTCGTAAATAGATCAGCTTTGCTCAGGCGAGCGACACGTTTGTGGTTTTGCTTGTCCGATTCTTTCGAATTATTTTTGAGCTCCTCCTTTTTCTTGGAAATGGTGAAGAGTATTTAAAACTTTTTTCTTTGAACATTCTAATTTCCGCGCTATTTCAGAGTTTCTTTTTTAAAATCAAGAAACCGTAGAATAAAGGTCTCTGTTGAGTATTTGCCACTACACTTTACCAATTAAAATTAAAGTAATCTTTCTAAAAACTTTATAAAAAACTTTTTACTTTTTCTCTTACATTTAATTTATTAAAAATGTCTGTTAAAAATATATTAAATTTGCAACGGAAACAATGTGTGTTATTTAAATTGCCTTGACTGAAGTGCACCTTGTTTAACTCTTACAATACCAGCGTTGAGAATGCACTTATGGTTTAAAGCCTGGAACTAATTTTTACCAGAACTCTTCTATTTATTTTGTCGCCACTGTATATGTAGATTTTATGTTTTTATTTCCTCCAGTAGTTTTGAAGAAGTGGTACAAAAGTCGTTTTGTTTTTAATTTTAATTTAATTTTTTTTTGGACTTCGTTTAGGTCTTTATTTTAAGAAGAAATATACAAGCCTTATCTCAGTTTTTAGCCTGTTCCATTTTTCCTGCCAATGCTATTTTTTTTAATTTTCTCCAGAAAATGCGTAATAAACATAACATTTAATTATTTTTTTTAATGAACGGAACAATAAAAATAAAAATCAATAACAGGAATGCAGAAAAACGCACAAATTTTACGATGCTTGGAAAAGCCCGCAGCAAGTAAAAAGTAAAAAAGCACACGCAGCTAAAGAAGAAGCATACAAGGCGGTGCTGCAAAGAAGGACCAGAACTGCCCTTGCGCTCTACGAGCAGAAGTGGAAAGTGGAACACCGGCTTATCAGAAAGAAATAAAAGGCACGACTGGGTCGCACGTACTTGCTCCCATGTGCTAATCCTTTTTAGGTACAGGCGTCTTTTTGACAAAGATTTAATTTTAATGTTTTTTTGACGCGCAACTTGTTTAGAATCGTTGTGGTTTGAAGCTCGAACGAACATGCGTCACGATAAAGGGAGAAACACATAAATAGTGTATTATCTTTCCACTTGTTGTTTAGTGCTTATAATATAATTTGCTAATAGAAATATATAAAGGACTTTTTTCAGTTTAATTTTCGTTTTGGTATGAAAAAAACTGGCATAAAGATTCGTGGGAAGCAGCAGTAGGGCAATAATGCTAGGTCTAAGGACCTATATAGGTCTCAATAACAATAATTTACTTTTTGAAATCAAATTAATTAAAATAGCTGAATTATGTTTGATGGATCGATAAACGTATGATGTGGGTAGGTATTAATGGAATTTATTAAGGATATTATTTACCTATAATAAGGTTGGAAGGAAGGTAGGTACTAAATATAAGATACACGTTCCAACTACTGTTAAGCGAGTATGTAAAGCGACAATATTAAAAGTTAACACAGTGGTTTTGTTTATTTATAGGAAGGTGTAAACTTTTGTTTTCTCGATTGAAATTTTTGCATTCAGTAGTAATCGAATAATTCTTTTTATTTGTTAGTTGTTTTTGTGTGTTTATCATAGGTTCATTATTAATTCTGTGTGCTTTTATGATGATGAAATGCTTTAAAATACGTAGGTATGTATGAAGGTTGTCACCTTCTTTTATTTGACTAATGGCTAGGGCTTAGCCGAGCAATATGAAATAAAATTTGGGGGAAAATTTTTTATGAAATCAAAAAAACACTATTCCTAACGTTTTTTTGGAAAAAATGTTGTAAGCCATCTTATGTCTTTTGCTGTTTTATAGTTTATGACTTTTTCATTTCAAAATCGTTCGACCAGTTTTTTCAAAAAAATGTTTTTTTTGAAAAACTTTTCGAAAACATATTTTAAATTTTTTTTGAGTATGTCAATTCAAAGAAATCTAAAGCTTATACTAGGAGAAAAATTTTAAAAAAAATCTATTAAACCGTTTTCAAAATATTCAAAAAACAAAATATTTTTTTAAAAAAATTATTAAAAATTAAAAAAAAAATGTTTTTGAAAATTTTAAAAAGCAATATTATTTAAATCATAAAGCTCTACATATTTTGAAAATCTCATAAAAATCCGTTAATTAATTAACGAGAAAGTCTGATTTTAAAAAACCGGTCATATGGGAGGTACCGTTATAAAACTTTTTCTGAAAAATCCATTAAAACTTAAAGATAGATTTTGCACAGAAAACATTATTCTGAAAGTTTTATCAAAATCGTAGGAGCCGTTTTCGAGAAAAATAAGTTTTTCATTAAAAGTTATATGGCAGGTACCGTTAGTTTTGGAGCTAGAATGCCAGTTCCAAAAATTGTCGGGTAGAGCACTCTAAAAATACTATATACCAAGTTTGAATCAAATCGGCCCAACCGTTTGGGCTGTAGATATCGATACGGACAGACAGACAGACAGACAGACAGACAGACAGACATACAGACATACAGACAGACAGACAGACGGACGGAATTTCCGGACCCACTTTTTTTTGACTTCTCTATCATCGTAATGGCATGTTTGATTGTTAGAATTTTTTTTTTTTTTACGAATGCATAACTTGCCTTATAGTCCCTATAAATCGCAAGTAAAAAGGGATCATAAGAAGCACGGGAGTGACGAAATGAAGTTCGAAATTTTTACCAAAAGGTAAAAAAAAAAACGGTCAAAGCTACAGAGCTCGAACTGAAGCTTACAAAGATGATCAAGAAAACATCGTAGTAGAATCGCAGTCCATATCGACCAAATATTCACATTACGGTAGATTTTGGAAAAAACCCAAGAACTTCAAATAGAAACCCACCACGTTTTCATTGATTTCAAAGGCACGATCTTTTAAAAGTCCGTCTCATTACTCACATACGCCGACGATATGGACATAATCGGAAGAACACAACGTGATGTCAGTAGCGCTTTTGTGAGTATTGCGACCGAAGCGGCGAAGATGGGTTTAGCAGTCAATGAGAGCAAAACCAAGTATATGCTGTCATAAGGAAGAGACACCCAACATCGACATCTTGGACAAAACATTACGATAGACAGCTATAACTTTGAGGTAGTTAGGGCTCCGCTATTAACTCAGACAACAACTACAGCGCTGAAATCAAACGAAGAATAACTCTTGCCAATCGCTGCTTCTTCGGGCTTAGAAGGCAATTGAGTAGGAAAGCCCTAAATTTTCCCTTTATAAGACCCTCACCATCCCAGACGCTTTAGGCTGCTTCGAGAGAAAGATTCTCCGGGTGATTTTTGGTCCCGTATGCATTAAAGAAGAGACGAGAAGAAGACACAATGAAGAACTGTACCGACTCTGCAGCGACAGAGACCTAGCCAAAAGAGTAAAAATTCAACGTGTCAGATGGCTGGGTCATATAGAGCGGATGGACATCAAAGCTCCGGCCCGGAAAATCTTCGATTCCACCCCAGAGGGATGGCGCAGTAGAGGAAGACCGAGAGGCGCACACAAGTGGAAGAGGACCTAGACCGACCGACTTCATGACTTCAAAAACCGGCTGGAGAAGCTTGTTGGTTGAGGCCCAGGTACACCCCGAACTGTAGCGCCACCTAGTTAAGTTAAGTTATGCGATCAATAGCTGCATTTAAATTGAAATATGAATACAGATTTAAATATTGTTACGACTAGCTGTAGTAAATACAAATAAAAGTCAAATCCAACTTACAAAGACTACTGTTGCTTACCATTTTGAAAATGTGTTTACATATTACCATTGAGTTAACAAATAGGTTTATGTGGTTTCACTTCTTTCCATATTCAGTGGTAACCGCAACAATTCCAAACCTACCAACTAACGCAATCCAATGAATGCAAAGATCCAATTCATTACGCATAATGAAGGATGGCTTACACATCTGGAATATGATGCACAAACATCCATTTGAATAACATATTTCAAAACATAATTTTCCACAGGTAAATGATTTGAAAATTTTCCATTTTTATTTGTGCAAATTTTCAATGAGCAAATATAAGCAAAGTAAATCGAAATATTAAATTGAATTTTGAAATTCATGACTCTGCTGCTGCGGCACACATTTTTCTAACGACTAACGACTGCAAAAAAACAAACAAAATCAACACTCTTCTACTATTTATACAAGTTAAAACTTATAACATTATTTTATTTTAAAAAAAACTTTATTCAATTATCCGGCATAGCTACCGCTTTTGTTTAACAATAATTCAATACTTAGCAAAGACCTTAATAAACTAAACCTTAAATACAATTTAATTGATAACGTAAGCATAAATTAATGAGAACGGCGACACGATGTTGCTGCTATCGTTCTTAGAATTGTTCACCTTTGCTGTGGGAACAATTCTAGGAATTTCGATGTCCAATGCTGTCTTGCGCGTGCAAGGCAAGTCAGCATTTCAATTTTTCGATTGTTCGTGTTAACTCTTCCCCTCTGAATTAACACGTCCTCGTGTTAAAAGTGCGGCAGGTTGTAGAATGTTGGATGTTCAGAATTGCTTGAAGGTGTCGAATTTTCAAGTTTTATTTCAGGATGAATGATTACAGGTGTGATTTTCCCAGTAAACTTTCTTCTTCTCATATGGTTCGTCATTAATATTATCAGGACGAAAAATGTAACTGCGAATAAAGAAAAATTTAAGTATTGATGAACATCTTTTTCTACCTGGATTTTGCTGATTGTTTTGGTGTTGTTTATATGGAGTTCCTTCATCAGTTGTAGGGACAGGATTTCTTCTATTTCGGATTCTTCGGAGACTGCGTGTAGTAGGGGTGGAAGTTCATTGATTTTAGTTATTTCGTCAGCAATATATTGTTGATTCCTGATTCTTAATGTAGTGTTGGAGAATTTAATGAGATAGGTGCCGTTTAATGATCTGGTGATATTATCTGCTTCTATGTTGCCATCGAAATTGTTTAAGAGCATCGTTCCTGGTTCTATTTCCTCAACTTGTGGGATGTGTTGACTATTCGTTCTTTTACACGTAGCATTTTCGTTTCTTATTAAATTATAAATACATTTATCATTACTTAAGTCTATAATGTTAGATTGTTTGCACAGGGATAAATCATTTATTGTTTTACATTCATTCTTTATGCCAAATATCATATTATTTTTCCTTAAAATATTTGTATTTGAAATTTTACTAACAATATTATTATTTTTTATCAATGGTTTTATGGTAAGTTTTTCATATGTTTCATTTCCCGTTTTTGGGATGCTTAAAATATAAAGAACAGATGATATGTCCATAGCGACTTTTATTTCGGCAAATTCTAATGTTTCTTCGATATTTCTAAAAGGTTCATTTGTTTTATTTTTATTTATATTATTTAATATTATATCAATTTCTGATTTAGAAAGTATATTTGAGCTTACAATATTTTTCTTGCTTAGTTCTATTGCATATATGACATTAATTATTTCCTCTTTTATAAGTTTTGTTTTATAAAGTAGACTTAATACTAATTCGTTAACAAAGGATTTATCTTTTTTTAATTCGTACATTATTTCGTTAGTTATATTGGTTAATTTGTTTATTCTTTCAACGTATGCTTTGTTTATTAAAACTTGGTTATTATTATTTTCCAAAACATTATTTATTTTATTAACCATTACTTCATAATCATCATGGTCCGGACTACCTGCGACCCATTTCCAGGCTGAGCCTATAAAGTTAAGGGATCTTTTTGATCTGTTTATTTTAATATTATTTATAAGGCTCTTAGTATGCTTGAGTTCGTGTTCTAGGATGGGAAAAAAGGAATTTTTAGGTGGGATTTGTTCGTATAGGAGGGATGAGGTTTTCGCTATGAAGTCTTCGTATGGGGGTATTTCTATGATGTGGATAAATTTTACGTTTCCAGTTTGGATTCTCGCAAGTCCATGTCTAAGAACTATTATCTCTGAGTTAGAATAGTCGAGTATTCTAATTTCTGTCATGACGAAAGAGATAAGGTACCTGCGAAAAGATAAAATTCAGCTTTTAATGTTGGCTTTATGCACTATTCTACCAGATTCTGTTGTTATAGTTTTTGTTTTGTTTTCTTTGACTATTTCCTTTTTGTAACGAGGTGTAAGCTTAGAACCTAACCTTTTGTTTATTTTGGTAAAAATGACTTCACCAGGCAAATAATTTTTAATAGGGCTTCTTTTTTTATTGTGGTATTTCAGATCACTTTCTTGTTTTTGACGAAGTTTTTGAATATTTTCTTCCCTTGCTAATTCGAATTGTCCCGGGTCGATGCTGACATTTCTGCCGAAAAATACATCGATCGGTTTCTTTCCTATTGTTGAGTGAATCGTGCAGTTATACTCATATACGGATCTATCTAAAAGCTCTAGGAATGATTTGTGGATTTTTTCAGTTTTTAGGCAACGCATTATTTCCGAAAGCGTAGAGTGAAATCTCTCTACTTGTCCGTTGATTGTACTGGAATGCGGGGGAGTTTTGTAAATCTCAATTTTAAGTTGATCCTTTAACAAGAAACAGACGGAAGCTGCACTAAAAGATTTCTCGTTGTCGAAGACAACTATTTTTGGAACACCAAAGCTGAACAATAACTGTCTTAAGGGTTCTAAAATATCTTGCACGGCTCTTGACTTAATAAGTTTCGTCTGAGCATATTTAGAGAATTTATCAAGGGCGGTAAGAACTAAATTTCCTTCTGTTGAGTAGATATCTAAGTGTAGAATATGACCTGGATATTGAGGTATAGGAGTTGGTTTTAGCTCGGGTTTTTGGGGGTGACGATCATATTTGTGTTCATGGCATATTTGACATTGATTTACTATTTTATTTACCTTTGAGTTCATTTGGGGAAAGAAATAACTTTGAATTAATTGGGCTTTATTTTCGCGTGCATTACGATGAGCTCTATTGTGGATTTTTAAAATTTGTTCCTCTTGTTCGGCTTGGATTGTTAAGTCGGTAACTTTAGTTTGCGTGAAGCGGACTTTATAATGTTTAAAATAAAGGGGGTAAATAGTTTGGATAATGCCCATTGTTCTTTCGTTAGTCATTAGTCCGTTGACTATAGTGGGGATTAAATATCGTTTAAATATTGAAATAAGATTTTCTTTCGTGTATTGAGGTTGCACAAAGGTATGTCTACGGAAACTAGAGAAAGGGTATTGAAGTTGGTAAGAATTTTCGTCTCCTATAAGAAGAATAAGTTGGTTTCTGAAGGCATTAATCGGCGTTTCGACCGCAGGTATAAGTTCGTGTGAGGAACTTTCATCGCTATGCTGTGAAGCTGTAAGTGAATTAACCTGGGCATCAAGGGGTGGTCTTGAAAGTGCATCGGCAACAACATTTGCCTTGCCAGGCTTATATTGCATTTCATAGTTGTATTCTTCCAATGCTGCTTTCCAACGCTTCATTTTGGAGTTTTGATTTTTGCTACTCAAAGCATATGTCAAAGGTTGGTGGTCAGTTAGAATTTTGACCTTCGCTGAACCATAGAGATAATTTCGGAGAGTTTGCAAGGCCCATATAATGGCTAGCATTTCCTTTTCGTTTGCGGCATATGATTCTTCAGTTTTGGAAAGTGTACGTGAAATAAACATTATTGGCTTCTCTTCCTGTGAAAGGACTGCTCCGAGGGCGTAGTTTGAAGCATCTGTAGTAAGTTCAAATTCTTTTTTGTAATCTGGGTAGGAAAGTATAGTTTCTTTTGATGCTAAAGAGTTTTTTAATTTTGTGAAAGCTTCTATTGCCTCTTCGTTTAGGTGGATTAGTTTTCGACTGGAAAGATTTTTGGACAGCCGTCCATCTTCCCCTCTCAAAAGAGCTGTCAAGGGTTTTGCCAACTTGGCATAGTCCTTAATGAAACGACGATAGTACCCTGACAATCCTAAAAATGATCTCAAGTCTTTGAGTGTTTTGGGGTGTGGAAAATTTAGTATTGCATTAACCTTTTCTGGGTTTGTTTTAATGCCATCTGAAGAGATAAGGAACCCAAGGAACTCGACTTCTTTTTTAAAGAAATCACATTTATCAAGCTGTACTTTCATGTTAGCAGCTTCTAAAGTTCGGAAGATTGTTTCGATATTTTGTATGTGTGACTCTTCATTTTTACTGAATATGATAATGTCGTCGATATAAACGAAACATATTTTTCCGATATGCTCCCTTAATATATCGTCTAGTGCTCTTTGGAATATAGATGGCGCATTTTTCAACCCGAAAGGAAGGCGGGTGAATTCATATTTGCCATTATTCACTGAAAAGGCTGTTTTTTCAATATCCTTTTCTTTGAGTGGGATTTGGTGGAAACCACTTTTTAGGTCTATGACCGTGAAAATTTTGTTTTGACCCAATTGCGCGAGCACTTCATTGATTTCAGGTATGGGGTATCTGTCAGGAATTGTGATAGTATTAAGTTTGCGGTAATCGATCACCAACCGAAACTTTTTTTCGCCAGAAGAGTCTGCCTTTTTGGGGACAATCCACACGGGTGAATTGTACGGTGATCTAGAAGGGCGTATGATATCGTCATTCAGAAGTTTTTGAATTTGGCTTTCTACCTCATCTTTGAGAGTCATTGGATACGGATAACATTTTGTGTAGACAGGTGAATCTGAAGTTGTTCGGATTTCTCCTTTTACAACAGTAGTATAAGTTAATTTCTCGTCTGGGTCATCGAATAATTTTGAATACTTCCATGCAAGAGTTTTTATAGTGGCTTCTTGTTCAGTCGTCATATGTTGTGTTCTCAACGACAAAGTATTGACTGATTGTGCAGCGAGCTGCTTAATTTGAATTTTAATAGAGCCTTTAATTGTCATGTAATTTTGACGAGTAAAGATAATTGCGGATAAATCTTTTAGACTATCATTTCCGAGGATAGCATTAAAAGATTTTAAATGTGGCATAAGAAAGAATTTAATATTGAGATCTTTTATTCCGAACAAATTAACGAAAGTATGATGAGAAATTTCTATTTTTCCTCCAACTGAGTTAGCATAGAATTTTTCGTCGTTAGGTTTAGGGTTTTTAACTAAAGAAGACTGAATATAGTTTTTATTCGATCCTGTATCTATTAAAATTTTCAGCACTTCTCCACCGCTTGTTTTTACTTCTATGTATGGCAGTGAAGAGCTGGCTAATCTAAAAAATGTATATCACTAAGCTCAGATGTGATCTCAGTGTTGTTCTCATCTGTTTGTGTGAGTGGTTCGATATAATTACTAAAACTTTGTTCGTATTGTTGATCATATTGCTGATCATAAGACTGCGGTAAGGCATAATATTGTTGTAATTCCATCTCTTGGACTGAGGGGTTTAATTGAGGTGAAGGATATTCTTGAGGAGTAGAGGTCTCAATGTGGAAATTTCTTTGGAGTTTATTAGGATAATTTGGCTGTTGTGGCATTTGATTTGGTCTCTTTGGAGCTGGTGGCCATCTCTCTTGATATTGTTGCGGTCTATTTGCATAATTTACTTGGGCTGTTCTTATGGTGGAAGTTTCCATTGGCTCAACTCTTGGTTGTGGCCTTGGAGGTGGTCTGAAATTGTTTCCTTGTGTCTGGTTTTGAAATTGACGTTGATTATTAAAGCTATTATGGGGTTGTTGTCGTGGAACATTATTATTGAATGGGAGTTGGCGATGATTATAATTTGGTATGGGACGAGGAGCATAATGTGCGAAATTAGCAAGTTGTGGATAGAATGGGATTTGATGATTTGGTAACATATTTCTATCTGGTCGTCTAGGAGGGAGTGCTGGAGGGATAGGATTGTGCATTCTTTTAACATTATTGTTAGTTGCAACAGCATAATGTGTTCTATATGTTTGATTTTCCAGTTTCAAACATAAATGCAGAGCTTGGGGTAGATCTGAAGGTTCTCGGATGCCGAGAAGCCTGGGCAGATCGCCTTTAAGACCCCTTATAAAGGTGTCTAGGGCTTTATCCCTATAAGCGTGCATTAGCATATTTAATGCTTCTGTTCCCATTTCCATAGAGGAGATTTTGTTAAGAATCAATGAAAGATGGGAGTAAACTTCTTGGTAAAAGTCTTGTACAGAAGAATTACCCTGTACCAAAGACGTTAACTGGTACTCCAGTGTTCCCAGATCACGCTTATCTGCGTAATGTAGCGTTAAGCACCTGGAAATATTTTCCCAATTCAGAGGTGTATTGTAGGATTCAAGGACAAGGTCTGCATGTCCAACAATTTTATTTCGAATCACATTTATGATACCGAAATATTTTGGGGATCCTCTTGTAGAATCATAGATTCTGAGTATTCTTTCGACGCTTTTGCGCCACGAACTAAACTCGCCTGGTTGTCCAGAAAACTCTCTCAAGGTTTTGACAACATCAGGTATCTTATCAAGATCCGAGAGATTGTTTCGTTGATCTTCGTTAATAACCTGATCAGTTCCTGCGAATTGATCAGAGTTGGGGTTCATTATAGAATGAACAATACGCCTACCATCTGTTTGGAGGGCATGAGTTACCATAGAAGTTACCATATTTTGTAGTTCATTACGAGTAATACCATTATTGGCATTTTGTTGGATCTGAGGATTTTGGTTTTGTGGGATAATTGGAGGTCTAGGAACATTTTGTGGGATAACGGGAGGTCTGAGAAGATTTTCTTGATTCGCCATTATTTTTTCTTAAATTTACTCGAGGTATGACTATAATTTAATTATTTAAAAATATATATGATTCTAAAGCGTTTTCAAAATATTTTTCTAAAACTAAAAGAAAGTATTTGTATTAATTAAAAATTTGAAATATATTCAACAATACAAAATATTTTAAATCATAAAGATATAAAAATATTAGTCGATGATCATAAAATAATTTTCACTTTAAAGGATTTGAAAAAATGTTTTTTGATTATTAAGGATATAAAAAAAAAAAAAAAAAAATATTTATAGGTAATTATTAAATCGTTTTCACTTTAAATATTTGAAAATATTTTTAATTATTAAGGTAATTATCAAAAAGGTAAAAAATATTATTTGCAGGTAATTATTAAATCGTTTTTTTTTTTTTTTTCTTAACAACTAGTTTCGTAAAAATAAATTTTCTTACAACGTCAATATGATGATAAACATTGGAGCGGCTTCCAGTTCGACTGTGTCCTTTTTGCACTGATTTTCTGCTACTAAGGGGCCCTTTTTATTTTTCTCCAACAGTTTTTAATAGTGCCACTTTGGAACTTAGGTTTATCACTTAAGGATGTTTAATTCTTTCGTACCACTTGGGGACTTTTAGGGTTTTTATTAATCACTTAAGGATGTTTAATTTTTTGTACCACTTGGGAACTTTCAGGGTTTTTTTTTCTTTTTTGAAACCGATCACTAGCACTTAAGTTGTCGCGTACCACTTTGGGACTTTTTAATTTTTTATTTAAAATTGAATCGTTCGCGTACCACTTGGGGACTTTTTTTAACGAAACACACTTTTTAAAAAATTTTTATAACCACTTAAGTTTCCGTGAAAGGTCCCTGTTCGGGCGCCAGTTAAAACTTATAACATTATTTTATTTTAAAAAAAACTTTATTCAATTATCCGGCATAGCTACCGCTTTTGTTTAACAATAATTCAATACTTAGCAAAGACCTTAATAAACTAAACCTTAAATACAATTTAATTGATAACGTAAGCATAAATTAATGAGAACGGCGACACGATGTTGCTGCTATCGTTCTTAGAATTGTTCACCTTTGCTGTGGGAACAATTCTAGGAATTTCGATGTCCAATGCTGTCTTGCGCGTGCAAGGCAAGTCAGCATTTCAATTTTTCGATTGTTCGTGTTAACTTACATCCGCAGGAAAGGATAATAACAGCCATTTGTGCGCGCACATAGAAAGTCAGTTGTTAGAATTATCCTGGCGGAAGGAGCATTCGATGGCAAACAATTTCGTTAATTGATTTGAGTTTTGGTTTTGTTTGGTTTTTCTTTTTTTTTATTTCTACTTGTTTATAATTTTTTTGTTGGTTCTTGTATGTGTCCTTTGGCGTGTGTGCGGAAACAGAATTTTCCAGAGCAATATCAACCACCTGCTACTGTGATTTCTGCTTGTTTTGTTGAGAAATTATTCTGCACCCACACCGCATACGAATGACTAATCCATGAAATATAGTTTTTTGAGTGAGGAAAATAAAGAAAAGCATTAAAGAATTTTCTGCATGCAGTTGTGGCAGTGCATACATCGATTGAGCTCATTTTCATTTTAGTATATGAGTAAACAAAATTGCAATTTGTGAGATTACTTTTTGATTGTATCTTTTTAAGGGATTGGATTGCATTGTACATGCAAGGATCATCATAGATATGAAAATGGAAAATAGAGTTCTATTATTCTTTGCTGTTTTGTATAAAGTGGACCATGGACGGATGATTGATTTATGGAACATAAATCTCTTGAATGATTATTCAAATATACACAAAAACACAGAAAAACTATAAACCTATAAAAGGTCTCGTATTTTCAATTATCTGTGAAAAAGTAATGAGAAATTGCATTATCATATTTCTGTATAGCTTAAAGTAAGTGATCCAAATTGTGTGCGTGTCTACTAGTGGTGGGAACCTTCCTTTTTCATGAGCCTGTTCAATTTAGGAGTTGCGAATATAAGCTTTATTATTTATTCTCGATTTTTTAGACGGTGGAGTTAACATCGTGTTCTAGAAAGAATCAAGGATATCAATGACATCAATGATACTCCAGTTGTCAGTTTTCAAGAAAATGAAGATCAGCTTGCAGAACAATTTGCTACAAGCTCAATGCTATCGGCAGGTGTTATCACTCCTCCTGCCGCCAGAATTTTAAAATATCCGCTGGCTCAGAAAGTGTCATAGCTGTTGTTCTTAAAAGGTGTTCTTCAACGCTGCCAAAACTACTTTGTGAATTTTTTCATATGAACTATTTCTCTGGTCTCTATTCGAGTGGATTTATTAATCCAGTTCCCAAAAATGGTGAATCATCATCACCCTTAAACTATCGACCAATTGCATTAACTTACCCTTTTTCCAAGGTCATGGTTATATTACCTAAAGCTACAGTGGGTGTCAGGAAACGACTGAATAACTTAGGCCTGTTGCGGTAAAACATAATATTGTGAAGAAGAACCAGTTGGACATTTTAATGAAGCGGTGATAATTGGTGTCATCAAAGAAGAATTCTTTCTTTTCTACTTAGTGTAGGTTACGTCTTTGGGAAGGAGCAGGGCATGAACAAAGGAGTTACGGAATAGTTTCCTTTTCGTCCAAGCAACTTCTGCAGAAATCATTAGAGAAGATACCGAGTCTTGTAGCCTGTCTACCTATAAAACTTTTTCCAGTAATGCCACCTATCAAAGAGCTAATATGTAATCTGTTTAGAGCCAAGAAAAATTTGGAACGTTTTAGATTAAGTTTTGGCCAGATCTGTTAGGTCGCTTGGCAGGTATTAATACTAGTTAATCTGTTGTTTGTTTCCTCCACTAGACCTGGCTTTAGCATGGAGCGATGGTCATACCAATATTTACCCACTGAGGTGCAATTTGTTTTGTAGTTCCTTTTGTGGCAAGTTCGTCAGCCTTATAGTTTCCTGGGATGGTTCTGTGTCTCGGTACCCAAAAGACGTGGATGTACTTTTCTGCTATCTTTACAAGAGAAATTTGTCAGTTTCGGGCACTAGTCATGGAAACGCTTACTAATTTCCAGCCTAAGAAATATATCGAAGATTGAAAGCTTTTTAATGACAGGCAGTACGGCTTTCACGGCAATAGATCCACAGGGTGATCTGATGGTATATCTCACCGAAAATTGGAACCAATCTCGTTTTGGTAGAATTAAGATTATTGCAATAGATATTTCTAAAGCGTTTGATAGAGTTTGTCATCTAGCTCTTTCATCGAAAAAACGTGCGTTTGGACTCATGAGAATCGTCTAGTTGGATTAGTAAGTACCTTTTGAACCGTTATTTCTAGCTGTATGTTTATTTTATAAATTACATTTTTTCCTTATTATACGATGACATTTTTTTCCAATACGTTGAGATTGGGACCGCCGCGCCGTCAAAATTGATGACCATACGGGTTCATTTAATGGCCTTTTCCGTCTCTTGTGTCAGAACTTCAGGCGATAGGTTCTTGCATTCCTGTCGGATATTCTCTTTAAGGGCTTCAAGAGTCTGAGGCTTGCTTACATAAATCCTGGACTTCAAGTAACCCCACAAAAAAATGCCGGAACCGGAACCGGACGATTTGGCAGGCCAGTGCAAATTGCCAAAGCTGTAGATTAGATACCACGGAAATGCTTCCTTCAGACTATCGGTCGTGGCTCGTGTAGTGTGTTCTAGCCTGATCACTTTTTACTTGCGAAAAGAAAAAATGTCTGTCTGTCAGTATCTATAACGAGCTGCAGCCTAAATGGCTTAAGCGATTACCTTCAAACTTGGTGTGTGTTATTCTTTTGGCATTCTCCAGAGGGAACATTGAAATTTTATTTTAACTCCTAAAAATAACGGTACCTGCAATATGACCGTTTAGGAAAATCTTATTTTTCTCGAAAACGGCTCCAACGATTTTGATGAAAATTTTTTGAGAATTTTTAGTTGGTGTTGGCTATCACTTTATCAGAACCTAATTTACAGGAAAAGTCTATTAACGGTACCTATCATATAACGGGGTTTCAAAAATTTTGGCTTTCTCGGTAACGGCTCTATGGATTTCTGTCAAATTTTATATTTGAGAAGATCTAGGTAGCCAACTTAATTCTGCATATTAATATCTTAATTAACTTTTTTTCTAATTAAAATTAATTTTTACATTTTTTTTTTTTTTTGAAAAATCAATATTTTAAATCACAACTTTAATCACATGTATATTAATAAACTCTAAAAAACTGCATGCCAAAATTTCAAAAAAAAAAATATTTTTTCACACATACATACATTTTTTGTAAAATTTTTTGTTATTAAGGACGAATGTGTCTAATTACTTTCCAATGTAATTAGACACATAACAGCAAGTACGTGCGACCCAGTCGTGCCCATTTTTTATGTTGATCGGACAAATGGTACATGCCAATCATAGGGCATACTTTTCTCCCACTAGATTTTGCAGATGAGTTGATGCACCTCACCAGGTCATCCTCAGCACGCCTAAAAACTCAAGCTTATAGCTCATCGGCATACAAGCTGCTTTGTTCGTTTTTAATCTGGCAATAGCTAGTTTAATTTCATTTTGGTACGGCGGATATAATTCTTGGAGGTCATCTTGATTCACCGATCCAGGTCGATTATTGGCTGGGCATTGGTCATCATCCCCATTTAACTGCTGGTTGACGAAGGCTCTCCAGATGGTTAACATCGACTGCGTAAATCTATTAGTGCTTCCATCTTTGCAGCGCTCAGGACGGCTAGTGAATCCTCATGTTGTATGTTTCACTCTTCTGTAGAATTTTCGCACTTCTTGCTGTTAAATCACTTCTGCATATCCGTTACTGCTGAGTAAGCGTTTCTCATCATTTCTATCGCTGAAATTAGGGATTATTAGTTGGCGTGCGCCAACTGAGTCTTGGGTTTCTTATACTGCTCCGTCCCTCCAGAGTGGTTACGAAGATTTTCCGGGCCGGAGCATTGATGTCCATCTTTGCAACTCAATTGCCTTCTAAGCCCGAGGAAACAGCAATTGGCAAGATTTATCCTTCGTTTGCTCTCAACGCTGGTGTTGCTCTCTGAGTTAATAACGGAGCTCAGATAGACAAAGTTCCTAACTACCTTAAAGTTATAGCTATAAAGCGTCATATTTTTTCCAAGACGTTGATGTTGCATGGGTGTCTGTTATTGGTGACAGCATAAACTTGGGGTTTTGGCCTCGTTGACTGATAAACCCATCTTCGGTGCTTCCGTTTCAATACTCAAAAAAGGGCTACTGACATTAACGCTTGGTTCTTCCGGATATGTGAATATCGACGTATGCGAGTAATTTAATGTACTTTTAATATCGCATCTCTTATTTTGGTGTGAGAGTTCTGTACTATTCTTTCATGTATGATATTAAAGAAGTCAAATGACAGCCCGTCTTCGCCTTGTCTAAATACTTTTTTGTATTCAAAGGTGTCGGTGAAGGATTTACCGACCTTGACGGAACAACTTGCGTTTTCTATCTTCCATCATATTGCACAGGCGGATGAGTTTGGCAGAGACCCCAAAAACTGCACATCATTCACGGCTTTGAAATCGATGAAAGTTTCTCGCCTAGATTTTCAGCTCTGCGTGGCCTGTTAAATCTACAACCCATGGATACGATGATATATCCTATGCTCGTTATTAGATCACTTTGTTTGAAGTAAATCAGTCTTTCACAAAATAGTCATTTAATTTATCAAAACTCTGCGGGCCAACATATCATCCTGCTGATCCAAAAAATGCCAAATCGTCCATCAATTTTACAAAACTAATCAATTAGCGATATTTTTAATAAAATGTTTTAATATTCAATTACACCCTCAGGTATGTAGTTGTACTGTTTGCCTAGCAAGCACCTATTTCCTAAATAAATCCTTTTATTTTGAAGAATAAAAAACGGCATACAAGAGTATTTTCCACATTGCTGATGGTCGTCCTTCCGGAAATCCGCAAAGCGTATTACCGACATAATTGCATTTTGTGGACTGGACACAATCAGTTCTACCACAATGAGGACAATACCTATACACAACAAACACCAACATCACCAGCGGCCATGTTAAACTAGAAAACCTGCAGTAAATCGAATGAGTGTAGATAGAGTTACATCCCTACATGTACATGTATCTTTTTGTCGTACAGAAATAGTCATCGGAATAGGAAAATAATTCTAAAATGCTAGCAAATAATCGCTTTTATGTACTTATCATGACATTTCAGAGAGATAATAACTGTATTTTTGAGAAGAAAGATGCAGACAAGGATATATGCAACTCACTCTTTGAAATGCGGGCTTACCTTACGAACATATCCCTTGAATGCACCAACACCAAAGCCGCCCAAATAAGGGATGTTTGTAGAGCTTGAAAAGAAGACACAGACTCAATTTTAAACCAAGTGAAAACAACAGACAGGGAAAGTATCTGCAAAATGTGCCTTTCTTGATAGAAATGACATTTTTGATGTGCGGTAGCCTTTGGATTATATTCTCTTTCAAAGGATTTCAATGTCCTGCAAATGGACATATTGAGGACATATTTGCTTGATCTTTGAATAAACTTATAGGGGCTCTCTGGGAATCATTTCATTCATATGCACAATGGGAAATTGTGTGCCCAATTGCAGGCGCAATGTTGATTTTTCTCTCCTGTTATCTGATTGTATGTCCTCTCCCTACCTTTTGATCATATGTGGTCCTGCAAATTGGATTTCTTCCCATCCAGAGGCAGGATATGCGCATCTGAAACCACATTAAAAATGTAAATCGCATCCTTTGCAGTTCTCGGAGGGAATTTACGCTTACCATTATCTTTTCAATGTGCGGGACATCGTCATCGGAACACCTGTTCAATTAATCAATTCAATCGATATAAATAAATTTCGCAATCGGAATCACCCTTCTACGGAGGGCCGGCCGGCGCGGCCGTGGTGGTCAGTCGACAAGTTCGAGTTTTATGCATGCAATCTGGGTAGGGACCACCTTATTGCTTCTGGATTATTGATGGGTTAACCAAATCAATTAAATCTTCATTAGTGCACATCAAGTAGGTATCGGGTGCATTAAAATTGATGGCAAAAGGGAACAATCTGCGCAAGCAATCGGTCAGCGTGTAAAACAAGCAACCGGACAATCTGATTGAACATAAATTGAAAGAATGTCACATGCAATGCGATTGACCGACCGTTCGAGAGACCTTCTGAGTGAGGTGAATGATTTTAGTACATTTTTTTGTGTGTGTGCTGTATCTTGGCACTGTCACATTAATCTCAATCAATTTTTGGGGGAATTTAGCGTCGAAATGTAACTTGTATCTATTGATCAGTATAAAATTAAATTCAAAGTCAAAATGTTAAGAAGATGCAATAAAAATCATCAACAAATGGAAAAGTATCTTGATTTTGTGGTAAATGTGTTGACAAAGGTGTTACAAACGTTGCTTGTTATTGAACTAAAACAAAAGTACTTAAACAAAAGAGCTGATGTGCAAACTTGAATATTTGTCGTATATTCATTTTATCTTTGTAAATGATTATTTTCGACTATAAGTGCACTATAATAAAAACATAAAAACATTTATTAACGTATAATCTTACATTAACTAAGGTAGCGCTACGGCTCGGGGTGGACCAGGGCCTCTATCAAAAAGTTTGTTCCAGTCAGCTCGGTACCTGGTCGGAGGGTCTCTTACAATTGCGTGCGCCACCTAACTTACGGTCTTCCTTTAATGCGTGGTTCCTCCGATTTGAAATCGAAGATTTTCCGGTCCGGAATATTGATGTCAATCCGTTCTATATAACGCAGCCATCTCAGACTGGAGAAGGCTTTGCTTCTCAATTGCCTTTTTATCCCGAAGAAGCAATGATCGGCTAGAGTTATTCTTTGCGTTGGTGTTGTTTTCTCAGAGAGGAGGGTCTCTTTCTTAAGGATCGGGAAAACAATGCTGAGATTCCATTGCTTTCTTCCAACCATATATTGGTCTTGCTTATGAGTTTTTGCATACTTTTAATCAAGTCATTGCCTTCAGTTTTTGAACAGTCTGTGGTGACTTTATTGGTCTTCTTAACTTGTTAGCTTAAAGCCAGCTTTATTTCGGTCAGATCAGGTGGGCGGAATTGCTTTTCTACTTCGCCCAGATGAAATGTTTCATTTTACTTGACATGGGAGTAGTGCCTTACGTCAATCGCAAAGTGGTCAATTTTTTTGGTAGTTGATTTATCAGGTCCCTTGTTGAAGGTTGAGATATGGGAACTGCGAACTACCTGTTATAAGATCCCAAACTTGGAAGATGCGAAACCTAGAAATTCAGGTCCTTATTATAACTTCAAGGACTAGAGGCTTCTTTCTCGTTTGCTTCTAAATTAATTTAAGAACCCCCTTTAGCGTTTCAGGATTCCATTCCAACATAATTTCCGAGGTCTCGAATATCTTCAAAACACGTCCAATCTCCTATAAACTACATCTTGCAACAACTCTTTGAAGAAATCTAAATAGACATGAGAAGACCAGGCCAAGTCCTGACCATAGATGGTGTGGCAGACAGACTTCTTGACGGTGAATGAAAAATTGTAAAATATTGAGAAAGACACATATCTTTCCCCCTCCTCTCCCGTAGCCCCAGTCCTGTCACACCCATCTGTAAATATTTATCTTAAAATTAATAAACAAAAACACACGCGCCGTCAATATCCACGAGCGACAGACGTGCCATTCGTTGACGTTTGACGTGATATTGCGCACGTGCAGCCGCATTAGCAGCAATTCGCTGGCATTTCATGAATGAAAAATCTCTAATTAATGAGTGAATTATTGTGCTGGGATCGTACAGACAGAGTGTGCCCGTTCAGGAGTTGTTAGCTGCATAGATGTATGCACCATGCACATGCACTAAAAGCACTCAGTAGTAACAGCGAGCAGCAGCAGCAGCGCCCACATTCCTTTTAGGGACACGATCGTTTATCCGCGCACAGGCGCAGGAATCTTTGCTCAGGTGGCACGGTATGAAAGCGTGGTTGTAAGTGCCAGACATGATCTGGTTTTGTTATCATTGAGATCATCATCATGCGCAAGGAGGTTCGCGATCCCCTATACCAGGTTAAAAGAAAAAAAAACAAAACCCAAGAAGCACTCTTCAGAATGTGACGTAAAGTTTATTCAATTAACCAGTTTCCTTGCCAGGAGACCTATCTCTAATGGCGGGCGTATATGTTGGGACGCATGTTGGAAGATGTTGCGCACTGGCGAGGTTTGGCGAGTGCCGACACTCGCCGCATGCGATCACTGCTTGTATTTATTATTTATGAAAGGACACGAGATATTCATTCTGGTGACGTTCTTAAAAATGCGAGAATTTAATTATTTGTCCCGGACTGGGGCCGTTGTTTCGCGCATAACTTCGGCGAAACTGCAATGGTCAACGGCAGTGATGTCTACAGCAGCCGGATTCCAAGGGTACTTTGGCGAGTTTTTTCTTCTGCCCGGCTAACCATCACCACCACCCTCCCCCACCACTGCTTACACTTTTTTGATGGTTTATCATTGGCAAGGCTTGTATTTGTATTAAAAATCATTAATGCCGAACAGATGTACGACGATCGATGGTGATCAGAGAGATCTGATCGATGGATAGGTTTTTCGTGCGGTGCATAAATAGCAAGGAGGCGCGCGTTCCATCAACCGCGATGTCGGACAACTGGCAAGCTCTGTGGTATCGCGCTTATGAAAGATCAGCGATCTCGGACGACATCAACCTTCCATTTATGGATTTGTCACGTGCGATCTTTTGTTACAAATTCAGTAATCATTCAATTGCATATTTATGCATGCAGCATATGCAGGGGAGAGATGTCACTAAGAAACCTGTGCCGCCAAGAGTGCACCTTCTGGCAGGAGGAGTGTACACAAAAAAAAAATACATGTCAGTAGCTATGGCAATGTATATATAGATGCATCTGTTGGCCGGGCAGGGATTGGGCGGCAGCATCGACGCGGTTGCAGATAATTGTCCTTATATGGCCGAGAGAGTGGTATGCGGTGGACGTTCGTTGGTCGGTTGGCCGGCAATGATGGGCGCCTTTTGTTGACCATATAGGTGACCATATGGTGTTTGGTCAGTTGGGCTGTGGACTATGTTTGTAGTGTTTGTATAGAGTGTCGTTATTGTAATGATTACTCCGTGAAGTTGCAGTAGTTGTTTCTTTGTTTGGTTTATAATTGCTTTTGCAATTACATTGCATGTGATATGTAATGCGTTTTGCGATACAATCAATGTGTGATGGGTAAATTAATGCGAGTTTTTTTGGTATAAAACCGATCCGAATAAATTTTGGGCTAACAAGTGGAATTTGAAAGCCAGGGAAACTATATACCAACTTAACAAAAAAAAAAAGTGAGATTAATGGTACATTACGACAAGTAGATCTACAAAATTGTAAGTTTTTCAGAGAGTATTTCGTTTTCATAAAAAAATATATAGGTTTGGCTTATAGCTTTTCAAAGCAATAACTTTTAACTTTGCTAAGATCTCATCATCTGCCTGCATACTTCAATGCTTTTGTATACATGCCAGTTGTTTTGGCGCTTAGTTAAACTCAGGTAGGAAAGGTTTCCGATCCTTCAAAATTAATTTTCCATGTGTATAACGTAGTGCCATTGTGCTTTTCCAATCACAGTATTGCTGTTCATTAGGAATGATGTTGCATATCATAGATGGTTCAAATTAACCTAATTCACACTTGTTTCCCATATATCCAAGCTCAAATATAGACAGTTTCAACTTCTCGCGAATTCATTTTCCGACTTCATTCGTAAGCTTCCCCATGACCGTCAGTATGGCTTCCGCAGCAACCGTTCCACTGGTGATCTGATGGCATATCTCACCGAACAGTGGAACAAATCTTTACATCGCTTTGGTGAAAGTAAGATTATTGCTCTTGATATCTCCAAGGCATTTGATAGAGTTTGGCATGAAGCTCTCTTATCGAAAATGCGTGCTTTTGGGATCGATAATACTCTTGTTCGTTGGATTAGAAGCTATCTCCTGGACCGTTCAATACAAGTTGTATTGGACGGATTCAAGTCTGATTCCCATAAAATAAATGCTGGTGTGCCCCAGGGCTCTGTTCTGTCTCCGACTCTTTTCCTCATTTTTATAAATGATCTTCTGTCTGTTACTTCTAATCCACTTAACTGTTTTGCTGACGACTCTACCCTCAGCTTTTCATATTCGTTCGATAATTCACGTCCTTCACCTTCGGACGTACAATTGCAACGGTGCCGTATGTCAAGCTCATTAAACTCCGATTTATACAGCATTGTCAAATGGGGTAATAGAAATCGTGTGGAGTTTAATGCTTCGAAAACTCAATGCTGTCTTCTGTCGTTAAAGCTTAACATTCCCCCAATGCCATTGTCCATGAATGGCACTTACATCGAAGAAACCGAAAAGCTCTTAGTACTCGGTATGTGTGTCAACGACGACCTCCGTTGGAACGACCATATATTTGAGATCGCTAAGAATGCTGTAAGGTGCTTAGGTTTTCTGTATCGGTGTAAGAAGTATTTTTCCCCATCTGATCTGGCTACAATTTATAAAGCGTTTATACGCGCTAAACTCGATTATAACTCCCACCTCTGGGCAGGTGCTTCACAAACATCGCTCCACCTGCTTGATAGAATACAAAATCGAGATTGATAAGAAATAGAACTGCCGCTGAAACAATTGCCCCACTCGAACACCGACGCAATGTTTCATGTCTTTCCTTATTTTATCGTTTCTTTTACAAAAAATGTTCACTCGAAGTAGCCAGTTGCATTCCTCCCCTTAAAAGTTTCTCCCGTAATAATCGTCTCGCAAGGAATGCTCATCAGTTCACCCTTGAGCCTAATTTCGGACGTACCGTGAAATATAGGGATTCTTTTTTTAGCCGTACAACACGAATTTGGATTCCCTTGCCATTTTGATCTGCAAACATTCAAAACCAATGTTAATCGGCACCTCCTATCTCTCCCCTCCCTATCTTCGTAATGCCCGCGCAGTGTGTTCTACATTAAAAGGGAAACACATAATCCCTTGTGCGCGCGTCAATTATAAAAAAAAAAAAAAAAAAAAAGAATTATTTCATTTAATTCTGACCTTTGACACAATTCTCAAATATGGAATAAGAAATCGTGTGAAATTTAGTGTCTCTTTTATCAATTAAGTCATCTATAGCCAGTTTGCACTATCCAGGAGTGACACTTGCATCTTTGAAGCCGATTATCTCGAAATTTTCAACTTGGGCATCACGTATTCTGGGGACTTTTACATATTTGATGTCGCCAAGACATGTATGTATTCCTCTGAAGATGTAATATATTTTTCACCTTCTGATCTGACTATATTATCTATTCAGGTCACTTAAGTCTTTTAAATGGTATTCAAAACAATTGGAAATGCGAATATCATCATTTTTATTATAAACTTTACGTCACTCAAACATCGACGGAGGGTTTTTTATTTTTCTCTCTCTTTTCTACTGCCATTTCTATGGTTAATGCTCTAGTCTAGAGAAATAGCCCGTTGGAAACTTTTCATTAAACAATCATCATCATGCATTTTCAGTAATAACCTTCAAATTTATCTTTGATTCCTATGTCATTTGCACTGTTAAGTACAGAGATTCGTTCTTCAGCCGTACAACTAGAATGTGGAATTATTGGCCTAGTTCTATTTTCCCATCTAATTATAATGTCCAGAAATGTAAAACCAATGTGCATTTGCATCTCCTGTTAAAACCTCTCACTTTTTCCCAGCTCGCGCTGTGTTCACCGACATCAAAAGGGTAGCCCAAACCCCTTAGCGTGTGTCCATTGTAAAGAAAAAGAAACATGAAGTTTAAGAAGAATTTATAAAAACACTAGCAAAAATTATTTTTAAGTATTTTATTTACACTTCCTTTTTTTACCTAATCCATAAAGTGATGAAATTAACAAAAATTAAAAAAAAAACATTGCCTCAACATTTGTCGTTTAACTCCTAGATAGATGGATGATACCAGTTCAAGGATTAATAAAAATAAATGGTCTAAATGAATTATAAGTATTTGCTCTATAATCTGTAAACGCATTTATTTAAAACGGATCATGATTATCTACGGGTCTCATCGAAACAGTTCTTCCATACATTCCGATTGCTGGCCCTCCAGTTTCGCACCCCAAAGCTTCGGGCGTTCTGTGAAGACTTTCCGAGCTAGTTCCTTTTCGAGGTAGAGAAGATCATGGTCTTCTTGTACACAAGCATCTTAGTTGTTATGGTAAGATTTCATGATTTGAAGAGCCTCGACAGACTATAGTAGGTTCTGTTGGATTTTTACAGACGCCCGCTTATTTCTCCCTCCATATTGTTATCCGCTCCTTCTTTTGACTCAAGAGAGTTATAGGATAGCACAACTTCAAATTTGTGCTCTACTACTCAGATTGTTGGATTTAAAACAGATGAATCCCTTATAATTTTACCACATTCCTTCACTTCCCTCAAAAAGCAAACTACACAATAAAAATATAAATCTGTTACAAAATGAAAATGTCACCTACCAATTGTACCACCTCCCAAGGACTCATCCAATTTGCATTTACTTCTCTATGGTGAAAAAGTTCAAAGTTTATTTTCCTTTTATGCTTGTTTAACAACACAACAACCTATCATGCATTCTCCAGTCTTTGTTGCAAACTGCCTCAGGTGAAAGCATTATCCTTGGAAAGAATCGTTATTCTCCTACAACACCAATGAAAAAAGTTCTCTACCGTCACTATAAAAAAAACACAGGAAACTTGCACATTGCTTTGCAACCCATCTATGCAACACTCAAGTTTATTCTTTTCACCAGAGTTAATGCAAATTTATGCATAGTATAAGTTTGCAATCATAAAACCTATGATAGATGTTTCTTTGATACTTTATGCAAACAAACATTAAAGCAAGATGTCCTTTTGAGCTGATCAACTATACAGCTACCTATCGCACCTTGAATAGCACAAGTATTTAAGAGCATTACCAGGAAGAATGGTTTTGTCTCTAAAACCACTTTGTATAATTTTCTAGATATGTGATGATAATGAATCTATTCCGCTGGTGGTCCCCAGAGGGCATCAGAAAATAGATATCCTTTGAACACCTCCGACAAAGTGACAGATAAAGGGCGAGTCATGGTATTGAGTAAAATGTCATCGCTCACACCGACTTTTCGATTGTTGTGTAATAATGTTCCAAATATTGTCGTTTCAATTTGTCGCACAAGATACTCCCAGGACATTTATCCTTTTTACATCTTACCTGAGCAAAAAAAAAACCTCACATCACAGCCAAGCGAAGACAATGATGTCCCATTGTAGTGTCAGTGAGGTCTGGGATATAAAAAAGCATCCCTACACCTTGGCACGACCGACGACGTCGTCGTTAGTGGACCCCTGTTGTGGAGTTGGCAAAATGTCATTATCAGCCAGGACGGCTTTGATCCCTTTTATCGGTATTGTGTTTGTAATAAATATTTCAAATCGAAATGGGTCAATGCAGCCGCATCCTTGTTGACTCGTTTGTCCTTCTTTGGCTGACCATGCCCAATGTTGTTTGTAATTTTCCGCCAATTTGAAAACTTCAATGCAACCTCCGTGTTGTGTGAATGTGTGTGTGTTTAAACGTTTAAAGTAAACGTTTTTGAACTATGAAAGGATATTTATGTCGGAATTTTTTCTTTAATGTCAGTCACACAAAACGGAAAGGAGGGCAGCATAGAAAAAGGAAACCAACTGAAAAAAAAAACAAAATTGCACACAAAAGCGGATAAAATCGATTAGGGTGGCCCATGTGCCCCGGCATATAGTTGGTTATGTGACTGAGCGAGTGCATGTGAAAGGCCACCACAAGAGCGGATCTAATGATCGATGGTCAATATTTTCCCAAGAACAATGGTGGGGGGCGTATCAAATGCACTGCCGCCACCGGAAGTATCTTACGGAAGGAAATTTTTACGATACATTGATGATTTGATTGTAGGATTTTTTTCCGTCCGTCGGTCGTGGATTTATTTTATTTTTCCGGGGCAATTTCGGAATTCAGTTGGAAGATTAATGGGGAATCTCGTTTTTACGCCAACAATTTTCGATTTTGGTCGTCAAAGTTGTGTGTTGAATTTAAAAAAAGTTTGTTCTGATTTATGATTCTTGAAGTAGTATTAAATAAAAATAAAGAAAGCCTTAGTTTTTTTATGTTTTTTTTTTTAATTAACGCGCGCACAAGGAATTTTCCATTCTTAGTCTTCTTTAACTGACGGGACTACAAGTCTCCCAATTCTCTGCTTCACCATAAGGCTCCACCTATGGAGTCAGCCTTTTTGGTTTTGGAGTGTTCCATGCCTGAGGCCAACATTATGTAGGTGTCATATCATTTGTTTGATTCAGGAGTATTTGCGTCCTACCTATATAGACTTTTGAACTGGGTTCTCAAGGCATCTTCTTTCTAGATGGCAGTACCCAGCCAAGTTGGTCATGGTGTATTTTTCCCAAGATGGAATTCCTTATCTGGACGCTTCCTCGGATTTATTTGCTTCTTATTCGATCACATCTTTATCTCAGCTGCCGTCAATTTACTCTCATACATCTTGTACATTGTGAACTCAATGTAAGCGCTGGACCAACAATTGCCGTGTAGAGCGTTTTTTTCAGTTTAAGGGTAGTGTTTTCCCAACAGTTCATCAATCCTACACTAACGTTATGCTTAATGTCTTGAGCACTTGGGAACATAATGTTGTATTTAAATTTATATGTCTGGAATAGGCAGCATATTTAGTCAGACTTTTTCGCACTAATACAGTATTAATTTACTTCCAGAACATCTGCAATCTACCCATACATCAAGGATGCTGGGTGTAGGATGTAGGACCTTCATTTATGATTGCAAAATTAATTTACTTTCGGGTCCGGCTTTTAACCTTATGCTCTTGTAAAAGAGCAAAGGATTCAAGACGCTTTCCTGGTGCATGCCAACTTTGAATGGGAATTCTTCGGCGACTCCTGCTTGTACATGCTACGTACACGGCTACGGATGCAGCACCATATCCTTTTCATGAGATTTTCCATGATTAGTTCGTACATTTACGGCCGTATGTCCTCGAAAATTTCACGAATTTCATTTTTAAAGCCTTGAATCGATTTTCTCGTGGCCCCAAAGAAAAAAAGTCTAAGGCCGCTCCCTCACTTGTCGGTGCGGTATCGTATCTCTCGGTTTCCTCGGTACACATTCGGTATTTACCGCAAGAAATTTGTTTTTGACGTCGGTCGTCTAGGGAACAGTTTGTTTTGGATAAACAAAAATATAAGAAAATATTTTTTGATACAAAATAATAATTTTTGACAGAAAATGAGATCCGAGACTGCTTCGAATTTAACGTTTTGAATAATTCTGTACTGAAGGCTTACCGACAAGTCAGGAGATAAACATGAGATCGGTTTGCATTCGGTAAGGCGGTAAATACCGATTACCGATACCGCAATGACAAATGAGGGAGCGGCCTAAAGGTGTTAAATCACTAGATTTCGGTGGCTACTTTCTTCGAGAAATAACACAGTCAGGAAACTTTTCTTGCAAAATTACAATTGTTTCGTTGCTTGTGTAAAACGTAGCGCTGTCTTGTTGAAAATAACTGGCGCGTCGTCCACATCAATATCTTCCAATTCCATGTAGCTTCCGAGGTTAAAAAGGGCCTAATCACTGAAGATGATTTTTCGATAAAAAACCGGATCATTTTGATGCAATCAGCGACTTTTGACTTAAAAAGTCGCAAAACCTAAATCTTAATGCGAAATACGGTGTAATGTCGTTTGTGGAATGCCTAATTCGAAAGATCGACCAGGAACTGTGTTTTCCTCAACACTACGGGTTACAGCAGCAATAATCTCAGTTGTTCTTGAGTGACGAACACGGCTTCGATTCTTTACATCACTTATCTTATCCCAACAGCTCAAATTTGTACACCAGTTTCACTATTGCCGGCCGAGAATGCTTCACGACTACCGAAAATTGCTCTAGTCTTACGAACTGTGACTGCGCAAAATTGTCACCATTTTTTTAGTGAATTTTAACAATTTCGATGCGTTGTTGAAGCGTGTATCGTTGCATTTTTAGTAATGGCGTAGTTTTTACTGCCTGCTATTCAAAATGAAACCTCTTATTGGAAAACCCTTTATTTATAGAACTCCACGTTTTTTAAGGGCAACCCATATTAGTTCTCGTAGTTTTCTATTAAATGATTTTTAATAATCAAAATTGCAACCTGCATTGGTGCAGTCGATAAGGTGTTTGCTTACTTTCCCATAGATCGTGAGTTCGATCCTCAGGCTTGCCAGTAACTTTTTTAAATCTCCGAGTGCAAGCTAGATGCCATCCGCTTCTAACTTAAGGATCGCATTGCGTTAATGCATGATATTAGCAACCCCTTGAATGCGCGCCGAAAAAAAAACAACTCCTTCCTCTTTTATAACTGAATATTGTTATAATTTTGACAGGGACCACAACTCTTCCAATTCTGTGCTTTGCCCTAAGACACCACTTTTGAAGTTCCCCTGGTTGACCTCAGAAATTACCGGAAGGCTGCCCGTTCCGGATTGTTCCTTGTCTGAGGCCCAAGTGCAATTTTCTTGAGGAATCCCGATCAGCTTGGATATGAAAATCGTCAACTAATATCTGGACCCTAGTCTCCCATCTTGTCAGATCTTTTAAAAAGTTCATTCAAAGCCCGGCCACAAACAGAAACTCATGCTGCGGGATGTTTTTAAGGTCGTTGTAGAAGTCTAGCCAAAGCGCATTTTCTTTCATTGGCTTAGATACAATTTGGGGAGCATGAGCGCTTACATTTTTCCGCACCTTTCGTTGAATCACCGGCTTCAGAGACATTAAACTGTCATTGGACTTTGAAATAGCCATGACGTTACCATGTCAATCGTCCTGATTCTTCTCCAAGACGACCTTTCTAGATTTTACATCTGGTTGCAAAAAAAACCTCCCAGAACTAAATCGCCTAAATTGTATTTTATAAATAGCATTCAAGTACCAATACTTGGTTGTCTTTCCGATGTTGGAGTTATATGTGACAGTGTTCAATTTTCGGAGCCACATACATTGATGCCTCTTTGTTGTTTTTTTGTCGTTAAAGCGAAACAGACCTCCATGATCTGCACTTGCATCGAAGAAACCGAACAACTAGGTTTCATTCGAAGAAGCGAGAAGTTCTTCACCCTGTCTGATCTAGTTACGTATATAAAGCATTTATTATAGAGATTCTTTCTTAAGTCGGACCACACGAATATGGAACGCTCTATCTGGTTCGGTTTTTCCCTCCCATTTTGATATGCAGAGTTTCAAAACTAATGTGTATTGATATCTCTTTTTAAATGCTTCCTTTCTATAATTATTTTTAATTAGTTTTAAAAATATTGATTTTCCAAAAAAAATTTCAAAAATTAATTTCAATTAGAAATTAGTATTGTTATTTTGGTTTAGTTTTAGGTTTAGTTCAACATTTTTGCTTCTTAAACAATATCTTGGTGAATGGATGGGACCATGCCTCCCTCTTGTCGTGTGTTTGATGCTTCAAATTTTAATTTTTTCGACACTTGCATGGTTCATATTTGTGTATGTTTAATCCTTCTTTACCAACAACGGTAATTCATAGTCGGGTCAACCCAGGGATTTTATGCATAAATTTGGGAAAGTTTTAATGTGTCCAAGTATCGCTAAGGATCACCATCTAGAAATCTAGATCATTCATTGACTAAATGTGAATTCTCTTTAAGTCCTTTAGTAGAGTGGAGGCGCTGACCAAATCCTCATCCTTCTTTACCAACAACGGTGATCCATAGTCGGGTCAACCCAGGGATTTGATGCACAAATTTGGGAAAGTTTTAATGTGTCCAAGTCTCGCTAAGGATCACCATCTAGAAATCTAGATCATTCATTGACTAAATGTGAATTCTCTTTAAGTCCTTTAGTAGAGTGGAGGCGCTGACCAAATCCTCACCCCTCTTTACCAACAACGGTGATCCATAGTCGGGTCAACCCAGGGATTTGATGCACAAATTTGGGAAAGTTTTAATGTGTCCAAGTCTCGCTAAGGATCACCATCTAGAAATCTAGATCATTCATTGACTAAATGTGAATTCTCTTTAAGTCCTTTAGTAGAGTGGAGGCGCTGACCAAATCCTCATCCTTCTTTACCAACAACGGTGATCCATAGTCGGGTCAACCCAGGGATTTGATGCACAAATTTGGGAAAGTTTTAATGTGTCCAAGTCTCGCTAAGGATCACCATCTAGAAATCTAGATCATTCATTGACTAAATGTGAATTCTCTTTAAGTCCTTTAGTAGAGTGGAGGCGCTGACCAAATCCTCATCCTTCTTTACCAACAACGGTGATCCATAGTCGGGTCAACCCAGGGATTTGATGCACAAATTTGGGAAAGTTTTAATGTGTCCAAGTCTCGCTAAGGATCACCATCTAGAAATCTAGATCATTCATTGACTAAATGTGAATTCTCTTAAAGTCCTTTAGTAGAGTGGAGGCACTGACCAAATCCTCATCTTCGTTATTGCTTTAAAAACGTCAAAAAAAGAAAATATGTGAACAAAGTCCAGAACAAACATCTATCCAAATCACGCCATGCCACTTCAAACTTCAAGTCAAAGCCGCACACGTCACATGTCTTAATACAAAACAGCAATTAAGTGAGTCTATCGAACTCATCCGCGAAATAAAACATCTGTTCCGAGATCGTTTTTAAGATTCCAAAACTAAAGTATAAGGCACACTTCAGCCGACTTAGTAAAAAAAAAAAAAAAAATAGAACAAGGAAAGGTCCCCTCAGGTGGTTTTTACCAAAAAAAATGTAAAATAATACCGCAAAGCAAATAAATCGGATTCCTTTTTTTTTGGGAAAAAAATCTGCAGCAATTCTTTAAATTGTGCCCCACCTTACGCACTAATACAAAACACATCTGTTTGCCACTCAAAGGAACCAAAATCACGAAATAGTTATTTCTCTTCCTTCCTTCCAAGCAACTTCCGTTGAAACCTGACAAGAACCAGGACGACAACGCCAAAGACGACGACGACGACAGCAATGTTTTGTAAAAAACACTGACGCTTCTGGCAGGAATCAATATTGCAATCCTCGCAAAGAGCAATGCTCCTGCTGCTATTGCGGGCATACAACTCGCGCGACGCAACCTTATTGAAGATTTATATTTATATATACAAAAGAAAAATGGAATTTACCTTCTTCTTCATCTGAAGGTCTAGGATATGTGCATTGAACAAGCAGATGTTTTCCTTGTGTGCACTTTGTACAGGATTCAAGGAACCGGAAACTGAATGACACGCGCCCGCGATTTCTTTTGAATTCAAATCCGCGCAATCGTTAGTGATGTTAACTTTTGCTCTGGTTATATGAGACGTTCATTGTTTTTTTTTTATTCTTGAAGTCTTGAAGTTTGTCGATGATATTTGGAGAGTGAAATGATTTTTCTTGTTTTGTTTGTTTAATGTTTACTTTTTGGGATTTTTCAATCGAAATTCTGAATGATTTTAAAGGGAATTGAAAAATGATGAATGCATGAGAGAATACTCGTTCTCATCTGACCATTTGTTGTTAAAGTTGGTGTGTCTTCTGCTTCTAATGGAATCGGATTTAGAGGTCTGCTATTGAGTACACTTCCAGTATGACATAAAAGGGTCTTAAATTTTTCGTATTTTAGATTTAGATTTAGTTGATCCCAGATTTTTTTTTCAAAAAATGTTTCATAGATTTAACGGTGGCTTTCCATAGTCCACCGAAGTTGGGCCTGTAAGTTGGGTTAAACTTCCAGACTTTTTCTTAGATGGCCATTCTCTTTTTGATATGTTTTTAAACTTAGTCCATTCTTCATTGATTTTCCTTTTGGCTCGCGAACCAATTTGTTAAAAAAAACCTTTTAACATTTTTTTAAAGAAACAAAATGGCGTTTAAATTATTCCGCTCAAGACTATTTTACGTTCTTTTTATAAACAATCAAAATCACAAAAATCGAATAAAAACTTTGAAGTTCCCCTAATATTTTTCAAATTTCCATTCGACGCTATGATCGCACATCAAAGAAGGTACGTGCGATCCAGTCGTGCAATTTATTTTTTTAAAACTAGGTAAAAATTTTACAATTAAGCTGCATTCTTTATTCATATTTAGTAGCCGTCTTCTTTAAGATGAGTAATAGCGTTAGCTCTACTATAGCCTCTATAGCCGCGGTATGGCAAGTGGCAATTGACATTGCTAGCTCACACGGCCCCTTGTGGTACGTTCCGTGGCAAATTCTAAATGGGAACACCAGTTAAGCTTATTTATCAAGAATTAAACCTAGATATTCGACTTCTTTGGAATAAACTTTCACTCCAAAGGTTATGCGATTTGGCCCTGCTAGACTTGTTCTTGTAGGGTTTCCTGAAATCCCAGTGCCAGTATTATGCAAATATACCGATCGACCGATGTCCTTAAGGTGAACAAAATGCTATCACTCAAATTCGAATCAAATTGATTTGATTGTAATCGGGTACCAGTTCTCGAGAAAGTCGAATAGCCCACCAACTTAATTTTTTTTCCACCAAAATATATTTTTTTTCATAAAAATTCTTCCAGCCGTTTTCGAAAAATATAATCTTTTACTGAACGGTTATATGAAAGGTACCGTTACTATTTGAGCTAAAAAAATAAATTGCACAACTGGGTCGTATGTACTTGCTCTTTTGTGCGGTCACAGCTTCGAATAAAATTTGAAAAATATTAAGGAAACTTCAAAGTTTTTGTTTCGATTTTCTGACATTTGATTGCTTAAAAAAGAACGTAACGTTTCCAGCAGCTTTAAAATGTGTGAAATAGGTTGATTTTGTCCAAAATCGTAGGGCGGTTTTTAAATAAAACGATTTTACTTTAATAACTTTTTTGCAAAATTAGAAAAAAATAATTAAAGAATGCAAACATAATCTACATTTAAAAACAAAGTAAAAAAATCCATCTACCCGTTTTCAAAATATTGATTTTTGAAACAAAATTTAAGAAAATTTTTAAAAATACAAAAAAAAAGTCTTCAAAAATATTTTAAAATAAAATTACTTAGGCTACTTACATCTTCCTGAATATCAATTTTGATTGAAATCGGATGACCAGTTTTCGAGAAAGTCGAAGAACAAAAGTTATTCTACGGGAGGTACCGTTTTTAGCCCACCATCTTGATTTTTTTTTTGACCAAAACATAACCTACACCTAATAGTACACAGATTTTTTTCATAAAAATTCTTGGAGCCGTTTTTGTGAAAAATAAGCTTTTACTTAACGGTTGTATCAAAGATACCTTTAATTTGAGCTAAAAAAAAAAAATTAAAAAAGTCCTCTGTAGAATGTCAAAATAACCATATGTTACAAATTTGAAGACAGTTGGCCAAACCGTTTAGGCTTTAGTTCAATATAACGGATCCGCCAAATATCTTCTTTTTTTTTTTGAAAATGCTTCATCAACATCGAGTGTAGCTTCGGCTGTGTGGCACGTATTGCCGTCCTGTTGAAACCAAATGTTTCCAATATCCTCCTCTTCAATTTTTGTGAACAAAAATTCGTTCAATAGGCCCGATAACGATCGCCATTGACTGTAACGGCCACTCCTTGCTCATTTTCGAAAAAATGGCCCAATTATGCCTCTGGACCAAAATCCGCACCAAACAGTGACTCGTTTTGGGTGTATCGGCTTTTCAATGTATGCGTGCGGGTTTTCTGTGCCTCAAATGCGACAATTTTGCTTGTTTACATACCCGCCAAGATCAAAATGAGCTTTATCTGAAAAGATGATTTTTTTGGCAAAATCGGCATCGATCGCGGGCAGTAAAAAACAAGAATTTTCTAAATTCCATACACGTAGCATAGTTTACTCCATTTCAACATCTATCCTTCCTTATTGAAAACCCTTTATAATAACCACATCTCTTCATGTCTTCTAAATGAAGACCATCTAATGACCACAGATGTGGTGACAGCACTTCTCCTTGTGGACATCCTCTGACCGTAGTTATTGAAACTGTCACATGTTCCGCAGATGATGTTATAATTCGACTTTTCAAAAGATCTAGTTGTTGGTTGAGTTTTCATTACCTCTATTACTAAAGGCGTTATCTATAAAAAACATAGCCGGATTGTCGAATGCTTCTTCAATTTCAAGAAAGGTTCCTTAAGGCTTAATGTTTTGACCACACGACTCCATCTACCAATGAAGGAAGAACTCTGTAGATTTGCGCCTTTCCAATGCAACAGTAAGTCTTGTAATACTTATTAGTCTGTAGGATTTCTTGGCTTGTTCCCTGATTACGGGTATACAAATTACATTGTCTCCATTCTTATTTACTGTTGGGGAAAATTTTTGATGTCTTTAAAAAAATGTAACCCTAGAGATACCAATCAAAGGACGATTAAATTTTAGTCAGAAATGTTTCCGAATGCGTCTGCAGGAATCTTATTCTTATATTTCTCAAAAAGCGGTGGTCATAACGATCTTTTTATAAATTTCTGTTGAAACAAGTATTTTAAAAATATATTTTTTAAAATATGTTTCTTTTTTTTAATATAATTTGATAAAAGCAATATTGCTTCTTTATTCCTGTAGCTCCGCCGTTAAAAAAAATTGAATAATAAAACTTTAACAAAATAGTAGACTAATGGCTGCTGTGTTCCAAATATATTTATTTTCCCCCGAGGAAAGCTGCTGTTGGAGCTGTAAATAAATCCCAGACTTTGAGTCATTTGACATGCATAGAGCAATAACTTCACATCAACATTTTTTGTATCTACCGCCAATTTCATTACTTGCCCAATTTTCAATGAAAACCATCCTCACCGAACATAAAAAAAACTTTAGTCCCAACTTTTATACCAACATCCTTGTAATTGCAGACCATTAAAATTTATTTATAGGGCATAGGAGAGCAACGTAGCTTTTTTTTTTTTTTAGCCCGGTAATGGTCCATTCAGAGACGGTGTAATATACTATATCACTAAGCTGGATCTCTCTCTCCATCCCTATAGAATAAACTTAATTTTTATTTAATGCCCGCAAAGGGATCCAGGGGAAAATAATAATAATAAAAAAAAAAACTGAATTAAACCGATTAACCAAAAAAATAGGGTTTGGTATCATTTCAATATAAATTTCTACACAAATTCAACTGGGAATCTGCACGTCCTCAGCAAAAAACATTATTATAGAGCAAACAATTTAAGCTTATATCATGATATGAGTGGACGAAAAACTTGGGATTCCTCAGAGGGTTTCATGCAATTAAGGGAAACATCTTGAATTGTGGCGAGAAAACACATTGTCGCTTATAGCAGAGTTTTTTTTTTGATGGTCGACCCGGTGATGTCCACAGCACGAGTGTCTGTGAAGTTTTATGGTGATGATGACAATAATTAAAAGGGACTTCATTCTTAATTAGTTGCGTGACTTTGGTTTGTCGAAAAAAGTTTTTTTTCTGGTTGAATTCAGAACTTATAAGATTTTTTTTTTTGACACCCAAAGTGAAGCATCCTTTTATAGAAAAGAAAGAAAATTAAAATTTTTGACCGACTGACATAGAAACTCATAAAAAAATTGTCTAGAGTGGTTACAATTTTATTTTTTTTCCGAATGCTCTGTCACAGCTGATTTTTTCTCTTAATGTTGGTACCAAAATCGGTTTAAACTTACATTTTGTACAATTCCTTACACCTAGTTCAGTTTATTTGGTATCGAGTATTAGTTATAGAGCAAAAGCCGACAGCAAATTATTGTTTTTGTAGCTATAACCAAAATTCATGAGCACCTATTTTTCCGAATTCCGATTTTTTTTTGGAGGGTATAACCACTTTTAGTTTAGTAAAAACTTCCAAAAAAAAAACACGTCTGCAAATGTCAATTTTCTTTCTGTTCAAGCACATGCAATTTCAATACAGTTTTTCAGTTTTTTTTGCCTTTTTGGATCGGCGTCTGGGTCATCCCCATAACCACTTTACTTGTTATCAAAAATTCAATAAGAAATAACGAAACATTATTTATTTTAAATACATTAAAAATGTGAATTTTTGTATGTTTCGATTTTTAAATGTTTGTTCCGCAATCACGTCCAAACGGCTAAATTTAGTACGTAGATCCCGAAAAATGCAAAATTCCTGCGGGAGAGGTTTAAATGTGAAATAATGCATGGTTTGTTTGTTTTGTTTGTTTGATGTTTGTTGTTATGTTTCCATGCCTCAACGACTTCACCAATTTGTGAACATTTTTAGACAAAATAGTACCAGGATTCATTACACTATTACACAGGCTACTTTTGTTCTTATATTTATTTTATTATTTTGTTTAAATGTAAAATCAGAATATAAATTCAAATAAGACGCTTCATTTAAACTGGGAGCAGAAAGCAAGTACCTGTTCCATCTTTGGTAAGATTTATTAAAAATATTCATCTACTTACATCTGGGTTCTAGGATATAAAAAAAGACATTATAACAATTACTTGTTATAAGATCTTTGATATAAACTTTTCCAGTTTATAAAATCTTTATAAAGGTGTGCCCACACCAAAGAAATATTTCAGAAAATTCTTTGTTTCTGAATTGTTTTTTAAATGTTTTTAAATTTTTTATTTAGGTATGGACGCTTCGCGAAACATTTCTGAAATGTTTATGAAATGTTTCTCTGTTACGCCTTCCGAACAGATAACTTTCTTTATTTTTCAAGCATTTTAGTCTTGTTGGAAGGGTTTTTGTTTTTATTTGTTTGTAACGCGACGTTATGAGTGCTACTTTTTTACAATCTATCATGAAGTACAAAAATGGATACATAAAACGAGAACAAAATAAACAGTTCAGAAATGTTTCTGAAATCTTTCCAACCACAACCCTTAAATTTTGGTTTGCAGTTTTTTAGAATTTATTAATATACATGTAAGTATAATATTTAAAATAATTTTTTGATTAGTTTAAAAAAAAAAATGATTTTTCAAAAAAAAAAAAATTATTTTAATTAGAAAAAAAGGTTATTCCACATTTTGATATGCAGAATGAATTTGGCTACCTACTTCTTCTCAAATATAAAATTTGACAGAAAACCAAAGAGTCGTTACCGAGAAAGCCAACAATTAAAAAAAACTGTTATATGAAAGGTACTGTTAATAGGCTTTTCCCATGAATTTGGTTCTGATTAAATAATAGCCAATATCAACAAAAAAAAATTTCAAAAATATTCATCGAGAAAAATAAGTTTTTCCTAAACGGTCATATGGCAAGTACCGGTATTTTTATTTTCAGGCCTAAAAATAAAATTTCATTTACCCCCCCCCCCCCCACCAGGGGTATGCCTAAAGAATTACACACACCAAATTTGAAGATAATTGCTTAAGGGGGTTTAGGCTGCAGCTCTTTATACATACTGACAAACAGACAGACATATTTTGCCACTAACTTTTTTAGACTTCTCTATGATCGTAATGTCATGTTTGATTGTTATCTCAATTTTTTTTATATTCACGAATCCTAAACTTGCCTTATAGTCTTTATAATAGCAAGTAAAAATGGGCACGACTGGGTCGCATATACTTGCTCTTATATGCCTAATCACATTGGAATGCTATTTCCTAGACAGTAACAATTAGGTACGTAGAAAAATAACACGATCTGAACTTAAAAAAAAGTGTTAAAAATCATAACACTTAACAGTTGTTATACTCCTGTTAACAACTGTAAAGTGTAATCACACGTCTTATACAATATACAATTTTAATAGACAATTTATGAAAAAAGTATTTCGAAAATTATATTACCGATTTTTATAAATTTATTTAAAGTTTCTGATTTTTTTTTTTTTGGTTTTGAGTTTTATAAATTTAAAATAAAATATATTTTATGGTATTTTATAAACATTGATATAATTAAACAAAAATTATAATAAAAAAAGAGACAGTTTCACTCAATTTTAACAAACATCATTCAAGCCACGCAGGCCTGTGTCGTGGTTTATTTCACCTAAAAGTGGGTCATTTCGGAGATAGTAAGATCATTGCACTTGATGTTTCTAAAAAAAAATCTGGATCTGCGTTTTCTTCGTTCATTGGATTAGAAATTACCTTTTTGACCGCTCAATACAAGAGAGTTTTATGGATAGATTGAAATCTAATACCCTACTGACGACACAACAGTTAGCTTTTTATAATCTTTTTTGGACTCACACACCTGCCCACCAATCTAACCATTGAACTCTATTCCGATTATACTCTCAAGAACAGAGATTCGTTAGTCGGCCGTACAACTCAAATGTGGAATGTTTGGCGTCTCAAAGCCTATGTATCTATATACATAGATATACACATATATTCATCAATAAAAAAACTTATTAATTTTACATATATCGACAAATCCCCCCATTGCTAATGTCCATGCTTTCTTTTTAAGAACATTTTTAAAGAAAAGTGTTGACTTATGAACCATAGAAATTAATATAATTAATACAAATACTATACAACAATTATTGGTCATGGTCAGGGAAGGTGTGACAAAAAGACTACTTTCAACTCAGTTCGTTGAGAATTTTATAAACTACCCAACCCAATAAAAGTGCATTCCTTTATAGGCGTGTTTTTTTTCATTTCCTGATAATTATTCCATTATTTAGCACAAATGCAATTCATTCCATAAAGTTATATTTCATACCACAACACACACTCAAAACTATATGGCCCTTTTACCTTTCAAAGCGCAACAATGTATTGTGCAAAAAACCATGTAAGCCTATTATTAAACGTTCGGAAAGCTCATTTGCATAAATCAATTATTATAAAGCGATCCAATCTAACCTCGCGTGTGCTCGCATTTCAGCTCTTTTATATTTTCCTAGAAAACATTAAATCCGTTATCGGACATATGGAACAATTATAAATAGCTTACTAAATATGCAAATCTTTGGTATCTTGAAGAACACAAAGTCACTCTGTTGAAACTAATTGAAACTTTGATCAATACCAGAACGGTCAATGATTCGAGTTTGAATTACGGAACATTTCCAGATAATGAAAAACCAACCTGAAGATGGTATTTTCATATTGCAGAAGTTAGACATCAAGAAAATTGCAATATAATTGGCCAACTTAATAAGTAACGCCATGGCTATCGGGCGGTTAAAACGCGCTCATTGATTTAAATACGAAACCCATCCACTTTGAAAAGCGAGATGGCTGGAAGGCACTAGTGATTAAGTCCACACGAGCCAAAGTGATTGCTAAAATGCAGAGAGAAGAAGGTCTTGTGTAGACCGAATGGATATTAAACATAGGACCGGATGAATATTGTGTTGGTTCTGAGCATAAATAACCACATCAACGACTGACGGTATTATCAGTGTTCAGTCAGATTGAGATTTTAATTGAATGTACCAGGAATGAGTTTAAAAAAAAAAAGTTGCTGATGACTAGGAATAAAAGGCGATGGTAAGAAACATGCGCGAAAAGGCGGGAAGATAAGAATTTAATATTAATGAATGAGTATTTCATTTAATTTCATTCGCCACCGTAAATCAAAAATTGGCTCCGATTTAAATTTAGAATTGCCATTGAAATGGTGCATTGACAATCTTTTTGTTTCTTAAATATAAGAAAACTGATAAAATATTATTATTTTTTTTGTTCTTAGTTCTTATAATCAAACATGGCATAACAATTATAGAATAAATTACAAAAGTTTGATGTAAACTTATTTTGAAAGGATAAAGCATGCCGGGAAGTTTTTTTCCTTAAAAAAGTTCTCAAAATCAAGCTCTTAGTAGACATTAGTACATTTCAACTTTTAAGCCGAAATATGACTTCAGTCAAAAGTAAAATTACATCAAACTATTCTTGAAAATCAGAAGAAAATAGTGGTAAGTATTTCTTATTATTATGGTGAAAAAATACCCACTACTGCATCATTTATTTTGTTTAAGGTAATTCTCTTTGAGTGGAATGGACAAAAGTAATCCTCGTCCAAGAAAAAGTTCACCTCATGCAATCGCTCTAATTTGATGATTAAATTCCAAGTGCTTCCATTCTTGCATATTAACAAGGTTAAGAATATTAGTCATAAAGCCTGAGTTTCTCATGGAGCTGTAGCTGAAACATATTTGTTTTAAAAATGTTGACGGCTACATGAGGCACTTTTTCGAGACATACTTCACTCTTAAAGAATTTGTCATTTCCTCGCATGAAGCAGTACTCCGGAAAAAAGGTGGTTTTAAAGAGGAATTGAACCCTGACCCGACATACTAACCACACTAAACCACAGGGCTCAACAATTACTAGCACTCTAAACAAAAGAGCTGATGTCCAAACCTTAAAAAAAAATTATGTTACACAACAATTATTGTGCTGGGTTAGTTGTGAGGTTGTTGCTTTGTTGTAGGGCTTAAAGTGCTTAAACCCCATTGTATTAAATGAAGATCACATTCATATAGATTCACGTTGAGTAATGACCGTAAACGTTTTTATTAACATTGTCAAACTGGCGCGCGGACTAAGTGATTACTAAAAGGTAACAAGAAAGTGCTATAAAGCTTGAATTAAAGCTTGAAGAACAAGGGAACATCGAAGTAGAATCGTGGTTGATGCTGAGAATATAGAAAAACCACTTCTGCAGACTGTATGTAAATCCTGCTGAAAGGGATATGTCTTCGGCGAAGTTCTTAAAAAATCTTTAATAACGGTCCCCATCGACAGTTACAGTATCACTATTTACAGTATATCCAGAGAATTAAACTTGCTCATAATTTGGACTTTGTATGGAAACAAGTTTAGGTCAACATGAATTATCCGTTGTAATGACCGTCTGCTAACTCCCATTTGGGTGGAAAAGTTTTCAGTCGAAAGCCTTGGATTTGTCTGTAATGACGAGGCTACAGCCGCGGTTGTCTCCTGAACCCGAAAAAAGGGATCTCGATCCTCTATGATACGGTATTCTTACGATGCTTCCAAATTCTGCAAACATGTTAATAAGCCTCATTATGTTCCATCTACTCGGTGGAGTGCTGCCAAACTCCCGCCTAAGTTCCCTTTGGACGTAAATGACGGACTACAGAGCATGGTACTGCTGCACTATCCAAATTCTGTTTTTTTTTTGTTTGAAAAATCAATCTTTTTAAAACGAATCAAAATAAATTGCACGACTGGATCGCACGTACTTGCTCTTATGTGCGGTCACAGCGACGAATAAAATTTGAAAAATATTAAGGGAATCAAAGTTTTTATTTGATTTTTCTAATTTTTGATTGTTTGAAAAAAGTACGTTAAATAGTTTTCAGCGGAAAAATTTAAACACCATTTTATTTCTTTGAAAAATCTAAAAAAGTGTATTTTTTTTTTCAAAAACGTAGAAACGGTTTTTAAATAAAACGGTTTTTATTTAACAAATTTTTTTAAAAATAAAAAAAATATTTTAAGAATGCAAACTGAAGCACAAAAGTAACCTACATTTAAAAATAAAATTAAAAAAATATCACTAAAGCGTTTTCAAAATATCGATTAAAAAAAACAATTTTTTTTTCGAAAATGTTTTAAATTAAAATTATTAAGGCTGCTGTTGTAATATGTTAACCAGTTCTCGAGAAAGTCAAAGAAAAAAAAAACAAAAAACACCATCTTTATTTTATTTTAATCAAAACATAAACCACACCTACAAAAGCACACTGATTTTTTACTTGCGATTATAGGTACTATAATACAAGTTATGCATTCGTGCAGATTAAAAAAATTGAGATAACAATCAAACATGACATTACGATGATAGAGAAACATATTTGAGTTACTGGCAAAATTCTGTCCCTCTGTCTGTCTGTCTGTCTGTCTGTACGGATGTATATTGGACTGCAGCCTAAACGGTTGGGCCAATCGTCTTCAAATTTTGAACTTCTTAAGATTATTTTGACATTCTACAGAGGAGTTTTTAAAATTTTTTTTTAGCTCAAAAATTAACGGTACCTGTCATATAACCGTTATGTAAAAGCTTATTTTTCTCGAAAATGGCTTCAAGAATTTTTATAAAAAAATCAGTGTACTACTGTAGGTATGCATTATATTTTAGTGAAAAAAAAATTTAATATGGTGGGCTAAAAACGGTACCTTCCATAGGACCGGTTTTTTTTCTTCGACTTTCTCGAAAACTGGAGATCCGATTACAATCAAAATTGATATTCTACACCTTCTTGGTAGCTTGAGTAATTTTGCATTAATTTTTTTTCGAAAACTTTTTTTTTGTATTTTTAATAATTTTTTTAATTTTTTTTTTGAAAAATCAATATTTTTAAAAAGGGTAAGTGAATTTTTTTAAATTTTGTTTTTAAATGTACGTTATTTTTGCGCTTAAGTTTGTAGTCTTGAATTATTATTTTTTAATTTTTTAAAAAAAAGTTGTTAAGAAAAAACCGTTTTATTTAAAAATGGCTCCTACAATTTTGAAAAAAAAATTCACACTTTTTTACATTTCCAATACATTTTAACGTACTTTAATCGAACAATCAAAAGTCACAAAAATCGAATAAATGCTTTGATGTTCACTTTAATTTTTTTTAATTTTATTTTACAATGTGACCGCACATATGAGCAAGTACGTGCGATCCAGTCGTGAAATTTATTTTAATAAAAATTCTTCGAGCCATTTTTGAGAAAAATAAGCTTCTACTTAACAGTTATATTTGAGCTAAAAAAATTAAAAAAAAAATCCTCTATAGAATATCAAAATAACCCTTTGTACTTAATTTGAAGATGATTGGCCAAACCGTTTAGTCTGTAGTCCAAAATACATACGAACAGATAGACAGACAGACAGACAGAATTTTTCTAGTAACTCAAATATGTTTCTCTATAATCGTAATGCCATGTTTGTTATCTCAAAATGTTTAATTTGCACGAATGCATAACTTGCACCTAAAATATAATCGCAAATAAATTTTTTTTTAAATTGTATCAAATGTATATTATTAATAAACCCTAAAAAACTGCATAGGTACCTACTAAAAATTAAAAAAAAATCCATCCTACAATTTTGTAAATACTTTTTTCTTAAATTCGTTTTAATACAAAACGAGTACTTGCGTTAAGTGTTTTGACAATTTTTATAAGTCTAGACTGTGTTATTTTTTTACGTTAATTTTTGCGATTTCTTTCAAAGATCTAGCCTTTCAATCTGATTAGTTTGCCAAGCACATACGTGCAACCCAGTCGTCCCTATTTTTTTAAATACGATCTTATCCAATCAATTATCCACTTTTCAAAACCATATCTTTCTAAATTATATACATAGATTATATATATATATATATATTTAACACTTAAACACACTTCTTTGTTCTATTAAGTTCAATATATCTAATTTTCTTTGCCTTATTATTCATAAATGTATCCAACAAACTTTTCCTTGAAACCAAGAAATCAAATAATAAAAACAAAATAGCAAGAGATATTTTATTAAAACTTTTGAGACCTTTATTTGATCTTATAAATGTTATTATCATTGAGGCAATAACTTTAACCCCACATTTATTTAATATCATGACGATGACGCCAAAAACGTGCACCCAATTCCGAATCCAATTGAATTGAAACCAAAACTTCTCTATAAAACTGCAAGGTGTAAAACAAAGAACCGCCTCGCCATTTTAGAAATACATTGACTCACTTTATTATTCATGGATCTCCTTGAATCCTTGCTCAGTTGGGTGCATTGCAGATGAAGGTATTATCCAGTGTTGCCATGAAATTAAAACAAAAAAAATATTTTTAATTTATTTTGGGCTCCTATGATTTTTTCGATTTTTCTTTTGTACCGAAAGTGATGTGTTGTTCAAATGATTTTACATTTTGTGAGATTATTTAGTACCGTATTATTTAAAGACAACAAATATCAATTAAATAAAAGGCACGACTGGGTCGCACGTACTTGCTCCTATGTGCTAATCCTTTTTAAGCGCAGGCGTCTATTTGACAAATGTTTTTTTTTGAAAAACTTTTCGAAAACATATTTTAATTTTTTTTGAGTAGTCAATTTAAAGAAATCTATAGTTCATACTAGGAGAAAAATTTAAAAAAAAAATCTATAAAAAAATTAAAAAAAAAAATCTATAGATTCGTTTTCAAAATATTCAAAAAAACAAAATAAGTTTTTAAAAAAAAATATTAAAAAAAAAAAAAAATGGTTTTGAAAATTTTAATAAACAATGCTATTTAAATCATAAAGCACTACATATTTTGAAAATTTCATCAAAATCCGTCAATTAGTTGACGAGAAATTCTGATTTTAAAAAACCGTTATAAAACTTTTTCTGAAAAATCCATTGAAACTAAAAGATAGATTTTGCATAGAAAACAACATTTAGAAAGTTTTATCAAAATCGTAGGAGCTGTTTTCGAGAAAAAATAAGTTTTTTATTAAAAGTTAGTTTTGGAGCTAGAATGCCAATTCGAAAAATAGTCTAGTAGAGTACTCCAAAAATACTATATACCAAGTTTGAATCAAATCGGCCCAACGGTTTAGGCTGTAGGAATCGATACGGACAGACAGACAGACAGGCAGAAAGACAGACAGACAGACAGACGGACGGACTTTTTTTGATTGTTAGAATTTTTTTTTACGAATGCATAACTTGCCTCATAGTCCCTATAAATCGCAAGTAAAAAGTAATCGTTAAATAAAAAATTAATTATATTTTATTGTAGGTATGTAAGTCAACATTACGGTATACTGGAAGATCGTTCAAAGTTCTGTCAAAATAATGAAAAATTAATTGTAATTTTTACACAATATCTTAATGGACATTCTAAAAATCCTTTCTGGGACAGAAAGCCATTAAAACTTCTCGCTTGTCAATTAAATATTTCTGCACTGCTCACTCTTCTCTAAAAGCCTGCTTCTATTAAGAAAAGTGAGCTTTAAAAACGTTCTTGTTCTTCCAACATGAAATACTACTATATTTTTCATTCAAAAGACTGCTTCAATCCAAAGTCTTTTTAAAGTCTCTAAATATGAGGTAAATCATTGTCTGTAATATGCAGTCCACTCGAAAATATAGAAAGTGGATTAATATGGTACTTTGTGGCAACACTACTGGGTAAACTTACCTCGCATAATCTCTCCATCTCATACTTTTGGTTATACTATGCATCTCGGTCTCGGAGAACAAACACACTTTAGGTACGAGAACAAAATTAAATATTCACAACCCGCAAAGTGTCATGTACCGTTTAATGCATATGAAACCCCGCTCACCCTGCAATTTACCAACTCAAATGCAGAAAACTTGTAAACTATTTCCGCACTCAAATAATTCCAAACGGAAATACGATACCATATTACCACCCGTTTTGCGCATCTATATGCACTCCCATACTAATGTGCCACCCGCTCTACTCTACAGCAGGATTATGTATGTGTATCGGCGCTGCTGAGTCTTAGTAACGAGGTGACGGGACGATTTATTTGTGCAATACAAGTGACAAACGTTCCCATTTCACTCGGGCAACTCCAAAAGGAAAATGCAATATAACACCCAACCCAAAAAATTCCCCTCAGGCAATTTGTTATTGCCGCATTTTGCCGCACAAAATTACTCCCTCTCAACATATGGGTGAAATAGCGAGTAGGTGCTTCAAACTATATATAGAACTCAACCCACACTCAAAAAACTTAATTCTCTAAATTTAAAACGGAATCGAATGATACAGGCACAAAGCCAAACAAATACGAGGTTAGGCTAATTTCTGGAGATTATAATCGTCCTCGAACAAACACTTCTCCTTAGAGGAGACAAAATGTATGGAACAGACACCATGACCAAACAAAAAAATTAGGAGGAAAAACTTTCGAAAATTAGGACAGGGTGTCCCAAAAATGTTTACGTGTCACTAAATAAGTTCACTTTGTAAAAGATAAAAGGATTTTCAGAAAATTAAGGATGAAATTGAAGGTTAATAAGAAAATATAACCTTAACCTCATACTGAAATGCTTTTATACAAAAAACGATAGAAATATCAAAGGTTTTCCGTTAAAATTCTATTAGGAAACTAAGGAAGAACAAAGTACATATCCTGAAAAATTACTTTAGATGTTTAAGATTTTTACAGAGGTGATGAGAGATGATGGGTGTGATGATGATTGTGACAGTGACAGCACACAAAAGTTGTAGTTGTTTTATTCGAAACTTAAATTTAATAGATTTATTTTCAATTCACAATATTGAAAATAAATACATACTTACATATCATGAAAAAATAAAATAAATTGCACGACTGGATAGCACGTACTTGCTCATATGTGCGGTCACATCGTCGAATAAAATTTAAATAAAATGCACGACTGGGTCGCATGAACTTGTTCTTATGCGAGATAATTGCTTAGTGGCTGCATATGTATGTATATAAAAGGTGTTTTATAGACGTTTGGTTTTCAAGAAGAAATTAAACGCATATAGTTTAATGTTATGGCCAAGAATCTAGCTTTATTATAAAGATAAGGGTTTGCATTATGTTCTAAAAATTATTTCGGAAAAGTGGCCGCCGTGGCGGGCTCGAATAAATTTCCCAATTTTGTGAAAATCGTGATCGGTGGCCATTTCGTTTTGGGCCCATTCACCGAACGTGTGACGCGCTTGATGGGCGTTCGGCTTCAATTCTTGCACGAGTTGGATTTTGTAAGCCTGCAAACCAAGATCCTTCCGCAAAATCTTCCATAAAGTGAATGGGCACATCTCCAATTGTTGCGCGCGATGGTGGATGGACTCATTCGGGTCTTCTTCTATGCTCTGCTCCACCGAAACGAACCATTATTTTGGTAATAAATTAGCACAATTTGCAAACTTTGTTCAGAAGTAAGTCTATTCATTATGAAATCGTAAACCAAACTGAGCATTAATCAAGAGACAGCTGTCAAAAAGACCAACTCCGAAAAAAGTATTGCCAGATTGAAAACCACACGTCTATTAAAATAAAAAAAAATTTTGTTTAGAAAATTCTTTATTTTTTTTAATTAGTTTCAGAATTTTCTTGGAAAAACTAAGTATGCAATCAAATTTGACAACTAAATGTCTATCGAAGAAAAAAAAAAATTGAAAATCGTTCGACCAGTTTTTTTTAAAAAGTCGTTTCTTTTTTGAAAAACTTTTCGAAAAAATATTTGAAATTTTTTCTAGTATGTCATTATAAGGCAATCTGTAGTTTTCATCTGGGAAAATTATTTAAAAAAATTCAATCCACCCATTTTCATACTACCTAATAAATACTAAATACCAAGTTTGAAGCAAATCGGCCTATCCGTTTAGGCTGTAGCGACGCGAACAGACAGACAGACGGACGGAATTTCCGGACCCACTTTTTTAAACTTCTCTATTATCGTAATGTAATGTTTGATTGTTAGATTTTTTTTTTTGAACGAATCCATAACTTGCATTTTAGTACCTAAATCGCCAGTAAAAATAAACTACGTTTCCATGTAAAATCAATGATCATATAAATGACAGAATCAAAAGCTCTGCATCAATGCATCATGCAGCTGCTAGATTTTCCATTTTAAGTCTCATGCAGTCAACAGAACATGAAACAAGTCGATTAATGAAATGAATGTCGTACAAGTTAATAAACTTAAGGCGGTCTTGACGATCTGGATATACATTCATACATATACGAGCTATTACCCGCGACTTTGTTGGCGCGGACTTCAGACTAAATTATTTGTATTATTTAAATCAAAACTCGCCAAAGAAAATGAATCAGAATTCTTCCGCAGAAACGGTGAATTTTTTCACAAATTCGCGCAATCGTTAAGGTATGGAAGTATGTCAAACAAACCTCTACGTCTCTATATCTCTTTATTTCTATATCTCTATATCTCTTTATATCTATATCTCTATATCTTTATATCTCTATATCTCTGAATTTGTATATATCTATAGCTCTATTTCTTTATATCTCTATATGTATCTATATGTCTCTTAATCTCTATATCTCCATTATATCTCTATATGTCTATATCTCTATATCTCTATTTCTATATCTCTATATCACTATATCTCTATATCTATATATCTCTGTATCTCTTTATTTGTATATCTCTATATTTTTATATCTCTATAGCTCTATATCTCTATATTTTTATATCTCTATATCTCTATATCTCTATATTTCTTTATCTCTATATCTCTTTTTATATCTCTAAATGTCTATATCTCTATCTTTATATCTCTATAATAAAAATAATAATAAAAATAATAATAATTCGGGTCATATCTTTTCAAAGTAGGAAATATAACAGAATTTTGAAAATCTTCAGGCCAGTACCTTTATCATAGACAAAATTTAAAGATGTAACCACTTTATCGAGGAATCTAGGAAGTTAGGTATTGGATGCGTTTTGAAAGAAGATTCGATCTTCACCCGGATGCTTTGTTTTGCTTTCTTTCCTTAAAACGCGTGAAAGTTCTTCCATTTTTGCCCAAGTAAGACCGAAGTTGGAGTAAATACCGAATTATTAGAATTGGTTCTACATGGTTATACCTTGGTGCCAAAATGGCCTCGTAGTTTATGTAAGAAATGATATTGCTTGCCAGAGCCTTCCCCACTATGGACAATATTCCAACACGGACTTTAACTTCTTGTGGCTCAAATTCACAGTCCGCAAGCAGATCATTGTTTTATTAATAGGAGTCCAAATCTTGACAGTTATTCGACTGTCTAATTTCATTTCGAGAATTGAATTATTTTTTTTTAGAATTAAGAATTCATTTATTTTCGATTAATAACAAAACACATGGTTACAATATATGAATTTAAAGGCTATGGCTATGGCCGGGTTACATCACCTTATCCAACTGATCGATATACAAAAGCGAATAACGGATGTTGCTGGGCAAGCTGCCCATACTCTTGACTTGTTTCTTACTTCTCACCCTGATAAATATGCGATTAGTGTAACTTCTCCATTGGCACTTCTGACCATTGTGTCAGCTAATTTCTCTTCCTCCACCCATCCAGTTAAAAAAAAACTTCCAACCAGGACCGTTTGGCAATACGAGAACACCAACTGAGATGGCCTGAATATTTTTTTCCGAAACTTTAACTAGTCACAATGCTTCCTCGATAGTGACATTGATGCCAGTGCTGAAATGAGCACAAATGTGATTCTTCTAGGGATGCGTGCTCTTATTCCTAACAAAGTTAAAAGCATTAAGCCTAAAGAAAAGTCCTGGTTTAACTCTGGGTGTAAAGAAGCTATCAGGCTCAAAGATTTTTTCCGCACGCGTACAGTAGCATGAATGTTATACCCCCGATTTTTCTGATTTGAGTGTACTTCCACACTGCCACTGCGTAAGCTTTTCCATCGCTCCTACTCTTCTGGAATCCTTCCTTAAAGATGGAAAACAGAATTTGTCCAGCCTTTCCCTAAAAAGCTGACTCCTCCCCCCCCCTCCTCCCTCTCCTCCTACCGACCCATAGCACTTATGTTCCTTCTTTATAAGGTCATGGAAACGCTGATTAACCGCCAGCTTAAGGAATATCTCGAAGACCGAATGTTTCTCCATGACCATCAGAATGGCTTTCGCAGTAATCGTTCCACTGGTGATCTGATGGTATATCTCACCGAACATTGGAAGAAAACTTAACATCGCTTTGGCGAAAGTAAGATTATTGCGCTTGATATTTCCAAGGAATTTTATAGAGTTTGGCATGAAGCTCCTTTAACGAAAATGCTTGCTTTTGGGTTCGATGATACTCTTGGTAGTTGGATTAGAAGCTCATTAAGCTCCGATCTATATATCATTGTCAAATGGGGTAATAGAAATCGTGTGGAGCTTAATGCTTCCAAAACCCAATTTGCTCAATCGTGTGCTTCTCTTGTTCCCTTCTTTTTCTTAAGCTACTACCTAACCTAACCCAAAAATTACGGACTTTAAGGTAATTTAGATCCTCTTTCACTTCTGTGCGCCATCTTAAGCGAGGTCCTTACCCAACATCAAGATCTACCTGGTAAGTTTGAATGGCTCTGCAACCGGAGCATCAAAACATTATTTATGAGTCCGAATGTTGTTTGCAACACCCTGTTTGAATGTTGTAGGCTTCACAAATTCATCTAACAAGATTGTTAACGTAATCATCTTCATTGATTCGGCTGTTTTTTTTAGATTATATTTACCAATTGTTAATCACCATTAAAGCGAGATGAATCAAAACCGCTTTTGGCAACATTACAAAAGGATCTGCCGAATTCCTGACAAAAAAAAAACAATAAAAAAACAACAAACATATTGCTATACGTTGCACATAAAAATATAAACCAACTAAACCCAATAACACATATCATCATTGGAATTTAGGAAGGATTCCTTTTGTTGCACAGTTTGCCTAATGAACATATAATTGCCACCTATAATCACAGAGTTCAGCGCCGAGTCCGTTTTCTGTCTTTGTGTGAGTCTAATTGAGTTGATTTAAGGATTTCGTTTCTAGGCTTTTATTTTATTAACGACGCGTTGTTGGTTTGTGTTGCTTTTGGGTTTTTGCTTCATTTCCTATCATCACCTCAGGCATTGGCGTTAGCCGTTAGCGTTTGAATAAGCGTTTCCGACAAAAGTCTCACGGGAGTGTTGTCCTTGCCAGCAGCAGCGGTGGATTGGCTTATTTGCTTTTGGCTATGTTTCCAGATTATACCAACACACAAAACATCTGTGTGTGCACAAATGACCGTCGGCCGCCATTGCCATCACTCATGTCCTATTTCCTTTAATGAGGATATCAGCAACAGAACGTTTTAGAACGTCGGTCGCCATGTTGGTGTCCGTCGTCGGCGTCGGTGTTGTTGTCGCTGATGCTTTGCCGATTGGGCTAAATTGTATTTTCGGCATCATCAGCTTTTGTATTGGATTGTTGGATTTTCTGTTCAGATGATGATATGAGAACTCAGGTATCATATTTGAGGGACATCATGTTGCACGGTTTGGGGGTAATTATCGAAATGATAACCTTATGGACACAATGATGGCATAAGACATGTTAATTAAAGAGTGTTAATGGAATTCTTCGCTTGAGCTCGTACTCTGGGTGGCGCATCGGGACCATTAGGAAAAGATTAATTATTTTTTCGGTCTCTTTCAAGATTCAAGTATCTATCTACTAATATTTAAATAGCGATTTTTAAATACGCAGTTGCCATCCTGTAAACAATAGAAAAACTTAACAAAAAGGTACTTATTTCTTTTTTCTACATTTACCTTAAAATAAATCCCTTCCCCTTTTCTAAAAAAAATGGCTAGATCCTTGAAACTATTTTTGAATTTTATTAAAACATACATCTGTCGGAAATGCAATATTATTGAAATTCAAAAATTCCTAGTTGAATAGAAGCTTTCTTCATTCTAGAATAATTCAAGTTCCACCATTGTATTGTGTAGTTTGATCAACTGCAGAACCATTAAGAAATCCTACGAACAAAAGACCCAGAGAGAAACCCATACCCCTACTCTCCGCAACAACTTTATTCATTACGAAAATCATTTAAACCATTGTTCTGCATAGCAAAAGCAATACAGAAGTCGCCAAATTCACTCCCCTATGATTCGTCTATTAATTTTTGGATGAAAATAGAAATCGTTCCCATCAATCGATGTTTCCAAACGATTCTCCAGACAAAGACGTCTTCGTCCTCATTCTCATTCTCATTCTCATCATCGTTTTCGGTTCTTTGTTCTGCAGAAAACAATAGTCCATTCCGATGAAAGTCAACAACAAGGAACAAGGACCAAACAAAATCAGTTCAGCGACCGAGGACCGACCCTCCATTTCGGCAAATGCCACCCGAGTATCGTGTACCGTTATGGCACTTCAGATCTTAATGAGAATAAATAAGCGATTAAGGACCTACCAATACCACTGTAAAATTAAAATGTCCTTCATTTAATTTACGAAAATGGTTTTTGGGTAATTTCTCGAGGGGCACTACCCTAACCAACTACCATTGATATTGGTAATGGATATGTGGATATGGATGTATCTATAGATGCTCCTGCTTCTGCTGGCTCCGAGGCAATCTCGATGAATGTTATTCTGTATTGTAAATCGAGTGAATCTCCAAGTTGTCCTACAATAAACCGCTAGTTTACAATGCACAATACTTATCGTTTTGTCCCGGATATCGAACAGCAGAGGACAAGAATTCTCCGACGAAGGACAACGACGATGGTCATTCGACGGAAGTAACCAATTCCACATACACTTACTTATAGCGCTTCAAGTACGTACAAGGACCGATTTAAACCGGTCCAATTGCAATTTTAATTCAACCAAATTTTAAATTTCAACCCACGATTTTATTTCCTTGATTCGATTTGGTACGAAATCCTCCAGGATATCCTGCATCCGATGGTCAATTTGGCAACCATTTATTCCGCCGTATCTTTTGCTGCCGTCGGCCACTAGCACGAGCACCGTCACAGAGTTGTGATCGGCCCCACTCTGTTTGGTCCTACACAAACAAAACGTTTTCGTCCTCATGGCATTGTTAAGGCTGAGAAGGACAAAGTAAGAGTTGGGTTTTTTTTTTATTATCCTGGATGGGTTTTATGGGTTTCGCTTGGCGGCGATGGGAATCTCTAATGATTTTCACGTTTTGATTTTTTTTCCTGCTTTCGCACTCAAGTGTCCTAATTTTCCTTGGTAGTCGTCGTGCCAGGGGTGGGTAGTATGGGTAAGGTACCTTCTTTTATCGAAATATCTTTTGAAAATAACAGAGCACAGAAGAAGCTCAGATTGAAATTTGTTATTTTTTTTCTATTCTCGCTCCTTGGAGAAAATAAAAGTTTTTCCCAACACAAGACAAGAAACTTGAAATTTTAAGTTGCCCTTTAAAGAAGAGAGATAGTTTTTAGATTAGGATAAAGGACAACGAACACAGGTTTGCAAGTTATGAAGAACTTCAAGGTGAAACTACTACCGTGAGTTTAATCCTTTAACCAGGAAACGCAAAATTTATCTGAAATTTTAATCAAACTATAACCGAGGAATTTGAAATCAGTTTAGCATTTTTGAAAGTGTAATCGCTGTTAGAAGATGGTAGGAGAGAGTAAGGTTTTCGAAATTATAAACATGTGCAGATGTTGAGGTAGACAAACCGCACAGAGTCTTATCAGGAACGGGGATCTTCTATAAGTTTGTCGAAAAAAGGGAAGAATATGGATATTTTATTTTTTTATTTTTTTTTTAAACACGACGTTTGAATGTAAATGAAGTTGTTGTTAGTTCCATTTTTGGGACATATATGTATGATAATTTGTATGGACCATACGAAGATGGTAATTTTTGAAGTTGATGGTTTCGCTAGATTTTTCATCTGAGATTATCTTAGATGAAGATGATTTTCATTGGTGGTTTTTATTTTTCTTTCTCAATATTTGAAAGTTTTTTCAACTAGTTTTTATATATTTTGCGAAGTCGTTTTGATCCAATTTTTTTTAAGTGGAATCACTGCAGCATTGATAGTGGATACTGGACAAATTTGCCAACCTATTCCTATTCCTCTGGGCTCTTTCCGAGCGGATGGAAAACAGCATTTGTCCAGCCTGTCCCTAAAAAAGGCGAATCCTCCTCTCCCTCAAACTATCGACCAATTGCACTTACGTCCCTTCTTTCTAAGGTAATGGAAACGCTGATTAACTTTCAGCTTAAGAAATATCTTGAGGACCGAAAGCTTCTTAATGACCGGCAATACGGCTTTCGCAGCAATAGATCCACTGGTGATTTGATGGTTTATCTCACCGAAAAGTGGAATCAACCTCTTCACCGTTTTGGTGAAAGTAAGATCATTGCACTTGATATATCAAAGGCATTTGATAGAGTTTGGCATCAAGCCCTTTTTATCGAAAATGCGTTCATTTGGACTCGACGAATCTCTTCTTCGTTGGATTAGTAATTACTTTTCGAACCGGTCAATACAAGTTGTGTTGGACGGATTCAAGTCTGATACCCACAAGCCACAAAATAAATGCTGGTGTGCCCCAGGGCTCTGTTTTATCTCCAACTCTCTTCCTGATTTTTATCACTGACATATTATCTGAAACTACTAATCCAATTAATTGTTTCGCTGACGACAGCACTCTCAGCTTTTCATATTCGTTTCCAGACTCTCATCCATGTGCTTCGGATGTGAAACTGCAACGGCAGCGTATAATTAGTTCATTAAATTCTGATCTTGACTGCATTGTACAATGGGGAATAAGAAATCGTGTTGAATTTAATGCTTCAAAAACTCAATATTGTCTTTTGTCTTTAAAGCGAAACATACCCCCATTGCCACTATCGATGAGTGGCACTTGTATCGAAGAAACAGAACACCTATCAGTTCTCAGTATGTGCATTACAAACCACCTTCTATGGAACGACCACATATTCGAAGTCGCCAAAAATGCTGCCAGGTGTCTAGGTTTCCTTTGAAGATGCAAGAATTTGTTTACCCCTTCTGATCTAGCTACGGTCTATAAAGCGTATATTCGTCCAAAACTTGAGTATATTTCCCATATTTGGTGCTCCAATTACACACTTGAGTGTCTTAGGCAGAATACAAAAAAGAGCTTTGAAAATGATAGGCGACCGAGCAATAACAGAAACATTTTCATCTCTTGAGCACCGTTGTAATGTTTCGTGCCTTTCGTTATTTTACCGTTATTTTTAAAATCAATGCTCTAGCGAAATAGCCAGCTGCATTCCTCCCCTGAAACAATTCAACCGTAATACTCGCGCCGCTAGGAATGCCCATAAATTTACCCTTGAGCCCAACTTCGGACGTACAGTTAAATACAGAGATTCTTTCTTTAGCCGTACCACGCGAATGTGGAATGCCTTGCCAGACTCTGTTTTTCCCTCCCATTATGATCTGCCGAACTTTAAAACAAATGTGCATCGTTATATCCTTTTATACCCTATTTTCCGTACGCCCCCGCTGTGTTTAACATTATAAGGGTAGCCAAAATCCCTTTTGCGCGGGCCAGTTATAAAAAAAAAAACTTTTCAAAAAAATTTACCGAAATTTTTAATTTTTTCAAATTTAATATAATTTTTACTAAATTTGCTTCAAATATTTGTTACTTCTATTATTTTTGAATCGAACACTGAAAACTAGATGTTTTTCTGTATTGCAGTTTTCGAGAAAATTCATATACCGAAAACTACTTTTTTACTTGGGTTTATAGAGACTATAGGAAAGTTTAGGATTCGTCAATATAAAAATTAGAAAAAAAATTAGATAACAATTAAACATGACATAACGATCGTAGAGAAGTCTAAAAAAGTTAGTGGCAAAAAATGTCTGTCTTTTTGTCTGTCAGTATGCATAACGAGCTGTAGCTTAAACAGCTTAAGCGAATTTACCGGAAAATTCTATTAACGATATCTTTTACTTTTCGTTACTGGCTCAATGGATTTAAAAAAAATATATATATTTATTTGAGAAGAAATAGGTAGACAAATTAATTCTGCATACCAACATTTTGAAAAACTATTTTTTTCTATTTATAATTCATTTTTGAAATCTTTTTTTTAAATTCAATAATTTTAAAACTTATCAAAAAAAAAATTAATTTTAAAGTCAGGTGTATATCAATAAACACTAAAAAACTGCATACCAAAATCTCAACAATTTTTTTTTCGAAAAAACTAAAAATAAAAAAAACTGGATTTTATCAAAACCGGTCCTACAATTATCGAAATACATTTTTTTAAGGTTTCAATACAAACTCTATATACTACTTGTAAGAAAAATAAATTTAAAAACAACTAAACTAATTTTGAACTTTATTGAATTATTGATTCAAAACAGCATTTCTTTTAAATCTTGTTGTATGTACTGAAAATATAAATTGAACAAACCTAATGTGAACAGGTTTTTATGGAAAATATCATATATGTATGTTGAACTGAACAAATCGAAAGTTGCGTCTTGCCAAAGGTACTTACTTACTATCAACTGAAGAGTGAAGAGTCCAAATGAGTTAACGGGACCAAACTCCAATTTTTGTTATTTGTTTTTGTCAAAGATCTTGCCTTCCAATTTAATTAGGCACATAAGGCAAGTATGTGCGACCCAGTCGTTCAAAAACTTGGCGCAACAAAGTAATAACGATTCTTCTAAAGGGACTAAATGAAAAGATCATTAACAAAAAATGTCCGTCTGTCTGTCTGTCTGTCTGTCTGTCCGGGTGTTCAAATTTGGTATGTGTTTATCTTTTGGCATTCCTCAGAAGGGAAATTAAAATTTTATTTTTAGGGTTAAAAATAACGGTGCTTGCATTAGGACCGTTTAGGTAAAGATTATTTTTCTCGAAAACGGCTCCAACGATTTTGATGAAAATTTTTGAGAATTATTTTGTTGGTATTGGCTATCATTTGATCAGAGTCACATATACGGGAAAAGTCTATTAACGGGACCTTTCATATACCGGTTTTTTCTAATTTTTGGCTTTCTCGGTAACGGCTTAATGGATTTCTGTGAAATTTTATATTTGAAAAGATCTAGATAGCCAAATAAATTCTGTATATCAAAATTTTGAAATTTTTCTAACTAAAATTAATTTTTTTATTTTATTTTTTTGAAAAATCAATATTTTTAAAACTAATCAAAACAAATTATTTTAAATTTTATATTCACATGTATATTTATAAACTCTAAAAAACTGCATACTAAAATTTAAAAATAATTTTTTTTTCAAAAAACTTAAAATAAAAAACAGGATTTTATCAAAATCCGTCCTACAATTTTCGAAATACTTTTTTTATAAATTCTTTGTTACTTAAGACGTATGGTGGCGTACTTCATTTTTACTAAAAACCGTTAAGTATTGTGATTTTGATAGGTTTTATAAGTTCAAACTGTGTTATTTTTTCAACGTAAATGCTATTTGTTTTTGTCCAAAATCTTGCCTTCCACTGTAATAAGGCACATAAGAGCAAGTACGTGCGACCCAGCCTTGCCCATTTTTTTCTATGTGCAGCGCTCGAAAATTTGAGGCAAACATTTGGTGACTAGACATCTCACGGCGAGAGTTCATAAATTGGATTAAAACTTTAGTTTATTGTAACAAGGTAACCACCACGGGATCGAAGCCAACGCCATAAATATCGGATCGAATCATCAAAAAATGGACCGTCCGCTTAAAACATTGCTAGCGAAGCCGACAACTAACGGGTGATTTTTTTGAGGTTAGGATTTTCATGCATTAGTATTTGACAGATCACGCAAGATTTCAGACATGGTGTCAAAGAGAAAGATGCTCAGTATGCTTTGACATTTCATCATGAATAGACTTACTAACGAGCAACGCTTGCAAATCATTGAATCATTGGCCCTAGAAAAGTTGGCAGAAAATCCGCTTTTTTATCGACAAATTTTGTTCAGCGATGTGGCTCATTTCTGGTTGAATGGCTACGTAAATAAGCAAAATTGCCACATTTGGAGTGAAGAGCAACCAGAAGCCGTTCAAGAACTGCCCATGCATCCCGAAAAATGCACTGTTTGGTGTGGTTTGTACGCTGGTGGAATCATTGGACCGTATTTTTTCAAAGATGCTGTTGGACGCAACGTTACGGTGAATGGCGATCGCTATCGTTCGATGCTAACAAACTTTTTGTTGCCAAAAATGGAAGAACTGAACTTGGTTGACATGTGGTTTCAACAAGATGGCGCTACATGCCACACAGCTCGCGATTCTATGGCCATTTTGAGGGAAAACTTCGGAGAACAATTCATCTCAAGAAATGGACCGGTAAGTTGGCCACCAAGATCATGCGATTTGACGCCTTTAGACTATATTAAATGTCATGGACCAATCTAACGTTTCAAATAGAGAACCGATGAGATTTTGCAAATTTTATGGGTTTTTAAAAAAAAAAAGTTCTAACCTCAAAAAAATCACCCGTTATTATAATGACAAAAAATAGATTAATTTTCACTCGGTGACCCTTACATTAGTCTCCAGGCTGTCCTAAACCTTGATCTTCACCAGAATACATATTTTGTGCATCACAAGGCTTATTCTTTGACAGCAAACATAGTCAGATTAAGAATGAAAAATTTCCAGGAGCCATTATTGAGATACCGATACCGATACTTTATGTCTGTTTGTTCCGACTAATCTAGGAAAAGACTGCACCGATTTTCACGGGACACTTTCACAAGCATATAGCTGCTGTTCCAAGGATTAAAGTAGGTTATCAAAATTAACTACTAGGAACTAGGTGCCGCTGGGGTAGTTTTTTTTTTTGAAAATTCGTATTTATGGCTCGATTTTGACGGGATCTTAGCAGGCAGTTAGTTGATGTTGTAAGAAGTAACTTAATTACCCCTAGATTGCTTTTTCGAAAATTCTATTTTTATGGACTGATTTGACTCGAATTCAAACTTTGTAATATTTACAATACCACAATAGATGGCGCTTAGATGAAAATATATATTTTCATATCAACGGCATTAAATTTTGTTTGTGAATTAAAACAATTACGTTGGTGGTGTTAAACTACTGTTGGACCTGATATGTGTTATGCGTCGCTGTTGTCGGAGTCCAGAAAAATGTATCGCTCACCCGAACAACGCCGGGTGGACCAGCTGGTACTTAAAAAGACTTGCTCTCCAACTAAATGTTAATACCTACTATGCTTCAAAGTTAGTTTCAGAAAAAAGTTACAACAATACTAAACACCGATAGAAGAAGTTATTACAAATAAGTCCATACGTTTGAATAATTTGGTCTTCGATTTTCGTCCATAACTACGATCTCATGAGATACAAAAGAAGTCGATAGTTAGATGTTTTTGAAATAGTCATGGACGTCAAAAATTCAATTGAAAGATGTTCTTGAATGCAAATTGCAGAAGTCAACAGTTCGAAAGTGTCCCGTGGTGTTGTTGTTATTAGTGTTCTGACTGCACTGTAAAGGAATCTATGTTGGTACCAAAAGCGAAGAAGCACCACGTTCATTAAAAAAAATCTCTGCTCTCATGAACCACTTAAGACAGCCTTATTATAGTTACTCTTTACAATATCAGTTATCTGACTGTGAAAGTCCCGTTCAAATCGATCCATAAATAAGAAATCTCGGAAAAAAAACGACCCCAGCGCCACCTAAGTACTAATTCAAATAGCTTAAGTTACTCCTTAGAGCATAACCTATCTTCCAGTGAATGTCCCGTCAAAATCGGTGAATTCGTTTTCAAAATTCGTTTTTTTTTGGTATAAGTAGGTACCGTACCGTTTTCCTGAAAGCCACCTCAACCAAAGAGGCCGTTTGAAGAAACAAAAGAGACTATTTTAAGTTAATATCTTTATGATGTCTTATTTTTCTTAGCAGCTACCTGAGATGGTAACAAAGGCCTAAATGGCAAGTAATTTGCGAATAAAATGAAGACTCAATCACAATCATCCTCTTAAATGATTTAAGTTATGTCAACCTGAAAGTAATGGGGTTAGAGTTTTAAATAACTTTAATGGCCTTCATTGTCTCTGTTGAACTTCTTACTCAACTTTGCAATTAAACCAAATTAAAATTATTACATTACGCAGATCAGGTGCTGCGAGTAGCATCATTATTATTTACACCAATCTCTTTATAATCATCAAGGCTATTAATATTTCGCAAACCTACTCTCCAAAAGAAGCATATTTTTGGCTATTCACCTCTTTTTCACAGAAGGTGTATCTCCATAGAGGTTATGCCATTAACCATTGTACATACCATTTTTGTTGAATCCAAATTGTCACAATGTCATTATTTATCATTAGAAAGCAACTCTGGCTCAGACAGAAGGGACCCGAAGTGCGATAGCTTCTTCTTAGAAGATTTATAAAGATTTATAAATCACGGTAGTCTGCTTCAAGGGCAATTTACCATAATAATTTCACCTAAACACCATGACGGTGGGTTTTTTTTTTGGATTTTTTTTTCGAAAAGATGTTGCAAAGGTGGCACAAGTCTTGAAATTCAGTGCAATTGCGAGTGTGTGCACACGAATTGTCAAAAATCTTTTCAAAAATCCCCAAGCGGAACGATCCATCAGATACTTATGTAGCGCAAAGATAAGCTGGTAAATTACTGCAGCCAGTGATAGGCAAACAATAATTTTAGCTTTCTTGAGGCAAGTGGCACACTATGACCCCTGGTGTTGTTAGAAAAGAGTGCACCTTACAAACAACAGAACAATGACATAGTTTGAGATCTTGATAAAATTTTTAACATAATTTTTTGGTGGAATTAATTTTAGGTGGTGACAGAGCGTAATAATTGCGCCGCATGATACCTACTGTGAGTGTCCCATATGATGGTTGTATAATTTAATAAATATATAGTAATGAAGGTTTCTAATGGGTCATTTCCGCATTTTCACAACTTTATCTTTTATTGTTTTAGTTCTTTCAGCTAGTCCTGGGTAGTTGCTATAGAGATGAATCTAACCATAAGTTGAAGAATTTAAAAATGTGGGCATTTAAACCATTTCTATAGCTTTTTCGAAGTATTAAGTTGTGTTCGTAGATATTCTATCATAATTCATAACCCTTTTTACATTTAACGTCGTTTAATATTTTTTGACTTGTCACACCATAATGTTTAACTATGTCTTAGTTCTTGGATACCTAAGGAAGGGCGACCAAAATAGGATAGCCTTATGGTTTTCGAAAACAACTTTCATGCCTTTTTAAATATTAAATTGAAGTTTGTTATATTACTCAAAGCAAATAGCCGAGATCTTGTTTATTTTTTTACTATTTTTTTTTTTATAATTTACACGCGCGAAAGGGGTCTGTGTGTACCCTTAAAATGTTTAAACACCGCACGAGCATTAGGGAAATGAGGAGGGATAAAAGAGGAGATACCGATGCACATTAGTTTTAAAGTTCTGCATATCAAAATGGGAGAGAAAAACAGAGCCTGACAAAGCATTCCACATTCGTGTTGTGCGACTAAAGAAAGAATCTCTATACTTAACAGTACGTCCGAAGTTAGGCTCAAGGGTAAACTGATGGGCATTCCTAGCAGTTCGAGTATTACGGTTGAATCGTTTCAGGGGAGGAATGCAGCTGGCTATTTCGCTAGAGCATTGTTTGTAAAAATAACGATAACATAACAAAAGGCACGAAATATTTCGGCGGTGCTCAAGAGATGTAAACGTTTCTGTTATTGTTCGGTCGCCTATCATTTTCAAAGCTCTTTTTTGAATTCTATCTAGAAAACTGAAGTGGGTTATAGGAGCACCTGCCCAAATATGGGAATTATACTCGAGTTTCGGTCGAATATATGCTTTATATACTGTAGCCAGATCAGACGGGGTGAAGAACTTCTTGCATCTTCGAAGGAAACCTTAACACCTCGCAGCATTCTTTGCGATGTCAAATATGTGGTCATTCTTCAGAAGGTGGTCTGTAATGCACATACCGAGAACTGTGAGGTGTTCTGTTTCTTCAATGCAAGTGCCGCTCATGGATAGTGGCATTGGAGGTATGTTTTGCTTTAACGACAAAAGACAACATTGAGTTTTAGAAGCATTAAATTCTACGCGATTTCTTATTCCCCATTGTACAATGCTGTCAAGATCAGAATTTAATGAACTTATCATACGCTGCCGTTGCAGTTCAACATCCGAAGAACATGGATGTGAATCTGGAAACGAATATGAAAAGCTGAGAGTACTGTCGTCCGCAAAACAATTGATTGGATTAGTTGAATGGAAAATCGAAATTTCTTTATGTTCATCGAGCATTTTTTAAAACTTTTAATTGAACCTTATAAAGAGCACCTGTTCCTAATAAGATTCACACAGAGATTCAGCGACACAAAAATTCCTTAAAAACTTTCCTGCGAGTGTGCATATAAATCCCTGGGCTGACACGACTGGAGATCACCACATTCTTTAAAGAAAGAAAAAAGTAAGGCAAGCTCAACAAATCCTGGATGAAACAAATGCAACGGCACCTGCGTTTAGTTGGCCGTAGCTGCAGACATATGAAACAATACAACACTGGGAGGCCTGCCGGCGATTTCTAAGGTTGACCTAGCGAACCACATAAGTAGAGCCATATATAGAAGTGAGAGAGTTTCGGTCTTGGTCAAAATCATAACAATTGTCGATTAAGCTCAGTTCGTGATACCATGCATCACAACTCTGACATTTTCCTACATTCGATCTTCCTTACAGGCATGCCAATACTAACCTCCGGTCTCTCATTATTTTGTTTAGGTAAACTTCAGGATAACGATTGATTTTCATGCGTTGAAAACACAGCTAAAGCGGAATGTACCACCCTTACCACCATCCATAAATGGCACTTGCATTGTGAAAGCCGATTTTCTCGAAATTCTCGGTTTGTGTATAACCAACCACCTCTTGTGGAGCTATTTAATACATGCGATGTCACCAAAAGACAGTAGTTCTGTTTCGGTCGTATTATTAAATACGGAGATGTGTTCTTCAGTCGTACAAGTCGAATGTGGCCTGGTTCTATTTTCCCTTCTCAATATGGTGTGCCGAAGTTTAAAACCAATGTGCATAGGTATCTCTCTTTAAGCCCCCTCTTTTTCTAAGCTCGCCCTTTGTGCACCGTCATGAAGAGGGTAGCCCAAAACCCTTTAGCGTGTGTGAATTTAAAAAAAAAATAGTTCGGCCATCGAACTAGATGTTCTTAACCGAGTTTTGCTTTTGTCCTTAGGTCATCGCCATTGCAGTGTAACCTCGAATCAGCTTAATTAAAAATCCATCTGTCAAAACCATCTTCGTTGTGATAAAGTATATCGCCTCCCGATAGATCGCGAAATCAAGCATCATTACGCCTGGTTAGTAGTCGGATGGGGAACCGTCCGAAATCCAATTTCGTGCTGTTGACATGTGTTTTCTGTTAAGGACATGAAACATTTATTTTGTATATCTAAATCTATAAACAAAAATCTTTATCAGGCATCAAAATAAAACGAAGCAGTAATTAATCTAAGCTAATCAATAGTATAGGATAAAAAAATAAGTCGATGAAACTATATTTTATATTAAAAATAAAAAAAAAAATATATTGGAACATATTTTTATGTTCAATTACTTTGGCTACATACATCTTCTTAAATATCAAATTTTATTGTAATCCGTTAACCAGTTCTCGAGAAAGTCGAAGAAAATAAAAACGTTTCTATGGGAGGTGCCGTTTTAGCCCACCAACTTAATTTTTTACTTGCGATTATAGGTACTATAATCAAACATGACATTACGATGATAGAGAAACATATTTGAGTTACTGGCAAAATTCTGTCCGTCTGTCTATCTGTCTTTACGGATGTATTTTGGACTGCAGCCTAAAGTGTTGGGCCAATCGTCTTCAAATTTTGAACATAAGGTCATTTTGACATACTACATGGTAGGCTAAAACGGTACCTCCCATAGGACCCGTTTTTTTTCTTTGTGAGCAGTCTATATACAATGGGCTGTAGTCCAAAATACAAACGTACAGACATACAGACAGAATTTTGCCATCGTAATGTCATGTTTGATTGTTATCTGAAATTTTTTAATCTGCACGAATGCATAACCTATAATCGCAAGTAACAAGGAATGCCCATCAGTATACCCTTGAGCCCAACTTCGGACGTACCGTCAAGTACAGGGCTTCTTTCTTTAGCCGTACCACGTGAATGTGGAATGCCTTGCCAGACTCTGTTTTTCCCTCTCATTTTGACTTGCAGAACTTTAATAAATGTGCATCCTTTTGCATACTTCCCTATTTCCCTAACGCCCTCGCTGTGTTTATTCAACATTTTAAGGGTAGTCAAAATCCCTTTAGTGCGGGCCAATTACAAATCGCATGTAAAAAAAACACCGTGGCTTTTTGATTTTGTGGTTTTTGCTGTATTGGGCTTTGTTTTTAGCTCGAGCCTAGTTTGTTTTATTACCTACTTAATTTAAAACCTACCTCCATATATAATGAGTTAGATTTACCGCTTCTAATGAAAATGAATGTTTTAAGTACATAACAACATTACAACACATGTAACTATCATTCTAAATATCCTTTCGGAATACCTCTAAACCAAAGAATCAGTCATAAACAATCCTCCTACCCATTAAATCTAATTAATCATAAGGTCCAATTTCCGGCAACGTTTTGGTCGTAAAAACTAGGCCATTGTTATGAAGATCAAAGTAGATAGTATATTTCAAATTTGTTTGTTTGTCATAAACTCCGCCCTCAAACCGAAGTCATGTAAACAAATCCATAAAAAGGTCAGCATAGTTAAAGGACACAGGTATAAAAACAAGGACATTCCTATCTTCAAAACAAATCAATAAAGGCCATCATCCTATTCATAAATTCAACCAGAGACACGTTTTTACGATGTGCCTTATTATACTCGTGTTGAATAGAATGAAATAGAAATAGAAAGAAAAAAGAATACTTTTGGGAATGTAAAATTTAAATTGATATGAATTTGTGTTGCATGTTGTAAGGCCTGGTCTGATGAACATTATTGAGCTGTTTGTTTGATTGTTTTCTCTTCGTGTTATAATTTCTATGAGATTTAAGTTGTTTTCTTTTTTAGTCATTAAGAGTAATTTTCGAAGTTCGAAAAGAATTTATGAAACAAAAATTGAAGAGCAAAATTAAAAAGAGAAGACCTCTTTCATTTATTTAGGACATTTTGGGACAATTTGCTCTTTTTAAAATTAAACTTACTCTTCCATCTCTTTTAACTGATACTCTTTACTTTATAACTCTGTTTTGTTTCTGATTTCGAAAGATTTTTCTATTTTAAAGAGTCTTTCGAAGTACGGCTTTGCTTTTGTATTGCTTGTGTAAATAAACAGAGAGTAGAGGAATTTTAATAATTTATTTTATGCTTCATGCATTTTGCCGACAGTTGTTCGAAGTTGATTAATGTTGAGTTTGAAGTTCGAAGTTGAGAGGTTTCTGCAATTTGACACATCATAAAAAAAAAAAAAAAAATTTGAACATCTGCTTATTTATTTATGGCCGAACAATATTGATTGGCATGTGCTGTCGGCTTGTGATAACTACACCTGATCGGCCTTTTTTATTCAAAAGGAATAAAAACTTCTTGATTCTTAATTGAAAAGTTAATTAATCCTTTATTGAATTTTTTGTTTAGATAAACAGTCTTTTTTAGGTGAATTATGTAGGTATATGTATGTAGCTCTCACTTGTTTTTTTGTCATTGCTTTGCTTATCAAACTCAAATGACAGCTGCTGACAAAAATTGACACCTGAGACCTGATCAATGGTCAGAGAGGGATTTGGTCGATTGTCAAAATAATCTGGTTGAAGACAGGTCAAGGGCAAGAGCAAGATTAAAATTTATTTGAAAAGTTTGATAACTCAGTGGTGCGTGAGCTGTGGCGTCGGTCAATTTTCTGTTAACTTTTTTTGAGTGGTTTACCAATTTACCTATCTACCTATGTACGTGTTCGTAAAATAAAAGTTATTTAATGCATTTCGCGTTTTAAGCCTTTAAAATGATTTCTTGAAGTGTGAAACATAAATCGCTAAGAGCTTAATGGACTTATTAGTTTGATGAGTAAGTTTTTGTTTTTATTTGTTTACCCACATAACCTAGTTATTGTAATCTGCTTATCTTCCTTATTAATTATTTTATGAGTAAAATATGTTTTTGCTTAAAAAACAATAAAAAACAATACTACAAAAAAATAATTTTATTTTTGGACAAGGACAAGGAATTAGGTATTTTAATTTAGTCAAAACCTGTCGAAATTATTGAAAATTGTTTAAACAAACACAAAATACAGTACAAGGAATAGTGACATCGTGACAGAATGATTGCCACTCTCAGTTGCGAAATCAGGGTCGAGTTTTAGGAAGGAGCCTCTTTTTAATTCTACCTTTTTTCGACTCCATTAATAATTTAGCATCCCTGTTGATAAAATTATTGAATATTCGATGAATATCTATTAAATAATGAAAAAAAGCATTGAGCATTCTTATGTTCAAGAAATATGTATACATATTTATAAGACACGAATTATCCTAACTAAAATTAAATAAATAAATTGTCTTAGCATATAGCTTATAATAATGAAGTAGAAGAATTAATATCATTGTTCCATCGATTTTAATTCAGCGTTGCTTTTAGTCTTTAGTCATCTAGCATCTACAACTTCGGCAAAATAAATATTTGGATTTGGCTGATTTTGGTGTCAAATTGTTTCTTCTTCTTATTTGTGCTGATGATGACGGTCCCAGCTGGGACCAGAACTATCAACACTGCAAGGTCCTATTTTATCCTACTTATATCATCAATGTGAATGTTTGTATATTTGGAAATTTAGGTAGATGAATCAGGCTACTTTTTATTCCCGAAAATGAATGGTTCCTGTGGGAGAGGCGTAAATGTGAGAAGATGTATGGCTCGATCGAAGTTTGTTTGTTATGCTACCATACCTCAACGACTGTACGAATTTGTGAAGTTAATTAATAAACACATTTTTTTTTAGATATTGGCCTTAGGACATTTTCGATAAACTTGTTTACCTATTTCTAATAAAATTCATATTGAAAACGATGTAGATAGCCCGTATAAATAAATTATTTTCGATTACAAGGTTTTAGATTTCTTATAATTTTCCTTGAATTTGGGTTGTTGATTTGTATTCCTGATTTTTTGAATTATCGAAAAAAAATTGTTTGAAAAAAATCATTTCTTAGATATCTTTTAGGATTTTGAAATAAAATGTCTTTATGTATATACGACATTACATTACATATACAAACTTACTTATTAACATATTTTGAAAAAAATAAATTCGCTGAGGTTTCAACACTATTTTATCTACGTTTTTATTCGAACAATCAAATTTCAGAAAACCGAATAAGAAATACTTATTTAATATTCTCTCAGTTTTTCGGTCATAAGTGAATTAAACTACTGACTTGTAATATTGATTTGCACATTTTTCAAAACTCGTCGAGTTAAGGCGATGTGCGAAGGCAAAACTTAAAAAAAAATCTAGTAAAACAATGAACTCTGAATTAAAGTACACCTGTTTCTCTTCTTATGTTTCCTTTTTCATTGTGTACAAATAATTGATTTGTATTAATATCAATTTCTTTTCATTCGCTCACATAAAATATCCCAAATTACAATATTGCATTAATTTATAACATTAATTATCTTAAAATGTATTGACAACTTAAATAATAAACTAAACTAAGAACTAGGGGGCCCTAACCCCCTAATATAGTTGGTCCATCTTGTGAAGTGTTTGGTATTCGTTCGAATAATCTTGAACGAATTCTAAAGAAAAACTTGAATAAATCGGTGTGCAGAAGAAATTATTTTTTTTTCAATTCAAAACAAGCGTTTGAGCTTTGACTTGCAGTTGTTTCAAAATTTTGTCTGGCAGAAGTAATATCATCGATCTTTGAATTTTCTTTAAGATTTAGAAAATGCATTATTTTATTTTAAATTGATTGCAATAAATTCCGTATATCCATACTAGTTTGAGCACTTGCTTGTAGATAAGTAGTTTATTTAGATTTTTTTTATAATTAACGCGCTTACAAGGGACAATTTATATCTCTTTTAATGTATGTAAGTAGTTAAGTACACTGCGCGAGAATTAAGATAATAGGGAGGGAAGGACAGAAGGTGGCGATTAATATCTCGCCGGGGAAACTATTTCAAATTCGTGTTGTTCGGATAAAAAAGAATCCCTATATTTCACGGTAAGTCCAAAATTGGACTCTAGGGTGAACTGATGAGCATTCCTTGCGAGACGAGTATTACGTAAGAAACTTTTAAGGGGAGGAACGCAGCTGGCTACTACAAGTGAACATTTTTTTTATAAAAGAACCCACAAAGTAAGGAAAGACATGAAACATTGCGTCGGTGTTTGAGAAAGGCAATTGTTTGAGCGGCAGTTCTATTTCCTATCAATCTTAACGCTCGATTTTGTATTCTATCAAACAGGTGAAGCGATGTTTGTGAAGCACCTGCCCAGAGGTGGGAGTTATACTCGAGATTAGGGCGTAAAAACGCTTTATAAATTGTAGCCAAATCAGATGGGGAAAAATACTTCTAGCAGCAATTTTATCGATCTCAAATATATGGTCGTTCCAACGGAGGTCGTCATTGACAAACATGCCGAGTACTGAGAGCTTTACGGTTTCTTTGATGGAAGTGCCATTCATGGACAATGGCATTGGGAGTATGTTTAGCTTTAACGACAAAAGACAGCACTGAGTTTTCGAAGCACACGTTTTCTATTGCCCCATTTGACAATGGTGTATAAATCGGAGTTAAATGAGCTTGACATAAAGTACCATTGCAATTGTACGCCCGAAGGCGAAGGACGTGAATTATCGAACTGATATGAAAGCTGCGGTTTGAGTCGTCAGCAAAACAGTTAAGTGAATTAGAAGTAACAGACAGAAGATCATTTATTATAAAGAGGAAAAGAGTCGGAGAAAGAACGGAGCCCTGGAGCACACCAGCATTTATTTTGTGGGAATCAGACTTGAATCCGTCCAATACAACATGTATTGAACAGTCCAGAAGATAGCTTCTAATCCAACGAACAAGAGTATTATCGATCCCAAAAGCACGCATTTTCGATAAGAGAGCTTCATGCCAAACTCTATCAAATGCATTGGAGATATCAAGAGCAATAATCTTACTTTCACCAAAGCGATGTAAAGATTTGTTCCACTGTTCGGTGAGATATGCCATCAGATCACCAGTGGAACGGTTGCTACGGAAGCCATACTGGCAGTAATGGAAAAGCTTTCGATCATCGAGATATTTCTTAAGCTGACGTCTTATCAGCGTTTCCATGACCTTTGAAAGAAGGGATGTTAGTTCTATGGGTCGGTAGAAGGAGGGGAAGGATGGGTCACCTTTCTTAGGGACAGGCTGGACAAATGCTGTTTTCCATCTTCTAGGAAAGGTCCCAGAAGAGTAGGAGCGATGGAAAAGCTTTGGCAGTGGCTTTGCCACTGTGGAAGAACTCCTTTTCAAAATAATGGGGGGTATAATATCCGGGCCAGTGGATTGTGGTATTCTCAGTTATCTCAATTATGTATCGACGACTTCATCTCTTTTCTCTTTCAAGCAAGGGTCAACTGTTTTAGCTAAGCATCAAGAGTAATGGCTGATAATTAGATAGGCAGATTGTTAACGTTCAAGCCATTTCCTTATCCAGTGTGTTATTGTTAGAAGCGTTTTCTGTAGCTTTTCGGCTGCTCTTTCGATTATGCCGGATGTTGTAAGTAAAGCCAAATAATTAGCAAATGGGGCTATCATGATGTTTTCTTCTTAAGGTTTATCTCAAGTATGAAGAACGAACAATAGTGGGCCATCATCAGCATTTAATCCTTTAAATTCCGTATTCCGTTCCTTGTTTAATTTAAAAAATAAATATTATTCCAGAAAGTTTATACCTATACTTGTTTTTTTTTTCAAAAACTTTTAATTTAAATCTTAAGACTTGTTTCCAGTGGACCATGAATTTCAAGTAGTACAAACTGGGTGGTTGCTTAAGTCCAACAGAACCTATTAGTCTGCCAAGGCTATTCAAATTAAGAATCCTTGCCATGCAAATTGTGCCTCTACTATACAGAACTATGGTCTTACCAGAACTTATACAGATCCGACACTTCATTGCTTACTAAAAAGATCTCTGACTCATTAACACTTTTAATAGAAAATTAAAATGAACTTCGGATCGAACCCCAGTTGTTGCATTAATGAAGACGAAATTTTGCACTAAATGTTAAAACTTGACAGATTTTCCAAAATGGAAATTAAGATACATTTGCAATCATTGCACGCGTTTTCAAAGGTGTATGTGACCAGAGCGTGCGCTTCTTCTCCCAGTCTTTCCCCCGTGAGCTCATCAGCAGAGATACTACGCTAATTCTTTATCCAAAAATTGACATCCAATTCCACTTACGGTTCACCGAAATCGAGATCTGGCATTCGACATCCCTCCAAATTTGAAACAGTCTTGTAAGTTCTCGTTCGCAAAAATCAGCCGTCGACGCCACAACGTGATGTTTTGATTCTTTGATGTCGAACATCTTCAAAAACTCTATAGCTTTCGAACGATCTGAATTCCAGCTTCCTTAAAAACTAGTAAACCAATCCTGTTAGGATTCAGTAGTTTCTCCTTTACGAAAGGATTCTATTACTTCCCTTGAAGTGGCTTTCCTCGTCAACTAGAATTAGACCCACAACTTAATGTTCTCTCTCTTAGCCGAAGACGTAACATAAATCGGTTCACCATACACACTGATTAAAACGTTGGTCTGACTTCAACTTTTCACACTTCATCGTTTCCACGGGAAACACCGAGAAAGTAGAGAGAGAATCATCTCTCGGACTAAGAGTCAGTCCATTAATCTAAGCTCAGCGAGTGCTTTCGAGGTCCTCGTTCCCACCCTAGTCACCCTTTGATGATACCAAGACAGTAGTTAAGATTCATCTGAAAGCTGACGAAGTCTATCTTGGTTTTCTATATGAACCACAACCACTGTGTCAAAAAATTTCAAGAAATCAAGGACAAGTAAAAACTTGTTTTTCTGTAGGTTTTTGGCGAATTTGGTTTTTGCTACATATTTTTCTCGAGTTATATCTCGACTGAAGGAAATGAACAAAAGCGAAACAATGGCACTTCCTTGTGACGCACCAGCATTTATTTCATTAAACTCGAAATACTTACTCAGGTGCAGATTTAACTCTAAACCTAAATGCCATAATCCTCAATCCGCACTATATTTTTTCAAGAATGATAGTCTCTGTGTAAATGTTTTTAAATCAGCTTAAAGTCAACAAACAAGTGGCAATCTTATTCCACTAATGCTAAGGGCTTAGGTGATGTGATTATTTCTAAATATGGCTCTCAAAATCCCATCATGTTGAGGCTCCCAGAAAAGTAATTTTGAATGTGCTGCTAGTGTCCAACTATTAATGCTAAAGAGCTTCCAGATGCGCCTTTCAGCGATTGAATACTTAAGGTCTGCACAACTTATGCCTTACACATTATTGTCATCCCAGCAGTGTTCTTACTTACACTTTAAAACTAATTGGATTGTTATGGCTTTTTAAGGACACCTCCATTTGCTTTTCAAAAAATGAACTTTTTTCTTCCATCTGTTACAACCTACTTAATTTTCAAAACCTCTCAATCTTCAATATCTAGAATAAGAAGCATGTAATTCCATAAAAGTAGTGCATTATTAGAAAAAGAGAATCCTTCCGGAAAATTACATTTTCCATTACATTGCCATTAGCAGCCATTTCCATGTCTTCCTATTCAAATAACAACCCAGAAACTAGGCCGTCCATAAGAGGAACCTAGCTATCCTGCTGCCAAAAGCCTCAATATAACAACCACAATCTTAATAATAACAAGCCATGCATTTGTTTCCTCTCTGTTTGGCAAGTAACCAACTTTCGGCATGCCACCTGTTTAATATCAACAGCCACCTTGATCTTAGCCAATAAAACTACTGCCGCCATGTGCTCCATGATTACAAATATTAACAAGAAGCTAGGAGGAAGTGGGCGGTGATTGTTTGCCAGCCCAGCCGGACTAAAGCCCCCAACTGGTGGTCTCATCAGTTTATTATTCATAATGACCCAAATAGAAGGACTATAGAGAAGGCCTTAAGGATGTTGCGGTAATCGCTTGGCTCCCCGCCATACCTACCACCCCACCTCCAGATAGAAACAGCTATCAACTTAATCAAACTAATTTAAGCTCTCCCCGCTTGCAAAACATGTTCACATAGCATTCCCGAACGTTGTGAGCCTACATCCAGGATCATCCGTTTCTATGTCAACTTGTACCATCTCCTAATGAGATTTCCATAAGCATTCACATAGTGTGGAGGGGGGGGGGGGGGCGAAGCGCACATAAGGACATGCAGATATGCGGATGTTGCTGGGCCGACAAGTTGAAGAAAATAAAATGAAGCCAACCGAAAGGGAAAAAATGGCAAAAACACATCCTTTGCATTTTAATGTTGTTGGCAATCCGTTTATGGCGGCTCAACCCGGCCGAGCGGCTCGGAAAGGAGGAAATAATTATTATGGGAGTAGTGGCGAGAGGGGTTGTTGATATTCCTTGGATGAAGTTTGCTATGTAAACGGAAGCTGTTATCCTGTCAATTATGTGCAAATAGAGTGTATCTATAATATTTTCAAAGTGTGTGTGAGTTAGTGGACTTTTTCGAAATGTTTTTTTGTTTTTTATATTATTTCTGAGAAAGTTATTATTTTTATTTGCTAGTTCGTTTCAATGGGATTGGAGATGTATTCAACTGCATTATGAAGGACCCGTATAATGTGGTTTCACACAGGATGAGCAATTCCCAGTTCTGTGTGGCTGTGTATGACATTATGTGAATGAAAGTTTTTTTCTGTTTCGAATGTTTTCTTTTAATTAAAAGACGCTTAAAGAATCATACTCTTCGTTAGGCTTTTATTCGGTTAGAAGATTTGATTATTATTTTGTATTCAATTAAAACTTATTTAATTGCTATCCTCTGAATCCTTGAAATAGTAACTTAAATTAATTTGTTAGCAGAACATTAAACATTATTCGAAGTTGTTTTTGGTTTTGTTGGGACTTTTTTTTGGGATACAATTAAATTAAAGTAAAGTTTTAATGAAAAAACTTCTTTATTTTGCAAGTTATAAGTAGCTTGCAGTTGTTCTTTCACAAATTTTGAAAAAATTGCAGTTTCACTAAATTTAAAAAAAAAAATTTAATTATTTTGATATAAGCTAAGATTTTTGAATAAACAGTTTCCTAGGCATTAATTTCTAATAACTACTCCTATCCACGAGGAAGTATCCACAAGCACAATCGAAGTGAAGGCGAGATGAGATGCCCTCAAGCCTCATAGTTCTGGAACAAATGGGGGCCTAGATTGCTCATGATTTTCATCTTCAAACTAATCGGCGGTGATCAATTGCTTAAGAAGTACTTTCCATCTACGATCACATACCAGCGGATATGGTTCTGTCGTTTGCAATAAATAAGAATCAGATGCCCCGCAGGATTCACTAAAGAGTTCCCGATCAAAGTTAGTATATGCAACAAGGAAGCATCCTGTGTCCTTTACTCTGTTTTTAATTGATAAGGACTTTCTGCAAAAGAATAAAGAGACGACTCATAAAATGTATTAATTATTTTTTGCTGATGAAGTGATGTAGGATGTAGGCTCCTTGCAACGAGCAATTAATGCATTTGTGGGTTCAGGTGGAAAACAGATATTGTATTAGCGAATAAAAATAGAAACCAATTTTTTAATCCACACAGAGTGGGAAGTGTAATTATCTTGGATTTAGATTAATACCAAAGTATCTTACGATGATGATATTAAGCATCGCTTGAGTAAAGGATGGATGAAGTGCCGGGTAAACTTTGCAATTTTTTGTGAGTGAAAATGGGGTCTGGTGTTCTCCCTTCTTTTACAAACGTTTCAAAGTGTTGGATGAGATATATAGAACGTGTTAAAGTAAATTGACGGCTTCGAATGACAGGAGAATTGACAAAGTGTGTAAACGACTATGAAGTAAGAAAATTCCAGGAAGTCTCAACACTAAAAATACCATTTTAGGCAAATTACAGTTTCGCTAATTAGTCGCAGATTCAATTGGATATAATTGAGGATGTCTCTTTCCACCAGGGTAAATAAGGTGCTTTGTAGCTTTGCCAACTGGAGATACTTCTTTCTGAAAAAAAATCCAATAAAGTTTAGAAGTTTAATGGATTTATTTATTGATGGGCTTACTGAGAACATTCCAGACTTTACCCCTGTTTCCGTTCTATAATCGTCCGTATTGATTGAGACATGATTTTCGTTTGTGAACCAGTTTTCCATCCAGCATTCTCTTTTTGGAATATCTGTAAGTGCCACCGGGTTAAACTCTGAGTACGGTAAAATATAGTCGGTTTGAGTTTAGATATTAATGAAGTTCACTACAATTTTATGGTCTTAGTTGCCATTATTTTACTTGTCACTTTGCCTTACTCCTAAAGAACTTTTAGTCGCCAGCTTCTTTGTAGATTGGGAATAGTGTCATAATATAGTCTTTTAAAGTTAGTCACGATTTTGAGATTAATTAATCTTGTCTAGGCATAGCCACCGAACAAAGAATTCATACAACAGTATTGGGCTTATGATGGCTACGTGCATCCAATGAATTGTTTTTTTTTGTTTAAAACCATATATATTACCAAACATTATACTGGAAATAAAGAAAGCTATTGAAGCTTCACTTCTCCTTAATGTTTTCTCTCTAGTTTAGTTTACGATCCATTGGTATCCTCAGATATTAAGCTGGACCAGTGATCCGGAGATGGAGTAATGTTCCAATAATTGTAGAAGTACACTCCGTACTTGATTAGGAACAGTCAATTTTTTGTTTTAATTTTACGATATTTTTCAAACTCTTCGCTAATCTGGGAAAAACTAATGAATGCAGGATGTATTATGTTTATATTGTAAACAAAAAATTGGGATTAAGTTGATAACTAGAACTTTTATGACGCTTTTTCTAAGCTAACTTCACATGTTTTCCATGATGTTCAGGTCGGGTGAATATAACGGCCATGCAAGTAGTTTTCCATTTTGGTTTTGAATCTAGGCTTTTGTTGTCCAAATATCTCCGAAAAGTGCGGAAAAGCTCTTTCCAGTATCGTCATGAACTTTGGAAGTCTAGCTTCACAGTTTCTTAATAGCTTATTGCTCCCCACACCTCCTTTGCTGTGCCGCCTTTGAAGAGGTATTTCTTCTTTTCTCAAATCGTGGAAATAACTGCTGTTTCCATCAGGTCCATGCAAATTAATTTTTTTTTCACCAGAAAAGATAACGGTAGCCACTTCTCGATTGACAAGCAGTCAATGAAGCCAAAACCAAGTACCTGCTTCCTTTTAACATAAGGGACACACAGCATCGGTGGATTCGACAAAACATAACAATAGACAGGTACAACTTTGAGGTAGTTAGGGACTTTGTTTACATCGGATCCGTTATAACATCTGACATCAAGTTCTCGTCAGAAATAAAGCGAAGAATTACTCTTTTCAATCGCTGTTTCATGGGCTAGGAAGGCAATTGAGTAGTAAAGCTCTCTCTGGAAAGACAAAGGAGGCTCTTGATAAGACCTTCATTATCCCAGTCCTGCTCTATGGCACCGAGGCATAGACTCTATTAAAAGCAGATGAAGATATTCTAAGTCGTTTCGAGCGTAAGATTCTTCGTAAGATTTTCGGCCCTACCTGCGTTAACGGGTATTGGAAGAGAAGGTTCAACCAAGAACTATACGAGCTGTTCAGCGACATTGACCTGGTCAGAAAAATGCGTTTAAGATGAGAATTGACAACAATGCTCCGACTCGCAGGATCTTCGATTCCATCCCAGAGGGTAGACGCAGTCAAGGAAGACCTCGCCTTAGGTGGCGCGCTCAATTGGATGACGATCTCAACCAACTTGGAGTGCGAAACTGGAGGCAGCTAGCCAAAGATAGAGCTGGCTTATTAAATTTTTCGGTTTTTGTTGTGGTTATTTACAAAATTCTTTTTGGTCGCTTCTCTTCTAAAATCGAAATGGAGTCCTTTCGTCACACAAATTACGCATTACCTTTTAAAAAGCTGGCGTTGTCAGAACCTCAGCACTTCAGCCCAGGTTGATTGATGGTTCCGCTCAGTTCTCGATATCAAAGGTGTCTTCACAACAACATGAACCCAAAATTTTCATTTTATTTATTTATTTCAAAGAAGTATAAACATTACAATGATACAACAAGATTTGAATCTTTTAAAGTATCAGAGACTTAAATTACAAACTACTATAATAATTAAATTAAATAAAAAAAAAAAATTAATTAATAATTTAAATTAATAAAAAAAAAAATTGAAAAAAAGAAACAAAAAACGAAAAGATAAGCACAATTGAAAAGTGTAAAAATAGTTTCCTCTTAAAAGCGACTGATGTGGTGGTGGTTCGTTGCAATTCATGTGGAAGTCTATTCCACAAACGAATTGCAAAAACATAAAATGAACGTTCGGCAGTACTGTGCAAAAAGCGCGGCAGAATTAATTTCAGTCCTCTAATCGACTGGGCAAATACAAGCTTTTCACTAAGATAACTAGGACACCTATTGTGAATGACATTATGGAATTTCAGAATCATCAAGACTAATCCCAAATAGTGAGTTACGCAAATGTGATACACTGTTGTACCTTGGTATGGAATTGATAAATCGGATGCAGTCGTTAAAAGCTACATTTAGTTTGCGCTTACACTCACAGTCCAACACAGGGTACACAGAACTATTAAAGCTGAAATATGATAAGATGAGCGTTTAAACCAGGTGTTTTTTCATTCTGGGTGAAAGTAAAGCTGATGAAGATCTTAGTGAACGAAGTCCATAGTAAATTTTTCTAACAACATCACTGATGGCATTACAGCAGGTAAGATTACTATTGATGTAAAATCCTAGGTATTTAACTTGACTCACATAAACAATAACTTCATTATCAAGAACAACAGTGGGAAATTCTGTAGGGTTAAGTTGGGATCTAGAGCATAACATTGCAACTGACTTGGCAGGATTAAGTTTCATACCATTATCAACTGATCAAGTAAGAATATGTTAAACGTGCTATACAGTCCTCCGTCAAACCAATTGTACGAGAAATGTAGAGTGACACATCATCAGCATATAAATGAATTTGGCAACTGCGAGTTGTGTCGGGAAGGTCATTTATGAATAGTGAAAATAATAAGGGACCCAACACTGAGCCTTGAGGAAGTCCCTTATATGTTACGAGAGGATCTGATGTGCCAACCTCAGTTTTAACTCGTTGAGCTCGATCTTTCAGATAACTCCACAAAAATGAAATTGAAAATTGAAATGCCTTTTCAACTTTGATAGAAGTACTGAATGTATGATGCTGTCAAAGGCCTTAGAGAAATCTAATAGAACTAAAACGGCAAACTAGTCCGAATCCAAAGCCAGATGTCAGATGTAACTCTGAAAACTGCAGATTCACAGCTGTGGTTGCAACGAAAACCCGATTGCCATTTAGAAAGCTTGTCATTAGCAGTCAAAAAGATATGAATTTGTTCATGTAACACATTTTCAAATACTTTACTCAAAAATCATAAATTACTTATAGGTCTGAAATCAGAAGGGTCCGTAGGGTTTGCTCTTTTGGGAACTGATAAAATGATGGCGTTTTTCCAAACAACGGGAAACTCGCAGCTGTAAATACAATAATTTAAGATGTGAAGGAGGTAATTCAGTACTAAGGGGAGGAGAAGTTTCTCAAATTTCGGCGAAATGTCATCAGTACCAACAGAACCAGATTTGATCGACCGGATAGCACTAAATATCTCATTACTACCTAAACAATTAAACGAAAAAGAGTTTTCGCAATCAGGCATCACAAGAATATCCCTCGGGTATTGAAGATTGGATCCATGCTGGACCAGTATGTTGGACATGACTTCAGGATGAAACGGACAATTGATTCGATTTTTATCTTCTTTGACAACCATTTTTTTTTAGATTTTTCCACAAATCTTTAGAATTGAGATTTAAATTAAGTTTTTCCATTAAATATTCACGCTTGGCATTACGAATCAGAGAGGTTACCCTCTTTTGTTACGGATTCCTTTTAAATTTTCTATAAAAGTACTCCCGTTCAATAATGAAAAGCTTTATATTATGGCTGTACCATGGGCATCTTTTTGGTTTCAATTGTTTAGTAACCAAAGGTACATAGGTTTCATAAAGCTGAGTCAATTAGTTGTTAAACAGTGCAACCTTAACGTATACGTTTGGTAAGTTATAAATCGCATTCCACTCTGATATATTCGCAATGACATTCTCATAATTAAATTCACGATACGACCTAAAGCTTATAGTCCTGCTGCTATTTGTTCTCTCAACATCAAACTGAAATGAGCAAAAGATAAAGTCATGGATAAAGTCCGAGGTTGGCCTTATTTGATCATTTCCAAGTATTCTACTACTCGAACTAGTTAAAAACATATCTATTAGCGATGAGTTTATTTCAGACTTAAAACAAGTTGGCCAAGAAGTATTTACAACTGAAAGACAATTATTAGGATGCTATATGCCTTAGCTACGGCCTTGATGCCGGCTCGGCTAAGCTTATAATTTGACTAAAATCCTGTTGACAATCAGTAACAAAAACAGTCGAAATAAAAACCCTCCTTGGGGTATTCCCCTATACGTTCTGTGCATTAGTTTCTTACTCCTTCACTATTCTTGTTTATAACGGGTGATTTTTTTGAGGTAAGGATTTTCATGCATTAGTATTTGACAGATCACGCGGGATTTCAGACATGGTGTCAAAGAGAAAGATGCTCAGTATGCTTTGACATTTCATCATGAATAGACTTACTAACGAGCAACGCTTGCAAATCATTGAATTTTATTACCAAAATCAGTGTTCGGTTCGAAATGTGTTTCGCGCTTTACGTCCGATTTATGGTCTACATAATCGACCAAGTGAGCAAACAATTAATGCGATTGTGACCAAGTTTCGCACTCAGTTTACTTTATTGGACATTAAACCAACCACACGAATGCGTACAGTGCGTACAGAAGAGAATATTGCGTCTGTTTCTGAGAGTGTTGCTGAAGACCGTGAAATGTCGATTCGTCGCCGTTCGCAGCAATTGGGTTTGTGTCTTGATCTTGGTGTAAAACCGTATAAAATACAGCTCGTGTAAGAACTGAAGCCGAACGATCTGCCACAACGTCGAATTTTCAGTGAATGGGCCCTAGAAAAGTTGGCAGAAAATCCGCTTTTTTATCGACAAATTTTGTTCAGCGATGAGGCTCATTTCTGGTTGAATGGCTACGTAAATAAGCAAAATTGCCGCATTTGGAGTGAAGAGCAACCAGAAGCCGTTCAAGAACTGCCCATGCATCCCGAAAAATGCACTGTTTGATGTGGTTTGTACGCTGGTGGAATCATTGGACCGTATTTTTTCAAAGATGCTGTTGGACGCAACGTTACGGTGAATGGCGATCGCTATCGTTCGATGCTAACAAACTTTTTGTTGCCAGAACTGAACTTGGTTGACATGTGGTTTCAACAAGATGGCGCTACATGCCACACAGCTCGCGATTCTATGGCCATTTTGAGGGAAAACTTCGGAGAACAATTCATCTCAAGAAATGATTATTTTTGTGGGGCTACGTCAAGTCTAAAGTCTACAGAAATAAGCCAGCAACTATTCCAGCTTTGGAAGACAACATTTCCGAAGAAATTCGGGCTATTCCGGCCGAAATGCTCGAAAAAGTTGCCCAAAATTAGACTTTCCGAATGGACCACCTAAGACGCAGCCGCGGTCAACATTTAAATGAAATTATCTTCAAAAAATAAATGTCATGGACCAATCTAACGTTTCAAATAAAGAACCGATGAGATTTTGCAAATTTTATGCGTTTTTTTTTAAAAAAAAGTTCTCAAGCTCTTAAAAAATCACCCGTTATATAGCATATAGTCTATACACTTCGAAAGTATTAAATTGATGTTGACGAAGTCAGGGTCTTTCGAATCGCATTGTTCTCTACTTTACTTTATAGTGATTTTCCAATGACTGAAACGTTTTATTGATATAATTAAAGATTCTAGAATTCTACCTTGAGAACAGACTATTCCAAGTTTATATTGACTGACGGTGCAGGAAAAAAAGAGAAAGGGTTCCGCAAAAAATGTTCTCGGTTCAGTAAAATTATTTTTAAGTAGAAAAGCAGTTATAGTTATGTAAGCTGGTTTAAAGAAGATATTTTAACTGCCCACCAAAAAAATAAACTCCTAAGACCTAACTAACAAAATGGTAATAAACCTTTCGTTTTTTTCATTCTTCAAAGATTTGGAACCTTTAAAGTAAAATTATTGCTTTTATGACCCGCAATCATTTAACAAACACAATTTGCATACGCATTTCAATTATTTCCAACAATCTACTACTAATTTATTTATCTTTTCAATTTCTAACCCGAAACCACATAAAATCTATTAAGTAATTTGTTAACGAATTAAAATTCGCTTTTTTTTTTTTGTTAGCTTCTTTATTCGTTAACCGACCAGAGGCCAAAAGTTAACGAACCATGTTAAAAAAAAAAATAAAATTACAATAAAACTTAAATTAAAATGAAAAACTATTTTCAGTACCTACAAACAGCTCATAGAAAACCTTGAAAGCTAAGAGCATCATTTAGTGGGCTTTTTATGTCTTATCTGGACAAATATGTGTGGAGTTATTTGAATTCTCCACCAACAATGGATATGATTTATTAATTCTTTTTTTTTTTTTAATAAAGAAGATTGTTTTGGCGCCCACATTAAAAAAATTGCTTTGAAGACCTCAAAAATCGCTCGACCGACTATAATCGGAAATCATGTCGTAAACGGGCATCAATCAAGTGGTCAGCAAGCTCCTATTGTCCATCACGGTCGTGTGGAGAAATTTCATATCTTATTCTTAATTAAATATCTTTCCTGCTGACCTCTCTCTCGTTGCAGAAACGAATTGAAAAATGCTCTGGTGCATTCCACTTGCACAATTATGGATGCAAATGGGGGTAACATCAACCGCATTGTTCGTTGCACTTTTTATTTTTATTTCTGCTAAGGAGTTCTAAATAAATTAGTTTTTCTAAGGCTTTTTATAAAGAGCAACGTTTAAGTGTTCTGCAAAAAAAAAATGGAGCATGGAAGGAAAGCAGAGAAGAGAAATGATAGCTTTAAGGAGGAATTAATGGGTTGGAGTCCTGGCAGTAGTTAAGGAAAAGAAGTTGATTTGTTTCTTCGGAAGCAGGACAATGTAGTTATTTGCTTAAGTCAGGACCTGGTTAGTTAAGGGTGAATAATTTGTTGTAGATGCAAGTGGATAGAGATATAGATGTGTGTAGTATCAGGTGTACTGGTAGTTTGTTGGGTAAATAATTAATTGCAATTGACTTGCTGAATCTATGCACTGGGCTAGGATTGGAAGAGATAAACTAAGCGTGATACATCTTCACCATTTATTTACTGGAATTGCACAATCTTTTATTGAAGATAAATTAAACGATTTATTATTAATTTTAATTTAAGAAAATTACAACATTTAAGCTTCAAAACTGGTAATAAGGTTCTTGAATAATTGTTTATAAAGAAAAACTTAAGAAACTTATCTCTGCGGTATTGTGAGTTCGAATATCAGTTGGGTTGCAATTTTTCAAACTTCTAGTGCAAGTTAGACGTCGTCCGTGGGTTTAAAGTAAGGAAATAGTCACCTTATTCTCTATCTACTGCGCCGAAAAAAATCTTTCCTATCTTTGTAATCCTTCTAACTAGTGTCTGCAGCATCCAGTTACGTTCTAAAAGGCAATGTTCCTTACAGACACATAGTTAAATATTAATATTATTATTATTATTATTATATTTATACACTCAAATAACAGTTCAATAACTTCGCTCTGCTTTGAAGGCAATTAAATTAATTTATCTTTATTGAGGTATCCGTTTCAAAAAAGTAACATTTAGAGATTTAATTTTTAATTCTTTAGCTGACTTCTCTTTATCGGCATCTGTGGGGTTTGCCGGGTTGAGCTCAGGCAACCTTGGGAAGCCTCCCGGTTTTGGATTGTACTATCCGTGTCTGATGGCAACTAAATGTAGTTGCCTTTGAGTTGTTGGCTTGCGCTTTCGATACTCCATTTTCGTCAATGAAATTTGAAAAAAACTTAACCGGTTGGCAACTCGGGTTACATACCAGTTACGTACTCAGTAGTGTACATTTGTGGAGTACACAAGAAAACTCATAAACAATCAAAATCTCTAGTTCGTTCAGTGTTTTAATGTTCCAGGATGTTTTTAAACCTCCCCCAACACCAACCAATTGTCTCTTGTTAGTTCATCTTCGACAAACTAGAAACTAGTTTTTTATGATTTGAAAACGAGTTTGCAACCAGTAGAGTCATGTGCATCATCATCCCAGTTGATTACACAGGGTATGACTCAAAGAAAACTAGTTGCCAATTCGCATCGCTGATCAGTTTTTGTCCAGTTGCTCAGTGTGCATTGGGCCTAAGCCCTTGTGTAAATCACTATTTGGTATGTACCATGAGTGAGTACATTGATTTTGACGAAGTTTGAATAGGAACTGTATGCAGCACGATTAAGATATTAATCAATGAGCTGGAATAAGATTTAGCCAGTTTATAATATATGATGTTATTAATCACTGCTGAGTCTACTTCTTAATTTTAATATATATTTTTTTTCAACTAGTATATCAAATTTGTATTAAAACCTTCATTCAATTCATACGGTAGTTTTGTGTTTAAACTTTTTCATAAATAGCTCAACGAATTAAAATCGTTTTTTTACACTAAAGTTTTAAAAATGTTGTATTTTAAAAACCGGTTATTAAAATTGTTCCAAAAATTTGATTTTAAGGATTTTGACACCTAAAACTCGAAATCTCAAAACTAGTTTTGGATAAAACTAGAAAAACATAGTTTTAAGGACACCAAAACTAGTTTTCAAAACTTTTCTTATTCTTATTCATAACAAAATAAAATGGGGAGGTCAACAAAAAAATGAGCATGACTGGATCGCACGCACTTGCTCTTATGTGCCTAATTACATTGGACGGCAAGATCTTTGACAAAAAAAAAACCATTTACGTTGAAAATAACACAGTTTGAACTTATGGGAACTATCAAAATCACAAAACTTAACGGTTTTTAGTAAAAAACGAAGTACGCCATCACACGTCTTAAATAAAAAAGAATTTATGAAAAAATTATTTCGAAAATTGTAGGACGGATTTTGATAAAATCCTGTTTTTTATTTTTAGTTTTTTGAAAATTTTTTTTTTTTTATTTATTTTGGTATGCTTTTTTTAGAGTTTATTAATGTACATATGATTATTAAATTAAAAATTATTTTTTTTAATTATGCAGTTTTTTAGAGTTTATTAATGTACATGTGATTATTAAATTAAAAATTATTTTTTTAATTATGCAGTTTTTTAGAGTTTATTAATGTACATGTGATTATTAAATTAAAAATTATTTTTTTTAATTAGTTTTAAAAATATTGATTTTTCAAAAAAAAAAAAAATTAATTTTAATTAGAAAACATGTTATCCAAAATTTTGATATGCAGAATTAATTTGGCTATCTATATCTTTTCAAATATAAAATTTGACAGAAATCCATAGAGCCGTTACCGATAAATCCAAAAACTAAAAAACCAAAAATTCTCAAAAATTTTCATCAAAATCGTTGGAGCCGTTTTCGAGAAAAATAAGGTTTTTTTAAACGGTCGTATGGCAAGTACCGTTATTTTTAGCCCTAAAAATTAAATTTCAATATTCCCTCTGAGGAATGCCAAAAGATAAATACATACCAAATTTGAAGGGAATCGCTTAACCCGTTTAGACTGCAGTTCTGTATACACCCGGACAGACAGACAGACAGACGGACATTTTTTGCTAATGACATTTTTAGGCTTCTCTATGATCGTAATGTCATGTTTGATTGTTATCTCAATTTTTTTTATATTCAAGAATCCTAAACTTGCCTTATATTCCCAATAATCGCAAGTAAAAAATTAATTACGAAACGTCAAACAAAAAATTTTCCTCATAAACATTCTAAATATTGCATGAAATACAATATTTCGCGATCTGAGCATCAAAAATTTTTGGGTGAGGATGACGATTGGATGCTGATGAGGATGAAGAGACATTACCAATTAGGTGACATAGATGACAAACCAAAGCGCAAGTGTACATGGAAAGCGGAAGCAGCGGAGTCGAGGGTAAGTCCACGTCATTTGGTCTTATTTCTTTTCGTTTTGGTGGCAAGCTATAGGTACTACACAACGGTTTTTCCTTGAAAATAATCATAAATTGTTTGACTTTTAATTTAGAAAACCCAAACTAGTATTATCACCAGAAATAAATAATACCTTCCTTTATGTCTTTCCTTATTTTGTCGTTTCTTTTATAAAAAATTGTTCACATGTAGTAGCCAGCTGCATTCCTCCCCTTAAAAGTTTCTCCCGTAATTCTCGTCTCGGAAGGAATGCTCATCAGTTCACCCTTGAGCCAAATTTCAGAAGTACGGTGAAACATAGGAATTCTTTTTTTAGCCGAACAACACGAATTTGGAATACTTTACCCGTTACCAATGTTAATCCACACCTTTTATCCTTCCCCTCCCTATTATCGTGTAATTACATACACTAAAAGAGAAACAAATAGTCCCTTGTGCGTGCGTTAATTATAAACAAAATACCGTTTTTTGTTTAAACTAGTTTTGATTCATTTTCATAGAACTGGAAACAAAAAGAGTTTTACGTAAAACTAGTTTCATCTGTAGTTTAAAAAAAAATGTGAATAATATGACCGTAAGTTTTCAAGATAGCAGTTTAAATAACGTTTTTTTTTTAAATCTGCAACGTTGTTTATTTTTTCCCTGAACTGTTTGTATTTTTTTTAAGAAATCAAAAAAAAATCAAAACTTTAAAATAATATTCCAAGACCTGACTGCTAATGAAAGTGAGTACATAGGTACGTTTGATGCAGTGTAATTTATCTAAAGCCCTGAAAGCAAAAATAATAATTGAAACCGAAATACTTCAAAATATTGATACAAAAATATTACATTAATTGGTTTCTTGAAGAATGTTTGATTTTTGTTCCGTACGATTTAACGTGTAAAAACACAAGCTTCTATCTTTAATGATTTAATTTTTTAAACATTTATCCAATCCTTAATACAAAATTAAAATAACGTTTTATAAAACTGTTTGAGCAAACGTTATTCACAAACTTAAAACAATGAGCTTAAGATAGAAGGAACCTTATAAATCACATCAATATGTTTATTAATTTCGTAAAGATGAATAAATTTTTTTTATTTTAAAAATACCAAAATCTTCCTTAAAAGAAATCATCATATCCTTAACTAAGCTATCCGATTCATAACAAAATATATGATTCTATCCTCCTTCGGCGTGCCACTTAATACAAAAAATCATTTCCATTAACTTCCTTTGCTATCAAAAGAGATTTGGATTATAAGCTTTTCACGATTTCAGGTGTCTTCCAATAAGCACTGAGCTTAATCCTCTTAGAAGCAGAAAAAAATGCTGAAAAAAGCAAACAAAAAAAATAATTTCACATTCCATTTACCACCACCCTGCGGAAAATTAATGATAGAAAAAAAATTACGTATACGCCCCAGTGAATTAACTGAAAGTTATTGCATTCTCAAAATAATGACGGAAATTTTCGAAAAAAAAGAACAAACACAAAAAAAAAAATGACCCGCGAGGATGGTAAGTACCATCATTTGACTAACAATGTGAAGAAGGACCATTTTGTCGCCTTTTTTAACTAAAAAATAAAGAGATTGCATCGATAAATCCAAAGTGACAATCAATTTATTAAAAGTCGTCGTTTTCCGGTTCGGCAATGGTTGGCGATAGGATCTACTATGCTTCGCAGGACCTTGCCATTTCATCTGTCAATTCCAATTGAAACTCGCTGGCAAATTGAATTCTCCGCCACCCCACCCTATTCTTCGTCCATTTGTAAGTGAGAAAAACAATTTCTTATGAGAGCACTGTTCTTGACGTTAACATTTTTCTTTTGCACCAAAACAAACCCTTAGGATGCGGACGAAGAATAAAAAATTAATGAAATATAAAATTGAGCAGAAAATTTAACAATTTCAAATTTAAATAGTCACCTGCATTCTCATCTTCCTTAAGATTCGTTTTTGCTGTTAGGCATAAGAGAGTAAACAATTACTAAACCGTCTACTGACGTTGCGTTGCCATTGGTGGCTGGCAGAAGACACTGATGATAACGGTAACAAGTCCTCTTGTAGAAGTAATTAATTAAAACCAATAAAATGCTCTGTAGCCGAGTGCATCCTTATTCTACTTTTTTGCCGTAATTAAAAATACGAAGACTAGCAAGAACCAAGGATGCCAAGAAAATTAAGACCAGATACTGTATCCGTTGGATGGGTACACTGTTAAAAAAAACCGACGTTTTTTTACGGTCATAATTGAAATTCATAAATTGTAAGCCAGTTTGAAATTATTTCAAAACTTTATAATATTTTAAGTTTGCCCAATATTTTGAGTTTAAATTTTTAAGTTTTTTATTTATCTTAAGATTGTTTTTTTTTATTTGAACTTGAATTTATTCAATGCTACAGTTTTTTAGTGTATTGCTTTGAATTATTTAAAAAAATGTAAATTATTATATTGTAATTTGTAATTGTATTATTATTTTGTAAATTTATATTGTAATGTAATGAATTTTTGAATTTTTGAAAACTTGGAATTGTTGAATACAAATCACATCATAAAACAAATATTTATTGTTTAATTTTTTTATTTTTTACATTTTCGCTATTATTTTTTAGTTATGTTATACAAATAGTTTATTTTATAGTTTTATTTGAAAAACAAAACACAATTTTTTTGCCGTGTCCCTTGGGGTTGTTTGTGTAAAAAAGGTAATGTAAAAACTACCACAATAGCACCTGCTTTTAATGGGATACAGATGTTAAAACAAAATATCCTGATGTGGATCGTTTACTTCATTTACGAAGTGCCTTATAAGAACAGTATACTTACTAGGACAAGTAAGAAGGCTGTTGAAATTTAAAAAATTCTTATGATTTTACAGTTTTCACTAATATTTAAATTATTGTATTTAATTAAACAACGTTTTCAAATGATTCATTTAAAAAAAAAAGATATTTTGGGTCAAATAATCAGCTTGTAAACTTTTTTATGGCATTTGTTTTGTCCTTAATAATTAAGGATTTATGCAACAAGTATTTCGAAAATTGTGACTGCTTTTGAAATCTGTTTTAATCTAAATTTTTATTTTTAAATTAACTTTAAAGAAGCATTTTTTTATAAACTAAGCGATTTTTTTTTTTAACATGCTAACGCACTGATTTTTGTTCATAAAAGTTCTTGGAGCCGTTTTCGAGAAAAATAAGCTTTTACAAAACGGTTATATGACAGGTACCATTAATTTTTGAGCTAAAAAAATTTTAAAAACTCCTCTGTAGAATGTCAAAATAACCTTAAGTTCTAAATTTGAAGACGATTGGCCCAACCGTTTAGGCTACAGTCCAAAATACATCCGTAGAGACATACAGACAGACAGACTGAATTTTACCAGTAACTCAAATATGTTTCTCTATCATCGTAAAATCCTGTTTGATTGTTATCTCAATTTTTTTTTGCACGAATGCATAACTTGTATTATAGTACCTATAATCGCAAGTAAAAATCCAAGATGGTGGGCAAAAAACGGTACCTCCCATAGAACCGTTTTTTTCTTCGACTTTCTCGAAAACTGGTCATCCGATCTCAATCAAAGTTCGGATAGAATAATTAATTTTATTTTAAAATAATTTCAAAAACTTTTTTTTTTTTTTTTTTTTTTTTTTAATAATTTTCTTAATTTTTTTTCAATAATAAATATTTTAAAAACGGGTAGATGTTTTTTTTTAATTTTGGTAAATGTAAAGTAATTTTTGTGTTTAAGTTTGCATTCTTGAATTATTTTTTTTTTAATTTTTATGTTGGTAAATAAAAACCGTTCCGACGATTTAATAAAAATTACACTTTTTAACATTTTCTAAGGTAATAAAATAGCGTTTAAATTTTACGTACTTTTTTGAAACAATCAAAAGTCAGAAAAATCGAATACAAACTTTGAATTTCCTTTAATATTTTTCAAATATTATTCCATGCTGTGACCGCACATAAGAGCAAGTACGTGCGATCCGGTGTTTTCAAGATTCTTGGTTTTCGGGATTTTGGTTTTTTTTTTGGATTTTGGATTTTCGGGATTTTTGGATTTCGGTTTTCGGTATTTTGTTTGACCCCAATTCACAAAAACAAGATACACAACTCCGAAAATCAATTCCTACAGGTAAACGACCTTGCATTATGCAGCACAAGAACATCAAATAGATATTGCTAAAAGCAAACAAAAAATCAAAACTCAAGGTCACTGTTATATTGCAACTAACAATTACCTATAACATTTTTCCTAGCCATAATGCAAAATATTAGTATAATTTTTGTGTATAACTCTACTCCCTATTCAGCTTGTTGAATAGAGCGTAGAGACTGTAGAGAAGGTAAAGAACTCTACTGAATATGTTTACATTACAAAAAAATCTCGCGTAAAAACTCTAGCGTAAATTGATTTTAGAGTTCTACACTCTCGCTCTACTGAGTACTTACATTTCTCTAGCGAGATTTTTCTCTAGCTGTACTTTTTTTTCTCTACAGTGTACACAATTCTTTATGATCAACTGATCTCGACTTTTATCAGTTCTCCGATCCGCTTTATATTGTTAACCGGGTTCACTTAAGAAAACGTTGACAAACTTGCCTCCTTGTTTTGGATGGTTCCATATCTGAGGCCAACTAAATTTTTCTCTGTTACAGCTCATCGGATTTCTATTAAATTTTATATTAGTAAAGATCTGTTGCCAAAAGAATTGTGCTTCTGCATACCAACATATAGAATATTTTTTTCTTATTACATTTTTTTTTCTTAAATTATCAATATTTTTAAAAATAGTTTTGAATATATATTATAGGCTGGTAACTCTAAAAAAGGAATGAACTGTAAATAACTGCAAATTAAAAAAAAAAATGTTCCAAAAACTAAAAAAAAACACGATTTTATCATAATCTGTATAATGTGAACGCGTAAGTGGAATTACATATGTCCCTTACGTTATTTGTCACCTATCAATATTATCAGATTAAATATTATAGTTTAAATATTTGAAACGCTGCTTATGTCCTCTGATCCAATGGGCATTTAGGAATATTGTCTGTTTTCCCTATTTTTATAAGCCTTATCAAATATTTCCAAATTTAATCCTGATTCTGCCGTATGACAGATTGATGTCTATATTTCTATACTACTGATAGGTCTTCGATCAAAAATGTTTTATTATTCATTTTAGTATTTCAAATCATCCCAATCAAACCGCCAACTCATTAAACATTTAAAAAATTGCTATAAAATTCTGTAATTAATTACAGATGTGATTACATACTTTTATGATATCAAACCTTTTCCAACTCAATTCTTTTGTTTTGGAATTCTATTCGAAAACAATTAATGAAATGAAAAGCTCACCCAATTAAGGCAAATCTGGTTATTATTTAAAACAAAAATTGCTTTTTTTCAAAAGCCCATTGTGGTTCTTTTGTTGGCCCACCTTTGCCTACTTTCTATTAATTATTTTATTTTATTTTTATTTTTTGGCTATCGCAGTTGGGGCAGGAATTATTCGCATTATTTTGGCGTCCATTTAGTGGATGAGCAAATGATTCAAACGAAAAAAGATTTTAATTCATGATTTATTGTTTTGTAATCCGATTTCCCATTACTATGTGTTTTTTTTTGTGATTTTTGTTGTTAACTTTATCTGTGTAACATGGATTACAAATCCTTAACACATTAAATACGCATTTATGTTGATTAAATCCTAAATATTTTGAAGTATCTGTATAAATTTAAGAACAAATTGATTAATATTTGTTTATGCTGCAAGCTGGGAATTTTATATGGGAATAGAATACTTTATTTGTTCCATTAAAAAGTGACAATGAGGGCCGAAAACCTTAAGATTAGAATATTCGTCTGCAAGCCTTGTATTTACCCTTCCATTCACCCGAAAGCTCAAGAACCCGAAATAACCTGAAGCGTTCTCATTCAGCTTAGTCAATGCCTATTCTCTTAATCATTAGTTTCGATTAAAATATTTATATCTTATGTACGAGCGAGAATTCATTTATTTAACGAAGACAGAACTGAGTAGAGCATTCCACATTCGTGTTGTACGGCTAAAGCAAAAGTTCAGTACTTGATAGTACGACCGAAATTAGATACATTTTCGTCTATTGAATTCTACTGTTTTACTCGCGCTTCTAGAAATGCTCTTCAGTTAACCTTTGAGCCCATAATGTACTATCAAGTACAGAGCTTTTTCTTTAGCCGTACAACACGAACGTGGAGTGCTCTACCCAGCTCTGTCTTTCCCTCTAATTGGGAAATTCGTAAATGCGACTTCGAGACCTTGGATTCAATGACAACGTCAACAACTCTGCGGTTTTCATTCACGAATGCTTGACTGTTAAGAACCGTTCTCTTTTACAAACTGCACTCAATCTTAAAAGGGAAAGCAAGCTTTTTTCCGTTTTTACTATACGATTATTAGTTCATATTAAAAAAAGCCAACAACAAAAACCTGTTTTGATCACAAATGCTGAGGATTTGGCTGCCTATGCTGCTGACTTATCAACGCATAAAGTTGATTGCGAAGATTAAAAAGAGATCAAAAAGCCATCGCATTTTTAAAATTTTACTTTAATTTTTTTTAAATTTTATTATTATAAAAACTTTTGTTTTCATAACTATTAATTTAAATAATTTTTATTATTGTTATTAATGAAACTTCATTAACTTTTTTCTATATTTTTGATTTATTACATACTGTTTTTGTTTATCATTGAGCCTCTGTTTTCTGTCGATGCTGCGTTCCTTCTTACTTATATAAAGGCGAGCAGTCAATTTTTTTTATAGTTCTTATTTAAAATGGCTGACTCTAATATAATTAACAATAATGGGGACTCCAGAATTAATAATGACACAAATCGTAGTATGATTAATATCTTGTGCAGTCAACGTAGTGGTCTTCAGAACTGCTGTATAAATGCTCAAAGTTTATTCCCGAAAATCGACGAATTTAGGTATGTTTTTGCAGACTCAAAGGTGGATCTTATTTGTGTGACAGAAACATGGTTTAGACCGGAAATAAAGGATTCTTCTTATGAATTATTAGGTTTTAGATTATTTAGACGGGACAGAGTAGGTAGGATTGGGGGCGGGGTTGGCCATTTATGCACGTGATGGCCTTAAACCAGAATTAATTTGTGAATCTTTACCTAGTGATGAGGTAAATTCTGTCTCTGGAAAATGAATTGCAAGAGTAACAAAATCGTAACGTGTTGCTTGTTAATTTAGTTAGATGAGCTGACGAATGTTTCACCATATATCATATTAGGAGGGGATTTCAATAGCGATTTGATCTCCGAATCTACGCTCGCCGATGACTTAAAAGCTTTCAATTTGAAACCAGTCAATATATCAACCCCAACACATTTTACCAAGGAATCAAGTACCCTGCTTGAAGTATTTTTTGTAAGCCATTTAAATAAAGTTCTGCACTTTGATCAGCTATCTGTACCTGGTTTCTCAAATCATGACTTCTTACTCCACTTAACATTTGAGTGTGAGCCTTTAACTTCTGATAAAAGTTACACCTTAAGGGATTTAAAAAAATATTAACTACAGACGATTAGAACAAGATTTAGCCTCAATCGATTGGTTCCAAGTTTCTAGATTGTCACTTGTTGATGATCAAGTTGCATTTATTCAAGAAAATATAAAAAAAATTATTTAATGTTCATGTTCCTCTTAAGAGAAAAACTTTGAAATGTAAGGCTTGTCCGTGGTTTGATAATAATAAACAAATGCTAATCAATAAACTTAACTTGGCATACAAGCTTGAGATCAGAGAAACAAAAAAACGTTATTTTTCTCATAGATTATATCCTTGTCTGGCTGGTCATAAGCTCTGGGCAAACTTAAAAGATATAGCTAGGTATCGGTAAACACACAAGCAGCATAGATCATAATATAAATTGTGAAGAACTGATGGAAAAGTTTACTTCTCTCTCATCTGTTGAACTTAACAATAATGTGACTTCATTGAATATGGTTGACAACAGTTTATTATCTGGCGGATCTAGCTTCTCCAGTTTTAATGAAGAAGATGTCCTAAAGTTTTCTCTATCTTTAATGTCTAATTCAGTTGGATTTGATGGTATTAATCCAGCGTTTTTAAAGGCGACTCTTCCATACACGCTAAAACCTATTACACATCTGTTCAATACTGTTTTCATGACCGGTGTATATCATGCAAATTGGAAACGAGCAAAAATCATATAAAGAGTATAGACCAATAGCTATTTTACCTTTTTTATCAAAAGTTCTCGAAAAAAAATTATGAACAAACAGAAAAGAAAATACTTAGATAAAAAACACTTTATGCCAAAACCAATCTGGATTTCGCCCAGGTTATAGCTGCACTACAGCTCTAATAAATGTTGTCGAAGAAATAAGAGTAAATATTGATAAGGATTACGTCATATTTCTCAAAAGCATTCGATACTGTCGATCACAAAATTTTATGCAACAAATTATATAACAAATTTCAATTTGTATCTTCTTCTAAGAAACTTATTTTTTCTTATTTAACTTTAAGATATCAAGCCGTAGTTGCCAATAATCAAACATCTTCTTTTCTTCCGCCTGACCGAGGTGTTCCCCAGGGATCAGTTTTGGGACCTCTTCTTTTTTACTATGTATATAAATGAACTACCGTCCCTATGTTTTAATTCTTCATTTCATATATATACTGACGACGCTCAGCTCCGATATGGCTGCCCTCTGGGTTTAATTGATAATGGAGCTTGGGAGATGAATGAGGATTTAAATAAAGGTCTTCACTGGTCTCAATCTAATGGGATATGTTTGAATCCAACTAAAACTAAGTGTCTAGCAATTTCAAGAAAAACATTATATACAACATATTGTCCCCCGTTACTCCTTAACAATATTCAAATTCAGTTTGTTGAATCGGCAAAAAACCTAGGTATTGTTTTTAATAGAACCTTTACATGGCCAAACCACATAAATATAACAATAGGAAGAGTGTATGGAGGCTTAGTAATGTTGTGGATGACACAGAAAATTACTCCAATCAAAACAAGGATGATCTCAGCCAAATCACTTCTCATGCCTTTATTGTTATATGGTTGTGAAATATTTAGCAATTGCGACTTCCAGGATAAAAGGAAACTCAACACTGTATATAACAGTGTAGCAAGATATATTTATGGAAAACGTAGATATGAACATATTTCTGCATATTCCAAATCAATACATGGCGTTACTCTTGACAATTTATTTGCTTTAAGGATCTAATAATGCTTAATAACACTTTGTGACCGAAAAAACCACCTTACATCTATAATAATATTCAGTTTCCGCGCTCAACTAGAACTTGCGATCTGACTGCAATACGCTACTCTTACCTTATTTCGAGTCGACAATTTTTTGTACACGCGATTCGGTTGTGGAATTCATTTCAATTAATTAACTTAAAGTATTTTAATACTGAAACTTGCGCTAACTTAAAAGATTTGTATCTGATTGTGTAAGTTATTCAATAAATAAATAAATAAATAAATAAATGTACGACCATTGTACATCGAGCCTTTTTTTAAACCTCCACCGTCTTTTCAAATGCTCGCACTGTGTCTTTACCATATTAACGGGGTCAAAACCCTTTGAGTGCTCCTCTATTATAAAAAAAATCCGAAAGTCTGCAAAAGCGTTTTTTTTTTATAATTCCAGCATCGACTTTGATTCTACAACAATATTCCCTTGGTCGTCTTTGCAAGCTTCAGTTCGAGCTCTGTGGCGTTAATAGTTTCTTTGTAACTTAACCACTCGGTTTCCATTACTCGCCGGTACTCATCGTAAAACTAGGGATTTCGTTGTAGTGGGTGGTAGCCGTGTAAGACTCAGCACTTCAGAAGCAGGCTCTCTGATTGCATTTAGGAAATTTATCCGCTGGTTCTCAATACTTAATGATGGCTGTAAAAGACTTCTTTGGAAGTTATAAACTCAATCGAAAAAAAACCTGACTTCCCACAGTCGGGAGGATATCCGCAGACGTACTTTGGCTACAACAATGCTAATGGTCCGAATTAATGTTTGCCCCTCGGAAAGTTCGGACATTCATGAGACTGTAGCAGAGCCCTGCTGTTATTGCAATAAGTTCAATCTGTTTTATATCACCTTATAATTTAAATTTTCTGTTAAAACATTCCTTGGTTATAGATTTTTATCTTTTCACTTGATTTCTACAGCAGTTTTTTAAATTTAATAATATTTTATTCATATTTGTATGTGTCCCGACAAAGGTCCACCGATCATACTCAGATAAAAATAAATATACTCCCAGATTTACATCATCCCCATTTGAGTTGTTAATCAATTTTTTTCCCTTTGAAGGCAATCATAAAATATTCCCTACATCAGGACATAAACGAAATTCATAAAAGGACTCAACTGGAAGTTTCGGTTGAAAAACCAAAAAACAAAACAAAATATTTTAATCCTAGACTTTCGCACCGACAGTTTTCCATTGATTCATTTACCTGTGAATTTTTGCTTTTATATTCCAAATGGCTGTGGTTCTTTTTTTCACCATAACAAATGCATCCCAAGTGAAACGAGATTAAAATTTAAATATTAATTCATTTTGCTGTCCATTTTGAATGAAATACAAAAAAAGAATAAACCCATCGATCGTAAATGAATTAAGCAAAAAAAAAAAAAAAAATCATTTCAAAAAAATAATTTGCTTACCAATAAAACTGAACATCAGGGAGTCAATATATAATAAAATGCAGGAAAATAATAAAATCGATTACACACCCAAATCCCCGGATAGCAGCCAATTACTCCCATCCCAATGTCCTTTTTCCTTTAGCTTAGTCAATAACTGGAAAAAAGAGTTGGAAAAAAGATTCATTTCTAGAAATATTCAACTAATTATATTCGGTTGGTGAGTAGAATAAAACTTTTCTCTTGGATTTTTATGTTTCATAATTCCATCGAACCGGTATGCGAATGTTAAATTAGTTTTCTTTCAAATAGCATTCGCGACAGGTCCACCAGTAAGGACACTCCTAGCTTCAGATCGAAAAGTAGCACTCGTTAAATGGTTGTCACTAAATGAGCTCTGGGAATTCACTTTTTGGAGGCGCCAATGACATGGACATGATTTTAATTAATGTTTAAAATTGTTCCATTCCATGTAAGACTGTCACAAGTTATTCACGCGACAATGCCAGGAGCGAATTAATGTGATTTTAATGGAAAAACGACTTTTCCGTGTTCATTTTGATAGTTTGTCACAGAAAAAAAGTGAAAACTTCTGTAAATGTCAATCTTGTGATTTTTCAGATTTTTTTCATTCGGATGAAAGAGTTGTAGTTAGCTAAAGAAAAAAGTTTTTAAAGTTGATCATATTTGGAACCAAAATTTCTCATAAAGCCAAATGGCTTCATATGTTTTGGTCAGACAACACCCGAAGGAAGGTATGTCGAGCTCTTTGCCGGGTTACATCACCTTACCCAACTGATCGATGTGCCAACGCATACACCGGATGTTGCTGGGCAAGCCGCCCATACTCTTGACTTCTCACCCTGATAAATATACCATTAGTGTAACTTCTCCATTTGGCACTTCAGACCATTGTGTCATTTCAGCTAATTTTTCATCCTCCACCCATCCAGTTAAAGAAAAACTTCCCACTAGGACCGTTTGGCAATACGAGAAAGCCAACTGGGACGGCCTGAATATTTTTTTCCGAAACTTTAACTGGTCACTATGCTTCCTCGATAGTGACATTGATGCCAGTGCTGAAATGATCACAAATGTGATTCTTCTAGGGATGCGTGCTTTTATTCCTAACAGAGTAAAAAGCATCAAACCTAAAGAAAAGTCTTGGTTTAATTCTGAGTGTAAAGAAGCTATCAGGCTAAAAGAAGTAAGTTTCCGTTCTTACAAAGCCAACCCTACAGAGGAAAATCGGAAAAAACACAAACAAGCAAGAAACTCATGCAACTCCGTTATTGAAAGAACCAAATTTTTGCATGACCAAAAATTACGGCAAAAAATTCTGTGTCCCAAAGGCAGTAAAAATTTTTGGTCATTTGTAAGAAATATAAAAAACTCCTCGACATCTTCGGTTCCAACGATCATCGACAATAACAAACCAATTGTTTACTCTTCAAAGAAGGCAAACTTGTTCGCCGCCCATTTCGCTGCCAGCTCCACGCTGCCGCATAGCAACGTTGCCCCTCCTGTACTTGAGAATGTAAATTTTTCCATGGGACAGATTTTTTTCTGCACTCGTACATTAGCAAGAGTTCTCACAGATCTCGATATACACAAATCCGCTGGCCCGGATGGTATACCCCCGATTCTTCTGAAGAGGTGTTCTTCCACACTGGCAAAGCCACTGCGTAAGCTTTTCCATCGCTCCTACTCTTCTGGAATCTTTCCTAGAAGATGGAAAACAGAATTTATCCAGCCTGTCCCTAAGAAAGGTGACCCATCCTCCTCCTCCTCCTACCGACCCATACCACTGACATCCTTTCTTTCTAAGGTCATGGAAACACTATTAACCGTCAGCTTAAGGAATATCTCAAAGATCGTAAGCTTCTCCATGACCAACATTATGGCCTCCGCAGCAACCGTTCCACTGGTGATCTGATGGCATATCTCACCGAACAGTGGAACAAATCTTTACATCGCTTTGGTGAAAGTAAGATTATTGCTCTTGATATCTCCAAGGCATTTGATAGAGTTTGGCATGAAGCTCTCTTATCGAAAATGCGTGCTTTTGGGATCGATAATACTCTTGTTCGTTGGATTAGAAGCTATCTTCTGGACCGTTCAATACAAGTTGTATTGGACGGATTCAAGTCTGATTCCCACAAAATAAATGCTGGTGTGCCCCAGGGCTCTGTTCTATCTCCGACTCTTTTCCTCATTTTTATAAATGATCTTCTGTCTGTTACTTCTAATCCACTTAACTGTTTTGCTGACGACTCTACCCTCAGCTTTTCATATTCGTTCGATAATTCACGTCCTTCACCTTCGGACGTACAATTGCAACGGTACCGTATGTCAAGCTCATTAAACTCCGATTTATACAGCATTGTTAAATGGGGTAATAGGAATCGTGTGGAGTTTAATGCTTCGAAAACTCAATGCTGTGTTCTGTCGTTAAATCTAAACATATCCCCAATGCCATTGTCCATTAATGGCACTTACATCGAAGAAACCGAAAAGCTTTCAGTACTCGGTATGTGTGTCAACGAAGACCTCCGTTGGAACGACCATATATTTGAGATCGCTAAATATTCTGTTAAGTGCTTAGGTTTTCTGTATCGGTATAAGAAGTATTTTTTCCCATCTGATCTGGCTACAATCTATAAAGCGTTTATACGCCCTAAACTCGAGTATAACTCCCACAGGGCAGGTGCTTCACAAACATCGCTTCACTTGCTTGATAGAATACAAAATAGAGCGTCAAGATTGATAGGAAATAGAACTGCCGCTGAAACAATTGCCCCTCTCGAACACTGACGCAATATTTCATGTCTTTCCTTATTTTATCGTTTCTTTTATAAAAAATGTTCACTCGAGGTAGCCAGCTGCATTCCTCCCCTGAAAAGTTTCGCCCGTAATAGCCGTATTGCTAGGAATGCCCATCAGTTCACCCTTGAGCCCAATTTCTGACGTACCGTGAAATATAGAGATTCTTTTTTTAGCCGTACAACACGACTTTGGAATGGTTTACCCGGCGAGATTTTCCCTTGCCATTTCAATATGCAAACATTCAAAACCAATGTTAATCGACACCTCCTATCTCTCCCCTCCCTATCTTCCTAATGCCCGCGCAGTGTGTTACATTAAAAGGGAAAAAAATAGTCCCTTGTGCGCGCGTTAATTATAAAAAAAAAAATGTTTCCACACTTGCTTTTGGCAGCCCTACAGTCTTAGATAAATCTAAACAAACAAATTTATTTAACCAGGTCTTCAAGTATGTTCTCAAACTTCATAAATTTGTTTAATTAATTTGCCGATTTCAATGAAGCCAACGAGTCTAGACGAAACCACTGAAGTACATCCTAGCATTGTAATTTATTACTTGTTAATAAAGTTATAAATAAATAAATAAAAAAAAAAAAAAAAAATTACATCCTATTACTATACAACTAAATGAATTGAAAAACACAAATATTTTTTGCGGCAGTAAAATGCGACATAAATTCAAAATTACCAAAACAAAAAACTTACAACATTGAATGAATGATACCTGCAGTACTATTTACAGTCAAAAGTATCTAAAAACAGAGAAACAAACTTCACATCAAACCAAAGTGCTGCAGCAGCCTCTTCTGGGTTTCATTTCATTTCATAGTTTTTTTATTTGTAATTTTGTTAGTTAACTCTTAGATACAAATGAAATAAAAAACATAGAAAAACTGGAGCTCTCTTTGTAAACATAAAGGAATAAATTATTTCTTTTTTTTTCTTTTGTATGTGAAGTGCACAGCCGTGTGCCTCAGAGCCCTGGACAGAAGAAGCGTGTCAAAGTAAAGAACACTCGTTGTAGTGAATAGGTAATGCAGCAAATAAGGCTGTTGCAACTTAACTTTTGCTCCGTCGTCGGTCGCAAGGTTTGCGCCAGAGTTGTTGAAAATATCACTTGGAAATGCATTTTGTTTTCATATGTTTAAACACATCTATCTCATTGACTTGGTAAGGGTATCATTGATGCACGAATATAAGTTGCACTTCTTAACTTAATATGAGCCTAATGCAAGCACAACTTTAATTTTTCTTTTTGGCAAACTTAACTAGGCATGACAGCAGGCACAAAAAGAGCCAAGTCTTAGTGACTTAAGATCTCAACCATTTCTGTATGCCTTTTAAATTTGCATTTGGGCCTAAGATTTTACCCGGAATCCGAATAGCTTTGAGACGCACTTACTGGCAAAACAAAATTTAACAAAGAAAGTAGAACTAAGCTTCATCATTTAACCCATTTTGTATTATTATTTTTTGATGACAGAGAAGTGCAAATTAAAATAGTGGGATAGTTCTTCCTGTTTGTTGCTTGGTCTATCCTTTAGGGATTGACATTCCTAAGAAATTTTGATTAAGTTTTACATATTAAAATTATGGTACCTACCATATAATTAATTACATTGGAAGGCAAGATCCCTGACAGAAACTTATAAAAAAACTTATAAAAATTGTCAAATCCACAACATTTAAAGGGTTTTAGTGAAAATGAAGTACGCAATCACCTATCTTAAAAAAGTAATAAATTTATGAAACAAGTATTTCGAAAATTGTAGAACTGATTTTGATAAAATCCAGATGGATCCTTCTAACTATAGGCCTATGAGTCTCTTATCGCCAAAAGATGTACATCGAAAAAAGCTTCTGACACGGTCTGGATCAACGGTTTAAACATCACATTTGTTCGCTATTTCACCCCATCTCATAAAGATGATAATATTTTTGATATACAGAAAGAAATTCGCTGGCGTTTGCCGACACAAGAACTCTGTACGCTAGTGGCTTGCAATTATAGGGACTACAAGGCAAGTTTAGGATTCGTGAATATTAAAAATTGAGATAACAATCAAACATGACATTACGATCATAGAGAAGTCTAAAAAAGTGATCGAGAAAAAATGTCTGTCTGTCTGTCTGTCTGTTTGCCTGTCAGTATGTATAACGAGCTGCAGTCTAAACGGCTTAAGCGATTATCTTCAAACTTGGTGTTTGTGATTCTTTTGGCATTCCCCAGAGGCCCAGAGGGGAAATTGAAATTTTATTTTTAGCCCTAAAAATAACGGTACCTACCATATGACCGTTTAGGAAAATCTTATTTTTCTCGAAAACGGCTCCAACGATTTTAATCAAAATTTTTGAGAATTTTTTGTTGGTATTGGCTATCATTTGATAAGTATCACATATACGGGAAAAGTCTATTAACGGGACCTATCATATAACGTTTTTTTTAATTTTTGGCTTTCTCGGTTACGGCTTTTTGGATATCTGTCAAATTTTATATTTAAGAAGACCTAAGTAGCCAAATTAATTCTGCATATCAAAATTTGAATAACTTTTTTTTCTAATTAAAATTAATTTTAAAATTTTTTTTTTCAAAAATCAATATTTTGAAAACTTATAAAAAAAAAATGTTTTAAATTTTATAATCATACGTCTTTTAATAAGTTCTAAAAAACTGCATACCAAAATTAAAAAAATATTTTTTTTTTCAAAAAACTAAAAATAAAAAACAGGATTTTATCAAAACCGGTCCTACAATTTTTGAAATACATTTTTCATAAATTCCTTGTTATTTAAGACGTGTGATGGCATACTTCATTTTTACTAAAAACGTTAAGTATTGTGTTTTTTAATACTTTCTATAAGTTCAAACTGTGTTATTTTCAATGCAAATGTTACTTGTTTCTGCCAAAGATCTTGCTTTCCAATGTAATTAGGCACATAAGAGCAAGTACGTGCGACCTAGTCGTGCCCACTTTTTCTTTGCCGAATTAACAAAGTATTATATAATTTATTTTACAAAAATTGTCCTATATTTTTCTCGATTAAATATCCTATTAATTAAACAAAGATTTGTTCAAATTCGTTTTTTCGAGCAGTCAATTTTATTATATAAAATAGTAAAAAAGTAATAGTAACTGTTATTTTGATACCCCTATAAAACTTTAATAAAAAGAAAGAACAATCTTTCTTAAGAAAAGATCTTTTAAGATCTTTTTACTTCATCCCGGGCATTGCCCGTGCATTACGAAGTGGAAAGTCTACCATAAGTAAACATTTTCTCGAAAAAAGTGCATCTGGTGCATGATACATGAAAACAAGATAACGCCTTCCCGAATTTTGACGTCATCAGTGACCCTTGTTGACAAATGTTCGACAGCTTCGAATCCATTACTCTTGAATAAAACCATTAATATTGTATGGTTTTAATAGCTGTCTAGTTTTTACAATGGCTAGGTCATGTAGAGCGAATGGACAACAATGCTCCGGCTCGCAGGATCTTCGATTCCATCCCAGAGGGTAGACGCAGTCAAGGAAAACCTCGCCTTAGGTGGCGCGCTCAAGTGGAGGACGACCTCAACCAACTTGGAGTGCAAAACTGGAGGCAGCTAGCCAAAGACCGAGCTGGCTGGAGAGGCATGTTGGTTGAGGCCCAGGTCCGTCCCAAACTGTAGCGCCACCTAAGTAAGTAAGTAAGTAAGTAAGTTTTTACAAGATTCAAAATTAGTTAGGTTTTATTAGCATTTAAATTGTTGATTCTAATAGCGATTTTCATGTATATAGAGGAATTGTTTGTTTAACTGCAGCTTATATAAATCATAAACAATCCCCTGAGCTGATGGTGTGTTCCAAATTTTCTTTGATGTTTTGTCTAGCTACAAACTTGTCTTATAGGCCAAACATACCAAACGTTAAAAGCCAGTCTTCACTTAATTTATTGATTTCTTGTTAGATGTTAAAGCAGGACTTAAATACATATATGTATGTTCTTTAATAATCTTAGTATATAGATATAGTCAAGTATCACAGTTAAATGTTTTTAGAAATCGAGTCGAATTCTTGAAGTAAGACTTGTTAGCAAAATAGAGAACTAGGGACCAGAATCTGTTTCTATAGAGAGCTAATAAAATAAGCCATTTACCCCGAATACGAAATTTATCTGACTAATAAGCCACAGATACGAATCTTCCGGCTTCCCAAAAACCCTAATTGACGTTTTAGCAAAACGATAAAAAATTGCTGTGATTGAAGATTTAATAAGGACGTCGTATTTTTTGTTTGGGTTTTGTTTTGGTGAAAAAAATATTTTCAGATGTTTGGCTTACCTGCCATATAGGACCGTTATTTTTGTTTTAATTTCTCGAGAACTTGTTACCGATTAAACTAAAATATTGGTATTTTAAAAGAGAATATTGTCCAAACCCGTATTTTCTATCTTTGTAGTTAAAATAAATTGCACGAGTGGTTTGCACGTACTTGCTCATATGTGAGGTTATATTTTATATAATAAAATATATATATATTCTACAATGTGAATAAAATTTAAGAAAATTAACATTAGTTAACATCAAAGCACTTATTCGATTTTTGTGACTTTTGATTGGCCGAATAAAGTACGCTAAGTTATTGGGTGAAATAATTTAGACGCCATTTTATTTCCTTAAGAAATGTTAAAAAGTGTGAATTTTTTTCCAAATCGTAGGAAGGGTTTTTAAATAAAACGGTTTTTTTAACCACTTTGAAAAAAAAAATAAAAAAAATAATTTAAGAATACGAACTTAGGCACCAAAATAACATACATTTAAAAACTAAATTTAAAAAAAAATTCACCTACCCCTTTTCAAAATATTGATTTTTTGAAAAAAAAAAATAAAAAAAAAATATTAAAAATACAAAAAAACTATTTTCGAAAAAAAATCAATGCAAAATTACTTAGGCTCCCTACATCTTCTGGAATATCAATTTTTATAGTAATCGGATCACCAGTTTTCGAGAAGGTCGAAGATACCGGTCCTAAGGGAGGTATCGTTTTAGGCCCACCATAATAATTTTTTTTTTCACCAAAATATAATCCTTACCTACATTAGTACACTGATTTTTTTTTCATAAAAAATCTTGGAGCCGTTTACGAGAAAATTAAGCTTTTACATAACGGTTATATGACAGGTACCGTTAATTTTTCAGCTAAAAAAAAATGGAAAAAATTGTAGAATGTCAAAATTACCTTAAGTTCTAAATTTGAAAACGATTAGCCCAACCGTTTAGGCTACAGTCCAAAATGCATCCGTACAGACAGAGAGAAAGCAGACAGACAGACAGACAGACGGACAGAATGTTGCCAGTAACTCAAATATGTTCCTCTATCATCAAAATCTCTGTAGGCGGCTTCATGTTTTTTTAAATTTATTTTGTAAGGCGAGTTATGATCCCAAAGATGTTGTCTCTGGTACGCTTGGAAAAGTATACAAAACATTCCCATGCAACTTAACTCCAAAGCGCTCTTCCTCGCTTTCAAAACTTCGTATCGCCGCCGCAGGAAACAACCATATACTAGTCTATAATACACTTCAAAAACTAACTAAAACATTTTCTGAAAAGCGATCAAATCATAAACTCTGCAACGATAAAGTCATAACCGAAGGGCTTTTAGCGTTCAAAGAACTTCCAAAACTATTTGCACCACCTAATTGCCGTTTAAGTCTGCAATGCGTTTACCACGTTGTATCTGTATATTCTGCCGCACTGTTTCAACAATTAGAGTAAAACATTAAAGTTCGAACAACACGTTAACGTGCTACATCTCTAGCTTGTTCCGTCACACGTACATTCTCACATTTTCTATGGAATTTAATTATTTCAATTAATCTCAGTCGTATCTTTCCTCATGCTTCTTTAGGTTGTATAGATAGATATTCGTCGTATACCATGGGTAAAATTGGGGTATGCTTTGTGTTTTTTGTGGGAAAATTCCTTGATTTGGAAACAATGGTCTGAATGCAAAGAAGTCAAAAGATTCGTTCTCATTTAATATTGCGTGTGGGATGAAAAAAAAACGTTTAGGGCTCTCTCTTTCTGCAATTGGACCTTTTGCAATGGTTTCCTGCACTATAGGCCGACTTAATTAACAAACAAAAATGGAAATGTGGCCTAGTCTATTGCTTAAGTCTGCCTTAGAAGTTGCTGAAAGCTGCTCGTAAGCAAATGAATCAACATTTTAGTGGGAATCTGTTAGTTTTGTGGTGAAAAAATTTGCATAGATTCATAATCTCTTAGATTTTGGGGTTCCACAAGGATCAATCTTAGGAACTTCATTATTTAAATTTTTTTCATAAAATAATGAATATGTAAGAAAGGCTTGTATTTTTCTTACATATCCATTATTTTATGAACAAAATCTTAATAATGAAGTTCCTAAGATTGATCCTTGTGGAACCCCAAAATTTTACTTATGGGTTTTGAGGGCGTGTAACTCGTGTTTATCAGATGCCTTACCTTAGATAGTTGGTTCTACAGAAGAGGTGGACCTGGGCTCAAACAAAAATTATCTCCAGCCAGCGTGTTTCTGAGCTAGCTGCCTCCAGTCTTGGGCGTGAAGTTGGTCAAAATCTATCCTTTCGAGGTCTATCCGATAAAGAAAATAAAAATTCGATATTTCGTCTTTGTTTATGATTACACTACAGTTACTTAATCACATCGAGTTATAACGACAGTCAAAGTTGCATCACAAAATAATGTTGACAAAACATACATTCACTGTTCTCACACTAATATGTGGCAAATGTTCAGAATTTATGCTCATGAATATGTGAACAGCCTCTAATGTACACAGCATACCTAGTAAGTTCTCTCGCAAGTATTAACCGCAAGTACAGCGGTTATTAAGTGAAGTTGAAGTCGACACCACTTTGTAGTGCTTGCCACCACCATCACCACCAAATGTTATGGCTGGTGGCGAGAATCGAAAACTAGTTGACAGGAAGAAGGGCAGGAAGGAAGTCCTTGGGAAAAATGTATCCTCACTCTTCCCGCCATTAGTCAAAAGACGGATGAAGTGGTGACGGCACAAACGGCAAGACGCAAGAACTGCTCAAAACTAATGGAAATACCATGCTGGTAGTAATACCATTATATGTAGCTACCTGTACCTGCGTGTTTCTGTAAAGTGCGAGTTTTGGTAAAATTTCGGGGAACTTCTATTTTCGTTTTCGACTTTCTTCAAAGTAAGTTTTCTGCCCCAAATGACTGATGACTTTCGTTGGAGAACTATGTATGTGGGAAGTTTTAACATATTCGCTTTCCTTCTTTTGGATGCTTTTGATGGTGCAGTATATGTAAAGCACTCGGGAGCACATAATGTTGTTTGCTAGGCGTTCTGGGAACGTGTGAAATTGAAAATTATGAAGTAATATGGAAAGTTCTTTTCGTCATCTAATAGATGTGGCAACATCAGAGATGCGGTTATTATGTACTCTTTTCGTTCTTAGGTAAAGTACCTACTTTGTATTTTTGTAAACTTTTTTAAACAATGACGCAAACTCACTTCTCAGAATATGAAGGTTGAAAATGAAAAATTTCACAAAAGGCAATTTCGAAGTTGGAGTTTCTTGAGATGATGTACTTACTATGTAAATTTGAATATATAAAGTTGTCAAAATAAGAAGTGTTGATAAGTTAAAAAAAAAAAACTTTTCATGAAGTTGTTAACTTTACTTTCAGAAGGACATTTGTGGGTAGTGCACCTTAAGTGAATGGTAGTTTATAATTTTCCTGAGCCTGTTTTATTTTCAGATTTCTATGATTTTTAACAGGAAAACATTTAAGTAATTTTAAATTAAATCGATGCTTGTATGAATATTTTAATTGGAACTCCAAGATATAAATTCAGATCGGCATATGATAAGAATTTTGTGATCACGTCTATAGCCATCTACCGAAAGGAGAAAAATACACAGCTATCACTTTCAAATGTAGGGCTTAAAAGTATCAAGTCGAAATCACAAGTTTACTTTCGCGAATGTCTAACAAATAAAAACAATTTGTTGTTGCGGACGGCACAACATAATTGCATCGGTGTTTACAATTCGTGGTCTTGTCTATGTCAAAATATCTGCCAACTGACGAGAAAGGAGTACATGTCAAAAACATCGAAGTTCTTGATGGAATTGCCAGCCTCGTGCATGAATAATTTATTATCTTTTTTTTATATATATATTCATTTTCATATTATAATTTTATTTTATTTTTCTATTTTTAAACCAGTAATTTCTGGAATTGTACACCATTTTTTTCTTTTTTTAATTTTTACTATTTAAATTTCACAATTTTTTTAAATTTTATGTTGTACTACATAACATCTCTATTACCAAATAATTTTCTATTTTTCTAATATTTGTCTAGGTGAATATTTATCACTTATTTAAACAGAATGATTGGAAATCGGTTTGTGATTTTGATTCTGGTTGATCCGCTTATTCGAATTTTGGTGCATTATTATTTTTAAGAAATACGATGAAAATGGTGACGATTCTACGGTCGGTGGTGTGTAGAATTCTTCGCTCGATGATTCAAATCCTCTGCAAACAAAAGACGGGGTTACGCGTTTGTCATTTAAATGCTCAAATCTTATATAGCAAAATTGACGAGTTTAGAGATGTGTTTGAGGAATCAAAAGTTGATATAATCTGTGTTTCTGAAACCTGGTTTTCGGCTAAAAATACTGATTCTATGTACTATTTGAGTGGTTTCAGGCTTTTTCGTGCTAATAGATATGGGAGGAGAGGTGGAGGAGCCGCTATTTATGTTCGTAATGGTATTTCATGCAAAATCAATTGTAAGTCGCCAGCGCGCAGTGAGTTGGATTATTTGTTTCTTGACATAATGGATGACAAAGGTACTCTTCTTTTAGGGGTAGTTTACAGACCTAATAATGATGTAGATGTTAGTCCTTTGCTTACTATTTTGGAATCAATAACTTTGGCCCCATCTAAGATCATTATATGTGGAGATCTCGACAGCAATCTTTTAAACCAGACTTTTCTCGTCGAGGGCATGGGAACATTTAACCTGACTCTGGTTAACACTTCAGTTGCAACGCATTTTTCTAGGAACTCCCAAAACCCTGTTAGATGTTTTCTTCGTTAGCGATGTGAATGATGTCATTTTATATGATCAGTTATCTGCTGCTGCATTTTCAAAACACGATCTCATTTTTCTATGTTTCAACTACAAGGTGAAAGTCCTCCAAATTCTTATTTATACAGAGATTTCAGGCATATTGACTATTCTGGGTTAGAGCTTAGAACTCGAAGTGTTGATTGGGAACAGGTTTACCATGTTTTCTCCCCTGATGAGAAAATTGAGTTTCTGAACAATAATATAACTAGCTTGTTATACGTCCCACTGAGAAACAAAACAATAAAACATGGTGAACGTCCTTGGTTTACCAACGAAATTCGTAGACTTATAGACCAGACCTATAATTTATGAAAACGTTACAGATTAGAAATTCACCAAATCATGTATCGCAGATTCCGTAATAAAGTAGTCTGCAAAATACGAACCGCCAAAATTCAATTCTACAAAAGAAAATTATGTCCATCAATGAATGGACGTCAGAGATAGGGTTAGCCAAAAAGAACCTGAACTGTAATATGAACATAAATGTTGATTCTTTAAATCATGACTTCGTCTCATTACCGTTCCCAACACTTTCCAGCAGTTCAATTACAATATCTAGGCCTCCTAAATGGATATTCTTCAGAAGCTCGTTTCGAGTTTAGTCGTGTTGAAGCCACTGACATAGTTGAAAGCGTTTTATCTATTAGGTCTAATGCTGTAGGGATTGATGGAATACATCCTGTATTTATAAAGTCACTTTTACCCATTATCTTACCGTATATTTCACACACGTTCAATACTATAATATTGACAGGAGTATTCCCATTACAATGGAAACTAGCGAACATTTTACCAATTCCCAAAGGTACGAGTGAAATTGAATATAGACCTGTTTCGGTGCTCCCTTTTTTTGTCAAAAGTTTTTGAGAGGGTAGTGCAAAAACAACTTAACGCCCATCGCCCATCTTAGAGCACACAACATTCTTTCATCTAAGCAGTCTGGGTTCCGCCAAGAGCATAGCTGCACCACTGCTATTATAAACATTGTTGAATACGTCAGACTTGCCTTGGATGCAGACTATGTCACTTTTCTTGTACTGCTCGACTTTTCCAAAGCGTTAGATACAGTAGATCACGCTAATCTGTGCCGCAAACTATCATTATGTTATGGTTTTTCATCATCTGCTGTTCTTTTGTTATCGAACTACCTTCGTGATAGAAAACAAACTGTTTCAGTTGGTAATAAAATGTCAAGTTTCCTTCCGATCACTAGAGGAGTTCCTCAGGGTTCGATCTTGGGGCCTCTTCTGTTCTCGCTTTATATAAATGAACTCCCATCAAAAATTGCTGGTTCCTCTGTTCAGATGTATGCTGATGATGTTCAGCTATATAAAAGTTCTCCCTTGGGACTTATTGAAGACTGTGCAGACACTATTAATAGGGACCTTGAAGAAATGGTTTGTTCTTGAATCCTCTGAAATCAAAATGCATTATCATTAGCAGGAAAACCTTAAACTTGGATTATTTTCCTAGCTTGTACTTAAACAACTCGAGCATTTCTTACGTCAATACTGCCAAAAATCTTAGAATGTTGTTCAATAGAACGCTGTCTTGCGAGATGCACATTAATTCTGCCGTCGGTAAAGTTTATGGAGTATTACGTAGGTTGTGGGCTTCTCAGTATTACACCCCTCTTAAAACACAGATGATTCTGGCTAAAACGTTAGTATTACCGAATCTCAATTACGGATGTGAAATTTTCTGTGACTGCGATGCTATCAGCAGGAGAAGGCTTAATGTTGCTTTTAATAATACCGTGCGCTATATAAATGGGTTGCGAAGATTTGATCATGTTTCTAATTTCTCAATACAAATATATGACATTTCCCTTGATCACCTTATGCGCTTCCGAACCCTCATATTACTATTCAATATAATTCAAACTCAACAACCATGCAGTCTATTCAACAGGATACAGTTTGGTTCCTCTAGCAGATCTCAGCAACTCATTCATCCACGTTATTCATGCCTAACATCACAGCGACAGTTTTTTGTTAACGCCATCCGACTGTGGAACTCGCTTCCAAGGCACTTCAGGAGAGTAAGTGGCGAAGCCCAGTTTCGTAGAGATTTACGTGCTTATTTTCAAAATTAATTCTGTTTTTCTTAATAAATCTTTTCTTTAATGTTTTGCTATTCAATAGAGATGTAATGTATTTTTTTTCCTTTTGTATTTTTCTTTTTATTATTTTTGATTTTTGTAAAAGGTGTACATTTATAACTCTTTTTTTACTCTTTTTTATATAATTTTGCTTTCAATTTTTTTAATTTTTTTTATTTTTTTTTTTTTTTGAAGCATAAAAAATGTATAATTAACACTTCATAATTTATAGTAGTTTTCTTCAAAGCATTATACCAATAATTAGCTTAACACTAATTTATAAGGACTTTATTCTTAATGTGTAAGCCTACATTGAATTAAATAAACTAAACTAAACTATTTATTAAAGAAATACAAAATTTGTCATTTCTGTCATGATATAAGACTGGTATCATGCATTTCTTTGTATCTGAAAGGCTTCGTTCATAGAGTAGATTAATTGATTAAAGGTACTCAATTAATCAAGATTATAGGTAGTAGGAGAAATCATGATGATGTTCGTTTTGACTAAATAGCATTTTGTCTGCATAATAGTTTGATCCGTTCGGGTGACTCGTTTTCTGAGTATATAAAAGACTAAAATTTTAATATGATTATAAGACTTAAGTCCATTCTTGATATGATACATCGTCATCCAGTACTGGGGTTTAACAAAGCTCATAGCATTTTAACCACTTTAAATGAAATGGTACATGTGTGTGTAAACGGCAACATTACATTACACTACATTACATTTTAGTCTACTTAGTAGATAAATCTACGAAGTAGACACACTTACGAGCTCTGGCTACTGAGGCCATCGGCCAGACACTACAAGCATTTATACATGGCTTAACCCAGCAAATTCTGAAATAATTTCCATTTCTAAGCAAAAATTTGACACCGTTGACTTCTAGGACTAAATATATATAGTTTACTTTTGGAGTGTAGCCTAAACGGTTAAGCCAATCGTCTTTAGATATAGAACTTAGGGTTATTTTGACATTCTACAGAGGAGTTTTTTTTTTAGCTCAAAAATTAACGGTACCTGTCATATAACGGTAATGTAAAAGCTTATTTTTTCTCGAAAACGGTACCTCCCATAGGACCGTTTTTTTTATTCGACTTTCTCGAAAACTGGTGATCCGATTACTATCACCATTGATATTTTTTTTCGAAAACTTTTTTTTATTTATTTTTAAAATTAAAAAAAAATTTTTTTTTAAATCAATATTTTGAACACAGGTGGGTGAATTATTTTTTTTTATTTTTTTTAAATGTATGTTATTTTTGTGCTTAAGTTTGTATTCCTGAATTATATTTAAATTTTTTTTTAAAGTTGTTAAAAAAAACCGTTTTATTTAAAATTTGCTCCTACGATTTTGAGAAAAAAATTCAAACTTTTTTACATTTCTTAAAGAAATAAAATGGCGTATAAATTATTTCACACAATGATATTCACTCTAATTTTCTTAAATTTTATTCTACAATGTGACCGTTTATATGAGCAAGTACGTGCGATCCAGTAATTTGTTTTGTATATTACTAGCCTTAAACCAAACAATTTTAATTTTAAATAAGAAATACAAATCAAATTAAAAACGATTTATATATGTTTATAAAAAAAAAAAAAAAAAAAACAATTAAAAGATATCTCAGAGATAAATATGTCTTTAAGTAAAAACATAATAGAGATAATACTCTATCATACAATGTTGATTGAATGTTTTTTCGGGTTATTTTCTCATAAAAAATAATTAATTACTAATTAAAGTTCAGGAAGCTTTAATGAAATACATTTGTATCTATAAAATAAACTTTTAATTTCATTAAGTAGGAAACCCTTATTTCTTCGTTTGGCGGTAAAACCATTAACCAAGGAATACAAAAGTTCTAAGATTGCTTACTACAAAAGTGGCCACAAGTAGATACTCATCACGAAAGTTTCACTTTTAATGAGTAATTCAAAAGATACTTTTGCTTGCATCGAAAACGGAAATAATTTATCTTGCTCCGGATGACAGCTTCTTCGCACCTACACTTGCTTGCGGTTGGAATGCAATAGTGAAAGGTGTATTGAGTGTGGCATCATCATCTTTTGCACAAATGTATATCTATTTTGGCGAAATTAATTAATTAGATACAATAGTTTCAATATTACCGTAGGTAGAGAGGCAGTTTGGAACCCACATTCCCCATCTTTGTTGGTCGTTTTGCTTGCAACGCATCGCAATTAACATTCTATAGTGGATTATGTCATTTTATTATGATAGTGATGCCACTCCACTCAGAAGTGAGTACTCATGATAGTTTGGTTATTATTTAATTATCCGCCGGGGAAATTAACAATGATGCGATGATTAGTTGGTCAATTTAAAAAGCCCGGAAAGTGATTAACGTGCCCGTTTATGGCAGTGAGTAGGGAAGGTTATGTATGTATATGCCCGGTGATATATGGATTATATAAATATTATTAAATGGCTGGCGGCGCGGCGAAAGTTTGCGGGCAAGTTAAATGTTTAATTATTATCAAGAGTCTTATGCAAATAAGTGCTTATTATAAATGCATGATTCACTTTTGATTGTAGCACGTGTACAGCAATACGATATGGTCCGTTAGGATTTTCAGTTGCCTAGGAGAAACATTTTTACCAAAGCAACTGCGATAGAAAAAAATATTTAACATACACAGGATAAGGAAATCTGGAGGTTATTAGTTTTCTAAGAATTGAATAGTTCATAGGTGATCCACTTTACCATTCCTTCTGGTGAACAAATCGATTAACTTTTCGAAGAACTTAACTATATGTAGGTACAATCGTTTTTGATATTGTATGACCTGAGAAACATAGGCAGATGTCATTAAAGTACCAAAATTCAAAGTGTAGGTACCAAATACAGCCTTTCTATATTGGTCTAAATATTCACGACAATAACACATTATTTCATAAAAATCATTCCAGCTGTTTGGACAAACAGATATCGCATGTCTTTTTTTCGTAATTTATTTGAAGGCAATTTAAGCGAAATTCTTCATCTTTAAATGTTCTGTTATTTAACTCAGTTCCATTTCACATTATAGGTAAAGTAAAAATTATATTGCTCAGTAGTTGTTTCTATGCCGAAGGCTCAGTTTTCAGTACCATACCAGAGTCTCATTGTTTTTCTTTCTTGGACAACAAATCCTCGAAACCGAGTCTTGTGAAAAAAATGGTGAATTTCTTGCTATATTGGAACCTTCTTCTTGTGGTAAATCTAAAATAAAAAAAAAAATAAAACTGGGCTGTGAACCAAAATTTATTTTTTTAAATTCTGAATATTTCGTTTCTTGTTTAGCTTCAAATAACCTTTTTTCCAGGAATGATCTCAGAATATAATGTATTTGTTGGAAAAGCTTGCCTCATTTTATATCTATATCCGTCCGTCGTACCAAACCTTATTGAACACTTGGGAAACATCAAGGAGCGGGTTCCATTTTTTGTACTCTCGATTTCGTTTTTTTGTTTTATATTCATTATCTATTATTGAGTCTTAAGATGTCCATTGAACATCACCGTTCACCGGCTTCATTAAAAAACTGCAAAATAAAAGACCTTGTCTCAATATAATTTAAAAACACTTTCACAGTACTAATTCGTACTTTTTTTCGAAATAAATTGACATTTTTTGAACCACGTATTCAATTTTTAAATTCATCCTAAAAGTTATTCAAAGCAGTTTAGTGTTGGGAAGCCAGGGATTGCCGCCATTTTGTGTGTGCCTTAATTTCTAGTGAGAAATTCTGTTGCTTTGGAGTGTTTTTCCTTGCATCGCAGCGCCTTGAACGACTTTAATACATTTGTCAACTACTCCTCCTAATTCAAGCGGAGTTTGCTATGAAACTTCATGAGTTATAGTTAGGAATTTGTTATTCGTAGCTCAGATAATATACATTTGTTAATATTAAATATAACAAATAAAACAACAAAATAAAAGTGGAAAATCAGTCGCAAAAAACACTATGAACATTATTTATTTCAAAACCTTCTGTTCTCGATCGTGAGGTCTTTTCTCCCGCAAGCTGTAAAATGCACTAACTCCATTTTTTCGATTAAAGAGAGAAATAAAGACTAACAACATCGAACAATAAGCTCATAAAGAATTCGGTTCAATATAAACTGCACGCAACCGCTCCCACTTTCCAGTTAGTTTTGTTGTTTGTTAGATTATTTTTTATGGCACACAGGCGCACTTACCTTTATTATTGGATTTCCGCTTACCTTCAATGAAACTTATGACGATGAGTGATCAGAAGGAAGATCAGGTTTTCTCGATGTTGGAATTTTTTTTTTTATCAGTTCCTTCGTCATAAAAATAAATTGCACGACTGGATCGCAAGTACTTGCTCATATGTGCGGTCACATCGTCGAATAAAATTTAAATAAAATGCACGACTATCCATACACATGAACTAGTTCTTATGCTTGATAATTACTTAGTGGCTGCATATGTATGTAACTATATAAAGGGTGTTTTTTTTAGACGTATGGTTTTCAAGAAGAAATAAAACGCATATAGTTTAATGTTATGGCCAAGAATCTAGCTTTATTTGTTTGCATTGTGTTCTAAAAATGATTTCTGGGAAGTGGCCGCCGTGGCTGACTCGAATAAATTCCAGCCGAGGCCCAATTTTCCCAATTTTGTGAACATCGGGATCGGTGACCATTTCGTTTTGGACCCATTCATCGAACGTGTGACGCGCTTGATGGGCGTTCGGCTTCAATTCTTGAACGAGTTGGATTTTGTAAGCCTGCAAACAAAAATCCTTCCGCGCACGATGGCGGATGGACTCATTTGGGTCTCCTTCGATACTCTGCTCCACCGAAACGAACCATTATTTTGGCAATAAATTTGCACAATTTGCAAAGTTTGTTCGAATAAGTCTATGAAGTTTATGAAATCGCAAACCAAACTGAGCATAAATCAAGAGACATCTGTCAAAAAGACCAACTCCGAAAAAAGTATTGCCAGATTGAAAACCACACGTCTATTAAAATAAAAAAATATTTTTTTTTAGAAAATTCTTTATTTTTTTTAAATTAGTTTCAGAGTTTTCTTGGAAAAACTAAGTATGGAATAAAATTTGAAAACTAAATGTCTATCGAAGAAAAAAAAATTTGAAAATCGTTCGACCAGTTTTTTTAAAAAGTCGTTGTTTTTTGAAAAACTTTTCGAAAAAATATTTTAAATTTTTTTCTAGTATGCCATTATAAGGCAATCTGTAGTTTTCATCCGGGAAAATTATTTAAAAGAATTCAATGCACCCGTTTTTAAAATATTTCAAAAACCAAATTTTTTTTTAATTTTTTAAAAATCGAAAAAAACGTTTTTGAAAATTTTGAAATGCGATATTAATTGAATTATAAATGACTTCCTGTGTGTTAAATTTTATTGAAATCGGGATAATAGTTTACGATAAAACCGCATTTGAAAAATCGGTTATATGAGAGGTACCGTTATACATATAACTGAAATATGTATTGTTGTAAAAAAATAGCGCCCTGAAAGTTTTATCAAAAGCTATAGAGCCGTTTTTGATAAAATCAAACTTTTTGTTAAAAAATGTATGTGCCGTTATTTTTCGATCTAGAGCAAAAATGAAAAACATCCCCCGAGATAATACGTAATAAATACTAAATACTAAGTTTGAAGAAAATCAGCCCGTCCGTTTAGGCTGTAGAGGCGGGAACAGACAGACAGACAGACGGACGGAATTTCCGGATCCACTTTTTTCAACTTCTCTTTTATCGTAAAGTCATGTTTGATTGTTAAATTTTTTTTTGCACGAATCCATAACTTGCATTTTAGTACCTACATCGCAAGTAAAAAGTTAACAACATCTGGCGTATCGGCTCTAAAGAATGCTTAATATTGTCTCCTATACACAGGGATGATTCATCACTTGATCTATCATTCTATCAGATGGATGATACACATGATTGGAAGAACATCCTTTTATATTGACGAAAGTTACTTTTTTTTAAAGACAAGAATTTAAATTCAAACATTTAATTAATTTGCAACCTTAATTATTATTAATGAATTAATTTTCTTTTCAGATGAGCGGAAAACGCAGTCGTAGCTTTAAATGTGCTGTCCATCAACGTGATCGCGAGATTTGTTCGGAAAATGATTTCCATCTGATATTAGAAGAGCCGCCATTTTTCAAAAAAATGGTTCACGTCATTGCTCTGGAAGTGCTGCCCGATGAACGTGACCGCAAGTTCTATGCCGACAGATATTCCTGCTGCCCCCCACCCCTCTTTATAATCCTGATGACATTTATTGAGGTAAGGGAGTGTTCAACTAGTACACAAAAAAAAATATAAAAAAACATGATTTTCCATTAAAATTCATAATTAGCCTTACTAACCGAAAAGCACGTTTCACTGCAACCGATAGTAATTAATTAAAATATATTTGCTTTGCCATTTAAATTTAATAAAAATAATTACTTTATGAAATGTTCTATTTTAAATAAAACAAACAGTTTGTGACTATCTCTAACTAAAGTAGCAATATTCACACCCGCTGCTACCACCACATTGACACTGTGTTCGCTATTGATTAAAGGACATTCGCTCTATTGTTTCATGGACTAGAATAAAGGCTTTTATTTAAGTTTGCTGACCCGATTAAAAATCCTGGCTGAACCGTATCTATTCACTTCCGAACAAAATATAATAGGGAATACCTTGTTCATGGATTTTTTTTGTTTTTTTAAATAAGTATGTCCTGGTTGATGGGGATGATAATGGGTTCCGACATAATTACTTTTCTCGCTCTATGCGACAGGGTTCAAATCCCTGGGTTATTCGATGGAATGCTGCCACGCTATTCGGTGAAAGGATGTTGTTGAGGCTGTGTTGAGGATGCTTTTAGGTAATTGATGGCATAAGTAGATGAGTTTTTTGAGTCTACTCCTGCCTCTTCATAACGAAAGGTATTCACTGGCCTTTGAGCGGTAAAGTGAAATTGAACATGGAATTTTTCTGTCAATAGTGATGAGTAGGAGACCTCAAAGGGTATAAATAGTACAGTGTTAAGTCTTGGAAGAGAAAGGGTATCCAGTTTAGTGACTTTTGGGCTGTGGGTGGTTGTGAATGGTTGTGTGGTCGTCTAGATGGAAAGAGGGATTGTTTTGTTATTTGTAATTTCGAAAATGCTATTTTTTTCATAATCCAGAAAATGTAAAACTTTGTGTCAGAGGGTGATTTTTGGTTATTTCACAGGAGAATGGAAGTTTTGGAAATATTTAATATTTCTGTTATTTTGCGGAACGCGTTTTAGCTTTGCAATTCCGAGAATTCGTTTTATACTCAGTTAGTAGTTGAGTAATAACCACGAAGTTGAAGAATTTTCGTGCAGGTGAGGTTTCTCATATTGCTTTTAGTTGGAATTAATTAATTCATGGAATTTCAGAAAGCACTATGAAAACTAAAAATATTTCATAAATAAGTGTTTACCTTGAATTCCAAGGAACTAATAAATACGTTTGCCGTATGCTGTGGCCCCTTTCTAAGCACCTTTCAGTGATGATTGATGAAAGTCGATTTATTAGTTAAACTATTACTAAGTTAAATGTTTAATTTTTGTTAAAAAACAACAACATACATTCAATAAAAATTCGTTGTCATCGTCAAAGCTCTATTGTATGAAATTAGTCTTAGACATGGAATCCTTACCCTACCTTAGGTATCGCTACAGTCCGCAGTCGATCTGGCCCTCTAACAAAAAGCTTCTCCGGACAGTTCGTTCCTCCAATTTCGCATGTGAAGTTGGTTGAGGTCTCCTCCACTAGAAGCGACGTCTATCCGGTCTACATGACCCAGCCATTTGAGACTGAATTTTACTCTTTTGGTTACCTATGTCTGTGTCGCTTTACGGCCCGTACTGTTCCTGTTTTTATCTCCTTCTCCATTTGCCTTGTTCATTCGCCGTGTATGCATGGGCGACAAAAAATCACCGAAGCAGCCTTAAGCGTCCTTATCCTATACCTTTCGATCCGTGCAAAAAAAATCTAATAATCAAACATGACATTACGATGATAGAGAAGTCAAAAAAAGTTGGTCCGGAAATTGCGCCCGTCTGTCTGTCTGTCTGTTCGCACCTCTACAGCCTAAACGGATGGGCCGATTTGCTTAAAATTTGGTATTTAGTATTTATTTGGTAGTATCTCGGTCGAAAAATAACGGTACCTGCCTTACAATCTTTAACAAAAAGTTTGATTTTCTCGAAAACGGCTCTTAAGATTTTGATAAAACTTTCATGGTGCTATTTTTTTACAACAATCTTCCAGTTAGAATGAATTTTTTTCGAAATTTGTTCTATAACGGTACCTTTCAAAGAACAGGTTTTTTCAAATGCGGTTTCATTGTAAACCATTATCCCGTCATTTAGAAATTTAATAAATATTGCATTTCAAAATTTTGAAAAACTTTTTTTTTTCAATTTTTTTAATGGCCTGCTAGCTTAAATTTTAACACCAGTTGGGATCTTATATGGATGTAGGCCAAGATATTTCCTCAAAATTTTCCAGGTCTGGTCGATTAATTCGGGTACTCTATAACACTGACGTCTCCAGCGGCGATGACTTCTTCTTAAAATCGATAAAGAGGTGGTAGGTATCGATTTGGAATTCTTGAGTTGTTTCCACGATCAGCCGTAGCGTGAAAATTTGATCGATTGTGGACTTTCCTTGTCTGAAACCACACCAATCGGGTTGCTGAATAAAGGTTTCAGGCGTTCACATAGTACGGCAGAAAGGATCTTGTAGCCGATATTCAGTAGACTTATTAATCTATAGTTGGCGCAGTTTAAAGGTTCTCCTTTCTTATGGATCGGGCAAACGATGCTGAGGTTCCATTCATCAGGCATACTTTTTTCTGACCAAACTTTAGAGATGAGTTGGTGTATGCACTCCACCAGGTCATCTCCGGTCGCTTTAAAAAGTTCGGCGGGTAGTCCGTCGGGTCCAGCAGCTTTGTTGTTTTTTAGTTTAGATATTGCTATCCTTACTTCATTTTGGTCAGGTGGACGGAAGTTTTGTCTGTCATCATCCATGTTGAATGGTTCATTCTGCCTGACAGCGGGATTTTGGCCTTCATCGCCGTTTAACAGTCTGCAGAAATGGTCCTTCCATGTACTCAGCACCGACTGTGACTCTACTACGAGGTTTCCATTCCTATCTCTACAGGCTTCTGTGCGGGTTTTGTTTTGCTTTAGCATATTCTTTTTACCTGTTGGTAAAACTTCCGCACGTTGTTCCTGTAGTAGCATCTCTTAATATCTTCGATCGCGCGCTTCTCATGTTCTCTCTTATTGTTTTGGAGAAGCCGGTGTTCTTCCCGTTTTTTCGGCTCGTAGAGCTCGCGAGCAGCTCTCGTCCTTCTTTGCAGCGCCGCTTTATATGCCTCTTTGTTGTTTGGCTGCATGGGCCTGCCTGCATTCGTCATCGAACCAGAGGTTTCGTGGTAGTGGTCTGGTAAAACCTAGCACATCATTTGCGGCATCTCTAATGGCTTGTTGGCAGTGTTGCTACTAGTCTTCGGGATTTGATGCTGGCGGCAATGGATTTCTTGAGAGGTTACGGAATATTCGATTGGCATAGGTTCTGGCTACAAAAAGGTAGTGATCCGAATCGATGTTAGCTGCTCGGAAGGTGCGAACATCCATGATACTGGAGGCGTGCCTTGCATCGATCGCAACGTGATCAATCTGGTTCACGGTTTTTTGAGGTGTCGCCAAGTCCCTTTGTAACGTATATCGAGATGAGGAAACCGTGTGCTTGCAATGGTGACGTTATGTGCCGCTGCGAAGTCAATTAGCCTAAGTCCGCTTCCAATGTCCAGACGTTGTGTCGTGTATGCTATGTTTTCCGACAGTCTTACTTATTTTGGCGTTAAAATCTCCTAGTACGATCTTAACGTTATTTAGAACACTGCTCATAGGTTTTGTCGAAGAGCTCGTAGAACTCATCCTTGGTGGTGTCATCTTTGTCCTTTATGGGGGCATGAGCGCGTATTAGACTAATGTTGGCGGCTTTAGACTTGATTCGCATCACTTACGTGTCGAAAGCCCAATACTCCTTGCCTAAGTCTACCCTCCCCCCCCCCCCCTCTAAAATGTCAATAATTCACAACAAATATGTTAATTTTAAACTAAATGATGAAAACCTAGTTGATGTCATCATAAAGACAAGTAAATCTCGCTGTCGCATCTGAAAGGACTGTGCTCCTCCTATATACATATTTCAATAGACTAGGCATATCCTCAACAAAATCAAGTCCCTTTAAGCCTGTAATTCCATTATTTCTGATTTACAATTCCTCTGCCATGTCCAGTATCCATATTATTCCCACCATTTATTTTCTACGCTGCCGACTTTATTTATTTTACTACCAACCCCAATATTGTTCCAGGGATAATCCATTCCCGCTCCTCGATACCAAACGACTGCGCACGGTTCAATGATCCGCAGATCAATTGATTCCGTACAAAATCCACCTCTGCTCTGTGAGATTTTTTTCAGCGGCATCGTGAAACAAACAAATATTCCAGAAATGAAAACAAAATTGGCGCCCATATCTGTTTACATTTGCTCCTTACTATGCAACGCAAATTGTTGGATATGATGGTGTTCCATTCATGGCATCGCAACCCGTGTCGTCGTTGTTTGCACATGAGGCCAACGAGACTATGTGGTCAGTGAAGAACGTCAGGGCCAATTGTATCAGATTGCCGCCACCGCGCAGCACAGTTGGAGGCTCTAAAGCTATTGGTCGTGCCGACGACCATTCATAAATACAGCTTCCCAGTTGGCGTCAATGGTGTGTACTGATGGTGCCTATCCCGGCTTACACACAGTATAGACCACGTCGCCCGAGCAACGTCCGATATTGTCGTCGTAGTCGTCGTCGGGGCTGTTGCAAATTTGCACAATCCATTCAAAATAATGTATGGAGAATTTACACAAGATCCCATGCCACCTGCCCCGGACTTACGTGCGATGAAATATTTAGGTCTATAGTAGTTTACTCTGCTTGGCGATGCATAGAGTGCATGCTGGGTGGTGCATGGTGCAACCACCCTTAGTTTTGAATCGTAAAAGTTGAAAAACGCTGGAGGCAAACAAAATAAGCTTGAACGGGAAAAGTTTATTCAAGAGGTACTCGTATATGCTATTCAACAACTAGCGACGAATGTGCCAGTCGTGCTTCGAGATTAACACCGGCCGTCTATATTGCAATGCGACTGCACCCAGCAACTAGCTACGTGAATTACCTAATTCAATTTAATTACTATTTTTTTTCGCTCGCATTTGTTGAATAAAATTATTACCGTCAGCTTTAACGTTTTGCCATTAAAAAATTGTTACTGGTTCTGGATGTGTTTTAAGTTTGACAGGATGCAGTTGAGATATGAGATTAGAAGAGCTGAAGGGATGAAATGGGAAAGGTTCATAGTTTTGAAAATGGAATTTTACAAAATGGAGCATTTTGGACATCCATCTATTTTGTTGGGAAAAGTAAAGTTTCAAATAAATTTGAAATATCTAAAGCAAACACTAACTTTAAATGTGTTTCTATTTAAATATAAATTGTAATGAAGTTATTAATTTACTAACGGGTCCGCCAAATAACTTTTTTTTTTTGAAAATGCTATAAAAAAAAACTACTGAATATTTTCTCAATTTTTTTTTTTTATTTGAAAGTACAATCCTTCCGGTTAATAATGAAAAATAATTTCAGTCAAATGGTTGCATCGGCTGGCCATGCAGTAGCCTACACGATCGGTCCAATTTTTAAGCACATTACCGATTGTGTGCAGCTGTATTTCACCAATGGCTTCACGAATATTGTCCTTTAAAGCGTCAATTGTCTCTGGCTTGTCGGCGTAACACTTATCTCTTACGGCACCCCACAAATAATAGTCCAACGGTGTCAAATCGCAGCTCCGAGGTGGCCAAACGATATCAGCTCTGCGGCTGATAATGCGATCTTCAAAAACAGGGCGCAAAACATCGAGTGTAGCTTCGGCTGTGTGGCACGAAGCACCGTCCTGTTGAAACCAAATGTTGCCAATATCCTCCTCTTCAATTTTTGTGAACAAAAATTCGTTCAACATGGCCCGATAACGATCGCCATTGACTGTAACGGCCACTCCTTGCTCATTTTCGAAGAAAAATGGCCCAATTATGCCTCTGGACCAAAATCCGCACCAAACAGTGACTCGTTTTGGGTGTATCGGCTTTTCAATGTATGCGTGCGGGTTTTCTGTGCCCCAAATACGACAATTTTGCTTGTTTACATACCCGCCAAGATCAAAATGAGCTTCATCTGAAAAGATGATTTTTTTTGGCACAATCGGCATCTTCTCTAAGTCGATCGCAGGCCCACTCAGCGAAGCGAAAACGCATTGGATGGTCAGTTGGCTTCAACTCCTGAACCAATTGGACTTTGTATGGCGTCTTACCAAGGTCTTTATGCAAAATTCGTCTCAATGATGTCTCCGAAATGTTCAATTGTTGAGAACGACGGTGAATTTATGTTGATGGCGCTTCAAGCACACTTTCTGCCACAGCAGCAATATTCTCGGGTGTACGCACTGTTTTTGGCTTTTTACGCTTTAGTTTATCGATGAGGATGCCATTTTATTTCACTTTTTTCACAAGATAACGAATATACGGAGCTGACGGTGCTTCAGTTTTGAGGAATAAGGCCACAATCGAGGATTTCCTGTTTTGAACGTCTTCCTGAAAATTTGGCTCATTGAGCCATCGGAAATCTGGCAGACAAATGGTTGTTTTTTAACTTGTCACACTTGTCGAAAGAGTAGTGCCCCGTGGCTTAGTGGTTAGTGTGTCGGACTGCTAAGCGAATGAGCCTGGGTTCGAATCCCGCTCATAGCCACCTTCTTTTCCGGGGTACTGCCTCTTGCGAGGAACTGACAAAACTTCCAAGAGTAAAATTTGTCTCGAAAAAGTGCATCTCATCTAGCCGTTCGGACTCGGCGGTAAGCTGTAGGGCCCTTCCATTCTTGCAGATTAACAACACACAGACAGGAATGGTTGAAAATATAAGTCTGTCGCGCCTGTAAAAAAAAAACTTGTCGAAAGAGACCAATCTGGTTCTAATACAATATCTTTAGTTAGTTATGCAGCTGCTCCATTACTGAGGAAATATTATATCAATTCTTGCTTATATCAGATGGTTTCCTTAAGTTGGTCTTTTTTTTGTCATATTTTGTCACATTTGTTATGGTAAGAACGACATACAAAAATCCTAGAAAAAAATTCAAAATCAAAATTCAAAAATAAACAATTCAACAACTCAAAAATAAAATTGTTGACACAACAGATCCCTGAGGAGCCAAAGCTTAGTGACCCACACACTTCTTGGTACTTAACAAGAAACGAAGTATTTGTAGTTAAAGATGCTGGTGTTCCGCACAGAAGTATACTTGGGCCAATATTGTTCATTTCTTTTACTCAAAATAGATACCTAAAACCAAATAAAGACATACTGAAAGCTGATGGTACGGTTAAACTTAAAACATTCGAATTTAAACTATTACCCAAAAGCTACAGAAAGCGCTTAGTAAAATAAAAAAGTGGAGTCTGAATCAATAGATGTTAACTCCACTTTAAAGAATGTTAACAATCTGTCCATCTAAAAGTTTTTCATTTGGCGCAGGTAGATTTCGGTGGTCTTTGGCGGCCATTTTTTTTTGTTGACATCTGTCAAATTCAGTTACTGATGTCAAATCACCATAGCACGTTCAAATGATAAAATTTAATTATCAAAATGAGTGCTCTTTTGTTCGTTTTTACAAATGTTGCGCCCATTTTAAGATTGACGTGTTGTCTGTCCCTTCAAAGTCGACACTTCAACTTTTTGTAGCCAAATTATAGACGACTGCACCGGTTTGATAATCAATTAGACAACATTCGTACGACAAAGAAAGGTAAGATCGGTTGAGAACATCACCGCGATCCGTACAATTTACAGAAGAACTCGAGGCAGTCGAATCCTCGCCGTTCACAAGAACTCGTTTTTTACGCAGACTTTAATTTGGCGATTTTTCTCAGTTTCATTGTGACTCCGGAGGAGATACAATTATGAATTGTATGAAATCTATCTCGAAGCAGGCCTCCAGTGGCCTGGGCTGGGAAGAGCAACCAACTCTGGAAGTCTTTTGCAGTTCTTTTTTATGGTGGAAGAAAACATTGCAGACCTTGCTTGCGTTAAAACGATGGCGTAGAGCAGGACGGCCGAAGAGTTAGGGTGCGCCATTGGATGGCTTCGGCCAGCAATTGTGATGATGGAAGAACTTGTTGTATACGAGTCCCAGACCGGATCGCTGTTGTTGCGCCGGAAATTTCGGAACTGTTGTTATTTAAATGGCTGGTGAGCCAATAATCGTATGCAGTCGATCTACAAGTTCGATTCTTCGGAATTGAGTGAAGCCAACCCTGGCTTATATCAGATGCCATGGGTTAACAGGAAAGTCCAGCTATTTACGTGAGCTTGCTGAGTAGTAGCTGCCTTTTAAATTGAGATAATCCCCTAATGGAAATTTCTTGGTGGCTGTGGTTACTCAAAATCGCGGAAGCAAATGCTTTATATGGTTTCTGGGAAGGAAGGGGGGGAGGCTGGTTAACCTTGAACTAGTGGTGCAAAGTGGTGGTGCTTGTGGTACTGGTGCATTTTAGCGAAGAGAATATTTGTATAGTGGCTGGGAATCGGTTAAAGGATGGCCCATGCTTGTTTATTCCTATGCAAGCAGGTTCGCCGTGAAATTATGCCATTACAGGCAGATGTTCACGTAAAACAAATTACTTATTCTTTAACTCAGGAGAACAAAGTTCATTTACATATAGATAACGCAGTTTGTTCGCTGACTAGGTGCTCGGAGCTTTGGGAACGACGAAGAATTTTTATAACGATTTTTTTTCTTTTAACTCCACAACAGTTCGCGAATTGGAAGTGTAAACTCTTTTATTGGGGTAACTCCACACACAAAACCCATTGGTATCAAGTGACACCTTTGGCTTCGGGATGTCCTCAATATAACTGATCAGTTTTTAGGGAAAATGGTCCAGAGCAAATTCACCGAAGTTCTTGCCGTGTGTGTGGTTGGACTATCCTGTTGCAACCACTTGTGTGCTGAGACCGATGGACAAGGACTCGCATTCTGGACAAAAAGAATTCCGTAATCATGTCATAATTCTCGCAACTGACAGTCTTTGATTTGTCTCAATATTTAACATGTACATTTAAATAAAACGGAACCTAGTTATTAAGAAAACTCAATTCAAAGTATGAAAACACTCCATCATCATTACATCGGGAGTCCTTATAGAACCCTGAACGTGTTTTGTTCATAGCCCAAACTGTTTCCTGGAACCTCAGCATCCACGAACAAGTTAAATTCAAACTCTGTCCAAATACCAAAATTCACTGTTTCCTGAATTATCTAATTTTGCAACTCTTTATTTCTTATGTCAAAGACATTATTTAGCTCCAGATGTTAAGGGAGTATTTTTTAGGTTTCACATGCGTATAGCAGTCCGGATTTTGAGTCGAAGAGTTACATCATGGTGCATAGAGTGTACGATAGAGTTCCAAACATGAATAGGTATTCCTATTTGGTAACGTCAGAGTCCGTTCCAGCATCAGTTGATACGATACTGCCTATAGATTTTAGAACCTCTGTACGTCTATTGAATGGAGAACTAAATACCTGATTAAAATACGAAATATAAACAATTTCCTAATGTAACTTTGATATCTATTAAGTCTTAAACCAAAACTTACTATTTTATTGTTTTGATATTTTATAAGTAAAACAATGTGGCATGACTAGAAAACCTTAAAAATATATATTTTTTTAATTATTTGAATGTTGTTTATGTAAAATACTATTAAAAGATTCTTTACCTTGAGAGGCCAACTTACATAGCTCTTTGCCACAAAAAAAATGGCCAATCTCGGGACATAAATCAATTACGAGTTGTTGAGTTCTCAGAAGGCAAGGTGTTTATCGTGACAAGAATTTAGGTTAAAGAAAATGATTTACCACGCGGCCGGCCGAGTTCACTGTTCAAATTGACGACGACCTTGGAAGAACAAAATTATGCCAAACCATAAACACCCATTATGGGACATTTTACTGAAGGCATGCCTTCCTTCTTATAATTAAATTGTTCAGCTTCACACCAATACTCCCCATATAATTATTATATAAACACGCGACGCAAGTTTTCTAATGCCTACACGTCCTAGTTTTTGTTCTAAACGAATTCCCAAGGTCGTGCAGGCACTGGCACTTGGTAAAAATACAAAAGAGACACACCTTTGCAGCAATAAATTATATATTCAAAATGACACATAGTTGACAACCGGCAATCTGGGAAAAAGCTTATAACAACAACATGCTCTGGACGTGACAAGACAACTACCAGTACCTTTCTGTGGCTGTGGGCTCTATTTAGCCGCCCACAAAACGTATTTTACCGCAGAGAGAGATACTTCCACATCAGGTGAAAAATACTCTGACGACAAAGTGACGACGACAACGACGCCGACGCCGACGGTCCACTACAAATGGTCCGGCGATGTGCTCCATAAATGGAGTAAGTCTCACCCTTGGCTGGTCGGCGGCGCGGCCGGAACACACGTTCTGGTTTGATGTGTGTACATTGCGGATGTGAGGTAGCGCCATGTTCAATAACAGGAAAAACATCCGCAACACGTACGAATAACCACGAGGCTGCCGGCGTCGTTGGACGGGTAAAAGAGGAAGATATGCGGGAGGTAGCAATAAGTTGTCCGAGGCTGAGCCGAGCTGGACGGACATGACAACGTTTTATTTTTAATTACACACTTGGACGGTAGTTGTCACTGGCATTGGATATGTGATGATAATCTCTCGAACGTACACAGAATAAAATGTAAAATTTTAATTTCAAAGATTGTTTTTTTATTTAGCTGTCCAGCTTTTGAGTATTGTTTTTCTGTCAAGGAAACATCAAGATGATGATAACTCGCTAAATGGCTGATAGACCTTAGTGTGCAAAACTTGGTAAAAGCTCGGGGCTGCTTTTTTAGTAAAAAAAAGTAAATTCAATGGAAGAACTAGTTCAAGAATAAGTGGAAATGGTTATCAACTGATTATTAATGTGAGCCGACGCCTCTAAGAACAAAAGACTTGAAACTTGATGATATTTATTTTACAACCTTTGTGGATCAACAGCAAGCGGTTGGTTCCTGACAGCCTCCATCGCACTACTAACCACGCGAAATGATTTTATTGATTTCGATGAACTTTCGTCAAGCGATGCTTTATCGCCAAGCGCTTTGACCGATTTTTATCATTTTTGTACCCAATCAAATCAATCGCTGGTGTGGCAAGCTATCATAAATAAATTGCACGACTGGATCGCACGTACTTGCTCATATGCGCGGTCACATTGTAGAATAAAATTAAAGAAAATTAAAGTGAACATCAAAGCTTATTCGAATTTTGTTCGAATAAAGTATGTTAAATTGTATTGGGTGAAATAATTTAAACGCCATTTTATTTCATTAGGAAATGTAAAAAAGTGTGATTTTTTTTGAAAATCATAGGAGCCGTTTTTAAATAAAACGTTTTTTTTTTAACAACGTTTTTTTAAAAATTAAAAAAAATAATTCAAGAATACAAACTTAAGCACAAAAATAACGTACATTTAAAAAAAAATCACTTACCCGTTTTCAAAATATTGATGTAAGAAAAATAAAAAAAATATTAAAAATACAAAAAAAAAAGAAAAATTACTGCAAAATTACTAAGGCTACCTACAACTTCTTGAGTATCAATTTTGATTGTAATCGGACTACCAGTTTTCGAGAAAGTCCTGGGAGGTACCGTTTTTAGCCAACCATATTATTTTTTTTTCACCAAAATTTAATGCATACATACAGTATAGTACACTGGTTTTTTTATAAAAATTCTTGGAGCCGTTTTCGAGATAAATAAACTTTTACATAACGGTTATATGACAGGTACCGTTAATTTGTGAGCTTAAAAAAATTGAAAAAATCCTCTGTAGAATGTAGAAATAACCTTAAGTTCAAAATTTGAAGACGATTGTCCCAACCGTTTATTCTGCAGTCCAAAATACATCCGTACAGACAGACAGATAGACGGACAGAATTTTGACAGTAACTCAAATATGTTTCTCTATCATCGATTGATAACGTACCAATCGATGACGATTTCTATGATTTTGGTACGAATATTCTAAACAAGTCGATGGCTAGCGCTCTGCTCTAGTACGCTAGCAATCGATTTGATTGGAGTTTCCATAAGAAAATGATTAGAATCGCAGTCGTTCATCGAGTTTGTTGTTATTCATGATCGCCTGGTACGCTAGTGATCGATTTATTTACCACTATATTAATAATCAACTATTTTTTTTTTAATAATAAACGCACGCGAAAGGGATTATTTTTCCACCTTTAAAATGTAAAAGGAGATGTCGATGGACATTAGTTTTGAAACTCTGCAAATCAAAATGGGAGGGAAGAACCGATCCAGGTAAAGCGTTCCACATTCGAGTGGTGCCACTAAAGAAAGAATCTCTGTACTTGACCGTATGTCCGAAGATTGTCGTTTTCATAATCGCCTGGTACGACATACTCGTTGATTAACGCATATATCGATTATTTTTGTATGGAAATTCTAAAACAAATCAATTGCTAGTTTTAGAATTTCCATACAAAAATATTCGAAACATGCGTCAATCAGCGAGTTTGTCGTTTTCATGATCGCCTGGTACGCTTACAATCGACTTCTTTGGTGTTTCCATATAAAAATTATTAAAATCGTCGCCGTTTAACTAGTCTATCGTTTTTCATGATCGCTTGATACGCTAGCAATGGATTTGTTTGGAATCGCATACACAAATGATCGAAACCATCGTCAATGAGCGAGTGTGTCATTTTCCATGATCGCCTCGTGCGCCAAAGATCGATTTGTTATTCGGAACCTTAGTCATTCAACGAATTTGTCGTTTTTCTTGATCCCCTGGTACGCTAGTAATCGATCACTTATCTATGACCCGTTGTTCAATTATGGAATTTTCAAACAAATCGATCGCTAGTGTAAATAAATTGCACGGCTGGATCGCACGTACTTGCTCATGTTCAATTAATTAAAAAAAAGTGTCAAAACCACAACACTTAACGGTTTTTAATAAAAAAAATGGAGTACGCCATCACACGTCTTGTATAATAACAAATTTATGAAAAATGTATTTCGAAAATGTAGAACGGATTTTGATAAAATCCTGTTTTTTATTTTTAGTTTTTGAAAAAAAAATTTGGGAAATTTTGTTATGCAATTTTTAGAGTGATAATAAAATTTAAAATAATTGTTTTTGATTAGTTTTAAAAATGTTGATTTAAAAAAAAATTAAAAAAATTATTTTAAGTAGGAAAAAAGTTATTCAACATTTTGATTTGCAGAATTAATTTGGCTACTTAGATCTTCTCAAATATAAAATTTGACCGAAATCCAAAGAGCCGTTACAGAGAACGCCAAAAATTAAAAAAAACCGTTATATGAAAGATATGTTTAATATACCTTTGTTTGGTTTTGGTTCTTATTAAATGATAGCCAATACCAACAAAAAAATTCTCAAAAAATTTCATCAAAATCGTTGGTGCTGTTTTCGAGAAAAATAAGCTTTTACTAAACAGTCATACGGTGCGGTTATTTTTAGGCCTAAAAATAAAATTTCAATTTCCCCTCTGGCAAAAGCCAAAAGAATCACACACGCGTCAAGACACGGTGAATTCTTGTTAGATTTGTTACAAAGAGGCATAAGGCTAGATGAACTCTTTGGCGGAGGAAATTAGTTTTAAATCATAAAATCTATTTCTATGATGCTCTTGTAATCAAAGATATAAAGGACAGTTTCAGTTCCTGCAAACAAATGGAACAAAAGAAATAAAGCTTGGAAAACTTTTAAATCAACTCTTTCTCCAACTGACCACGAAATCTTCGTAAATCTTTTTGAAGAATTTCGAACGCTCTCCCATAATCTTTACTCCAACTATGTAACAAAAATGGGGTATTCTCTTAAAAATGATCCAAATAGTTTTTGGTCTTTTGTTAACTCGAAGAAAAAATCGGATGGTTATCCAACCAACTTTGTTTTTAATGGTCTTACCTTGAAAAATACCCCTGACATCTCTAATGCCTTCGCAAATCATTTCTCTAATTCCTTTTGTAGTTCCTCTGTAATAATAGATGAAAATTACTTTGATAATCAACTTAACTGCTCTCAAGTTAATTTTAATAATGTTCCTATTAGCAGTGAGAGAATCTTAAACTATCTTTCTTCTCTCAATGATGATTTTTCTTCTGAACCTGATATGATTCCACCTATCGTTTTAAAAAAGTGTTCCTTATGTTTAGCTCATCCACTTGAATACCTTTTTAAGCTTTCATTAGCGTTTGGCAAATTTCCTAGTCTTTGGAAAAAATCTTTTATAAAACCCATTTTTAAAAAAGGTGAAAAAATGGAAATCAAAAATTACAGATCAATTTCAAAGCTCTCTAGCATTCCTAAGCTGTTTGAACAAGTTGTCTGCGAAAGCTTCTTAACTAAGAATATTATTTGCAACCAGCAGCACGGATTTATGCAAAAAAGATCCACTATAACAAACCTATTATCTTTTCATCATAAATGCTCTAATGCACTTGAAAGTGGCTTTGAATTAGACTGCACTTACACGGATTTTTCTAAAGCCTTCGACCAACTCTCTCATAATGTTATTTTGTTTAAATTAGAAATGTTTGGCTTTCCACCTTTGTTTATTGCCTGGATAAGATGCTATCTAACAAATAGATCTTACCAAGTCAAATTTCGTAACGTATTGTCAAACCTTTTAATGCATTATCTGGAGTTCCACAAGGAAGTCACCTTGGACCTTTACTCTTCATAATTGCTATAAATGACGTATCTTCTTACATTTCTAATAGTGAAATTCTTGTTTTTGCCGATGATCTGAAAATATTTAAAACAATTAAAAATTCTTCAGACCGTATGATCTTACAAGAAGATATAGACAGTTTTGTCTTATGGTGTTCTAACAATGGTCTTAGTCTAAATGCTTCTAAGTGTCAAAGTATGACCTTTTCGCGTAAGAGAACACCTAGTATTATCACTTATACAATGTCTCAACAAACTCTTTGTCAGGTTTCTACATTTCGTGACCTAAGTGTTTTATTTAGTTCTAAACTTGAATTTGATGAGCACCTCAACTCTATTATAAGTAAAGCAAATTCCATGCTTGGATTTATTAGGAGGTGGGCTGCGTAACACTATCTTTATACAAATGCTATATTCGTCCCCATCTCGAGTATCCTTCTCAAATTTGGTCACCATTGTATGAAGTCCATAAATCTCGAATTGAGGCTTATTCAGCATAGATTTATTCGCTTTGCTCTTAAAGGCCTTCCATGGGAAGATCCATTTAATCTGCCCCCTTATGAGAATCGAATTCGGCTTCTGAATCTCCAATCCCTTTCTCACAGACGGGTCAGTAATGATCTTGTGTTTTTTCATCAATTGCTTTCTGGTCAAATTGATGCTCCTGAATTACTTTCCTTGGTAGATTTTAACTATCGAGGAGGCTCTTACCGATTGCGTAATAAAGAACTCTTGTATTGCCCCTACCATAGAACTAACTATGGCATGCATGAGCCATTAACTCGCATGAAAAGGTTGTATAATACCAATCACCTTCAAATTGATTTTAATTTGAACAAAAAGCAGTTGAAATAAAACTTAATAACCAGTGTTCCACGAGCATGACTTCTATTTGTTATATGTTTTATTTATCGTATTTTTATTTATTTTTAATTACTATTTATTGTAAACGTGTTTGTGAACCTTCTTTCTTTAAGTTTGTAAACATTTTTATTTTGTTTTTTTTTTTGTTTAAATATTGTAAATTTTTTTTGTAGTTAATACACGAATTGTTAATTTTTTTTGTGTTTATCTTCAGTCCTATGTTCTTTTTGTGTTGGTGTTGGGTAGTTACTAACTGCTAACACCTGCATTCATGATGAAGAGCGTAAATAAGTTGCGTACATATGAGTTTGCTCTAAACTTAGTACCACTTGACCTCTGAAACATTGTTTATAGACTGCAGTTTATATACAATGCTCTGAAATGCAAAAAAAAAAAAAAAAAAAAACATACTTCTGACACTAAAGCATCTCCCATTGCAGTGTTCTGGTAAAAAAAAATTGGCTTGCACATTGAACAAGCTTTCTTCTTAATATTGAAAGTCTCTAGAAAAATACCATAAATATTAAACAAATTTACTATTTTTTTTTAATTTAAGGAGAGTATACAAATTTCAGAAATTTAATCTTCACTTAAAGTTGTAGGCTTTAGAAAAATAGCACCTGTTTACTACAAATTTTCTAAGCAATGTTCAAACCCTAAAATCATCGGCTTAATCCTTAACACGAGTACCTTACTTATATACGTGTCAGCAACTAATAACACCTTTACAAGCAATGCTCATTAAATTAGTCCCCTAGCCCGATATAGCTTTGCGTGTATCCCGAAAATATAAGCCTGTAGTTGTTTTATCTGAAAGATATTTATGTGACACTTAGTGCCGAACGTGTTAAAAGCATCTGGCGAATGGTAATCCTTTCATTTATTTGAATTTATTAATTCACAACACTGCCAAAGTCTATAATCTCCTCTAGCTGTGTTTTTCCTACATACCTAGGATCTACTTCTACATATAAACGTGTATCTGAAATTATCCCCATGGCACCCTTAAATTCAAATATACACCTTTGCCATTATATTTTCAGTTGGGCTTTTTTGCCTATCACACTCTGACGTCCGGGCAAGCGGATCCTGCCGGTCCGATACCCATCGACTCCATGTTCATTTACCGTCCAGACAAACGCCACGAAGTATGGCGTTTTATATTCTACATGGTCCTGCACGCCGGATGGTTCCACCTTGGCTTTAATTTGTGCATCCAGCTAATTTTTGGTCTACCTTTGGAAATGGTCCACGGATCTGGCCGCATCGCTTGTATATACTTTGCCGGTGTTTTAGCCGGTTCGTTAGGTAAGATTATAAAGACAATAAACAGTGCTGCCAAACCAAGCCGAACTCATAATAATATGGCTTCCCATCAACAGGCACGAGTATCTTTGACCCCGAAGTGTATTTGGTTGGAGCAAGTGGTGGGGTGTACGCATTGCTGGCGGCACATCTTGCCAACGTCATGTTGAACTACCACAGCATGCAGTACGGCATTGTCCGGTTGGCAGCGATTTTCATCTTTGGTAAGTATCCGGCAATATTAGTATATTCCAGCCTCTCAAAGGCAATTTAATTTTGTTTATTCACCCACTCATTGCATGGTCCTTGTTTGGTGTCCTTGGTAGCGTCCTGTGATGTTGGCTTCGCCGTTTATGCCCGATATGCTGTGGAGTCATTGTTTTGTCCATCAGTGTCTTATGTTGCCCATTTAACAGGAGCTCTGGCCGGCTTGACCATTGGGTTTTTGGTGCTGAAAAATTTCGAACAAAAGCTGCACGAACAGCTGCTGTGGTGGATAGCTTTGGGGGCGTATGCGGCGTGTACTGTGTTCGCGGTGATATTTAACATCATGAACACGGGACCATGCAGCGGTTGATAAGAGGCGGATGTCGTTTGTAATAAATCAAGAATATCGATGGAGTTTCAGGATGTTCTCTTTATATTAATGGAAAGTTGTATAGAAATGTTCTTAAGTTTTTATATTTTTTTTTGTTTGAATATTTTTGTTTGTTGATTTTTGTTAATTTATTTTTTGTTAATTATTTATTCATCCAACTAATAAGTTTAAAAAATAGTCCTTAGGCTAACTGGAATCTTATGTAATATCTTCCACTCCTCTTGTGGAAATCTGTAAATACTGCAACCGTCCTAATAACTTTTGAAGGTGTATGTTTTGCTTCTAGGATCTTAGCAATTTCTAAAGCTCTGATTTTTGGAATTTTGTTCTTAATATGATTTTTTTGTAACAAACAAAAAATTGATTAAGTTAGTTTGATTTTAGATTCTAATCAAAAGTTTCTGCTTGAATGTTTCAATGTTGAAAACATACACTTCATCGAAGTTATCAGTCCAAATACTTTGTTATTCTAATTAATAAAAATTCCCTCGCGAGCTTACATCCTTACAAATAATTCTAAACACACTAATCTCTTTACTCGCTTTTTATAGTTTTGTAATATTTTTGCTATTTTCGTTAAACAAATTTGCAAGAACCAATAAATTCTTTCGCAAAGACTGATTTTGTTTTTTAGTTTCAAGAAAAAAAAACAGTGCAATATACACAAAAACAAATTTACTGTAAATAAAATAATTTTTTTTGTTTAAATTTATTAATAAGTAAATAAAAAAAATAAATATCTCTTGAATGAACGTCAAAGTACAAAACAAAATTTATTAAAATATTATTAAAGTTATACAATTATAAATAAAAAAAATAAAATAAAAATTAAGAATTAAAAAAGTGCAGTTAAGTTATAAGTTAAATTAAATAAAAAAAATGAAAAAATACGATAAATTAATTGCTCATAGTGTTTAATGAAGAAAAGATGAATTTTACTAACATATTTTGCCACTGCCAGAAATTAAACGAAATAGCACTGTAAATAGAAATTTATGAAATGGAACGTTTCAATTAAAAAAGTATTTTTACTTAATTGTTGCAAATAAATACATTTTTCACGAATAAAGAAGTTTTTCATTGGAAATAATGTTTCAAAATGGGTTAAAATAAGGTAAGCTTTTTATTTAATTTCAAATTAAAAACATATCATTGATTTATTTAGAAATAATTTTTGGTTTCCAAGTAAATACAGGCCTTGTATACGGACGGATTCACTGATGGATGACAAACCTTGCAAAGGAAATAAGGATTTTGAACTATAGGTGGAATTTTACGCTGCATCTCCACAGGCAATATTTGAGACAATGGCAATAGCAATAAGGAGAGCAATTTGAGATTTAGGTGGGCTTTTTATTGCTTGCAATTTCAAAATTGAGGAATTTATTGTCTAAAATTTTGCTAGTGGAAACCCTGGTTTAGGTCGCTTAAAAGACATTCTATTAAGACATTATGATTACTATAGTCATATTGCGTAACATTTTTTCTAACCAGACATTGTCTTTAGGCTTTAGATAAAAAAATATAATTAAATTATTTCCTACTGTTCAACGAGTTTGTCGCTTTTCATGACGTAGATAAATCTACGAAGTAGACACACTTACGAGCACTGGCTACTGAGGCCATCGGCTCAGACAATTACAAGACAACACACAAGATACAGGACAGAAGAGAAGACAGGAGGAGAACGGAAAACAGAAAACACATAACACATGTCAACAGCACGCAGTTGGTTTTCGGACGGTCCTCCATCTTTCTACTAACCACGCGCAACGATGCTTGATTTCGCTGATCTCACGGGAAGCGATGCTTTATCAGAGCCAAGGCCGTTGACAGGCCTAAAAATAACCGTACCTGCCATATGACGGTTTAGGAAAACCTTATTTTTCTCGAAAACAGCTCCAACGATTTTGATGAAAATTTTTGTGATTTTTTTGTTGATATTGGCTATCATCTGATTAGAACCAACTTTAGGGGAAAAGTCTATTAACGGTACCTTTCATATAATGTTTTTTTTTTTTTAATTTTGGGTTTCCTCGGTAGCGGCTCTTTGGATTTCTGTGAATGTTTTGAAGACCTAAGTAGCCTTATTAATTTTGTTTATCAAATTTTTTTATAACTTTTTTTTAAAATTAATTTTTGATTTTTTTTTTGTTGGAAAAATCAATATTTTTAAAACTAATTAAAAAAAATTATTTTAAATTTAATAATCACATGTATATTAATAAACTCTAAAAAACTGCATACCACAATTTACACGAAAATTTTTTTTCAAAAAACTAAAAATAAAAAAAACAGGATTTTATCAAAACCGGTCCTACAATTTTGGAAATAATTTTTTCATAAATTCTTTGTTATTAAAGACATGTGATGGCATACTACATTTTTACTAAAAACTGGTGTTGTGGTTTTGATACTTTTTATAACTTCAAACTTTGTTATTTTTAACGTAAATGTTACTTGGTTTCTATCAAAGATCTTGCTTTCCAATGCAATCAGACACATAAGAGCAAGTACGTGCGACACAGTCGTGCCCATTTTTATGATCGTCTGGTACGCTAACAATCGATTTGTATTAAGTTCTCATACAAAAATGAAAAGGTTCGTCGTCGTTTAACGTGTTTGTCGTTTTTCATGATCGCCTAGTATGCTAGCAATCGATTTGTATTGAGTTTTCATTCAAAAATGTATAGAATCATCGAATTTGTCGTTTTTCATGATCTCCCAGTACGCTCGCGATCGGTTTTTGTCGTTCAACGAGTGCGTTATTTTTCATGATCACCTGGTAAGCTGGCGACACTCATTGAATGACAAAACATCGATCGCCAATTCCGATCATTTTTGTATGGAAATTCCAAATAAATGGATTGGCTAGCGTATCAGGCGATCATGAAAAACGAAAAACTTTTCGAAAGATGACGATTTCGATCATATTTGCATAGAAATTCCAAATCAATCGATCACTACCGTACCAGGCGATGATGAAAAACAACAAACACATTAAACGACGGCAGTTCTTATAATTTTTGTATGAAAACTCAATACAAATCGATTGCAAGCCCACTAGGCGATCATGAAAAACTACAAAATTATTGAGCGACGACAATTCGAATCATTTTTGTATGGAAATTACAAACAAATCGATCGCTATTGTAGCTATGACGATCATGAAACACAACACACTCGTTGAACGACGAAGATAAAATTTGAATTTGAACTGTTAACGCATGTATTGAAACAATTTTTTTTTTGTCAAAATCTGTATTTTTTTTATTAAATTTATAATTAAAAGAAAAACGAAAAATAATAAATAAATGCTTCGCTCTGGCTCATACAACCATGAAAGCCGTGCGCTCCACATATTTTCTATGCCTCATCATGACTGCTGGTACCGTGGTTGTCTAAAAGCAGTTTGGCTTCTAACATCTTCGGAATGTACTATTTTTCAATTAGCTTTTTATCAGGCTAAAATAATTGTACGCAAGCTGAAAGTGCGAAAACTGTAGATTTAGAGTCTGCCGATCCTTTAAGTTAGTTCATATTTGACAATGCTGCCTTCAAGGTTAACACTTCTGATGGGCACGAACCAACGAAGCATTCCCCGCCGTGGGATGAATCATTACTGTGACAATGAATCTTCGGGAAGTTGTAGCCATCGAATCTGAAAAAGCCCGCCTGAAGGTGTCATCAGTAGCCGAAGTCATTGCTGATGGTGATACAGTATAGGTGAAAATAGTTTTAAAAAATAGGGTTTTTAAACAAATTTTCATAATTATTTTTAATAATTTTTTTCAATGTATTTTATTTAAAAAAAAGCCAGGAAACTCTAATTTGGATCACCCTTTAGCTCTTATTTGGTCGACCTTCAGAAATATTATTTTTTTAATTTTGAAGGCACTTCTTGCCGTAATTGCAGAAATCTTTTCTTCTAGACCAGTTATTTTTCACATTACCTTGATTTCCTTTAACTGTCTTAGGTAATAACGTCAACGCAAATTGAGTTTAATTTTGTTTACCTGTAATGAAATTTAATAAAACATAAAAAAAAACTTTTAACACAAACATCATGCCAGCTCATTCTTAACAAAAATCCTTGCTATAATGGCCCAAAACAATAATTATTATTATTGCATGTTGTCAGAAAAATTTTAAAGTCAAATTCAAACTTTCCCAAAAAGTCCATTAAAGTTGCTTAACTTTGTACTATTTACTGTTTAATCTCGCCGTTTAAATAATTCTAGCGCATAATTACTGAACGCTTACAACGCTTTGTATTGCATATTAAATAAGTTTGTAAGTTTTCCTTTAATGCAGAGTATATTGTGTATTTCCGTTCTTCCTTGTCGTTGTCGTTGCCGTCATCTTTGGAAAAGTAACTGTAACAGTATAAAGAGGAAATTCAATTCAAAACTTTCACATACAAGCAATTATTAAGTAATTAGTGTTCTGTTTCACAGTTTATATACACAACACCATACCCGCGGCATTAGGTTTGAATCCAGGAACAAAAATCAAAAACCCTACGTACAGACTTCAGTGGATCCAATGAGGACAACTGATAGAAAGTTACAGAGCTTTCTGAGAGCCCAAAGGACATGTCCAAAGTGTAAACAAGTTATTTGCAATTAACTCGAAGATAGAATTGCTTGTTCTATAATTTTCAATTTCACTCATTAAAATTGCATATTTATTTCATTTCATCTTTTGGATCCGCAAAAGGACAACTTTTAATCGAATAATGCTCATGAAATCTCTAATAAGTCCTGGAGTCGTCTGTTTTGTTTTCAGCGAAGAGACAATATTATTTAACTTGAATATTCATAAGAATTACTTAATTGAACAAACATTTAAAAGACTCGAAAATCAATGGGAGGAAATGTTTTGCGACTAAATTAGACTACAGATGATACGTTCGTCGGTAGAGAATGTTGATGGATTGTAGGAGCAAATGGACACAAAGTGGCTACATATGTATGTATATAAAGTGTGTTTTTTTAGACGTGTAGTTTTCAAGAAGAAAAAAAACGCATATAATTTAATGTTATGGCCAAGAATATAGCTTGATTATAAAGATAAGGGTTCGCATTATGTTTTAGAAATGATTTCGGGGAAGTGACCGCTGCGGCTGGCTCGAGGATGTTCCAGCCGAGGTCCAATTTTTCCAATTTTGTGAAAATCGGGATTGGTGGCCATCTCGATTTGGGCACATTCGCGCTTGATGGTCGTTCGGCTTCAATTCTTGGACGAGTTGGATTTTGTAAGCCTGCAAACCAAGATCCTTCCGCAAAATCTTGCATAAAGTGGATGGGAACATCTCCAATTGTTGCGCGCGATGGCGGATGGACTTATTCGGGTTTTCTTCTATGCTCTGCTCCACCGAAACGAACCATTATTTTGGTAATAAATTTGCACAATTTGCAAACTTCTTCAGGAGTAAGTCTATTTATTATGAAATGGCAAACCAAACTGATCATAAATCAAGTGACAGCTGTCAAAAAGTCCAACTCCGAAAGAAGTATTGCCAGATTGAAAACCACACGTCTATTAAAATAAAAAAAATATTTTTTTTTTCAGAAAATTCTTTCATTTGTTTAATTAGCTTACTCGGAAAAACTAAGTTTGCAATAAAATTTGAAAACTAAGTATCTATCGAGGAAAAAAAATATTGAATATCGTTCGACCAGTTTTTTTAAAAAAAGTCGTTTTTTTGAAAAAACTTTATTAATTTTTGTCTAGTATGTCATTATAAGGAAGTCTGTAGTTTTCATCTGGGAAAATTATTTCCAAAAATTATATCAACCCATTTTCAAAATATTTCGAAAACCAATTTTTTTTTAGAAAATTTTAAAAAATCGAAAAAAAAAAGTTTTTGAAAATATAGAAATGCAATATTAATTGAAATTTCCTGTGTGAAATTAAATATCCTGTGGGATATTAGTAAACGATAAAACCGCATTTGAAAAAAACGGTTAAATGAGAGGTACCGTTATAGAACAAATTTCAAAAAATCCGTTCTAACTGAAATATGTATTGTTGTAAAAAAATAGCACCCTGAAAGTGTTATCAAAAGCTATAGAGCCGTTTTTAAAAAAATCAAACTTTTTGTTAAAAATTGTATGACAGGTACCGTTATTTTTCTACCTAGAGCAAAAATGAAAAACACCCCCCGAGATACTACCTAATAAATACTAAATAACAAGTTTAAAGCAAATCGGCTTATCCGTTTAGGCTGTAGAGGCGCGAACAGACAGACAGACAGACAGAAACCAGACGGACGGAATTTCCGGACGCACTTTTTTCAACTTCTCTATTATCGTAATGTCATGTTTGATTGTTAGATTTTTTTTTTGCACGAATCCATAACTTGCATTTTAGTACCTAAATCGGAAGTAAAAACTGTCAAAACCACAACATTAACGGTTTTAATGAAAAATGGAGTACGCTATGGAAGTTATGATGACGTTATGAAAAAAGTATTTCGAAAATTGTAGGACGGATTTTGATAAATCCTGTTTTTTATTTTTAGTTTTTTTGAAATTTTGGTATGCAGTTTTTTCAGAGTTTATTAATATATCTACATGTGATTAAAAAAATAATTTTGTTTTGATTAGTTTTAAAAATATTGTTTGTTGAAAAAAATAATAAAAATTAATTTTAATTGAAAAAAAAAAACAGTTATTCAAAAATTTTGATTGCAGAATTAATTTGGCTTCTTATTGACAGAACTCCAAAGAGCCGTTACCGAGATTGACAATAAAAATATATTGAAATAACAACAACTATTGCTAGTTGTTTGTTGTTGTTTTTTTGTGCAGTTTTTGTTGAATAAAATTGAATTTATAGGTTGTAGTGTCCTTTACTCCAAATTGCAAATTGGTACCTACCAAACATCAACAACACACACTGAAAGAAACTGTTTCGTAAAGATTACGAACATTCTATTACTTTTAAAGTTTTGTTGCAAATTCCGAGGAAGAAGTCGACGAATACATATAAAAGTCGTCCAAGGCCCCGCTGTCTGGAAAAAAACACTCCGCAAAAACCGAAATTCAGCAAGAAAAATGTATAATTATTCCGCGCACCTTAATATAAATATAACTGTTTTCAATTAACTTTCCGGTCAATTCAAAAATTCCATCAGAAATTTAAAAAACTAGAGATATCTATAGATTTACTTAACTCAAAAGTCCGCAGAAAAAAAGTACAAATTGCTTTTAAAGGTGCTAAAAAACCCAAGTTACAATCAACGCTAATTCGAGAAAACGATGGAGGATAACAGATAAGGAAAAGGCAGATCTGTTCGCTGAACATCTCGAGGATACTTTTAAGGAGTTGTTGAAAGAACTCGGGGATATACAAAAGACGTCTGAAAACTTTAAACTTGGGAGTATCACATTTTCAGAAGTTTCCCAAGTAATAAGAAGACATATGAACCAAGAGGCTCCCGGTTAAGACTTGATAAATTTCCACATTCTTATATCTAAAATAAATATAGTTCCAAAAAGCTCGATTCAATCTAAACAAACGAAATAAAGACGAACTTCGACTCTATATATGGCTTTTATTGGAAATTTTTGTCTTCGACATAATTTCCTGGAATTTAGGAAATAATGTAGAAAACGTTTGATCGGTCGTATTTCCATTTGGAAGGAAATAAAGTCGATGAATCGACGATGAATAGATGATGAATCGACTTTATTACCATCTACGTTATTTTATTTTTATTACCCGGAATTTATGTTCTGGATTCGCATTTTCACTACTTTCCAGCTCCCACCTCACTAAGGCTGCTATATGATGGAGCCCTTACCGACTCATTGGAACTATTTAGCATAATACCGCTGATCTGATTACCAGAATGGACAGGGAAATTGGAAGTATGGAACGACTTGCTTAGTATGGGAACAGTGTGGACTATACGACGTCTTTGAGTCGGCTGACGGTCGGAGCGAGTATTTTCTTTTTCATTATATTATTATTCTCCCTAGGTAAAACTAGTTTTGCTTGAAAAATAGTTTTTCCGGAAACATACATATATACAAAAATTTAAGGAAATAAATGCTCGAGTTCCACAAGGAAGTATCTTTGGGCCAGTTTTATTCATTTTAATACTCGAATTATAATTCAAGAAGAAGACGTAATGATAGTCACATTTGCTGATGAAACGGTCATTCTTGCAAAATTCGGCTCAACCCATAGAGCAACTAAAAAACTAGACAAAACACTCAAACAAATAAACCGCAGAAATGGCGGTTTGTTGAACGGTTGTTTAATATCAGTTGTTAACAATCTGCCCATCTTTATTGGAACCTTACAAATACTATATGCTTACGCAGCAAAGAATTAAGGCTTGACTCTTGATGCTATAAGGTTAAATCGAAGTTGCATGCTTAAAAGAAACTAGAAGAACTCGATATTGAATTACGAGAATTGGACTATCTATTTGGAAAATTCTTCAATTGAAGTATCTAGAATTAAATGCTTATTTATAAGCAAGTGGTTGAACATTTAAGGAAGTAAGGAGGCCAGCTTTGACACTGAAATGAAATCATATCAAAACAAAGCCCTCAAGCAATGGTTAATTTTCTAATTGGTACATACGAAACAGTGATTTTATGCAAGGACCTGAAGAAATACAAACATTTTCCCATCACAAGCTCGTTAACAAGGCTATTATAATAAAAGAATTCAACAGGCCTTAGTTTAAATTTTAGTTTGAAGGCTTGAAATAGTGACACCGTACCTACTACCAAACATTGAATTTATGTATTTGTTTTTTTGTTGTCGATTTTTTTTAATGCCAGCAAATCACATTGTCTGAATACTTTTTTGATATCAAAAGTAATGGTGAAGTTCTTACCGATTTTGATGGAACAGTTTGCGTTTTTCATAGTCATTCTGTGTTGATTCCATTACAAGAATTGTTCTCCGGCCATCGGTGTGGAAGAACGAATGCCTTATTGGTAAGACAGCTTTATCCTATCTTATTTGAGTTCCTTGTGGTGGTTTTAAGCAATTACATGGAGATAAGAGTTGGAGTTGACAAATAGAAGTGGGTTTTGGAAAAAGCCTATAATACCCTCGTATGATATGCCCTTGATACACCCTTTTGCGAGTACATGCCCTCCTTTCAATTGTAGAAGATTCAAAAATAAATTGCACGACTGGATCGCACGTACTTGCTTATATGTGCGGTCACATTGTAGATTAAAATTTAAGAAAATTAAAGAGGATATCAAAGCATTTATTCGATTTTGGTGACTTTTGATTGTTCGAATAAAGTACGTCAAATTCAATTGAGTGAAATAATTTAAATGTTATTTTATTTCTTTAAGAAATGTAAAAAAGTGATTTTTTTTTCAAAATCGTAGGAACGGTTTGTAAATAAAACGGTTTTTTTAACACCTTTTTTTTAAATAAAAAAAATAATAGTTCAAAAATACGAACTTAAGCACAAAAATAACATTCATTTAAAAAAAATTAAACAAAAATCACTTACCCGTTTTCAAAATATAGATTTTTCAAAAAAAAAAATTAAAAAAAATATTAAAAAAGCAAAAAAAAGTTTTCTAATTTTTTTTTCATAAATACTAAGGCTATTTACATCTTCTCGAATATCAATTGAATATCAAAGTTTTCGAAAAAAGTCGAAGAAAAAAAAACCGGTCCAATGGGAGGTACCGTTTTTAGCCCAAATAGCACAAGTAGTACACTGATTTTTTTATAAATATTCTTAGAGCCGTTTTCGAGAAAAATAAACTTTTACATAAGGGTAATATGGCAGGTACCGTTAATTGTTGAACTAAAAAAAAAATTTTAAAAACTCCTATGTAGAATGTCAAAATATCCTTTAGTTATAAATTTGAAGACGATTGGCCCAACCGCTTAGGCTAGAGTCCAAAATACATCCGTACAGACAGACAGACAGACAGACAGGCGGACAGAATTTAGCCAATAACTCAAATATGTTTCTCTATCATCGTAATGTCATGTTTGATCGTAATCTCATTTTTTTTTCTGCACGAATGCATAACTTGCATTATAGTACCTATAATCGCAAGTAAAAAATTAAAATGTATGTAAGCACATTTAAAAAGCCTAAAATGCGATAGAAGTGCTTAATTCTATTAACAAAAATAGTATTCTAATATCCTTTCCACTGTTTAATCGGAAATTAGTTATTTTATTATATAGTAAATCTAGTGAGGTGAATTCCCTCTTCAATTCAAGTGAAACGAAAAAATTGACCGCAAACTGACTGACGTGCTGCTAGCCCTCATACCACCTGTTAAATTGCACAGCATTGTATCTGAACTTCTTAATTTGTACCTTCGGACGAAAGAATGATTAGATACTTTCCAGAATGATAGAATATAGCAGAAGACACACTTGTATATAAAAAAAATCAACTTTTTCCATTTCCTCTCTTCAACACCCGTTCTGCAGATACAAGAGAAATTATGATTTTTTTTCGATTTCGTATCTGCTAGTTTCGGCAAATCTTTTTTGAAAAATTCGATTTCAGATACAAAATAAAATAAAATATCCAAAGGATACAAAAAGTAACACAGCACGAGTAGCAGAATGTGCATGACAAGAAATCGGAATGTGGTGTTGTTGGTGAAACGATGCAGCAGAGAAGTCAGTCACCATCTAGCAAAAAAGGAGGACCAACCTAACATCCGACGAGGTGGCGAGACGGGACGTGACGAGTCATCCTTGTTGATAGAGACGACCATCTGAAGTATCCAAACCATTTGGATATAATTTTCGAAGAGCTGTGGCTAACAATAGAATTTGTGGCTGTCAGTGTAATTCTAATGCTGAAGCGCCGTTATGACAGTCTCGGTTTTTGGATACAATTTTTTTTTTTTGGGCAAAAAAGTTAATTGGATGCGGCACAGTTGGTTTTTGGTTCAGATAAAGAAATCGAAAGGGGAAGAGGTACACAAAATGTGGAGCCAAACTTTGAGCTGGATAGATTGTCCTTGAGGGTAAGGGTTGAATGGCTTCAAAGGAATGCTGTTGGATTTTAAAAGAGACTTCTTTCCTACTTCTGTCAAATTCTGCAAGTTTTATAAGTACCATTAAAAAGTGATTCATGAATTGGTTCGATAACTAAATGGAATTGTAGGAAAGTCCACCATCGATGAAATATTCAAATTACAGCTTTCTCACGCAACTAAAATTTCCCTTTATAAGACCCTCATTATTATATGCCTCCAGGATGGTAGAGATGCATTCACATCACATTTTCAAAAGTGATGAGTAGGAGGACGATCTAGGTTGCTTCGAGAGCAAAATCCTTCCTAATTTTTGGTTCCGCACTTAGTAACGGCGATACAACGAAGATGGCTAAGTCATATAGAGCGGTAGAAACTTTTGCTCCCTTCCGGAAATTCTTCGATTACTACCAGGAGGAACGGCGGGCGCATTAAAAGAAGACTGACACATGGATGATGCAAAAAAGTAGAAAAAGAGCTGACCCACCTCCACGTGCAAAACTTGTGGCAGCTGGATAGGTACCGAGCGTGATGATCAAGCTTACTGTTTCTTAAGGGTGCCCGAAATTGTTTGCTGAGCTTATCCTAGGTGGCAATTTGAAGGGGCCGATAAATTATACCCACCCATATCATATTTGTCGCTGAATCAAGGTTGAAAATTCTGTTCTGTTTAATTGTCCGCTGCTCATGTATGAAGATCCTTTCTCTTGTTAATTCAGATCCTTAAACTCAGATCCTTAAGGAATTCTTATAATAACCTCGTTCAGGCGTAAACGCTTTTGGGGGTTCAAACCTCTCCCGAAATATTTGGAATAAAAACAATTGGCCATATTGAATGTCTTTTGACACCGTGCTGTTTATCAAAAGAAGGTCGACTTCATAAATGTAAAACTGCAGCATCACTGCTAAATGCACGTTCCATTTAATTTTTTTTTTGATTTTGCACTTTCTCGGTAATGGCTCATTGGATTTTTATAAAATTTTATACATGAATAGATCTACGTAGGATCTACGTACGTGTGTAGGTCATGTCATCGTTATACCTACACACGTACGTGCAATTCTCCAATCTAATGATATGTCGCACATTTTACTTAAGGCATGTGTTTATTATAAATTGAAATTTTTTTAAGGAGGTTTTCTTCCAAAACGTGAACAGTTATTAGATCATACCCTGTAGATTTTTTGTCAGATAACCTAATTTGAACACTTTATATGGACTACTACGATGTTTTCGGAGCTCAGGCCTATAAGGAGCGGTATATCCGGCACTTCATCCTTGGAGTCATAGTAAGAGTCTGGTCCACTATGTTGGGGATTGTTCCGTCGGGGTAACTTCCCGGCCATGGAAAAAACAATTAGTTGCTAAGCAACCACAAGCCTCGGGTACGGACAAATTCACTGATGACAAGGAAAGGTCTTAAGTTGACACATGCTGCTTACTTCCTTGAATGTGACAAAAGGAATTTCATATTTGTTGTTTTGATAAAAAAAAATTGTAAATAATCTGTTGCTGTTTTTGAATTATTTTTGTACCTACAGATTCTTTTTTTTAAGTTCAAAGTTAAGACTGGGCAATATTTCAGGCTTGCTTGATGCTTGCGGTACAGCCATCTAAATTTGTAGTTATAGTATTCTTGTAATGAACTTACACAGCCGAGCATTTAGAAAAAAAATTAAAAAGATAGATCAGTATTTTTCCAAGTAATACCCATGGACGGCAAGTAGCTTCCACTAGAAGTTTAAGAAAAATTGATATCCAGCCTAAAAATCAAAGTTATAATATCACGCAAACACCCTGTGTATACATATGTATAAATAAAGGGTACGCCATCTAAGGTTTTTTTTTTCAACTAGTGCTTTTTTCATGAATTGTAAAACTTAGCTCATGTCTGATTTGACAGATAATTAGTTTTATCCTTCCGCTAAACGAATATGGTTGTGTATACGCTTGAACAACGCTGGAAAATATTGCCTGCGATCGACTTAGAGAAGATGCCGATTTTGCCAAAAAAATCATCTTTTCAAATGAAGCTCATTTTGATCTTGGCGGGTATGTAAACAAGCAAAATTGTCGCATTTGGGGCATAGAAAACCCGCACGCATACATTGAAAAGCCGATATACCCAAAACGAGTCACTGTTTGGTGTGGATTTTGGTCCAGATGCATAATTGGGCCATTTTTCGAAAATGAGCAAGGAGTGGCCGTTACAGTCAATGGCGATGGTTATCGGGCCATGTTGAACGAATTTTTGTTCACAAAAATTGAAGAAGAGGATATTGGCAACATTTGGTTTCAACAGAACGACGCTACGTGCCACACAGCCGAAGCTACACTTGATGTTGATGAAGCATTTTCAAAAAAAAAAAGTTATTTGGCGGACCCTTTATATATATAGGTAAACACTGATAGAAGATTTTTAGTAGAATTTTCAGTCCTGATTTGTGTTCGTCAAAACGTTGACCCAATTTGTAACTATTTTCCAGATAGCTTTGATTTTCACAATATTTACATTGTTTATAAAAATATTTTGGTTTAGTAAAGTTTTTTTAAACAACAAATATTTGTTAAATGTCCCCTAAACGAAAGAGCTGATATAAGAACTACCTAAATCAACTTCAAGAACTTTAAATTGTTATAAACAATCATAACGTTATTGCTAAAAACATTAAGGGTCTTAAAAGAATTGAAACAATAAAACATATTGCGCTTTAATGATTTTTATAGATTTTCTTTCAAAATCGATGTTCTCCCATTTAGCGCCTCAGTTAGGAAGAACTCCAAATTTTAGAGAAAAAACTCAATTTGAACGAAGAAGCAGACTCAAACTTTGGTTGCCATATTAACAAATAATGTTTTACTGATTTTGGGGATAAAAAAGATAAGACACATTTATTTGAAAGCCACTAACCACTGTACCATTTTATAGTAACTGCCTGGTACAAATATTCAGAGGATAACATATCTGGATATATCTTTTGCGAGGATAGCATAGACAATGTTGTAGCTGATATTATAGCTACCATTCCCTGTTTAATTACTTTTCTTATTCTGAACTAAATAAGCATTAAAGATTAAGTGATTATTAAACTAAGTTCACACTCCGGCCCACCAGACACAGCTAGGCTAAATCATGCAATTTCCCGAAATTTGGTGTTCTCCAATTTCACTCCTTTCCAATGCATTAGGTACTTAAGGAAAAAGAATTTTACTAACAATTCAACCAAAAGCCTAATACTGAAGAACAAAGTTGAAACAAAATTGCCTAAAAAACGGGCTGATCCTGTAAGCCTTTCAAGCGTGTTAACTTCTTACTAAAAAAAAATCAAATTGCTTTTGAGAGCGTTTTTCAAACCTCTTTCTGAGACATGTTATTACCACTTTCAAGATATAGCTACCTAATCACACATAAGTCAAAAAATTAACCAATAATTAAATTTTTGTTGCGAAAATCATAAACTCTTCCTTGCAGGACCCATTAAAAAAGCCGTCGCACACCACAACCAACCATTTGTCCAACCTTTTCCCGCCAATTTGTCTTCCCTGTGAAAAAAAATCACCCATAAACTTCAAGATTAAGTCGTTCATTCAACCAGCTTGCGAACAATAATTATTGTTTTCCTTACGTTCTCGAGACAACAATTAATTACAAAAAAAAACTCGCCGCAATCCACTCTGATAGATCCACCCCAGCACTCACTCCCCCGGATTAATTTCATCCACTCCAGCTTCCTCCTACCGCCCCTAATATCTTCTAAGATCTCGCCCTACACCTCCTTCCATTGCTAAAAAACCACCCACCAGTTCCACCTCTGCCTTCCGTATGTCCGAGGACCTTGGCTTGGCTTTCGGAAGAAAATCCAGAGACTAATTAGTCGCGTCCACCCCGACGCAAACATCAACACTCATTTTAATTAGTTACCACCCCAAAAACCCTGCGATAATAACCATCCATTCTGCCGCCACCACAAAGAAAAAAAAAAACCAAAACGAAAAAAGGCTCCAGCTTCAACAAAAAACAAAAACTGTCGGTTTTTGGTGTTTTTTGTTCCATCTTCTTGGATTCTCGATTAATTACAGGGTGGCGGAACGGTGAACCACTATGCGGAGAGCGAACAAATTTGTGGCATCTTTTCGAATATGGTTTGTTATTAATATTCCCCCCTCGCCTCTTGGTTTTGGGATTTTTTTTTGTTCCAAGGGAGAGATAAAACAGAAGAATCTTGCACGGCTTCCTAAACTGCCGGGAGGTGATTTTGATGGCCTCGCCAGAAACAGAAACCCGTGGCTGCATACTACAGCTACCGCCGCATAATTGTCTTAAATTAACCAATCTCTCACAACATATGGCCCTAACGCACAACTCCTGCACGCTGTCCAACTGTTGTCCACTACCGACGAAGAGGGAGAGATATGGAAACCTGGTTTTTGTTGTGATCCGAGCCAAAGGATAGACAGACTCCGTCAGCAATCTTGTTGTCTGCCCTGCGGCTGGAAATGCCAACAACGCGAAAGATGACGATGAGCGTTATGGATTCGTTAAATCGGTGCGGCGGCGATTTCAGACCCCATACTGCTTATTAATTTTTCCACCGTTTTTGGCGGCGGTCGGTCGTTATTTTGCCAGCGACCGACGACGACGACGGAATGGAATGCAGATCACGCCCGCCTCGTGTGTCTGATTTTAATTAGTTTTCAGCTGCGCACCGTTTGTGGTTGCGCGTCGCCAGTTAAGGAGGCGATATCGCAGGACTCTGTGATCACTGCGAAAAAAACACAACCAGCAGACGCGCATCCATCCTGAATGCGAGTGCCAGTGCGAGATCCGAATCCCAATCCAGGTTCTCCGGAGTACGCAAATCGATTAAAATTTAAAACGTACATAATACAAAGCGAACATGGCCATTCGCCTTAAATTAGAGTAATTCTCATGGAACAAGGATATTTATGCGTTGCAGCGAGAGCTGTACTGGCTAAATTAGGTACCTTGGCTACCTTCTGGATGTTGGAAGGAACTTGGATTATTTTTGCAAGGAATAAGCTTACAAACAATTATTTTTGTATATAAAGGAGCGCAGCGTTTGGAGCGTTGCAGGTGACTTTGAACCTCGCGCGAATGCGTTATGGGATAGGATTCCTCCACGAGTGGCAGGAATCCGTGTATACCCGTGTTGTGGCTGGAAAATTGATCAGAAATTCATAGCCCCCGGGCATAATTTTAATTTTCACTCTTTGCTGGTTGGGTCGGAGGGTTTTTTGAAAACACAATATTAGTCAGAGCTGGAGAACTGCTGGGGCTTTATGTGAGGGGCGTGGCTGCTATTATAATTAATAAGTGCTTTGATTTGAAAAATGGAATTAAATGGCAACCACAAAAATGAAATAAGCACTTTTATACTATTTTAGATTGCAAGATGAAATTTTAGTTTTCAGTTCAATTTATGTGTCTGCGCGGAATTTCACAACCAACGCGCTAAGAAGACACATTGTATAATGGTATAGGAGATGTTGGGACCAATTCTTGTTCCTTGCTAATCTTTAAATTATATATTCTTAGTCATCAGATGTTTCGGTCCCTTCCATTCTTGCAGATTAACAACACACACATAGGAATGTATGAGAGTATAAGTCACTAGGCCTTGGCTCCTTAAGGAGCTGTCGCGCCAATAATTTTTTTTTTTTTTTTAAAGAGATTCATTCACCAATATTCATTAACAATGCTCAAGGTAAACTTCTCGTGGATAATATATCATTTAAAATCGTAACAGTGTTGTTAGGAACTTTTGAAATAAACAAACTTTCAAATAACTGCACCTAATCAGGAACACGTCCGCGACATCCAATTTGAATGAGTTAGTGCTGCACTAAAACACTTAAAAAACAGAAAAGGAATGGAACCAAATGAAATCTTTTGAGAGTCCAGAAAAAGGTGGGTAAGTCAACAACTGATGCCAACCAAAGTATAGGAATCAAAATGGAAAAACACCAGGGGTTCCCCAAGAATTTTGGACATTGTGTTGGCAGATTTCGATAAGATACCTCATAGAAGTTTCCGAAGATTTCCTCATCAAAGTCGGTGTGCAACAGCGTCTTCAGAAATCTACTGTTTATCACTTTTCTTAATTTTCTGTACAACATTTTTATTTGCTACAAGTTGGCATATTGAGTCTTTTTCGATTTGGCAAAAGTATGACCATTGCTCTTGATATTTTCAAGGCATTTGATAGAGTGTGGAATGAAGTTCTCTTATCGAAAATGCGTGTTTTTTGGATGGATGATACTATTGTTCGTTGTATTAGAATCTATCTTCTGAACCGTTCAATACAAGTTGTATTTGGCGGTTTCAAGCCTGATTCCCACAAAATAAATGCTGGTGTTCCCCAGGGCTCCGTTCTGTCTCCGATTCTTTTCCTCATTTTTACTTGCGTTTATAGGTACTATAAGGCAAGTTGAGGATTTGTCTGTCTGTCTTGCTGTATGTCTGTTCACACCACAACACCCTAAACGAATAGGCCGATTGGCTTTAAACTTGGTATTTAGTAGTTGTTTGGTAGTTTTTCATTTTTGCTCTAGGTCGACAAATAACGGTTCCTGCAACACAACTTAAAAAAAATATTTTTTTATTGCAATATATATCTATCTATTTTTATTCGACTATGTGACCGCACATATGAGCAAGTATGTGCGATCCAGTCGTGCAATTTAAGCTCATTGAACTCCGATTTAAAAAGCATTTTTAAATGGGGTAATAGAAATCGTTTGGAGTTTAATGCTTCCATAACTCAATGATGTCTTCTGTCGTTAAAGCTTAACATATCCCCCATGCCATTGCCCTTGAATGGCACTTGCATCGAAAAAACCGAAAAGCTGTCAGTACCTAGGATATCTCAACGTTGGAATGCCCATACATATATTTGAGATCTCGCCAAAAATGCTGCTATGTGCTTAGGTTTTCTGTATCGACCCCTTCTGATCTGCATAAAATGTATATAGCGTTTATATTGCCAAGATTTGATTATAAATGCCACCTGTGGGTGCTTCTTAAGCACCGCTACACCTGCTCGATAGGATACAAAGTAGTGTTAAGATTAATAGAAAATAGAACTGTCTCGGAAACAATTGCTTTTCTCGAACACCGTTGCAATGTTTCACGTCATTCCTTATCTTATCATTTCTTTTATAAAAAAAAATATTCACTCGAAGTAGCCATTTGCATATCTCCCCTTAAAAGATTCTCCAGTAATACCGGTCACGCAAGGAATGCTCATAATTTCACCCTTGAGCTCAATATCGGACCGTGAAATATAGAGATTGTTTCTTTAGCAGAACAACACGAATTTGGAATAGGTTACCCGGCGAGGATTTTCCTAGCCATTTCAATTTGAAAATATTCAAGACCAATGTTAATCGACAATTTTTGTTCCTCCCTCCCTTACCTTCCTATGCTCGCGAAGTGTGTTCAACATTATAAGGAAAACACAAATCCCTTGTGCACGTGCACAGTTAAAGAAAAAGGTCATAGTGGAAAACGTGCCAATTTTTCAGTTATTTTTCCTCCCGAATACGCTTTTTTTGGTTTTTTGGCTGTACGAATTCAAAACTGGACCGATTTTCATGATTTTTTTTGACGGCAGATTTATTAAAAAAATTTTAAAATTTATAAAAAAATGTCCTTAATACTTATTTTTGATGTTAGCATTGAGTTTATTTTAAGCTGGAAAAGTTGAAAAATCAACTTTTTTGCATTTTTGTCGTTTTTTTTTGGATTTCTTACGTAGATTACGATATTGAATTAGGTGAGATAAAAAAAAAGTTATCAAAGATAGTGCCCCTTGGCTTAGTGGTTAGTGTGTCGGACTGCTAAGCGAAAGAACCTGGGTTCAAATCCAGCTCATAGCCACCTTTTTTTGTGGGGTACTGCCTCTCATGTAGCCGTTCGGACTCGGCGGTAAACTGTAAGTCCCTTCCATTCTTGCAGAGTAACAACACACACACAGGAATGGTTGAGAGTATAAGTCACTAGGCCTTGGCTCCTTAAGGAGGATTTATTTATTTATCAAAGATTCTTCATAAAAAGTGATTTTTTTTAGCATTCAAGAGAAAATTCTTGAAAATCGGTAAAGTTTCTGTGTACAGCTAAAAAACAGGTGACCGCGAAAGTGTATAATTACAAACTTTTTTGAGATATGAGATAGTTAGGTACATCTAGAACGTAAAGCTATTCGGTTTCCCAAGGTTTGAGGCATTAAATTGCACACGGGTAATAAGTCCGCATAAGACAATTATGGCAAGATTTGATTTTTTTTAAAGTGAAACTTCTGTAGCACCGTTGGCGTTATGATTTGAATAGCGAACACCAAAAAGAGGCAAACATATTCATAAATACGATTTAGCCTGCGAAAGAATGAAACAGAATATAAGTATGCACTTTCGCCAAGGCGATGTAAAGTTTTGTTCTACTATTCGGGATATTCCATTAGATCAGTGGAACGATTATGTTGAAAGATTTTTCTAAGGCTACCGGTTAATCGGAGCTTATATGTTGATAGAAAGAAAAAGACGTAAGTTCAATGGGTCGTTAATAGGAGGGGGAGGAGGGGGTCCAGAGGAGGACTGGACAAATGCTGTTTTCTATCTTGTAGGAAAGAGTCCATAGAAGTTGGAGCGATGGAACAGCTTATTAAGTGTTTATAACATCATGGAAAACCTCTCTTCAGAACAAAGGGGGATATACTTTTATAGGGCCTGGGAATTTGCTTACATCGAGATCTTTAAGTTATTTCTGTTGCAACTGTTACAGTTCGAAACAAAACTATACTTAAAAACCTCAAGAGGGTGATAACAGAATATGCCAAAGAAGAAATTGAAGCCTTACCGATTACACCTTTATGGACTGAACCTCAGCAGATCAGCAGATTTTTCGAAGCTTTATTAGACGTTATTAGAAACTTTTTTGGACTTCTCATAACTTTTGGCTCAATCACAAATCACGTTTTTCTTATACAATAAACAATTTTCCCACATCTATCTGCAGCCAAGTTCCGATGAATACAGACTATTCTCATTATTAAAGGTTTTTCCTACAACTGACTGAATTCTCCCTCTTTACATAAATCTGAAAATCCTATTCCCGAATAAAACCCGTTAAAATAGTATAATTCCTCGACAAGTGGCTATGGTACTTTACAAGAATCCAGACCATTTCCCTATCCACTTTAAATTGAAATGCTCCATTTGACTCGGATGGTATGCTTCTGCAATTTCAGCAGAGAATCGAAAAGAAATGCTCGGTTGCATGAAAGTACCCTCCAAGGGCAATCTATTGCATGCCTCATAACATTTTTCGCTGCGTTTTCTCTCTGTCTATCGAGGGTGAATTTTTAAATTTTCCAGAGCTCATTACATAGAAAGGAGTACTGCCCTTAGTTGCACTCTTCTTAGCAAGGATCTTTTATTTTGTCGGCATATCTAAATGTTTAATGCCAAATTATCTATTCTGCCCCCAAAAACGGGCTTAGCATGGCTTGTGTTATGGGCGTTTGGTCTATTCTGCATGGTCGCAAATTGATGCCAGAACTGGAAGTACTTACGCAGAATAGTGAACCCCTTACTTCATCGAGGTGTCGGCAGGATACTTCAATGCAAATTATTGCCAGCATGGAGAGCAATTAGTTCATCCTAAATGTCCTGTTCGGAGCATTCATGGAGGCAGCAACTATTATGCTATACCTATTGCTTCTTGGAAAATCCTTTTCCAAATGCCATACAATTTTCTTCAGTCATATATAGTTATTACTGCAACGGGTTTATAGGGATACCTATCCACCGAATGTAATATGCTCCATGTTGTATCGATTATGCTGCTTTTTATTTCCTGGACATAGATTCACCTGGATTATTTTAAGTAAAAAGCCATTAAGGAATTCAGAAAGTGGAAGACATTTTGTTAATTAAATCATTCTCTTTGAAAAAAAACGATAATGTTTTATACCAAAAGGATGCTCTCATTAACATCCACACAAATAGGCTGATAAGCCAAGCATGAGAGCCCCAAAAAGCCAAAAACTCCATTATTCTAGCTACAGAATGATTGATAATGCGAAATGTATTGCTTGTTTAAGGCAATTGGGGGTCGATATTGATGCAAACACACAGAATCCCTTGTGGAATTCGATGGGAATATTGACATAGGCTTCAAAATAATAGGCCGCATTAATTGGACGATCAATCAAGCTCATTGTCAGGACTTAATATTCAAACCTTGCAAGTTTGTATGTTTATGATTAGCAGGAAGCTGACTTTGTCTTAATTTATACATACACCCACATACACATACACTATCGTATAGAAACCACAAGGAATAATAAAACTATAAGTAATGGTCCTGAGGATGATTTCTTAGAATTTTTCGATACGATTTTTCGTTCATATCGATAAAACAAGATGGCTTTAATAATTCTGGCAACTTTTATTAGGCAAGCAACTTGGAAAGCAATGACAGGTTCATTGCATTGATGTTCCAAGCTTCCTTTGTTTGATTTATGTCTAATGGCCGGCTTCCTTGTTAACAATATACTTTTAATAAAACTCCTTGAATAGAAGAATTTGTTGATATATAAATTACTTCCGGAAGTGATGCCCTTATGACTTATTAAGGCCACGAACTATCTACAGACAGATTCGTTATATGCATTATAATAACGATTGTCGTTAAATTGGATGAATCTAGATAAGATTAGATTAGATTAGATTTATTAATTAAATATACATTTTCTTATTTTACCATTTAAATTCATGAATAGGTTAGGACATGACAAAATTATGTCGTCTGCCCGAATGGCTATAAATTCTATAATTCTATTTATTAGTTTTTTTTTTTTTTAAACATAATAGAGAAAAGATTTTGTTATAAAAAAAATAAAAAACCAAAAACAAATTTACAATATTAAAAAAGCGAAGTAAACTTTTAGTTTAGTTAAAACAAAAACAAATGTGTGAAACGTTTAATTAACTTTTAGATTTTTTAACTTTTAAGTTTAGTAAAAAACAAAAACAAACACAATTTTTTTTAGAAATTTTCGCTAATTATTCTGCTTCTGTATGATATCGCTTCTTTACAGTACACCACAAGCTGCATCCAATTTTCACCGTTAAGAATTCTTAGAATTTAATTTTCTGGCAAGGTATTTCTACCAAATACACCTCTTCTTATTTCCCTCAAAACTGGACACACACCCAGAAAATGCCCCGTATCTTTCTTTTTGTTCATATTGCACAAACTACAAATTATTTCCAAATCACTGCAATGTGGAACAAAGTTCAGTCACAGCATCTCTCCTCTGACCTTGAAAATAGTGCTGATGCATTTCGCTGAGAAATTGGGGGTGAAGTAGTTCAGCTCATTTAGGTTGTACGAGAGTTTTGAATAAAATGACCTTTCTGTTGAAGCACGCGCTCTTTCCTTAAAACAAAACCTTTCATTCTCAATCAGTTAGTTTATGACTTCGTAAAGCAAATTCTTCAATCCTGATTGACTTATTCCAACGTTGTTGAAGGGGATACCACAGTCCGCAGCCAGTTTTTTCCAATCTTCATACCAGCTTTTCTGAAACTGAACAGCATAGTTCCAAACTAACTTTGGAAGCCTTGTGTCTTTCATATTGGTTACCTTATCCAGGTATTCCGCATTCAGCTTAAGTGTTGAGATGAAAAGAGTTGCCAGACCACTTTCTAGGTAATACATGAACTTTTGTGTACTTCCTGCAAGCGAGAAGATTTTTCTAAGAAAAAAACGCAGTATGTTTTCCACAGCATCGAATTTGTAAGTCCTCCAAACTTGTGCTCCATAAAACAAGATAGATTGCGCTGTTGCATTGAAAACCCTGTATTTTGAGCTTAGACCGATATAATATATTATTTATTTGCACAAATAGCTGTTTTAGCTTTTTCCGCCTTCAATCTGAGGTGGTTTTCCATATTCAAAATATACGTTAGCTCCATGCCTAAATAGGTATATTGTTTTAATACTTCCAAGTCCCTTCCAACAAATTTCCACTGCTCCTCTCTCGACACTCTTCCGCTTCCGTTCTGAAAAATCATAACTTTCGACTTGTCTATGTTTACTTCCAAGCTCCATGTTTTACAATATTCTGAAAGCCTATTAGTCATCAGTTGAAGTGAAGTTGCCGACTCAGCTAAAATGACAATATCATCCGCGTACATAATAACTTTAATTGTATGGGCTCCAATCCTGACTCCACAAGGTAAGCAATGTACCAAGTCATCAATGTACAGTGCAAATAGTAGTGGGCTAAGATTACATCCTTGTTTAAGGCCACGGGTCATTTCCAGTTTTTTAGATTTATCCTTTCCATCAAACACTTGCGCAAAAGATTGTTGATAAAGCAACAGTTTGAAGAACTAAGCTTTCCTGTCAATTGTGTCAAAGGCAGCCCGAAAATCAACGAAAAGTGCATACAGCTTTATATTGCTGCTGAGTTTCATTCTTGCCAGCCCAGTCAGAACGAAAATATTGTCTACCGTTGAATAACCTCGACGAAACCCTGCTTGATACTCGCTTAAGACTTGGTTACTTGGTATATATTTTCAGCGAAGAATTTAAGAAATGATAGTAGTAGTTTCTGGGGTCGGTGGGGTCTCCCTCTTTTAATATGGGCAAAATTAGAGCTTCATAAAAATGATCTGGGGGAATGCTGAAGTTAAATATTATATTTAAAGCTTCTGCTAATTTTTCCTTAAAACCAGGTGTATTGTATTTTTAATACTCTACGGGAATACCTTTTGATCCAGCCGCTTTACCATCTCTCATGGAATTCAAGACTACTTCCAGTTCCTCTTTCTTAATATCCTCGTCTAGGAGATTGTCTTGAAGATAAGGACGAGCGTATTTAAAATTGTAGTGCTCCTCGGAAATGAGTGCATTTAAAAGTTTATTGAAGTGTGCTCTCAAATCGTCCAAGTTTATCAACACTTCTTGTTTCTTTCTCTCGTTGCCATTAATTATTTTTGTGCGGGACCAAAACTCCTTCGAGTTCTTACATTCCCCCAGATATTTAGCAAGGTTTTCTTCAAAAATTTTTTTTTTGTCTTTGCAGTGACGCCTATACTTTCTATTTGCTTCCAGATACGCTGTTCTAAAGCTCAAAGAGTTATATTTTCGCAGTAATCTCAAAGATGCTAAAGATTTCTTTCTAAGTTTTTCGCAGGACATGTCATACCACTCATTTCTTTTTCTACACGCTGCGGGTTTTTTAATAAGGCTTGCTGCATCACTTATGATTTTTTCCAGTTCTAAGAGCGGCAAATATTTGATCCTCAATAATGACTCATTTTCTAACAATAGTTCGTTTGTTCTTGTCCTGATTACCTCGGCATGTTGATTATACCATTTTAAAACTTTGTTGTTGAATATGAGCAAAGGGGAATATTTTCTCTCTTCTAATTCAGTTTCGATTGAAATTGGAAGATGATCGGATAGGTTAAGGTCCCCCACTCGAAAATCCCTTATGGTGGAAAACCATAAGACAATAGTCTATTGTAGAACCACCTTGCCTTCCAATAAACGTAAGTTCACCATCCAGATCTCCAAAACCACGTCCATTAAACATACGAAGACCAAAATCATTGCAAAGTTCCAATATAATTTTTCCTTCCGAGTTGACAGTTTGGTCTTTTGACTTTCTTTCTTGAATTGCCTTGTTAGAAGATGGCTCTAAAACACCGGTACTAGCGTTCAAGTCACCGATTATTATTAGGCTATGTGTTTGTAATGCATTTAACATATCATGAAATTTATTATAATCCGCAGTCCACTTAGAGCAATTTAAATATAACTATGGGTATAATATACATTTTTTCCGTTAGCGATTTCTTTATTTTCAATATAAAAATAATAACTATCGTATTGATTGATTTCATATTTCCAAGATAAGTTCCTTTTAATGGCAATCCTCTTCCAAATTTTGAAGTTTTTTTTTTTGGAGATATCCAAGTGCATTTGTATAAAATAAATAAATTTTCAAAGCTTACAAGCTTGTTTTCAACAATATGTATTTCAAAAAGCAGTATTATATCATAATTCAACAAATAGTTAACAAAAGTAGGAAAAACCATTTATTACTAAGACCTCCCACATTATAAGCGACAATACGTAAAGTCCAGATGTTTTCTATTTTTGTTTTTGTTCTTTTCTCCTCACTGACATCCCTGAGCTAGTGGTGTGAAGTAGTCGCCAGTTCGGCAACAGCACCAGCTGGTTCTGTCAATATTTCGTTTTCCTCAATGTCATTTCTTGTTCGCTCTTCGTTTTCTGACGCTAAGTGGAAAATCTTTCTGGATTGAAATCGCTGTATTTTTTAATTGTTTGGTGTTTTTAAGGATTGAAAAAACTTCTTGTTTATCATTTAATATCACAATAAAAGATTTGAATTTTGAATCCCTTGACTTAATTTCTTTTATTTGTTTGTATGTTACCTCTTTGACTGTGCCATTTGAAAGCTTTGTGCAAATGTCAGCTACTTCTTGTTTTGGTTCCATTTTATCATTTGCTTGTATTTTCAATATGAGATTTTTATCAGTTGTTAGTTTATGAATGTTTTCCATTTCAATCTCTAAGTTATTGACTTTCAATTGGAGTGTTTTTACTTGGTTTCTGAGCGCAGCATTTTCTTTTTTTAATGCTTGATCAACGATATCAGTTTTCTTGGCCAGATCTTTTTGCTTAACGTCGAAAATAAAGCCTAATTGCTCGACGGTCAATTCGGAGACTTTTAGATTTTTTTGTGAAATCTTCCATTTTGATCGCTGAAAGTTCAGATGCAGGACGTTTGTTCATTCCTTAAAACAATGACAGTTGACTTTTCTTCGACCTTGTGGTGAATTTTGCTTCAAGGAATTTTTACTAATTAATTACCTTGTCGGGGTCCAAATTAATTTAATTTCTAAGCGTTTCAAGTAAATTTCTCCTTTTCACGCCTTTTTGTTTGTTTTTTTTTATTTTAAGTTTTTATTCCTTAAATTTACGTACATAAATACGAAAAATTAGATCGAGCAAAATTTTAGTAAACTTATCGCTTTAGTACCAGTGTTACCACACTGATGAATCGGTGTTATCTTCATGCATGGGCTCTAGAAAATGAAGCCACAACGGGCAGCGGTCTATGGAAAGGGGAGATTCACATGAAGCATACGAGAATATGAACTTGCCGTAACTATTCGGACTAATGAAAGTAACTCTATAGCTGGATAATTATGGAAGGCTAATCCTTAAGCGAGAGATTGGTAACCTCTTCCGTAAAAAATCGTAAAACTCAGAAGCAGAGGATAAAGCCTCGGAAATAACCTGATTACAGGACGAAGAAACAGCAACGACAAAAGCTCAACTATTTACAAATTTTCTAATGGAATATGCGATCCTACTTATATTATAAATGTGAATCTTTGGATGTTTGGATGTTTGTTCCCTAATAACCGCCTCAAAGGCTTAACGGATTTGCATGAAATTTGGTATGTAGATGGATAATGTGCTGGATTCAGACATAGGCTACTTTGTATCCCAAACAAATTTTTCGGTTCCTATGGGAGAGGCTTATATGTGAAATGATGTATGGTGGAAGGTTTGTTTGTGTCCCAACGAATGCATATATGTATTTCTGAAGTTGGGTGGATGGAAGGTTCCATGATTCACTTTATTTCGAGATAGTCTCCTGCGAGGGAGATCGAAATATTTTCTTTAACGAGTTTTGATATAAATAATATTAATTTTTTTAAATATATAGCGGACAAATGAAGTGTAACAGAAAAATAACTCTTACCACTTACAAGCAATGATGCTTGATTTTGCTGACCTATCGGGAAGTAATCCATTTCTTATCAATGCCAAGGCCGTTGACCGCAATACAGAAAATTAAAAATGAAAAATGCAGTATTATTGCTCGGGTATTGGGGTTTTTCTCCATTGTAACGGGTTTTTGCTATTTTAGTCGGAGATCATGCTTGCGCTTTACAATCGGAATCATTGTTTGAGTGAAGTTTTATTCTTTACTTTATTATATTATAAATGTGAATGTTTGTAGTTTGGATGTTTAGACGTTTGTTCCCCAATCATGCTTCAACGGCTCAACAAATTTGGATGAAATTTGGTAGGTAGATGGATAATGTATTGGATTCAAATATTATCCAAAAAAAATTGGAGATTTGTTTGATATACTTCTGTGCCATAACGACAGCACGAATTTGTAAAGTTTGATATACGGAAGAGTTACAGGATACACTATACTATTGAGAGATTTAGAGATATAGGGAAGAGAGTTGTAAGGATAAGAAGATAAAGAGATATAGAGATATTGAGAAATAGAGATATGGGGACAGAAATATAGAGATATATAGTGACATAAAAATATAGACATCAAAAATATAGTAATATTTAGAGACATAGAGATATAGAAATATAGAAATACACAGTCATAGCGGAATATCACTTTGATTAAAAAAACGGTATTCACTACTTAATAAAAATAAATCATAACTTGACGAAAAAACTAATTTAACGAAAGTGCTTAGCCTTAAGTCCACGCGGTAGAAGCTTTAGTCGATAAATGCAAAACAAAATGAAACATCACTAAAGCAGCGTTTACGCGCAGACAAGACAATGGGACAATAATCAATTTTCTTGAACGGGGTTGGATGATGTCGATATTGTCCTCAGAGATAGCTCGGCAGGCTAGCTCGAAGGACAATATAATGACAATTGTCTTGTCCTGAAAACAATTGCTCACATGGAACATTGTTTGTCTTGTCCCATTGTCTTGGTCTCTGCATTGTCGCATGTGAACCCCGCTTAAGAGATATGATTAGGCTGGGGAATAAAGTTTAGCAAACAAAATTATATTACATTTTCTACAGGGACTCCCCAAAGCTCCATCCAAGTTCAGGGTATAGGCTTCCTATTCAGCCAAAATATTAAGCCTACCAGCGTCGGCAATAAACAATGAGCCCGTAGAAGACAAAAAAGATTCCTATATTACGAACTTGTGGGGGGATCTTCAATGCCTGTCCAATGTATGACGGTAAATTTATTTTTAGGGTAAGGTGCCTTTCATAAGGCAGTACATAAGCTCCCATAGTTTGCATGAGAACACTAATGTTAATGTTATTATACTAGGAGTCATACATATGGCCTCGTCGACAAAATCGGTCGTTGCGAGTAACAGGGTCCCGCTTAAAGATATCAACTTAGCCCCTGGGTGTTACCTCACGAAGTGACTTGCAACAAAATTAATCACGTGTTGTTAGACCTTCACCATTACTCCAGCCTGATTATAATTCAGAAGTATCGATGTGCAAACAAAGATTCGGATCACTTGCTTGATGGTATGGCACAATAATTCCATTAATAGTGGTGACATCATCTTATATCTGGGTAAGCATTCGCAGAGATGCGTGGAAGCAAGCGAATGAGAATAAGAACAATTCTACAAACCGAGCAATTCAGTATTCTCAAAAATGCGCGCATTCAAAGATAAATATAAGGATCAAGGAGCTCAGAAGAACAGAGGAGAGACTCCAGACAACAAAAATGCAGTCTGGGAAAAAAGGGGAGTGTTGCCACTGGAAAATTTGAAAAGGTAGCAAAAAATGGGTCAGCAGAAAAAAATTCCGCATGAGGAAAAATCTTTAATAACCAATATAAATGCATATAAAATGCAATAAATTGAATAAAAAACTTTTATTTTTTTTTTATTTTTTAAATTGGTTAAAAAAAAATTGACACACTGATCCAAGACCAGGATGCTTCATGTCACTCCGATCTCTTAACGGCGTTTGAGAAGAAAGACTTACGGATCATTGTTGGCTCCGTGTGAGAGGGGGGCTGATTTCGAAGAAGATAAATTCATGAATTCTATAAAATCTACCTAAAAGCAGTTGTTTTGGAAAAACTTCGGTAAGCTACGGTGGACTGAGAGCACTTAGATTGTATGAGCGGAAAAGATCAAGTTCGGAAAGTCTTTTGCAGCTCTTTTTGGTAGAAGACAATGTGGCAAACGTGCTCACGCTGCGTTGGAAGAATGACGTAGACCAGGAAATTTAAAGCTATAATAGATTGTGTTGAATTTTGACTCTTTATAATATTGACGCCTTTCAAATGACTTGCAAAACTTTAGCGAAGCAAAGAAGTTGCGTGAGCGGGCGTGTCAACGAAAAAGGCAGCTTAAATCCCTTGATCCCAAGAAGCTGAACATGGTATTGATGATTTGGAAAGCTGTTGATATAGGCTCATGCTAGACGACTATAGTCTGTTCAGTAAAAATTGTCATCAGGACTTATGGGCGAGTTTTTTTGAAAACAGTGGCGACAGTGTATTAAGAAATTGAATTCAGAAAGTGAATTGAAAAAAAAGTATTGCACCAAGAGAGTTACCTTTGCCAATTAAAAACACTACTATATAGCTTTTTCATTGTTTTTTATAATATTGGGGTTTTTGGGCTTACGGTCTTGGAGCTTTTGAGAAAAAATGTTGCAGTTTGAGAGGCTTAGTGTTATCGTATTGGTGTATTAATAGTTCTGATAGTTGGAAAATCGTTAAAATGTAGTTAAATTTTGTAGACTTTTGGTATTTTAGTAGAATGTAGTTATTTTCTCGAAGCTTGCAAGTGCATTACGTAATCATATTAATTCGGAAAAGTATTTTGACGTGATATTGTGTTTTAATAATACGTGATGTGGTACTTAATGTATTGTATTGTATGTATCAGCAAGTGGCAACCCTAATATGCACATTGCTCTCCCATTTGCGACAATTTATAATTATAAATACGGAAACCCTGTTAGAACTTTTACTAGAAACAGCAATATGCAAGCCAATGCAACCAGACTGAGAGGCAAACGTCCTATCTTCCTTGTACTGACATTTTTTGTTGAACACAGAATAGATATACATTAAGCACGAGATTTTGACCTCCAGTGTTATTAAACACATAAATGCACTTACGTGCAATCGAGTCGTGTCCGTTTTTAATTGATTGAACAAATTATCTGCTTTAGGAATGCATAAGCTTGGCGTGTTTCTTAGCTACGTCTATCACGTTTTGCCAATCAAGTAAAAGAATAAGATGAAATCTAATCAATCTAATCTAATTGCTAAAAGCACAATACCTGTCCGCCAATTGTTTTAAAATCTATCTCCTCCTACTCACAGCACTTTCTTTTTAAAACTAACACTATGCAAAGTGCATTTTCTTTTTTTTTAAGGAAATTTGATTAAAACGGAAGAAAAACATGCAAAAAGTCTGACAGACTATTACTTGGGCCTAACCCATAACCCCAATTGAATAGTTTTACCACTCCAAGCAGTCTTTAGACAGAAAAACCTGTAATTTTCTTAAAAAAAAAAAAACTAAGAAATATCATTGTGGTTTTTATCCTGGGATCGAAAACAGAATGCAGATACCACATCCTTCCAAGGCTCAGAATAAAGATTGCAAATCTAAACGAAAAACCACATTCAGGTGCAACAAACTGCCTGATGTATGCACTCTCTGTTGGTGGTCAACTCCAGGATTCTGTCTATTGGATTAGATAAACACAAAATTGGGTTTCAGAGGTCCTTGGTTATATGCGAACTCTGTCCAAGTGTATTCCCTAATATGGACAAGTATACATCGCACTGCCACCGCATTTATCATCAATGAAGGAGACGAGAGATTCTCACTCTGAAAACAGAACAACAATATAGGCTAAACCCGAACTGTCAGTGATGTGAAGTTATCCTGCCAAAGGACTTTCTTCATTGCCTTCCAGCAGCTATTGCCGAATTGTACTCTGTAGGCTCTAAATGTGTTATAAATCTTCAGCACGCGACATAATCCCAAGGGGATAAATCACTTAAATAGAGAAAAAAATATGATCCACATCCACATGTCCTGACGGATGCTGTGCTGTGTGCCCCGTTAGAGTTCGAAAGTCCTCAGGCGAAGTACGTCGGAAAATTAGAATAATGGCGGTGTACGGATATTTTCACAGCTGTCATCTGTCTTATTGATAGAGTGAGGCGTGGAAGCATGATAAATAACTCCGGCAGTTTTAGGTCCTGGCAAAAGGCTCGAGCTCGAGTGCTTTGATTCTAAATGCGTGTGCAGTGCACAAGGGTTTAACAGCTAAAAGTAACACCTCGTTGTGCACATTAATTTCGTTCTGCTCAGAGAGGTACATTCCTATATGGTGTCCATAATTTATAAAAGTTCTATCATATCCTTCAGATGAATGCGGGAGAGGACATCTATACACACAATGGGATTGAAGTACCAATGATGGAACTGATGTTTTCCTGAACAAAAGGACAACGAACGGGAACAATGACATATGTGCTAATTAAAGAAGAGGATTTGTGTTTATGGAATACTGAAATAAGCATTCCTTTATAAACGTGCCTATACTACAAAGGTGCAGTCAGGCAGGACCTTCCTTAATGGGTGATTTGTTATTACAATAAAATACTGTGTTATGGAATGTCATAGTCAAAGAGGTGAGGCAACTGGAAAAAGGATTCATTTAGTTAGTTGGAATATTCATGTCGTGCTGGGAAAAAAAACAACCACACACGCCATTTGTAGGCCAAACCTAGTCAAGCCGAGGGCGTATCGATTAACTGATTAAACCTTGCGAAAGGCATTTTATGCCAAACTCAACCCTAACAAACTATTCTCGGAGGTAGTTAGGCATAAGTCTATGAAGGATGATTAATCAAGTTTGAATTTATTTTGCATGACAGAATATTGGGCATCACGCAGAGAGTTATATTAAGTCCTTGGGAGTTCATACCCTACATCAATATATATTTTCCTTTTCCAATTTTTTATAGAAGACCAAGAGGTATGAGTTTAACTTTCAGGTAATAGGATAAGTTGACAGAAATTAGGGAATATGTATGTATGTGTATTTAAGCTTACATAAAGGTATTTGGAATTACTGGTGCCTCGCGTTTATACACAGGCAGTTTTCGAAGCCCCAAGGTAATACTCAAACTTCCCATAACCCTGCTACAAAGTCCAAATCAAACAATGGATAATCTATTCGACCAAGACACATCTTCAATTATCGATAATCTCTACCAATATTGAGTGTGCAAACTCATAAATTAATCTGCACATTGTGCCTTATCCCACACTGGACCATTCGATGTCATTTCCCTGAATAACACCTTTCGTTCCTTCGTCACCAAATACAAAAAAAAAAAGAGATTTTTCATTTCACAGTGACTATCATAAATTGTCAACCCAAAATTTCCAGCACCGCATAGTCAAAAGGGCTGATTTATACGAAACCTAACCTCCAGCCTTAACCACCATCTGATCAACTACACCCTTAGGCGAACACATTGTGGCTTAAAAATTTATTTGCCCATTGAACATTAATTACAAGCCGCCTTTCAATAAACATATAAAACGTCGGTAAATTCACCGGACCTAGTGTGCTCCATATTAATGGCCGTTTTATTATGGAAACGAAGCCTTCATTTTGCGAGGATGGCCGTCACTCTCGGCCATATTTCCCTCATTTTAATGCTGCTGTGTGATGTGTAATTAAAATTTAACAAATAATGCCCAGAACACACCATGCTACCGGGAGCCACTACTAGGCCGTACAAAACCAACGACCACCGTTACTTTATTGGCCCAGCATAGGTCAATCCGTTTGCATGTGAAGCGCATTATGGCCATCAAGGATGCAATACAATTATTATGAGTCAATAGCTTGGCAAATATACTGAAGCCCATAAAGCTTGGCGGGGAAAGGTTTGGAATTGTGGATCAGTTCGGTGAAAATGTATTTACTTTGCATGATTTTAGTATTTCAATTGGAATGGTTCAACAAAACTGCAGCGAGCAACAAACGACAACACAACTAGAGAAACCAAAAAGGGATTTTGTTCTATAAAGTCTCAAGCATTTTTTTCTAAAATTGGAAGTTTTTATTTTATTAATGACTATTTGTTAGAAATGAGAATAGAAAATTCTTGAAAACGCCACTTTTCATCGAAATTTTTTATATTGTCCGGTAATCAGGAACAAACAGATTCCATAAATCTTCTTGAAGCTCTCGAATCCAAGTTTATTATTGACTTTAATCAAAACATAACTTTTGGGATGATTACTTTCCAGTTTGCATGGAATCCTGTATTGATTTTTTATCGATCGGCAAACCAACGGACTGGCCTACCAATCCAGCCAAAACACCAGTTTTGCTTGGTTTTTTTTTATAGCAAGGGGATTAAATAAAAACTGAATCAAGATAGAGGAAGTGTTTGGTCTTCCTACGGATCCTACGGGGAGTTTACATAGACCAACTTGTGCAGAGGTGGCGATATAATGTCAATTTTCATTTTAAGAGTTGAAAAATCAGGGCACATTTTGACGTCCTATATATTTTAGCATTTTAAGCAATCTGAACTGGTGGTGGTGGTATTTTGTATGTGAATAAACACCCTAATATAATTAAGAAGTCTACATTGTAATCGTTACTCAGAGAAAAACTTTAGAATGAGATAACGAAACTAGATGGCGCTAGGTGAACCTTTGCTGTTCTCTAAACGTCACTATTAAGATGACGAATATTGGGCTACCATGAAAAACTAAATTTTGCTGTTCTTTAAACTTGTATGTTGCACAACTTGAGTTTTTCATGCCTTTCTTTATTTTATCTGCATTCCTCCCCTTAAAAGTTTCTCCCGTAATACTCGTCTCGCAAGGAATGCTCATCAGTTCACCCTGGAGCCCAATTTCGGACGTACCGTGAAATATAGGGATTCTTTTTTTAGCCGAACAACACGAATTTGGAATAGTTTACCCGGCTTGATTTTCCCTTGCCATTTTGATCTGCTAACATTCAAAACCAATGTTAATCGGCACCTCCTATCTCTCTCCTCTCTGTCTTCGTAATGCCCGCGCAGTGTGTTTTACATTAAAAGGGAAACACATAATCCCTTGTGCGCGCGTTAATTATAAAAAAAAAAAAAAAAAAAAAAAAGTTCAATTTGAAGCATGAGTTGCAAGACACCATTTTAGTGAACAAGATGATCCGTGTAATCCCCCCTTATCATGTTGTCTGTAAGCGGAAGCCTAACTTATGAAAGAATGTGCGCCATAATTAGGGGGGTTTACATGTATCATCTTGCTCATAAACCTCGTTTCTTGCAATTCATACCTATAAATGAATCACTGCGTCTACACGAAAAACAAAGGTTGTGAACACTGGTAGATCACGGTGTTTATTTACATAAAAATAAACATCAATTCGCTTAAAATACTCAAAGCGAGTGGACGCCAAAAAATTCCTTCATTTTTCAAGCCTTAACTGCAGGAACACATTGCAAATACGCCGACGGAGACGCAGACGCAGACGTATCGCATGTCAAATGAAAACGTACGTACCTAATTAGAAGTGCCCACAATGGAGTCGTACGCATTTTTGACATTTACTTGTCATTTATGTTAGTTAATTGAATTCTTTCTGTGTTTCCTTTGATAAAATAATATAATACGGAAAATATACGTTTTTTTTTTTTTTAATTAAAATGGATGATGATGGAGATTACATTAGTTTTTTGATGGCTTTTCTACAACTGTGCTACTTGTACTTCAAGCACTATAATAAACAATATAACCGAAGATAATGGGTGCGGCCTTTAAAGGGCTATTTCCAGACCACTTTTAGATTTATGAAAAACATAGATGCACATTTATTTTTTTAAATCAACAAGAATGAATCATATGCAATACGATTTGCTTCAATATTTGTTTCTGAATTGCTCTTTCTGTCAAAAGATTTGATCTTTTTCAATCTCGAGAGTTTCATTGCAAGTAAAAGAGCAAATTTAGATCAAATCTCAACACGAAAGATTTGATCTCTGATAGTTTGGCAGATTTGATCTGAATGCACACATACATATAAATAGTCTTTCGGTCAAACGTCATTTGTTGTTCGTTGCAAATTTGTGCGTGCCAGTCCGGCACAAAATTTACAAATGTCCATTAAATATACAAAATAACAAATAAAGGTGAGAAAATACAAATTCGCATTTTGAATATACCAACTGTGCATTGTGTGCATGCCTGATGTGTGTGATATCAAATACTAGGATTAAATGATGAAACAAGTTTCATTGAAAAGAGCAAATCTCGATTTTCAGATCAAATCTTTGAAATTTGAATGAAACTCGCTATTAATAAGATTTTATTAGCACGTTGCTCTTGTTTTTTTTTTTTTTTTTGAAATGTCAGAAAATGCGCACGCATTTATTAAAATTAGCCAAATCGTCCGTCTCCGTTCTCGCCTGCGTTTGCGCATCCATCTCATTGTGTTCGCAACATTGAATTCGTGAGTTAGAAAAATTTCTTCTTAACCTGAGTATCGAACTGACGACCTCCGGGTCAGAAGCTGCACAGTGATCGATCTGTGACTAAAAACAGGTGATGTGCGAAACGTTAACAAGATACAACTGATTTTTAATGAACATTTTATCAGACTGGTTCAGTGGTTCGACCCCCAAGTTTTCAAAAACTTTTGAAAATCGAGCAACATGGTTGGGTCTGCGGTTTTTGTTGCGTCAACATGATGAAACATCAACAATGTTGATAAACAAATTTATCCATGTAAGCCCCCCTTGATTAGGAGGTAAGTAAGTTATTTCTTATAAAGTTTTATAAAAGTTTTATTTAATATACCTATCATTACATAAAAGAGGTTGATGTATCTAAATGCAATCAATAACGTTCAAGGCACTCATTTATAAATAGTTTAATTTCGTATTTCGCAGAGACCGATTTTTACTCTCTATGGACTCGTATATTCTTGATATACTTGGTTATCTAGGTTTTGGTTTATTTAGTGATAAAGCGGTCTCTTCCAACTTTTTTAATCTATGTCCGAATAAGGGGACTTCTTGGCGCATCCATGAAAAATACAAACAAAAATAAAACATTCATGTAGTGTTCTAATTTTTTGCATTCTAAAAGTCAATGTGACTTACAGACTTATAGATAGTTAAATATTATTAAATATTATTATATTATTATAAACATCCTTAGAGTTTTCTGGCCCAATTGAATATCTATCGAAGATCTCTTTAGGGGAACAGGTCAGGAATCTGTCGGCCTTAGTATACGACGGCGAAAATGCCAGTCGATTGGATATACTTTTCGAAAAGGCAACGACTGTATTGCAATTTGCAAATCAAAAGCAATGCAGTGGGATCCGCTAAACACGAGAACGAAGAAGAATTGGTCGGCCGAGGACCACACGGCGTAGAACAGTTGAGGAGAATTCAACACAACTAGGCAAAAGTTGGAAGGAACTGCAACACATTTTCCCGAAATCGAACACGATATCGCGTTGCCGCCAAGAAAGAAAAACTAAAAGCCATGTGATACATGTAGTTTGGTAAGAATCATGGGTTTGAGCTAAAAGAAATTGAAAAATCCCCTCTGCAGAATGCTAAATAAACGTATGTTCTAAGTTTGAAGACGATTGTAGTTCAAAAGAATACATGTATACATAGAAACAGAATTTTCCACTAATTCGAAAATTGTTCTCTATTTTAAAATGAAATTTTAAGAGCTGAAAATAACGGTACCAGTCATATAGCTGAACGGCTGCAAAGATTTGGATGGACCTTTTTAAGAGTATTTTATTTTTGGCTTTTTTTGCTAACGACTCATTGGATTTTTATCAAACTTTATAAATACTTGGAAAAACCTAATTACTCAAATTAATTCTGCATGCCATTTTTAATATTTGTTTTCTACTTATAATTAATTTTAAATTTTTTTTTTTTATTTCAATATTTTTAAAACTAAATTTTATTTAAAATTTTATGAGTTTATTAACCTACAGATAGTTAATTAACTCCAAAAAGTTTCATTTCAGAAAAGATTCTGAAAGCGTCCACAAAAAAAAAACATTTCAGAAACATTTCTGATATATTAGGTTTTGGTCTATACATGTATATTTAAAAAAAAAATTTAAGATGCTTTAAATTAAAGAGTTTTCAGTGGAAAAATTTAAACACCATTTTAATTCGTTAAAAAATGTGAATAAGTTTGAATTTTTTCAAAATCGTAGGATTGGTTTTTAAATAAAACGGTTTTTTTAACAACTTTTCTTCAAAAAATTCAAAAAAATAATTCACGAATGCAAACTAAGAACAAAATAAAAAATCACCAACGCGTTTTCAAAATATCGATTTTTCAAAAAAAAAAAAAAATTATTACAAAACGAAAAAGTTTTCGAAAATATTTATAATTGAAATTACGTAGGCTACCTACATCTTCCACAATATCAATTTTGGTTGTAATCGTTTTACCAGTTCTCGAGAAAGTCGAATAAAAAACGGTCCTATGAGAGGAACCGTTTTTAGCCCACCATCTTTAATTTTTTGTATAAAGAATTATTTCTTCGAAATTGAACAAGGCCCTCCTGGATCAAAATATATGCTACGGGCATGTCTCAAAGGTTTACCCGTAGAAAATATAAACTAAATACTCTCTGTGGAGTGGAGTCTATTAAAGGTTAAGCTACAATCAGCACCAAGTTTAACAAACGATGCCAGGATAGGCTTAGGCAGACAAAAAAGATTGCAGATGAAAAATGAAATGAACTAGGAGTTCTTGAAATGATGTCAATAGAAATCTGTTATATCAGCTCTGAGCTGTCACGAGTGAGCTGCAAACGTTATCATTAATAGATGTCGCGGGTGGCATGGCAATGGCAGTGGTGCAGTAGGTAAGATGTTTGCTTGTGAACTCCTAATGCAAGCTAGACGCTGTCCGTGGGTTTTAAATGAGAAAAATGGTCACCTAATTCTCTATCTACTGGGCCGAAAAAAATCTTTCCTATCTTTCTAATAGAAAAGAAATTGAAAAATCCACTCTGCAGAATGCTAAATAAACGTATGTTCTGAATTTGAAGACGATTGGCTTAGCCGTTCAAGCTGTAATTCAAGTGTAGTTCAAAATAATACAAAAACATAATTTTCCATTAACTCAAAAATTGTTCTCTATCTTTAAAATTTAATTTTAAGGGCTGAAAATAACGGTACCAGTCATATAGCTGAACGGCTGCAAAGATTTGGGTGGACATTTTTGTAAGTATTTTGGTATTTGCGACTGGGTCGCACGTACTTGCTCATATGTGACTTTTGATTGTTCGAATAAAGTACGTTAAATTGTATTGGGTGAAATAATTTAAACGCCATTTTATTTCTTTAGGAAATGTAAAAGACTGTGAAGCCGTTTTTAAATAAAACGGTTTTTTTAACAACTTTTTTTTAAAAAAATTAAAAAAAAATAATTCAATAATACAAAATTTAGCACAAAAATAACGTACATTTAAAAACAAAACTTGAAAAAAAAATCCACTTACCCGTTTTCAAAATATTGATTTTTCAAAAAAAAAAAAAAAAAAAATTTAAAAAAATTATTAAAAATACATAAAAAAAAAGTTTTCGAAAAAAAAATTGAAAAAAACTGTAGAATGTCAAAATAACCTTAAGTTCAAAATTTGAAGACGATTGGCCCGACCGTTTAGGCTGCAGTCCAAAATACTTCCGTACAGACAGACGGACAGAATTTTGCCAGTAACTCAAATATATTTTGAGTGAACATTTTTTATGAAAGAAACGGTAAAATAAGGAAAGACATGATGAAACATTGCACCGGTGTTAGAGAGGAGCAATTGTTTCAGCGGCAGTTCTATTTCCTATTAATCTCACCGCTCTGTTTTGTATTCTATCGAGCAGGTGAAGCGATGCTTGAAAAGCACCTGCTCAGAGGTGTGAGTTATACTCAAGTTTTGGGCGTATAAACGCTTTATAAATTGTAGCCAGATCAATAGGGGTATACCCTGGGGCACACCAGCATTTATTTTGTGGGAATCAGATTTGAATCCTTACAATACAACTTGTATTGAATGGTCCAGAAGATAGCTTCCAATCCATCGAACATGAGTATCATCGATCCCAAAAGCACGCATTTTCGATAAGAGAGCTTCATGCCAAACTCTATCAAAAGCCTTGGAGATATCAAGAGCAATAATCTTACTTTCACCAAAGCGATGTAAAGATTGGTTCCACTGTTCGGTGAGATATGCCATCAGATCACCAGTGGAACGGTTGCTGCGGAAGCCATACTGACGGTCATGGAAAAGCTTTCGATCTTTGAGATATTCCTTCAGCTGACCGTTAATCAGTGTTTCCATGACCTTAGAAAGAAGGGATGTCAGTGCTATTGGTCGGTAGGATGAGGGGGAGGATGGCTCACCTTTCTTAGGACAGGCTGGACAAATGCTGTTTTCCATCTTCTAGGAAAGATTCCAAAAGAGTAGGAGCGATGGAAAAGCTTACGCAGTGGCTTTGCCAATGTGGAAGAACACCCCTTCAGAAGAATGGTGGGTATACCCTCCGGGCCAGCGGATTTGTGTATATCGAGATCTTTGAGAACTCTTGCTACTGTACGTGTGCGGAAAAAAATCTGTCCCATGGAAAAAATTACATTCTCAAGTACAGGAGGGGCAACGTTGCTGTAAGGCAGCGTAGAGCTGGCAGCGAAATGAGCTGCAAGCAAGTTTGCCTTCTCTGAAGAGTAGGCAATAGGTTTGTCATTAGCGATGAGCGTTGGAACCGAAGATGTTGAAGAGTTTTTAATGTTTTTTACAGAATATTTTGCCGTAATTTTTGGTCATGCAAAACTTGGTTTGTTCAATGATGGAGTTGCAAGAGTTCCTTGCTTGTTTGTGCTTTATCCGATTTTCCTCTGTATGGTTGACTTTATAAGATCGGAAACTGACTTCTTTTAGAATGTCTTCTTCTTTTAATGTCATGTTTGATTGTTATCTCCAATTTTTTAAGCTACACATATGCATAACTTTCATTATTATAATATAATTGCAAGTTAAAAGTTAATTTAAAAATACAAAGTTTTTGAATTTTTTTTTTTGAAAGTATTGTAACGTTTCTGAATTTCAGCTTTTAACAGTTGAGAAATGGATTGAAAACCTCAATGTTCATTGCAACTTTACTATTGCAACATGTTTATCCATATAACTGACAGAAAAGCGGTCACATCTGGCATCACCGATGCATGTTCCATAGATGGAGTCAAGAGAATAGCAACGTTCATGTACGAGCTAAGAGTTGGGGTTTGGTCGGGAAGGTAAACTGAGGAAGAAAGTTGAGTGTTTCATCCACAGCTGGCGCTTACTTGCTCGTTTGCTCACTGCCATGTGCATATTTGCTCACCACCAGGACGACCGACGAGGAGGTGGATTATGCCTTCACTCTCTGAAGTGGTATTTATTGTGTTGAGGACTCTTAAATTGTCAAGGATCAAATGGAAGATGAGCTCATGGGATGTGCCCATGTTTTCATTTTTCAAGGATTACGTGAGTGAGGCCTTCGATTCATGGAGTTTATACAAAAAAAAAAAAAAAAAAAAAAAAAAAAAACAAACAAAAAAAAGTTTTGGAAGAATATGTCTGCAGGACCAAAACGATGGTTTCTTCAATGATGCTTGCGTTTATTTCTTTTTTTTTTCTTTTTAATTTTCCTCGTTGCTCCAGGGAGAACAAGTTGGCCAATATAAATTAAGTACTTTCAAGCGACACTTTGATCCTGGGGAAGGTTTTGAAAGTATTGCAGCGCAGTGTATACAGCTTTGGGACCGAAAACGTAACATTTAAACAGAGCACTTTTAGTCGAATGTGGTTCTGGGGTTGTGTTGTGGATGAGGGTGGTTTTGTAATGGCGAACAGATGCCAATCATTTTCAGATCCCGGTGTGTCTATTTTGGATTAAGAACGAGTTGTTTATAGCCCAGAATCCATTTAAGGGTTTTTGCTTTGGAAGACAACACCATTTTTGTATATTTATTCTATATATATTTAATATATATAAATATATATATATATATATATATTTAAATATTCCACGGGGCACAACTCTTGTGTAGCCAAGAGCCAAGTCTATTTCAAGTGATGATTCCCTTCAACTGAATAAAACTCTAATCGAAAATCCTTCGGATTTATTATTTCAATTTTCCATTCCGATTACCCAAATGTATTGAAAGTCGTATGATAGTAATATTTCGAATTTTCTAATAATTGATCCAAAATAATTCGTTGTGCTCATAGCAGGAGCATAGAATTACATTCTATGTTCAGGGTTATTATTCCCATGGGACCTGCCAGAACCTTAGGATAAGGGACTCTGCCAACGCCAACGTTGCATTGCATGCATTTTCATTGAACTAAAAGCTTATGGCAGGCGCAGGGGGTGCAAATCCAGGAAATACCGTCGTCATAGCTCCAGCTTTATGAAGCTACATGCACCAATTCATGACGTTGACCGATAATTTTCAATTTGTTATTCGATATCTTTGTCCGGCGCAAATTGGTTTGCATAAATTCATAGAACCTTTTTGGTAATTAATCCGATTTCGATGAAGTTTCAGCACGAGAAGTGTGCAGAAAATTCTGGGCAATCTTAGTTAGATAAAATATAGATACCTAGGCAACGGTACTATGCCGCCACAATATTTTCGGTTGGAAATTTCAATAGATTAATTTTTGGGTCGGATGGCTAAAAAGTCAATAAATGCAAATGGGGGTTATTTGTAATATTTAATCCAGAGTGGAATGGGTTGGTATTGTGGGTGGAGATTAGAGAATTGAGCTTATATAGCGAGAGGAATTCCCATGTTTAAAGAGGATTTGTAAACAATGGACGTTCCGACTTCCGAGAAGTGTTATGGGTGGTTACCACTAGCCGAGATGTGCATTGTTCATTTTCGCATTTTGCAAGCTAAGTCAGTTATGCGATAACACAAATAAGATTTGGGGAAATAATTATAGGCATTGCAATAAACGAAGCCTTTCCAGAGGTAGACATTTCGGGAAAACCGTCTTCGGTTCCTAAAGCGGCTTTGCAACTTCGTTGAAGTGAAACGCTGTATTACTAAAATACCTTTGGAAGCATACTAAGTAAGAGTTACTTTTTTGACGTGATAACGTCTCATAAATCGATGACAGGCTACACATACGAAATAACATGACTCTGCGTCATGCTGCATGCATAAGAAACGCGTTACGCTACCGCCACCGCGATACTGTGGTTTTTTTCATCCAAAATCGATCGCAAACACCAGGCGAACATGAAAAAGAACAGGAGCAAATTCCCAAAATGATTCCACTCAAATTCAAAATATACGAGCAAAAGAAATAAAAAATGGGCGGGGTTTCATTCAAGTAGAAAGTAGATGTCGATAATGGGGTTTGTGTGTGTGGATTTAACGAGAGGGTTTGTGGGTAATTTTGTTGGTGACTCTGAGGCTCGGTGCATTTCGGTCATTTTGACGCAACGGTAACGCATTTGCGTTTTACATTACTCACAAATGACGCCACGGCATCTGACGAGTGTGCGCACCACTCTATTTATTGGTGAGTACTGTAATAAGCAAAAGCGTCAACTCTGCGACGCTGCCGCGTCAAAATGACGCAAGTGTGCACCGGGTCTGAATTGTGACAAAAATATACTTAGTAGTATATTTAGTACTAGATTTTTTTGACGTGATAATTGTATATGGTGTGGGTTAACGGGCTATATGTTGGTGTTGGTGCCATCAATCAATGTTTTCTTATGATGTTATCACGTAAAATTTTCGTCCGTAAACCGACTTTTCAGACAACCAACTTTTTTATTTTTGATTGGTTTGATGAGCCAATGAAGATATATAAACCAAGGCTCTTGCATCAACCAAAAAACCAATGTATTTGCAGATCGAAATGGCCGAAAAGCAAGATCTTGTTGACTTTCTCATTTAATGAAAACTGTACAATGCTAACCGGAATTTTTATTTTTTTTATGGCTCTACAATTATTTTGAGCGGCAGCCTATTTAAAACGGAACGGACCGGAACATTTAAAATTCAAAAAGTTTTAAGATTTCTTATTATCTCGAATGGGTCGCTCGTACTAGTTCTTATGTGCCTAATCACATTAGACGGCTCGAACTTTGAAAGAAACAAATTAGCTTTACCTAAGAAAATAACACGGCTTGTGTTTTCGATCGAATATGCCATCACACGCCTTAAATCATAACGAATTAATGGAAAAAGCATTACGAAAATTGTAAAACCTATTTTGGTTAAACCCTGTTTTTAATTTTTGTTTTTTGAAAAAACAATTTTTTTTGAAGTTTTCGAGGCTTTATTTATACATAACAGATTTTAAAATAAAAAATGAAACTTATTAATTAAAATAAATAAATTTCTTGACCCGAGAGTTCATTAAGGAGCCAAGGCCTAGTGACTTATACTCTCGACCATTTCTGTGTGTGTGTTGTTTATCTGCAAGAATGGAAGGGACTTACAATTACTTAAATATAATAGAAATACATAATAGAATAGGAAATAATATTATAGTTATTAAATAAATAAATAAGAAAATTAAAAAAATAAGTGTATATATATATAATTAAATAAACAATGTAAATAATAAGCTAATCAGTAATTAAATGCAAATAAATAAAATAATAAAATGAATAAATAAAACAAATAAATAAAAAAAAAGTAAAAAAAATAATAAATAAATAAATTAATTAGTAAATTATAAATAATTAAATAAACAAAAGAAAAAAAGAATAGTATAAATAGAAATAAGTAAATAGGTTAATAAATAACCAGATTAAATGAAAAAGCATAACAAGTACTTATCACAGGTGATTGATTTGGTGAACAAGAGGGTTATCATCAGTGCTATTCGCTCCGAATAAGGCTCGTTAGTCGAGTACCGAAGTGGGAGGTGAAGCATCATTTTAATAATTTGTTTTGTAAGACCTGAAGTTTTTTAAAGTGACTCAAAGCAAAATTGATTGAAATATAACCTTTAGAATGATTACTTTATTTTCAATTGTCAATGAAGATCTTCAATTTATAAAGGGGTAAAGTAAGGTAGTTTAAAAACTGTTTTTTTATAATGTTATTATTATGATGGTTGAATGTAAGTTTAGTGTCAAGATGTATCCCAAGATAATTTACAGAATTCGCTATGTTTTTACTATTTATTATATTGAATTGATTGCAGGGAAGATAACACTTTCTTCTTCTTGAAAAAAAATATAGCTTGGAGTTTGTGAGCGTTTAACTTTATTTTCCATTTATTGAAAAATTTTGTAATATTTCAACAGACTGCACTTAATTCCCCACAATATGGAGAGCAAGTTCATCTGAATCTGAAGAATAAATTGCTGTGTCATCAGGGAAAATTGAAAATTCACAATGAGGGATTATTGGGAAATCTGAAATGTTTAAATTATATAAAAGAGGGCTAAGAACGGAGCCTTGATGAACACCAAAATTGAACGTAACTGTTTACGATACACTGCTATTGAGATGAGCACTAAAAGAAAGAAAAATGCGGATATGATCATTTTAATATCTTGCGTGTAAAAGTATTTAAAGAATCAAAATTTTCGATTTCTTTAACAATAATTGCATTTGTTTTTTTTTTATAATATGATTTTTTTATTTAACTTTAACTTCTATCTACTTAAATGCTAGACAAAAATCTTAAAACTAGCTAAAACTATCATCTTTTTTTTGCATTTGTTTCTCTGTCCCCCAAATGTTTTGAAACCCTATGATTTGTTAAAAACTTACCATTTGTACAGATAAATTCATTTTTTTTTCTCTCTAAAAAGCGATTTTTCTGTTTCCTAAGTTTGACAATATTCCAGAAGGGCTTTTCGTTTTTGTGAAGCATATTGGTGTTCCACTGTTCGTTTCGAAGAAGTAAAATTTCGGCTCAACTTTCCTTTAAGGGAGCACGAATTTTAATACGCGGATACTTTTATTCGATAGATTAGCACTTTTTAATAACAAATATCACAATTTTAGAGGGAGGAAACACTTCTAACTATTTTTAATTTATTTTTGAAATTCTTAAATTCCCATATAAAATGCATACGAAAATGGCTTCTCTTTATTTAAGTGTTACCACTAGTATGTGCGAGATTGGGTTTATGCAAAATATCTTTAAATCAAAAAGAAACGTTGCACATACCCAACCTTGCACCTTCTCCAAATCCTATAGTGATCCCAAGCAGGGGGTTGGACCTTCTTCATACTTTGTAAAAAAAAAATTAGGTTAAAACCGAAAAAGACATTTTTTTTTATGATTTAACGGTGTTTCCTAACTCTAATATTGTAATCCTGTTATTGAGACCCCTACCTAACTGTTAAAAAATTCAAAATTATACGCGTGCTCCCTTAAAGGAAAGTCGCCCCAAAATTTCTTTTGAAATTAGTTGGTTATAAATGTAGCCATATTCTTCGAAAAGGCTGGCGGTACTTTGCCAATTCCTTCGATATTTTGTTTCTCAGTTTAATGAGATCCAAAACATGAACAGGAAGAGATAAATAACAAAACGCACCTTGTTTTAATTTTTTAGGAAAGCTTTTATGGCAGGATAAGATACTTTAGTAACTCTTTCTACAAAGCAGTCAACATCATCAAAGGAAGAGACAATATTCAGATCCATGGACACATTCTTATGTTATGAACTGATAGAGGTTAAAAAAAATTTTGAATTCGTTCTATGAAATTGTTAAATATATATCACACTTTCTGTTTACCTGCGACCAAGGTATGGTATGTAGAATAAATTTTTTAAGTTAGATCTTTTTAAATATTATATTTTATAGAAATGCAATAAACAATTACCGAGAAAGTCGAAATCAAAATAACTGTTTTATGTATGGCATCGTTAATAGACCTTTGCTGTGAATTTGATTTGCATTAAATGATAGCCTACATATGGCAGGTACCGTTATTTGTAGGTCTAGGAACAATATTTCGAAACCTTCCTCAGGAACGCCAAAATAATTACACATTCCAAAATTTTAAGGTAATAACTTAGGCCGTTTAAGCTGTAGATTGTTATAATAACATACTAACACAGCATGTCTTCTTTCAGCAACGAACCGACATAGAATTAACTGCAGGGAGGCAATAATATCGTGTAAGGGCTGCACATTTTAACGCAATATTTTCGGCCAATATCTTAACATTGCGTGGTACATATAAGGCCGGTATTAGGCGGTAATTTTTAAAATCGTTGCGCTCTCATTCACTTTGCCAAATTGGCATTTGCTAAATAGCCTTAGACTGGTTGTGACGTAAGTCACTTACTAGTTCCTACGAGAGAATGATACCGAATCCATTCTTGTCTTGTTCTTCTCTGCATGTGCCTTGATAATCTATCTATTGCTAACTAGTTATTCAATAGTTAGACTTTTCTATAGGCTATTCCAATACCAGCAAACATTTGTTTTCTTACTTTTGATTAGCTATCGTGTATTTTTGTTAAAAATATGAAGTCTCTACATGAGTAGGGAGTTTTCTGGAAAACTAGAAGTTTTTCTTAATTGTTCCAATGCATTTCATAATTATTTGAAGACATATTGAAAGCTAAGAAAAAAAATATTTAGCTGATATTTCATTTGAAAATGTCCTTTAATTTAAACTTATAAACACTTTAAAGAAAATAATACTTGTCTTCACTAAATACCCCAAAACGTAGCCGGATTATTACCAGTAAAGAGTAAAGCATAAAAATATAAGGACATTAAATAAGTTTCCATTTGAAAAAGTAACCACCATACAAAACGGAAGTAATTACTATTCCCAAACTTCTCCTATTAACTTTCTCATCAAGCGCACGTAGCTGTGAACCGTTCCACGTCATGAGATTTATTCATTTTTTCAGACCAAAGAGTTTCATGGAAACGTGCCAAACAGCATAGAAATGACCATCATATAGCACCAAGAACGTCCTAACGGCCATACCTATCCTTTTCGAAGTTGCTGCTCTCGCTCTATCTTCTCGTGGTACGCGCTCCAGCTCCTTTGTTAGAGACTACATCAGCCATGCCGGCCAGCCAGTGTGGCGTATCTATTTCACGTGCGGTCAGCGTTCCATTCATTTGATAAAGAAATTGAGAAGTGAATTCATTTAAAATCCTTCCTAGCCGCCCGCCAACGACGCCGCCACCGACCGCCTCGAATAGCCTTTATTCTCTATATTGTGAAAAGTTCAACCCCCTCGACCGCCCAGGAAATGGAAAATTTACTCCTGCGGATAGACGATGCGCAAAGATTTTGAATTTCAAACTATATTCCGCAACTTGGTTACATTGCCCCGGAATAGGACCGGGACCGGGACCGGGTTTCCAGTCTTCAGAAGTATAAATTAATTAAATTTTAATGTAACACACGACAAAAACCTCAGGACACCACCAACACAGCAAGTTGGAATGATTTTAGATTAGACAGAGTGACAGTGTGTGTACTTTTCCACGTGTTGTTTTGTGTGTGGGAGTGAGATTAAAAGGGTTCACTCCTGATCAGAGATAAGCATAATGTCTGTCCAGGCGAGGAGGTAATTTACACTTGGGTAGAGCTATGGTCTCCATTCCAGGATTCCGTAAAGGAACTGCTTTGCAGACAGTCCTTCGACTGAGTCCTTCATAAGTAGATTAATCTTTATCCGCGTATTATTATGGAAATCCGAAGTTAAGGCAAAAGGGATACTCGCGTCCATCTCAAAACGGTCCAAGCCACTCTCAGAGGAACCGCACAGAAACTACGTGCGGCAGTCTCTTTGTATGGAATATCTTTTGTGAAATCATTTCCTAAGCAGATTATTAAAGGATAATGAGTTTTTTTCTGTTCTTTGTTTTAATGTTTTTTATTAATTAGATTAAAATGTTGCTTTGTTTTGAAAATGAAAGTTCATTTAAGGTTAATAAGCTTAGAAGTAGCGTGTAGCGTTAAATTGTTGGGTTTAACATTTTTTACGTTAATGGTTTGATGGAGACTCCGAATGTGGAGGTTTTAGTACATTTTTGAAGTGAAAAAATAATATAGCAACCTCTTATTTTTTTTTATTGTTTGACTCATCCTCTTACTTGTGCAATTGCGTATGCCGACGATTTAATCACATATAATCCCAGAACTTTTTTGTAGAGTGATTTTAACAACAATTAATGGTATTGCGAGGATTGAAAGTTCAAAATAAACTCCCAGAAATATGAAATTTCCTGTCACGAATTCTTTTGTTTGGGTCTTTTAGGAATGCCGAAAAGAAATGACGCAAGCTAGTGATCGCTGAAGCACATACAAATTAGCTGGTGCCTACCTATGTAAGTATATGTGGACAGATTAGGATCTATATAACCGACGTATAGTTACTATTTTGGAAAAGGCTAGTGGAACTTTTTCCCTAATAAGAGGGTTGTCTATTGCCTTATAGCAGCTGCCGCCTTGAATCCGTGCTATTCTGTCTTTTAGCCCGAATATTGCATTTGGCTCAACGTTGCACCATCTCTCATTAATGAAAAAGATTCAGGCGTTCAGTAGGCAGTTTCTGATCTGGAGACTTAATTTAGACCTAAGCAAGGTAGGACAAAACAATTAGATCAATTCCTGAGAAAAACACGAGGACCTCTGTCCTTTATCGCCGAACGCCATTAAATTACCTGAAAGAAATTCTTTCAAAAGAAAGTCCAACAATGGTTGCGTTAGATTCAGGCGTTCAGTAGGCAGTTTCTGATCTGGAGACTTAATTTAGACCTAAGCAAGGTAGGGCAAAACAATTAGATCAATTCTTGAGAAAAACACGAGGACCTCTGTCCTTTATCGCCGAACGCCATTAAATTACCTGAAAGAAATTCTTTCAAGAGAAAGTCAAACAATGGTTGCGTTAAGTCACACAAAAGGCTTTCAAAATTGTCAGAACAGAATTAAAATTTGATGTGGTTCCTTACAAAAGGCGCTTCTAACAGCTTTTATTCAATGTCTGGGTTAGAAAAATGCAAATTTTATATCATTTCATCAAACCAAAGAAACTTAGGATTTTTTTTTTAATCAAGACAATACATCCAATTTTTTCCTCCAAGCATAATTTATCAAAATGGCCATTATAAATTTTGACATCAAATTTCCTTCGAAACTTCTTTAAAACTAACTTCCCGGGTTAGTATTTTTTGTTCAATATTCCTGCGAACTGTCAGATAAAAAGTATCTTTTTTCCGTATCGAGTGGGTACCTAACCAAAGCAAATGCACCCTACATTCTTCTTCTATATATCCCTAGACGAAGGACTTTTTTATATCAAATTCCGTTATCGCGTTTATCCATTAGGTAGATACTCGTTGTCTTGTTGTCTTCCAGAAACGCTTTTATCTCAATCGACAATGAGATGCGAGCGAGCACTTTGTGCTCTTGTCACCAGAGGAGTATCTATCAGTATCATAGCATGAAGTAGAACCTTAAAAAAAGGAAAAAATATTCACTATTCCAGATGTTGCGTTCGTAAAAAGGATCTGCTGCACTATACAATACTGCTTCCACTATTTAGCTACACGTTTTGCATGTCAACAATGTGTTCAGATACTCAACTTAATTAAAAAAATAAAAGAAAAAAAATTCAACAACAACTAGCAAAGCGAAATCAGTTTCGCACGAACCAGAGAAAGGATATGAAATCCTTTTCTTTATTTTTTTTATTTTCATTGGGTTCGACCCATAGGTTCGCGGAATATAAAACCAAGGTTCAGATGGAGGAGGCATGGGTTGTTGAAATGACGGGAGCGAATGGCACCATTGTGACGTTAAAAACGACAGGAAAAACAGGATTATTTTTAAAAACATCGGAACGTTAAAGTGGAAATTGCTAGCGTGTCTGGCTTGTGTTTTTTTTGGCCATAAAGAAGAGGCGTTCTTACGAGTAATTAAATTTAAATTTGAATTGTGTCCTTTCCGCAGTGGAAAGTCGACGAATTTCACCATCGCATTCCAGAAATAATTCACCTATTCTCTGGTCCATGGAACACTGGCCGAACACATCCTGTGCCGGTAGTGAATTTGAAGGAGTGCAATAAATATTTGATTTTTATGACAGGAGCTTTAAGGGACATGGAAAAGTGTAAGGTTTTCTGTTTGGACAGCTGTCTGTCTAAACACAAAAAAAAAAAAAGAAAAATTATTTCCGAAAATACCTACCACAATATGAAATGACACCATCTCAGGGCACTTGTTCTCTGGCACAGGACAACACAAGGCAGAGTTTAAAGTCAAAGGTTGATAGGTATATGAAAATAATAATTTTGAATGTTTATTGTTACTGTTATCCCGCAGGACATTCGGCAGAGAACCTACGCACAAGATTTTGTGTGCTCTCGCACCAGTTGGCCGGAGATAGAATTTCGAATTTCACTTTTTTATCAGTCATCCTGCAGGATGACTACAAACTCGCATTTTTCATTTAAAAGTGAAAAAGGCAAAGTTGAAGATCCTTTTTTTTCCTGATGTAATCCTGTTGTTTCTGTTGGGCTCCCCTTCTGTTGCGTTAGAAGTTGTTTTCTATTGTTCAAACGTATATTGTTGCGGTTAGTTTAAATAAGGTTCATCAAAACGATGATGATGAATTAAGATTGCGTCCTTTTGTGTCCTTTTTGCATTTTGGGAATTCAGTTTCGGTTTCTGTAGGATGATATGGCCATATGGTGGCTCGTGTTGGCCACACTTCGTTCAGACTCAATTAATGGAATTAATTCAATAGGTTCTGTGCATCATCCTTGAGATGGAATAGGTATAACGTTACCTGTGTTTCTTGGTCATGGAGCAGACTTGAGGTTCCAAACAATGGTTAAAGGATCGATTCAGAAGCCGGGATTGCGTCATTTGGCTGATTAGACTATTAGGAAGAATCGAACAGACTTAGAGTTGGGTGCAAAGACTATTTTTTATTTATAGCAGAGGAAGAATAACAGTGAAACGTGCCAAATAGGGCGGAGTGGATTAATACATCCCATTACTTAGATCCGTTAAGGAGACCTTGTTGGTTTGGTGGCCATGCAACATATGCCAAGGACTTGGGATACAAGATGAGGTTTTCTCAAGTGGTTCCTCCTTATCCGCTATACAATTTCCGTTTCGATTGATTTTGAGTCAGAGAGTGATCCTTGCAAATTGCGTGTAGCTGCAACAGTAAGTGTTCTGTTAGATGTTTAACAGCAGCTGGTTGATCAAGGAAGGAAGATTGTTTTGATCTCATTATATTGTTTTAGTGATGTTAATAAGACTTAGTCATGCACAGGCTGGATGATCTTGAATGACTGAAAGGTTGGTACGCGCTAAGTGGAAAGAATTTTTTGTTCCGTTTCAGTTATTATAGCGGATAGATATTTTTTTTAATTCCTAGATATCTGATAAAACACTCACGTAAGAACAAATCAAATAGGAATGTAGAATATGTCGAATAAGTCAGAAAACGCCCTTAATTTTAAGACTTTAACAAGAAAGTCAACTTTTGACATTCGATATTCAGAGTTCACAAGAAAATGTCTAGCAGGGTCAATTCGCATGATCTTAGTGGCCAATTAATGTCACGTCTGCGAGATATAACCTTGTGGCGTTTGCTATGTGGCACAAAGGGATGCTCTCCTGGAACTACATGTCGTCTAGGTCCAAAATTCCATGATAATTTGACATCAGTAATTGTCTAACCGCGCCAACTGAAAAAAACAATTATATTATAATTCATTTTCATTTAGTTTCATTATTGTTACTTTATTTTAAATTAAATAACTTTACTTAATTTTCTTTTATATTTTATTTTACTTTATTTGTTTTTTATTTTAATTATTAAATTTTATTTAATTTAATTTTATTTTATTTTGCCTTATTTTACTTTATTGGTTTTCTTTTTTTGTATTCCATTTCATTTCATTTCATTTCATTTCATTTCATTTCATTTCATTTCATTTCATTTCATTTCATTTCATTTCATTTCATTTCATTTCATTTCATTTCATTTCGTTCTAGATTTGTTTATCAATTTCGAAGTAGCATACGATTAATTCTAAGAGTTTTAATCTAAAATATGTATTTTTGAAATGCAGGTAAATACGTACCTACCGTTAAACATTTATAAGTTCTAACAAAATTTAAGGCATATTCCTGGAACCCTTTTATACAAAAAATAATCATTTTAACAGTAACACCACATAATGCTGTACGGTACATACAAAAATTACTTTTTTTTTTTCCTGGAGCATGAAGAAACACCAAATACCTAACTAGGCTAGGATTCTTCCTCGCTTTGCTTATTTATGAACTCTAATCCATAATAGCCCTATCTTAAGCAATCTAAAAGCCTGAGGCTACTTTACCAACGTATAAATATTTCCTCACTCTCTGACGCATACCACCACAACAAATGACTGGTATGTGTGCAAACACTTTGCTCCTACATTCCTCATCATTTCTTATAAAAATGCCTCCTGTTTCCGAATACACAGAGGCACAAAGTACAACTTATAACTCTGCCACACAACTCTATCATTAATCAATGTAATCCGTTTACGGGCCCTGCGGGCGTGTGACTTACGAACGAGAACCTATTTTGTGAAATTAATAGATCCATTAGGATCCTTTTGCGTGTGGTTACACACAATGACAGATCACTCATCACACGCTGACCCAGACTTCAAGTAAGAATAATAAAAAAAAAAACATCCCAAGGGATAAGACTCTCTGGTTGATTTTGATATGAAAAATGGCCAAATTCATATTGCCAGGGGGGTAAGTTGTGCACAATTTAACCCCCTAACCCGAGAATTAATAAAAAAAATCTTTTTTTTCTACGCCAACTTTAATGCCAACTTTGTCGAACAGCGGCTCGTGCCTAGGCTAATTAAACCATCGCTGGTACATGCTCATTGTGCCGTTAATGTACACCTGTGAAGTAGTTGCGGCAGAGTCAACATTATCCTCCGCCTATGTTTATGGTGTAGCTTCTAAGTGGGTATTGCGTGTTTTCATCTTAAGAGAAGTTAAGAGGACAGAAGACCAAGTTCTAAGTTTGAAACTTGTTTTCAGATTCACATAACGTTGCACACAAGAGTGGTTAATTGCACGGCTGTTACCGCCGTCATTACAAGACCCTCTACTGGAAAATTGCATCTGGAGCAGTGGAGCGTCCGTCATCATCGTCGTGGTTCATATACACGGAAGTGAATGCTAAACTTCCTAATTAACGTCCATAATGTTGTTTATGTTGCTTCGTCTGCCATTGCATTGCGTTAGATGATAACAGGGTTGTTATACGAAGTTTTATTTTTTAAAAAACGTGTAGAAATTGTTGGTTAATTTTGTTGATTTTTTTTTTAATTTTCAGTCCAACAGGAACTGTCCATAAAATTAAGTTTGCAATTTTTTAGTTCCTATAGAACAATGGCTTTTTGATTCCTGGTTTAGGTACACAGCGCCAGAGTCTTTGTTCTGGTTGAATTTTAAAATCAGAGTGAGTTCCACAGTTTTCATGGAATAACTTACGTTCAAAATAGTTAGTAGAATTAACCATAGGTTAAATAAGAATACCATAATATTGCCGTTTTTTTTTTTTTTTTTTTATAATTAACGCGCGCACAAGGGATTATGTGTTTCCCTTTTAATGTAGAACACACTGCGCGTGCATTACGAAGATAGGGAGGGGAGAGATAGGAGGTGCCGATTAACATTGGTTTTGAATGTTTGTAGATCAAAATGGCATGGGAAAATCCCGCCGGGTAAACTATTCCAAATTCGTGTCGTTCGGCTAAAAAAAGAATCCCTATATTTCACGGTTACTTTTGCATGAACTTTACATCTGGTTTTCCCGCCTTTACCAGTTTTAATAAAGAACACTTTTTACAAATTTGGATTAGCCAAGTTTAACCTTGACTAATTTTCAACATTGACCTTAAAGCTAAACCTCAGTTAAATATAAAGATTCAAGTCAACCATGTTGGTAATACTAATTCGAAAAATAGAAATATTTACTTATGCTTATAACATCACTGACTTTGTATGTCAATGATGATAGGGGACTTACCTGCAATCGCAATGGGTGATGGTGATGTTTATAGTGTTCTTTGATTATCAGTTAATTGCAGCATACTAGCTGAACGTTTCTTTCGATTCATAAAGTGTGACGACACATTCATATCGCTCTGGAAGTCGGGTCTATTATAGGACGGCTGGCGCGCACTGCGGTGCATGTACCTTACACACCATCTATATACGGAAATCAGTCACACGTGCTCTTCCAGCTAGGTGGAGAAGAAAAAACGTAAAGACAGACGCACACATCAGGTGGTAACTTGGTGAAGCCCCTAATGACCTCCTGCATCAGTGATTTGCGATGAACTCCGAGCCTATATAGGAAGAGTTAGCTTAGGTAGTTTTGTACTTCTTGTAATTGCAACTCTCTTTCTTTCTCTGAACCCCTGGCAAGGCATTGTAACCAGTAACCACATGCTACTTGGCATACTGAACAGGTCCTTAGAGGCTATTCAATTGCAATTGCAATCTAGGTAAAGAGTTCTCTTGGAGTTTTTCTTCCCTTCTTCACAACAATGGATGCCTATAATATAGGAGTACAAATTGGCTTAAGTTTCACAGGTGAAAGCCTTCATAAGAGGGCCTGTAGTTAATGTGAAGTATACCTAGGGTCCATGGGCTATAGCATGCGATATAAATGGTATATGAACAGAAAAAAAGATTATTTAACGCGTGGATTGCAGCTTCACACGCACTTTTAGTTTGCACTAGTTAAGGAAATAAAAGATTTAATTTTTACAATTTTTTGTTGATTTTTTTTTTCAAAAAATAATTTTCGGAATGAATTCGGAAATAAAAAGCAAAACTAAAAAAAAAACTGAGTGGAATATGTTTCAGTGGCTATAGCGCATAGTATCAGTAGACATCATGCATCACATGATGCAATTGCCAAAGTCTTCAGAGTTTCTTTTTGACAGGGCCGAATGGGTACAATAAATTCATCGATGCTTTCTTAGACTTTTCCAGTCTAAGATAGTCCTTGAAAATCTAAAACTTGTGTAAAAACCACGAAGGTTTTTCCATTTAAGTTCTGTCCATTTAAATGGGACCCAACAGCTTGTACCAGCCCCAACATGCAAACATGGTCTAAGAGAAGTAAGGGGAATAAGGGGTTATAAAATCAACAACACCACGGAAAACCTTGCAGGAGGCCGAAGGACCTACAATTCGCATATTCGGATATGGACTGCTGGAACTGCTATGTTCCACAGAAATTACACATGTTTATTCAATGTAAACCTAAACCTTATATACAATGGTGTATCTTAAAACGAAAAGTGGAATTAATTTTTCTGCGATGAATATATTCCTTGTTTGATAAATTATTGATTTTGGACACTTTTTCAAGTCTTATAATCACAGAAAAAATGCTGATGTGCTACAAGATTCTATCTTGTTTCAGACTTATCTTACACTAGTAAGTCGGTCGAGGTCCTCTTCCACTTGTGTGCGCCACGTGAGTCTCGGTCTTTCTCTATTGCGCCCATCCTGCAGGGGTGGAATTGGTGTCCATCCGCTTTATGTTTATATGACCCAGCCATCTGGAGACGTTGAATTTTTACTCTTTTGGCTAGGTCTGTGTCGCTGTACAGCCGGTACAATCCTTCATTGTATCTTCTTCTCCACTCTCCGTTTATACATACGGGATCAAAAATCAAACGGAGAATCTTTCTCTCGAAGCAACCTAAAGCGTCCTCATCCGCTTTTGACAACGTCAATGCGTCTGCAGCATAGACTAGGACTGGGATGAGGAGGGTCTTATAGAGGGACAACTGAGTTGCCCTATAGAGGGCTTTGTTACTCAATTGCCTTCTAAGCCCGAAAAAGCATCGATTGGCAAAAGTTATTCTTCGTTTGATTTCAGCGCTGGTGTTGTTGTCTGAGTTAATAACGGAGCCCAGGTAGACAAAGTCCCTAATTACCTCCAACTTACAGCCGTCTATGGTGATGTTTTGTCCAAGACGTCGATGTTGGCTGCCTCTTCTTGATGACAGCATGTACTTGGTTTTGCCCTCATTGACTGCTAAACCCATCTTTGCCGCTTCGGTCTCAATACTCACAAAAGCGCTACTCACATCACGCTGTGTTCTTCCGATTATGTCAATATCATCGGCGTATGCGAGTAATTGGACAGACTTTTGAAAGATCGTGCCTCTGGTGTTGGCTTGAGACTTCTGCACTATTCTTTCAAGTATTAAAAAGTTGAAAAAGTTGCATGACGGCGTATCGCCTTGTCTTAATCCTTTTTTGACTTTAAAGGTGTCGGTAAGGTCTTTACCGACTTTGACGGAACAGCGTGCGTTTTCCATCGTCATTTAACACAGGCGAACGAGTTTGGCAGGGGTGTTAAAACTGCATATCGCCTGCAGCTTTGAAGACTTCAGAAGCTAGGCCATCGGCTCCGGCGGCTTTGTTGCTCTTAAGCTTAGATATTGCTAGCTTTACTTCAACCAGATGCGGTGGGCGGAATTGTTGGTCTAATTGGCTCAAATAAAATGGATCATTTTGTCTGACAGCGGAATTCGTTTTGTCATCGCCGTTATACAGTGTCCAGAAATGATTTTTCCATATTATCAGCATCGACTGCGATTCCACTACGATGTTTCCTTGATCGTCTTTGCTAGCTTCAGTTCGAGCTCTGTAACTCTAACAGTTTCTTTTTAACTTTTGGTAAAAAATTTGAACTTCATTCCTGCAATAACAGCTCTCCATTTCCTTGATCGCACGCTTCGCATGCTCCCTTTTTGACGTGATGACGTCTTATAAATCGATGACAGGCTACACGTACGAAATAACATGACTCATGCTAATAAGACTCATGTTGATAAGACTCATTACTCATGCTTACAGCGATACTGTGGTTATTGATGTATGTATGTGTGTATGTAAGTCTACTTCTAAACCGCCCAACGGATTTTAATGAAATTTACATGGTAAATATAGTTTTGTCCAGGGATCGTTCCTGTGAATTTTTTTTTTTTTTTTTTATAATTAACGCGCGCACAAGGGACTATTTGTTTCCCTTTTAATGTAACACACTGCGCGGGCATTAGGAAGATAGGGAGGGGAGAGATAGGAGGTGTCGATTAACATTGGTTTTAAATGTTTGCAAATTGAAATGGCAAGGGAAAATCTCGCCGGGTAAACCATTCCAAAGTCGTGTTGTACGGCTAAAAAAAGAATCCCTATATTTCACGGTACGTCCGAAATTGGGCTCAAGGGTGAACTGATGGGCATTCCTAGCAAGACGAGTATTACGGGTGAAACTTTTAAGGGGAGGAATGCAGCTGGCTACCTCGAGTGAACATTTTTTATAAAAGAAACGATAAAATAAGGAAAGACATGAAACATTGCGTCGGTGTTCGAGAGGGGCAATTGTTTCAGCGGCAGTTCTATTTCCTATCAATCTTAACGCTCGATTTTGTATTCTATCAAGCAGGTGAAGCGATCTTTGTGAAGCACCTGCCCACAGGTGGGAGTTATACTCGAGTTTAGGGCGTATAAACGCTTTATAAATTGTAGCCAGATCAGATGGGGAAAAATACTTCTTACATCGATACAGAAAACCTAAGCACTTAGCAGCATTCTTAGCGATTTCAAATATATGGTCGTTCCAACGGAGGTCGTTGTTGACACACATACCGAGTACTGAGAGCTTTTCGTTTCTTCGATGTAAGTGCCATTCATGGACAATGGCATTGAGGGTATGTTTAGCTTTAACGACAGAAGACAGCATTGAGTTTTCGAAGCATTAAACTCCACACGATTCCTATTACCCCATTTGATAATGCTGTATAAATCGGAGTTTAATGAGCTTGACATATGGTACCGTTGCAATTGTACGTCCGAAGGCGAAGGACGTGAATTATCGCACGAATATGAAAAGGTAGAAAGGGTAGAGTCGTCAGCAAAACAGTTAAGTGGATTAGAAGTAACAGACAGAAGATCATTTATAAAAATGAGGAAAAGAGTCGGAGACAGAACAGAGCCCTGGGGCACACCAGCATTTATTTTATGGGAATCAGACTTGAATCTGTCCAATACAACTTGTATTGAACGGTCCAGAAGATAGCTTCTAATCCAACGAACAAGAGTATTATCGGTCCCAAAAGCACGCATTTTCGATAAGAGAGCTTCATGCCAAACTCTATCAAATGCCTTGGAGATATCAAGAGCAATAATCTTACTTTCACCAAAGCGATGTAAAGATTTGTTCCACTGTTCGGTAAGATATGCCATCAGATCACCAGAGGAACGGTTGCTGCGGAAGCCATACTGGCGGTCATGGAGAAGCTTACGATCTTCGAGATATTCCTTAAGCTGACGGTTAATCAGTGTTTCCATGACCTTAGAGAGAAGGGATGTCAGTGCTATGGGTCGGTAGGAGGAGGGGGAGGATGGGTCACCTTTCTTAGGGACAGGCTGGACAAATGCTGTTTTCCATCTTCTAGGAAAGATTCCAGAAGAGTAGGAGCAGTGGTTTTGCCAGTGTGGAAGAACACCTCTTCAGAAGAATCGGGGGTATACCATCCGGGCCAGCGGATTTGTGTATATCGAGATCTTTGAGAACTCTTGCTACTGTACGAGTGCGGAAAAAATCTGTCCCATGGAAAAATTTACATTCTCAAGTACAGGAGGGGCAACGTTGCTTTGGGGCAGCGTGAAGCTGGCAGCGAAATGGGCGGCGAGCAAGTTTGCCTTCTCTGAAGAGTAAACAAATGTTTGATCCTGCTAGTATTATTTTCGCATTTCGCATTTCATGTTTTTTCTAGGGCGTAGTAACATGCGCCGGGTACCTACCGATAATTAAATATATAACTGGTGGCGATTGGTACTATGTTGTTGGTACAATGGTATTTTCGGTACTAGATTTTTAGTACTTAGTACTAGAATTGAGTATTATTGTTTTTTTGGATTTAGTACCTTACTTTTTATTGAGAAGTGGAATTGTATATGTTATGAGTTAACGGGCTGTATGTTGGCTTTGGTGTCATCAATGTTTTCTTATGACGTGATCAGGTAAAATTATCGTCCGTAAACCGACTTTACAGACAACCATTTTTTTTATTTCTAATAAAAATATAATCTGCATTATGCTACAACGAGTTAGTGGTCCAAATCAATGTTTGCCCCTCGGAGTAGTGCCTTGCATCTATCGCAATGAGGTTAATATGGAGTATTTGACTCATTTCCTTATTTTCATCAATGACCTCTGCCTAACTGATGTTCAAAGGGTAGACATGTGTCTCGAAGAAGGTGTAGTACTACGCTCGAAATTTAAATACAGTTTATTTATTACAAGAAAGTTCACTTAAAAAAAAGCATTCTTGTATCTAAAGGCTTGCAGAATCTTCTGTGAATATCTTCTAATTTTTCGAAGTGCATTTAACTTTTGCAATTTTTACTCAGAACAATCACGGAAGTTTAGTAAGCCATCTGTGTTCTTTAAACGAAGATAATCAAAAAATGTTTCGACATAAGCCCTGAAACCAACTATTTTCATAACTAAACTTGTTACCAAAATAAGCTTGAATTACAGTTAGTTAGTTAGTTAGAGAAACTTTATTTGAAGATAATTTTGAATTTTTAACAGTAATTTGTTATTCTTAAGTTTAATATGGTTTGGCCAATGGCCGTCTACCAGATTGACAATTTGCTTAAACTAAATTATAAAATGAACTTAATTGTTTATTCAAAAGTCTCCTTCGCGAATACGTTGTCTATATAAAAGTGTGGTTGACGTATATTTATATAATATTTTCCAGCCTAATTTTCCATTCAGGACTTCCAAGGTTTCGTCCCATACCATCGAAATAGGTCCAAAGTACCTCACACGAAACTCTCAAAATTGGACATATGGCAATAAAGTGATATAAATCCTCCCTTTCCTTGAGATTGCATAGGTCACATAGGATCGGCAGATCGGGTCGATGTGGAATGTAGTTTAAATTTAATAATTCGCCTCTAACTTTAAATATTAAATTTATCATACTTATGGGGCAGCGGTTGAGCAAGTATGTTTGTTCTCGAAGATCCAAATTGAGTTGACTGTATATCATTCTATGTTAAGAAGATTGTCCTTCATGTTTAAAATTTGCATACTCGAAGTGGCTTAATTTTTCTAAAATTAAATTGAATTTCCCTCTCAGGTCTGAAATGCTTATGTCAGGTGGAAACTGTACGCTTTCACCTAAACCCAGAGCTAGCTCCTCCCACCTCTCGACTTAGTTTCTCCTTGTTGACAACATTTTCTTAAGAACTTGCTTTGGAAGTCTTACTTCATCCATTTCCATCACCTTCATAATGTAATCAAAATGCAGCTTTAGGCTCCTTAAAAATAATGGAGGCTCAGTTGTCTCCAAATGCAACATATAGTTAGGCGTGCAGAGTGGCAGCCGAAAAATGCGTTTTAAAAAATTTCGGAGGAACCTTTCTACCTCATCATATTTGCAAAATCCCCAAACTTGTGCCCCATAAAGCATTTTAGAGCCTGCAATCGCGTGAAAAATTTTAAGCTTTGAGCTATGTTCGATGTGTTTGTTGTCAATACAACGTGCCCACACTGAAGAAACAGCTCTTTTCGCTTCCGATAGCTTGGATTCAAAATGTTTTCTCATATTGAGATTTGATGTAACTATTACGCCTAAGTATTTGTACCCTCGAACAATTGCAACATATTCTCCCTTATACATCCACATTTCATTGTTTGCATATCTGCCACCTCCATCTCTAAATATCATGATTTTAGACTTCTGCGGATTAACGGACAGGTTCCAATTTTCGCAGTAACTCTCCAGTCGGTTCATCATTAGCTGCATTCCTTCTACCGATTCAGATAGGAAAACAATATCATCTGCGAATATAAGGCCAGGTATCCGGTTATTTCCAAAATGGATTCCTCTACGATGTCATTGATGAACAGAATAAACAGTAATGTGCTCAGGACGCAACCTTGTTTCACTCCCATTTGTGTTGGAAATTCTTCAGATGTTAACTCCCAATCCCATACATAGGCAACGTTATTGTCATACATCGCTTTCAGCAAGGCAACAATTTTTCCTGATATACCCAATTTAAAGAGCTTATAGAAAAGTGCTTCTCGGGCTATCGAATCGAACGCTGCTCGAAAATCAACGAAAAAGGCATACAGTTTTTTACTTGCGATTATAGGGACTATAAGGCAAGTTATGCATTCGTAAAAAAAAAAAAAAAAATTCTAACAATCAAACATGATATTACGATGATAGAGAAGTCAAAAAAAGTGGGTCCGGAAATTCCGTCCGTCTGTCTGTCTGTCTGTCTGTCTGTCTGTCTGTCCGTATCGATATCTACAGCCTAAACGGTTGGGCCGATTTGATTCAAACTTGGTATATAGTATTTTTAGAGTGCTCTACCCGACAATTTTTGGAATTGGCATTCTATCTCCAAAACTAACGGTACCTGCCATATAACTTTTATTAAAAAACTTATTTTTCTCGAAAACGGCTCCTACGATTTTGATTAAACTTTCAGAATGATGTTTTCTGTGCAAAATCTATCTTTTAATTTTAATGGATTTTTCAGGAAAAGTTTTATAACGGTACCTCCCATATGACCGGTTTTTTAAAATCAGACTTTCTCGTTAACTAATTGACGGATTTTGATGAAATTTTCAAAATATGTAGTGTTTTATGATTTAAATAATATTGCTTATCAAAATTTTCAAAAACATTTTTTTTTAAATTTTAATAATTTTTTTAAAAAAATATTTTGTTTTTTGAATATTTTGAAAACGGATCTATAGATTTTTTTTTTAATTTTTCTCCTAGTATAAACTATAGATTTCTTAAAATTGACATACTAAAAAAAATTTTAAAATATGTTTTCGAAAAGCCTTAGCCCTAGCCAAGCCATTAGTCAAATAAAAGAAAGTGACAACCTACATTACATACATACTTACGTATTTTAAAGTATTTTTCATCATCATAAAAGCAAAGAATAAATAAGGAAGCCTTTGATTAACACACAAAAACAACTAACAAATAAAAAAAACTATTCGATTACTACTGAATGCAAAAATTTCAATCGAGAAAACAAAAGTTTACACCTTCCTATAAATAAACAAAACCACTGTGTTAACTTTTAATATTGTCTCTATACCTACTGGCTTAACAGTAGTTGGAACACGTATCTTAATTTTAGTACCTACCTTCCTTCCAACCTTATTATAGGTACCTAAATCCTTTATAAATTCCATTGGTCCCATATTGGGACGTATAAAGGTCCCTTTACCTAGCATTATTGCCATACTGCTGATTCCGACGAATCTTTATGCCAGTTGTTCAAATTTTTCCATACCAAAATGAAAATTTAACTGAAAAAAGTCCTTTGTATCTTTCTATTAGCAAATTATATTATAAACAGTAAGCAGCAAGTGGAAAGATAATACTACACTAAAAAACTGCAAAAGCTAACAATCCTATATATTTATTTGTTTATCCCTTTGTCGTGACGCATGTTCGTTCGAGCTTCACCCCAAAACGATTCTAAGGAAGTTGCACGTCATACAAAAAATATTAAAATAAAATCTTTGTCAAAAAGACGCCTGCACTTAAAAAGGATTAGCACATAAGAGCAAGTACGTGCGACCCAGTCGTGCCTTTTATTTTTCTTTCTTTTAAAGTTCTCCGCAATGTTTAAAAGATTAAATATTTGGTCTATAGTAGAATAGTTTCTCCTAAATCCTGCCTGAAATTCATTAAGAATTCTCTTCTCTTCAACCCAATGTGTAAGCCTTTTAAAAATCAGAGTGCTAAAAAGCTTCACTGATGAATTCAAAAAGGATATGCCCCGATAATTTTCTGGTACGTCATAGGAACCTTTTTTGTGTAAAGGGAATATAATTGATCTTTTAAAGCTTTCTGGGACGTCTGCACTCTCGAAAATTCTATTGAACTCCTCTGTCAATACGTAAAAAAAATCCGTTGAACTGGGACACGATCATCTCCCGGAGCCTTTCCAATTTTTGATTTTTCAATCACATTTTTAACTTCCTCAACCGAAAACGGTGCATCCAGTATATCATCTTTATAATTTGGCGCTGCGTACTGTGGAAGCGGAGAAAATTGTGGTGCGTTAAGCAATTTCCTAAAATAAACACGCAGTTCTGACGCGTTCAGTGCTGCAGCAATAAAATTGGTTCTGCCGTTGATTAATTTGGCGGCTTTCCAAAACTCTGCCGAAGATTTAGATGTATTCAGGACATTTATATTTCTTTGTTCCAGACACTTTCTTTTCTCATAACAAAGTTGTTAAAATTTTTTATTGGCATATGCGTACATAATTTTGAAAAAAGATGTGTTATAGTTCCGCATCAGCTTTAGGAATGAGAACGATTTCTCTCTAGCTTTTTGACAATCCTCGTCAAACCATCTCTGTTTAAAAATATCGTTTCTAGTTCTCGTTTTAGCACTTACTGGAACTGCTTGAATTACAGTAACATTAAATAAGTTTCAATCCCATTAGTAAGTCCTGTTTGTCCTTTTTTTAATCAAAGGATAATTGACTTAAGATCGTATTAATTCACAGATTAGAAGGCAAGCCAGGTCCTTACTTTCTCAACATGGATTGACTTCATATACAACCAGAAAGGACTCATAGAAGTGCGTTACGCTTTGCGCTCGTTTCACTCTATTGATTCAATTTAAGTTGACACAACTTAAGGTATCCTTATCGTTTTACAAATTACCCGTGATAAATCTATGCAAAAAAGTCACAAAGTTTGCTCGACCAATAGCGTGTCAAGAAATCTCGTTCCCAGCCTCAAAGTCTATAGACGAACAATGCCAAGAGATGGAATTACCTGCTCAAAAGGATAAAAGGATTTAGAGGTTGTATAGGGAAAAAAGTGGGAAACAAGTTAAATGGACCAAGAGGTTTCTTTGCAAACTCTGTCGGGACAAATTTACAATGGGATGTACAAGTTCCTTTTCACTAACACTGTCTTCTGGTAGTGGAGACTAGAAGAAGGAACAATGGTGCCAATGCTTCACCTGCGTCTTATGGGCCCAATGTTTCTTTATCCTTTTACCTATGCTCCTTGGGGGGACATTGACAAACTTCTGAAGGGATTATAAAATCGGGAAGAGAATTCAAAGGGAATCCTCCTCTTGAGCTCTTAATCCCTGCACGAATTGAACGGAAGCAATAACAACAAACATTATGGGTGAACTAAGCCACCCAACCTGTCACCGTCACCTCCTCTGGCATTGTCGTCATCGTTACTAATTCCGCATGTACCCAATGAACCTTGCGAGTCCTTTGAGCAAAGAAACGTTTCTCCTGTTCTGCAGTTTTTTGAACAAACAACACACGGCTTGTAAAAAAAAGCCTCGTAGTCATAGTGATCTGATTGCACAACAGACAGAACGGGAGCTGTCTGAATTTCAACCCTACAAAAATATATACCCAACTACCTACCCCACCTTCTGGGAAAAAGGGGTTTATATTGTAACCAACACGAGGAATAGGAGTTGTTTAGGGTTGGAGAAGAACTCACGTTGTTGCCTCACCTGGCGATAAAATTTAATTCTCTGTTTTTTTTTTGCAAATGAGTGTGTGGGGGTTGACAGGCGTTAGAGTCATAGCCTTGGACCCCAACCCCATGCCGTTCACATTTCACACTTTCCGTGCCAGAAGGAATAAAAATGTGTTGTACATTCCAGTGGATTTTGTGTACTTGGAGTTGAAAAAGTATTCCACGTCTGGCGGTGAGTGAGTATTTTAAATGGATGGGGGTGGCAGAGGCGGTGGCAGTCGTATAAGGAGGTTACTTGCATAACAAATCCTTAATTATTATTGCCGGTGTGTAAGAACTCGGAATCACGCGAGTTTTTGTAGAATAGGCGATCATTGGCTTTGTAACAAAAAAAAAAAAAAAAAAAAAACTGAAGCACACAATTGGGTCGCACGTTCTTGCTCTTATAGCTAAGGAAGGTTAAAAAAAGCGGAATCTTACAAATCGGCCTGGTTGGTTAAGCTAGTTCAAACACAAAAGCAACCAATGAATCCTTAAAGGATTTTGTTATTTTTATTATTTTCATGTTTGATTAACCTGGCTGATTGAATTTTTTGCGAGTCCCTGAACTACCCCTATTAGTATCTACTAAACCACACGCTAAAATAAATGGGGGTCCTAAATGGAGTATAGTACTTTCGAATATTGTAACAACTGTATCTGATTTGTTGGAATTAAATTTAGATCGAAACCTATTTTTTTTCTTTCATTCCGACACGAGTGCATTCCAAATGTCCTTTGACATTTGGGAAAACAGTCAGACGTTTTTATTGCTTCCGCGCCAGCAGCGTACATACCAGATATGGCATTAGAAATAAAGAAAATTAAAGGGAGTGTGTTTAATCAGAGAGGAAGTGGGTATGGCGTGTGGCAAATGGGGCCTTAAAATTAAATGAACATTTTTAATTCACTATACTTTAGGAAGCACACGGATTATTCAAAGGAGTACAATGAACCGAAATATTTTTTTTCTTATTAGTCCATATTAATGAAACACACCTTCTTTAACTGTTTTTTTAATTTGGTTAAAAATGGATTGAGGATTTGAAGCAGTGAGATTTCGGGGACCAAAAATAACAGTAGAGTTTTATTCTTGATTCACTTTTGACAATCTCCATGCCTCGGCACCATACAGCAAGACTGGTATGATAAGGGTCTTTTTAAGAGACATTTTAGTCCATAGCGGTCGGATGCATGTTTGGCCCATGTTAAGTTTGTCCGACCAGAAGATTCTTATTGCAGATGGTCTAAGCTTTTATTTGATATCCATTTGTTCGTTGACCCAATGAGGTAGGCCAACACTTAACCGGAAGTGGCCATTTTACTGCCAAACGGACAAGAAAAGTGTGTCCGACCAGCGTTTTTGTACATTTTATGTAACTCCACACGATTTCTATTACCCCATTTGACAATGCTGTATAAATCGGAGTTTAATGAGCTTGACATACGGTACCCTTGCAATTGTGCGTCCGACGGCGAAGGGCGAGAATCGTCGAACGAATATGAAAAACTGAGGATAGAGTCGTCAGCAAAACAGTTAAGTGGATTAGAAGTAACAGACAGAAGATCATTTATAAAAATGAGGAAAAGAGTCGGAGACAAAACGGAGCCCTGGGGCAAATCAGCATTTATTTTGTGGGAATCAGACTTGAATCCGTTCAATAGATATGATATGTTGTTCATTCATTCGTTCAGACAGAATTCTGCTGGTCATCGCCGTTACAGCCTGCAAAAGTAGTTTTTCCTAGTCTTAAGCCACACTGATATGACCTTATAAGGTTTTTTGTTGTTCAGTGCTTGGTGCTGTCGGGGTGGCAAAGGACTTTTTTAAGAGCTTATAGGAAACTCGGTTTGAATGGAATCTGGCAATTTCGACGTTATTTTTCTTCACAATATTGTTTTTTTTTTGGCGTTAGGCGGGATATCTACCGCCGAATTAAGATTGCCCTTGATGTATTGCCATTGATTGGACTTTGAAAATTACTGAATTTTTGCAACTCTATTGGTTTCCCAGGTGTAATTTTGATGACATTCTGTTCTCGACTGGGATCACGATTCTCCCGCCTTACTGCTTCACAACTAGTGTTCCACCTATGGGGTTCGCCGGGAAGTTTGGACATCTATAATAATGGACCAGTGATTTACGTCGAAATCAATGTATTTAATCTGGTCTGCAGTTTTCCAACTGTTCCACGAAAGATATTCTCTCCCTCTAGCTTGTCGTTAAAGTCTTCAAAGATAAAGCTAGGGCACTGTTCAAAAGGTCATTATCTTACTCCTAGCATGTACGCATAAAAGGCTTCTTGAACCTGCCCAAGCGACGCGACTTGGTGGCTACTTGGCCAAAATCATTTCTTCCACTGGCTTGAAATAAATTCTAACTCATTAAAAATAATACACAAGTGATTATTTTTCCGCCACCCTGAAGATATTCCTAAATACTAATTTGGTTTTCGAAATAACCACTCAACAAAAGAGAAAACCTTAGAGTTAAAAAGGTGTGTTTGATAGTTTGATAGTTTAATATTCCACAAGGAAGTGTCCTTGGCCAGTGTTGTTCATCGTTTATACTCGATATACCTAAAGAAGAAGACGTAATGATAGCCCCATTAGTTGATGTCTCGGTCATATTTTCATCATCCGGCTCAATCGTAAGAGCAACCGAAAAACTACAGAAATTGCAACCTCTCACTTTGGGTATATATTTTCTTTTCACCCTTACTATTATAGATTTCAATAAGCTATCTTCATTTTAAAGCTCTCATAGGGTTTACATACGGAGCATTATAAATCGGCATGGTTCTCACACAAATATTGGTAGGGTTACCAAATGTTTATTAAGATTGCATGAAGAGAAACATGTAGACGGTAAACTATATCTAAAAAAATAAATCTAAATTTACTTAAATCTATATTTTTCGCACCACAAAGAGGTTAGATAGTTGTGCGTTTTTTAAAGGTTCTCAAGAAGGCCTAATCTCTTTTAACGTAAAAATAATGCTTATTGCACTGCAATATCTTAAATATTATATTATTATTATTCTTTTTATTTTTATTTTCATGAACAAATAAAAAACTATTTAGCATTTCAAAATCTAAATTGCAATGAACCGAACTCCATCAAAAACTTGCTCAAATAGTAATTCTTCCATAAACAAAAACTGATAACAAGTATTGTATACTTAGGTGCAATTTAACCTTTTTTCAAAAAAAATGAAGTAAGCAGAAAACACGTAGCGACAACACTTTTTCCTTAAACTTAAAATACATGCTCTAAGAAAGCTTCAATTCTGAAAGCTCCATAACAAAAAGCAAAGAAAAGTGTATTATAATGTTCATCACCGGACGAATAGTAACTCCGAATCAGTATTTTTTTTTAATAAACACAACACAATAAGCGAAAAGCAAAATGTTGATCAGTGTCCTGTCTCCTCACAGCCGCGGAGCAGACAGATCATAGTGGATCATCATACGTGGGTTTTTAGAATATTTCAAAAACAATTTCAATGTACATAACTCAGGGGTTCTGTTTTTTTATTTCAGTGGCAATTTCTTAAGTTGAGTGCGATGCAAACATTACAACGTACATAAGGCCTGTACTGAAAATATAAAATGAACAGAGTATATCCAACAATGGCGCAATCTAAGATTAATGTTAATCATTTAATTTATATTCAAGGTTCTTAATAGTAAATTGGATTGACTAGCAGAAAGGTTAATTTGGCATAAAATGTCGGTATTCATGTAATTGGATTTCATTCATTATGCAAAATCCCTCATTTTTTACAAGCAAACGGCATTTCCAAAAAACTTCTAAACGTTGATATCAATTATTCCAATATATTTCGTTTTCCAATATATCAAATTCTTCTTCTAAATGTTTGAAGAAATCTGTTTTCTAATTAACCCCTTTATGATAAAAGCTCATGACTGCTTCACCTCACATATTTACTTCCCGAATTTTCCCACAGTTCTTATAAACCCTCAAAAGCAAACAATTCTCAGTGAGAACTACCAAAGGTCTTGTGTCTTCGGCCTTTTGACTGATAATCTCACTAAAGATCTGGCCATCATCAGATTATAAAACTGAAATTCTTTCCATGTCCATCTTTCTCCGCCTGCGCAACAATCGATCCGAAATGCTTTGTTAAGGTAATTTAACAACCTTTTAAATGGGTTATAAATGCAGTGGCACGAATCAAGAGTGTTTTCCAAACACTTGGGACTCAATGTAGAAAGTTTACACAATACTGATTCCATGGAATGAATTGTCATTGTTCCACCACAACACTCACCAAAATGCTTAACTTCTGGATAAATGACAGAAATCCAATTACCATGTTCCACGTTATAGGATTATTCATCTTGAGGAATGTCGTTCAATGGCAATGAATTGTATCTTATGCGGTGTGATAATTATTATTGATTCCCAATCCAATGTAACTGACACTCGGATTACGAATGTGTTCTAACAATCCTGAAATCATTCTACATACATACATAATCATAATCTCATAGTTACATAGTCTAAAAATCCAGGTTCCCTAAGCTCTGGTATTGCTTTTGATAGATACATTTTATATCTGAAAAATGTCCTCGAGATTATAACGACTCCGCCTACGTCAGCCTGTGGATTTAAACTCAAAGAGTTATGTCTGTCTTCTGTTAACTTCCGTTTAACGACTTTGAATTGAATTAAAAAACATTTACGGCCAATGAATTTGATAGGAGAGCCCTAAAATGGCAATTTTAATAAAACTCACATAAAAATGATTTGTTTGGGGCTGTCAAGTGTAGGCCTACTCAAGCATTTTGAAGCTCGTGAGCTACAAAACTGGGTGGCACTTTAGTTATGCAAATTTCGGGGAACGCTTTTCGTGGCCTAATATAATTTTAATGACAAAATGATAACAATAAAAGGCGAAGTTTTTTTTATATTTTGCAATAAAAAAGAACAGCATCTGTAACGACAGTTTGACATTTTTTTCCGGAGATTCCCAACGACATTTCAGTATTGCTTTATTATTTCTTTATGTGATGTTAGATATAAAATTGTTTGGATGAAAAATCTGTCGGAACCTAAGAATGTCATTTATTTTTAAGATTATTTTTGTGAATACTTTAAGAGAATGTAAGAACTCGAGAATATCCTTTTGTATACATTTTACTTTCAATAAAAAATTCCAACTAAAACAAAAATAAAATTAAGAAACAAAACATTTGATATTTTAAGGTGCAGTTGGTTATGATGCTCCGACACCGATAGCTATGACATAACACAATATTCAGTTCCTGAAGCAATACATTCTAAAAGGGTTTTTAATTACTACTGGACTGCTGGACAATTAATTAAATAATGGAAGATAAAAACAGGTTATTCTGCGTATATTAATCTTGTTCGGTAGTTCCATGTCCATCGATGGGACCTGCATCTTCCTCAATATCAAAGGGAGTACGTCTTATTACGCCTGGTCAAAACAGTCTCATTCTGAAGAAACGGCGTGCAAAGTTAGTCTCGCTTCATGTCAAGTCTCGGTTTAAAACACTGTTTCGTATGTACCATTGAACAATAAAGATTGTTGATTGTTCAGAAACGTTTGTTTTGATACAGTTGCAGTGTTTGTCTATAGCTCGTTTGGTAAAACCCCAACGTTTTATTCCGTCCAAATCGGTTAGAGCATTTGCTTATAGGTAATCAGTTTGTTATAAGTATTTACTTTGCAGTATTTTCCAATAACCCATTTTAATACCAAGTTCTTTTTAATTATTTTTAATAACCTGTTTCTTCCATTTTAGATTAGAATCAAGATTCATGCTTAGATACTTAACTCGTCTTTTTATTAAGAGTTTTCATTTAGCTTTTCGGTTGCTTTTTCGATTAAGCCGAATGACACAAGTATTGCCAAATCATCAGCAAATGTGGCTACTATAACGTCTTCTTCCTTCCGTTATTACGAACAATCTTGGGCCAAGAATATTTCCATGTGGGACACCAGCATTTATTTCTTTATGTCCTGAATATTCCGGAACTGTTACTCGGAAATCTTTGTTTCCCAAGAAGGATTGCAGAATAATATTTGCTTCAACATCATCATCACCATGAGCGCAACAACCGAGATCAACAAGTTCTTCCTTACAACCCGATTGCTAGCCGACGACATCCAGTTGCGGACACCAAGGCTTGGTGGTCCTTGCTTACGCAATCTTTCAAACGTAAGAAAAGTCTGCCACGTTATCTTCTACCATATAAAGAACTGCAAAAGACCAAGACAATTATGATTCTATCTTTTCCGGAATCGTCCTCCCTTGCACACGTGGCCAACAATTCTCTTCGGAAAAACATATGTTATGGTAAAATGTTAAGCCATCGAGCAAGACCAAATCGAAACTTGGAAAACATCAAGAAACTTGATGATCTTTTGTTCTGTGGTTACTTATAACGGGTGATTTTTTTGAGGTTAGGATTTTCATGCATTAGTATTTGACAGATCACGCGGGATTTTAGACATGGTGTCAAAGAGAAAGATGCTCAGTATGCTTTGACATTTCATCATGAATAGACTTACTAACGATTTTTAACGATCTGCCACAACGTCGAATTTTCAGTGAATGGGCCCTAGAAAAGTTGGCAGAAAATCCGCTTTCTTATCGACAAATTTTGTTCAGCGATGAGTCTCATTTCTGGTTGAATGGCTACGTAAATAAGCAAAATTGCCGCATTTGGAGTGAAGAGCAACCAGAAGCCGTTCAAGAACTGCCCATGCATCCCGAAAAATGCACTGTTTGGTGTGGTTTGTACGCTGGTGGAATCATTGGACCGTATTTTTTCAAAGATGCTGTTGGACGCAACGTTACGGTGAATGAACCGAACACTGATTTTGGTAATAAAATTCAATAATTTGCAAGCGTTGCTCGTTAGTAAGTCTATTCATGATGAAATGTCAAAGCATACTGAGCATCTTTTTCTTTGACACCATGTCTGAAATCCCGCGTGATCTGTCGAATACTAATGCATGAAAATCCTAACCTCAAAAAAATCACCCGTTAAAACCAAATAAGTGTTGCGTGGGAAAGATCTGCAAATGTGAAGTTGATAGATCTGCATTGAATAGCACCGTGTTCATTCAACAGTTTCCTCTCAGTGTTTTTAGCGAACAGATCTACCATGTCTTTATCTGTTTTAGTCTGCTCTGTACCATGTATTCGAATTTGTGCTGCTTGTAACTTGGTATTTTGAACGTCCTTAATAGCCTTCCTTAGAGAGGAATTTGTAATTTTTCCTGCAGATAGACCTTCAGAAATCTTGCAATGTTTTTGAATCTCGGATTGCATTTTTGAGTTTAGCGGAGAGGTTATTCAAAAGAGTTTTATATTGAGGAGCGACGGATTGCTACCATTTCTGCGTGCTTTTCTTTTTCAAGTAGAAGTTCTTGCATATTTAATGAGAATTTCCGATGTTTTGCGGAGTTTTTTTTTCCAGGCAGCAGCGTCTTGCACTAATTTAATAAATTTGTCAACCTCTTCTAATTTAAGCGATGTTGGTATGAAACTTCAAGACTAATAATTTTCCCGCAGTATGTGTTTCGTAATTCAAATGCAATGAATTAGTTTCAATTTAGATTAAATATTAAATAAAACAAGAAAAAAAAAATTCTTCCAGAGTAACAACACACACACAGGAATGGTTGAGTGTATAAGTCACTAGGCCTTGGCTCCTTAAGGAGCTGTCGCGCCAATAAATTTATTAATTTATTTTATTAAATAAAACAACAACATACAAATGGAAAATCATTCGCAAAAACTACTAATAATTTTACTTATTTGAAAACTGTCCGCGTCTTTATAAAGATCTTTACTTTCGCGAGTTACAAACTGAACTACATAACTCTTAATTTGTTTCTTCGATTAAAGAGAGAGAAAGGGATTGTTTTGTATGTAACAACTTCGAACAAAGAAGTTTTAGCTCGATCGTCGATATAATCTGCATGAAACCGTTCCAAGTTAATGTTGCTGTTTGTTAAGGTGGGTCCACACCAAAGAAACATTTCAGAACTATTTAAGAAACATTTCAGAAACAAATAAACATTTCTGAAATATTTATATGGGTCTGGAAGTTTCGCCAAACATTTATGTTTATTAAATGTTTCTCTGTTTTCCATGCCGAATGGAAAACTTTCATTATTTCTCAAGCATTTTAGTCGAGTGACAGGTATAAAAAGTGTGGTTTTAGTTGACCAGGAAAGGGGAAGGGGAAAGGGGGTATTGGTCCGAAAAGTGAGTAAAGTCAATACGATCAATACGATTCTTAAATATTTCTGCAATTATTTTTAAACAAATATTTCCTTGGTGTGGACACACCATAAGATATGGCGCACTTTCCTTTTGAAATAGGCTTCCGCCTACTCGCCAAATTAACGGTGAGTGATCAGTAAGGAGATCAAAGCTTTCTTTGATCTTGGTAAAGTTTTTATTCAATTCCTTTGCGAATTAGGTCAACAAGATCTCACGTTTACGTTGGTGTTCGGTCGATACAAAATCACACCAGGATTCCATATGCAAGCTATAGTAAGTTGTATTTTTCTCGATAGAAACCTTTTTGCTGCAAAACGCTCGCCAAGAAGTCCCTAATTATGAACAAAGGAACAGTATCCAAATGTCCACCTTTCGAAGGCAATTTCGCAATTGATTTAAAATCAGATTTTCATAATGTAAATTATGGTGTACATTAGGGTTCCATTTCACGTTCTACTTTATTTTTCAAATAGATTTTTTGATATTCACATATTTTTATGAAGTTCTTTTCTTAGAAAACAATTTTTTTATATTGAAACTTAAAGTTTTCTTTGGCCTACTTTTGCCGACCTTAAATGCCCAGTGCCCTGGATATCAACGACGTTGTCTTCCATTTATTAATCTATATAGTTTATGTCTTCCCCAAGGACTTCGAATTTACTAAGTACCTAGATTTATCGTTAACAAACAGTCCATGGACGCAAAACGGACACCATCCATCGGACGACAGGTCCTTTTGGCCGGATGCCTGATGGGCCTACGAAACAATTGTATGACTGCACGGCAAGGAATTATATTATTCTCCCTGTAGTATTTACAATATCACCCCATTACCGTTATATCTGAATTTTTATTATTTTATATCTTTATGTAATATCCTTTCGGGTTGCATTTGTAGTTATATACGGATAGAGCGTTGCCTGTTGTGCCAGCAACAAAGTGTCCCAGTTATGTCGCATTGACACGCCATTTTGTAATTAAATTGTCAGCCAATATCAGCTCTGGAAATCGTTGAGTAATATTGTTTTTTTTTCTCCTGATTGGTATCTTCATTTCTGGGTCTCTCTGCAGCTTTAAATGACGGTTTTATGGGAGGAAGGACCTGCTCAAGACCAGAATAAGGAACATTTGCTTAAAGTGCAAAATACAAAATGGGTGTTCATTGCACGTTTCCAATTACATTTTGAAACCAGAAATTAGAACCTCAAACCATTATGGCAGGGACATTAAATGTAACGACTAGGAGGACTTGGTGCTGAAAAATGTTCCCAAAAAACTCAACGAAATGTATTCTGGCAATTTTGCGGACACCGATAAAGGTAATTTTATTTAATCGTTTTTAGTTTGGTTATAATTACTTAGTTGGAAATGCCAAGCTTTTAATTGGAAACTGTTGGCGAAGGGTTGGGGGTTTAATCCATTGCCTACAATAATTTGACATTTAAAGGGTGAGCCAAGCCAAACATGATGTTTATTTATTTTTATTTTTATTTATTTAATGACATTTTGTACCAGTGTTTTTGAAAATTAGTTATCAAGTTAAAAATGGTGTATAATTTAGTCATGGAGTTATTAACTATACAAATTACTTTTTCGAAATTATTGTGAACATTGTTGTTCAATAAAGTCCAATGAAATAAAAATTTTCTCTTATCATATACATATCCAAGGAAATCCTTGCTTCAAGCACTATATAACCTAAATATTTCAAGCTTTAATTGCGAAGTCAAGACCCTTAAACCAGCATCATGCCAAAGTCTCCTTAAATGGACATAATTAAGGACCTGCCCAAAGATACCTTAACTCCTAACTCCAATTGTCCTGAGTAAATAATAAAAAAAGCTTAGTTTCTCATAAAACTATACACAATGATGGGAAGGAAATTCCTTATACTTTACTGCTTGCAGGCAGGAGTTCCCGAGACCGAAAGAAAAGTTATGTCCTGCCATAAAAGTATTTTATATATCTGGACCAGCAATAAATTAACGGACATGATCTCCACAGTAAGAAGCCATTTATCTGTCCCGACCACTAAAGAGGTTATATATGATTGGCAAAATCCCCTTTTCGAATGACACTTCCGAAATAAAGCCAAAAATAGGAGGGACTCAATTAATGCCCTCAATTCCCTTCTCACCTTTATTACTATTCCCCTAAATCATTATTATACTCTTATGTCCGAAGTCAAGTACCATTTATTTGAATTTGCCAGAATAAAAGGGCTCAAAACGAAGAGTCTCTAATGCATCTGATGGGAACTTCTTAATTGCTCATGCCTTACTGTCAAGATATAGTAGTAAAGGAAGGAAGGAATGGGCACGAATCTGGGGCTGGTGTGCTCTCTCACTTAATTCAGTCAGATACTCAGAGGCCGACTCATTAACACAGCAGTTAATCACCACTTAATCTGATGTTCCATTAAGAAGTAAACAATTAAACTTTCCCAGGGAAAATCATATTTCTTCGCTTTCGTTTGGCATATTCTCTGGCTGGGGGTTTCGAGTGGAGCTGCTGCTACTACAACTACTGCTTGCCCCTACCCTGATTCTTGTCTATTCAATTCTGACTTACGATGGCATGCTGAGTCTCATGGAAATAAAAATATATTCCAGAACTCGTGGGTAAATTAAAGCACAGCACAAGAGACAACTAAGCTGCTCATTCGCGATGTTTTAAACTATGTTAGAGGTTTGGAGACAGGGACGCATTTGTTGCTAACTTTGGGGCGTTACTCAAGTGACATTTTGGAGACAGGAAAAACAATTATTGTCAAATATCGCAAGCTTTTCTGATGAGCAGATACGGATGAAGACGTCACAGAGAACCAAGGAGTATTGACCAGATGACGTGCCACACAATTAGGCATCGATGGACAGAGAGTTTTGGAGAAAAACTTAAAGATGTACGTTTACTGCATATAGTGCATCAGTTGTTAGTTTGTTGGAAAGTTGGAAAGTTTCCAATAATGTGTGTCCATATAGAATGATGGTGTTTAATTTGAAGAACCTTTTCACAGAGAATACTTCTGGAAGTAAACTTTAGCAAACAAACTGGATTCCTTATAAGAAAATGTCAAGGCAAACGTTGAAAAGCTACATTTAGTTGATACGACAAACAGTCACGGAGAATTAGAACAAACAATAAATGAGTTAAGTGGGGCTAAATATTCGAAGACAGCAGAGATGCTCCACGGTGGAACAATATAGAACCTGGTAGGAAAAATCTTCAATAAGGCGGGAGGACAGGTGGTTAGCGTAGCTACACTGCAGAGCTGACCAAATACAACTTACCACTAAAGAAATCCAATAAGTAGAAGTAGTTTCACAAATTTCTGTAAGGGAATTAATTCCTACCACCCTTGCAACAGTCAATTTGTTCAATGAAGACTTGAGTAGAGTAGAGCAGCGTAAAGTAGCGTATAGCAGAGCAAAACAGCTGTTAAATGTCAGAACAAGTAGAGCACAGATGTCATTCATGATGTGACATTGCTGTAGCAATTCACTACTACTTATAAGTTCTTACGAGACTTATGTTCAATGCGATGAATTTTTTCAATTTAATTTTTAGAATTATAACATTAATCTTTACTTTTGTCTAATTTATGCTATTTATTGTAAATTTTTCAATATTTAATTCAAACAAACGCAATCTATAAAAAACGCATCACATATACATTGCAAACATCTGACTTTGACACTTCCACTCTAATTTGCTTTTCTTGCTCTACCTCAAAAGCAAGTGTATAAAATCTTGCTCTAAGTTGCTCTAGAAAAACTCAATGAACAGCAAATCCAAAAAAAAATTGAGAGCAGCTTGGAGGGGAAATTTCCCAATGAACAGCAAAATCTTTTTTTTTTCTATCTGGAGTCGTTTATACTAAGACTAAGACTACGAACGGGTGTTCAAAAAGTTCATATAACCAAAAAGTTGCATGAGCCCCATGAAAATACTTGTTTACAACATGTTGTTTGGACGTTCATATTATAACAAGTTTGGTTCAAAGCGGTTCATTTCATTAGTGTTTGTGCTTTCGCGAGGTAAACAAGTCAATCGGAAAGCAAAAATTGATTATGAGCAAAATTAAGTTTGGTGCAATAATAAAGTTCTTGACTTAAACGTTCTTGGTGATAAACGGGAAGAGGAGAAAATGATAGGGACGAACGGCAAATTATAAATTGTAAAAATGAAAAAAAATAATAACCAATTACTAATTCATGGAAGAAAAAAACAGGCTTCTTCGTGTTCTTTATTTTAGATTTAAAATATGTTTATATATAAAGTAAATATAGTAAGGAATTTAAATTGTTATTATGTATCTAGTATAATATTTAATTATTTGATTTTTTTTTATATAAAATGTAACCTAAATTAACGGTACTATAAAAGACTCAGTCTTATTTGTACACCGATTTGAAATAAAATAAATTGAAATTGAAATTGAAAATTGACTAAGCAAGGAAAAACGCCGAAGATTATTTTGGAAGAGATGTAATCGGTTTACGAAGGGAGGGGGGGGGGGGGTACTTTTGTACTGGAAACAAATTGTTTATATGTAAGTAGCATTGCCTATTTCAATAGAGAATAAATCGTTGATGATCCCCGGTACGGCCGGTCGATATAGGCGGCGACTTCCTCGGACACCTTTGAAAAGTTCGCGAAACACATTTTGGCAGATTCTCGGTTAAAGTAGAAACAACTTGGAGAAATGGTTGGAGTGTCATCTTCAACAATTTTCAGTATTCTAAACCATCTCTTCTGTCTAAGGTCAGCGCAAGGTGCGTGTGAAGAGTGCTTTCAGAAGTTCAGGAGCTACAGCCATTGGAGTGGTGACGTGAGTTTTGTCTGACTGGAAATGAAACTTGGATTCATCGTTTTAAGCTTGAGTCAAAATAGAAGTCAATGTAGTGGCTCAAAAAAAGGAGAAGCACCGCTTAAAAAATCGAAGTCTCAAAATTAGCTTGAAAAATCATGGCCACAATTTTTTTTTGGGATTTGGAGGGGATTTCGCTTATTGATTAAAAAGAAAAAGTTGTCAATATAACAGGTGGCTACTGGAACTGCATAAATTGCTTCTATATACAGATCTTGCGACACTACATCATCTTCAACATGCTTAGTTCATACATAGAAACTATAATGATAGCTATACAGAAAATGAGGAACAGTGTGTTATAAACTCGTTTTTTAGGTCGTTTTCGAAATAGATAGAATAAGTCTTGGACCAAACCGAGAAGATTGAAATATACCCGCAGCTCTTCCTCATGTTATTAGATCGAAGGGGTGGTAATTTCATTTGAACCTTCCCAGTCACCGGGTGTAGATTTCTCCCAGCCCTTGTTCAAGATGGAAAAGGGAACAATTCGAACGAATGAGCTAAATTGAAAAGTTATCGATCCTACTTATATTGGCCCCGTTGTATAGAACGTTTGGATAGTAGTATTTGTACTCCGACTCTATGGTGTTCTGTGAAGTCTAGGTCAGACTGGGGTCTCTCAAACACCCGAATTTTTTCCATTAGAGATTGTGCAACGTTGAACCACACAGGGTATCCGTTGGCCATGGAGCCGTGAGCCTGCTATCAAGGCAGCTGCTGTAAAACAAAACTCCCCTAGATCTGGTCAGATCAGCCTCTACAATATACGTGTTGGTTGAAATATATAAACTGATCAAGCCAGATACCAAGGTATACTTTACCACACTTTTATCCGCCATTGGATGTCCAGTTATGATACGGTGTCGAAAGCCTTCTCCAAATCAACTAGACAGGCACCCATGCATTGATTCTTAGCATTGTTCCATTGGACAACAGATACTTAGATGCTTAGATGCGCATGAATTGTGTCATGTCCCGCCTTAAAGCCGAACTGGGTGTCTGAAATTATATTTTTGTCCTCCGTCCACTTGGACAGAGTTCTATTTAGGACTTTTTCGAAAACCTTGCCTGTACTCTGAAGAAGACTTATCGACCGGAGATTTGCCGGATAGGAATTATTCTTTCCCCTTTTTCTGGAGAGGATGTACAACAGCTGTCTTCCAACTCACTGGATAATATGCATTATTCAGCGCGTTGTTGAACAATGTTGTGTAAATGTCTATTGCATCCTCAGTGAGATGTCGTAGTACAATATTGAGTATTGACTCCTACATCTTCTTTTTGTTTAATGATGCGAAGATCATCTGGAGTTCGACCTTTAAGATGAGCAGGGAACTTGGTACATTTTGCCAAGTTTTCTCAGATCGCCATTGCTTGATACTATTTCGAAGGCAAAAGTGATTCAGCAGAGCTTCTGTTCTCCAGGTGGTTATTCGGGCGAATTGACTCATTCACCTGCCTATACAATTGCTGTAAAGCAGATCCTACCGTTTCCTCCTTCTCCAAAGGATCTTCAATTATAAAGAAATCGTCGTCCAAGACGGAATAATTCCCCAGATCTATTCCTGCGGTCAGGAATATGTTTTCGTTCTCTGTCGTTCTTTTATAATTGATTTTCGATAATTTTTGACAATAATAACGAAATATTTTTAATGTAAGAACATAACAATATTGTAAGTCTTAAAATGTCTGTAATGCAATAGGAAGAAATGTTAACTTATGATTTAAATAAATGTCAGACTCATGAAGGTCAGGATGCCAGGAAATCTGACGAAGAGTTAGTTCACTATAAAGGTATATCAGTGTTATTTCCCTAAGCAATTCAAAAACGCGCCCTAACTAACCTGCTTCTCAAATACAGCCCTGTCCATTACAACAAACTAACACCAGACCTTTGCCCTAGTGGGAGGCCCAACACTGGGGGAATACTAAAGCATCCAACCGCACATTGTTATATTCCGCATATCTTACTAGGTCGACGGCATTAAAATTGATTAAAATTTCATTTGGATTTATAACTCAATTAAAATAGTGTAGTTCCATGATTAAGAAAGCGCGACGACAACGCCATGAGACCGAGACTCCAGTGCGATGATAACTTCAACTACCACCACCTCCACTCACAGCTGGCTTTACATAACAACGACGATGCGACCATGCCACGGGAACAGATGTATCTGTACGCTCTTCCATAGAAAAAAAAATATTAGTTTTGCGGGACAAGCCTCTAGTATATCTTCAACTTTTAATGCCAGCCAAACAAGACAATGCCGACGCGCCAGGGACAGAACCGAATTCAATCTGCACCGAGTTGTATGTATCTCACAGTTCTATATGGATGTTCGGTGTGAGCTCATTGTGGGAATTATGAAGTCATCCTCCTCACGCCTTCGAGGATTTGAGACTTCCTTCGTAAATATGCAAGTCTAGCACTGTTCCTTAGTTCTCCACCCCAGTGGGGGTGGAAGCAGCACTATCTCGTAGGGCAACACCATACGACAACTAAAAGACAAAATGTGGTTGTAGTTGGCAAAAGTTTCAACAAAACTAGAACAATCCAGATTGAAAGTAACCACTGTTATTCCAGCGGGATTCGGAACAACATCAAAGATGTTGACTGTTGCCAGAACAAGCAGAGGAAGTACAGACTTAGACCATATAATAACTACGAGGCAAGGACGCGGGGATAGTAACAAGTTGGTGGAATAAAACTTACGCTCACTCTTCAAGAAGCCAAAGAGTATTGGAAAGGTGATAGGATAGGGACGAAGCTTATGCTTTCTATTCCCTGTACTAATTAAACTATCATGGAAAATTAATTCTCTGGCCCGGTTGTCGAAATAAACAACTCGTTGGTCCTTCGTATTTGCGGGTGAATACCGTCTGAAGTAGTGAACTGATTGAACATTATTTTAGGTTCCTAGGGGTTGGTTAACTTATTTTCGAGAAAAGTATTTTTGAGTTTACCGGGTTTTTAAAGTTTTTTGTAGCAACTGACAAAATAATAATATAGTTGATGATAGGTTTTATTTAAAATAGGGATATAGCACCAGGGCTGGGAGGAATTTTATTTAGCCACTATAATGCTCAATCAAGCAGGAAGAGAACCCCATAGGTGGTGCCCTAGGGCGAAGCAAAGAAGTGGGACAGTTGTCGTAACAAAAGTCAAGATCATAACAATTTGTTTTTTTTTTTTTTTTTTTTACCGATGGAAATCTTCAAAGACACTCGGTAATAATCGGTACCGAGTAGTGTGGGAATTTTACCGCACTTAAGCCACCGGTGAATTAGGACCAGGATGGCTTGAAGACCATCAGCTCATGAGGCTTGGTTGTTCTTAATCTCCGAACATTGTTTCGTACATCTCGGAGTTGGTATGACTTTGCAGTCTCTCATTGTGTGATACAGCGTGTTTTTTAACCACGTCTGTAGCCATTGTCCATGAATGGAACTTGCATCGAAGAAACCAAAGAAAAGCTCTCAGTATTCGTTATGTGTGACAACGACAACCTTCGTTGGAACGACCATATATTTCAGATCACTAAAAATGCTGCTAAATAATTAGGTTTTCTGTATCGGTGTAAGAAGTATTGTTCTCCTTCTGATCTGGCTACAATTTATAAAGCGTTTATACGCCCTAAACTGGAGTATAACTCCCACCTCTGGGCAGGTGCTTCACAAACATCGCTTCACCTGCTTGATAGAATACAAAATCGAGTGTTAAGATTGATAGGAAATAGAACTGCCGCTGAAACAATTGCCCCTCTCAAACACCGACGCAATATTTCATGCCTCTCTTTATTTTATCTGCATTCCTCCCCTTAAAGTTTTTCCCGTAATAGTTGTCTCCCAAGGAATGCTCATTAGTTCACCCTTGAGCCTAATTTCAGAAGTACCGTGAAATATAGGGATCCTTTTTTTAGCCGAACAACACGAATTTGGAATAGTTTACCCGGCGGGATTTTCCCTTGCCATTTTGATCTACAAGCATTCAAAACCAATGTTAATCGACAGAATAAAATTAAAAAAATTAAAGTGAACATCAAAGCATTTATTCGATTTTTGTGACTTTTGATTGTTCGAATAACGTACGTTTAAATGTATTGGGTGAAATAATTGAAACGCCATTTTATTTCTTTAGGATATGTAAAAAAGTGTGATTTTTTTTTCAGAATTGTAGGAGCCGTTTTTAAATAAAACGGTTTTTTTAACAACTTTTTTTTAAAAAATTAAAAAAAAAATAATTTAAGAATACAAACTTAAGCACAAAAATAACGTACATTTAAAAGCAAAATTTAAAAAAAAATTCATTTACCCGTTTTCAAAATATTGATTTTTCAAAAAAAAAAAAATAAAAAAAAAATTAAAAAATACAAAAAAAAAGTTTTCGAAAAAACATTAATGCAAAATTACTCAGGCTACCTATATCTTCTTGAATATCAATTTTGATGGTAATCGGATCTCCAGTTTTCGAGAAAATCGAAGAAAAAAAAAACCGGTCCTATGGGAAGTACCGTTTTTAGCCCACCATATTAAATTTTTTTTTCACTAAAATATAATGCATACCTACAATAGTACACTGATATTTTTTTATAAAAATTCTTGGAGCCGTTTTCGAGAAAAATAAGCTTTTAAATAACGGTTATATGACAGGTGCCGTTAATTTTTGAGCTAAAAAAAAAATTAAAAAAATTCCTCTGTAGAATGTCAAAATAACCTTAAGTTCAAAATTTGAAGACGATTGACCCAACCGTTTAGGCTGCAGTCCAATATACATCCGTACAGACAGACAGACAGACGGACAGAATTTTGCCAGTAACTCAAATATATTTCTCTATCATCGTAATGTCATGTTTGATTGTTACCTCAAAATTTTTAATCTGCACGAATGCTAAAAAAAACCTAAGTATAATCGCAAGTAAAAATTCAATTTGAAGGTGACGTTGTAGATCGCTATTTCTTATACACCAAGGGGCATTAATTAGTCCACGAAGGACCTTGCTTTGTAATTTTTGGATGGGTTCAGCATTTGTTTTCTCTGTACAACTCCATAGTTGGATACCATGTGTCCAAACGGGTTTCAGTAATTGCTTATTTAACATTAGTTTGTTCTGGATAGTTAGATCAAAGTTCTTTCCTAATAACCAGTACATTTTTCTATACTTAAAGTTAAGTTCTTCTCTTTTCTTTTTGATGTGCTCTTTCGATTTAAGCTTTGCATCCAAAGTCATTCCAAGTTATTTGGCGGTATTGGAGTAACCTTACTGCTATACTGTTTATAAAAATTGGAACATTGCTTATGTTTTTGTTAGCAAAGTTTATATGCGTCGATTTTGTTTCGTTTAATTTGATACGCCATTTTTGCGTCCAAGCATTAACTTTATCGAATGCATTTTGCAATTGTTGAGTAGCCTTTGTAACTGATTTATCTGGCACCAATATGGCAGTATCATCAGCAAAGGTGGCCATGATGGTGTTGTTGTCCACTGTAATGTCCCTTGTATATAACAAATACAGCGTTGGTCCTAGGACACTTCCTTGTGGTACATCGGCTTTAATTTTCTTTAGTTCCGAGTAATTTTGGCCGAACCGTACTCTAAAGAGTCGGTTCTTAACGTAGGATTTCAGTATTTTATAGTTCTGCCTGGGAAGGTCCCTATGCAGTTAGTACTCAAGTTCCAAGTGCCAAACCTTGTCAAAGGCTTGAGCAACATCTAAGAATATAGTCGAACTAACTTGTCTGTCTTCAAGTTCTATTTCCACAACATCGGTTATGCGATGCATTTGGTCTATGGTGGAATGTTTATTTCTAAATCCAAACTGGTGGCTCGGAATTAGTCATCTTTCTTCTATTATTTTGCTAAGCCTTTTGAGGAGCAATTTTTCGAAAACTTTTGCCATGATTGGTATAAGCGATATTGGTCTGTAAGATGTTACTTCTATTGATGGCTTACCTTGTTTAGATTTAGATATAACAATGACTTCTGCAATTTTCCAATGATGCGGCACATATCTTATAGTTTAGGGCATGCGTTAATTATAAATTGGAGTTGTCAACGGCCTTGGCTCCGATAAAGCATCGCTTCCCGTGAGATCAGCGAAATCAAGCATTGTTGCGCGTGGTTAGTAGAAATATGGAGGACCGTCCGAAAACCAAATGCCTGTTGTTGACATGTATTATGTGTTTTCTGTTTTTCCGTTTTCTGTTTTGTCGTCTTGTGTGTTGTCTTGTAATTGTCTGAGCCGATGGCCTCAGTAGCCAGTGCTCATAAGTGTCTCTACTTCGTAGATTTATCTACGGAGTAGATCAATATGTAATGTAATGTAAATTGGAGTTTATTGTTGGCATTTCTTTCAAAACCTGAGCCAGTTATTAGATCGTACCCGTGTGATTTTTTGTTAGACAACTTATGTTAACACATGCTTTTTACTTGGTCATTTCTAACAACAAACTGTAAGGGATCTGCAGCTATGCTTGCTGGGAATGGCTTAAAACAATTCGGGAGATGTTTAGCGAAGAGATCAGCCTTTTGTTTCAGGTTTCCAATCCATTTACCATCTTGAGATTTTACTGCGGGTCTCTTTTGGCGCTTCGCTGTTTTCCATAAGGAGCATTCGGTAGAATCATCCGTCGTGGTACTTTTCAGGAATCTACTAAGTGAATCATTTTTGAATTCACAGATTCTTTTTTTAGTTGATTGTTAAGATGGTTAAAAACTGCCTTATCAGCTTTTCTTCGCGTTCTTCTTTTTTCCAATATCAGTTCCCTTAATTCGACAGGATATTTTATTTTTTGTTTCCTCGTGTTCTAAATAGTTGGAGTACTTTCTTCTGCAGCCTGTTGCACATCAGCATGGGAGATCTTAGGTTTATAAAACTTTCAAGTTTATTTCTGAATTCGTTCCAGTTTGTTCTCTTGTTCACGAGCATAGGATTACTTTTTTCTATTTTTTAAATCTGCTTCATTCAGTAATAAAATTGCTGTAGTATGATCTGAAGATAAATCGTAATTACCTTAGACACTTATATGATTTCGTTGAATACCTTTAACGACGAAAAAGTCTATTAGGTCTGGTATTTTTTTAGTATCAGATGGCCAATATGTTGGCAAACCAGAGGAACAAAATTCGCAGTTGTAGTTGTGGCTTGCTTGGTATAGCCGTTTACCTTTTCTTGTTATAAGCCTAGATCTCCAGTGGTTGTGTTTAGCATTAAAGTCGCCACCAACAAGAAAGTTATGTCCTAACAAATTTAGCAGTTCTGCATAATCTTCTGCAGTTGGAGAGCGCCTCGGAGGGCAGTATGTAGCTACTTTTTTCAACTCTTTCTTTATTATACCAATACTAATTGTTGTTACTTGTAAGCTTGGGTTCTTCATAGTGTTTCAAGCACCTTTTTATAAGGATTGCTGATCCTCCTCTAAGCTGGTTGCGGATCGTGATAACATATAGACTTTGGCAATTGCCAAACAAATGTCTATATGCTCTATATCCAAAAAGAGGTTTAGTTCTGATACATGTTGTAAAAGACCGTTTGTTATCTCCGAGATACCCCTGATTTGACTCCGAATGTGCCCAGGCAAACAAAGCCAAAACGGATGCATACAGATCGTGGCCCGGCAAAAGAACTTAAACATCTTATAACCTGTACGCTTTCTCAGGAGAAAGAAAAAAGATCCCAAACAACGTGAAGTCGACAAGATGCCGAGGTATTTTAACAGGAAGGAGGTGCGAAACGTCTACAAAAGATTGAAGCAGTCAACATCAGGTTTAAATAGTCCTGGGCCCTGCAAAGATAGTGATGGAAACACATTAGAAGATACGCAATCGATGTTAACCATCTAGAGAGACTTCTTCAACTAGTTGTTAAATGGCGATGACGGCCAATATCCCGCCAATGATCGGCCTAGGAGCAGTCAACCTATATGACAACCAAGAGCTATCCGTCCGAGCAGAATAAGTTTATAGTAGCTATTGTCAGGCTAAAAACCAACAAAGCAGATGATGCCGATGGGCTACAAGTGGAACTTTTTAGATATTATAGAGATGACCTGGTCAGGAAGGATACACCAAATCATTTACAAATTATGGTCGTTGAAAAGTATACCCGATGACTATCACCCACCCGATCGACAAATAGGAGATCGACTGACTATCTACATCGATTTTATAAGATCCTGTCCAGCGTTGTATATGAACGTCTTAATTGGTCCTTAACAAGCTGGTTTATGACTTTCAAAATCTATGATTTAACAAATTTTTACAATGAAAACCCAAGAATCTAACATCGAAACCCACCATCTTTTTATTAATTTTATAAGCAGCCTTTGACGACGACAATGAAAACAGGAACGAATTGTACTGGGCCATGTCTAGTTTTAGAATTCCTGCTAAGCTGATACGTCTTATCAGGATGAGGTTGGAAAATGCTCGCTGCTCCAAAATTGGCAGGAAGATGTTCTATTTTTAAAAATCAACATCAACGCAGTTACTTTACTGACAACATTGATTTGATAGGATGAACTGGTTGCAGGAACCGGTGATTTCACTTCCATGGGGTCAGCTACAAGCAGAATGGGACTAGTTATGAAAGAGGACAAAACGAAGTACATATATATGCTTTCATGAACAAAAGTCCGTCTCGGTCAGAACGTGACAATTGACAAGTATAACTTCGAGGTTGTCAGTGAATTTGTCTACCTGGGCTCTGCTGTGAATACAGGCAACAACATCAGCGCAAATATCAAGCGATATCTTGCTAATTGCTGTTACTTTGGGCTGGATAAGCAATTCAGGAATAAAGCCCTATCGAGAAGAACCAAGGAGACGCTACACGAAAAACTCATCTTCCCGTTCCTGCTATGGATTAAAGCTCGCTTGGGGTATTCCGGAAAAAAGTACTACACACGATTTATGGCCCTGTTTGCGATACGGTTATAAACGAGAGGTGAAGAAGATACAACAACGAGTTGTACGTAATGTACAGTGACATAAGCTTAGCCACAAAAAAAATCGTATCCACCTGCTAAGATGGCTCGGCCATGTATCTACCCGAGAGACTCAGAAGCCAAAGCACACCTCATCTTCGATGGAGCGAACCAGGTAGTAGAAGACTTGGAGTGCAAAACTGGAGACGGCAGAGCTAGCTAGCTGGAGAAGGATTTAGATTGAGGCCCAAGAGCACCTTGCTAGGTAGCGCCTACAAAAGTAAAAAAAAAAGTAAGGCCGCTCTTTCACTTCTCGGTGCGGTATCTTTAATCGGTAATTACCGCTTTACCGAATGAATACCGATCTCATGTTCATCTTCTCACTGGTCGGCAAACTTTCGGCATAGAATTATTCAAAACTGTTCTTGCCGTCTTTATAGAGTGTCGTCATCAGACGAAGATAATATAATTATTTGTTATTTTTGTATGCGCCTACGCAAAAAAAGAAAGAAGTGTTGGCGACATCGGTACATCAAAAAAAAATATACACTGATGACTTTTTGTTGTGCAAAAGAACTTTCGGTGAATGTCATTGTCTTTCAAAAATTATTATTTTGTGTCAACAATAAAAAAAAATATTTTTTTTAATTTTTTGTGTACGAAACAAACTGTCGCTTAGACGTTAAAACAAATACTTGCGGTAAATATGGTAAGAGTACTGCTTTCTTGTACCGACACTCGGTATGTAGCTTTCCTACCGTACCGATTCCTTACAAACCAAAGAAATCAGTATAGCCCGGTCAAAATAGACATTTTAAATTGCAATAACTCCAACAGAGCTAGATTTTGCTGGAGACCTTTGGGTACACCATCAGAAATAAAGTGTCAAATGTCCCCATCGATGCTGCTAAACAAGTTATTCGGGGTCAATGGTCACAAAAATGGATTTTTTGTATTTTTTTAGCAAAACGGCTAATTTTATGATAAAAACAGCAAGTTTCCTCAGAACTTTTCCCCTTCTAATCTGGCTACAATGTATAAAGTGTTTATACCCCCTAAACTCGAGTTTAGGGCAGGTACTTCGCAAACATCGCTTCACCTGCTTTCCTTATTTTATTCGTTCTTTTACAAAATATGTTCACTCAAAGTAGCCAGTTGCATTCCTCCCTTTAAAAGTTTCTCCTGTAATACTTGTCTGGCAAGGAATGCTCATCAGTTCACCATTGAGCCCAATTTCGGAAGTACCGTGAAATATAGGGATCCTTTTTTTAGCCGAACAACACGAATTTGGAATAGTTTACCTGGCGATATTTTCCCTTGCCATTTAGATCTGCAAGCATTCAAAACCAATGTTAATAGACAACTTCCCTTTCCTTCCCCTCCCTACCTTCCTTAAGCCTGCGCAATGTGCTTTACATTAATGGGAAACAATTAATCCCTTGTGCGCGCGCTAATTATAAAAATAAAACTTGTTCCAGGAACTTGCGACTAGCGAATTTCTGTACTCTTTGACTGGAACTAGGCGTACTTTTTCACGCTATTCTTGCAACGTTTATATTTTGGCAAGCTTCAAAAGATAATTGCTTTCAACTGATGTACAAGATTCTGCAAGGATCAGCAAGGCGTTTTCAATCCAACATTGCCATTCTTCATTCTTATAAAGTCGGATGGATCCTGTGCAGTGTCCTCTGGTGGGACTCTGAATTTGATGACGATGATGACGGTACACTTTCCAGAATAAAATACCAGCAGCAAAGAATACCTTAGATATCGTAACATGTCAGGCTCTTGAAGAGAATGTCGATATCGTATAACTACAAATTACACTCACCAAATAGATCTCTATGCCCAAGACAGAAGTTTTACCGAGCATGCTTAAAAACTATAAGATGAAGTTCCTTGGCTGGAGATGATATTCAAGTCTTGCCTCAAGGACATATGAATTTTCGAAGGATTCCCCGTTGATCTCTCTTGTACATAAGAATATCGAGCGCATTCAGAAAAAAGGGCTGTTTTTATCACCAAACTCGATCAGAACCTTAGAACATGTTGAAGTTATATCGCCGGAACAAAAACAATTGGCGAGTATAAACTTTCAAAATGAATGTTACACAAAACCCTGAACAGAACTTAGTACCTACACCTTTATAGTGAAAATTCTATGATAAAATAATAATTACTCCCTTGAAAGCCATCCCTCTGACACGGCTTTAATTAAATTGAGCAGAATCCTCGAAAACCTCATCAAATAACTACTTCATCTTTTCTTCCTTCAAATTCAGGCTTTTTGAGCCAAATCTTCATTCTTAAAAATAGTTTTTTTTATTAAATTACCCATTTCATCACACCCACCAACTACTAACTTCCCATTGTTATATCAAATCAAAAACGGCTACCATTCTTTATCCAATTAATTAAGCAGTGAAACCCTCTTCTCCTTCCCCGAAGAAAAAATAAAATAAAGCCTCACACCATCGACTTCTCTAATCCGCTTATGAAAATGCTTCCCCATTGCTCAACATCTTCTCATTAATAACCCAACCACCGAAATAAGCAGCAACACCACACCAACAATATGTCCCAAAAAGTGTAGTCACAACGATCCATCAACCTTTTCCTCCTGCGTCGACACAATTAACTCCTTTCAAGAATTTTAAATCCTTGGCCACAACATAAATTCCTGCGTCGGTCTACGTCTACAACACACCGCAGTTTGGTGTCTTCGTATCGTTGTCGCCCTTTATCGCGCGAAAGAACCAAACCAACCCAACCTTTACCCGATAAAGGCTCATTAATTTATCATTTCACCTTTTCACTCTCCGCCTGGTGCGAGATAAAAGCAACCGAAACACGCCGAGTAGCATAAGGCAACCGACGAGGTGAAGGAATGGAGCCTCTGGGTGGGCATCCCAATACTCTGGACAACCGAACGCTCAACAGACCACCTGATTGTCGATTAATTTATTCACCTGAACGTGGAGAATGTCTGCTTATTTAGGCTCGTTAAATCCTCCAGCCGAGATGTCATCTCATTAACGCGCGACGTCTCCTCCTCGTTTCCCACAGAACAAATCTCTGTGTGTTCCGCACCACCAAAATATTTACACAAAAATCAAAAAAAAAAAAAAAAATATATAAAAGAAGAAGACATCTTCGGAACAATAGGTCTGGTCTTTGGGGGTAAACGAAGAAGGACCACATAACGAAGATGCATCACCCGAAATTCCATGTCCAAATGACACACACACACCACCACAAAAGGCACCCTCTACGCCGCCGTCGATGAAGACATTATTTAAGTCGTAGACGGCAGAGAGAATGCGGCACCTCTATGATCCCGCTGCGACGGACTCGGATCAGATCGATGAAGGTCGCCCAAATAACTTGTTTAGCTGGTCCATGTCCACTTAATTGCCCTGTCCCGGGCCATAAACTGTTTATAGCATAGCATAGCCTTTTACATATCATTGCGACAGCGACGCGACGCGACAACGGACGCAAATGTGTCTGCAATAATTCATCGCCTTAATAGCCAGCGGAATCCGAGCCTGATTTTGATGTTCTGGGCGTTTCAGTCCAAATGAAACTAAAGCTTGCATATAAAGAGATACAAAAGTGGCGAGAAAATCCGACACTAAGCCCCCAAAGACACCGACTGCACCACGGAGGTCCACCTCCACACTGCTCCGCGTCGATCAGGGTCAAGACAAATATCTTGTCATCCCGCATTTCGGGTTGATCTCTGGCCGCAATCAGAACTTTTCTCGCTCATAGGTTCTGAAATGTGGAGGGCTTATAGCGCCATAGTTGGAATACCCTCAGTTATGGTCAGAAAACCATAAATTCTGACTAATGAGCTATTTTTCGCTTTGGTTAGGTGACTCTTGGTGCGTATTTGGAGTGAGTTGTGTTGTTAACATTCATGAAATGTCACTTGGAGGATTGGAACGTCTTGACAACGATGGGCTTGCTGAATTTTGGATTTCATATTTTGGATCAACATCTCAATCATATAATACAAAACGAACACTAAGCGCCTACGCTTTGTAGCTCTTAATCTTTTTTTTTTAGGTTATGAACCATTACTCTTGGAGCTATCTATCTTGGTAACGATTTCACGGGCTAGTGATGCCCAAATACGGGATCAAGGTGCCAGAGCATGAATGAAAATTAATTTTTGGTCATTGAACCTAGAAATGAGATTTGTTATTCAAATTTTTGTTTCAAATGTACGGATTGCAGCGGAGGCGGCGGGAATTTAGAGAATTTCCATGAATGGATTTTCGGTGGGTATTCGTGTAATGGAAATGGGTTTAGAACGTTTGATCCACACCTACGTGTGCTGGTGATGTTGATGCGGGGCAAGTTGAATGGGAATCGTTTTGGTTTGCATGGGAACACAGCAATGTGGCTCACCTGTGAGATTTTTGTTGTTGGTGATGTTTGGATGGTTTCAGAAGTGTGATGTCAAGATTCTAATTTCGATCTAAAATGGGAAAAGCAACTTAAGCTGTCAAGTCAAGTGACTGGAATTAATTTAGATTATGTTTTTGAGAGTTTCAGGGTGCTTATTAATTAAATGTCGTGGTATTGGATCAGAAGCAATATTGGAATTCCAGAAGTTGGAACTTCATATCGATTCCCAACATTTCTTCATCGATGTCAAAGCCGCGTAAAGATTGGTATTGAAAGTCCGAGGTTTCTGGACTTAGACCAACTTAATTATGCACATATGGCTGGAGCCAGCTAGCTATAGGAACCAAGCTGGCGGAAGAAGGTTACCTAACGAATAGGAGCTGCTGATGGCTACATATGAGAGATGTATCGTCCATGGGTGTGATGCAGATTGATGAGGCTGGGTTTTTAGTACAGCCCTTTAAACAAGATAAACCGTTGAGAATTTCGCAATATTTGTAAACGAACATTTTTGTGTGTTGTCGATTAGCTAGATGATAAAATAGTGTTTTTGCTAGTCCTTAGATAGATGTTATCCCAAATTTCTAGCTTTATTCTTTAACCAGCAATTATAGCAACTTCTATAGTCTGTCTACTAAAAATTGTCAGTACAGCTAATATAGGACGTTCACCTCTCACTCTCACTAAAATGTGAGAGAGCGCAAATATTACACGGTTTCCGTAGTGCACATAATATATCATTGATCTCAAAAAGCTTTAAAAAAGCACATATTGCAAAAGCTCTTTAACAAAATACGAAGAAATATCGACCACGATTTGCATTAACGTAGAAGTGGTAGCTCTTAAATGATGTGCTTGTTTTCAAAACACACGAAGAGGGTTATTCTTGTTAGCATCAACAATTCGTGTGTTAAACGTGGGTTAGTCAGTGGTTGGGTTTTAATTTCGGTGGATATTTTAGGCAGTAAAACCACCAACTGTAAAACTGATAAATATGTAAACGTTGGTAGGCTTTAATGGTGTTTTTACTTGCAATTATAGGGACTATAAGGCAAGTTATGCATTCATAAAAAAAAATTCTAAGAATCAGACGACATTATGATGAAAAAGAAACATATTTGATTTACTGGAAAAATTCTATCTGTCTGTCTGTCTGTACGGATGTACATTGAACTACAGCCTAAACGGTTTGGTCAATCGTCTTTTTGGAATATAAGGTTATTTTGACATTCTAAAGACGACTTTTTAAATATTTTTTTTTCTTAGCTCAAATATTAATGGGACCTGTCATATAACAGTTAAGTTTCTCGGAATCGGCTCCAAGAATTTTTTTTATGAAAAAAAAATCAGTAGGTGTAGGTTATGTTATAGTGAACAAAAATTCAAGATGGTGGGCTAAAAACGGTACTTCCCATAGAACCGTTTTTTTTCTTCGACTTTCTCAAAATCTGGTCATCCGATTTCAATCAAAATTGATATCCAGGATGATGTTGGTAGCCTTAGTAATTTTATTTTAAAATATTTTCGAAAACTTTTTTTTGTATTTTTGATAATTTTCTTATTTTTTTTTTTAAATCAATATTTTGAAAACTGGTAGGTCGATTTTTTTATTTTGTTGCTTGAGTTTGCATTTGCAATTTTTGAAAAAAGTTAATAAAATAAAATCATTTTATTTAAAAACCGAAAAAAATTCACACTTTTTCAGATTTGTTAAAGAAATAAAATGTCGTTTACATTTTTCCACTGAAAAAAACTATTTAACGTTCCTTTTTCAAACAATCAAAAAACATAAAAATCGAATATAAGATTTTGAAGATCCCTTAATATTTTCCTAATTTTATTCTAAGCTGTGACCGTACATAAGAGCAAGTACGTGCGATCCAGTCGTTTAATTTATTTAAGTTTGAGTTAGGTGTTAATTTTTAATTTTGGTGGGGGGCGATGCCCCAATTTATTCATATCATATCTTAATCCAGCTTAAAACTATTAAATTTACGACTAACTTAAACTAATGAATTTGGTGGATGATTCCGGTGAAGGAGTTTTAGGCAGGGGATGCTGAGGTCACAGTCAAAACATTATTCATCTGCAGAATTCGATTAATATATTTCTGGATTTGGCAATACTAAGCTCTAAGCAGTTTTTGAGGCACCAGATTGAGAAACTATCGAGATCCTGTTGAATGAGAGAAGGTCCAGTGTGAAAGAAATAGTCTTTAGAACTTCCGTAATATCAACATAGAATGACATATAGAAATGTTTGATGAGCATTTTAATATGGTTAATAGTTAGGATAAAAAAGATAGGACCTAAGTGGCTGCCTTGGGGGACCCCGCAGGTATCTAAAAAATGGATTAGAGAGGACAGATCTGAAGCGAACATTTTGTAGTATCGGTTTCCTAGATAAAAAAAATCAATTTTATAAGGAGACGTTCAAAGCCGATGGAGGGAAGTTTGAAAAGTAAAGGTCTGTGCAACATTTTATAAGATTCCTTGCTAAGGTCAGTAGAGATAACATCTATTTCCTTTCTGTTCTCTAGGACTGAACGGGAATAAGATACAAAGAAAGGCATGATATCTAGGAGAAATGAGAGACTTACAATGGAAACTTAAAATTTCGTACAGAATTCTTTCAAAGTTTGGCAATGGGACGATAGTTTGTAACATCGCTCTTAGGACCCTTTTTGTGTATTGAGTTTGGGGTTATGGAGGAAGTTTTCCATATCTGAAGGAATTCAGCTTTAAATAGCAATAAGCAACAAATTTTGGACAGTGGGAAAGAGAAGGCTGATGTGTATACTTTAAGGGAAAATGAAAATTGTGGGGGAACAGAAAAAATCGTTTTTAAGTTGTTTTAACGTATGTATATTCAATAAGAGGTCGGCTGTAAGAGAAAGAAATGGACCCATTCAGAATTTCGGCAAATAACACCTAAGACCAAGCAAGAGATTTAGTTAGAACTCGCTTAAGGTGTGTAGACAATGCCATAGACATAAGTACGATTTGAACTTAGATAATACTCGTATATTAATGCGAGGCGATAGCCTGCGCATTACCTTGGCTGCTTTATGTTGGTAGCTCAACTCTTTAAATAAGATCATTCATTATCTACTGGCAGATGTTACGCATAATATCTATAACTCATTTCATAGTTCCTCAGTCTATACCGAAATATGTGCCCATTCGAACTATGCAATATATTTTTATCCAGAAAACGAATTTCAGAAACCTGTCATCATGAAATTCACGAAAGAAATCTTTTTGTAGATATATATGTCTATCTTTCTATATTCTTTCGTTTTTACTTTCCATAAAAAATCACATCCAATAATGCCTTAATGAATAACTTTCTAACCTCAAATAAGTTACGATAACGAGTAAAGTAATGCCTCGTTGCAAGAATGACAATATCTTAAAGGAGCTTCAGTTTTTTTTTTTAGTTGCAGTTGTATTAGAAACTTAACCGAAACTTCTTCTATTTCATAAAATAGAACACAGAATTCCAAATTTTCAGCCTCCTAAGTCCATTACCTTCAAATGTTTCCTATTTGAATTTCCGAATACGGAAAATCATAAATATGGTTAGATTTATTTTTTGTTTAATCTTTTTGTACAGCTTCCATAGCCAAACAAATGCGAGTGCACACACACAGCAACTTCGATAGTAAGACTTCAAAGAAGCCTAATTAAAAACTGCACGTTATTCTACTTTCCTCTTACAGATAAAGGCACAGCAGCTTTGAGGTTAGAAATCTTTAACGAAGTTTTTCTTTTAGGAGGAAATAGTTTCTGGTTGGTTCTTTTTATTTAACAGATAGTTAAAGCAAAAATATATCGACCACCGGCACTTGTGCTACCAATTCTATTAAGCCGTGTTTTCTGTCTCTGAAAACCTAGGATATTTGCTCTATAAAGGAAGATACATTGAACATTTCGTTCGCTCATAATTTTCCTTCTAGTCCAAGGATTCCGCAGTATTAATTTTCTAGTCGGTGAAGATATTAGCTACTTAAGAGAATTTGTTATTCAGAAGCGATTTAGAAGAAATATTAAACAATAAACCCTAAAACCTTATATTTGTAGCTTTTAGATGTCACCAACGAAATTTCGTTCCCATCGAATTCCCCTGGGAACACATAACCTCACGCGTTCATCTATGGGCATGAGAAGAAAATGCGTTTTGTCATTACATTATATCCACTGCCCAGCCCACGCGACTCCAAAGTCCACCATATAGGCGCTTACAGTGCTGTTGCAAGTCACAAACCGCACAAAGTACAAAACGTACTTCAATGACGAAGATGATGCAGTTCAAAAAAAAAAATAAAATAAAAAAAAAAAACATAAACAAATAATAAAAGAACGATTTCAGCGACGGGACATTGGCATCGGTATCAGTATCAGTATCTGTATCTACGGGATTCCATCTTTTCTGTGCACAATATTTTCTTCTTCTAAAAAGATATTATAGTCCACAAGACTTTGCACAAGCACACACAACATGATGCAGACGTCCGACGTACTCGTTTGGTAATAAAAATAAAAGATACAATAATAACTACAGATTCAAGATTTAACAAAAAAAAAAAAAAACAATATTCGAAGAAAAAAATACAAAATTCCAAAAACCCACAACGAATTTAGGTGTGAACACAGAATTCTGTTCTTCCAGATTGTGGGTCGTCTCCGCGTAGACGCCAACAACAAAAACTTTTCTTAGTTCTTTTGTTCCTGCGTGGAAACCACGTCTGGGATGGCAGTGGAACCCTTTTTTCGCTGCTAAATACCTTTGTTCTTGGCGCACCAAGTCTTCGAAAACGATGGGTGGCAATAAGCCACCCTCAGACAGTGTTCCCAATTTATGTGAATATTAAAGTTTTTTTTTCTTTGCTTATGATCGGCAACAAAGTTATTATTTATTTCAACCATGGCATTTGGGATTTCGTGCAGGAATATTTACTTTGTATGTTCACGTTTTTAGGAATTTTAATTTTAAAGTTCCTTAAATTCAAAGTATGTCACTTTTATCCATTTTATGAGTAAAAAAAATTTTAGGTGCAACAATTTTTTTCTTTTCACATGTGTCAATATTTATTAAAAAAAAACATCAACCACGAAAAAGTGGGAACCCTGATCTCTAAAGCCCACCATAGTCCGATATTGTGATCGAAGCTCGCGATGCTTGCGATATGATATAACCACTTGTGACTGAGTGGTGGTCCTGTGGGTGACCATTCAGTACGCGCACGCTTACCCGTGAAGGCTTTTAATCTCAGGACCGCCATCTTGCCAATGACGATACTGTTGATGCTGCTGCTGCTGCTGATGATGATGATGATGCTCCTTGGTTCTTCAATTATTCTTCATCTCGTTGCAGACCTGATGGAATAATGTTTTCTTGGGAGTCGAAACCGTGCGTTGAATTGTCATCTTGCCCCCAACCCCACTCTTTGGTTGGTTCACATGCTCCTTGGCACGGTCGATGATGAAGATGATGATGTGCCTACTTGGGATTGTTTTTGGGGAATTCAAGAGCGTGGGCGCTAAAGCGTCTCGACAGTTTGTGTGTGGTTTGGGAATTCATTGCATCGTTTGGTGTGTGCGGTGGACTCTTGTATAGAACTTCGTCCGTCCGCCATGGTCTTGGTCGCGGCCAATCGGGATGAGAACATTTTTCTTCCAGATCTTGTTCTTGGGATTTGTTATTTTATTTGTTGTTGTTTAGTTTTGTCGATTTCTTTTTATTTTCTTCATTTGTGTGTCTGGAGTTTTCTTCTTCATTTTTATTTGGCCATTTAAAGTGTCATTTGGAACGCAGTTGCGTTTTGGTAACACCGCGTGGCTTTGTGCTCGGGCCTTCCTTTTGGGAGATTAAAAGATTTTTTTTTGTCCATCAACGAAATTTATGTGCCCATGAGAAAAAAGATTTAAATGTATCTTAACTCGCTGACAGGCGGCGATTACGTAGAGGGTTTGTTAAGCATCATTTAATCTGTGGTTATATGTACTGACAAGCAGTTGAGTGTTAAAGTTAATGAACCATTTGATTATTTCTGCGAAGCTTACATAATTTTATGAAGCTTTAACGAATTTAATACTCCAATTAGTAACAATTTGTTGTTTGAATGTAATTAAGTTCCTGGGAGGCTGAGGTAAGGATAGGTCAAGAAACTAATGATTAAACAATTTTTTTGGAAAAAAAATCAACATAATGCTTGTTAAGTTGCAGGTTAAAGAAGGTGGATTTGCTTTATGGTTTTGTTTTTGTTTTATTTCTCTCAGGCCAGGGTTTATTCTCCTTCTTTATCTTTATTTAATTTCAAACAATTCCCTTCAGTAGATACATATTAGATACCCGGTACTCTTTAAAGAATTCTCTCGTGGGAATGTCGTCTTCAGGAATTCCTCTCTTGGCCTGGTAAAAAAATGTAGCTTTGCTCTCTGTTTCTGAAATATCTTTTCGCCTTCTCTAGATTTCCACGAAACGTATCATTTTCTTTGAATTGTGGACTTGTAAGTTTATTTCTGGATTCCATAAAGCGTCTTCAATAAGTACAGCTCTTTCCATGTCTTCTAACTAACAATTTAACTTTCATAAGGGTCAAGAGAAACAATTGTTTTAATTCCATAACAACTCTAAATAAATTGTACGGCTGGATCGGCACGTACTTGCTCCTATGTAAGGTCACGCTTCGAATAAAATCTTAAAAATATTAAAGGAACTTCAAAGTTTTTATTTTATTTTTCCGACTTGATTGTTTTCAAAAAGTCTTGTTTTCAGCGGAAAAATTTAAACGCCATTTTATTTCCTTAGAAAATTTAAAAAAGTGCAATTTTTTTTATCGTAGTAAATTAATTGGTTTTTATTTAACAACTTTTTTTTTATTAAAAAAAATATTCAAGAATGCAAACTAAAATACAAAAATTACTTACATTATAAAAAAATTAAAAATCCATCTACCCGTTTTCAAAATATTGATTTTTGAAAAAAAAATATTAAGAAAATTATTAAAAATACAAAAAAAAAGTTTTCGAAAATATTTTAAAATACTAACATCCAACCATACCAACATCGTATGACCACTTTTCGAGAAAGTCGAAGAAAAAAAAACGGTTCTATGGGAGGTACCGTTTTTAGCCCACCATCTTGAATTTTTTTTTGCACCAAAACATAACCTACACCTACAATAGTACACAGATTTTTTTCATAAACATTTTTGGAGCCGTTTCCGAGAAAAATAAGCTTTTACTTAACGGTTATATGACAGGTACAGTTATTATTAGAGCTTAAAAATTAAAAATTGAAATGTTGTTTTAAGCCTAAAAATAACGGTACCTGCCATATGACCGTTTAGGAAAAGCTTATTTTTATCGAAAATGGCTCCAACGATTTTGATGAAAGTTTTTGAGAATTTTTTTATTGGTATTGTCTGTGATGTGATGAGAACCAAATTTACGGGAAAAGTCGATTAACAGTACCTGGACAATCAATTCTCCGCCCAGGGAAATCTTTGATTCCACCTCGGAGCCAAGGCGAAGTATTGGAAGGCCGAGAATTAGCTGACGCGGGCAAATAGAAGAGGACCTCGACCGACTTCACGTGCAAGATTGGATGCAGTTAAATAGGGACCCAGCTAGCTGAAGAAACTTGTTGATCAGGGCAGGTTCCACCTCGGACTGCAGCGCTACCACACACACGCGGTAAAAATACACCCAGGAAAATATCCTCGAAAAAATATGCTTCTTAAATACTGTGGGTTTTTTTACCAAAATCGATCGCAAATATAATAATAATATAATTCTGAGCACCAGGGGAACATAAAAAAGAACAGGCGCAAATTCCCAAAATAATTCAAAAAGAACAAGAAGAGAAAAAGAAATACAAATTAGGCGGAGTAGAAAGTAGATGTAGATATTGGTGTGTGTATGTGTGGATTTAACGACAGGGTTTGTAGGTGTGAGTTAACGGGCTGGATGTTGGTGTTGCTTCCATCAATGTTGTCTTATGACGTTATCACGTAAAATTATCGTCCGTAAACCGAATTTACAGACAACCAACTTTTTTTTGGGTAATGTGTTTCATACTGTGCAAATTTAACCATGCGGCTGGAAAACGGTTATAATGAGGAAAGGTATTTCAGGAACAAATATCAGTTTTCCAATAGGGAATTGACAACTTTGAATTTGATTTGTGAACGCACTCTTTCACTAATCATCGAAATGTCATTGTCAATTTATTCAGTAAACTCAACATTTTCATCATGATAAAGTACACAAGCACGCAAAGTCTGCAAATTATAAAAATTTTCTACCGAATCAATGGGTTTTTCAATAAGCAAAATATGCGTTTCCTTCATGAATCACCACTTCATCCACAAAAAAAAGTAATTGCTTGTTGCGGTTTGCATGTTGGCGGCGTTATTGTGACATATTTTAACGTCGACGATAACGATCGTGACGTTACTGTGAATGGCCAGCGTTATCGTGCCATGATTACCGATTATTTTTAGCCCAAATTGAAGATATTGACAATAGACGACATTTGGTTTCAACAGGGTGATGCCACACAGCACACCATCATCATCATCATCATCATCATCGGCGCAACAACCGGGATCCGGTCCGGGCCTCCTTCAACAAATTCGTCCAAACATCCCGATTGCTGGCCGACGCCGTCCAATTGCGCACCCCAAGGCTTCGGGCGTCCTGGTCTACGCCATCCTTCCAACGTAAGCGAGGTCTGCCACGTTGTCTTCTACCATAAAAAGTACCGCAAAAGACTTTCCGACTTGGTTCCTCTTCGCTCATGCGAGCTAGGTGTCCAGCCCACCGGAGTCTACCGAGCTTTAATTTTTCAACAACATTTGCTTCGAGATAGATTTCATACAATTCATGATTGTATCTTCTCCGGAATCGTCCTTCCTCACACACGGGGCCAACCAACAATTCTCCGAAAGACTTTTCTCTCGAACGCGGATAAGAGATCAGAGTGCCTTTTTGTAAGCACCCAAGTCTCGGATCCTTATGTGAGTACTGGTAAGACCATAGTCTTGTACAGCAGCAGTTTGGTTTTTATGGTAAGGTTTCTGGATTTAAAGAGCCTTGACAGACTATAGTAGGTTTTGTTGGATTTCAGCAGCCGCCCGCGTATTTCTTTATCCATATTGTTATCGGCTGCTACTTTTGACCCAAGATAGTTAAAGGACTGCACTACTTCAAGTTCGTGCTCCGCTACCCTGATGGTTGTACCAACATTTCTCGCAGACGTTGCCGCCATGTACTTAGTCTTCCCTTCATTTATGTGCAGCCCCAGGTTGTTGCCTTCTGCCGATGATGTCGATGTCGTCTGCGTAAGCTAGTATCTGGCTGGACTAGGTGACGATAGTCCCTCTTGTTGACGTGCCAGAGTCACGGATTGCTTTCTCCATCTTGTTTTTTTTGTTTGCCTGGTATAAAACCACATTGATATTTTCCGATTATGGTATTAGCGTATGGGGCTATCCGTTCTAGCAGGATAAGGGATAATATCTTATAGGATGAACTCAACAATGTTATACCCCTATAGTTGCTGCATTTTGTGATATCTCCCTTCTTATGTATGGGACATATGATGCCTTTTCGCCAGTCTTCTGGCATCTCTTCGTGTTCCCATACATGTACTATGATTTCATGAATTGCTTGATGTAGTGTTGGCCCTCCATGTTTGATCAGCTCGGCAGGTATACCATCGGCTCCTGAGGCCTTATTATTTTTGAGCCGATTAATCGCCTGTTTTATCTCCTCAATGCTTGGTGGCTGCAGCATGAGATCTTCTTCTTGAAATGTTGGAGTCTCTATTTCTTTCGTGAGCTGACCATTCAGCAGTTCATTAAAGTACACTTCCCATCGCTCCAGAATGCCTTCAGGATCGGTGATCAGATTACCCTCTCCATCTTTACAATATGTACAGCGTGGTGTGTATTGCGACATGTTTCTGACGGATTGGTAGAACTTCCGCGCCTGGTGCGGACCTCGCTCTCTGTTACTTTCCATTTCATAGACAATGTTTTTTCCCAGGCTGCCTTTTTTTCGTGAAGTCTTTTTTCTATTCTTCTGAGCTCTTTATATTCATCTTCGCGTGCCCGCGTTCTTACGTTCAGACGCTAGTTTGCATTCATCATCAAACCAGTCGCTCCGATCTCTGCGACTACTGCCTAAGATGGTATCAGCAGTACTAATGACTTTGTTCTTAAGGCGTGACCATTTTTCCTCTACGCCCGGCATTTTGTCCCCAGGAATTACTCTTCCCTCATTGAGCTCTCCGAGGGCGAGCCTTAGTGCGCGACTGTATTGGTTTGCATTCATCGCGTAGGGCAGCCGCATTGATTCGAGCCTCACCAGCGGATGCAATACTTCTTCGCATAGCAATCCGCCCTCGGAACACCATACCAACGAGATAGTGGCCCGAGTCGATGTTGGCACCTCGATACGTTCGTATCGTCCTCAGGCTCGAGTAGTGGCGGCGATCTATCAACACGTGGTCAATTTGGTTACGAGTGACTCCATCAGCCGATACCCAAGTGACTTTGTGGATATCCTTACGCGGGAGGCTGGTACTCGCAACGACCAATTTTGTTGATGCTGCCATTTCTATGACTCGTAGTCTGTTGTCACTAGTGTTCTCATGCAAACTATAGGATCCTATGTACTGCCTGAATACTGGCTCCCTACCTAGTTTTGCGTTGAAGTCACCAAGGATGATTTTAACGTCATACCTTGGGCAGGCATTGAGGGTCCTCTCCACAAGTTCCTAGTAGGAATCTTTTTCTTCTTCTTCGGACTCCTCAGTAGATGCGTGAACGTTTATGAGGCTGATGTTATTGAATTTGCCTCGCACGCGAAGGGTGCATAGCCTTTCATTTATTGCGTTAAAGCTGATGACGGTAGGCTTCATTTTTTGGCTGACTAGGAAGCCTACCCCGAGCACATGGTGTTTTGAATTACCGCTAAAATATATTTCGTATTCTTTTTTCTACAAAACACCATTCCCTGGCCATCTCACTTCCTGAAGTGCTGTTATGTCAGCTTTATACATGGCCAGGACATCAGCTAGCTGTTGTGCAGCTCTAGCTCTATAGAGCGTTCTGACGTTCCATGAGAAAATTCTTAAATCGTTTAGCCGTTGTCGTTGCTTGGTTCGTCGTTGAGAAATCAGTATATTTCCGAGGCTTGTTGTCGGGTTCTGAGTAATATTTTTTTACGGGAGAGGTTACTAGCCCCTCGCCAACCCTTAGGAAGTGCTTGCAACTTTTGCTAATTTGTGTACAAAAATATACACAAATCATTGCCCGGGGACCACCACGTGGAGGTAAAGCAAGCCGCAGGTCCCCACACACAGTACACCTTACAATCGATTTATTGAAGATTAAGTTCGATGAGCGTGTTATCTCAAGAAATGGGCCAGTCGATTGGCCGCCTCATTCGTGCGATTTAACGCCTCAAGAATATTTTCTTTAGGGCTACGTTAAGTCATTGGTTTATGCCAACAAGCTGACGACATTGGACGAGCACAGATCCAAGCGGCCGTTTCGGCAGAAATGTTTGACCGAGTCATTGAAAATTGGGTCCAACGAATCGACCGCTCCAAACGTATCCGCGATGGCCATATGAACGAAGTCGAGTTCTATTCATAAATCTTTTGATTGTACTTCAAGCCTATAATAAATTATTTGAAATATCTCAAATGGTTTGAGTTTAAAAAAAAAAAAAAAAAACTTGTCAAGTCCTTATTCGAAAACACTTTATTTATCTACGGACCTCCTTCTCATCTGATATCTAATTGTTATGATGATCTGGAGTGTAGTTCGATCAACATCATTGATCTTTTTCCTTCTGTCCGGCCTTAATAACTGTATTTTATCAAAATATTCTTGGAAATAGGTTCTTCTTCTAGAATTTTGATTGTTGAATCTAAATAATTTTTTTTTGATTTGACTTTTCTGAGAAAGATTGTAATTTTGTTTTTAATCTCTCACAGTTTGCCAAAATTGTTCACACATATTTAAGTAATTGAATGTCCCACAAGGAAGTCATTTACGGCCGCTCTTTACCATTTACGCAAACTGTTCATAAAAATCATGAGTATTTTGTTCCTTGTCGCCTAAAAAATTAGAATCTAGAAAGAATCTTCTCCTAGGAATGAAGGTCACTGTGAAAAACATCACGATATTCCTTAATTCGCTAATGGTATCCAAACAGTAACTATAAAAGGGGAACGAACGCAACACTTTTCAGAAAAAAATCTGGAAGACGAAGTATTTCAATGACTCAAGACAAATTAAACCTTCCAGGGCAATGTTTTTCGATAGTGAATTCCGGAATTGCTTTTCAAATTCGAAGTATCCTTACGCAGTTCAAAAATGAGATATTCTAGTGACCTAGTGTCTTTCATAATAAGGTTTTTGAAAATTAATATCACTTTCTTAATTTTATTTAAATAAATAATAATTGATAGCCTTGCAGTTATCGGCGTTGTGGAAATTTCTTGGAATGAAATGAAAACCCACGAAGAGAAAGTAATTATCAGCAATTTATCCAGCAGTATCTTTTAGTAGCACCTTTAGCTATCCCAGATATGAACGGAAAATGCATATCATTATGGAATGCTTTTCTTTTAGCAAATTCTTATGCATTTTCACACAGTTGGAGAAGGAGAAAAAGAGGGCAATATGTTAATTGTGGAAGATGAGGCGGTTTGCTTCAAAGAGGCTTTCTTTTAGCAAAGGTGCATAAAGCATAAATTCGTGTAAACACTATGGAGAACGTAATAGATTAATCAGGTATAGAGCAAATAAAATTAATGCATTATTAAAGAAATGGAAATCAAGTTATATTGCAAGTGAATTGGTTTTTGATCTCAGAATGAATAATTATAAGGGAAATTCTTATTTCACAGAGAATGTTTAATTAATAAATTGAAGGCTGTTATGACTTTCTTTGCCACTTAAACAGATTTTTTGGGATAAAATATGTCATATTTACTTATTTGTACACTTTAATGTGGGTACAAAATTTCATGATTATCGGTTGTGTAGTTAAGGTGTAAAAGCGTCACAAACAACCAAACTTATATTGGCATCTATATTTTGTTTTTATTTTATTTAAAAGCTTTATATAACCGTCATGTAAATAAATAAATTTACTGGCGCGTCGGCTGGTTAAGGAGCCAAGGCCTAGTGACTTATAGATACTCTGTCTCAATAATTTCTGTGTGTGTGTTGTTGATCTGCAAGAATATAAAAAGGCTAAATTAAAAGAAATTACTACCAGTAAAGCCTTCGTAAAAATAGGTCTACCGACGATGTGATTGAATATGATTCCAGTCTGATACCCTCAAAATAAATGTTCCATTCCAATGGCTCCATTCTGTTTCAGATTTTTACTTGCGGTTATAGGTACTATAATGGAAGTTATGCATTCGTGCAGATTAAATGTCGTCGGATAACAATCAAACATGGCATTACCATGACAGAGACACATATTTGAGTTATTGGCAAAATTCTGTCTGATCGTAAGTATTTTGGACTACAGCCTAAACGGTCAGGGCAATCGTCTTCAAATTTAGAACTTAAGGTTATTTTGACATTCTACAGAGGACTTTTTAATTTTTTTTTAGCTCAAATATTAAGGGTACCTGTCGTATAACCGTTAAGTAAAAGCTTATTTTCCTCCAAAACGGCTCGAAGAATTTGTATGAAAAAAATTCAACGTACTTTTGTAGGTATATTATTTTGGTGGGCTAAAAACGGTACCCCCATAGGACCGTTAATTTTTCTTCGACTTCTCGAGAACTGGGTACCCGATTACAATCATATTTGATATTCAAGAAGATGATGGTAGCCAAAGTAATTTATTATAAAAAAATTTTTCGAATAATTTTTGTTTGTATTTTTAATAATTTAAAAAAAAAATTCCAAAAATTAATATTTTAAAAACGGGTGAGTGGATTTTTTTTTAATTTTGTTTTTAAATGAAAGTTTTCTTGTGTGCTTTTTTGTATTCTTTAATTATTTCTTTTTATTTTTTGAAACAAGTTGTTAAATAAAAATCGTTTTATTAAAAAACCGTTCCTAGCACTTTTAAGAAAAACTTCACACTTTTTCACATTTCTTGAAGAAATAAAATGGCGTTTAAAATTTTCCGCTGAAAACTATTTTAAGCAAAATATTTTTCAAAAGTCTGAAAAATCGAATAAAAACTTTGAAGTTCCCTTAATATTTTTCAAATTTTATTCGATTCTGTAATAGCACAAAAACAACTCAAAGTTGCTCTAGTAAGCATGCTCATATGTTTTGCAATGATTTAAGAATACAAGTCACTCAATGATAGTCGCCATGTTGGAACAAAGCTTCAGAGCGAGTTCTCTGCCATCATTTTGAAATTGCGTACTCATCGAATAGGCTTTATGGCTGACATCGAAAAATGCTATAGACAAATATTTATGCAGCCAGATGATGCCGATATGAAGGGAATCATTATGCACGGATAACGAGGGTCTTCCAGTCTACAGAATACTTACGGTAGCATACGGTTTAAACTGCTCACAGTATCTAACAAAAACGGCGCTCCATACCGATTCTGTTGACTCTGCTCAATAACTACAGATGGAACTACAGAAAATTCAACAAAGAGTAGATTATCTTTTACGAATGGAACTCGAATTTTAAAAAAATATCTACAGGGTTTAAATTCTTACGAAAAGTTAAGCGATCCATGCTGTGATCCAAATTTGGACGGATGACCACGGTGGGCGGCGAGAGGTTTCGTCACAATAACTTGACGTGGTTGGCGGAAAATCAAACTAAAAACACAAGAAATAGCCCCGTTTATCAATTTAACATCATATTCATTGTAATAAAACCAATCAACTGCTGTACATTATTTTTCAAGAAAAAACACTATTAAAACGTTGTTGAAGTAATATACGTTTTAACATTTTTATTTATATATTAGGGACCACAAGGCAAATTAAGGATTCGTGAACTAAAAAAAAATTAGATAGCAATCAAACATGACATTACGATCATAGAGAAGCCTTAAAAGTTAAAAGTGAACAAAAATGCCCAAACGGCTTAACCGATTATCTTCAAATTTGGTACGTGTGATTCTTTTTTTTTGTTATAATTGGTACGCGATTTTGGATACCCTTATAATGTTAAACACAGCGGGAGCGTGTTCCTCATATGGGAAATTGAAATTTTATTTTTAGGGCTAAAATAACGGTATCTGCCATAAAACCATTAAGGAAAAGCTTTGTTTTCTGGAAAACGGCTTCAACGATTATGATAAAAAATTTGAGATTTTTTTGAAAGTATTGGCTAATCGGAATTGGAAACCAAATTAACCGAAAAGTCTATTAACGGTACCTTTCATATAACGTTTTTTTTTTTTAATTTTCGACCGCCTCGGTAACGGCTCATTTCTATAAAATATAATATTTGAAAAGAACTTGGTTGCCAAATTAATTCTGCATTCCAAAATTTTGAATATTTTTTGAAATTTATTTTTTGAAAATTCAATATTTTTAAAACTATTAAAAAAATATTTTCGATTTTATAATCAACTGTATAACCTCTAAAAAACTGCTTACAAATGTTTAAAAATAAAAAACTTTTTCCATAAATTCTTTGTTATATAAGACGTGTCATGGCGAACTTAGTTCTTACCAAAAATTGTTAAGGGTTGTAGTTTTGACACTATATATAAGTTCAGAACGTGTGATTTTTTTACGTAAATTTAACTTTCTAACTGCCAAAATCACAGCAAGATGTTTGGGCTTCCTTCCTTCGACGATGTAAGAAATACTTTTTCCCTTCTTATGGGGCTGCTATCTACAAAACCTATATCCTTTCAAAACAAGAGTAGAACTGCCAGCCCATATCTATAGGCGGGTGCTCCTTTAATTTATAAACTTGAGTCCCTTGGTTGGTATTCCATGAATGGCATTCAAAAATAATTGGAGTTCAGAACATCAGTAGAACCCACATGCCGCTTGAACTTCGACGTAATTTGTTTTGTCTCTGTCTTTTCTACCGTTATTTCTATGGACAATGCACTAGATCTAGATCAATAGTCAATCCTCCCCTACAATGATTCCACCATAATACCATGGCTTTAAGGAAGGAATTTACCCAAGAGCTTGATTTCGGTCGAACTGTTAAGAACAGAGATTCGTTCTTCAGCCGTACAACTAGAATGGGGAGTGTTTAGAGTAACTTTTGTATATTTTCCATCACCATTATGTTCAGAAAACTGGAAATGCTAACCATCTTAATTAGTTGTGTATGTGTGAAGAATGGGTCGTTGATCTATCCCGTTTGAATTTACATATGTATATAGCGTACCAGCAGTCTTTCGAGCTATCCTATATTCTTCTAGGCGAATGGCTTAAATTCGTTTTGTATTATAAATAGAATAGATATAACTTTTATCTATGTGACTTATATGAATTTTAAAATATGTATTAGGGTGGGTCGCTTTTGTATGGAAAAAAATAAAATTTGTTTGATTATATTGTAATAGTAATATTATACTGTCTTATGTCCAAATGTCCAAAGAAATAAGAAGTGATCATTTTTTTTTTAAATTAAGTCCGTCAACTATAGATTTTTTTTTAACAAATGCGTCTGCCTTATTTTCGCAACCTATTGTTTGCAATGATTTGAGCTCTGACCATTTACCTGTTAAGTGTGGGGTATTAGAATCTCCCAGCACAAACACGAGATATTTTTATAACGTAAATAAAGCAAACTGGTCGAGGTATAGGACTACAATAAAAAATCGTTTAAGACACATTGATAAAAATATAGAAACTATAGAGTCCACTGATCAAATAGAAAGTTGTATTAATGTCTTCAACACAACTATTTCTGAAAGTGTAGATTTATCCGTTCCCAAGGAAACTCCTTCTGATCAGAAAATAAAGCTGCCACAACATATTTTAAATATTATTAAGCTAAAGAACAGTCTTAGACAACAATGGCAGCGTAACCGTATTCCTAGTTTAAACTCTGAAGTCAAACAACTTAATAATATAATAAAAACTGAAATTTTCAAATGCAGAAGCATTGAATGGAACTTAAAACTCCAAACTTTAGATACAAATAGTAAACCATTCTGGAACATAGCTAAAGCCTTAAAGAAGAAAAATAGCTTTGTTCCCGTATTTCCAAATGCTCAAAATATATGTATTACAAATACCGATGAGGCAAATGCCCTTGCAAGTTCTTTTCATGATAATCACAGAGTTTTCAACAGAATAGGATCTCCTCGATGTGAAAACGTTGTGCATGAGTCTATAACCAATTTAAATTCATTAATTGTTGACATCCCTGAAAACTCTTACGTTTGTCTTGATGATTTGATTGACATTATTCGCAAACTTCAAACAAAAAAATCTGTAGAGTTCGATGGAACAAAAAATATTTTTCTCAAAGAATTACCTAGGACAGGTTTTGAATATCTTGCATTTATTTTCAATTGCTGCATTAAGTTTCAATATTTCCCTTATTTTTGGAAAGTGGCTAAAGTTGTACCAGTTTTAAAACCCGGAAAACAACCAAATGATCCAAACAGTTACAGACCCATAAGTCTCCTAAGTTGTACCAGGAAAGTATTTGAAAGACTTATCAAATTCAAACTACATAATTTTATCGCAGAAAATAATATCTGTCCACCTCAACAGTTTGGCTTTCGTGAACATCATAGCACCGTTCAGCAAGTAAATCGCATAACCAAGCATGTTCGTTCCAATTTTAATTCCCAAAAATCGACTGGCCTAGTTCGTCTAGACGTGGAGAAAGCTTTTGATAGCGTCTTGCATAATGGTCTCATCTACAAAATGATAACTTTTAATTTTCCATTATTTCTTATTAAAATTGTGCAAAGTTTTTTGACAAATAGACACTTCCCCGTTTTTATATGTGGTGACTTATCTCAAAAACTATGTGTGCCAGCAGGAGTTCCACAAGGATCTGTTTTAGGTCCTCTCCTCTATAACATATATACGGCTGACTTTCTTCAGCTCCCCAACTGTGAATCGGCTATATACGCCGATGATACTGCTATTTATTCATCTGATGTACATAGTTTTAGTATTGAAACTAATCTACAATCAGCTTTGAACATTTTAGACAGCTAACGGGTGATTTTTTAAGAGCTTGAGAACTTTTTTTAAAAAAAAACGCATAAAATTTGCAAAATCTCATCGGTTCTTTATTTGAAACGTAAGATTGGTCCATGACATTTACTTTTTGAAGATAATTTCATTTAAATGTTGACCGCGGCTGCGTCTTAGGTGGTCCATTCGGAAAGTCCAATTTTGGGCATTTTTTTCGAGCATTTCGGCCGGAATAGCCCGAATTTCTTCGGAAATGTTGTCTTCCAAAGCTGGAATAGTTGCTGGCTTATTTCTGTAGACTTTAGACTTGACGTAGCCCCACAAAAAATAATCTAAAGGCGTCAAATCGCATGATCTTGGTGGCCAACTTACCGGTCCATTTCTTGAGATGAATTGTTCTCCGAAGTTTTCCCTCAAAATGGCCATAGAATCGCGAGCTGTGTGGCATGTAGCGCCATCTTGTTGAAACCACATATCAACCAAGTTCAGTTCTTCCATTTTTGGCAACAAAAAGTTTGTTAGCATCGAACGATAGCGATCGCCATTCACCGTAACGTTGCGTCCAACAGCATCTTTGAAAAAATACGGTCCAATGATTCCACCAGCGTACAAACCACACCAGACAGTGCATTTTTCGGGATGCATGGGCAGTTCTTGAACGGCTTCTGGTTGCTCTTCACTCCAAATGCGGCAATTTTTCTTATTTACGTAGCCATTCAAACAGAAATGAGACTCATCGCTGAACAAAATTTGTCGATAAAAAAGCGGATTTTCTGCCAACTTTTCTAGGGCCCATTCACTGAAAATTCGACGTTGTGGCAGATCGTTCGGCTTCAGTTCTTGCACGAGCTGTATTTTATACGGTTTTACACCAAGATCTTTGCGTAAAATCTTCCATGTGGTCGAATAACACAAACCCAATTGCTGCGAACGGCGACGAATCGACATTTCACGGTCTTCAGCAACACTCTCAGAAACAGACGCAATATTCTCTTCTGTACGCACTGTACGCATTCGTGTGGTTGGTTTAATGTCCAATAAAGTAAACTGAGTGCGAAACTTGGTCACAATCGCATTAATTGTTTGCTCACTTGGTCGATTATGTAGACCATACATCGGACGTAAAGCGCGAAACACATTTCGAACCGAACACTGATTTTGGTAATAAAATTCAATGATTTGCAAGCGTTGCTCGTTAGTAAGTCTATTCATGATGAAATTTCAAAGCATACTGAGCATCTTTCTCTTTGACACCATGTCTGAAATCCCGCGTGATCTGTCAAATACTAATGCATGAAAATCCAAACCTCAAAAAAATCACCCGTTATTATAGTAAATGGAAAATTAAAATTAATGCATCAAAGACGCAGGCAATCTTTTTTTCAAGAAAAAAGAAAGTCTTGTTTTATTCCCAGTAATAATTTGATGTTAAACAATATGAACATAGATTGGAGAACCTCTGTTAAATACTTGGGAATACACCTAGACAAAAGACTTACATTCAATGAACAACAGAAAACAATATTAAAAGGTAATAAAACAATAAAAATTATGTATCCGCTAATAAACAGAAAATCTTCTTTGAACAATGAAAATAAGTTGACAATCTTTACAGTAATTTTTCAATCAATTATGCTTTACGGGAGTCCAGTTTGGGGACAATTTGCAAAAACGCACATAAAAAAATTACAAATCTCACAAAACAAAATTTTAAAATTAATGCTCAAACTTCCATGGCATTTTTCCACTTACGAATTACATAATCTAGCCAATGTCGATTATGTTTTTGCAAGAATGTTAAAGCTAAAAGAAAAGTATGATATTCGATGTCAAATGTCTGATAATGTACTTATAACAAATTTAATTAATTTTTAGGTTCAATTTGTTACGTACTTTTGTTGTCTATTAATTTTATGTATAAACTGTATAATTTTTTTTTTGTTTTTTCTGTTCTTTTTTGACATTTATTCTTTTAATTATATATTTATTTCTTGTTGTTATTTATTAATTCAGTTAACTATTTATAAACTTATTTATTTATCAATTAGTGCTTGTGCATTTATTTATTTTTGTTTATAATTGATTTGTTCATTTCTTTATTTTTACTTGTTTATTTATTTAGTAGTTTCATTTATTTAATTTTGTTTATTTACTTATTATTTATTAATTTATTTAATTATTTATTTATCCACTTACTAATTTATTTAATTATTCATTCTTTTATTTATTTAAACAATTTCATGTTGTACATGAAATTCTCTTTCTTTTCTTTTCTTTTTGAAGCTTTCAATTCTGTGATATTAAATATAAGTTAAGAAATACATATATGTATATATACAATCTATCCATACATATATAAAAAAAAATTGATTCACAAAAACATATACTTTTTTCTCTCATAATTTTTTTTTTTTTTTTTATTATAATCCTTAAATAAGAGGTTTTCGTGACCTTTCCTCCTCAAACTATATTTTCAAATTAAATATAAATTGTTCATATTTTATAATATTTTTTCAGAAGTAAGGTAGTTCTTAAAATAACTCTGTGTAAACTGGGCGATAGCAAATAAAATGTAATAATTGTAAACTTTATAATTGGTCAATAAACAAACAAACAACAACAACAAAAAATTAAGTCAGATATTTAGCCCGCGCATTTGATTCAAAGTTTTGGAGGTTTGAAAAAAAGAAAACACGTAGTTGAGCTCCAATATTTTATTAAGAAACAATTATTTATCTTTAAAATTAAAAAAATATTCATTGAATTCATTAACAATCAACGTAGAACATAAATTTGTTAATAAAAATCATAAATAGTAAAAAAGCTTTCTCTTTATTTTTTTCACACACGGTGATGCTTCCGTCACTATTTTTACCGAACGTTCGACTGCCTGCGTATGACATGGTAGCTTTAAGAAAATTAATTTTTTCTTGCCCTTAGACTCAATAACATCTTTTATTTTTGGTTAGTAATTTTAAGACAGGTACAACTTTGAGGTAGTTAGGGACTTTGTGTACCTCGGATCCGCTATAACATCTGACAACAACATCTCGCCAGAAATAAAGCGAAGAATTACTCTTGCCAATCGCTGTTTCTATGGGCTAGAAAGGCAATTGAGTAGCAAAGCCCTCTCTCGAAAGACAAAGGAGACTCTGTATAAGACCCTAATCATCCCAGTCCTGCTCTATGGCGCCGAGGCATGGACTCTATCTAAAGCGGATGAAGATATCCTTAGTCGTTTCGAGCGTAAGATTCTTCGGAAGATTTTTGGCCCTATCTGCGTTAACGGGCTTTGGAGGAGAAGGTTCAACCAAGAACTATACGAGCTGTACTGCGACATTGACCTGGTCAAAAAAATACGCATATCACGTTTAAGATGGCTAGGTCATGTAGAGCGAATGGACAACAATGCTCCGGCTCGCAGGATCTTCGATTCCATCCCAGAGGGTAGACGCAGTCAAGGAAGACCTCGCCTTAGGTGGCGCGCTCAAGTGGAGGACGATCTCAACCAACTTGGAGTGCAAAACTGGAGGCAGCTAGCCAAAGACCGAGTTGGCTGGAGAGGCGTGTTGGTTGAGGCCCAGGTTCGTCCCGAACTGTAGCGCCACTAAGTAAGTAAGTAGTAATTTTAAGAAGGATTGGAGGATCGTAAAAGTTTTGTTGCTAATCGATGAGGTCAATATAGCTTTTGGAATCAAAATTGATAAGGGGGACTTCAAACATACGAGGCTGCTTACCTGTATAAGGTGAATTTCATGCTTTAAGTATTCTCCTGGCAGGTAGTTTCCATAGTGTTTTGTTTTCATCCAACAACATCGACAAAAGCAAATTCTCTGGGTGAGGCATTCCGTTGAATTGCGGGGTCGACTATTAGTTTTTACTCAGCTGGCAGATATCTAGAGCTTTTAATTAATTTCCACATATTATTAGACCGATCTTTGCAAGTCGGATTTGTTTTGATTTGAAACCAAACCGGAGCGTATACTTTCACACAATATTCAGCTAACGATGTAAACTGAATCTGGCTCTTTAACAACAGATATGTGTTCCTCAATCACTGTTTGTCTGTATCTTTTTGCTCCTTTCCTAAAAAAAATAGCGTGTCCTATCTTTCCGACCATCAAAGTGTAAGGCTGGTACGTGAAGCTGCGTTTGTTGTTTATATAATTCATTACGTTCTTTTTTCCTTTCTCGCCGAATTTTGGATTTGTTAACCACATTAAAATCAGAAGATATGTCGTGATATATTGAAGAAACAATTGCGCGGCTGCTCTGTCTGAAATACCATAACGGTTGCAGGTTTTTGACCCATAGGCAAATTTTTAGCTGATAACGTTGTTTTCATTGCATGTGATGTAGAAGGTAACTTAGGTCTATTAGGCGAAGATAGATTGCTTTCAGAGTCACTTGAAGATGACACCAGCATCTGCTCTTCAGTAGTACACTCATCTTGATTTATTTTTGGGCTTGAATTAGATTTTGTTTTATGAGAGGCTCTGCTAACTTTTTTTTGTAATTTTGTTGTTTGAATCTTGTCTATTCCACCAATCCGCATATTTCTTTCTTGTCTTTGATCAAGTAAAAAATCGTGCTCTTCTTTTGGTACCTTGTTTTTTCTTCGACAGCAACAAAGATTAATTTCCCTACATTTACAAGAACAAATAATAAAGAATAGAACTTTGCTTTTCTGTAAAAAAATCATTTTTCTGTTCAATTAATAATCTTTTTAAGGATTTTATGATATTTTTGCATTTTAAATGTGTTTGAAACCGTAGGAAGGGACGCTTTTGCCAAAATATTTTCAACTTTTTGAGACACACACTCGGCAATATCTAAAACTGATGGTTCCTTAAAAGTATTTCGGTTTTAATCTGTTCCATTCATAACATTTCATGACATCTTCGAAGGTCAGCAAAACATTGTCCTTTACCTTTATATCTTCTACACTTCCAAAAATAGGACACTGATAACTCTGTCTTCTAGTTTCCATACTGGTCTATAATTTTTGAATATCAGAAAATGCGATGGTGAATTTAAAGTTAATTAAAACAAATCTTATAATTTAAATGAATTTAACGAGTTTTATTTTCGTGTAGTCGCAACACAGTTGTTCAGATCAAAAAGATAGAAAATAGAAAGATCTGGAAAACTAGTTCAAATAAAACTCAAAAATCAATCAAAAGACGCTCCGCTTATTTTTTAATTTTTAATTCAAACAAAGAGAACAAAATTAAATAAATTAAAAATAATAACAATAATTCAAATGCAAACTAGGTTTTTTTTTTGTATACATACAAAGTAAAGTAAATAGTATTTATTTAGTAGAATTTTAAAGGCGTTATTGAACAATAATTCAATTTAACAAGTTGGAATCAAAATAAAAAATCAATGCGCGGGCTGTTAAACTGAAAATAAAACAATAATATTTTACTGGTTTGTAATTGAACCAATAACACAATATATTGTGATGTGGCAACAAGTTTCGATATTCGGAGGATACATTTTGTAAATTAACGACATCTGTTGAATTCATTGTGTACAACAACCAACATTCATTGTGAGCGCCTAAAAGTATGCTACATATTTGCAATATGTTTTGACTGAGTACTAAATCGAACTTTAAGTACTAATTCGAGACTCGAATTAGTACCAAAAGCTTAGATTGTGCCAGAACCAGACAGAAGCTTCCAGAAGCTTGTAAACTTGTATAAATACAAGAGTAGATTGCATTGAAAGTTCAGTTTATTTTCGAAAGTGGAATTGTTAACAACTAGAAGCATTAGTAAAAAGTGATTGAATTGAGATTAAATAAAAAGTGTTGAATTATAAAAACGTATTTGAATTGTGAATAAGTGAAATAAGTTAAATTGGTGTTATTTAAACTGAAAGACGTGGTGTTTTATAAAATAAAGAGATTTATTGTATTATTTTGGAATTTTGATTGAGTTTTATTTGTCGAACCCCAGGCAAAAAGATCACAATATTATCACTATTACAAATGAAAATTTGAAAAGAAAAAAATTTCGACCCACCATAATATTGTGATGTGGCAACAAGTTTAGATATTCGGAGAATACATTTTGCAAATTAACGACATCTGTTGGATTCATTGTGTACGAAAACCAACATTTAGTGTGTATAACAACCATACCCCTAAAAGTATGCTACATATTTGGAATATGTTTAAAGTGAGTACTAAATCGAACTTGAAGTACTAATTCGAGACTCGAATTAGTACCGAAAGCTTAGATTGTGCCAGAACCAGACAGAAGCTTCCAGAAGCTTGTAAACTTGTATAAATACAAGAGTAGATTGCATTGAAAGTTCAGTTTATTTTCGAAAGTGAAATTGTTAACAACTGGAAGCGTTAGTAAAAAGTGATTGAATTATAAAAACGAATTTGAATTGTGAATAAGTGGAATAAGTTTAACTTGGTGTTATTTAAACTGAAAGACGTTGTGTTTCATTAAATAGAGAGATTTGTTGTATTATTTTGGAATTTTGATTGAGTTTTATTTGTCGAACCCCAGGCTAAAACTTCACAATATGTATGTCTCATGATATTCTTTTATATCATTTAAGTCGGCTCGACTGTAACTGGAATACATTATACTGCTATTGGCCTTCACAATATTCTCCAAGAACATCTTCATTAAACGGACATTTTCCTTCTTATAATTCTCTTTGGTTGGACAGAACAAGAAATAATTCCTTCGTAATATTGCAATTCGAATTCAAGTCCTGATTGGAAAATATACATTCTTGTTCCCTCAAAGGATTACAGAAAGTTATCTCTTTTTTTTGTTTTATTTTTAAAGTCAGTAGCTGCAGTACGTATTTTACTTGCATTAGAATATTATACAGAAAGTAAGTATCGACAATTTTCAATTTACGACGTTCGTATTTCTCTATTTCAGTCGCCTTCAAATTGTAAATCTAAAAGCCGATCAAAGGACCGAGGAAATCCTTTGAAAGAAAGGAAGCAAATTCGTTAAATTTCTCATTTACTAAAGAAAATGAAAATTTCTTCAACTATATCGTAATGTTCAAAATTTCTTAAACTATGTCCTTGGAATAGTTTTTGTAGTAGAATACCGTCTCACTTTATGCAGCAAAGAAGATATTGTATTAAGTAATTAAAATGTGTCTGGAGTTATTTAAATGTATTTATGTCTTTTAATTAACAATACACTGACAAAGGAATATTTTAGCAAGATATCCAAGTTTGTTGAAAGGTTTAATAACAGCATCTTTTGAGAAGGAATTAATGTCCTTACATCCTAGTTGCATCCATTTTTCTTCTTTACAAAACTGTCAAAGCGGGAGGGCGACTGTTGCCTTCAAATATAAATAAGTCCATTTTATTGTTCTGGTTTTTTTTACCCAGCTATTGTAGAGCACAATGTACACAACTGCGTCCAAAGAATAGGGACACCATCAATAAAGCCATCTAAAGGGAGTGATCCATCTGCAGGGTCATACACTAACCACAAAACAACAACTTAGCCACGAAGCCGCACATATGGCCGATTGACTTTGAGCCTTATTACAGACGAAGGTGACTGCCATGCCAATTCCGCATGTCTATGTAAGCACTTCTACACTTAAATGGAATCCTTGATACAGGACCCAGGCTGGCCGTTTGAACTTTGCCGGCTCAGCAATGGTGCATTGAGTAAATTAGGAACAAGATTTGCTCCTGAGAGTGTCCTTCGTTTTCAATTTCATCTCCTTGTGGTATTGTGTGGCAATAAATCAAGGTGTGTACCTACAACAAGTACAAAGGTGGAAGAGGGTTTCAATTTTTTTTATTACCTCATCTCTATGGTTAGATGCTGGCAACAAACAGTAGGTTGTCAGGGACAAATTATTTGTGACAAATCTTTGGGTAAACAACTCTCCCAGGGAGTCGAATGGGAAGAATAACATTCGCATATGGAATGGGATTGAAATTGATGTTTTCATCTTGCCTTTCAATTGTGTCGGGGAATGAGGCACGAAGGGACCACATGGAATGAATAAGTGAGTAGGAGAACACTTTTTTATGAATGATCGGTTAATTTGGATAATTTAGTCATTTGAATTTAATGAACAATAATTTTGGAACCAAGCGACGATATGAAATTTGTATTATTTATGAGTCCATGGGATACCAAACCACATTTCAGAGTCACCAAGTCATCGATGAGAATCTATCAACAAACAAATATAAAATGAGGGACAAAGATACCTATTCAATTCAGCAATAACTTATCTCGTCTGATAATAAAATTCAAACACAAGGAACAGTATGTATGATTGTATGATTGGAAGACCAGGTGTAGCAATCATGGTAAGGGCTTGAAAAATCACAATTCGTATTAGATGGGGAAAATATCGCAGTGAAACAAAAATTTCCGCAGCAGGATTTTAATTTATTTATTTTCAAGGAACTTTACGACGTTTTTGAAGAGCCTGCAGATTGATCAATTTAAGAGAGTAAATGATTCTATGAGACCGATATAGAGTCTTGCACCAGGCAAGTGCGTACTTTCGCTTTGTATTTTCGTTTCTGGACTCACAATCCTCTTTGGATGTGAATCTTCAACGGGGAGTAAGAAATCGTGTGGAATTGAATGCGTCGAAAACAGAATGCTGTGTCTTCTACCTCTTAAGCGAAATATCCCCCATTTAACTCATTTCATGAGTGAAACTTTCATTGTGGAAGCCGATCATCTTGAAATTATCGACGCATCACCAACCACCTCTTGTGGAATGATCAAACATATCATATACGACGTCCCCAAAAATGCCGCAAGATGTTTGTATTCCTTCCGACGATGTTACCCCGCCACTTCATAAACTCACGCTTAAGCTTCTTCTTCACATGTTGCTTCGTTAGTAATCATAGATCCCAGAATATTTAAACTTCTCGCATTTGGGAAGCTCTATTCCATTCAAATAAATGTCTGCAATATAACGGGTGATTTTTTTGAGGTTAGGATTTTCATGCATTAGTATTTGACAGATCACGCGGGATTTCAGACATGGTGTTTAAAAGAAAGATGCTCAGTATGCTTTGACATTTCATCATGAATAGACTTACTAACGAGCAACGCTTGCAAATCATTGAATTTTATTACCAAAATCAGTGCCCTAGAAAAGTTGGCAGAAAATCCGCTTTTTTATCGACAAATTTTGTTCAGCGATGAGGCTCATTTCTGGTTGAATGGCTACGTAAATAAGCAAAATTGCCGCATTTGGAGTCAAGAGCAACCAGAAGCCGTTCAAGAACTGCCCATGCATCCCAAAAAATGCACTGTTTGGTGTGGTTTGTACGCTGGTGGAATCATTGGACCGTATTTTTTCAAAGATGCTGTTGGACGCAACGTTACGGTGAATGAACCGAACACTGATTTTGGTAATAAAATTCAATGATTTGCAAGCGTTGCTCGTTAGTAAGTCTATTCATGATGAAATGTCAAAGCATACTGAGCATCTTTCTCTTTGACACCATGTCTGAAATCCCGCGTGATCTGTCAAATACTAATGCATGAAAATCCTAACCTCAAAAAAATCACCCGTTAATAGGCCTGAGTGAATCAGAAAATTGACAGCATACGTAACGTATGCAGTGTTTTTTGGACTTCTACCCATTTCCTTCCAAAACGTCCATCAATACGTCAAATACTCGCTTAGAAGGATCATCGCTTATGCTGGCTCCATATTCAGCAAAGAATAACTGATGCACTTTTGAATCCGTCACCTTACCTTCAAGCAGATAGTCCTACACCTACTTTAATTGCGAATTCTTCATGCATATTACTGCTTTGGCTTCGTTACTCCACCACCATGTATCTTTGGCCCGTTGATAGTGTCCTTTAGAAATTCCTAGCATTGATTTATGTAGCTCTCTCTAACCATGTTCGCTGAAGGGAACCCTACATGTCTTGTCCTCCGCTCTCTACCTTTCCGAATCTGTTGATAGTATGACACAGATAGTTTTGCATATCGGAAAAAAATGCGTCGCCTTTTGATTTGCCCAAGTTATACCATTTGATTCTAGCAGAGTCCTTTGTTTGTTTATTTTCCTTCACCGCCTCCATAAAAAAATCTGTCAGTAAAAGACGATGTTTCTGGGCGATCGCCTCACCTAATATCACTTTGCAATATTTTACCAAATGATAATCAATTTGTGTTTCATTTCCACCGCTGCTGTAAATGAACAGGTGTCTGCTTTTCTTGATGAACACTTGACCGTATGACTTACACATGCTAAGGATGTCTTCACCAGAAGAATTTCCAGACCTCCGTGGCAGTTTTCATAATTTTCGCTTGTTGTTCCGGCATGTCCATTTAAATACCAACAAACAAAAATTAATGGCTTGGCATGTTTTTCAGAAGATTGTGGAAATCTAGCCAAAATGCATCTTTCTCTACCTTCTGCACTTTTCCTTGTATTAGCAATTTTAAAGATATCAAGCGATCGCTGCCCAAAAGCTTTTAAGCAAGAATAAATTATAAACATAATTAATTATCATTACTGTACTTTGTAGTGTTTTTCTTGTTTTGTTGTACTGTTTTGTTTTAAGAAATAAAACGACAGCGCTGATGTGAAATTAATTTATTCAATTTAAAAAAGTTTCCAAGTTCCAGTAGCCAGCTTCAGATCTCGTCGCCGCCGTTATGTTATAGACGACACATCACAATTATAATACAATTTCATATTTTTGTTTTTTTTTTCATCAAATATTTGTTTTTTATTATTTTTTCATCCTCTTTTTTTTCTGATATTTAATTGTTTTATACATTTTTTTTTTAGTTTGTGTTATTAACATTCCTTTGTAGAAATTATGGTTTGTTCTAGCAAAAATTGCCGAGAGGGTTCAAGTAATAACCCTCTCTTTGCTTGTTTTGGACCCTGTGGTAATCTGTACCATTCAAAATGCATTGGCTCAACAAATGCATTTCTAGAACAAATTTCTAATTCTAATGTTGCCTGCAGGTATTGCCCTGATTGCCGTAAGGTTTCTTTTTCCCAATTAGCATTCAAAATGTCTTCTTTTAAATCAGACATTATAAAACTTTCAAAAGGTTTTCAAGATCTTCTGAATGTTTTTAATTCTTCAGTACCCAACTTAAATTCGTATACCTTAACCAATGACAGAGTAGATATTTCTACTAGTACGGATGATTTAGTGCTGGATAGTAATCCATCTACAATTACCTCTGTTGATGAAAATTCTTGTTTACAGCCTGATCCTGAAGTCAGCAAGGAAATTCTGTCTGATGGGTTAAAACTAAATAAAAATAAAAATAAAAGAAGTCGAGACAACTCATCGAGTCTTAAGAATTCCGATGAACCCTCTAAACGAATTTATTTCAGAACTAGTCCCACTGTTTCAAGAATTTCTTCTTTGGAAACACAAAATCCAGTCCAAATATCTCAACAAACATTAAATACGGACACTAGTAAGGACTCCCATACTGTCACAGAAATACTATAAAAGCTGTTTCAAAGCCCAAATCAATTTTTATATCTCGTCTAGAACCTGACACAACCACTGATGATATTACTTCACATTTAGTATCTAGCAAAGCCATCTCATCTTTTAAAATAATAACAAGTCCAACCTATTTTGATTCTATTTGCAACACAAATATTTGGCCCCCCAGAGATTTTTATTTAAGGAATTCATTTCAGCTAGGAAACAACGCAACAGAACAAAATTTTCAGTAGTAAAATACTTAACAGGATTACCCTCTTCTACCAAAACGTAAGAGGGCTTCGGAGTAAAACCGCTGATATTTTCTCAAATTCTCAAGCATTTCCCCATGACACATTTGTTTTTACAGAAACTTGGTTAAATTCAAGTTTCATGGACACGGAACTTTTTTTCCCCAGAGTTCCTAGTATATAGAAAAAATCGTCATAATGGAAATGCAAAAGAACTAGGTGGAGGTGTACGAAGTTACGAAGCAGTAACCAATTTTTATTCCACCCTTAACAACTGCTTAAATAGAAATCTCTCTTTAAAAAAATCAAACAATTCAAGCCATAGTCTTCCATGGTACGATAAAGAACTGCGCAGTCTTCATAACAAAAGAAATAAAGCATGGAGGGTTTATTTAAAATCTCTTCCTCCAACACACTACTCTCGTTATCACAAAACTTTTGACGAATTTAATATTCTTTCAAATACTTTATATACTAGGTACATAAATGATATGGGTATTTCCTTAAAAAATTACCCTAAACAATTTTGGAAGCTTGTTAATTTAAAGAAAAAATCAGGTGGATTTCCGGCTATCTTGGCATATAATAACCTTCAGTTAGATAATCCCATCGATATTTCTAATGCCTTTGCAGCCAATTTTCACGATTCATTTGTGGAACCAATGGTTGTTGATGACATTTTTTTCCACAATCTACATACCTTTTCGCAAACAAGCTGTAATCATATCCACGTAGAACAGAGTACAACACTTGAACTTCTTTCTTCATTAAATGATGATTGTTCAGCTGGCCCCGATGGCATTCCTCCAATAGTGTTAAAAAAAATGTAGAAATTCTTTAGTGCAGCCGCTCAGGTACATTTTCGAGCTTTCACTTAAAACAGGAAAATTTCCAAGTATATGGAAAAAATCTTTTCTTATTCCTATATTCAAAAAAGGAGATAAGGCTGATATTACAAAACTACAGGCCCAAGTAGTCTGTGAAAGCACGGTTTCGTAAGGCAAAGATCAACTGTTACAAACCTTCTTACGTTCTCCCACAAATGTTCAAATGCATTAGAAAAAGGTTATGAAGTTGTCTGCATTTACACTGACTTCTCAAAAGCATTTGATCAACTAAGCCACGAACTAATCTTGTTTAAGATAAAAGCTTATGGTTTTCCTCCCTGTATCTTAGCTTGGATCAAATCATACCTTGAGAATAGATCCTACCAGGTAAAATTTAGAAATTGTCTTTCAGATCCCTTCGTGGCTTACTCTTGAGTACCTCAAGGAAGCCACCTTGGTCCATTATTATTCATTTTGACTATAAATGATGTTACATCATGCATTCAGTCAAGTGAAATTCTCATATTTGCTGATGACATTAAGATTTTCAAGATGATAAAGTCTAGCTATGACCGTATTTTTCTGCAGGCAGATATTGATAACTTTAGTATTTGGTGCAGAAAAAGTGGTATTTCCCTTAACCCTGTAAAATGCCAGACGATTACCTTCTCTAGAAAACGTATCGTAAGTGCATTCGATTATCATGTTTCGCAGCACAAACTCTGCCGCGTCTTCCGTTTTAAGGATTTGGGTGTCCATTTTAGCTCCAACTTAGAATTTACTCAACACGTTAACTTTATAGTGAATAAAGCTAGCTCTATGCTTGGATTCATAAAACGCTGGGCAAAGGAATTTAATGATCCATATGTGACTCTCTCTTTGTACAATTGCTACGTACGCCCTCACCTTGAATCTGCTTCACAGTTATGGACTCCTTATTACAAAATTCATTAGAACCGAATTAAAGCAATCCAACATAATTTTATTCGTTTTGCCCTGAAGGGTCTACCTTGGAATGATCCTTTTAATCTTCCACCTTATGAACATCAAATCCAGCTTCTTCAGATGCAAACCCTTCACCAAAGGCGTGTTAATAACGATTTAATATTTCTTCATCAACTTATAAAGGGCGAATTTGATGCTCCTTATTTATTAGCCTGTATTGGGTTAAATTACTGTGGAAGATCTTATCACCTGCGTGGATCGGAACTTCTGCATGTTGACTTTCATAGAACAAACTATGGTTAATATGAAGCTCTAAACCGTATGAGCAGACTTTTTAATCTTAACGCTTCACAAATGGATTTTAACTTAAGTAAAGTGGGATTGAAAGTCGTGATTGTTTTGTTTTATGTTTTAATTATGTATATAATAATTAGGCTAGCTGTGTTTTATTTTATTTTATTTTAGTTTTGTTTTGTTTAAGTTTTTACTACCGTCTAACACGTGCACTTATGATGAGCCTCTGATCAAAGAATCTGAAGTGAAAAAAAAGCACTTTCTATTAAAACCGTGCGAAGATTATGAAGAAGTTCGATACAAACATAATAAGTATTTATAAACTCTCTTTCTCCTTCAAGTCGCTCTTAAGTAAACAACTGATCTTTTTATACAAAACTTATTCCCACTTGTTCGATCACCGATCAGTTAACAGACTGCTGGAACTGCTGGTATCCATCAAACTAAAACTCTTTGATTACTTCGGCGTTCGAACTCTCCTCTCAAACGAACTGTCATGACAACAGCGAAATGATCATGATATAGTCAGAACCGGTAACGTAAGCGGAACCTGTTGTCAAAATATGTTGTTTTGTGCTAAAGTAATGCCAGCCAACACTGAATGCATGCAGCAGTGGCACCAGGCAGCACCTCCGCCAAGCCAAACCAAGATTGGAGCTGAGAGAGTGAATAGGAAAGCAAGAAAAAGCAAGTCCGGATCGAACGTGGGAAACTCCACCACACCGGTCGCGTCGAGGCCTTAATCCGCAATCCGGGTATGAGAACTGAAAGAGTAATCCCCGCGGCTATAGTCTGCGTGGGTGCTGAGTCACCCAACAAGATTGTCGTTCAGCTTCAGCTGTGGAATTTGTTACTTAAATCGAGTTCGATTTGATTTACTATTTAGCTGTGAACCACGTGTTGGGTCTGACAGCAAGTGTCAGTGGGGCAGCTGTTATGGCTACGGGGCTTTGTTGATGTAGTTTTCAAATTAACAACTATGAGACGCGACTGAATAATGTGGGGGAATCGAATTATTGAATGAGTTTAAGCCGTGGTGTGTTATGTGACCCTCATTTGTTGTGTACATATACTAATCATGATTAAACCTGACCGATCTTGAATGTCAGATAATGCTATATGTACGTTGCGGGACTTAATAACTTAATTTCATTGAGATGCGCAGTCATGTTAATTAGATTTTTTTTACTGTACTGTATTCAATGATATCAGATAAGATTTGAGGGAGGAATGACTTTTGAACGGTGACTGCTGTTTAATCTTTAATGCGAAGATTACGAAAGTATTATGATGAGTTTGACATTGAGATGTGGAGATGACGGAGAAGGCTGTGTAGTGATCGAGATTTAGATGACTCATGATCATTTGTGAGAGTTTATTCAAGATTAATTTACGATAAGTATTAGTTGGGGTAGTTTCGAAGTTTTTTTTTATGAGTGCTTAAGATATAAAGTAGTACATATGTATGTAATTACTAATTAATGTAGACAGGATTTGTTTATTAAAAATTACATTAAGCAATATTGTTATCCACTTATGTTGAATGCATTCATTTTAGCATCACTGAAGTTGGTTGCGATTCATGTCATTGGCTATAAGTAAACACCTAATGTTACAATATCAGGTATCGCTAATAATGTTCTGTTCTGTTATGTTTTATTTCATTTAGTCAGTTTTACTTTGTCTCTCATGTTGATCAGGCAAAAGGCATGTACATACATAATAAAAGGTTGATTTAATAAAGTGTTTTAATAAGAAAAGTAAAAAATGGTGTTTATAAGTACAAAATTAGAGCAAATACATATATGTAAATATGTACATATATATATTGAGTTATAAAATAAGTGGAACATTCATACTTTTAGATGTGTAATGTGTTATCATCTTGATAATATGCCACAATGTTTTGCAGAAATTTATTTTTTTGATTTAACGGTATTTTCATGTGCACGTTCGCATATTATCTTTCCATTTTGTGACATCATATTAAGGAAAATCGAATCTTTATCATTTTAATTTTAAAATAAACCCAAAATATGCTAATTTTGGTATTCGTGAGCCCGTTAATGTTTTGATTAGTGTGTTAATTATGGTTTTAAATGTTTTATTTTTAGTTTTCTAGTGATTTTTGTGAACAAAATATGCCATTAACAGCAGAAGAAGTTGTCGGGGCGCTGCCTTCTTTGGTTGAGAATGGAAGAACTGTTCGAAAAGCCCCTAAAACGATTGGAAAACTGAAGACTACAAGGATCAGTTCGCCCCAGAGAACATCCGCAAGGGATGATCGATATCTTCCGAGATCGGTATCAAATAGGATTTGAGCTAAATAACATAAGTCTGTTCTTTGAAGGGACAGCTGTGAATGGTCAAACGGTAAGGTGGCGGTAATGGCAGAGCAGATCGTGAAGAGGCTTTACGTGAGCACCTGCCTATTAAGGCTTAATCTTACGATGGGCCTACCCACATTGGAGTCACCTTGGGGCGCAACAAAACCCCTAGAATGAATTTATTACGGTAAATCCATTCTCCTTGCTAAGAAGCAGGGCCTATCAGCACCCCTAGTATCAAGGTTAAATAAGACAATGTACACACACTTCAAACGAAGTCGTGCCATCCTCCCAGAAACCAAAGATACCTTTTCGCTTCCGCATTTGGAAAAACCACAGCCCCCACAAACTCCCACAAGGGGGCCAACCTCAATTTTAACCGGCAGCCAACCAAGGTGAAGACCTGGACTCTACCTGCCCCACCTAGAAGCAAAAGTTTCTGCAGCCGTTCCATGTAGATCCTTGCGGATCAATGCGGATCGAGAAGTAATGGCTTAACTAGACTTGGTATTGGAAGACTTGTACTTCCGACAAACCGGCCATAGAATAATTCCTCCACCCATTCTATAGGGCGGTGAGATTAGAGGGCTCTTACCTCAGGCACGCACCAACCATAGGCCAATTCTGCCCCGAACCTATAGGGGAGTATATTTTAGCAGACTCTTACTGCAGGCATATCCGTACCGTGGGCCTATTCTTTCATCCCCGCACCCACAGGGGGAAATCGCAGAGCAAGAAGACCTCGTGCACCAAAACTCACAGTACAGCACAAGCTTTGACCATGAAAAGACACTCAGAAAAAATATTTTACAGGTTCCGATATCGCGTGGGTGGGAATTTCAATGCGCGGAAAATACGTGATGTGCACCGTGGAAGGATCGCTAAACTAGTTACCATTGCACACCAGTAAACTAGTTTCATTCCATTGTTCGATTGCACACGGGATGAACCATTCTCGAAGAAAAGTTTGTATACATGAACCAAATTTAAATGTATTTGTATTTCTGTGTATTTCTTCTTCGTTCTTCCACTTCAAACTCAGAAGAAGATTTTCTGCCGTCCCACCTACACACTCAGTTTCTCTCACCAAAAAACTACTACTACCCCAGGAAGAATTATTCTCATGTGCAGAGGCCCATTGGCCTGCAATGAGCCTTCATAGCAATCCCATTGAACACTTTTGGGACCTGTTTGGGACCTGCTGGGAAAAATGATAGGGAGCCAACTTGCCCTTCCACAAATATTCAGCGGGCTGATATATGCTCGGGTCGAGGAATGGGATAGTTTGGTTACCATTGTACGACAAACTTTGTCGCATATATCTATTGATTTGTATTGCGATTATTCATAATATGTAGGTAGGTAGGTAGTATAAGGTAATGCTTTTATGCAAAAACGGTTGAACCGATTTTCTTTAAATTTCGAAGAATGGTTTTAAAAAGATAAATAAAGAAATAACGGTACCCACCATATAACCAATTTAAAACAAACAAATTCTTTTCATTTTTCATGGCTCCAAAGATTTTCTTGAGAAAAATGGAGATGTTTTTTCTAATTTTCTTTCTTATTCTCATAGTTCGGAAAAATATTTAAAATCTATAAGCGGTTTCTCCCAATAGAGCCGTTTTTTAAAAGCTTTCTCTATGGAACCTTATACAAATGAGTACATATGCGTAAAAAAAATTTCGACCAGTTTTTTCAAAGTGTTTTTTTTTTTGAAAAACATTTGAAAACTATTGAAGTCGGGATAGTGGCTTACGGTAAAACCGCATTTGAAAAAAACCGGTTCTATGAGAGGTTACGTTATAGAACAAATTTCGAAGAAATTAGCACCCTGAAAGTTTTATTAAGTTTTTGAGAAAATCAAACTTTTTGTTAAAAATTGTATGATAGGTACCGTTATTTTTCAACCTAGTTTTCTAAATATTAATTGTTTGGCTTAGAATGAGTGCGACAGATAGAAGCAAGTACATGCGACCCAATATTGCCTAATTTAATCTCGATTTTTTTATTTGAAGAACTTTTAATTTTTTTTTTACTAATTTAATTACTAAAAGAATTTTAACATGTAATACTTCTTTATTATATAAACCAAGATCTGCTACCATTGCCGGCATGAAATCTTCCAAGGAGAAGGACCTGCTCAGTCCCAAAGCAATATTAATTTTGTATCTTTAAATGTCCACAGACGATTTCGCCTCCATACACCACAAATAGTAGTGGACAATCCCACTGCTCCAATCACACCTAGTGACCAGAGAGACATATATACTCCATCTAACCTTGTTAGGACCATTTAAAGGCAAACAAAACCGACAGACGAAAAATCTGTCTGCCAACGTTCCAAGTCCGGAGGCCAAAGTGAAGGTGAGAAGTGGCAAAAATATCCAAAAACAAAAAGCTAATCCACAAAAAATTGTCTTCATCAAGGAGTGCCGCCGCGCCACCACATTTACACAGTTCCCTCACAATCCAGAGGTTCAACATAACTGACACATGAGTAATCAACTGCAAAACTTTGCAGCACACACCGCCTCGGAGGAGTTCAGCCAGACGGGGTGGACTTCATTTACATAACATTCGCGAATCGATTCCAATTCCACACATAAAGCACGCAAACGCACTCTAAGGTGGGCCACCTCAGCCGCGCTGTCGTGGGAACCAGGTCCGCCGACCATTTCGCGCATTCTGTCATGTCTGCGCGATTTCGGTTTCAATGGTAATATAGGTAAATATATTTGGTGCGGGAGGTGTTTTCTTATTTTTTTTCTTATTAAAAAACCAGATACATTTCGATCGGATTTTGTTGTATTAAATATGCAGAACAAGCGACTCAATGGGATTTCAATGGAAATATGTGAAAGTGATTTAGTTGAAGAAATATTCGGACAAAGGTGTTGAATTATATCAGATGACTTATTACTCGAGGACAAAATGCTTGGAGTTTCAAGAAAGTAACAGCCGAGATTTATTTTTGAAGTCGTTTCCAAATAATTTCAAGAAAAATCGATGAGTTTTTAATATTTCAAGGAAATGATGGTATATCTACACAACTGTATATCCTGCTTCTTGATTATTTTACTAAATTAATGAAAATTAAGGGTTTTTCCTGACATTTATTTCCAATTGACCTTCCGAATCCCTGCATTTGTGTATTTTCCAAATCACCTGTCGCCTTCATGCAATCAGATATCTAGCAATTATAAAGCGTCTATTGACTAGGTACTTCGTTGACTCGTGCTTCCTCTTCAAACAATGTTCAACCATCCGCTACCACCTGGCCCAATTAAATTCTCATAAACCTTACATTTTCACGTTGCGACTGTGAAACAAAAGGAAGGCAATTTAATTTCATCGCCAGTGTTAGCACTCACCATTCAGAAGTCCAAGTTCGAGTGCATTCATTAGAATAGTCGTCGAATTTAGTCGACCGACGACGACGATGACGACGACGTGTTCTCAACCGGAAAATTAAGCCGTCGAAACAACACATCTGCCTGCCATCATCATCAGAATGCAAAAGCTGGATTTTTCAAAAAAAACCATTACAACAACTCCACACACCGCCAACCCCATTCTCTAAATAAAAACACAATCAAAAATATTGGACACGGAACTTCCTCCATCAGGATCCAGACCGCAGGTGGAAAGTTTTCCTATCTGCCGCTGCCCATCGCCGACCAGTCAATCAGAACGCTCGCATGTATATGCGGATGGACGATACATCGCCGAGCGACACAATCGTTAAGATTCAGTGTTTTCCATATATCACACACACTCACACACAATAACCGCCGCAACACTACATTTTCCACCAATTAGTTGCGTAAAATTGAAAACCGAGAAGGACCATCAGGCGGAGCACGTGGCATATCGTTTCAATCAATTTGCCTATCCATCAAGACGATTGACCATGAATTTTTGTTGAAAGAAAACTGTTCAATGGAGTGCATCATTTATACCTTTGAGGAATTGGACGATGAAATATGCCTGGACAAACCATCTGTCCTAATCCGATTTTCATTACCCAATACAAGCCACTACTGTGCAGGAGTGTTATATTGAAATTTGAATCTTTATTCAATCCAATGGATTTGGATGGTTTTATGTGGCGCACGTTCTTGGTTCGGTTCGGATGAATTGGCCAGTTATCATTTTTGGGAAATCTACATGGGAGTTTTATCGGAGCTCATCTATCAAACGATGTGTCAAATTATGACAACGAGGATAACACGGTTCATTGTGTAGATGACGATGGTGGGATGATCTGATTGGCCTTATTACCCGAAAGCGACATTGGATACAATCTTTTCGCATCATAGTAAAACAATCAATTGCCAAAGACAGATGGTTTCAGGGACAGCATGGGCCTATAAAATTGGGTGAATTTCATCATAAGGAAAAGGTTTTAAAGAAAATTGTGAGGTTTCGTCTGCATTATAGTCTATTTCTATTTCGAGCTTGAAACTTTGGACTTCAGGTTTATGTTTTTGCCCTTGCTGCCCTCAAACAGAAATCTAAAGAATGATGAAATTAACTACTATTTATCGAGCACTAAAACAACATCCAATTCATGAAAATGTTTTAATGGATCAAACTAGTACCAACCGCCTCAAAGGTTAAGCCCAACCGATGCCCGAAGTCATGATGAACGATAACATCAATGTAATATCATCAGTTGACAAATTGAAAGCTTTTGACTGTCACTTTAAAATACATTTTACACATATCCCCTGAACGGATTCGATTTTTCTGGAAGAAATCAAGGCATCTGTTCAATAAAATCTACAAACAAATATGGAAGAAGTGAAGTTTGATGATACTTATGATATCAGATAACAAAACCAAGAATTTTTTTGTTCAACTTGGAAGCTGCAAGTCGTCAAACTGTTACCCATCATCTTTAAAACGTAACTAAAAATCGGTCAAACTGTGTCAACCGCCTGTAAGAACCTGCGGATGATTCGCTAACAAACGCATCCTCGTTATCACCAACCAAAGCAACCCGAAAACTCTAGAAACAGGCTAGAGCTTTCGAGTACTAAAAGAATATGAAATTCGGAGCAGATAGCATGAGAACCTGTCTTCAACAACAGCCGTACTCCCTTGCACTCGGTAGCTTCATCAGAAACGTGGTTCTTGGGGCTCCCTGATGCATCATCAATATTCGACAAGAAAAATGCGATAAATATCTCGGCTTTCGGGCTTATCTTCCAGGAAAGTGCTAAATGTAAATAGAGTCAACTATTAGTTTCACCGTTCCGTTATTGTGATTTTCTTTACGGCATGCAAAAGTTGCAACATGTGTGCGAACAAGCACAATATTTAGTATTAGAAGTGGCCTGTAATTTTGACGGTTAAGCACGCCGATTCTCTTTAGTGATCATACCAGCGATCTCATTGGGAGTCTAACTCATGCAATTGCGTTTACTGCTTTCCATTAGGTGGCACTTCAACACGGGTTAAGCTTGGGCTTCATCCACCAAACTTCTACAGCCAGCTCGGTCTCTAGTAAGCTGCCTCCAGTTTTGGGCATGCATTTTGGTAGATTCTCTTCTACTTGCGTGCTCCACTATTCCATTCCTCTGGGTGAAATAGAAGATTTTTCGGGCCATAGCATTGGTGTTTATCCGCTCTGGAAAACCCAACCATTAGAGGCGTTGGCCTTTTAAGCTGTGTTACTTTACAGCCCGTTCAGTCCTTGTCATCGTTGTATATCAAAAAACAGGATTTTATCAAAACCGGTCCTACAATTTTCCAAATACATTTTTCATAAATGCTTTGTTATTTAAGACGTGTGATGGCGTACTTCATTCTTACTAAAAGCCGTCAAGTTTTGTGGTTTTGATAGTTTTTATAAGTTCAAACTGGGTTATTTTCAACATAAATGTTAAGGCTGAACTATAATGGTCGGAACGGAGCGGACGTGCCCGTCCGTAAATGTGCGAGAACAAGCAATTTGTATCTCAAGCCCGAAATAGCGGATTGCTCCGTTTCGTCAAGTTTCTATGAGTTTTACTTACGGACGTAAACTGCGGTAGCGAGCGCATTTTACGGATGAAAACTTGACAGCTGGCTTCTGATGGTGTTTGTAATGAAGAAAATTTGACATATACTTCCGCGGCATTCCGTCCATTATGGGTAGACGTGCTCATTTGACAAACGGATTGGAACGTTTCGGTCGGTTTTGCCACTAGCTTCCATTTGCTTCCGAACATTATAGTTAGCCCTTTACTTGTTTCTGTCAAAGATCTTGCTTTCCAATGTAATTAGGCACATAAGACCAAGTACAGTAATTTTTATTCGACGATGTGAACGCACATATGAGCAAGTAAGTGCGATCCAGTCGTGCAATTTATTTTTTTGTTAATTCCTCAGCACAAAAATCAATGCTAAACATATTATCAATTACTTCTTCAAGAGGTAAAAAACAGAACCCCCTAGGTATGTACATTTAAATTGTTTTTCGAATATTCTTAAAACTCACGTATGTACGACCGACCATGACCTGTCTGTTCCGCGGCTCTGAGAAGACAGGTCACTGGTCAACATTTTTCTTCTCGCTTATTGTGTTGTGTTTATTGAGAAAAAAAAACACTGATTCAGAGTTACTATTCGTCCGTTGGTGAACATTATAATACACTTTTCTCTGGTTTTTGTTATGGAGCTTTCAAAATTAAAGCTTTCTTATAGCTTTTGGGAGCATGTCTCTTAAGTTTAAGGAAAAGTTGTCGCTGCATGTTTTTCTGCTTACTTCTTTTTTTTTTTTTTTTGTTTTTTTAAAAAGGTTAAAATAAACGAAAGGTATACAATATTTGTTAGCAATTTTTTTAAGGAACAATTACTATTTAAACAAGTTTTTGATGCAGTTCGGTTCATTGCAATTTAGATTTTGAAATGCTAAATAGTTTTTTTGTTCATGAAAATAAAAATAAAAAGAATAATAATAATATAATATTTAAGACAGTGCAATAAACATTATGTTTACGTTAAAAGAGATTAGGCCTTCTTGAGAACCTTTAAAAAACACACAACTATCTAACCTCTTTGTGGTGCGAAAAATATAGATTTAAGTAAATTTAGATTTAATTTTTTAGATATAGTTTACCGTCTACACGTTTCTCTTCATGAAATCTTAATAAACAGTTGGTAACCCTACCGACATTTGTGTGAGAACTATGCCGATTTATAATGCTCCGTATGTAAACCCTATGAGAGCTTTAAAATGGAGATAGCTTATTGAAATCTATAAAAGTAAGGGTGAAAGGCAAATATCCTATCTTCTCTGTACTGAAAATTTAAATTGAACAGAGTATAGGATCTTACATGCAACAATAAGCAGGAATATGGATCGATATTTTTTGCAGGACCTAGAAACTCCTTTTTTTTTATCAAAATGGGCATATTGAGCTGTCTTACCAGTTATCAGGCAAATTTTTCTTCGTATTCTCAATTGGTTGATAACTCCACCATACTTGAAGAGATCTCCACGTAGATTTGTTGTTTCTATAGCTTTTGTATGGCTTTTTTAATCTCTTCAACACAGGTGCTGGGACTGTATCTTCATTGAGTGGTATTTCGCTTCTTGCTTCTCCTGGTTTTATATTTACATAATGCCCACGTCTAGAATTTCCTGTGCTTCAGTGACTAGGATCCTTTCGAAGAGTTTGCGTACCGGTTTTGAAACCAGATTTCAGCTGCTTGGCCGTTTTGTAAAATTGCCAAGTGTTGCTAGGATTCGAGACTCTTCGAGATACCCAAAGTGAGAGGTTGCAATTTCTGTAATTTTTCGGTTGCTCTTACGATTGAGAGGAGGATGATGAAAATATGACCGTGACATCAACAAATGGGGCTATCATTACGTCTTCTACTTGAGGTATATTTCGAGTATAAAAGATGAACAACACAGGGCCAGGGACACTTCCTGGTGGAATATTAAAACTTATTTCTTTAAATTATTATTTCGAAAACCAAATTAGTGTTTAGGAATATCTCCAGAGTGACGGAAAAATAATCACCCGATGGAATGAATATTTTTGGTCCTAATTGTGGATTGTTTTTATTTAATGAGTTAAAATTTGATATCGAAAAAATGATATGGGCTAAGTAGCCGCCACGTCGCGTCGCTTGGGCAGGCTCAAGAGGCCTTGAGTTTTTTTTTCTCAGCAAAGCCTTTTATCCGTACATGCTAGGAGTAAGATAATGATCCAAAAAAATATTGTTTTTTTTAAGCTCTTGAACAATGCCCTAGCTTTCCGTTTGAAGACGATAAGCTGCCTTGAAGCACACCATTGTTGATTAGAAATCTTTTCCTGACACTCAAAAACTTGACAATGCTGTAAGATTAAAATTTTAATCTATTGGCATATCGGTAACATCTTCCTAATAAAAGAAATTCAGTTTTGACATAAATAACCGTTACCAATATTAATAGTGACAGAAGAATGTCATTAAAAAAAAACCTTTGCAACTTTTTGAAGTCTTAGCCCAGAAGAACAATCATATGATTGGTGAAATTCTACCCAACACATAAGTTGCTATAACATCCAGAATCCTATTTCATACCCAATCCTTGTTTTCTCCAATTCCCTAAAAAAGAAGATATTTAAGGACCATTCCAGAAAATCCCTCTGCTACTGTCCGAATGTGTCCACTAACTCAATGCAACACCATCGCACAACAAAAACTAACATAATCCTTTATCGTATTAACCCCCGGAAGGCTGGACTGGCAAATATTAGTAAATCTTCCTGGCAAAACAATAAGGATAATAATCCCTAAATATCAGTAATCCTCTGTTTAAGAGTCCATTAATATACTAAACAATAAAACCCAAATACAAAAACAAGAAAGGTCACACAAAGTAATAAAAATGTGTAGCTAACTAACAACTGTGGTCGATCCTTTCGATTGTATCCCTTTTTCCTTTTAATGGTAACTCTTTTCAAAATCCCAGGTATGCAATACCTACACTTAGGGTCAAGTCAGTTAGGAAAGGGATGAGCATAATAAAGGATTTGGATAAGTTGCTTCTTCGTTTTTTGGTGTCTGCCGCAATTTTCAATAAGTTTCCCGTGTGATATCCTTTTGCAGGGATTTTCTTTTTTTTTTTGGACAAATTTTCTTCTTCAGTAGCATTTAATTTTTTTTTTTGACGAATAAAAGATAAAATCTTTCGCAAAGCCTTTTCTTCGTTCCATTGCATGGCAAACAAAAGAGATTTGCATTGTTGTTTGTCAATATCCTTTTTCGAATTTCGGCCATCATGGGTGGGTTTCCGGTTATCATCCAGCTATATAGTTGATCCGATATAGTTGCCAAAGAAAAATACTTGGAAATGTTCGCAATATTTTGCAAGGATAATAAAGAACAATGTTGACCAAATGTGAGAAGTTTTCAGTGAAATAGTTTTATGTGGTCGATGGCATTTTGCAGATTTGAAATCGAAAGGATTTCCAATAAACAACGTGCTGAGAGTCAAATTGCGTGCATATCCTTTTTGATGATGGATTATTTTTTTTTTTGTAAATGTTTTAAGTATTTTCAACGAAGAAATAAAATGATAAATATAAGAAGATGCCTTTGGAATCATGAGAAATGAAAATAGTTTCTGGTAGTAAGATATTAGAAAACAATTGCAGTTGCAAGAAATGCAATATTTAATCCGATTATCGATAAGCTATTTTTGTGAAAGGCTTTTAGTTGAATTTCAAAAACTTTTGTTCGGTATTGTCAGTAGATTCTGTTTGCCAGAACCTCAAGGCAGAGGGTGGGATTTGCTTTGAAATACTTTATTCAAAGATTTGCAAGGAGTTGAGAATTTATAGAAATATACCAGGATTTATTGGAAATTTAATTAAAATAAAAGATGGGAATCTTACGCTTAACTTGTTTCTATGGTAAGTTGGGTTTTTATAAATGATCAAACTTTTAATTTATTAGAAACTATGTACATTTATTGAAAAGTGTATTTTTTCTGTTACTATTTTATTTATTTATTTATTTGACTAGATACATAATTGATCACAGTTATTTGGATTATACAAATAATATTACATTTACATAATTAGTGATGATTTAAATTGAATAAAAGTATAATTTGTTTAAATTTCAATGAAGTAAGATTAAAATCTACGAAGGAATTATAATTATTGAACTGTTTACATAAGAGAGAGAACGGTTAATTATTAAAGTAGTTTAAAGTAGTTTCATGTGTTCGCAAAATTTTATAATTTCCACTTGGACGGAATGGCACATTTAATTTTATTAAGGAAAGCGAATAAGGAGAATTTATATCACCGTTTAAAAATTTAAATATGAATGCAGCATTGAGTGATGACCTCCTATCCTCGAGCGTATTAAGACCAATCAGTAAAAGTCGCGAACGATATGGTGGAAGATGGTGATGATTATCCCAGTTAAGATGACGGAGAGCAAATAATAGAAACTGTTTTTGAATGGATTCAATGCGGGCAATGTGACAGGAGTAATATGGGCACCAAACTTGGCAGGCTCTTTGTCACATAAGGGTCGTTGAATTCTTTTGACCATCGTTTAATCATTCCTAGACGAACAGAAGCTTTTGCAGTTATAGAGTCGATGTGCATTCTGAAGTCTAATTTTGAATCAAATATTACTCCTAAGTCTATAAAATAATTAACTCTTTCAAGTTTTGAATTATTTATAGAGTATTCATTAAAGAAAACATTTTTAACTCTAGCAAAGGTCATTACTTTTCAATTCTTAGAGTTCATTGTGAGATCATTCTTATTACACCATTCCTGCAAATGATCAATATCAGATTGCAGTTGAAGGTAATCAGCATTATTTTTATATGAATATGAAATTTTCGCATCGTCAGCATAGAGATGTATATCACAGTATTTTATCACAGAGGGTAAATCATTTATAAAAATTACGAATAACAGTGGTCCCAGGTGGCTTCCTTGAGGCACGCCAGACTTGACATCTATTGCGTTGGATAAATGAGACTTGAACTTAACATATTGAGTACGAGATGATAAATAACTTGCAATCCATTGCACAAGTTTTGGGGACCAGCCGAAAAGTGAAAGTTTTCTAACAAGCAGCTGATGATTAAGTTGATCGAAGTCAGTGTATATTACATCCGTTTGATGACCATTCATGAATCCTTTTGTTATGCATGATGTAATTTCCAACAGATTTGTAATGGTAGATTTGCCCTTGACGAATCCATGCTGTCTGTCCGATAGATGCGATTTTACACCATGTATCAACTCATGGACTATTATAGATTCCATCATCTTGGGAATAACGCTGAGTTTTGCTATACCTCGGTAGTCACGCATGTTGCATTGGCTTCCTGATTTAAAAAGTGGAATTATAAATGAAGACTTCCAAGCATGCGGGAAAACGGAAAACGACAAAGATAGGTTAAACAAATAACATAAAGCACTAGCCAAGGAATGACAGCAGTTTATTAAAACACAGGAAGGAACATTATCAGGTCCAGTAGAAAATGAATATGTTAGCTTCTTTATTGCACTTGTCACATCGTTTTCTTGAATAAATGCCAAGTCATTTGTAATGCTCATGTTAGAGGTAATTTGATGCAGCCCAGCCAACCCATTATTACATTTGTAGATGCCTTTAAACATTTCTGCAAACATATCACAGATCATTACCCCATCATTTGAAGAAATTTGATCCAAATTCATATAGGACGGGAATTCAGCTATTTTTCTCTTATTTTTAACAAATTTCCAAAAAGATGAAGGATTCCGTAAAAGGTTAGCTTTCATAGATATTATGCCATTGATTTGACTTGGAATTCTCTTCTTATTCTGCTGAAGTCTTGAGCAGTGGAAACTGTAAACTTGAATTTGAGCTTGTTTGAGGAGTTTTTTTTTTTTTGTTTTTAAGCCTTTTAAGGAAAGGTGTGAGCCAAGGAACACAATTATCAACAATTTTAATGCGGCGAACAGGTATTGTTTTCAAAAAGCTGTTGTACAATATTTCATAGAAAGTATCAGTTGCTTTACTAGCATCCATATTAAAAAAGACACTACCCCAGTGAAATTGAGAAAGTTCCATATTGAGTTTTTCAAAATCAGTTTTCTTGAAGTCAAATTCATAGCCATGATCGTATTGACTAGCACAAACGGAGGTCGGCATTTCCATTAAAACTTCAAAGCAAGGGTGAAATCTAACATCATCCAATAAAGGGCATGATCTTTGCACCGTTAAGCCATTAACATCATCCGTAAACACGAGGTCGAGAAAATTACCTCTTTCATTTTTAAACGGGTTAACTTGATTTAAGGCTAAAGAGCACATTGAGTCCACAAAATGTGATGATATTAGTAATTTAAAGTTTGAAATATAATTTAACTCATTTTGTAAATTTACTGAAAAAATAAAAAATATTCAATCTTTTTTTGGGGAACAGTTATTTAATAAACTCTGTTCATAGAATTTCGAATACAAAGACAGGAAAAATTAAACATTATTAAAAACAATTCAACCGATAAAAATTATAAATATTTTTTTATGATTTCGTCTCTAGAAACCTCCACAGAGATTTTTACCGCCAATATTAGGTATTGAGAATTAGTGGCAACATTGTCTAAACGACGTCAGAGAGGCCGCCTGCGGCCTGCACAGAACACCCAGATACATTTTATGCTTCGTGGACTCTAAGAACAGAAAAACAAAGAAGAACGGAACGTCGGCTTCTCAAATGAAGTATTTCGAAAATTGTAGGGCGGATTTTAAATAAAATCCTATATTTTATTTTAAAATTTTTTGAAAAAAAATCACCTATTACGAAACGTATTCACGTACAACACACCGCCACCCCGCGGAGTTTTTTTTAATTTTGTTTTTAGCTCAGAAATGAACGGTTATATGACAACCGTTATGTAAAAACTTATTTTTCTCGAAAACGGCTCCAAGAATTTGTATGAAAAGAAATCAGTGTACTGCTGTAGATGAGCATTATATTTTGGTAAAAAAAAATGATAAATATGTTGGGCTATAAACGGTACCTCGCATAGGGTTTTTTTTCTTCGACTTTATCGAAAACTGGTGACCCGATTACTATCAAAATTGATATTCAAGAAGATTTAGGTAGCTTAAGTGATTTCGAATTAACTTTTATTCGAAAAATTTTGTCTGTGTATTTTTAATAATTTTTTTAAATTCTCGATTCCATCATATGAAGAGACGGTGCAATAAATGAACAACCAAATTAAAGTGGCATGCGGAAGGGAAAGAGGACCTCGACCAACTTCACGTGCAACTAGAAGCAGCTAGCCAGGGACCAAACTGTGCGCAGAAGCTTCCACGGGTAATCTGAATCTGATGGTATATTTAACCGAAAAGTAGAATCAATCTCTCTTGATATGAGATATGGCTTTGATAGAGTTTGGCATCAAAGCTTTTTAATCGAAAATGCATGCATTTGTAGGCGATGAAACTCTTCTTTGTTGGATTAGTAATTACTTTTCGAACGGCTGTTCTAACGGAATCAAGTCTAATAATCACAAAATAAATGGTGTGCCTCAGGGCTCCGTTTTCTCTCCTACACGTTTTATTATGTTTATCATCGACCTTTTGTTTAAAAAAGCTAATCAAATAAATTTTTTTTCCAAACACAATGCTCTTAAGGTGCGTGTCTATTTAAGAGTAAAAAGGCTGTGAGCAGCTCTCAAGTGGCTCTCGAAAGCAAACTCGTAAGTAAAGAGTTGACACAGTCTTCTTGAGAGGAAATGTCGGAGAGTTAACTTTTTACTCTTGACATTTTAAGTTTTCACACGTTATATAACGGGTGATTTTTTTGAGGTTAGGATTTTCATGCATTAGTATTTGACAGATCACGTGGGATTTCAGACATGGTGTCAAAGAGAAAGATGCTCAGTATGCTTTGACATTTCATCGTGAATAGACTTACTAACGAGCAACGCTTGCAAATCATTGAATTTTATTACCAAAATCAGTGCCCTAGAAAAGTTGGCAGAAAATCCGCTTTTTTATCGACAAATTTTGTTCAGCGATGAGGCTCATTTCTGGTTGAATGGCTACGTAAATAAGCAAAATTGCCGCATTTGGAGTGAAGAACAACCAGAAGCCGTTCAAGAACTGCCCATGCATCCCGAAAAATGCACTGTTTGGTGTGGTTTGTACGCAGGTGGAATCATTGGACCGTATTTTTTCAAAGATGCTGTTGGACGCAACGTTACGGTGAATGAACCGAACACTGATTTTGGTAATAAAATTCAATAATTTGCAAGCGTTGCTCGTTAGTAAGTCTATTTATGATGAAATGTCAAAGCATACTGCGCATCTTTTTCCTTGACACCATGTCTGAAATCCCGCGTGATCTGTCAAATACTAATGCATAAAAATCCTAACCTCAAAAAAATCACTCCTTATATACTATCGGAGATTAGCTCGCACAATTCCAACAGGGTTCGTATTTTGAGAGTAGCCGTCGACAGTTTATATGGCAAAGCATGGACGCTCTGAACATACAAAAGGGCTAAAAATACAACACGAAACGATTTTTTAGTACGAACGAATTACGCCATTACAAGTCTTAAATAATAATGAATTTATGAAAGGTATTTATAAAATTGGAAAACGGGTTTTTATGAAATCCTTGTTATTTTTGGTTTTTTGAAAAAAAAAATTGAGATTTTGGCATGCATTTTTTAAGAGTTTATTAATATACAACTTATTATATAATAAATTATTTATTATTTTAAAATTATGGAATTTTCAAAAAAAAAAAAAAAAAATAAAAACCAATTATAAATAGAAACACATAATTATTCAAAATATTGGTATGCAGATATATTTCGGCTATCTATATCGTCTCAAATGTAAAGTTTGACATAAATCCAATTAAGCGTTACCGAGAGAGTCGAAGCGAAACGTACCGTTTATTGACTTGTCCGGTAAAATTGGTTTCAACCAATAATATCTACATTATATATGTTTATAGAGGGTGTTTTTTTAGACGTATGGTTTTCAAAAAGAAATAAAACGCATATAATTTAATGTTATGACCAAGAATTTAGCATTATTATAAAGACAAGAGCTTGCCAATTTTGGAATTTTTTAAAAAATCGGGATCGGTGGCCATCTCGTTCTGGGCAGGCACATTCATCGAACGTGCGACGCGCTTGATGGTCGTTCGGCTTGAATTCTTGCACGACTTGGATTTTGTAAGCCCGCAAACCAAGATCCTTCTTCTATATCTTCTTCATTATCTTCCATAAAGCGGAGGGGCACAGCTCCAATTGTTGCGCGCGATGGCGGATGGACTCATTCGGGTGTTCTTCGATACTCTGCTCCACCGAACCGAATCATTATTTTGGTTATAATTTTGAACGATTTGCAAACAGTGTTCAGGAGTAAGTTTATTCATTATAAAATGCCAAACCAGACTGAGCATAAATCAAGTGCCAACTGTCAAAAACACCAACTCTGAAAAAAAGTATTGCCAGATTGAAAACAGGCTGTGAGATAATCTATTTGGGTTTCTTGTATAGAGCTTAAAACGAGCTTTAAGATGGTATCTTATGTGTGTTTTATTTTCACTTATGCTTATTTACATAAAACCGTTTCGAACACTCGGGCTTCGAGTCATATACTACAACCAAAAATTGATTTCTTCTTTCTTTTCAAAATAAAAACCTCCTGATCCATCAATACACTTCTTCCGTGTTCACCAAAAGCAATGACCCCAGAGAACAAAAGAACCAATGTCGACGCCGCCGCCGCCGTCGCTTCTGTCTTCCAATAATAACCTTCGGCTTTTTTGTATGGTTAAATCGGATCAAAATAATTGGCATAAAATTGCTCCGACCATTGTGTTGTCGCACATTTTCAATGAACCCAAAGGACAATTAGAGCATCTTTCGAGGACAACATTTGGTCACGCACGAAGATTATCCCGGATATATAAAGGAGTTTTGAAAAAACAACTCTATACCTATCTTGGGATAGCATAAACGGATCAAGAGAAATTCATTTGAGTGGAATGAACAAATTAAATTTATTTTATTTATTCTGATCCTGATCCGATTTTGTTCTTTGGATGTTTGAATTTTGTTTTTTTTTCATTTTGCAAATGATCATTTGCGTGACGTGACATGGGACACCGATTAGACAGAGAAGTCTTCTAGGGATGAAGACTAAATGCCCAGATCAGCTTAGGAGGAGTTCTGCATAAGCTGATGAACTAAATTTACATTCATTATCGGGATAAAGAGTAATTTGGATTGGAAGAACAAAAGATTGCATATGGATGGATCGGTTTAAGTGAATTAAGTGAAATAACGAACTTTAATTTCAGAAGTTGATCCTTTTCAAGTGCTTATCTGGCGCATCCATAGAATAGTAGATCCATTAGTGATGTCATTGTCCCAGTCTTGTATAATAAGTTTGCTAATTTGCAAGGGATGATTACATACAAAGAAAAAGGAAATTGCAGGTACCACTGAAATAATCAGGATTATAAAAGAATCTGATAGAAAAAAATCAATTTAATTAAATTGAAAGTAAACAGAACTTCAATGGGAATCCAGTCTATAAAATTCTTAAGAATTTAATCAGCTCTTGTCCTTAAATCATCCCATCTGTTCCTGTTGATTACTTTTTCCCGCATTAATTTCAACAATTCTCTTAATGTACCTTCTCTATTAAGTAATCACAAATATACTTTACCCATCTTCCTTGTTCCTTATGCACGCAAAGGTTAAGATAAATCCTTCAACCTTCTGCGCGGCTATCGTCGGAATATCAGTAAAGAAACCACACACCTAAACTAGGGAGGAGAACACAGGAAAAAAAAAAGATTTATAATTGCTCTCCATAATTAACATACAATTAGAGAAAAACGTTAATCAAGAAACGTTGGTCCTAATGATAGAGTAGATTGCCAGAGAATCTCCTCTCGTTTGAGTTCCTTTCCCTGCCGGCGATAAACCATCTTTAGCATCACAGCCAGAGGCAGCCTAAGGTAATCCAGAACTAGAAGACACCCGCACATCTGAAACATCCGAACCCAAAGAAGAGCTCTTCTCCTTGCGGACACACCGAGATCACGCACGCATCAGGACCCGCACCCAAGTTAAGGTGAAATAAAACAAACTTGTTGCCAACGCCTCTAAATCGGTCCTTCCTTTGGCGGTATGGCTCACCTTCTCGTCAAGCCATAGTGGGAGCAGTGAGCATGAGATATTTATTGGTTTCGATTACATGTGACCACCCACCGGTAGTCCGGTCCTGGAACCATTCAAACATCACGATCGCACACCCTCAACAGCGCAACATAGATATACCGCCTAAGAGTGATTAACTTCGTAGGCAGCCTAATTATATCGTTAGGGAGTTCTAAATGACTCGCAAAGGTGGTGTTGTTGTTTTTTTCTTTGGTGTGGGTCCTTTTGTCGGCATTCGGGATAATCGCTGGCTCTCTCACCTGATGACATGATATCACCACCGAGAGCGCCCTAAATTGGTCCCCTTAATTGGCCACCAAATTATCTGGCGCTATTTTATTTTTGTTCCCTCGTCAGTCCTTCTTTGAAATAAAATTGAATTCGAATGCCGGACACCAAGGAAGAGGACGGAGATTTGTGTTCCCAACAAAAGGGTGCCGAGTGCCACCATCAACACACTAAGTGGCAACAAAAATTCCATACTTATCAGGAACCACACTCTGAATTGGAAAAAATGCAGTTCGTCCTCGCTTCCAGTTATCTGGGACCAAAAATATTGGTCTGATCAATTAAAATACCACCCAGGACCATGCTGTGGCGGGTTCAACTCAAAGGATATTCCTTTTGTTTATCTCAAATCACTTCGACACGGTTTATCATTTGGAAAACAAACTAATCAAAATGTATTTCTGACTCCGCACTGAACAGGATCAATACTCGTCCTTTGAGCTATTGTTTGTCCAAAGTGTCCGATGAGTCTCTCCATAACTATGATAGTGTCATTCGGTAAAAACGGCAGGAGGCAGTTTTGGGAAGACAAGAGTAAAATCCAGAAAAAAGACCAAGAACAAAAATCTGAAATAAATGCACATCCCTAGAAGGAGAATAGATTAGAGTCCTTGATGTGTTTGGCCGGAGATAGGTCTGTTTGGAATATGAAAGTAGCAAAGTATCGATAAGACCGAAGCATAACAAAGTGGTGGCCGATTGCAGCAAATGTTTATGGCAACGTAATTGTGTGTGTTTATTTTTTTTTTTTTTTTTGAAAGAATATCTAAATGGGTCACATTCCACAGACCGGTGGTCACCTCTTGAGTGACATTTTCATTAAAAAAGAGAATTGTATGTAGCTATGGGATAAGAAAGCAGTTTTCCTTATCCCGATAGAGGTAAATGAAGATGTGTTAGCTGAAGCTGACATGGTTTTCAAACGAATTGTATGCTTTGAATGGAATTTGAAGATGACCTGAGATTGGGAAGCAATAGCCGATAAACTAAATTGACAGAGCAACAAAATTAAAGAAGATTTTCAGTTTTTTCCTTTTCAATTAAAATATTAAAAAAAACCTAATGGTTAAGGTATCGTCACACAATGAAAGGAAAGTATTTTCAGAAAGCGTTTGGAAAATTCCAATTTTAAAATTATCTTGAAAGTACTTTCAGAGAGCAGTCACACTATGAACATAAAATACTTTCTGAAAGCGAATTTTTACTTTTCAGAAAGCAACATTTCTAAAAGTACTTTTCGGGTCGTCATACTATGAAAGCGAAAATGTTTTCTTACAGCGCTTTCTGAAAGTCTTTTGTGTGTAAACGGGTACGGACTGTGCATTTGGCACTATAGGCTTAGTTTTGTTTATTTGTATTTTGTATTTGCTTATGTATGGTAGTTGCAAAATGAAGTTCGCTGAGGAAATTTTTTGCTGTTATGGAAATCATCCTACGGATTTCACAGAATGTGATAGAACAAAATGCGGCTAATCGTATGTTAATTTTGGTGCGAACATTTTTGAACTTGGTACTGAAAATTCAGTACCATGCAAATCTCATGCGATTTTTGGAACATTAAGCGTGGTTTTGATGGATCTGGTCGATGCCGATTACAAATTGATTTATGTAAACTTTGGAATAAAATCTTTTCGAGCTGCAAATTGAGTACAGCAATGGAAACACTCATTGAAGATAGACCGTTGTTCAGCAGTTAAATAGCCGTACCATCGCCGTATTGTTGCGAACGCTTGGTATCGCATAATGTTTGCTGGCCGTGTCTCGAAAAATCGATGGAACACAATCCGACATGATCAACAAAATCGTATCTGCCTTATGCCTACTTAACTATTATTGTGTAGCCCAAAGACGTGGTGCTGCCTTTCTTTAAATTGTTTTTTTTTTTTTTTTTTTTGTATTAGCTTTCCGTGAATAGCAATAATTTTTTTTTTAAATAACGTAACCTCTAATCTTTTCATTAAATCACCAATTTAAATGTATTTATTAGAAGAAAAATGGAATCTTTAATGAATAAAAAATACCGATGATTTATAATAGTTTAGAAAAATCGAATTTGGTGACATTCCAAAAGCAGCGCCACCTGCCGGGTCCAATTTTCTTTTCAAACCATCCAGGGACTCATTGGAATATACACACAAAACTTCATACTGGCTCATATGAGCGGTCGAATCGTCGAATAAAATTTAAAAAAAATAGGCACGACTGGGTCGCACGTACTTGCTCTTATGTTGCTCTTATTGGCCTAATTATATTGGAAAGCAGGATCTTTGACAGAAACAAGTAACATGTACGTTGTTTTCAACACAGTTTAAACTTATAAAAAAGTATCAAAACCACAATGCTTAATAGTTTTTAGTAAAAAATAAAGAAAGCCATCACACGTCTTAAATAACAAAGAATTTATGAAAAAAGTATTTCGAAAATTGTAGGACAGGTTTTGATAAAATCCTATATTTTATTTTTAGTTCTTTGAAATTTTTTTTTTTTGAAATTTTGGTATGCAGTTTTTTAGAATTTATTATATACATGCGATTGTAAAATTTAAAACAATTTTATTTGATAAGTTTTAAAAATATTGATTTTTGAAAAAAAAAAATCAAAAATTAACTTTAATTACAAAAAAAAGTTATTCAAAATTTTGACATGCAGAATTGATTTGGCTACTTAGACCTTCTCAAATATAAAATTTGACATAAATCCAAAGAGCCGTTACCGAGAAAGCCAAAAATTAAAAAAAACCGTTTTATGAACGGTACCGTTAATAGCCTTTTCCCGTAAATTTGGTTCGAATCAAATCATAGCCAATACCAACAAAAAAAAATTCAAAAAAAATTTCATCGAAATCGTTAGAACCGTTTTCGAGAAAAATAAGCTTTTCCTAAACGGTCATATGGCAGGTACCGTTATTTTTAGGACACCTTTAAGGTTCTACGCTAAAAATAAAATGTTGTTTCTAATCCAACCAAAAAAGGTTGATGATTTTTATGATCGTCTGGTACGCTAGAGATCGATTTGTTTGGAATTTCCATACAAATTATCGGAATTGACTGGCCTTTGCTCTGACAAAGCATCACTTGTATCGTCTTGTGCTTATGATTCGATGGCCTGAGTTGCCTGTGTTGAGATTCCAATCACCGGGCATGCTTTCTTCTAACCATGTCTTGTTTATGAGTTGGTGCATACTGCATACCATTACCTGCAGGTTGGAAGAGTTCGAAAGCTAGGCCATCGGCTCTGGCGGCTTTTTTGGTCTAAGGCTAGCATAACTTTGTCTAGAACTAAATCGTGTGGGCGGAATTTTTGTTCTACCTCGCCAAGGTAACGGTTCAACTAACTTTTAATGATGTAATTAACTTCTTATTTCCTTTGTACAAACTATATCCTTGTTTCTCCAAAAAAAACCCTTCATCCTGTTAATTGCAATGTGTCCCCATTTTTCTGATTCCAGAAGTTCAGTTTTCTACTACACTTACCCGCCTCCCCGCTCATACCTTCTAAAATTACTTGTAAAACGTTTCCTGTACTCCTACATATATTTTCCCTGCGACTTGGGTTGATCCTTGAAAAACACTTGCATGTATTTTACATTGTTTCATATAACATAAGTGTGGAGGTACTTTTATTTAATATGATGAAATTATGTTCTTTGTTTAGGAAGCTCTTTGAAAAGAAACGAGGAGAACTTAGTTGGAATGCAAGAAGTCTTATGGTTAGTTATGGAGGCATATGAATTAAAAAATAACGGCAAAGGAAGAGGACGAAATAATTTTGAATTTCTAAACCGCAATTTTAGAAGTTAGAACTAAGTTGAATATTTATAATATTTTAAAGAAATGAATTATGTATTTAGGAGGCTATGAGAACCAAGGTGTGTTTTTTTAATGTACTTTTATTTGATGTTTTTGAGAGATGAAAACATTCAAAAACGAGTCTTTCAAAACATAACAGCTTAGTACTTAATATGAATAGCTTTCGCGTGGGGAATGCAGACTGCCGATACTTAAAGCAGCTACCTTATAATAATGGACGCCGCGAAATAACAATAACTTTAATCTGGAAAGTTTGAAATTTGCGGGTCTAATAACACCCATGTTAAATGAAGTTGGAATACAAAGTTTTGAAAACTTCGTACATGATACGAGGGTGGATATGATATAAAATTATCGGGAAGTGTATAAATCTACACCAAAAAAAAAAAAAAAAAAAACGAATAAAAAGTCCTTGAGGAAGCAAGGTCTAGTTACTTAGACACGCTACCATTCCTGTGTATTGTCCGAAAGACTATATGAAGTGCCCTTCTTCAAGGAAAGGGTTTACTCTTGGAAGACTTATCATTTCCTCGCCTGGATATTACCCTGACGAAAGAAGGTGACTCAGGCGAGAACATAGCCGAGAAATTTAAGCCATAGTAGTCTGAAACACTAACCTTACCAATATGCACTACTCAAGCCCTTGTGGAATAATTCTTAATACAAATTTCTGAAGTTTGTTCTTGAATTGTAGTTCCAACGTTAAAAACGTTCAAACGTTTTAAAAAACTGTTACCGAATTATAGTTTTGGTAACATTTTGAAAAAAAAAAATTATTAAAAACTGGAAAGATACTAACTATTGGAACAAAAATTGTTGACCAAAAGATAGGTCGAACCCATGAGTAGACTTCATCAAAGTCTTTAATATCGTTTTCGAGAAAAAAACCTTATTCTTAACAGTTGTTTGGAAGGTAGCGATATTTCAAGCCTTATAATTTGAAAAGACAAACATTTTTTGTTACTAACTACTGGCCTGTCAAACTGGCTAAAACGCCAGATCTTTTTGAGTTTTTTTTATCGCAAAGGGATTTAATGAAAACTATACCGAGGTCGAGAAAACTTTCGATCTTTCTACTCATCACTCTGGTTGACAGCAAACGAAACCCCAACAATAGGCATATCGCAAACAACAAAATTAACTGGGAACGGTTTCATGCAGATTGTATCAAACAGTATGAGCTTTTTGTTCGATGTTGTCTGTCTTTTAGACTTCTTGATCGAAAGAACCGTTTCCGAGTTAGTTCATTGCGCAACTCGCGAAAGAAAAGACATTTCTATAGTTCAAGGTTTTCAAATAAATAATATTCTTATTGGTTTTTGCGATTGATTTTCCATTTTTATTTTGTGTTTTTATATTATTCTATTCCATTTTTTTTTGAGTCTGAGCTAGGAAACATAGATTGCGAATAAACAATTTTTCTTGAAATTCCTTAGCAAACTGCACTTGAGTTAAAAGTCGTTTACTATACAATGCTACCTAGAGAAACACTCCACAAAACAATAGATATTCACATTTAAAATTTAGGAACTTCTACTTGAAAAAAGAAAAACACGCAAAACTTAGCAGCTATCCTTCGCTCCTCAACTCAAAACTGTTTTGAATCAACTCTCCAGCAAAATTAAATACTAAATATTCGTGGATTTCTAACCTCGAAGGTCTATCCGCAGAAAAGAGTGCAAATTATTTTCTATGGAAGGCTATTAAAGGTGTGAACAACCCGAGTTGCAATCAGCACCAATTTTAACAAATGATGGAAAATTGGCTAATACAGATGAAGATAAGACATTGCATATTTCTTCGCTAAACACCTCGAGGAAAATCTTTAACCTTTTTGACAGTCAGGAATCAAAAATTGTCGAATGACCACTGTGATATTCAATGGACCTCTGGAAACTTCAAAATGTCCCATTTTCAGAGCGAAAAAAAAGCTCTTGGTTATTACTCGATAAACGTCCGAGTTAACGTTAACGATAAGGTAAGGTGAGGAAGAATATTGCACTACTAAAGGTACGGACCTGATGATTAAGCAAGAACTAGAACCTCGATAGACAGACAGACTATAGCATCTATGAAGATTTCCATCTTCCGTTAGAAAAAAACATGGTATTGCTTTTTGAATTTGGTTCTCGGTAAATTTTTGTTCCTTGACTATTGACCAAAGGTCAAATATATTGCAACTTCTAGCCCTTTAGAATGAATGTTTCTAAAGAAACACATGTCCGGAATAGACTTGTGTGGAAAATAACATGAAAGCTTAGGTATTCAGTTCTATTAAGTCAAATTCGGTATCCTTTTTCCTCCAGAAGACTGATCCCTATATCAAATGTTCATTGTAATATCGATAAAAGGTATCATCTCGTCAACTTATTATGAATTTAGCGAGAACTAATTGTTTGGAAGTCAGAATCGTGAGCCATCTAGACCTGATGTCAAAGGTATGTCGTCTGGGACAGCTTTTGGAAGGTATAGCACAGCAAAATATTCCCTCACAAAACAGTCCCATTCCCTTCTTCAACTGTCATGCTGGAAACTTCCTCGTTGTTAGGGACAGCTCCTGGAAAGTATAGGCCAGGAAACTATGTATTCTCCCACAAAAATGTCAAATTCTGTAAAATGTTGTCTTTATTGACAAATTGACTTAGAACATTGTTAATGAATTTCAGTGAATGAATCTCTTGAGCATTTTTCCGTTTTGAGCAGAAATTACGAAATAGTTGTGCCATACCTATTTGTTGTTCATATTTAAATATAGAAGTTCCTGTATAACCTGCTGTAGGCTTCTGGTGCAGATATTTCTTCCACCTCCACATACTTGATCACTGCACTAAATGTTGCTATTTGAAATCGACGACCAACAAACATTCTACAATAGAAAATTTTAAAAATCAAATTGACTTCATATGGCCTATTTAGCTTATTTACTAACGGGCTTGAGCTTGAGAACTTTTTTTAAAAAAAAACGCATACAATTTGCAAAATCTCATCGGTTCTTTATTTGAAACGTTAGATTGGTCCATGACATTTACTTTTTAAAGATAATTTCATTTAAATGTTGACCGCGGCTGCATCTTAGGTGGTCCATTCGGAAAGTCCAATTTTGGGCAACTTTTTCGAGCATTTCGGCCGGAATAGCCCGAATTTCTTCGGAAATGTTGTCTTCCAAAGCTGGAATAGTTGCTGGCTTATTTCTGTAGACTTTAGACTTGACGTAGCTCCACAAAAAGTAGTCTAAAGGCGTCAAATCGCATGATCTTGGTGGCCAACTTACCGGTACATTTCTTGAGATGAATTGTTCTCCGAAGTTTTCCCTCAAAATGGCCATAGAATCGCGAGCTGTGTGGCATGTAGCGCCATCTTGTTTAAACCACATGTCAACCAAGTTCAGTTCTTCCATTTTTGGCAACAAAAAGTTTGTTAGCATCGAACGATAGCGATCGCCATTCACCGTAACGTTGCGTCCAACAGCATCTTTGAAAAAATACGGTCCAATGATTCCACCAGCGTACAAACCACACCAAACAGTGCATTTTTCGGGATGCATGGGCAGTTCTTGAACGGCTTCTTGTTGCTCTTCACTCCAAATGCGGCAATTTTGCTTATTTACGTAGCCATTCAACCAGAAATGAGCCTCATCGCTGAACAAAATTTTTCGATAAAAAAGCGGATTTTCTGCCAACTTTTCTAGGGCCCATTCACTGAAAATTCGACGTTGTGGCAGATCGTTCGGCTTCAGTTCTTGCACGAGCTGTATTTTATACGGTTTTACACCAAGATCTTTGCGTAAAATCTTCCATGTGGTCGAATAACACAAACCCAATTGCTGCGAACGGCGACGAATCGACATTTCACGGTCTTCAGCAACACTCTCAGAAACAGACGCAATATTCTCTTCTGTACGCACTGTACGCATTCGTGTGGTTGGTTTAATGTCCAATAAAGTAAACTGAGTGCGAAACTTGGTCACAATCGCATTAATTGTTTGCTCACTTGGTCGATTATGTAGACCATAAATCGGACGTAAAGCGCGAAACACATTTCGAACCGAACACTGATTTTGGTAATAAAATTCAATGATTTGCAAGCGTTGCTCGTTAGTAAGTCTATTCATGATAAAATGTCAAAGCATACTGAGCATCTTTTTCTTTGACACCATGTATGAAATCCAGCGTGATCTGTCAAATACTAATGCATGAAAATCCTAACCTCAAAAAAATCACCCGTTATAAATAATTTTTGAAAAAAAACCTAAAACTAGGTACTAGAACGTTGCTTAACTTATTAAATATATGTCTTCAAAGAAAACTTGCCGAATAAACATTTAATTACGACCAAAATTCCACCCAGAAACAAAGGGCATTTCACTTTTCCCATTCGCTTGCAATGTTAAATAGAAAAGGACCTAGAAGTCTTTCCTGGGGTACACTCGAGTGGGAATTTTGAAGAGGATATTTCAAAAGACACATTGCAGGTTCGGATGGGAAAAGCTACCTCAGGGGGCATAGACAATAACACAAAAAAGCTAAAGAAATGTTTTTTTTGGAAGTAACTAATAGTTATCTAGTAAATTGTGTGACATAAGCTGTTAAGTATTTAATCTACTGAATCATAGACTTATTGCTCTCCGAAATTCCAAGCTGTAAAAAGTCTTCTTGTTCTTAAACCGTTGATTGTTATGATCTCGAATTTGACCACAACTCTTCCACTTCTCTGCTTCACTCTTAGTCTCTACTTCAGAAAACCACGACATGCCTTCAAGCTAAGTAAATTGAAAAAAAAATGCACTCAATAGGTGCGCCTGAAGTGTCAGAGTCATTGACCGCAATAAAAAAAAAAAAAAATCACAAAATACTGGCGATCAACTTAATTAATTAAGACCTCCACGAAACGCACAGATCAAAAACTCACGCATGCATCAAACAAATCAACACAAGCCAATCAACGCTAACTCTTCAAAACTAATATTCCAAAACATCCACACTAACTCTTTCCCCAATCTTCAATCGGTAATAGAAATTAAGATGAACATCAATCGCATCCCATGGTTGATGCAATCCGTTCAGACTGAGCTGAGCCCTAGAGTCTAGTCAGAGGATTCGGATTTGTTCAAACAATAGATCGGGGATCGCAGTTCGGATGAGCCAAAGTATCTCATAAATCTTTGTTCGGATTGAATTGATTGAGGGATTGGAATTGGATTTTGAGGAATTTGTTGAGGCGCACTCTCCTCTATAAAGCCTTTCCAGCTACACAGTAATGCCCGTAATCTGTTAACACAAAAAGGGCGTGAATAATCGTGGGAACACGCTATTTGTTTGATGTTGATGTTTTTATTGTGTTCTTTTCTTTTGCCTCATTGTACAGATACTTTTCATATTGTGTTGTAGATACTTTATGTTTTTTTTGCTGCAAATCAATTAAACTTGACCGTGAGATGGTGATGATGAGCTAGGTGGTAGGTAGGTGTAGTGTTGTCTTGATTAATTAATTGAATTTTCCTCCCATTGGTGTTGGGGTGCGCTGGCAATTTATAAATGCCAAAGAATGGTAGGAGAGGAATCAGAGTGGGTTGAAGGGAATGTAATAGTAAGAACTTTAATTGTTTAGGTGCAAGAAGACTTCCAAATAACCTAAGATGTAAAATAGGAGAGCTTTAACAGTGGATGAAAGAAAAGCATGTTGTACATTGGCACTTAACTTGCAACTGGTGAGCAGCAAATTGGCTGAATTGGACTTTAATGCATTGACTGGTCTAAAAGAACCTTTGGAGATTCATTGTTCTGATAAATTATGTTGTTATGTGCTTACCAGATCAGTCCTCAGTTCGAATAATTATATGATTTGGAACAAATCTTTGATATATTTTAAAATAATAAGTAAGACTCTTTCAATCTTGTTGACGCTATAATATTTTGTCCCCATTCTGCCTCTTTATAGACTTCCGTATGTTTTCCATATTAATTCATCGATTTAAGGCTGTTTGTATAATATCCACGCATCTCTAAATTTTTTTTTTAAGAAAACCAATATTTTTGCTTAGTAAGTTTATCCTTACAAAGACTTACAATAAGGTAAAAGCTGGAATCATTGAGAACAATAACAAGGAAACCAACAATCAACCATTGCATCAAGAATGCATTCTTATTCTAATAAACAAAATCTTGGAATAGCTAGTTCATCAGTCTTCCAGGCTAAGGTTCTGGTATTGACGAATTGTATATCAAGTTTCAATATTTGCAGCATCAAACACAAAGGTGTGCCTGGAAACAAAAAGACTGAATGAATAATCCAGGAACGGGAACTCCGATAAATATAATAAAGGCAGACAAATTCCACCTTGCAAGTTCAAAATATAAACTGGATTAAGATTATTAAGAAAAAACAAGTATTTTGGCAAAACATCAAAGACGACAAATGTACCCTTGAGGTAGGGTACTTTGTCCACCTGTGCTCCGTTGTCAACTCAGAGAAGAACATCAGCGCTGAGAAGAATAACTTTTGCCAAGCGCTGACTCGAAGAATCTTCTGATTCTGAGTAAAACTCCGATCTCTTAGTTAGCTTTATACATATAAAGCCGTTAGACACCAATGCTCTGGCCCAGAAAATTTTCTCTAACACCTTGAACTCTTAGAGAAATGATACATAGGGGAAAACCGATACTAAATTGGTGGACGCAAGTGGAAAATAAGTTGTGTGTTGAGTATTAGCAAAATAATTTTTATATGCCAATATGTATAGAATATGATATCGTTCAAATGCCCACCTCAGATCCGAGTGGTCCAATTTTCAATGAATCTTCCGCATATATTCGGCTGAATTTGCGCGATGGGCTATGTTATGTTCACCTTAAGGGCATCGGTCAGTTGTGGTTTCTTTGCATGGACCTGCGGCTTCAGGAAACCCCACCAGAAAAAGTCAAGGGTGGCCAATTAAAGTCACTTCTGCAAGAGATAACCTTCAAATCGTTCATGCAGAGAGTCAATTCTAGCATCCTCTGTATGGCAAGACAAGGCTTGCTGGAACCACAATTTTTTTTTTTTTTTTTATAATTAACGCGCGCATAAGGGACTATTTGTTTCCCTTTTAATGTAACACACTGCGCGGGCATTAGGAAGATAGGGAGGGGAGAGATAGGAGGTGTCGATTAACATTGGTTTTGAATGTTAGTAGATCAAAATGGCAAGGGAAAATCTCGCCAGGTAAACCATTCCATAGTCGTGTTGTACGGCTAAAAAAAGAATCTCTATATTGGGCTCAATGGTGAACTGATGGTCATTCCTAGCAAGACGAGTATTACGGGCGAAACTTTTAAGGGGTGGAAAGCAACTGGCTACTTCGAGTGAACATTTTTTGTAAAAGAAACGATAAAATAAGGAAAGACATGAAACATTGCGTCGGTGTACGAGTGGGGCAATTGTTTCAGCGGCAGTTCTATTTCCTATCAATCTTAACGCTCGATTTTGTATTCTATCAAGCAGGTGAAGCGATGTTTGCGAAGCACCTGCCCAGAGGTGGGAGTTATATTCGAGTTTAGGGCGTATAAACGTTTCATAAATTGTAGCTAGATCAGATGGGGAAAAGTACTTCTTACACCGATACAGAAAACCTAAGCACTTAGGTTCACTTAGGATCTTAGCGATCTCAAATATATGGTCGTTCCAACGGAGGTCGTCGTTGACACACATACCGAGTACTGAGAGCTTTTCGGTTTCTTCGATGTAAGTGCCATTCATGGACAATGGCATTGGGGGTATGTTTAGCTTTAACGACAGAAGACAGCATTGAGTTTTCGAAGCATTAAACTCCACACGATTCCTATTACCCCATTTGACAATGCTGTATAAATCGGAGTTTAATGAGCTTGACATACGGCACCGTTGCAATTGTACGTCCGAAGGTGAAGGACGTTAATTATCGAACAAATATGAAAAGCTGAGGGTAGAGTCGTCAGCAAAACAGTTAAGTGGATTAGAAGTAACAGACCGAAGATCATTTATAAAAATGAGGAAAAGAGTCGGAGACAGAACAGAGCCCTGGGGCACACCAGCATTTATTTTGTGGGAATCAGACTTGAATCCGTCCAATACAACTTGTATTGAACGGTCCAGAAGATAGCTTCTAATCCAACTAACAAGAGTATTATCGATCCCAAAAGCACGCATTTTGGATAAGAGAGCTTCATGCCAAACTCTATCAAATGCCTTGGAGATATCAAGAGCAATAATCTTACTTTCACCAAAGCGATGTAAAGATTTGTTCCACTGTTCGGTGCGATATGCCATCAGATCACCAGTGGAACGGTTGGTGCGGAAGCCATACTGGCGGTCATGGAGAAGCTTACGATCTTCGAGATATTCCTTAAGCTGACGGTTAATCAGTTTTTCAATGACCTTAGAAAGAAGGGTAGTCAGTGCTATAGGTCGGTAGGAGGAGGAGGAGGATGGGTCACCTTTCTTAGGGACAGGCTGGACAAATGCTGTTTTCCATCTTCTAGGAAAGATACCAGAAGAGTAGGAGCGATGGAAAAGCTTACCAAATCCACAATAAACGATTACTTATTGAGGGCGCATTGTCACCTAACGAACTACGTGTGTTTGTTGATGTCATCCCATAAACGGCAATATTGCTTTATAGTTAACATAACTATTTACCCAAAAATTGGGATAATCGTCCAAAACGCTCCAAAACCCATTCAGCGAACAGTTGTCTATCGTTATGAACTTTTCGCTCTTTGGTCATTCGGGTCTTGTACGAGTCTTCAACAAAGTCCCGACGTAAAATTCGCCAAGTTCAAGTCTGCTAAAGGCCGAGTTTTTGTGCACTTTGAAAATTCGATTGCCTCGAGCTAAGCTGTACACTTTCACGGACCTCGGTGGTGTTCTCGGGAGATCTTGCTTTATTTACGTACGGATGTTGACTGATTGATTACGAAATAGGTCGCCACGAATTTAGCCACCAAACCTTAAAGAGCCAACAGCTAGCGTAATATACAGTAAAACGGAGGAAAACACGCTCCACGTTTGCATCAAAAAATCACTCATTTTGGTAACAAAGTTTTATCATTTAGACATGTTATTCAATCGTATTACTTGCCATGACGATTGTCAGATGTCACTAAAACAAAATGGCTGCCATATGCTGTCGAATTCTACCCGCGTCAATTGGAAATTTCTACATATAGCATGTAAATGAATTTCAAATTTAAAAACATGTCATGTCTAATGTTTTCTAATTACAGGTCTTCAGTATTGGAGTCATGCATTTCAGTAATTTCAATGGACCAATATTGATCTAAACGTGATGGCAACAAGATCAATACAGAAAGATAACATGTACTTATATACGAAATTTTCTTTAATGTTATACACAATTTGTTTTATTTTATATTTATGAACACATATCTTCCCGTCCCTGTTGACAAACCCTTTTGAAGCCAATAATTATTTTTTTTGTTTCTTCAACTTTTTCTGTCCATATAGACATGCGATTCATCTGCTCCTCTTGCTCTATTAAACGTTCCTATATGTGTTACTTTTACCGCTCAATTTCCGCACCACTTTCTCTTAAAACTAACCCTTATTTCATGAACTTTTCCAAACAAACTTCTGAAATCCAACAACGCAAACTATACCCCAACCACAGTTCATAGCAAACCCTGTATTAGTTCAATCTGGAGTCCAGCATGGCAATATGGTTTCTGAGATCTGACTCTTGACACTAACTCCCGAAATCTCAAAACTCCCAACTCCAAGTGATGTTAATTTCGCATAAAATAAAGGAAATTGAAGCCGTAATTTCATTTTCATTACTCTACAAGAAGTCTCTCCTTAGTATCCATAATTCCCATTTCGTGAAAGTTTTTTGAGTTATGGGTTGTTCGACGACGGACGCACAACGAATCTGAGCGGCTATTCGGATCCCTTGTCCTCTCCTTGATGCAACGACCTCATTTTTTTAAGAGGAAGAAGTTCAAAAAACAGCAAATCCAGCAAACTTGAGAAAACTGGAAACAAAACTTTACTCACAGGTGACCAATTTTTGACGAACACCGAACCGGAAGTGCGAACGGGGGAATAAAACTTTAAGAACGAGAACTTCGTTGATGAGGAAAGGCCAAACTATTGGCCACATTAGAGCTTAATGGAAATGGGACTGATTGCTGTTATTATGGTGGAGAGAGCAGCACTTAGTTTGGAGAAATTTAAATTGTTGCTGATTAGTTTCCCAGAGGATATCTTTGTTTCCCAAACCCCATTGACCCCAGACAGTTGAGAGTTTAGTTTTGAAAATCTTTAGTTTCTCCACAATATTTAAATTCCCTTTGTTTCGAAGAAGTTTTAAATATCCTAAAAACCTCTTCTGCCCTTCGTCCTCAGGTTTTATGGTAATCACATACAGTCGATCACAGATTTCCATTCTTTTTATAGCCTCATTGCTTCCTCTTGTACCTACTATGCAATATAAAAAGGAATTGTCATATCCGCCATTACGTGAGAGCCTCCATAAAGAGTGCGATTTCCTGCTATCAAAGTCATGCAAACATGTAGGTAGCCACTCATCAAATAACCAGCAACTTTAACCGACAATCATATAAGTTGTGTCTCGTGCGCAACACATACCTCATTATACAGAAAGTAACGTTGACGTTACTTTGGACGGCACGATGCAACTTTTGCCTTATGGCAGTCCAAACTTTTGATGGCCGACCACACCACCACCGACCGCGCAGTGAATTTACTTACTGAATACTGACTGCTCCAACGATGACTACGTGAGCTGACTCAACTTATGTGAACCTTCATTGTTGGTGGAGCAATTTTCCAATTGACAACGATTAAGGAAAATATTTTTCACTTAAATGAAAAAAAGACAAGATGAGTAAAGCTTAAATAGTTTCATCAGCGACTATTTTGTGAATCAGATACAAATTACAGAATTTTGAATTTTCAAAACTATAATGTGCCTTCCTGTTTCGTAAACGATGCTGAGGATATTTCAAAACCATTTCTTTTGAATGTAAAATGGAACATGCGATGCTGCGATACTATACAACGCCATATGTAAGTATGCAGAATTTTATTCCTTAATCAAATTATTCAAAAAGAAAGATATCGTAAGTAGGATGTAGGTGTTATGCTTGATACACTAACTTTCCGGAATTGGGAAATTGCTGGTATTGGAGGTCCAATGAATACTAAGCATAATATGTCCTACAGATCTATATAAGTTCTCTTCAATTAATTACGTCAGACAAAATGTTGGTAATAAATATGAGAAAAAGAGTAGGAGACAACAAGGAACCCTGTGGCATACCAGCATTTATGTTATATTTTATTATCTTTTATCTTTTATTTGTTTTTATTTTTAATTAACGCGCGCACAAGGGACTATTTGTTTCCCTTTTAATGTAGAGCACTCTGCGCCGGCATTAGGAAAATAGGGAGGGGAAAGATAGGAGGTGCCGATTAACATTGGCTTTGAATGCAGATCAAAATTGCAAGGGTAAACTACAATACAACTTGTATTGAACGGTCCTGAAGATAGCTTCTAATCCAACGAACAAGAGTATTGTTGCGGTAAATTTTACCACAACAAGTTTCACCAACCCATTTTCCTTTATTGACATTTTATTTCCAATTCCTATCTGTTGTGGGTCCAAAATGCTTCAAGAGTATAGTAGAAACCTGGACCATCAGCCAGAGGACTGCTGTATTAGTATTCTGGAAAAGCAACCAATCTAGGTTCAATCGATAAACGTGGGACTGGGGGTCCACACCATTCATTGTGAGACGGAAGGTCCACTATTCGAGCGATTGTTCGACAGAAGTTCGAAAAAGAGGAAAAGGCATGATGAATATGACCCATGTCCAACAATGTGTGAATTATAATCACACCAACGTAAATTTAGTATGGCCGAGTGACCACCATAAAGTGTCTGATATTAAAGTTAGATCACAATGCGACGCGTTCACCTTTTTAATTTATCTGCGTGAAGGTCTACGGATTTAAAATAATTAATTTCTCTGGAAATCCCACCATTTTAGTTGGAAGTGGTGATAGTTTTGTCCAACAAGAATATTTTTCTCAAAGTACTTACTTTGGGCCGGTTTGGGCTGGGGACTTTGCGCTTAGTTTCGTAGTTTTTCACTTGCCTTTTTTTTATATAATGGAATTGACGGTAGAAGGCTGAACACGCCCACTGAGCCAATGGGGATCGCATCCTCAACGCATGTGATCGCGTGCAATGGTTGTTTCACTGCTCTCGGTCGCACTTCTAAGCCTATGAGGGCAGGATGCGGCTGTATGACCGAGACAAGAACACCACCACGCAAAAATCAAAAGAGGATGGCCATATGGTCGTGGTAAAAGTGGACGAGCCAAGCCCTCCATTTTGGGACTTTGATATAAGCCTTGAAAAGATTTGGAAGTAGAAAAAAAAGTAAAGTGAAAAATTATTGCAAAAAGAGGAAATTCGAAAATTCTTATACGATTGATTGGAAGATAGGTTTGGAGAAAATTCAGAGTTGGTATATCTGAAACTAGAGTTTACAACCGTAGGAGAGGACTATTCTTGTTGGAGGAACAAAAGGAACGAGAGATTTGATATTTACAAAGCTAAGTATTTTTGTGTCTGGTTGTGGCCAGAAATTTTTAGCTGGTTGTGTTGTAGTTAGTTAAGTTAAATTCGTTTTGTTTTGTGACCCTGTGTGGGGCAGAACTATATTCGTTTAGGGCTTCGCTGCCCAATCGTTTTTCTCCCAAGATTGTGGGACTCGTGACCCTTTTTGTCCTTTTGGTACCGTTTGACCTTCAGGACCTTTAGCTTATCGTTTACCATTGTGATTTTTCTTTGTGTCGTTTTGTCACAAACTATTGTTAGTATTTTGCATTTACCTCAATTTCTTTTTTTTTATTTCGATAATTGGCCTTCTGCCAATATTGAAAAACAATTGTTCCTTGTTTTGTTGTCGAAAAGATTTTGGGTTTTAGTCCAGGCCTTAAGCCAAGGTTTCCCAGACAAACCAATACATTTTCTAACAAATAAAATAATTCAACTTCCATTTTGGAATATAACTCTTCTGTTTACCTTCAATATTTTGAAGATCTTTTTCAGATCCCTATTGGTAAGGCAAACTACCATTAAAGTTTCCTGGCGCCCATTCATATATCAGTAAGCTCCTGTACTTTTATATACATTCAGGTATTTAATATCATTTGATATTAATTCAATCTTTTTCTCGTTTTATTAATCGAGCGCGATTAATGGATTATGGTGGAAATAGATGGAATCATTAGACTAAACTTTCAAGGAGTTTTGGAAGACATGATAGTTAAGCAATGAGCGTATTGTTCATGACTAGTTTTACTAACTTTTTATGGATTGAGAAAATAAAAGATTGTTTCCATAAACATAGGAACACCCTAATATACGGATACCTTACTCAAAGAGGGCACCAAGAAGGTTCGATAAAACGTTTATCAAGTTTTTTGTTTTAGTAAAATTGACGGCAGACTATCGACGCCGGGCTCCTTAGAGCCTCTCAATTTTATCAATTACTAAACATATGTATATCCATCGTTATTGAAACTGTGTCAAGAGATATTTTTATGCAAGTACCTGGAGTAGATAGGATTAGCAACTTGCGAATGTATTATTGGCTTAACAAATTGTGGCAATTAAATTTCATGTTGTTCTTGTGTCGGAGGAAAAGAAATTGAGATAACGCAAAGCTAGAGTGATTATCAGAATGGAATCCGCTCAACATTTCGTTTGAGCGGCTCGAAGGTCAATTAGTAACTCAACGAAGGAGGGTTCCATGTAAGCGTCAAGCGTTATCAAATGTTTTTGATATATGAAGTGCGGTAATGCTTTCTCCAAAACGATGTAAAGATTGATTTCGGTGAGTTATATTATCAGAACACCAGTAGTGACAGGAATTCTTTCAAAACCAGTGGATTTGCGAACTTCAAAATCATTTTCAATACTCACAAATTTGATAAAATATTGCTTTTCCATTAAATCGCTTACGCTCTTGATAAATAATGATTGGTAGCTATGAGTTTGGCGCAAATTGAGCTGTTTTTTTGGGTCAACAGGAATATCAGTGAAAATGAATGTTTGAACCGAGGACAACGAAGAATTCCACATATAATATGTTTACTGCATTTCGCATATTGTAGCAGTTTTTGTTGACGTTCTGGTTTTTTTGCTTTTACGAATTTGAGCTCTTCATAACTTGTGATATCCACTGAGACTAAAATTCTTTAGGCCTTAAAGCATTTCCTCAAGGGTTCATCGGGTTGACCTTAGAATACGTCGACAGGCCTCCCGCCACAACATCTACCTTACACTTAAGCAATTCTTATTGTTGTCATTGTCATCACAAGTTCTTCCATTATTCATCATTGATCCAAAATATTTAAGCTTTCCGCTCTAGAAAAGAAGTGTTCCTGTGTGGGTCAGAAAACGGACAGCACAGGCTTATTCGAGTCATTGTGGTATACATTTCCCTCCATATCATCCACCCATATACATCAAATCCTGAGTTGAAAGGACTTAAGATCTTCACTTATGTGACTCCACATTCCAACAGAAAGTCAAAGAGTGTAATAAAGAGGAAAAAATTCAAACCGCTTCACTGTTGCATAGCTACTGTGATTGGGAACTCTTTGCTGACTCCCGGCCGCATTTAACTTATTTTTGGACTTCCTACGTCCATAATTTATAATAATATAACTTGGCAGAAAATATTTGAACCGTTCCTAGGTAAATCGGGAAAAAATTGGATATGTACCATTTTAAAAAAAAGAGAAATTTGTTTATAATAATATTTTTAGCTTTCAAAATATTCAACAGAAATTTCCCCCAAAAAAATTGGACCGCTTTCGAAAAAACATTTTCTCTACTACTCTCAATACTCATACTAACCAAATAAAAATGTGTTCAAAGGAACAATAAGCCCGGAAAGTCCCCCTATTGTGTTCTAACAACAACTGTTTTCCAAGACTTCTATGAATCCAATAAAAGCGGAACACATGCTCCTAACGACACCTTATTTATCGCAATCCATTCGAATGCTGCAAAACTGCAAAATTAGTCCTGCGGTTTTTCCCGCATAACTTTTGAAGTTTACCTGCAAAACATTCACAATGACAATAATTCCAATCCGCCTAATTCGATTATTTTAATTAGCTGATTTGGGTGAACAAAGTATCGCAATAGCATTCAAATTTAATGTTGCGGGTACATAAGTCACCGGATTGAGGCGGGTTGCGATGTCGGTCAGACCGCAAAAACACATAAACCACCGAATGTGCATTGCACCAATTTAAATTTATTTGAGGAGAAGCTCCACTCAATGGGGAGCATAAATCACACGGCAGATGACGACTACGACGACGACTGGGCTTCAGTTCCACCAAAGTTCAGACGTCTCGACGCGCCGGCCGGTATAACTTTTATCAAAAAAAAAAAAAAAAAAAAAAAGGAATGTAAAAGGCGAATGGCATATGAATTTTATCTTTGAAAGCCAAATTTTGAGTAAGCATCTTCAAAATCTCAGACCATAAAAAAAAACAAACTTCAAGAATTGATTGCGAATTAGGAGAATATTGCGCACTCCGGACTAAAACAATTCGTTGATCCCCTTATGGTCCCGGGCCACAAATGGGTTCATTAACAAGACGATTTGTTTCAAATGAATCGTTCGGGCAATGAAATGTCTGTGTCGGGGAGTTCTTTGATTTTTGCATAAAATTTTAATATATCTTCGCGGGTATTATGGGCGCACCACATAGCATAAGGTTCCGAGAAAACATCAGCCGCCGTGTGTCTTCTATGTTCTCATCATCGTGAAAAATGTGCGCCTGGATGCTGCTGTAAGAGTTGGGTGCTGTGGAACCTGAGCTATAAAGCATAAAACCAGCTCTTGATGCGTAAATCTGTTTTATGCAGGTTGGTTAAAAATCAACTGATTTTCTCTAATGGCTCGGAACAGCATTGCCAAATTTAGAAAAAAATTTAAGTTATAAGGTTGAAAGATGAAAATTTAGGGTGGACATGACACATAAAGTAAATTTGAATAAAAGTTGACATTCGACTTAATGTTGATCACTTAAATAAGACGTATGAGCAGATGAAAAGAAAGGTCACCGAAAAGTTACTCAAAGTTGGTGTGCACCAGAGGAGCGTCTTGAGTCCTCTGCTCTTTATTACAGTGGGTAGATGTTCTCGAAGGATATGGATAATCCATTAGCTCGAAAAAAAACTGAATACCTATGCTGCCCATTTTCTGATCCGCATAGGTAAATTCCCTAAAATTATTTGAATGGAACCGTTTTACCCAAGTTGGAGCCTTTGGGCGAATCAGAGATCTAGGAGAATTTTGGTCCCAGTCGAGATCATAACAATAACTTAGAGTGAGCGAGTTTTAATCCATGACCAAAGAAAAAAATTCAATAATAAGACAAATTTGTTCTCACAAATAAAAACAAAAAGCACCTGGCAACGCTGCGCACCTCCCGATGTTGTATCAATTAAAAATAATTTATATCTGCATAAATTGCAGATAAATAAACCTTTATAACCTAAGAGAGCTCCTAAATTAGAATTTCCCATATCCAGCACCGTGGCACCTTCATCTACCTGATGGTTGTAGTTTAGTTGGTCATGCAGATCGCAGGATCCACTTCAGAGCGAGATCTGGAATTTTAATTATTTCTCATCACAGTGCACCAGGCATATATATGACTATATGGCAATGTTATTCATTTGTGATATAGGAATTCCATATTCCATCCGCCGCGCACCGGTCCGATCATTTCCAGCTACAAGCCCTTGGGCTTGTCATATGGGTTTGCTATAGTTGGTGAAATTGCATTGCCTTACAAGGACGATACTGACGCAAAGCGACGACGATGGACTAAACGAACGATACCAATGGCTCATGATGCATTCGAGCCCTTGATTAAGGGGGCGTTTCTGAATTTGTAATAGATTTTCGGTTTCGCATTTCAGTTTTGAGTTTCCCATAATGGGTTTCAGGGTCAGTGCGTTACTTGATAAATTGTTTCTTGTTCCAGCAAGAAGCCTGGGTTAGAAAAATAAATTAATTGCAATTCGTAGATAGAAATAAAAGCGTTCACTGGGAATTTAAATTCCTCCCAAAAAAAAACAAGAGGTTGTGGAATTTTAATTTGAAATTACAAATATTAAATTTAGGATAATGCTGGGAAGAATATTATTAAACTTTTTTCCATTTTCGGCCTAGATATCTATAAAACTTACGAGCTCAAGTATTTATAGCCTAAGACTTACGATTTTTTAATCGGTTGATTGGAATGCTTATGACCACGATTTGATACTTATATAATTTAATTTGCGCCGAAAGGTTAACAATATTTAAAAACAATCTTTATAAACAACAAAAAATAAGTTGCTTTGTCAAGTAACTAATGCTATGCATAATATATGATGTTTTGATATATTTATATAAAAATTGATGTATGTTTTTATGTAGGTCCGGTATGGACTTCTAAGTGGCCAACGGGTTTTTATGATTTTTTTAGGGTGAGTATAGTTTAGTCCAGGGATGGTTTGACTGACCTAGCCGGCGTTGTTCGGGTATAACATATAACAACAAATATATGTTTTTTCGCTGGGACTACCGCTAGTATGTAATGTTTGACGAAGCTCTCATAGAAAGGACCTGTCAGATAACGCATTTGCAATAAAATATACAAATTATTACGCTAAGTCAAATGGTCTCTTTCTCCAGAATCAGCGTACGAGAACCTGTTACGAGCTTTTTAGGACTTCTTCGAGAGTTTCTGACCATAACTCTCTGTCTAAATCGCTTGTTTCATGCCTCAGTGGTTAGTGTGTCGGACTACTAAGCGAAAAGGTTTGGGGTTCGAATCCCTGTCAGAACCGAGGTACGTCCTCCCTCTTTCGAGGAACTGTCAAAACCACCAAGAGTAAAATTTGTTTTGAAAAAGTGCTTCTCATTTAAGCGTTCGGACTCGGCGGTAAATTGTAGGTCCCTTCAATTCTTGCAGATTCACAACACACACACAGGAATGGTTTTTTTTAAGCTTCTTAAGCATCCGATGTTTGTACAGAGAGAAAAATCACCACATAAAATCAATTAGACTGCCTTATTGAGCTACTCAACTTAGAAATCTTATTAAAAGCATTAAATAATATGATATTTTTATAGAGAAGTCTTATTGATCTTACGAAGAAAATTTTATTGAATATTAATATTAAATAATATAAATAATGTGAAAACCTAATTACTTATCAGTTTTAACAAGAAATCTTATTAATTTTTTTTCCCAGTGCAGATAAGACTTTTTTCAGCAAAAAAATGGAAAAAATTAATTACAGGATGGCAATAGTCGAAGTTTGAAGTTTTCAGAGGGTCATTCAATATCACCGGGTTATTCAAAAACTCCTGTCCATCAAAGATTATGAACATTTACTTGAGTTGTTCAGCAAATAGATCGGGTTTAAGTCCATCCTCTATCTTTTGTTTGAATGCAGATTGAAGCTTCGGTTTTTAACATCATTAATAGCTTTCTACACAGAGTACAACGTCCATTTCTTGTGTGTTTTTCCTTTTTCGAGTAGTAGTTCTTTAAATTCCAATGAGAATTCATATTGTATTGCAGAGTATTTATTCGGGCAGCGTTATTAACGACATTTACAAATCTGTTGACTTCTTCTTCTAATTCAAGCCAAGTTTCCTATAAGATTTCAAGAGTAATAATTTCTTCTTCTGTGTTTCGTAGCTTAGATCCATTGAATTTATTTAAAATAAATATTATATAAAACAAAAAACGTATATGGAAAATCAGTCGCAAAAACCACTGTATAAATTATTTATTTGAAAAATGTATGTTCCTATACATAAATAAAGGTCTTTTCTTTTGCGATTTGCAAAATAAACTAACTAAAAAAATGGTTTTTCGATCAAACAGAGAAAAAGACTAACAAAGCAACATCGAACAAAGGGCTCATCGGCTCATACAGATACAGCTCTCAGTTTGATACAATCTGCACGAAACTGTTCCAGTTGATTTTGTTGTTTATTGATATCGCATATGGCACACTTTTTTACATACAATATATAACAAGCAAACACGACATTACGATGATAGAGAAGTCGAAAAAAGTGGGTCCGGAAATTTCGTCCGTCTGTCTGTTCGCACCTCTACAACCTAAGCGGATGGGCCTATTTTCTTCAAACTGGGTATTTTGTATTAAATTGATAGTATCTCAGGGGGTGTTTTTCATTTTTGCTCTAGGTCGAAAAATTACGGTACCTGCCATCCAATCTTTAACAAAACGTTTGATGTACTCGAAAACGGCTCAACGATTTGGATAAAGCTCTCTGGGTGCTATTTTTTTTCAACAATACATCTTTCAGTTAGAAACATTTTAATATAGGTTTAGTTAACTATTTTTCATTTTTGTTTGTATAAACTTTAATTTTAATATACTTCCAAGTGTAAACCATTTTATAAAATACTAAAAAAGACACATTGTCTCACTGTATTGTTGCCAATAAAGAATTGAATTGAATTGAATGAATTTTTCGAAATTTGTTCTATAACGGTACCTCTTATAGAACCGGTTTTTTCAAATGCAGTTTTATCGTAAGACATTATCCTGACTTCAATAAATTGTTGCACACAGTAAGTCATTTATAATGCAACTAATATTGCATTTCAAAATTTTCAAAAAAGCTTTTTTTTCGATTTTAAAAATTTTCTAAAAAATGGCTTTCAAAATATGTATTTTGAAAACGGATTGATTGAATATTTTTTAAATAATTTTCCCAGATGAAAACTACAGATTTTCTTATAATGATATACTAAAAAAATTAAAATATTTTTTCGAAAAGTTTTTCAAAAAAAAAAAACGTATTAAAAAAAAACTATTTTCTATATTTTTTTTGTCGATAGACATTTAGTTTTCAATATTTATTGCATACTTAGTTTTTCCGAGAAAACTTAAACAATAAAAGAAAAATTAGAATTTTCAAAGAAAAATATTTTTTTTTATTTTAATATATACAAACATTATGTTGTATATGTATCTAGCAAAAGGACAAGTTCTTGCGACCCTGTCGTGGATTTTATTAAATTTTATTCTACGATGTGACCGCACATATGAGCAAGTACGTGCGATCCATTCGTGCAATTTATTTATCAATAGAATTCTGCTCACGGTTAACATTACTGGTGAATGATCAAGAGAAAGCTCAAAGCTTTCCTCGATCTTGGTATACTTTTATATGTTATCCTATTGTTTTGGCCAGATCGGAAGTCAAATACGTTGGTTTTCAACTTAGGATTCCATGCAAGATCTGAAATGTTTTCTTCCTCTTGTTAATATGCGTCTTTATACCCAATCAGTAGTTTTCCAATTGAAGTCACCGCCTAAAAAAAATCGGAATTCCAGAGGTGAAAAAAATTTCAGAAATTTTTTTTATCTATCTTGCATTTTGAAGAACAATGTATTAATGCAATTCCTTAGTTCAAACATCCGTATTTTATATCTCTTCTTCTTCACTTGACAAATGTTTTTCTAGTTTGTCTGTTTTAGAAAATAGGCCATTTCGTAAGCATTCATTGTGAAAATTTAGAAAATATGCTCCATTTCCATAATTGATTGCGTTTTGAACTTTTGCGTTTTGGATTTTGGCATAAGACTACCCATAAGTCGTGTTTAACTCGAGACTTTGGACTTACAATTCTTTGACTAATATACACTAATAATTTAGTTGTGTTTACATTCGCAGACATTTAATTATGATTCCAATGATCATAATTATATAATATTATACAATTAATTTGCTCCACTCCGGGATTCGTCATGAAGATTAATCAATTACACTACCCAGGATAAATTAATCTTAAAATTCCCGGGAATGCTTACCTATAAACCAGCAGTTGCACTCTACAAACAAAAGTTTGAAAGAATTGTTCGTACTGACACAACTTCTCAAATATCTAGTGGAATCACTTTGTTAATTTTATAGATACTTGTTGAAAGAATTTCCCTATAATCAACAACATTATGCTTTTTGTTCTTTAAAAACTATACAAGAACTTTTGGAGCTATTAAAAGCTTAGAACCCATTAACATTTCCGATTTCTCGCTACTTATACAACCGAACTTTTTCAGTGACTTGCATTTTCTGGAATCACACCGTTGAAGACCCCGTACGCGTCTCTAGACCGTGTGCAGCACTAACGACCTAAACCACATCTCTGCCCCTTTTTATTGCTGCTCTCTATTATAACTGACAAAGTTCATACGTTTCACGACCCTACTGGCTTTGGTTTTATGGTGAGAAAATCTCACTCCGCGTCCAAAAAAGTGTCTTCTCCACCTCGTCGGAGTTTCACACACAAAACTTGTGACACTGCACGCTTAATTAAATTAACAAAATACATCCCAGCCAGCGAATGGCGAAACTTCCTTGAGAACCATTAAAAGAACAATCAAGATATAAACGGACTCATCAAAACCCCCTTTGACCGTTAATATTCTCTGTGTCGCCACTTATAATATTTGGGTTAATGGCAGCCATTGTCTTTGGGGTAATTACTTATGAACTCGCTTTTCATTGTGAGTCTTTTCGCAGCCGTAAGACGTCCAAATTCCAAGTGGCACGATAATTTCGCGCGACTCGCTAGGTTACCCCAGTTATGACCCGGGTTATGCATGATTCTTGGATATCACGTCGCGCCGCACCGCAGCGACCGACCGACTGTTTTGCAATCGGCTATTTGTAAAGAAGATTTCTATCACGGATGGATGCTTCTTAATCGCCGACATACTTTCACTATATCTTGGTGGATCATCGCCATGACCATCATACCGGTCATCCAGACTCATAAAGAGCATTCAAATTCAAATGATCTCTGCCTGCCCCAGAACGGTTCCGAAGAAATGAGTGTTGCCCAATATTTTTTTTCTTTGATTTATGGGTTAATCGGTGTGGCACGTTTCGTTATGCCCTGTTACCTTAGGAACACACACTCTTTTAAGTGCGCTCTTACCTCTACACTTATCCTTCTCATATTGTCAACTTACAGTCTGGAACGAAGATGCTCTAATTAATACTTTCGCCGTTAGATGGCAGGCCTGCTCGGAGTTCTTTAATTCATTTTTAAGTACAATTTAAGTCGAAGCAATTATTCCTACCACAACAACAACAAAAAAGAAAACATTCTGACGCACAACAATGTTGTATGTTGAATTTAACATAAAATTGGTGGCAACAGCCGTTTTAATTGTCTTTCCCACGCGCGTTGCCATTGTTTGGTTTGCGCACCGTCATCATAGCCTGGTCCGGGTTTGGCTTGGTTATATGCCTGCCACACTGTGTCTTGTCAATTGTTTCGCGTCGGAGTTCATAAAATAATAGAGAAACAAGCTGAAATCATGTTGACACATAATTGAGGGCGTTTTGAAAATTAAACAGTTTTTGGGGAATTTTCTATTACAAATTATTATTTATTGTTGGCGGTAACGCGGCGTTAGGGTTTGTGTAATGGTTGCTGTATTGGGTGAAAAATTCACACCCAGAACAATCGGTTTTGGTGGAATTGTGCAAAGGAATTTGGGTTAAAGTTGTTTGCTTTAACAACGCGACGGGTTGTGGGACGCGGGAATGGGGTTGAGCTTTGTATGGGATATAATTTGGTTTTAGTGCTCAACAGTAATCAGTTATTGGGCGAAGGTGGGTGTTTCTAGTGATTAGATTGTTCGGGGAAATTCAAACTATGAGAAACAAAAGTTGCAATGAGGAAGCACGTTTTAGGTGGTTCATTATAAAATGGTGAAATGGTAACTATTCAACGCTTAGCCGTCATCAGTGGAATTTTTCTTAAAGGGTTTGCAGTTTGTTGAATGTAAAGTTAACAACTTGTTACGTATGACAATTTGTTAATCGAGTTTTTTATAGAAGGCTTGGAAAACAAGTTCACAAAGCTATTTTAAACAATGTTTTCAAAATAGTAAAATAGAATTCTAAATCCAACCTAGTTCTAAATCAAGTCCTGCAACCTCAGTTGGGGTTTAAGGATACAAAAAAAAATCTCCCTTTCCTCCAACGCCCAAGTCTTAAAGTAAGCTTAGATGTTCCTGAATTTCCAATACGTGTTAAATCTGAAGAATACATATGTATATACATAAATACATATTGTGAATAGCTGCTTCTTCGGGCAAATAAGGCGATTGAATGGCAAACCCCTCTCTTGGGCTATTAACGAATCCCTTTATAAGATATTCATTATATCCCGACCCAACTGAAAGATGCTGGGGGATGGATGTTGCCAGAATTGCATGAGGACGTTTTCGAGGGGAAATTTCTTCGGATGCTATCTGGGAAGTGGAGATAAAGATATAACTAGGAACTCATACGGACTGCATAGCGACACAAATTCAGCCCAAAGAGAAAAGTCCGTTGTCTCAACTGCCTTGGTTATATAGAGCGAATACTGAAAATCAATGATTCCAAACGAAAAAAACGGAGGAGTTGAAGTACTAAAAAGCAGCATGGGAAGCTCTATTAACTTCACATTGTCAAACTAGCGACAGCTAGCTAGCCACCAAGATTGCTGGAGAAGCTTTTTGCTTGAGGTTCAGATCCACACTCATACCATCTTACGAAAGGTAATTGTCATCATCGGGGCCCATTCCGGTCCTTATCAAACAAATTCTTCCAATCATAATGCTGGCCGACGATACCTTGCAGTTTCCCACCCTACAAGGCTACACGCGTCATGGTTTACGCCTTGCAATCACCGAAAGCAAGGTCTCCCACGTCACCTTCTATCACCTAGAGAAAAAATCGTGTTAAATCAACCAGAAATTTAACATTTATCATGTTGTTATTTTTTTATATTTCATATTTTTTAATTAGAAGATTTAGACATGATATGTTCTATTTACATAACAAAGTGTTAAGATAACATGAATATAACTAAAATTGTAAACTATGTAAAACCAACACGTAACCGTCGATTAATCAACATGATTCAATGTGAAATTCACAATGCTCTGGCGTAAAATCTACACTACTTTCTGTCAATTTGATCCTAGTAACCATGTTAAGGTTATAATAAAACTTTAATGAATTAACATGATCCAGTGTAAAATTAGCAACGCCTTCCTGTAATATATGCATGACCCATTGTCAAATAAGTACCAGTGTTCATGTTGAATTTACAAAAGACTTCCAATAAATTAACGTGATTCACTATTAAACTAAAAACGCTCAAATGGGTAATCTGAATGACCCCATGTCAAGTCATCAGGTTGAACATATTTGAAAAGCTTAATACATCAAAGAGACTGCAAAATTAACACTAATGAAGTTCACATTAACGCTGTGCAGAAAAATGAATTATAAAAAACATGATTTTATGTAATAAAGTAACTTTATTTAAAAAAATGTGCACGTCTTGGACGCAAGTACTTGCTCTCATGTGCCTAATTACATTAGAAGGCATGATCTTTAACAGAAACAAATTTTCATAGAAAAATCGCAATGATAAAAATTAACGGTTTTTAATGAAAATGGAGTAAGCCATCACACGTCTTAAAGATAATTGAATTTATGAAAAAAGTATTTTGAAAATTGTACAACGGATTTGGATAAAATCCTGTTTTTTATTTTTACTTTTTTGAATTTTTTTTTTGAGATTTTGGTATGCAGTTTCATAGCGTTTATTAATATACAGCTGATCATAAAATTTAAAATAATTTGTTTGAATCGTTTTAGAAATATTGAATTTCCAAAAAAATAAATAAATTGCACGACTGGATTGCACGTACTTGTTCATATGTGCGGTCACATAGTCGAATAAATTTTAAAAAAATGCACGAACTTGTTCTTATGTTAGAAAATTGCTTAGTGGCTGCATATGTATGTACTTATATATAGGGTGTTTTTTTAGACGTGTGGTTTTCAAGAAAAAATTAAACGCTAATAGTTTAATGTTATGGCCAAGAATTTAGCTTGCATTATGTTTTAAAAATAATTTCGGCGAAGTGGCCCGGCTGGCTGGCTGGCTTAAATAAATTCCAGCCGAGGCCTAATTTTGTAAAAATCTGGATCGGTGGCCATCTCGTTTTGCGCCCATTCACCGAACGTGTGACGCGCTTGATGGTCGTTCGGCTTCAATTATTGCACGAGTTGGATTTTGTAAGCCTGCAAACAAAGATCCTTCCGCAAAATCTTCCAAAAGTGGATGGGCATATCTCCAATTGTTGCCCGCGATGGCGGATGGACACATTCGGGTCTTCTTTGATGCTCTGCTCCACCGAAACGAACCATTATTTCGGTAATAAATTTGCACAATTTGCAAACATGTTCGGGAGTAAGTCTATTCATTGTGAAATGGCAAACCAAACTGAGCATAAATCAAGTGACAGCTGTCAAAAAGACCAACTCCGAAAGAAGTATTGCCAGATTGAAAACCACACGTCTCTTAAAATAAAAAAATAATTTTTTTTTAACTACTTTCATATTTTTAATTAGCTTAAAAGTTTTCTCGGAAAAACTAAGTATGCAATAAAATTCGAAAACTAAATGTCTTTTGACGAAAAAAAAAATATTAAAAATCGTTCGACCAGTTTTTTTAAAAAGTCGTTTTTTTCGAAAAAATATTTTTAATTTTTTTCTAGAATCTCAGTATAAGGAAATCTGTAGTTTTCATGAGGGAAAATTATTTAAAAAAATTCAAAATATTTCGAAAACCAATTTTTTTTTAGAAAATTTAAAAAAATCGGAAAAAAAAGATTTTGAAAATTTTAAAATGCAATATTAATTAAATTATAAAAGACTTCCTGTGTGCAAAATTTTGTTGAAATCGGGATATTAGTTTACGATAACACCGCATTAGAAAAAAACCAGTTATATGAGAGGTACCGTTATAGAACCAATTTCAATTGTATTGTTGGAAAAAAATAGCATCCTGAAAGTTTTATCAAAATCGTTAGAGCCGTTTTTGAGAAAATCAAACTTTTTGTTAAAAATTGTATGGCAGGTACCGTTATTTTTCGACCTAGAGCAAAAATGAAAAACACCCCCCGAGATAATACCAAGCTTGAAGCAAATCGGCCCATCCGTTTAGGCTGTAGAGGCGCGAACAGAAAGACAGACGGACGGAATTTTCGGATTTGATTGTTAGATTTTTTTTTTGCACTTGCATTTTAGTACCTAAATCGCAAGTAAAAAATTTAAATACAAAAATCATTCAAAATAATGGTATGCAGAATTAATTTTGTTTTATTGATCTTTTTATATGTAAAATTTTATTGAAAACTAATGAGCCGTTACCAAGAATGCCCAAAATTAAAAAAACCGTTATATGAACGATACCGTCAATAGACTTTTCCTGTAAATTTTGTTTTGATAAAATTAAGCTAGTACCTAAAAAAAACTTCAAAAATTTCATCAAAATCGTTGTAGCCGTTTTCAAGAAAAATAAGTTTTTCCTTACCCCTTATATTTGGCAGTTAATGTTATTTTTAGTCCTGAAAATAAAATTTCAATTTCCCCTCTGAGGAATGTCAAAAGAACAACACATACCAAATTTGAAGATAATCACTTCACCCGTTTAGGCTGTACATTAATATACACACAACTTTCGCTGTATTCAAATGTAAACCAATAAATAATTTTTTATAGTTTAGATGTTATAAAGGAAAACGATGATGTTCAAAAGAACATATAAAGAGCAAATTTAACACGGTAATCAGGCAAAAGGTGGATGGAAATAACGGTTAATTTGATATAGTAACGGGATGATCGGTTTATTTGGGGTGAAATGAAAATATTTAGTGCACATTTAACATGGTAACCAGGTTAATGTATTTAAACTTACATTGTCTATACTGCAATAGTACTATTGTTATAAAGAAACAGGATGAAAATATATGTATAGTGTAAATCTTACACGACTGCCAAGATCCAAAGGTAAATTTTATATATGGGAACAGGATGATCTGCTTACTTGGAGGATTGAAATAAGCATGTACAGTGCACATTTAACAATGCTATCAGGTAAAGAGTGAATTGGGCATAGGTTTTATTTTACACCATATCATGTTGAAATAACATGATACTTTTCTTAAATCAACTTATAACCTTGTTTATAATCAACTTAATTACCCGTGTAAATTCAAAAAATTTGCGCAGTGTAAAAGGTACCGTGTAAGCTTCTGACTTTTTTCTTAATTTGTAGTAGATAACAGACCTTGTAATAATAACAGACGCCTTGTTAACTTTTTACCTGAAGTTTTTCTCTGAGTGACTATAGAAAAACGAGCTTTATTATCAAATTTAGTGTTATGTAGGGCAAATTGAACCCATTTTACGGTAGACGTGGTGGCCCTTTACAGTCGACTCTTCAACATTTGGGTACCAAATTTGAGATGACCGGTTTGCTGATCAATTAGCCAAAATTTGTAAATCAAACAAACTCAGGATCGATGAGGGCATCACCGTAGTTAATACACAACAGAAAAGAATTCGCCAATGTTGGTTACGCGGTCACAGTGAATGGGGAGCGATACAGAACCATGATAACCAATTTCTCATGATCCAATTTCAATTATATGGATCTTCACGCAAAGATTGGCATGCTGCAAAAACGATTGGAAGGTAAGGTTATCTTTCGCAGAGGTGATGTCAGTTGGGCACTAAAGTCATGCGATTTGACCCTCGCCAACTATTTCTTGTTAGGTTTCCTGCATCCATTTATCAAGGTGGCTGTTATGAAACAACCATCTTGTCAGGACGAAAGCTCCTCTAACAGCCCTAACCAGAGAAGCGTTAATATGTATATCGGTTGAAAAAAAGATACTGATCTTGTTAAATACGATCTTACTTTACCACACTTTTACTCGCCATGGATGCGGCATAAGTGGTATCATAACAACATATAACAGGCTACATAAAGTTATTAAAATTCTTTAATTCTTCTGAAAATCAAATTTTATTCTCAATTTAAAAGTAATTACCAGGACGTCAATTAAGATCTAAAGTCTTCGTATAATTAACTAGTTCAATTTAATCGAGTATTATTCACAAAAGGGGTAAATGCCAACAACGCCCCCTAATCATCACCTTAATAAGCTTCCAATATTATTTTCTCCTGTGCCGTTCTAATTAAATACATCAGACTCTAGTCTATCTCGTATCCAAGCTCAACTGCTACTTATACCACCTCTTGCAGTTCGCTGCAATGATAACGACCTTACCGCGTTGCACACAGATATTTTTACTTTGTTGCCAACTGCAATCTAATCAATATCATCGAACCTGTAACGATGTGATAATTATTTGATGTTGCCACCAGATAGCTCCGACTCATTAAATACGCAACAGCTTCACTTCTATGCATCGCATTAAGTCACAGCCGCAGAGCCGGTGCCGATGCCGGCTTATAGCATTGACCATCATCAACTACACCAGCATTACATGAGACGAAGTGCCGCCACCGCTGCGCTGGCGCTGGCTGGATGCTTCTGAAGCAAACACCAAACCAACCATGAACATCAAAATGACCAAGTCACGATTATGTTTTCCCTAAGTGCAGCCTTGCCTTGAAAGGCCTCTTTACCCCCATTAACGAGGTATCGTTTGCACGGCCATCCATAATGTTAACGCGCCACGTTCATCTGCGCACAGCGTTCGGCTGGAATATAGCATCCAGCTATACATGGTACGCGGCGGCTGTTACGACGCGACGCCCGCCCAGTGTTGGCGTGATTCTGTAATTGCGACCATTGCCAATTAATAGCCTGTTTGTTGCGTTAGCGGATCTTGTGATATTGCTACTTAAAAATAATGTTCTTGGCTATTAGTGCGCAGTTGCGGGAACGACTGTGGCGCCATCTAATTAGCTGATTTGCCGTCGATTTTAGTACTTCCAACAATTAATTAATAAAATTTTGTATCTTCTTGGAGAAGATATTGGTTTTATTCAGTTTGGAAGAAACTTGGGCAGGACTACGATTTTTTTTAGCGCTCCGTCTTATCTACAAGAAGCAATCAATAGTTTTCCAATGTTTTTCAACCATGTGCATATTCCAAGAAAATGAATCAAAAATTCTGCCCAACAAGTATTGCGTCAGAAAAATTCAATTAAGAAAGAGCATTAGAAGTTTCCCAATATGCATCCCAATTTCCTGGAAAAATTCATCTTTGTGGTAAATGGTGATCCATCCAATTAAATATTGGATCAGGTCAAATTCCCTCGGAGATACCTTACTTAAACCAGCCCCAGCAGACTATTTATGTAAAATGAATTTTTGAAGAGCTCACAAAGAACCTGAATCCTTTTAGCATAATGAATTGATATAAAGCTCTCCCGCAGGACCCCGAAGACTGCACAATGCAGAGCGCACCCGCCGGCCAAGAAGCAGGATGTATTCTAATTTATCAATGAGAAAATGGTAGACTCTATTGTTGGTCCTTTTGTTCTCATTCTTACACATAGACGCCAGGACTCTCGGCCTGGACACATAATGAAAAAGGAGCCAACTTCTTACCAAGAGTGCAGCCATCAGTGGAAGAAAAAAAGTATATAGAAGTAGACGACGACGGAAGGACTCGCAGGTTTGAATTTAACATTTTTTGTTCCAGAACTATCGTAATCTTTCAAAAAAAGTAGGAATTCTAATTAAATGTCATGTTGGAAAGGAATATCGCATTACCTCTTCGTATAGTCGTGTCCGTACTAGGTACTATGTTGCACACGGTTCGATTGTTAGGCAAGAGGCCAAGCTTATAGATGCTTATGCTGCACTGGCCGGATATGGACATGGGACAGGAGGACATAATGTTTATGAAAAGACGGAAGTTGGAATGTGCATTCGTTGCCCTAAGGAGTGAATCTTTAAAGGGGACATCATACATATAGAAGTCATGTTCTTCGGGTGAAATGTGAAATAATAATTGTGAATGTGTGGCTTAAGGACTAAGCATTCTGAGGCATGTATCTAGTTTTGTCGTGGAAGAGGATATTGGTAAATGCTGTCACTAGCAAGGAAATAGGGTTTAGTGGTGGAAGACTTTTGTGGACGTCGGCGTTGTGGGGTTTCATTTTGTGACTGCTTAAATATAGCAGAGGATGAAGACGGACACCGCTGGTCTGTGGTTCTGAATGCGGTCATCCCTATGACACGCACAAGGTCAGACTTCAGACGTTGTGTAATGATATTTGAAAGACGGGCTCTTGTGGATATCAATATCCGGCTGGTAAGCACTTGTAATAAGCAGTGTTATAGGTGAATAGAAAAAGGGAGTCACCACCTGCGAATGACAGTTGAGAGAATGAGACGGTCAATAAGCTTCGGTTAGACCGTTTATGTAATCGGATATGTTGTAGACGATGTTTTTTATGTTTCATTTTGTTAGAGTATGAAATAATCCTTACGTCCCGATGTGACGTGGGAAATGTTAAAAGGTTTGGGGTAGGTTGCTATGGATTTGTGGTGACGGTGAAGATGATGAAAGTGACAATGGTTATAGGCTTGAATTATTCTGCAGCAGACAGAAACTTTAAAATAAATAAGGAATTAAATCTTAATTTTTTTTGTTGTATTAAACAACGTATCATCAATTCACTGAGCCATGTACGGTGTTCATTGAGTTGATCTCTGAAAATGTCAACAAATCTCTTGGAAATGGGAGTTTTTCCAATTGTTTTGTTTTAACAGCCGTCAAAGTTACCAATGACATCCAAATAAAAAAAAATCTTTTCAGAGATGCTTACTGTTTCATCATGAATCGTTGCAAGCTTTCTTAACATATTTATGTGCTATTAATCAAGAAATATTTTGCAAATTAAATTTGAGGTTATTCAACATCATGGCTTTAGAGAGAAGTTAATTATTCGCGCACCAAATAAAATGTTTGATAAAGATTGATACGAAATAAAACAAACCTAATCCTACATATGCCCAAAACGTCGATTAGGCGGTGATAACCTTAATAAAGGGTCTTCCAATAGGGACTTCCTTCTTCCTTCTACATATGTCGAATTGGTTATCCTTTTCGGGAAACGCTCCGCGTCCATCGCCATAATCGTATTACCGAAAGGACTTTTCGCAGTGTGATTGATAATTTTGAGTCCTCTGTTTCAGTTAACAATCAACGAACCACCCACCCGTACGTCGACGAAACGCAAGATCTGCCGAAAACATCACCGTTGTGTGTGAGAGTGTGTATAGGAGAATTCGAAGCGTTAGTATAATATAAAATCATCATAAGAATTCAGCCTTTTGCAGAGCACCACTTGCGAATTGTGCGTCATAACCTGGGCTTTACAAAATCTAACTGACCCAAGAGCTGAAGGTAAATGACAATAGAAAACGACGTGTGTTCTTTGAATGGGCTCTTGAGCAGTTGGAAACTGATTCAAATTTTTAAAATCATATCTGGATGAATATCATCATCATCATCGCCGCAACAACCGGGATCCGTTCCGGGCCTCCTTCAACAAATTCTTCTATACATCCCGATTGCTGGCCGACGCCATCCAATTGCGCACCCCAAGGCTTCGGGCGTCCTGGTCTACGCCATCCTTCCAACGTAAGCAAGGTCTGCCACGTTGTCTTCTACCATAAAAAGTACCGCAAAAGACTTTCCGAGTTGGTTCCTCTTCGCTCATGTGAGCTAGGTGTCCAGCCCACCGGAGTCTACCGAGCTTTATTTTTTCAACAACATTTGCTTCGAGATAGATTTCATACAATTCATGATTGTATCTTCTCCGGAATCGTCCTTCCTCACACACGGGGCCAACAATTCTCCGTAAGACTTTTCTCTCGAACGCGGATAAGAGATCAGAGTGCCTTTTTGTAAGCACCCAAGTCTCGGATCCATATGTGAGTACTGGTAAGACCATAGTCTTGTACAGCAGCAGTTTGGTTTTTATGGTAAGGTTTCTGCATTTAAAGAGCCTTGACAGACTATAGTAGGTTTTGTTGGATTTCAGCAGCCGCCCGCGTATTTCTTCCTCCATATTGTTATCGGCTGCTACTTTTGACACAAGATAGTTAAAGAACTGTACTACTTCAAGTTCGTGCTCCGCTACCCTGATGGTTGTACCAACATTTCTCGCAGACGTTGCCGCCATGTACTTAGTCTTCCCTTCATTTATGTGCAGCGCCGTATGTTTTGCCCCGTGGCTTAGTGGTTAGTGTGTCGGACTGCTAAGCGAAAGAACCTGGGTTCAAATCCAGCTCATAGCCACCTTTTTTTCTGGGGTACTGCCTCTTGCTAGGAACTGACAAAACCTCCAAGAGTAAAATTTGTCTCGAAAAAGTGCATCTCATGTAGCCGTTCGGACTTGGCGGTAAACTGTAGGTACCTTCCATTCTTGCAGAGTAACAACACACACGCAGGAATGGTTGCCTAGGCCTTGGCTCTTTAAGGAGCTGTCGCGCCAATAAATTTATTTATTTTATGTGCAGCCCCAGGTATTTTGCCGCTTGCTCGACCTGGGTAAAGGAGTCTTGTACAGCTTGTTGGCTTCTGCCGATGATGTCGATGTCGTCTGCGTAAGCTAGTATCTGGCTGGACTTGGTGAAGATAGTCCCTCTTGTTGACGTGCCAAAGTCACGGATTGCTTTCTCCAACGCCAGGTTGAAGAGGATGCAAGCCAGACCATCCCATTGTCGGAGTCCATTAAAGATGTTGATTGGTCTGGATAGCAAACCGGCTACTTTTACTTGGCTTGTGATGTTGGTCATGGTCAGCCTACATAATCGTGTCAATTTATTTGGGATGCCGAATTCTCTCATGGTCTTGTAAAGTTCTACCCTTGCTATGCCATCGTAGGCGGCTTTAAAGTCTATAAAAAGATGGTATGTTGGGATATTAAATTCCAGACTTTTTTCCATCACCTGCCTAAGGGTAAAGATCTGATCAATTGTTGATTTACCTGGTATAAAACCACATTGATATTTGCCGATTATGGTATTAGCCTATGGGGCTATCCGTTCTTCAGCAGTTCATTAAAGTACACTTCCCATCGCTCCAGAATGTCTTCAGGATCGGTGATCAGATTACCCTCTCCGTCTTTACAATATGTACAGCGGGGTGTGTATTGCGACATATTTCTGACGGATTTGTAGAACTTCCGCGCCTGGTGCGGACCTCGCTCTCTATTTCTTTCCATTTCACAGACAATGTTTTTTCCCAGGCTGCCTTTTTTCGTCTGTAAAGTCTTTTTTCTATTCTTCTGAGCTTTTTATATTCATCTTCGCGTACCCGCGTTCTATGAGACTGTTGCATTGCTCGGTATGCAGCATTCTTACGTTCAGACGCTAGTTTGCATACATCATCAAACCAGTCGCTCCGATCTCTGCGACTACTACCTAAGATGGTATCAGCAGTACTAATGACTTTGTTCTTAAGGCGTGACCATTTTTCCTCTACGCCCGGCATTCTGTCCCAAGGACTTACTCTTCCCTCATTGAGCTCTCCGAGGGCGAGCCTTAGTGCGCGACTGTATTGGTTGCTTTTGCATTCATCGCGTAGGGCAGCCGCATTGATTCGAGCCTGACCAGCGGATGCAATACTTCTTCGCATAGCAATCCGCCCTCGGAACACCATACCAACGAGATAGTGGCCCGAGTCGATGTTGGCACCTCGATACGTTCGTATCGTCCTCAGGCTCGAGTAGTGGCGGCGATCTATCAACACGTGGTCAATTTGGTTACGAGTGACTCCATCAGCCGATACCCAAGTGACTTTGTGGATATCCTTACGCGGGAGGCTGGTACTCGTAACGACCAATTTTGTTGATGCTGCCATTTCTATGACTCGTAGTCCGTTGTCATTAGTGTTCTCATGGAAACTATGGGATCCTATGTACTGCCTGAATACTGGCTCCCTACATAATTTTGCGTTGAAGTCACCAAGGATGATTTTAACGTCATTCCTTGGGCAGGCATTGAGGGTCCTCTCTACAAGTTCGTAGTAGGAATCTTTTTCTTCTTCTTCGGACTCCTCAGTAGATGCGTGAACGTTTATGAGGCTGATGTTATTGAATTTGCCTCGCACGCGAAGGGTGCATAGCCTTTCATTTATTGCGTTAAAGCCGATGACGGTAGGCTTCATTTTTTGGCTGACTAGGAAGCCTATCCCGAGCACATGGTGTTTTGAGTGACCGCTAAAATATATGTCGTATTCTTTTTTCTACAAAACACCATTCCCTGGCCATCTCACTTCCTGAAGTACTGTTATGTCAGCTTTATACATGGCCAGGACATCAGCTAGCTGTTGTGCAGCTCTAGCTCTATAGAGCGTTCTGACGTTCCATGAGAAAATTCTTAAATTGTTTAGCCGTTGTCGTTGATTGGTTCGGCGTTGAGTAATCAGTATATTTTCGAGGCTTTTTGTCGGGTCCTGAGTAATATTTTTTTACGGGAGAGGTTACTAGCCCCTCGCCAACCCTAAGAAAGTGCTTGCAACTTTTGCTAATTTGTGTACAAAAATATACACAAATCATTGCCCGGGGACCACCACGTGGAGGTAAAGCAAGCCGCAGGTCCGGATGAATATGGGCACGTCATAAAACAAAATTATTTAATTTGGGATAATACCAATCCACATGCGGTCCAAAAACGTCCAATGCATCCGCTTTTTGTGTGGATTTTAGGCTGTCCACCGAATTGTGCGATTTGACACCATTAGACTTTTTCTCGTGGGGTTTTCTGAAGTCGCGTCTGTGCGATTAAGCCATAAAACACAACAGCCCTCAAGGCCAACATAACGTATGCCATCGTCAAATTGAGACTGATTGATGCGCCAGAGCCATGGAAACTTGGATAGTTCGGAATACGGATGAAGATGAATACGGAGAAGAAGCTTCTTCAAACGAATGAAATATTTCGATAATAACTTGAACATCACTTAATAAAAGACTCTTTAAAACCAATCTGGCTATTTTTACTTGCGATTATAGGAGCTATAATTCAAGTTTAGAATTCGTGAATATAAAAAATATTGAAATAACAATTAAACCTGACATTACGATCATTGATAAAAACCAAACTTACGGGAAAATTCTATTAACGGTACCTTTTATGTAACGGTTTTTTTTAACTGTTGGGCTTTCTCTCTCAAATTTTATATTTAAAAAGTTCTAGGTAGCCAAAAAAAATTGTATAACTTTTTTTCTAATCAAAATTAATTTTTGAATTTTTTTTTTGAAAAATAAATATTTTTAAAACTAATAAAAACAAATTATTTTAAATTTTATAATCCCATGTATATTAATAAACCTTAAGAACTGCATATAATAAAAAAACTAAAAATAAAAAACAGGATTTTATCAAATATAATAATTAATAAAAATAATTATTTCTTTGTTATTTAACCCGTGTGATGGCTTACTTCATTCTTACTAAAAACCGTTACGTATTGTGGTTTTGATACTTTTTATAAGTTAAAACTGTGTTATTTTCAACGTAAATGTTACTTGTTTCTGTCAAAGATCTTGCTTTCCAATATTATAGGGCACATAAGAGCAAGTACGTGCGACCAAGTCGTGCCCGTTTTTTTGTTTTGATTTAGGCTTTACGCTAGAGCATAAAACGGATAACTATATAGACAACGCCATGAGTTCGTTAATTATGCTTTGGAACTGTTGGTCTGATATCCGGACAAGTGTTCGACCAAGCATCCACAAAAAATTGAGTAAATGCTGTGGTTTATGGTAAGGCGGCATCATCGGACCTTATTTCAAGGATCTGGGATATATACCGATATACACCGATTTTCGATGTGCAGCGATATATCCTAGCTGCGCATCCTACAAAATGGATTTACATGTCGTTCGCCTTGATTAAATATCGTCGTAGGTATGTGCAAAATGAAGGTTTTGAGATTTTAATGCAGTTTTTTTAATTTCTCTTCCAATCTGTAAAATCCATTTATCGATAGATCAGTCCTTGTTTCCATCAAGATAATCACCTTGCATTTTTTTTGTTTTGTTCATGTTTACTCACTTTTCAGTAGTTATTTGTCATATGTGTAACAAAAATACTGCACATACGACAAATTAATAACATACAACATTTTTTTTATGTGTTGTTTTTACTGCACGTACAACAATATTCTACTGAAATTCCTGATAACGGTTGTCGGATGTCCCATAAGGAAACACACAGCCTGAGCTGTCGACCAGAGCGGATATGTTCCCTGGTCCAAACGAATCCGAAGAACTGAATGCGTATGATATTGCGTATTAAAAGCATAACAGTATTTACATACTTCGTTACTTACTAAAGTGCACAGACCTATTAAGTCCGCAGAGGACCGGGGAACCCAGTGAAGCACAGGTCTTCAACTACGCCTACGCGCCATTGTGTGCGTTTTCCGGAAATGTGTTTTAGCTCCCTCCAGCTCTTGCCTAGTTCTGCTGATTCCTCCTCTACTTTTCTATGCCATTTGCTTCTCGTCCGCCCAACTCTTTTCTTTCTTTGGTTAACGGATTAAACTGCATTGCTTGATTTGCAATACAGCCGTTGCCTTTCCGAAGCGTATGTACAATCCACTGCCAATTTCGCCGTATTATTCCTGACCCGATTTCCTATGGAGATTTTTGTTAGATATTTTATATTGGGCCAGAAAATCCTTAAGATCTTTCGTAGACATCTATTAATAGTCGTAGCTGATGAGAGAGTTATTTCTGCACATATTATTAAACATACCGAAAGCAGCTTTTGCTTTCCCGATACGGCTGTTGATGTCCTATCAATGCTGCTCGTAGAGCATCGTTTAGAGCCAGTGAAAACAGCATTGGGCACAATATGCAGCCCTATCTGAATCCACTTTAGACTTCAAACTTATCCAAAAACCTACCTTCGTGCTTAACGTGAAATTTGGATCCTTCATATGTTGCATTAAATAATAGCAATTAATTTATTCGGGGTGCCCCTCCTGCGTAAGAAGAGAAGAAGAAATCAATGAACAAAAGTTGTTGCGGTGATCTTTGTTCAACGCACTGATCAATTATGATGCTTACCAGGTGTTGAAATATTCATTACTTGAGGATCCAACGTGGAAACCGGCTTGTTCGGCATCGAGTGTGGCTTCTAGATGTCCTCTTATATGGTCCAGAACATTCTTTGATAGTATTTTTGCAACAGCGGACAAAACAAATTTGTTAATTTTTTGTCGTATGAGTTATTTTTTTTTCGTACGTATTCAGCTAACAAATAGTTTTGGTGAAAACGTTACACACGATAACGGCATATTGGAGAACATCGACTACTTCTTGTTTCTAGATTAGAATATTGAAATAATTTATGCATAATTGAATTGACAAATATTGTCTCCATAGATGGTGTAATTAAAAAAAAAAACTACCTTGTGGTTTTGGAGAAAAACAATTTTAAAATTTGATTGTTTTTTTCGAAAAGAAGTCGAACGTAACATACGACAGTATTACATATGTATATCCTGGCGACGATATTGGCTTAAGCGTAAGTTACACGTGCTGTGCTTGCGGTCAACAGCCAAAAGCAGATGGATGCACTGTCTGCACTTCCTAAGGGAACATCTTCAGATCTTTCACCAAAATTTGTCATGAGGACCGCCTGTTAGTGGTCATTTGCTTGGAACGTCAATGGCAATAGAAATTATATTCCAAAGCCGGCCAGCCCGGCGGCAACATCTTCTAGGGCGAATTTGATTGATGTCACCAAAACAACATGGACGCCACAGGCCGTCTTCTTTATCTAAATGTTTTTCTCTTCGTTTTCGTTTTCAAGAAAAAGCGAGCAGCACATTAAATTTCTTGCCATTTTGGTTTCCTATAGCAACTTTACACCAAGAACCGTTATCTTATGAACTTTCTTTATAAGAATAAATTTTGAAGAATTTTTGACGACGGTCATCGTCGTTTTCTACGAAAGAAAGAAACATTTCTGGAGCACGTTTAAGAGAGAAAAAATTGTATAAATTTTGCAAAAGTGTAGCAGCAACTTAAAATGCCACGTGCACCTCATTTCTACCATCAAATGCACTTACCGAATTTTTATAACACAACCTTCTTGCCGATCAAAGAAAGCATCTTTTGTTTCTAATTGGCGTCGGAAGACTTCCATTGATATGCCCCATTTCGATAATTCCATTTCCCCAGTGATCCACAAGACCACCCATGTTGCACGAAAAAAAAACGGGAGTACAATTTACCTCAAGATAACGTTTACTCGACAATATATTTGCACCACACACAAAGTCAACTCAGCATCAGCATCTTAATTACACTCGCTGCAGAATCGAGTAATTGCCGCCAGGGACTCTGAAAATCTTCTCAACTCTTTGTGTCGGGCTCTATCTAGTCGATTGAATTCCTTGAAATTCGAATTCCGCTGATGCAAGGACAAGGGGATACCTATATGTAGTACATATAGGAGGTATCCTGCCGATATCGAACTTCACCAACGCCATACATCAAATCAATTTGCGAAATGCCATAAACGCAAACACAGCAATTCGATTGCAGTTCCCCTCCCCACCCCACCTCGTCAAACAACACTGGATGCTGATGCGGAACCTTTTGCTATATAGCTTGATGATGCAATGATGACGTTGGATTCCTGAGTCACCAAGAGCCTCACCATTGCCACACCAATTAATTAGACAAAGAAGACCTCTGACCAATGCACGGTCTCTGAAGAGTTGTATAGTGACCGAAGCCTTAAATAAACACATTCCGGCTTGGGAACCTACAAAGGCCATTTAATTATCGTGTACTCTCGGCCGTCTAAAGGACTCTCAGGTTCAGGATTCACAACCTATCGGTGCGATAACTGTGTAAAGTTGAGTACACTTTAAGTTCGAATCGAAAATCACATTTTACCAGGCGGCGCACCTCTTGAATAGACATATGAACATTGAACATATAAAGTCGTTGAGGCAGGCTGCATTGCATTGCAAGCGAGTGACCGTTGTCGGATCGGAGCTGCCACTTGAACGACACACCTACTCTACTAAGTGCCAATTTCATTTGCTCGAATGTGTGTATATGTGACAGAAGTGTATGCGTGTTCTCGAAATGTCAGACGAAAAGGAATACAACTGTAATCCAATTAGGTATGGAATTCGCAATTGTAGATTGTAGTCCTTGAACCGTGCAGCAGCAGCAGCAGCGGTAGTAGCATGTTGGAACCAATTCAGAAGTTGATTCTTCACAACACCCTTTGACTGTGTATGGCCATACGTCGCGTTGTCATTGTCGCGGACAAGGAAATGCGAACCAATTTAGTTTCTTGAATTTCACTTTTTCCAGAGCAAAAAAAATGTCCTCGGATTTAAGAATCTCGAACATACGGGCCATGAAAAAGAAGTTACTTAAAAAAAAGACTGCTAGCTACTAGTCCACGCAATGGGTGACTTAACGTGGGCAAAATTGCAACAGAAGCTTTTCATATTGATTTTTGATCAGTAGATGAGACTGCGACACGAACAACAACTTCATGTTCAACCAGGCATTGAAATATTACCAGCAGAATGAATTCAGGAAGAGACTTGAGAACTTCATCAAACCGGAACCCGATGCCTTCCAGAAAATTAACCAGTTCGTTGGGAAAAAGATTTCGATGACAGATACCATAATGAACGGGCAACATTCTGCAACAACCAGCCGCCTGTTTACTGGACATCAAAAAGGCTTTCAAAACAGTTTGGATAAAAGGATTAGTATTCAAACTGTCAAGTCTAGGACTAAATAAAAACTTGGTAAGATTAATCAAAAATGTTCTTACCCATAGATAGATCTTTTTATACACAGGTTAACAGGGAATATTAACCACAAAAGATGATCAGCGCTGATGGAGTTCCACAAGGTTCCAAGTTGGGCCCCATACTTTTCAGCATATATAAAGTTTTTAAATAATTGTTCGTCTGTTGTTGGCGTGAGAGTTCTGGACTATTCTTTAAAGAAAGCGATGTTCAATGAGTCACATAATAGCTCATCGCTAATCGAAAAGCTATTTTGACATCAGAGGGATAGGTCTTTACCGGACTTGACGGATCAGCGTGCGTTTTAAATAGTCGTTTTGAACAGGCGGACTCGTCTCTAAACCACGCTGATAAAAACCTTTAAAGTTGTTGATGAAACTTGGGGCACTACTGATAGGCGAAGTTGAGGAGACTAATAACTAAGGGCGTCTAGAAAATATTCCGGGCCGGTGGAACCCTTTTTCTAAAAACAATTGCACCCTTCTAGGAAAAAATAATTATTTATAGTAATTTACGTGTCCCTTCAAAGAACTTCCGGGTTTTGAATAACTATAGACCCGGAGATAATCCACCTGTTATATTTCCCCCTCAGCTGGCCAGCCAATAATTCTGGTAGTTGCTGCAGTTCAGAGGGTCTCCTTTCTTAATGATCTAATGATCGGCCTAGATTCTATTTATACTTTCTTCTAACCATATCTGGCTTATGAGTTGGGGCATACTTCTAACCAAGACATCACATGCAGCTTTGATGAGTTCGGAAGTTAGGCCATGAGCTTCGGCAGTTTGATTGGTTAGAAGCTTAGATAAGGCTAGCCTAACTTTGTCCTGATCGGGTTGGCCGAATTTTTGTTCCGATCCGCCTAATAGGTTAAATTGTTCATTCTGCCTGACAGCAAAATTCGTTACAGTCTAGAAAATCCATCAATATTCTCAGCATCGACTGACATTCTACTATGCTGTTCCCCTGATCGCTTTTGTACACTTCAGTTCGAGCTCAGTTTCTTTGAAAGTTTCTTTTTACCTTTTAGTAAGGTTCGAACTTCATTCTTTTATCAATAGCTCTCCATTTCCTCAACCACACGCTTTTCACGCTCCCGTTTTTTGGTTTTCATTCGGAGAAGGTAGTGTTCATTTTTTCTACTTCTGCTCATAGAACCCGCGGGCTTGCCGGCACTCAGTAAAAACAGGTGTTTCATTATCCAGGCCGTATGAAAGCAAGAACGTTAGGGGCGGCTCCTCGAATGGCATTTTGGCAATGTTGCTACTGGTTCTCAAAAATTGGTGCTTGCGACGGATTCCTTTAGAGATAATTAGAAACTCGACCAGACAAGGACCAAGCACAGAAGTACCTCTTCTGTTCTTCGCTTTGGTCGAGGTATCCACATCCGCAGCCGGATCTTGACTGTTCCAATTATTGTTTTCCCCTCGGAAATATCGAACATTCATGATCCTAGAGCAGTGCCTTGAATTGATCACCGTGTGGCCAATCTAGTTGACACTTGATTGATGAGGGGTCTCCATCTCCATGTCTCTTTGTAAATGTCGATTGGTCGGAACTGCAATATTTCGTCCCCCAGCAAGGTCAATTAGCCTGAATCCTTTATCGGAGGTGGTGTCGTGCTTGCTATGTATTCCGACTGTATCATTAACGATAGCATCTTCCAATAGCTTGGTGTTAAAGTCGCCTAGGACAATAATTTTATTGCCATAAGCTAAGGCACTGCTCATGCTCATATGTTTTGTCCAGGAGCTCAAAAACATTTCCTTGTTGTCAAAATCTTTGGGGAGAATGTGCGCATATAGTTTTGATGCGGATTGTCGTGAGGCGTTCGTTCATAAATTAACATTTTACATTCTAGACCTACTGTGTTATTCTGCCTCATCTAAATTTTTAACGACAGCTATGAGCCTTGCTTAGGGGAAACAAAAATGAATCAAATTCTGCCTAAAACTTTCGACACATCAAATACATAGAAGCCAGAGCCACAGACAAAATTCTATCAAAATCCAACATGCGGTTCGTAATTTTATTAATAATTATATTGAGGAATTTCTTTAACAGTCAACAATTCTTTGGGTTTATACATATAACCTTAGTAGGTTTATAGGTGTGTATAGTTCCGCCAATTATTTCCACACATCAAAAGATTATCATTCCCATTATTGCCTCCTTAAATTTTCCCAAAAAAACAAAAATATTTCAGTATGTTTGTCCTCCTTATTGTATTATTTTGGTCAAAAGGACACTCTGAAGTCAGTTCTTAGGTATTTTTTGCACGTTCTCACCTCTGTGTGTGTTTTGATTCACTCTCCTTGTGCTATGTTATACCACTACATCAACACCATTAACGAGCAAGACAAAGATAATTTGGCGTGGCGCCACAAATTTTGTTTCTTTTATTATTTTTGTATTGTCGCCTGCTTTGCTGCAAGAACGTTTTACTTTTGACCGCGTGAGATGAACGCCTCTGATGATGGTGGCGGCCGGCGGCATCTTTATCACAAGGAAGGCGATTTTTTAATCTGGATACCTATTCTACGAATTCACTGGTTAACGCAGGTTCCTGTGTCCTTTTTGTTGGGATTTCAGCTAAGAGAATATTTTTTTTTTTTTTTGGAGATCAACATAAGGCAACATTATTTGGCAAAATCGAGTTTGCAATTTACGAAGTGTTTGGGTTTATGTTTTGATGAAGCTGAGTGTAGTTGCAAGAAATCTGAATCGATGGGTCCTTATTCGGGGATTATGATTTATGATTGTTATTTTTAATTTTATTTTTTTAAATTGGTTGTCTTAAGGTAAGCTGGCTAGGAATTAGATGAACACGAGGTCAGTGAATCGAGTATAAGGATTGTTAATTTGTCACCTTGACTCCTGAAATTAATCATGGTATAGAATAATTTTGAATTTCATATCTCTTATGGTGAGAAGAGCTTTAGTCTTGAGTCGGTTCAATGAATATACACAGCTGGTCGAAAAAATAGGTGTGAAGAAAGAATTTGCTCTTAGATACGCGAAAAAATGGCGTAATATCCTGTGGAGCGACGAGACTAAAATAAATTTGTTTTCTTCGGACTCCGGGCGTAATGTAAGACGCCCAAAAGGAAAAGAATACCATCCCCGCTATGCACAAAAAACAATCAAACACGGAGGTGCCAATATTATGGTGTGGGGATGTTTTTCCTGGTACAGTGTCGGTCCTATATTTCTCATTAAAACCATATTAACAAAATATGGGTATAGGGATATCTTGGAAAATGTCATGCTTCCATTTTTTGAAGAAAACATGCCCCTCCGGTGGCATTTTCAACAGGATAACGATCCAAAACACACGGCGGGTTTCGTAAAAGAATGGTTCCAAGAGAAGGAAGTATCTCTTATCCCGTGGCCAAGTCAATCCCCTGACCTCAATCCCATTGAGAACTTGTGGAATGCACTCAAGCGAAAGTTAGGCGGGCAATATTTCACAAATGGAAACCAATTGTGGGAAGCCGTTCAAAGAGAATGGTATTCTATACCCAACCAGACATGCCAAAAATTATTTTTAGAGTAAGGTAATCGAAAATTTAGGTAACCAACATTAAATATTAATAAAATCAATATTTTTAATACTTTAGAAAGACGCGCCTATTTTATTGACCAGGCTAAAATGCGTCAATTGACAGTTTCGGCCACTTAATATGAAAATGTTCTATTATGTTATTGAAGTTTTATTAAAAACATAAAAAATTATAATGCAACTGAAAAAATGTAAAAAAAATTAACTAATACAAAAATAAATAGTCACACCTATTTTTTTGACCAGCTGTGTATATAACGGGTGATTTTTTTGAGGTTAGAACTTTTTTTTTTAAAAAACGCATAAAATTTGCAAAATCTCATCGGTTCTTTATTTGAAACGTTAGATTGGTCCATGACATTTACTTTTTGAAGATAATTTCATTTAAATGTTGACCGCGGCTGCGTCTTAGGTGGTCCATTCGGAAAGTCCAATTTTGGGCAACTTTTTCGAGCATTTCGGCCGGAATAGCCCGAATTTCTTCGGAAATGTTGTCTTCCAAAGCTGGAATAGTTGCTGGCTTATTTCTGTAGACTTTAGACTTGACGTAGCCCCACAAAAAGTAGTCTAAAGGCGTCAAATCGCATGATCTTGGTGGCCAACTTACCGGTCCATTTCTTGAGATGAATTGTTCTCCGAAGTTTTCCTTCAAAATGGCCATAGAATCGCGAGCTGTGTGGCATGAAGCGCCATCTTGTTGAAACCACATGTCAACCAAGTTCAGTTCTTCCATTTTTGGCAACAAAAAGTTTGTTAGCATCGAACGATAGCGATCGCCATTCACCGTAACGTTGTGTCCAACAGCATCTTTGAAAAAATACGGTCCAATGATTCCACCAGCGTACAAACCACACCAAACAGTGCATTTTTCGGGATGCATGGGCAGTTCTTGAACGGCTTCTGGTTGCTCTTCACTCCAAATGCGGCAATTTTGCTTATTTACGTAACCATTCAACCAGAAATGAGCCTCATCGCTGAACAAAATTTGTCGATAAAAAAGCGGATTTTCTGCCAACTTTTCTAGGGCACTGATTTTGGTAATAAAATTCAATGATTTGCAAGCGTTGCTCGTTAGTAAGTCTATTCACGATGAAATGTCAAAGCATACTGAGCATCTTTCTCTTTGACACCATGTCTGAAATCCCGCGTGATCTGTCAAATACTAATGCATGAAAATCCTAACCTCAAAAAAATCACCCGTTATAATGAATATAATACCTACCAATTGAACAAACACTGTGGCGTTTAGCCGCTGGCCTTGAAGAGATCTGGACAACTCGAAATGTCGAAGGATATTTTTTTTATTTATTTCGATATCTGAATGTCTATCATGTTCAGGAGTTCAGGCGCCACGCACTTAAGCTAGATCACAAGTCAAAAACTCGTAAATTATACCCACGAAGCGTGAAGCCACAAATTCCAATCTCTAGAAGCACTTAGCACAATTAAACAATTTAATTTCACTAAAGGACAAACGGTAGCGCAGCCAATTCGACTAATTTGTTGATTTAACTTTATACTTTGTGTACCACAAGGTCATGACATGTAAATAGCATCGCCATTCATCGCATGCTGTGTCTGTGACGCCAAAGAAACTGCGAATGGTTTCGTGTCACAATCATACCTACATCACTCTAGCCAAGTCCAATAATCCTCTGCGAGGATGAATGTATTGTATTTTCCTGAAATGACTCGAGATACATTTCCTTTCATAATGAGATGCAAAGTGAACGTGTCCTGCGGAGTGGGATTACTCATATTACCCTTTTTTGTTGTTGTTCTTTTTTTTAAATGGCCTTGTTGTTCATCGTAAAGAGTAATTGTGCCAATGTTAGTGTGTCTGCTTATTGTTTCCATGTCCTTAATTTGTGCACCTCATAAGCAATTATTCTGTCATCATGATGCCAGTTGTGGATATGTATAAAAAGAAAATCAAGGACATTATTAATGCAACAATTTGTACCATTGTACGCAGTACTTTAATACGCATATGAAAACAAAAATACCATCATAACTGGGTTGCACATAGTTGCTCTTATGTGCTTCCTACATATTGTAATTCAAAATATTTTAATTTAAAAAAAAATAATTTCGAAAAAAATATAACCAATTTCTGATAAATTCATGTTTTTCTATTTTTAAGTTAAAAAAAAAATATTTTTTCCTTTCAGGTTTCTTAGAATTTTTCAATATACAAATATGTTATTATTAAAAAAAACTTATGATTAGTTTTAAATACATTGAATATTCTAAAATCTTATTAAAATTAATTATAAATAAACAAAATTGTTATGTTTGTTCAGATATTGTTATGAAGAATGTTTTGGTCAAATACGGTCTACTGAAATACATTTTTTTTTAAGAAATTCAATTAGTCCTTAAAAGAAAGTAGAAAATTCTAAATAAAAAAAGTTATATAGATGGTTCATCCTGGAGATCTATTTTGAAATAAAAGATTTTTTATTCAGATAAAATAACACTATACCTATGAAGTTAATAAAGGTTTGAAAACCAGCCTTCGAACCTGCTAAGCCATCAGATGTCTTAAATGAAAATTAAATATTGTTTGTAAGAATTTCATAACGAAATTCTAGCATTTCAGATATATAATGGTCAACGACTTATTTCTATGTAAATTAATATATTTACAATATTATGTTGCGAACGACCGATCTACTTGAGTTCAGTTTGAAGACTCATTATATAATGCAAAAATGTGAATATTGCTGAACTGGTTTCTTGTTAATGGAAGAGAGAAGAGACGCTATATTTGCTCCCCACGCGCTATTCGTTGTTCGTTCGTCTATTTTTTGTCACCAGTGAAGTGCTGTCGGCCAGGCTTGCCAGATTGGGCTATTTATCGAAAATTGGGCTACCTTTTTCAAAAATTGCCGACAGCAATTTCAGTATGACAGCCCAATCATAATTGGGCTATAAATAGCCCAAATCTAATCTTTGACGATTTTATTTTCCGTACACATAAACCATTTATATAAACCACTTTTCTGTCTCTAAACATACCCTTAATGCATTCCACAATTTGCCAACACTTTTTATTCACTGAACATACTCATTGGTTTTGCCGCCACTTCAAATCAACCACAACAAACTTCACTTTTATTTCATTCGACGACCTCCGTTGGAACGACCATATATTTGAAATCGCTAAAAATGTTGCTAAGTGCTTAAGTTTTCTGTATCGGTGTAAGAAGTATTTTTCTCCATCTGATCTGGCTACAATTTATAAAGCGTTTATACGCCCTAAACTCGAGTATAACTCCCACCTCTGGGCAGGTGCTTCACAAACATCGCTTCACTTGCTTGATAGAATACAAAATAGAGCGTTAAGATTGATAGGAAATAGAACTGCCGCTGAAACAATTGCCCCTCTCGAACACCGACGCAATGTTTCATGTCTTTCCTTATTTTATGGTTTCTTTTATAAAAAATGTTCACTCGAGGTAGCCAGCTGCATTCCTCCCCTTAAAAGTTTCGCCCGTAATACTCGTCTTACTAGGAATGCCCATCAGTTCACCCTTGAGCCCAATTTCGGACGTACCATGAAATATAGGGATTGTTTTTTTAGCCGAACAACATGAATTTGGAATGGTTTACCCGGCGAGATTTTCCCTTGCCATTTTGATCTGCTAACATTCAAAACCAATGTTAATCGACACCTCCTATCTCTCCCCTCCCTATAGTGTGTTACATTAAAAGGGAAACAAATAGTCCATTGTGCGCGCGTTAATTATAAAAAAAAATCGGTTTCTATGTTGTTCTCAGAATTTTCATTAAAAAAAGCAGCACGCAAACAAATCTGAAAATTATAATATTGTGCCAAATTCGATTAGTATACTTAAAGTAAAAGTTTTAATCAAACAATTTATACATACGTTTTTACATGAAATAGAGAAACGAATACCCGAAAACTACAATTTTTTTAAGAAAATTCGTTATTTTATTTATTTATTCGTTTATTTTATACGAAAATCGGCCAAATTTTAATGATCTACCCTTGGAGATAATTCCAAAAAGCAAGAAAACGGTACAGAATATTCAAAATTTTGAAGAACAATGGAATTACCTCCCTTTATTCGATTGGAGTCCGTTTTTTCCCTCTAAATTTCCAACGAATTAGGAAGAATTTTGGACAGAGTTGGCTCTGAACGTAAAAAAACATTTCGGGTGAATTAGTTTTCGGGGATTTGGCGTATTTCGTAATGCAATTGTTAACTTTACCTGTGAGCAACGCTGTAGTAGAAAGAACATTTTCTTTCATGAATTGTGTAGAAACAAAACCAAGAAATCGATTAACTACAGCATCGCTCGATGCAATTATGCGCTTACGTATTGATGCTACAGTTAAAAAAAATTGTTGTAAAGATTTTTCACCCTCGAATGAAATGATAAGTAAATTTAATCAATCAATGTACCAGTGTGATAAAAATGCCCATGAGGATGACAGTGACGATAACTCTGATGAGGATATCGCTTTTCTAGACTGATTTGCAGCAGTTACCTTAATATGTTAAATGTGATATGTTAACTCTTCTTTTTTTTATGGACTTATGTTTCTTTTATATAAAAATGTAATATATATATATATATATATTTTTTTTTGAAATTTTTTTTTGTTTAATAAAAATAAATTGTGATTGAAGTTATAAGAAATGTTCTGTTTTTTATTGGTGTTGGGCTACTATTTGGGCTACTTTTTCGGCTCTGATTTTGGGCTACAAAAATTTTTAAATTGGGCTATGAAACTAGTTCAAAACATGGCAACCCTGCTGTCGGTTGTCATTTCTAAATCCACACATTTGTAATCACACATTAATGGAAAAAAGTATTTCGTAATTGTAGGACCGGTTTTAAAAAAAATAAAATTGACCAACTGTTTACAAAAAAAAAAAAAACAATTGTTTATTTTAAAAAACTATTTTTAAGTTTAAGACGTTTCAAAATCCACTTTCAATAATGATTGTGAGAACGAAAGTTTAGTTCTCTATCGCAGGTTATACCAAGATCGCAAAGAGAATCCATTTGCGGAGTAGCTTCATTGTTTATTGATAAAATCTGAGAGACAGTAAGAGGGTTTTACGGGAGTATGTACTTGACGTCCAGTATTACGAATGCCGATAAAACGAATGTCCACTATAACGAATCACCATTTGAAGTCCATTGATATCTCTGAATAACGAATAATGAAAAATTTTACTACTAACATGAGAATCGTTTTTTTTTTCTAACAGATCTCAGTAGTTTTTTTCTGCGTTTGAAAACGTTTGTACATATATCAAAAAGTTCATGTACCGTTGTTTTGTTTGCTTTTAAGTCTGGAATTTTTACGCAGTTGTTGTTTCTGTATTGCGTAGATGCAGTTCGAATTTGTTTTTAGATAAGTTTTTTGGTTATGATAATCAATATCTTATTAGAAAGTGAGTGTTTTATTAAAACATTTCGTTGACTAAATTTGTAAAATGAAGGTAGCTCGGAAGCGCCTGTCTATAGCTGAATTAAGATCATTGATGAATGCAGTGCTGGAGTTCCCCTTAAAATAATTTCAGAGAAATATAAAATTCCGAAGTCCAGCATCTGTACAATAAGAACCCAAAAACGGTTGTTTTTGAGGAGTCTCAATGCAACCAAAAGTGGAACCTTTGAAAGGCGGTCCTTAAGAAAAGGTGAGTATCCACGAATGGAAGAAAAACTTTTCGAATGGTTCCTCCAGCAGCGCGACAATCATATTCCTATAAGTGGCTCCATACTAAAGGCTAAAGCTCAAGCCATACACAAAAAGTTTTCGACTGGAAGCGATGGATGGCTCACTAAATTAAAAAAGAGATTTGGAGTTCGTTTGCTCAAGACAACGGGAGAAAAGTTATCTTCACAAGCTGAGCTTGTTGAACCCTTTAAAAAGTCTTTGGCAGAAATAATTAAGCGACACCAACTTTCTTTGGACGCAGTTTTTAATGCTGACGAAACAGCGCTTTACTGGAAAATGCTGCCGGATTCCACCTACGTACACTCTAAAGAAGACACAGCTCCAGGACGAAAAACTTCCAAGGAACGGATGTTTGAACAAAATTCATCATTAAGATACATTTGCATTCTTTTATTAGGTCGAGTCATTTTTGGATTCAATTAACTTACCTAGAAGAGCTCTTCTTTTGCTGGACAATGCACCAAGCTATCCATCAGCAGAAGACCTAATAAAAGAAACAGACGCTGGGCGAATTTGGGTTGTTTACATGCCACCAAACGTAACAGCCCTAATTCAACCAATGGATCAGAATACCATCCGCTTGGCAAAATTATTTTACAGGAACAGTTTGCTCACTAAAATTGTTAGCTCGATGGTTACAGATGTTATACAATCACTGAAGAAGCTCAACTTATTTGAAGCTTTGTCACTTATCGCACTTTCGTGGAAAAACGTTTCACCAGTGTCTCTCAAAAAGTGTTGGCGAAAAATACTTGATAAAACAACAGCAGAATTCGAAGAGGAAGATAACATTCCATTGGCTGCTCTTCTGAGAGACGAAGAAATGGTTTCTATATCTAAAACAGTCAGACTAGTAAATGAAGCTTTTCCAGAGGTAGTTTTAGACTAATAGTCTTTTCTTAACGATAATTTAGCTCATTCAACTCTTTTTACTTGCGATTATAGGTACTATAATACAAGTTATGCATTCGTGCAGATTAAAAATTTTGAGATAACAATCAAACATGACATTACGATGATAGAAAAACATATTTGAGTTACTGGCAAAATTCTGTCCGTCTGTCATTCTGTCTGTCTGTACGGATGTATATTAGACTGCAGCCTAAACGGTTGGGCCAATCGTCTTTAAATTTGGAACTTAAGGTTATTTTGAAATTCTACAGAGGAGTTTTTTTCAATTTTTTTAGCTCAAAAATTAACGGTACCTGTCATATAACCGTTATGTAAAAAAATCAGTGTACTATTGTAGGTATGCATTATAATTTGGTGAAAAAAAAAACTAATATGGTGGGCTAAAAACGGTACCTCCCATAGGACCGTTTTTTTTTTCTTCGACTTTCTCGAAAACTGGTGATCCGATTACAATCAAAATTGATATTTAAGAAGATGTAGGTAGCCTTAGTAATTTTGCATTAATTTTTTTTCGAAAACTTTTTTTTTGTATTTTTAATAACTTAAACATTTTTTTTTTGAAAAATCAATATTTTGAAAACGAGTAAGTGAATTTTTTTTTTTAATTTTGTTTTTAAATGTAGGCTATTTTTGTGCTTAAGTTTGTATTCTTGAATGATTTTTTTTTAATTTTTAAAAAAAAAACCGTTTTATTTAAAAACGGCGCCTAAAGAAATAAAATGCGTTTAAATTTTTTCACCCAATACAATTTAACGTACTTTATTCGAACAATCAAAAGTCACAAAAATCGATTAAATGCTTTGATGTTCACTTTAATTTTCTTTAATTTTATTCTACAATGTGACCGCACATATGAGCAAGTACGTGCGATCCAGTCGTGCAATTTATTTTTTAAGTCATCTTTTACGGTTGATGACATGGATGTTTGGAATAGAGCCGAAGAAGGTGAAGGCCAATTAGTTCAAGAAGGTAAGGATGAGACAGTCATCGACGTTAACGAAGACGAAGATGATGATAGAGGTGCTGATGAGCAAGTTCAAATGACCAAACACCAAGACGCAATCGGCGGGCGGAAGAAAACCAAAGAGATTGCTCCAAAATATTAAATCTACGGCAGTTGCAGGAAGAAGCTGTCCACAAGTGGTATCAACAAACCAAAACCTTCAGACAAACTCAAATAAATGACTTTTTTCTTCTCAAAATTGATTCAATTTGTGCAATTGTAAAAAGTTGATATAATAAAAACTTTTTAAATTATCTGTACATATAATGTTTTTTTTTTTTTTTTTAAGTTGAAAAAATTGGTTTCGATATAACGAATGTTTCGATATTACGAATTGGCTTTCTTTCGTTATACTGGACGTCTAGTGTATGGTAAACTGGGGTACATTCATCATCGGGGCACATTCGTCAAAGCCATTTTCGGTTGAATGCACCCCAAATTAAGAAATGAAAATAACACTGAACGCATCCTTTACTGAAGTCATGAACACGCTCTAAGTTTGAAATTTGTAGTTTCGCGCTAAAAAAAAGTTGTGTTTTGTTTTGTGTTTTTGAGTTGTCCGGTGTAATTTTGGCTAGTGGATGAGTAAGTTATTTTTATATTGAAAAATTTATTGTAGGAAATCCATGTTTGCTAATTGTTTAGTCCAATAAGTAAGGAAATGGAATTTAATTAAGAAAAAGCCTATTTTGAGTTGTTATCGACAAGAAGTCGGGGTAGATTCGTCATTTTCATTGGGGCACATTCAGAAGGTACCCCCGATTTTAATAAAATAATTGATAAGATATTGTTTTTTTGACATTTTATTATGCAATTTTTAAGAGTTTATTAATGTACAGGGAATCATAAAATTTTAAATAATTTTTTTGACTACTTTTGAAAATACATATTGAATTTTCTAAAAAAAAAAAATTCAAAAAATATAATAGAAACAAAGATTGTTTTTGTTTGATAAGATGAGGGACCTTCCAAAATAATTTTTTTCAAAAATGTTCATCAACATTTTTGCAGCCGTTTACGAGAAAAATAATCTTCCTAAACCGTACCGATTTTTAGCTCTTTTAATAAAATTTCAAAAATTTCTTTGAGGAATGCCAAAAGAAGCACACATACCCATTTGTTTATTTCCTTTATTTAATTTAAAGTTATCTATAAGGTAGGTTTTTACTTCATAAAATATTAACGGAAATCGTAGTATTAATTTCGAGAGATAGTGAATTCGTATAAATAAAGTTGTTTATATTTGTTTATTCTTTATGATTTATGTTTCCTATATGCAAGTACCAAAGCTCCAAATTTGCATGTGGGCAATTGGCCAAAAAATATTAAACTATGGTAATAGTACGTATTTTTCAGAGATAATAGATGAACTTTTGTTTTTCCACGACAAGAAAGTGACACAGTGCTTTTCCTTTTAGAAAATGGATTCTCATTTTTTTATTCCAGATATTTTGGAAGGGGTATCAACCCCCAAACACCCTGCGTTCGCGCCTGACCTGAAATTGTTTTTGTTTTTTATTTATTCATTTGTTTGTGTCATGACATTACGTTTTTTGATTGTATTTTGTTTAACTGTATTACAAACAGCAAATAATTGGTAAGCATTTGAGTTCCTTGAAATATGATGTGTTAAATTATATTTTTTAGGGTTGAAATTAAGAAATTTTTGTTTTTTGAATTATTCAATTATTTAAATTTTATAATTTGCTTTGTTTAAATTGTATTTTTAAAGAAATATAAATACGCTTTGAACAACGTATTCTTAAAAGTTTTTTTCGATGCTGAATGTATCCCATTGAATGCCGAAACTGCCCCGGCCCGGGCCACTTTCGTTAAACAGAATTGATTTTTTAAAAAGTTAAAATTACGTTTTGGTAAGTAAAATAAAAAACTTAAAACTAAAGACAAATATTGAAACAACCTGTTAAGCCAACAAAAAATATGTTCAAGGTATAAACCACGAACATATAGGCTAATGAAAAAAAAAATTGCCGATTGTGCCCCAGCTTACCCTAGCTTGACATTTTTTTTAACACTACCTACTTAAAAATGTTGGTAATGGGAGAAAATATGTTTACAGTGAAAAGTTTAGGAATGCATGACAATTTGCTAGTGGCTGCCTAAAAAATTTAACAAATAAGTTAGAGATTTTTTGTTTGCCGAACTTTCTTTTGGAATTGATGAAGTGGAAAAAGCTCTTGGGGTCAGATATAATGTTGGTTTGCATGACAGATCGAGATAAGCTTTACGCCAGCACCTGCCTATTAAGGCATAATCTGGCGATGGGCCTACCCATCTGGAGTCAAAATTAGCATTGACCAGATCCCTAGAGTGGTTACCAGTCACTCATTGAGTGGTGCCTTCAGTTAGAGTGATGGATTCGAAAACAGTGTTGAGAAATGTCACTGAATCTTCACCATCACCCCGCCCAGGTAAGCTGCACTTGAATGTTAGGCAAACCATGAGTTTATAAACCCAACTCATAGGGGGCATGTCACCTCGGCAACTTTTCCGTCATTTCCTTTTTGTTCAACTTATTACTGAACTCATCTATAATACCCAAAAGGTATCATAGTGAGTTCCATTTTCCCTGGTTAAAGCTTACTAAGTTAAAGGTGTGTTGGCACCTTTACTTTTCAGACTTTAACCTCTCAATAACGGCTCAAACTCTTCCCTGGCTAAAGCTTACTTCGATAGAGGTACCGTAGCACCTCTTCTTTTCTGCCTTTAACCTACGCACCGTGTTTTCTCTACTCTTCGCTCTCCCTTCGCCAAGGACTTACTTATAGTAACTGAATTATCAGTCACACTTTCAGATCCTTGTTACCAGGAGCTCCACGTGGAGGTGCAGAGCACACGCTCCCCTTGGTTTGCATGACAGTAAGATATTCATGGTAAAGAGATTCATAAAGTTCTGAAAAAAGAGAGCTGAAGTTCTGATAATTAAGAAGGTCGAGATCGGATCCCCCAAAGTTTATTTCTCCTATTTCTTAAAGATTTCAGCTCATTGTTATACCATCGGGGAAACGAGGCAATGCTTTTTTGTTCAATACTGAAAGCACAAAAAATCTAAGACATTCGAAAGCTTTTCAATAAAAGCTATTAAGAGCAGTGTCAATATTAGAATAATCCGCGATAGAATTTAAATCGGTGCAACCTAACAAGATTGGTTTTACGAAAGTCGAAGGACGTCTGTCTTTCCGATAAATTTACTACATTAGTAACTTCATAAGATAACTTCAAAAAAAGAAGAAGGTCGACTGAGTCAAGTTTATAAGATGATTGCTCACTGAAACAACGTAGCTATCAACGTCAGAAGAATAAAAATGAAAAAGGTCTAAATCCTAGAGACTATCGGTAAAGAAGATCTTTTTATCAGAAGAGGGATTAATTGCGGCGTAGAAATATTGCTCATCGGAAAAAGCCCATTGGAAATTGTCAACAATTAATATGATGTCGGTAGATTCGGAAGTTTCAGATATAGAGTCGAAAGCATAAACAGCTAGCTGATAGGTCTGGATTGGATTGGAGCTGCTCTCATATTGCAGAATGACTATGAAGATAGTTGTCTTAGATAATTTGGATTTAACACAAACATATTCAAAAGCATTGTAATGTGAATGTTTAAACAGAATTGAGTCAAAACGATTGTGCACTGCTAATCCCTCTACTCGAAAAACGTTAAAGTTATTAGAAATAAGTTTGCAGACATTTATATCAGGAGACAGGTTAGTTTCGGTCAATGCAAACACATCATAGGGAAGTTTTTGAGAATTTGAAAAGACTGTAGATGCTTTAGAACGAAGTCCTCGGACAGTTTGATAATGCAATGACATAAATTTGGGAGAATTTAAATGACATGGCAAAAGTAATTTACTAGGATTAGGAACGAAAAAAATTTTTGAAACTGTATCGCGCACCCAAACCTTCTTTAAATGTGTAACGCTCTGCAGCCTATATATACAGGTTACTTTCAAATTTAATAACGTGAGGTTCTTTTAGCATTCCTAAGAGGCGTTTCCGAAATTAATTTTTTAGGGCTAAAAATAGGGCCATATAAGCGTAAAGAAAAACGTTATTTTTCTCTAAAAAGAATCCTATGATTTTGATGTAATATTTCGAAAGTATTTTAGTTGGTGTTGGCTGTCATTTTATCAAAAATATATTCACCGGAAAAGTCTATTAACCGATATTTTTCTCTAACGGTGTTTTTATTGTTAAACTTTCTAGGTAACGGCTCATTGGATTTCTACCAAAATTTTATATATAAAAAAAATTCTGTGTACCAACATTTTTATTTTTTTTATTTACTAATTTTTTTATTAAAAAAAATTATTAAATAAAAAAATATTTTTGTCTTTGACTTTTCAAATTATTTTTAAACTAACCAATGAGTTTTATTTTTAATTTTATAATCAGCTATATATTTTAATAAACTCAAAAAACTGCATGCCAAAATCTCAAAAAAAAAAAACATTTTTTTTAACTAAAACTAAAAATGAAGATTTTGTCAAAATCTAATCTAAGAAAATTTAGGATTGCTTATTTTTTTATTATTTCATTATTATTCAAAAAGTTTAATGGCAAAGTCCATTTAAACTAAAAATCGTTAAGCGTTGTGGTTTTTACATATTTCATTAGTTGAGACTGTGTTATTTTTCTACATACAAGTATGTGCGATTAATTTTAAAAATATTGATTTAAAAAAAAAAAATATTTTTATTAGAAAATACAGGTTATTCAACATTTTGGATATGCAGAATTAACTTGGCTAGTTTACCAAAGATTTTCTGAATACCGATCAACAAAGCCCCACATATTGGGTTCCGTGCCGCTTACACACATATAATCATCAATACTGTAGTTGTGTGCATACATGCGGTAAACAAAGAGAAACCAAATTGAAGTTTGTGTATACAAAACACATTATTTATACAATAAGACATTAATGACCATGTGAGTGACATTTTTGGTCATAACTCGGGTTCTAGACATCGGACAGCAAACAAATTTCTTATATGCACTCTCCAAATAAGTCCTAAGTTCTCCAAAAAATTTCATTCAAGCCGAAACAAAAGTATTTCGCGCACAACCATTGCTCCTTATATATGTATTATAGATTTTCATGAAATAACTCTTAATTTTTGTTTTATTTACCAAACAGTTTTAAATCAATTTATTTTTTTTGCGGTAGGACTACCTGCAAACAGAAATTAATCTTAAAAAAAAAAAAACAAAAACATAATTAATGGAATCCCTATTATAACTGTCACTGTAAAATGACTTTTTCTCTTTGGCTGCGATTGTTTGTGTGAGTGCCTTTGTGATCCCTGCAAGGCAGGACTTAATAAAGGATTTACTTTAATAATGCACTTCATTTCCACACAAAGTAGTCTTGTGTAAACGAGTATACTATATACCTACATATACTTGTATTTGCTTCCCACAATTTCTGTATAAATTATTAATGACATCAAAAAGGCAATTAATTATCCTTGCAAAACCACCCAGCTGTATACCTTACAGGAATTGCCGATCAGAGAATTCGTTTCGTTAAATTAACCTCAGCCGAAAGTATCTGTATAAGTTCACAGATAAAGCTTATATATGTATATATATGTACATGTAAGTATATGTTTATTTAAACTGCATTTGACTTCAATTTGTTTAATATAATTGGACGGATGAAAAGATTCAACATTGAATTGAGGACAACAATAACTCAAGAAAGGACTTTCGAAAGTGAGCTTTTTTTATTTCTTCTACAAGTATAGATTATAATTTATAATAATAAATAATTTTTTTTTTTAATTAACGCGCGCACAAGGGACTATTTGTTTCCCTTTTAATGTGGAACACACTGCGCGGGCATTAGAAAGATAGGGAGATGAGAGATAGGAGGTGTCGATTAACATTGGTTTTGAATGTTAGCAGATCAAAATAGCAAGGGAAAATCCCGCCGGATAAACTATTCCAAATTCGTGTTGTTCGGCTAAAAAAAGAATCCCTATATTACACGGTACGTCCGAAATTGGGCTCAAGGGTGAACTGATGAGCATTCCTTGCAAGACGAGTTTTACGGGAGAAACTTTTAAGGGGAGGAATGCAACTGGCTACTTCGAGTGAACATTTTTTGTAAAAGAAACGATAAAATAAGGAAAGACATGAAACATTGCGTCAGTGTTCGAGAGGTGCAATTGTTTCAGTGGCAGTTCTATTTCCTATCAATCTTAACACATACCGAGTACTGAGAGCTTTTCGTTTTCTTCGATGTAAGTGTCATTCATGGACAATGGCATCGGGGGTATGTTTAGCTTTAACGACAGAAGACAGCATTGAGTTTTCGAAGCATTAAACTCCACACGATTCCTATTACCCCATTTAACAATGCTGTATAAATCGGAGTTTAATGAGCTTGACATACGGCACCGTTGCAATTGTACGTCCGAAGGCGAAAGACGTGAATTATCGAACGAATATGAAAAGCTGAGGGTAGAGTCGTCAGCAAAACAGTTAAGTGGGTTAGAAGTAACACACAGAAGATCATTTATAAAAATGAGGAAAAGAGTCGGAGACAGAACATAGCCCTGGGGCACACCAGCATTTATTTTGTGGGAATCAGACTTGAATCCGTCCAATACAACTTGTATTGAACGGTCCAGAAGATAGCTTCTAATCCAACGAACAAGAGTATTATCGATCCCAAAAGCACGCATTTTCGATAAGAGAGTTTCATGCCAAAATCTATCAAATACCTTGGAGATATCAAGAGCAATAATCTTACTTTCACCAAAGCGATGTAAAGATTTGTTCAACTGTTCGGTGAGATATGCCATCAGATCACCAGTGGAACGGTTGCTGCGGAAGCCATACTGACTGTCATGGAGAAGCTTTCGATCTTCGAGATATTCCTCAAGCTGACGGTTAATCAGTGTTTCCATGATATTAGTCAGCTGAAGTTGGTGGTTCCGTTTAACATTGCTCGGATGACCCAATAAAAATATTGAATTTTCCTCTTCTACTTCAATCCTTGAATTTCATTTCATCGATTCCATTCAAAGTACAGAAATTATAATAAAAGGTGACAAGTTCCACAAGGATCTATCTGTAGGTATCATTTTCTATTCGAAACGCAGATGTTTATTGCTACCAACAAGGCTCCCGCATTCAAATGCTCAACTCTAAAGGAATGTGCCACAACATCCAAGGGAATGTGCCATGCACGATGCACCCAACCAAGAAGTCCTCTAGTGTTTCCTGGATGCATCTGAATCTCACTCACCCTTTAACTGATTGTTTGCACTATTCACTGCAACCCCTAGCCCTAACCCCGATTAATCCGCGGCTGCCTTTAGAACAGAATGCTCCGCGACACAGTTACATTGCAGAATGGAACATGGCTTTGGAATAGGTTTTGCTTTTTTTTTTTGCAACACAGCATCGTACTCCTGCCAAAGAAAGGGTGCTATAAACATCTCTATGAATCCTTTGTGTGAAATAAGGATCATTATGCGTGTCGTATACGTTGACAAAGATCTCTCAACGCCTCTGGCAAAACACCTAGCAATAGAGATAGAGAGGTGAGCTCAGTGAGCAATGAGCATGTCCTTTGCACCTGCATGGTGCATTTAACACACACGCCAGATGTTTTTAGCGGTAGTTTTGTGTCTTTTAACCGTTCATGGTGTTGACACACATCCCTGTTCCTGCTTCCCTGTCGAAGAAGGATTTGATTGAATTTTCAGCAAAACGTAATGAAATCTCCTTTCTTTCTTCTCCTCCTGTTCATCCTGTATGACAACCTGGTATATTCAGGATAAAAGAAGAGCACACGACGAGTCATGCGGTCTGGAGGAGAGAGTGTAGAAATAAATCAGTTATTCATATTCCAAACGTGTTAGGGTTTTTAAGGTTTTAATAGGATTAGGGTGCTGTCAGGATTCAATTCACAATGCGAGGCGAAAAATGAGGAAGCGTTTTGATGAAATTTGTACGGTTTAGCGAGGATTATTTTTTCTATTCGGGAACCAGAACACGTGTAGAATTTGGAAAGAACGGCAAACAGAGATCAAGGTGATTAAACGAAGATGTTTTCCAAACTGTATTTGGTACCTATCTATATGGACAACAATTTCTCTAGAGATAAGCCCTTACGTTGGGAAAGACTAACTTTTGACGTGGGTAAGGCTTTTACGAACAAAAAATGATGTAAGTAACTGATAAGTTTACTCACTCTTGTAGCGTCGTATTTTCCAAAACGAAGGTTAAGAATGCCAGTAGAAAACTGTATTTAATTTAAGATTAAAGAAAGAAGGAGTGAGAATTATCGTATTAATCATGAAGCATGTACTTTAAATGCAGGTCATCAGCTAAATTTGGCTCTGGAAGCTGGATGTTCATAATTGTAATTGCAAAAATGATGTTGTGTTAATATTTAGAGGTGGACAAAGGGAGGATTTGCTTTGAATTTGAAGAAAATAGGTATGTGACAGAAAAATGTTTCCTAAGCCGAAAAAAGGCTCTACCGGCAGTTGTTTGTCCAGCACTTACATGCGGGCCACAATAATTTTCAAAACATATGAAAGTTAATTAAAAGGAACTGAAATGATGATGCATCTCGTGACAGCCGGAAAGACACAAGATAATTTAATAAGAAACTAGGTAATCTGAAGAAGCTTCCTACTAAGAATACCTTATTAAAATAAAATGGCAGGTATTTAAGATACGCCCGCCGCCGCGCCGTGAGAACCGATATACCGATATACGATATACCGTAAGAAACGCAGGCGCAAAAACTCATATAATCAAAAATAATAGTAATAATAATAATCACTAGCATTTAGTTTGCCCGGACTTGAAACAATCTAAAACTATAGGAGGCCTTCCAACGTTTCCTGATGTCAACCCTACGAACACTACAGCTGAATCCTTGATTTGAGGTGTTGTTTTGGAAAGGTTGTGGCCGTAGTTGAGATCAAAGCAATCGCCGTTAATGATTTCCTGATTTTTCTCCCAGATTAATTCAGAAAGTCATCTTAAATTAAACGGTTTTCAATATTTTAACCTCAAGAAAATGAAAATGCATTCCTAACCTCAAGAACATTGGAGCAGGGAAAGGCGGTAAAGTCTGCTTTTCAGCATGTGTAAAATGTGAATGAGGGTATTTGTCCGAATCAAGACCTGTAAATGTAAGTGTAAATCATATCGTTCCTCTTAATCAATTTAACGTTCGAAACAGATTTCGGAATGGTGATCGGAGAATATTGGTCTTACCACATTATAGCAATACCAACAACCGCATCACCGCCATCAACCATCATTTCAGAAGAATGCAATCCTGCTATAGATGAACAATGTTGTAACAAAGTTGCAGAAGAAAACCTTCAATGTCTTCTTGGCTTACATGTGTTTTCACTTCAAGATCGACTCGAATCATCTGAAAGCAGGATGGGGACTTGGAGAAAGAGGAACGAGTGGCTTTCGGAAGAGGTTCTTTAATCCTCTGGGGTGACATTTCTATGGAAGGAAAAAACGATCTTAGTTCATATCCGGCCATCATCTTGGCGTAATAATAATAAATCCAAAGGATGCTACTACAGCATGTCATGTAATAGGCTGGTTTTGTAGGCGAATATTTTTTAATGCAGAAGATCTAATCTATCCCATCAAAACCGTAACGCAATTAGGTTTCGTAACATAGCGAAGCAATCCACTTAAGAAGAACGAAAAATCTTACGAGAAGAGCACCGCGTTCGCACTTCTTAAACAATGCACTACTGAACGACGCCACCGATTTTGTTCAAACTTTCAGGCAATTTTTAAATTGGCCCTGCATATATTTTTCCCAATAGGTTACGTTGCAGTGTAGATAATTATAAAAATGTAGTTTTAAACTTGAAAGGCTTGACCGATTTAAAAAAAAAATTGTGTGTGTATATTAACACGGTTACGTTTGTGGTTTTAAGTTATATTTTGACCCAATATGTGGCGCTTTCATCGGTATCTAGAAAACCCGAGTAACGCCGGGTGGGTCAGCTAGTATTTACACAATTTACCAGAAGAAACCACAGGTTTTGTCAGCTCAAGATTTTCTCATCTAATGATAATGAATCAAGAACTTAATTCATTGCTGATTCGGCAATCTCTTTTTCAATACTTGCGATTCGGCGTAACAGTCATTATTTAGTTCATTCTTAGAAAAAGGGATGAGAATGTTGACTTAGAAAGTGAACCAGATCGCCCAAAAAAACGAAGTAGACTTGCAAAATACCTATGTAGAAGATAATGAAAAAAAAAATTATAACATAAAACAAATTTATTTAATACTAGCTGACTCATCCGGCTTTACTCGGGTATACCACACATAGTCTGGATCCCAACTATCATCCAAGTACATACATCTAAAAACTACCAAGCTAAAAATTTCAATACAAACACATTTTTTTTTTTAAACGGTCAATGCTTGTAAATTTAATATTGTTCATTAGAAAATTATAAAGGCGCAGGTTAATTAAAAAAATCTAAGTTATTTCTTACAATGGCGACTATCTGTTAAATTGGTCCAGCAGACAACAAATTAAAAAAAAAATGTTAAAACAAACAACAATGGACCGAGATGACTCCTCTGATGTGTACTAGAATTAAATTTAAACAATCTAGAAAGGGCATCTTTGAATACAACACACAAAAAAAACTAAGAAAAAAACTCAAATACCAGTTTTCAAAATATCGATTTTTTCGACTTCTCTATCATCGTATTGTCACGTTTGATTGTTAGATTTTTTTGTTTTTAAACACAATTAAAAATACATTTTCTTAAAATTGAAATCGAAATTTCCAAAAACCTGACAAATTAAGTTTTTTTTACAGCTCACTTTTTGTCACAATAAAAAAAAAATATATGATAACTAGCGAACCCGGCGGACGTCGTCCTGCCTTTCTTTAAATTCTTTTGATATTATCTAAGCCCTTTCGATGCATTTTGTGCGTTCAATATAATGTGCCGTTTCCAAGCCGCATATTTTAAAATAATTGAAGTTGTATGGAAAATTATAATACTGGAGTCGTGTTCAATGCAGCGATGGTTAATGTTTTTTGCCGAATTAGTGTCACAAAAGATCACCAAAGTAAAGAAAGTTCTCGCGCACGTAGCCGTAATCGTCACTTACAAAGGTAGAAGGATGCACTCTTTGTCTGAGGTATCGATCGACATAGATTGTCAAATGTCAAATATTAAACTATTATTTCAATTTGATTATATAAAAATGATAAATTTTTAATTTGTTACTTAGATGAATTGAATTTACAAAAAAAAAAAAACAAAATTGTTGTTTTTATTTAATACTGAGCGTTTTCACCTTTTAAGCCTTCTCTGGATTTCCACAAATAATTCAACATAAAAATTAGCCAAATCGGTTAAGCCGTTCTCGAGTTTTAGCGAGACTAATGAACAGCGATTCATTTTATATATAGATTGAAAAAAATAAATAAATAAAAGCTTACATTTTTTTCTTTCTACCCGATCGGCTCCAAACCTTCACAGGAACCATACTTCGACTAAACTATATCTACCCTGAAAATTTCATAAAAATCCGTTGGGCGGTTTAGGAATCCATACCGGACATATGTACATACATAAGCAATCATGTGGATCATCCGGATTAACTCGAAAAATATAAATCGTAGACAAAAATTTATTAGGTCAAAGTTATAGGAAATTAAATTCTAAACAACTTTTGTGATAAGCATTTTTCGTCTTATGTTGAAAATAAGGGAGTTATTCAACAAAAATCATTTTACCTTAAATTCAAGATGGCGGCCAACGCTAAAAACCTAGGAAATCCAATACTGAAATATTCCTCTTACGGATGATTATCAACTGGCTTTATTATATGCGACTATATAGTTAAGTGTTACCACTTATGTAAATAGTAGGTACTATATTGTGTTATATCTCTCTTTTTATAGTTGTGTTTTTAAAATAAGAGAAAGAGAAATTATGTTTAATAATATAGTTTCAAGATAAACAAAACTTAAAGACAATATAAAAATATCTTCTTAATTCTCAGTTCTTTTTCTCAAAATTATTAATGCTCAAAATTCAAAAATTATATAAAAAACTATAAACAAAAGATCTAAAAAACTAATTTAAATAAAATTCAGATTTTAAAATGAAAAGTTAAGTTCAAAAATTCAAATATTAATTTCATGGGTTTTGTCTAGCAACTTTTTTTTTTACTGTTCTGCCGGACTTTGTGACATAAGGCTTAGACTCCGAGATGTTCTTCGGAGTTGGTGTTGGAGTGGTTTCAGTATTCGTTACAGGACCAGCTGTTGTTGTCCTATCGGCTGTTGGATCAATTAAGACATCTCTTTCTGGAACGATGGTGGCTTTCGTCATATGCAAATGACTGCTGTTTCTGCGGTAGGTTGATCCATCGCCGGTTTGTACAATATACGAGCGTGGTGAGTTAGGTGGTTTAAAAATGGTTCCGGAGATCCAGTTTTGATTAGGCTGTTGAATAAGTACTTTTTCATCAATGTGAAAGGATTTTTTGTTCTTACTTCCTCTATCAGCATAGAACTTGCTTCTGGCTCTGGCTTCATTAAGGTGATGGTGTACATTTCGTACTATTTTTGGTGTAAGCGATTCTTTGGTGGATGGTATTGTGGTTCTAGTTTTTCGGCTCATTAAACGTTGGCTGGGTGATAACAAATCTTTACTTCGAGAAGTGTTTCGGTACGTGAGTAGTGCAAGATAAATATCAGACCGGTCTTTTTGGTACTTTTTTAGTAACGACTTTGCTCCGCAAGACCGTTGGATTTATTATTGGTATCTCGCGCATTTTTTAGCGAACGCTTGAAATTCTTTGGAAGAAAACTGAGGACCGTTGTCCGATTCCACAACAAACGGTATACCATGGACTGCGAATATTTTTTTGAGTTGTTGTATGACTTCTGCAGATGACGACTGCTTTAACTTAAAAAATTCAAATTAACCGGAATACCTATCTGCAACGAGAAGATATTAATTAGTTTTATAGTAAAATAAATCTACCGCAATTATCTCCCAGGGCAGCTCCGGAATCTTCTTAGTTATGATTGGCTCTTTCGGTTCAGATCGCTGTAGGCTTTGGCAAATATTACAGGATTCAACGTATTTCGCGAGATCGGTCATTGCTCACGTGCACAATTGAGTGTTCGGTCAATACCAAAATGGTGCACTTTCTGCATCATCTCCTTCTTCATCTCGTCTGGAACGACGATTTTGGATCCCTTGAGGAGTAGGCCCTCATTGCTGCTGAGTGATTCTCGAAACGTCCAATAGTTTTTTATCTGGTCTGAAAGGCAGCCAATTCCATCAGGCCACTCAGTATTAACGTACTGCAGAACATTTTGCAGATTTTTGTCGTTTTTTGTTGCTTCTTGTAGACGTTTTTTTGTTAAATCTGTTAGTTGTAAAATTTCGTGTACCTCTAGCTCGTCATCTATTTCGTTGTTTTTTGGATTATGACGGCTGAGAGTATCAGCAACTGGTATATCTTTGCCTTTGAAATAAATTACTTTTGGTTGATATTGAAAAACTTAGAGCATGATTCTTTTCTAAACGAGTAGGCGCGTTGTGTATGGGCTTCTTGAAAATGGTTTCCAGAGGTTTATGGTCGCTATCGATTGTAAGTGATTTTCCGAGTATTAGGTCATGGAACTTTTCACATGCAAATTAAATAGCAAGCGCTAACTTTTGCGTCGCTGTCAACGCTTTGGATGTGTACGCTACCGGTTGATTGTCTTGTAGCAATACGGCACCTACACTGGACTGACAAGCATCTACTTGAAGCTTCACGGGACGATTCGGATCATAATACTTTAAAAGCGGTGTTTTTGATAGAGACGACTTGAGCTTATTAAAAGAATCTTCTTGTTCTGCACTCCAATGCCATTAAGTATCTTTTTTGAGAAGTTGGCACATTGGATCTGTAAGTTCGGATAGATTACTAATAAACTTACCTAAGTAAATTGCGATACCAAGCAGGCTGCTTTATGTTGTTTATGGATTCAATCTTTTCGGGATCTGCTCTTATTCCATCCGATGTGATGATATGTCCTAAGAATCGAACTTTCGTTGTAGCAAATATACATTTTTGCTTATTCAACTTTTTTCAAGCTTCTTGAAGTTTTTTAAGCACTTTTTTCGTAAGGACATTTAGGGTTTTGACATCTGGAGCATGAATTAGTATATCATCCATTGACACTTCCGTATTTGACATTCTTCGAGTATATCAGTCATAATTTTTTGATAAATTTCAGGGGCGGAAGCAAAACCAAATGGATCGCGCAAGAACGACACTCTTTCCCATGGTGTGGCCATAGTCAGATAACCTTTTGTTCGGTCGGTTACCCTAATCTGCCAAGAAACATGTTTACAATCCAGGATTGTGAAAAATTTAGACTTTTGTACCTTGGCCGCAATCTCGTCCATGGATTTAAGGGGATGAAACCTTCTCAATATATTTTTGTTTACATCGGTAGGGTCAAGGCAAATTCTTATTTTTCCTTTCTTGCTGACTATTACCATAGGTGATTAGGTTGTTATTGTTGAACCTTCTGTTTTTTCTACGACGCCCAATTGAATCATTCTATCGATCTTTTTCTTGACATCGTTTTGTAAAGGGTGTGGTATTTTTCGCGGGGCATAATTTTCAAACACTGGATTCTCAATCAAATCAATGTCATAAATAAATTTTTTAATACAACCTAAGCCTTCGAACATATTTTCATCAATTTTCAGTTCTTCTACGCGCTGTATCAACTTTAATTTTTCGCATGCATTTTTGCCTAAGATTGGAGAGACTGCTTTGTCAACCACTTTAAATAACAACATGCATTTCTTTTTACTTGCGATTATAGGTACTATAATACAAGTTATGCATTCGTGCACATTACAAATTTTGAGATAACAATCGGACATGACATTACGATGATAGAGAAACATATTTGAGTTACTGGCGAAATTCTGTCCGTCTGTCTGTTCGGATGTATTTTGGACTGCAGCCTAAACGGTTGGGCCAATCGTCTTCAAATTTTGAACTTAAAAGTTCTTTTGACATTCTACAGAGGAGTTTTTTTTAATTTTTTCAAAAATTAACGGTACCTGTCATATAACCCTTATGTAAAAACTTATTTTTCTCGAAAAATTAAGTTTGTATTTTTGAATTATTTTATTTTTATTTTTTAAAAAAAGTTATTAAAAAACTGTTTTATTTAAAAACGGCTCTAACGATTTTGAAAAAAAAAATCACACTTTTTCACATTTTTTTAAGAAATAAAATAGCGTTTAAATTTTTCCGCTGAAAACTATTCTACGTACTTTTTTCAAACAATCAAATTTCAGAAAAATCGAATATAATCTTTGAAGTTCCCTTAATACTTTTCAAATTTTATTCCAAACTGTGACCGCACATAAGAGCAAGTACGTGCGATCCAGTCGTGCAATTTATTTCGCACTGCACAACATAATGATACTTCACGAGAACACTGATTTTATCATTTGCGAATGAAACAAACTTTTTTGTGCTCGATTTATTTAGTATGACATTATTAAGCTTATCGATAATTTTTTTGTGGCAAGACTGGGCACCCGTGTCTAGTTTCATATTATTTTCTTTTGTTTTCTATGTTTATTTCTTCCATATAATTATTATTATCATCTTTGTGTGTGTCAACCGCAAGCAGTAGTAAGCTATTGCCATCCCTCTCTTCGCTATGTCTTGTTGTGTCGTTTGTAATTGCATGCACTTTTCTGTCACGTTTTCTTGTCTTTGTTTAACAGACTATAGCTAAATGTCCCTTTTTTCCACATTGTTTACACATTTAGTTGAACGCTGGACAGCTTTTTCGTGTGTGAGTAGTTCCACACCTTCTACAGTAGAACTCATTCCCCTCGTTTTGGTTATTATATATCGGCCTCCTCGTTTTCTCTCCTTTTCTTCTCTACTTAGTAACTGCATTTACTGCTTCTTCTTTTCTATGTATTTCTTTGAGTTGACTCGCCGCTACCTCACTGGCTCTGCAAATTTTAACTGTATCATCTAACTAACTCTGCTTTTTCCAATAATTTTTCTCTTATTGCGTCACTATGGATACTGACCACGATTTTGTCACGTATCAAGCTATCTAATAATTTACCGAATTCACATTTTTTGTCTGATTTTTTATTTGCGTAAAAAAATCATCGAAATGCTCGTCTACGTTTTGAGTCATTCTATTAAAAACGTATCGCTCAAAGGTTATACTTATTTTTGGGGTAAAATATGCTTCGAATTTAGAAGTAACTATGGTCAAATGTTTGCTTTCTGCTGCATTAAGTGAAAACGAATTATAAATGTCCACCGCGTCAGAACCCAGCACAGACATAAAGGTAGCAACTTGAATTTCATCAGATTTTTTGTTTAACTGAGAAGCGGTTTCAAACCATTTATACTGTTGCAACCATTTTTTCCACGCTTAAGCGACATTTTGACTGTTCACTTCCAATGGTTTTGGGGGTTTGATATTCATCCCGGATTCGTAATTCGGCAAAAAAATAGCAGATAAATTAGAAGTTGTAGCGGATTCACCAGTTCTCGGCATTTTTGCAAATGAATTTCTATCTGCATCGCCCGTCTATAATCATAATACACGCCGAATAAGTTTTTACTTGCGATTATAGGGACTATAAGGCAAGTTATGCATTCGTAAAAAAAAAAAAAAATTCTAACAATCAAACATGATATTACGATGATAGAGAAGTCAAAAAAAGTGGGTCCGGAAATTCCGTCCGTCTGTCTGTCTGTCTGTCTGTCTGTCTGTCTGTCCGTATCGATATCTACAGCTCAAACGGTTGGGCCGATTTGACTCAAACTTGGTATATAGTATTTTTAGAGTGCTCTACCCGACAGTTTTTCGAATTGGCATTCTAGCTCCAAAACTAACGGTACCTGTCATATAACTTTTAATGAAAAACTTATTTTTCTCAAAAACGGCTCCTACGATTTTGATAAAACTTTCAGAATCATGTTTTCTATGCAAAATCTATCTTTCAGTTTTAATGGATTTTTCAGAAAAAGTTTTATAACGGTACCTCCCATATGACCGGTTTTTTAAAATCAGACTTTCTCGTTAACTAATTGACGGATTTTGATGAAATTTTCAACATATGCAGTGTTTTATGATTTAAATAATATTGCTTATCAAAATTTTCAAAAACATTTTTTTTTAAATTTTAATAATTTTTTTAAAAAAATATTTTGTTTTTTGAATATTTTGAAAACGGATATATAGATTTTTTTTAAAATTTTTCTCCTAGTATAAACTATAGATTTCTTAAAATTGTTATACTAAAAAAAATTTTAAAATATATTTTCGAAAAGTTTTTCAAAAAAAACATTTTTTTGAAAAAACTGGTCGAACGATTTTGAAATGAAAAATTCATAAAATAGAAAACAGCAAAAGAAATAAGATGGCTTACAACATTTTTTCCAAAAAACGTTATGAGTAGTGTTTTTTTGAATTCATAAATTTTTTTCCCCAACATTTTATTTCATATTGCTCGGCTAAGCCCTAGCCATTAGTCAAATAAAAGAAAGTGACAACCTACATTACATACATACTTACGTATTTTAAAGTATTTTTCATCATCATAAAAGCACAGAATAAATAAGGAAGCCTTTGATAAACACACAAAAACAACTAACAAATAAAAAAAAAACTATTCGATTACTACTGAATGCAAAAATTTCAATCGAGAAAACAAAAGTTTACACCTTCCTATAAATAAACAAAACCACTGTGTTAACTTTTAATATTGCCTCTATACCTACTGGCTTAACAGTAGTTGGAACACGTATCTTAATTTTAGTACCTACCTTCCTTCCAACCTTATTATAGGTACCTAAATCCTTTATAAATTCCATTGGTCCCATATTGGGACGTATAAAGGTCCCTTTACCTAGCATTATTGCCATACTGCTGATTCCGACGAATCTTTATGCCAGTTGTTCAAATTTTTCCATACCAAAATGAAAATTTAACTGAAAAAAGTCCTTTGTATCTTTCTATTAGCAAATTATATTATAAACAGTAAGCAGCAAGTGGAAAGATAATACTACACTAAAAAACTGCAAAAGCTAACAATCCTATATATTTATGTGTTTATCCCTTTGTCGTGACGCATGTTCGTTCGAGCTTCACCCCAAAACGATTCTAAGGAAGTTGCACGTCATACAAAAAATATTAAAATAAAATCTTTGTCAAAAAGACGCCTGCACTTAAAAAGGATTAGCACATAAGAGCAAGTACGTGCGACCCAGTCGTGCCTTTTATTTTTTCTACCGACCACACAAGGACTTCTCTATATCGTCCTCCGCCCATCAGATGCAACAAGGATATCTTACATTTCAAACGAGAATATTCCAACCTGACGCAACATGACGACAACAGGTACATGGCCTGGCCAGCGAATTCTCAAGAATACCTCCTGCTGCACTTCTATGTATAAATTGATCAAATCAACTGGACTGCATAACTGATATCACAGACGTTCCTATGACTACATACTGTACGTCCGTTAAAAGACGACATGTCCACGCGAAATGCAAACTTTAACAATCGCTTATGCCCAACCATTACATCTCGCCCGGGCTGGAACGCGGGCAGTTAAATCAATTAAACTACCCATCCATGGAACATGCACTTGGACACAGGCCTAGAAGATTGCACTTTTGTGCGTGGGTCGAAAGCCTGGCCTAGCCTGGTCTGGCCTTCGTTTGCATATCCGCAATATTCACGATTCATCCATAGAACGTCCGGGACATTGTGTCATGTTATCACTGAAGTTTTTTGTTAATAAAATAATAATAGGGGACCATTAAAGATTAAAACATCGATTCATCCAGTCTGGCCAGCAAAACCTTCCTCCGATAAAAATGTAAAGATGATATGAACTGGCGGAACTTCGTTTCGGGTGGAGGGAGGCATTGCATCAAAAGGATTCTGCAGCAAATGTGAGATGTGCTCTGGAGAACTTGAAATAATGTTGTAATTGTTTTTCCATGTACACGAGATTGCTGGATGTCATGAATTACGATTGACTTGCAACATGCTCGTGGAATGCCATGCTAAGCCATTCCAAGGCCGACACAGCCAGAGTATACGGAATTACGGAGCAGAACACAAAGTTTCCTTGTGAGAGGACTAACGACAACTGACGGTGTTTCGATGCTGCAGCCGATGCAATCAAGTTCTGTTTGATTGAATTTGGGATTTGGAAAAGTTTACGAAGCTTACGGTACTATAAAGATCTTATGCAATACGAAGCAACACAATTCAAGGAAACGTAGTGTAGTGTATGTGGAGAACTTCTATAGTCATCGTGATTGGATAAATCTGTAACAAGGATGTAAGCAAGGATGCTGCATTCGAATCAATAAGATAGACACATCATTTGCACACACTAGGTGCAGTTGTTTGCTAACATATTCAGTTGAAATGATGAAATTTTAATAATTCAGGATTCAAAGGACTCTCGGCGGACGGATTGATTTATTTGTCAGCGTCCATCCTACATCATCGACAGTTCAGTTGGCAGTTCACGCAGTGCCGGCTCCAAGTTGCAGTTTCTACGGGAAGTCACCATCCGATTGTTTTAATATTTATCTGCATCAGTTATTATTAACTTCAGGATGTTTTGTGGGGCAGGGTTTTGAGAATTCAATCAACGGAAGGTATGTTGAAATATCCTTGATTGGGTGTACGTATGTATATGATTAGAAGGTTTCAATTGTTTCAGAGCACTTACTGGGAACTAAAATTCAAATCAAGATGTAAATTATTCAGTGGCAATCGTTTGATTAGTAGTTGACTGTTATTTTGAGTTAATCACAAAAGATACAAAAGTTGAGAATATTCTAAGGACCTTGCAGTGACTATTCAAACTAATGCATTGCAGAGGACAATCTTAGACAAATATGGAATTTGGATAAATCCTTTTAATTGGCAGTTTGGCAATAGGGTAAGGTTATGAAATATTAATTAAACCACAAAGAGATATTTATCGTATTCTGTTAATAAAGTGCTCATTTTGGCGGTCAAGCAACAGGGTCTACAAAAGGATTATTAAATGACTGAGCTTAGCCATGATCCAACAAAATCAAACAATACGATTTTCAAAATAAACGTTTTTTGATGAAATATATGACCACAAATATGAAGACGATCGGTTTGTAAAACAAATACAGTATAAAAAAATGATTTTCTATTCAACGCTAAAAAAAATGTATCAGGATCAGCTAATGAAAAGCGCATGGTCTTGATTTAAGTCCAGTAATCTATCTTTTAAAATGTTCAGTTGTTTCTGAAACACTGGCTGAAAAGCTGTTTTAAATGCTTTCAAAATAATTCTGAAATAAATAGAAAACATGGGAAATCATTTCAAAAACTTTTTTTTTTTAATAAACAGTTTGTGATTTTTTTTATTTAGTAACAAGAAATATACTTAAGAATTGTTTGTCAACAAAATGTTTTACATTTAGTGGTAGTAATAAATGGCTAGTTTTTTAATGAACATCGGTGTTCGGAGAGGGTTTTCGTCTTGGAAAGAAGAATTACAAAAAGGCAAGTGAACTCTAAGAACGTATTCGAAACAGCAATTAAGGTAAGAAATTTATCAACATATGTACATAAATATGTACATACATACATGAATATGTACATATGGATGTACCAATGCATATATGCACATACATATATACATATGTATGTACAAGTTAATACATACATATGTACATATGTACAAGTCAATACATATGTATGTACATATGTATGCATGTACATAAATATTTCCAAATTTAATTACATAATGAACGGTACAAAATATTTTCAAAGCTCTTTTTTAATATCGAGCATCAAGCTTCTTTTTTTCTGAAGAATTGGTCCTTGGTTTGAACTTTGGGTTCAACCACCAAGCTGTTCAAGAACTGATCCAGTCTTTTGTTGCATCTTAAGGTACACTAAATTTTACAAAGCCATCCTTCCTAAGTGTTCTTCGAATTAGTAATCGTAGATTCATGCAGTAGCATTTCTTTCTATTCGTTTTACATACATATATTCATCAATTTTTAAACCGAATTTTTCGAACTATCATTAAGCATTGCTTTGTGGTGTTGTATTAAAATGCGATAACAAAATCCTAGTTTAAAATACATATGTAGTTTAATGTTGTGATGTTTTGGGTTCTCTTCAGTCCATCAATGTTGTGTGTCACTTCTTTGCTCTTCTTCATCAATAAGACCATTTTGGCAAATGAAGTCCTTAAAGAAGTTCCTTCAAATGTGCTTTAAGTTAAATTTATCAAAATACAACGGAACTCGAGAGAAAAGGCAAAAGCAAACTCAACTTTACCGAAATCAATGTTAACGCTACCGGAAAAACTTTTTTTGTTGCCTTAATTAGTTAATACTCAGCAAATTTTGCCCGAGAGACCTTTGACGTTCAACTTTGTTTCTCAGCCTAAAGAAACAGCTATTAACCACTGTCCAAATTTTCAATCAATCTGCACAGAAGGAATGCCAAACTGGACATGGACAATCTTCTAAAGAGCAAGGTTCTACTAATGCTATCACATTCGATTTTGAAAGAGATAGAAAGATACTAGCTATCAATTTGAAGTTTATTGTTTTTTTTTTTCAATTTCTGCCATAATGTAAATATTTAGTCAATAATGGACTTTATTGGCTTAAAACCACAACGTTATGAATCTATCAAGTTATTAACGAATGGCTTTATGCGATACGTAGCTGACTGATGTCTTTTACGCCTGGTGCAGTTCAGAAGGTCTCCTTTCCTAAGGGCATATTTTATTACGAGCATATCTTGCTTATGATTTGATGCATACTTCCAACCGACCAACGCCAGCAGCTTACAAACAGTTATCCTTGCTTATGTTCTTCTTTGCCAAAATAGAAGAATTTATTCTACCTAATGTAGCCCTAACAGTTGCATTTTAAGTTTTGGTAAATCCTTCGAACCACATTCCTGTGGTAAGAGCTCTACATTTTCTCAATAGCGCGCTTCTGAAGTTGTCTTTTTACTTGCGATTATAAGTACTAAGTCTGCTTTTACACATTGACTGTTAAGTCACGACTCACATAAGTGCAAAAGAGAAAGCAAATTCGAAAAATTGAGAAGAAAAATATTTTGCCCTGTGAGTCGAGGGTAATTTTATCATTGACTGTTCTTCTTTTCATCATTGTGTTTCTTCATTTGTTTTTCAGAGTCAGATTCTCTGTGAGTGATTTCTCTCATATTTGTTAAAAAATTGTGGAGAGAATACGACACAACACACAAGTGAGCACTTCGAGCGTAAAAGACTATTATTTTATTATTATTAATTGCTTTGTTTCAAAAATAAAAAAAAAATCTGAATAAAAGAGCAAGAGGAATGTCAAATTTGAGTCAAGCCACTTAAGTGAAAAGTCGAAAGTGTAAGAGCACAAGACTCACGAAAGAAAATAACAAAGAGATTCGTGTGTATAACCTTTTAAGAAAAGCTTATTTTTCGGAAAACGGCTCAAACGATTTTGATGAAAATTTTGAGATTTCTTTTGTAGTTGATAATAGCTATCATTTTATCAAAACCAAATTTGCGGGAAAAATCAATTATCGGTACTTTTAAGTAAACAATTTTTATAAATTTTCGGCGATTTCGGTAACGGCTTATTGGATTTAAATAAAATTTTAGAATTAAAAACATCTATAAAGCATAATCAATTCTGCATGCATATAAGTGCGACCCAGTTGTGCCCATTTTTATTATATTATAGGTAGATACTATAATCTTTTTTTTTTAGCTCAAAAATTAATGCTACCTGTCATATAACCGTTATGTAAAAGCTTATTTTTCTCAAAAACGGTTCCAAGAATTTTTATGAAAAAAAATCTTTGTGCTTTTGTAGAAAAGCGTTTTATTTTGGTGAAAAAAAAATTAAATGGTGGGCTTAAAATGGTACTTCCATTTTTTTTGTATTTAAATAATTTTTTTAAAAATTTTTTTTTTTTTTTTGAAAAATTGATATTTTGAAAACGAATAATATATATTTTTTTAGTTTTGTTTATAAATGAAGGTTATTTTTGTGCTAAGGTTTGCATTGTTTAATTATTTTTTATTTATTTTTTAACAAAATTTGTTAAATAAAAACCGTTTTATTAAAAAACCGTTCGTATGATTTGGAAAAAAAAACACACTGTTTCACATTTTTTAGAAGAAATAAAATGGCGTTTAATTATTTTCTGCCGAAAACTCTTACGTACTTTTTATAAACAATCAAATTACAAAAATCGAATAAAAACTTTTTAAAGTTTTTATAATTATTAACTTTTATTCGTCGCTATAGGTGGATTGTACGGAAAAAGACTATCATCTGATGTTAATGTTGTCACTGCTTCGCGTCCAGCGCTTACCAATATTGAAAACTGTAATACCGCACATAAGAGCAAGTATGTGTGATCCAGTCGTGCAATTTATTTTACTTGCAAGTTTAGTTTAGTATTCGTGAATATAAAAAAATTGAGATAACAATCAAAAACGACATTACGATCATAGAGGAGTTTAAAAATATTGTTGACAAAAAATGTCTGTCTGTCTGTCTGTCTGTCTGTCTGGGTGCATAACGACCTGCAGCCTAAACGGCTTGAGCTATTTTCTTCAAATTTGGTACATGTAAATCTTTTGGCAATCCTCAGAGGGTAAATTTAAATTTTATTTGTAGGGCTAAAAATAACGGTACCTACCATAGAACCATTAAGGAAAAGCTTATTTTTTCGAAAACGGCTACAACTATTTTGAAGAACACTCTTAAAAGCATTTTTGCAGGTATTGGTTATAATTTGGTCAAAAAGTCTAGTAACGGTATCTTTCATATAAGGTTTTTTTTTAATTTTCGACTCTCTGTAACGGCTCTTTGGATTTCTGTCGAATTTTACATTTGAGAAGATCTCAGTAGCCTAATTAATTCTCCATACCAACATTTTGAATAATTATTGTTTTTTTTCTTGAAAATTCAATATTTTTAAAACTAATCAAATAAAAATTTGTTGAATTCTATAATCATCTGTATATTAATAAACTCTAATAATCTGCATACAAAAATCTCCGAAAAGAATTCCAAAAAACTTAAAATAAAAAACAGGATTTTATCAAAATCCGTGTTTTCGAAAAACTTTTTTTTTATAAATTCCGTATTATTTAAGACCTGTGATGGCGTACTTCGTTTTTACTAAAAGTCGTGTTGTGATTTTGACTCTTTTTATAGGTAAGCTATTTTTTCTAGGTATACCTATGTTATTGTTTCTTTCAAAGATCTAATCTTACAATTTTATTAGACACATAAGAGCAAAAGCCTGCGACCCAGTCGTGTCTATTTTTCTTTCTGAGAAGGTGGTGTTCCCCTTTTTCCTCTGCTGGTAAAGCACGCGACTTCAAACTTAAACTACTTGCAATATATTGCTTAACCTATTAGATTCAGTATTTTATACAGGGTTTTTTCAATAAGAGCGCTACAAAAGTTTTTTTAAATAAAACAAAAACGGTTTTAGATATCAATGAAATTCTTTATTTTTGTGAAAGTACGTTTAATGCCATTATGTATGAAACTCGACTTCTTTTGCATGGCCACCATGGGCACGCTTGCAGAAGTCCAGAAGCTGAATCCAATTTTCGACAGTTTTCAAGCATAAATTGGCCGATACTGCTGCAATTTCACGTTCGATATTCGTACGAAGTTCATCAATCGTCGCTGGCTTGTTGGCACAGACCATAGACTTGACGTAGCCCTACAGGAAATAGTCTAACGGCGTCAAATCGCACGGCCGAGGCGGCCAAGCGACTGGACCTTTTCATGAGATAACACGTTCTCCAAACTTGGTTTCCAATAAATTGATTGTGACATTCGCTGTGTGGCTTGTGGCGCCGTCCTCTTGGAACCACATGTCCTCCAAGTCCATATCACCCAATTGGGGCCAAAAATATTCGGTTATCATTCACAGTAACGTGCCGGTCTTGATCATCACAGAAGAAGTACGGCCCAATGACGCCGCCGGCCCATAAACCACACCAAACCGTAATTTTTTCGGGATGCAATGATGACTCATGGAGTACGTGTGGATTGCTGCCTGACCAATACTGCGTATCTTGTTTATTGACGAAGCCATTCAGCCAGAAATGAGCCTCATCGCTGAAGATGATTTTTCGATGAAAATCCAAATCATTTTTAAGTTGTTGCTCAGCCCAATTCAAGGTCAAGCGGCTTCAGTTCTTGCATCAATTTAATCTTGTAAGGATGTAGGCCATGATCTCTTCGCAAAATTTGCCACAACGACGTCACAGAGATGCCCAACGCTTGAGAAACGTGTGAGAGACACATTTGGGCTGACTGGCACGGGAACATTTTATACTGTGTCTGTGGATTCAAATTTTTTCATTAGACGCTCAATTGTTGATCTGCTAGGACATAATCGTCCACGACCATAAATTGGATGTAGCTCTCTTACCGTTGAGGCCACTGACTCCGAATTTAGTAAATTTTAATAATTTCGACTCGTTGTTGGCTCGTATATCTTTCCATCATGAAATGGCAAATTTTACTGAAGAGAAATGTCAAAAGAGCGGCAAGAAATATGGCGTCGTTTGCTGTCCCTGTTGCTCTACTTTTGTAGCGTCCCTGTTGAAAAACCCGATATATAGTATATTTCGGTATTTAGTTATGATTTAAAACTGTGGTTTTCACTATCAATAGTAGTTAGGCCATAAGTTTCTTCGGTATTGATTATAATTGTACAAAACTTTGAAATTATTTCTTTTTTAAGAAATTTTTAATTTCTTTAATGGTGGACCACCCAAAATGAGACTGCCGCCTGACATGGTGTCCATGTCAGCTTTCAACAAAAAAGGACCTCCAGCGCTGGAGTTTTCTGATCCCTTCTTTGGCACCAACTTGCACCACTTCATCTCGAACATTTGTTTGCCGTATTTTTTTTTTTCAATTTTTTTTTTTCTTATTAGAGCTCCCAAAAAAAATTTGCATATTGCTCCAGGAACATACAACTATCGGGATCATATTTCACATTCATCTGGATCACGCACGTTTACACGGATTATTAGCTCATTGGCAGCTTCGTATTTTTTTTTCACCTGTAAGGCTATATGTATCTGAAGGTTCAATTTGTTAAGCAGGGAGCCTCGATTCCGGAGGCATACTTAAAAAATCCAACGTCATTAAGTGTTCCCTGCACACCCTTTATCCAGAAGTCCATACAGACGGGCAATGACTCCATGGAGACTCTGGCATGGTAATTTAATACTTTGATCGCGTGGCCAGCGTCGATATTTCACCTTCTGGCAGGGTAATCGGATGGCAGGTGTGATGTGTGTTACGGCGGTCGTCTGAGGCTGGGTTTAGTTTTTTTTTTTTGTGTTAATATGTCCGACTTTTGTATCGCGCGACCATCTGATGCACCCATTCTTCTGGACCTTTACCTGGAGGTCTGTCTGTCTGTGTATCAAATGATTGAGAGCAATTCGAATAGACAAATTAATCAGGCTCCTAAATGACCACTGCATTGCCGCTGGGATTCTAGATAGCTACATGATCCCTTTCTATTGAAAAGATACTTTTCAATTTGCTATATTTTCATTTGCTCTTTGTTGTTAAATGCTTATTTACCTTTTTTGCATCCCGAAGATGAGAAGATGTGTATCTTATTTTTTTTTCTTGAGGATATGTTCATACGGAAGGATACAACATCTTTGCTTCCTTTTTTTTTTGCATTTTGAACACCTGGTGTGTCCTGATGGTGCTTTTGTTGTTTGTATCTTATTTTTTTTATTTTCATATGTATACCATGGAGATGGAGTGCCTATCCTTGTTAAGGATATTCGCTTTATCCATGTTGATTGGTCTGCAAATATTTGCTGCAATGAAGATAAGGAAGATTTGTTTCTTTCGATTGGAAATTTTTGAAGATACATGCACTATTTACAATCAAATGTATCTTAAGATATTTGTGTGCAGAAATGATTTAAATTTGAAAATGTAGAACAATTCGGTGTTGAACAAAAAAACAAGCCACAAAACCTTTTTATTTCCATGTCCATGTGAAATTGATAAAATGAGTAAATATTTGTTTAAATTCCCAAAAGAAAAGGATCCTTTAAAAAAAACCAACAAGAGGAATTGAAATTGAAAGGACACCGCCAATTGTTGGTCAATTAATTGGTTTGGCGGTAGGTTTATGTTCATGGTTATCACACCTGTGGGTAGGTACCTAGGTACACTTAAAAAAGGAATGCATTTTTTTATACGTAGGTCGGCTATGGAAATATTCATATCTATGTTGAATCAAATATTTGTATTTGTTTGACCGTAGGATTTGTAAAACAAATTGATATCTATTAAAAGTTAAACAATCTCAGTGAGCACAAAGTGTCGCCAAACGCCACAAAGGTCAAAGGTACCTACAAAGTCAAAAGAAAACCCTTGCCTTTACTAGTTTTGTACAGTTTGTCGAAAAAACTTCTTAAAAAATATGGCAGACTATCTAACTCACTATTTCTTCTTCTTATCAACTTTTAGCCGAAGTTCAAAATTAATGTCATCAAATATCAAAGACTTCTAACATTTAAGCTTCGATCAGAAATAGAGGTACAACTATTAGCCTACCATCTTTGATACTTTCTTGACGCCCGCAGGATAGGGCTAGTAGGGCAAGTATACCCCTTGCTCACCGCCGGGTCATGTGTAACCAATGGGACTATAAGGCAAGTTTAGGATTCGTGAATATTAAAAAAATTGAGATAACAATCAAACATGACATTACAATCATAGAGAAGTATAAAAAAGTGATCGAGAAAAAATATCTGTCTGTCTGTCAGTATGTACAGCGAGCTGCAGCCTAAACTGCTTAAGCGATTATCTTCAAACTTGGTGTGTGAATTGATTCCGTTTAGGAATATCTTATTTTTCTCGAAAACGGCTCTAACGATTTTAATCAAATTTTTTGAGAATTTTTTTGTTGGTATTGGCTATCATTTGATTAGTACCACATATACGGACAAAGTCTATTAACAGGACCTTTCATATAACGTTTTTTTTTAATTTTTGGATTTCTCGGTTTTGGATTTCTGTCCAATTTTATATTTAAGAAGATCTAAGTAGACGAATTAATTCTGCATATCAAAATTTTGAATAACTTTTTTTTCTAATTAAAATTAATTTTTGAATTTTTTTTTTTCAAAAATCAATATTTTGAAAACTTATAAAAAAAATTATTTTAAATTTTTTAATCACATGTATTTTAATAAGTTATAAAAAAACTGCATAACAAAATTAAAAAAATAATTTTTTTTTCAAAAAACTAAAAATTTTATCAAAACCGGTCATACAATTTTTGAAATACATTTTTCATAAATTCCTTGTTATTTAAGACGTGTGATGGCATACTTCATTTTTACTAGAAACCGTTAAGTATTTTGGTTTTTAATACTTTTTATAAGTTCAAACTGTGTTATTTTCAACGCAAATGTTACTTGATTCTGCCAAAGATTTTGAATTCCAATGTAATTTGGCACATAAGAGTAAGTACGTGCGACCCAGTCGTGCCCATTTTTTTTTATCAGATGTGCTACTTCGGATACTCAAAATCCGTCTATTTTGTGAAAGAAAATACCACCTTGGTAGGTTACTTTTCAAAATCCGAAATGTTTTTTTTTTAATTTAATTTTTAGGGCTTAATATAACGGTACCTACCGTTACCATATAACCGACAACGGCGACAATGAATTTGATAAAAATTTAAGAGCATTTTGGTAGGTAATGGATGGCTATAATTTATAAACGATACCTTTCATACAGCTTTTTTTATTTTTCGGCCACCGGTAACGGCTCATTGGATTTATATCAAATAAATTAAAATTATCAAAATCGGTCCTGCAATATTTGAAATGTTTTTTTATAAATTCATTATTATTTGAAACGTCTCATGGCATACTCCATATTTACTAAAAACCCTTAAATGTTGCATTTTTGACTCTTTATTAGTTCAGGACCATGCTATTTTCCACGTAACTGTTACTTGTTTCTCACAAAGATCTTGTCTTCCAATGTGATTAGGTAAATAAGACCCAGACGCGTCCATTTTTTTCGTAGTTTGATTTTGTGTCCACTTATAATAATTATGAAAAGCAAAAACAAAACAAGGGATTTGTGTGTTGTACGCAGTTTAAGCGCCTATTCTCAATTTTATCTTTTTAGATTTAATCTCTACTGACTTTAGCAGGGCATTTGACAAAAAATATGGCATATAAACTAATACTTTTCAAATTACCCTCCCACGGCTTTGAACCTATGTCCAATACCATACCCTCACCAGTCAGTTTATAGCTACCTCAGGGGTCCCCCAAGGCAGCCACTTTGGTCCTCTTCTTATTATTCTTAGTATTGCGATATTGAAAAGGTCATCAAACATTTCCACATCTCACTATACGCTGATGATATCAAGTTTTTCAGGTGAATTGCTTTCACACAAATATGACGAATATAAAAAATCAACAACTAGTTTTTTTATAACAAAACATGCTATAACTTTTAAACAAAAGCAATTAGCGAAAAAAGTTGTACAAATTATTTTGTGGGAAATTTTATTAGCTACAATTTAACATTTTTTTTATCTAAGATAAATACTACGAGTTTCGTTTGAAAATAGAAATAATCGTTTAATACAAAATGGCGGTGTAATATCAAACGAGGTGCAATTGTGTAAAATATGGTCTTTGGCTCGTTAACTTTTACACTCTTTCGAAGAACGAATTCAAAATTCATCTTCGATATTTTTTCCCAGAGCATTGTATATTTAAATCAAAATGCGCCGTACAACTCCAGAACGGTTTTCTCGACCTTATATGCGCTGCAGAGCAGGAACCCTTATTTTCATCAAGAAACCGTTCAGTTAAAAGGTATAGAATAGATAATGGGATGATCTACAACTTTTGTTACAAACGTTTTTCGATATATGTACATATCAATGCCTACTTTTCTTAACAAATAGTTTTTTTTTTTTAAATTAACTAGTTCTCGATAGTTTATATGTCTATGGCTAAAAATCTGATACGTCGGGTTACATCACCTTACCCAACTGATTGATGTGCCAACACGAATACCGGATTTTGCAGGGGCAAGCTGCCCATACTCTTAACTTGTTTCTTACTTCTCACCCTGGTAAGAATACTTAGTTAAAGAAAAACTTTCCACTTGGCAATATGAGAAGGCCTGAATATTTTTTTCCGGAACTTTAACTGGTCGCTATGCTTCCTCGATAGTGACATTGATGCCAAAGCTGAAATGATCACAAATGTGATTCTTCTAGGGATGCGTGCTTTTATTCCTAACAGAGTAAAAGGTATCAAACCCAAAGAAAAGTCCTGGTTTAACTCTGAATGTAAAGAAGCTACCAGGTTCAAAGAAGTAAATTTCCGATCTTACAAAGCCAATGCTACAGAAAAAAATCGGAAAAAAGCACAAACAAGTTAGGAACTCACGCAACTCCGTTATCAATAGCACCTAATTTTTACATGAACAAAAATTACCGCAAAAAGTTCTGCAAAATCCCAAAGGCAGTAAAAATTTCTGGTCATTTGTAAAAAAATATAAAAAACTCTTCAATATCTTCGGTTTTTATTGCCTACACTTTAGTGAAAACCTCCTCTACTTGAGAATGTAAATTATAAAATACAATCTGTATTGGACGGTTTCAAATCCGTTTCCCACAAAATAAATGCTGATGTGCCCCAGGGCTCAGTTTTGTCTCCAACTGTTTTCCTCATTTTTATAAATGATTTTTTGTCTGTTTGTTCCCCTCCTGATCTGGCTACAACTTACAAAGCGTTTATACACCCAAAACTCGAGTATAACTGCCACCTCTGGGCAGGTGCTTCTCAAACATCGCTACACCTGCTCGATAAAATACAAAACGGAGCGATAATATTGATAGGAAATAGAATAGTTTCGGAAACACTTGCTCCTCCGACGCAATGTTTCATGTCTTTCCTTGTTTTATCATTTCTTTTGTAAAAAAATTTCACTCGACGTGGCCAACTGCGTTCCTCCCCATACAAAATTCACCCTTAATACTCACCAGTTCACCCGTGAGGCAAATTGTGGACACACCGCGAAATACGTTATCGAGATTCTTTTTTAGCCGAACAACACGAATTTGGAATAGTTTATCCGGCGAGGATTTTCCTTGCCATTTCAATTTGATAACATTTAAAACCAATGTTAAACGACAGCTTCTGTCTGTTAATATTGCCAAAAGCCATTCAATCACCTTTTCACGTAAGCATATACAAATTTTTCTCTGTATCTACCTTTTCCATAATCGACCCATTTCGAATGTGGATTTGATTCGGAACCTCGGTATATTAAATGACCGAGAGGTAAACTTCTTGGAACACTATCTATAATATTCTCTTAAAGGCCAAGTGAATACGCCTACCAATTATGGTCCCTATATGAGCATATTCACGCATTTCGAGAATCGACAGAATTTTTTTTCGTTAGATTATCCCTTCCCGGTCTGTTCTGGTGTGATCCAATTAGCTTCCTTCCAAAAAAAATCGCCTACTACTTATAAACATGATTCTCTTACTCTTACTCCTTACAACTCTTACTTCTCCATCACAAATCCCCGTAACCTCAGAAATCATCGCCTTTTCTATCTGCCTAATGACCCCGTACCTCTTGTGGCTCCGATTAAATAATCAAATGATTAATACAAATAAATATTGTTTATAAAAAAGATCAAGCTCAATCAGAGTTACAGTTGCCACGCTGATGTAAATCATGCTCGCTTTTTCTTTAGTTTTACTGTAAAAGCTTTCAATATTAATGTTTTTTTTAGAGCTTTTAACAATAAATATTTCAACTGCAGAAGGAGAAGTGTTGCCGCTTAGTATTATAATTTTTTGTTGTTTTAATAATTTTGCAACTATTCTCTTATTACTTGCGATTATAGGTACTATAATACAAGTTATGCATTCGTGCAGATTAAAAATTTTGAGATAACAATCAAACATGACATTACGATGATAGAGAAACATATTTGAGTTAATGGCAAAATTCTGTCCGTCTGTCTGTCTGTCTGTTTGTCTGTTCGGATATATTTTGGACTGCAGCCTAAACAGTTGCCCCAATCGTCTTCAAATTTCAAGGTTATTTTGACATTCTACAGAGGAGTTTTTAAATTTTTTTTTTTAGCTCAATAATTAACGGTACCTGTCATATAACCGTTATGTAAAAGCTTATTTTTCTCGAAAACGGCTCCAAGAATTTTTAAAAAAAAAAAATCAGTGTGCTAATGTAGATATAGATTATATTTTGGTGAAAAAAAAATAATACGGTGGGCTAAACACGGTACCTCCCATAGGACCGGTTTTTTTTCCAATTTTTCGAGAACTGGTGATCCGATTAGAATCAAAATTGATATTCAAGAAGACGTAGGTAGCCTGAGTTATTTTGCATTAATTTTTTTTAAAATTTTTTTTTTGTATTTTAAGTTTTTAAAATTTTTTTTTTTTTTGAAAAATCAATATTTTGAAAACGGGTAAGTGATTTTTTTTTTTATTTTGTTTTTAAATGAACGTTATTTTTGTGCTTAAGTTTGTATTCTTGAATTATTTTTCTTTATTTTTTTAAAAAAAGTTGTTAAAAAATAACCGTTTTATTTATATACGGCTCTAACGATTTTGAAAAACAAAATCTTACTTTTTCACATTTTTTAAAGAAATAAAATGGCGTTTAAATTTTTCCGCTAAAAACTATTTTACGTACTTTTTTAAAACAATCAAAAGTCAGAAAAATCGAATATAATCTTTGAAGTTCCCTTAATATTTTTCAAATTTTATTCCAAGCTGTGACCGCACATAAGAGCAAGTACGTGCGATCCAGTCGTGCAATTTATTTATTTTTTTTTCATGGCCTGTTGTAACTATAAGAATTGGTTTTCCATTATTTTAAAACCTTTTCTTAAAAGCTTAATATTAAGAACACATGTTTGAATTTTCAATGTTCTGGAAAGTAGTGCAACTCTTTATATAAATTTAATCGTATGCCATGAAGATATATCTGGTCAATGTCCTTGATCATTCTAATGACACAAAGTTTGGAGGCTCACTTTTAGGACCTTACTGGCTTGAGTGGTAAGTACTTCCGGAAATTACCATTGCTAGGTTTTTTTAAATTAAGTTTTCCCTTATATATCCAGTAAATCCTCCCCTTCAGTTCTCCTTTGGATTATAAATTCTACAAATTTTCAAGTAAGTTTTCATGACAATAAACACCTTCGGAGTGCACGATAATAATTCAAATTAATATTAATATTTGCAATCCGATGTAGCGATGTAATAACTTTCACACAATTTCCTAACTTTGTTATATAAATCATCCATCCATTAATGGAACGATGTTATACCAAAAACTTACATCGACTATACATTTTTGGCTTACAAATCTTGTGATTCAGAATACTTGTATAAGTTCTTATGTGCCCCAACATCTTCCATAATGTCGCATTACATCTTCCTCAATGGGCAAGGAACCAAAAGAGCATAAACATGAAATATGCTGCGGTAAACATTTGTGTTCATTATGCTGGCAAATTGGCATAGTTCCGGTCACAGTTGCCTTGTTATTCAGTGCAAAGGACGAAATTCTCTATGAATTCAAACTCTGCATCAAGATAGTACGTAACGTGTACGTAGGAACATTACTGATGCTCCTGAATTTATTCGTTTCCCTGATTAATTGGAACATTAGCAGGTTCCGTTTGACTGAACATCATGCTTATGTTGTCCTTTATAGAACACCACAATTGGCATGGGTCAGTAACATGTTGGTATTGTTATCCTTTATACCAGTTCATCATTTCATTATAAAGCCTTTTAGGCTAATTGCCTTGTGCAAGTCTGGAGGCGATCCCAAAAGTGCGACCATATGTATCTCTTTGCCCTTTAAATGAATAAACTTTGGACTTGGCATCGGTGACAACAAAGCGCTAGGGAAATTCTTCCTTGAAAAGAGCGTGTTTGACAACGGTTTTAGTTGTGGTCTTGACCAGGAGCAACCAACGCCCATATCACAATTCATTGTGTGTTAGAAGGGTCTGCATGCGAAAAATATATTTGCAAACATGTAAAACGTTCAAGAAAATCTGAACGGAAAGGGACTATTGTTAATTGCAGGAGAGGCATTCTCATCCTGTGCAGTTGGCTTGGATATGGTCATGCCTGCGGAGTTAGTATTTTGTCTTTTTGGTCGTAGTCAGTTTTGCTGGATAAGGTGCAGCCCACAAGACACTCCTTGTGTGTTTTTTAAAGTAATTTGCAGCTTTGATGTGGAAGGAACATGGTTTATTATTCATCCTTCTCTTTTAAATATCACAGCCAAATTTTGGTTAGCAAATTGCATTATAGTAGTTAACCTCAGAGGGCTTGACATTTTCTTTTTTATAAAACTTTTGAAACGGCCAACTAGCAACTTGCAATTAACAAAGGCAGGTTGCTTGCACAAAGCACAAATAGGAGCGGACCAAGATGGCAACCTTGAGGCACTCCAGAAACACATATATTTTAAGATAATTTTAATTACATAAGTACATAATCTCACACATAATTGCCGGAGTCACTGATCACTGACGAATTTTTCAAAAAGTTTACATATGAACTCTTTGAAAGATAACACAGGCGCCAAAGAACTATTCGAAAGCAAATCATTTAACTATAAGACTTAAGCGCTGTCTAGACACTAACTAAAAAAATGCACGTTTTCTCATTCCTTAAGTCTAGAAGCTGATGAAACCGTGAGGGATTGAGATATAGCTTGGACGAGCTCTTGCTAAATGCTTACATCAAGATCAGAAAAGTGCCGATATTAAGCAGGGATATTTGACTAAAAAAAGGTTTACGATGATGACATTGGTATCTTTGCCGTATCAGGAACGTATCAATAGTTTTGCTAGAATCAAAAGAAGTTGTGAAGCCATTTTATGTTATTTTTTTTTAGGAATATCTAGGTTTTGATTGATATTTTTATATTTCAAAGTTTAAACTTATAGTCTGTATAAAACCCTTAAAGAAGTTATCAATACGATGCTTCTTACATAAATTTCGTTTATTGTTCATATATTTATTATTTTTTTCGTGATAAGATATTTAAAAAAAAATATTTCTTAAAAATGGTTTAAAATTTCGTCAAATTGAAACTCAATACCTTAAACTACTTTTGTCTCCCGAAACCAAAAGAGGTTTCCGGTAGCTGGAAATATACATTTCCCCTATTCAACAAATTTTAATCCTTCATATCTTATTTCATGAAAATATTATTCAGGAAACCATAACCAGAAAGCTGCCAAAATTATGGCAGAATTATTAAAAAAAAAGAAACGAACAATAATAATACACCACCGTGAGCATGTTCCTTACAACTATAAATCCACACACTCAACCATCAGCGGAAAAACAGAACATTGCCTCTCTGCTTCCAGTCCAATGAATCCTTCAACACGGCAAGGCACCCACTAATTGCATTATCCTTCAACGACTCTCCTCGACTAAGTGTGTCGAGTGCACCTTGACTCAACAACATCCTGGATCACTCGTCTGGAAGTAAAATGTTAATATGTCATTAGCCAGCCGAGCTCCTCCGCCTGACTCGTAGGTAGGTAGTATATGAATATCCGTTTTAAAGGACAAATTTTCTGGAACCTTAAGGAACACCAGTATTGCATAACACTATACAACTGCCTTGGGTTCCGTTTAGGTTATTTATGTAACTTAATCTTGAGAGTCGAAGAGCACGGCCGGTCGTCCGCCAACTTCAACTTCTTTGCTTCATCCTTTGCTCCATACACGACTTTCCTAATTTGTTGTGTATGTCAACAAAGTCATGTGTCACTGGTGTCACACAAGCAGGCAGCACGTGTCATCCTCGAGATATATTTATGCATGCTCCCTAGGAGAGACCCAACTCGTACGCAAGCGAGCGTTTCTTAAAAATGCCCAAAAAATTCGATTTGGTTGAGCTATAAATTATAGATCCAAAGGACCTAGATTCATTTTTGAGACCCACTTATCATGCATTTAGGCGTGTTACTTGAAGTTTTAATACGGTCCACTTGGAATCATCGAGCCTAAGGGATGCTCTTCTTGTCGTTTTCTGTTTTTGAGAATTGAATTAGTTTCCGAAGGATTCTTATTCGGATTATTAGTGAATGGCAGATGTCCGCAGCACAAGCTGCCTAAATGAATTCTAAATTTAAAAAAAGGATATCCCAACACCAGGACCAAACAAATATAACTGACAAAATTAAATATGCAAAGCAATGTTCTTCGAATTAAATTCTTTCACCAAATGATGGCGTTGCCTTGAAAAAAAATAATTAAACACAAAATAAAATAGAATTCTAGTTTTTTTTTATCCACTTCATCAAATGTTTGGATTTCATTGAAATTTTTAACTAATTGGGGCACATTTTGCTCTGTACTGCTCTGATTCATTCACTAATTAAAAAAAATCTTTTTTTCATATAATTGCATTTTTTGTGTGAAATACTTGTAGCGTAATGTTATATGTATGTATATGTTTCCAGGGATGTGTCTATTGACATAAAACCAATTATTATGGTTTGCTGATGAGTGATGAATATTAAAATGAAAAAAGGATACGAACTTCATAATAGCTACGGTTTTCTCTCATTACTGTATCCTTTTTTATTTGCGAACATTTATTTTAAAAGGAACAAAAAGGAATTGAATAAAAAACATCGTTTGGAATATGATATTATATCCGTTTTGAAAACAATAATAATATCGTACTTAAAAAAAATGTATCAAATTTGATTACATTAATTGTATTGCTTTTACTTTAACAGTTAACGCGGTTTTCAGTTTTTACGTATGTTGGAACTGTATTTCATTGACGCTACTGTGGTAGTACTTTACTCTCCTTGGTCAACTTGCCTAGGGTAAGGAGAACGACAAAATCCCTGGAGGTTTTTAATCTGTGGAAGCAATTAAATGCTCCTATATGCTTACTTTCTTACTTTGGTGGCTCTAATGTTCGGACCGAATCTGAGCCTCGATCAACATACCTCTCCAGCTACAGCTACCTCGGTCTTTGGCTAGCTGTCTCCAGTTTCGCACTCCAAGTTGTTTGTGGTCATCTTCTAGTTAAGCGCGCCACATAAGGCAGGTCTTCCTTGTCTGCGTCTATGCTCTTAGATGGAATCGTGATATACGTATTTTTTTGACCAAGTCAATGAAGCTGCTCGTATAGTTCGTGGTTGCACCTTCTTTTCAAAGCCCATTAACCCAGATAGGGCCGAAAATCTCCCGAAGAATCTTACGCTCGAAACGACTAAGGATATCTTTATCCGCTTTAGATAGAGTCCATGCCTCGAATAGGATGGTTAAGGTCTTATACAGAGTCTCCTTTGTCTTTCGAGTGAGGACTTTGCTACTCATTTGCCTTCCTACCCCATAGAAACAGCGATTGGCAAGAGTAATTCTTCGCTTTATTTCTGACGAGATGTTGTTGTCAGATGTTATAGCGGATCCGAGGTACACAAAGTCCCTAACTACAACAAAGTTGTACATGTCTATTGTCATGTTTTGTCCAATCTGCAGCAGGTAAGGAACTTCGTTTTGGCCGCATTGACTGCTAGTCCCATCTTAGCTGCTTCAGCCTCAATGTTAGCAAATGCTCCAGTGACCAGCTCGCCGAGTTTCTTATAATTTTTTCAAGCATTAAGTTGAAGAAATCGAACGATAGTGCATCACCTTATCGGAATCCTTTTTGACTTTATGTGAAAGCTTCTGTGAGTTCAGTCCCATACTTGACGGAGCAGCGATAGTTCTCCATCAACATCCTGCACAGTCGGACGAGTTTTGTTGGGATGCCAAAACCAGACATGGCTCTGTATGGCTCGTATCTATTAATGCTATCGTACGCGGCCTTAAAATCGATAAAGAGGTGGTGGGTATTGATTTGGAATTCTAGGGTAGTTTCCAGGATCTGCCGTAGCATGAATATTTGATCGATTGTGGACTTTCCTGGCCTGATGCCACACTGATAGGGGCCAATCAGGTTGCTGAGGAATGGTTTCGGGCGTTCAGATAGTACGGCAGAGAGGATCTTGTAGGCAATATTCAGGAGACTAATTCCTCTATAGTTGGCGCAGTTTAGAGGATCTCCTTTCTTGTGGATCGGGCAAACGATGCTGAGGTTCCATTCACCAGGCATACTTTCTTCTGACCATACTTTAGAGATGAGTTGGTGTATGCACTCCACCAGCTCATCTCCGGCGGCTTTAAAAAGTCCGGCGGGTAGTCCGTCGGGTCCAGCAGCTTTGTTTTTTTTAGTTTAGATATTGCTATCCTTACTTCATGTTGGTCAGGTGGATGGAAGATTTGTCTGTCATCATCCATGTTGAATGGTTCATTCTGCCTGACAGCGGGATTTTGGTCTTCATCGCCGTTTAACAGTCTGCACAAATGGTCTCTTCCATGTACTAAGCACCGACTGTGACTCTACTACGAGATTTCCATTCCTATCTCTACAGGCTTCTGTGTCATACTTCCTCACAGTATTAGTCCATTGTTGTTGCGTTCGGGTTATTCGAATTCTTACCTTGGTTGCAACAAGGTAGTGATCCGAATTGATCTTAGCTGCTCGGAAGGTGCGAACATCCAAAATACATCGCAACGTGATCAATCTTGTTGGCGGTTTTTGATCTGGGTGTCGCCCAGTCCCTTTGTGTGTATCGAGATGAGGAAACCGTGTGCTTGCAATGGTGACGTTATGTGCCGCTGCGAAGTCAATTAGCCTTAGTCCGTTTCCAGATGTTGTGTCGTGTAGGCTATGTTTTTCGACAGTCCTACCAAAGATTTCCTCTTAACCTATTTTGGCGTTAAAATCGCCTAGTACAATCTTAACGTGGTATTTAGGGCATTGCTCATAGGTTTTGTCGAGGAGCTCGTAGAAGTCATCCTTGGTTGCGTTATCTTTGTCCTTTGTGTGGGCATGAGCGCATATTAGGCTAATGTTGCTAAAGTCGCTTATTACGTGTCGAAAGCCCAAGCCTAAGTCTACTGCTTATGACGAATATGCACCCAAATAAATTCTGTGGTCTCCTTTCACAATAACCGTAGTACAAGTCACAGTTTTTCATCCTCCTTTTGCCTGGTCCATCCCATCACACTTGCTGGATGGCAGTAACTCGTGCTCTGTAGCAGTCTAGGGCCTCCGCTAGTTGTTTGGCTGCACTTGGTCTGTTAACAGTTCTAACATTCTAGGTTCAGATCCGAAGGTCCTTGTCCTTAATTCATTTTTCGTCGTATATGCAGCTTTGATATAGTTTTATCACAATAATCGGCGCAACAACCGCGATGTCCGGTCTGGGCCTATGTCAAAAAGTTCTCCCATACATCCCGATTGCTGGTCGACGACATCCAATTGCTCACCACAAGGCTTCGGGCGTCTTGGTCTAGGCCATCCTTCCAAGGTAAGCGGATGGCAGTTGGATCAACACTTCTCTATCCCAGGTTTTGTACCGCCTACTCAATCTGGGTAAAATAGTCTTGCACAGATTGTAGGTTAAGCCACTAAAAAACTGATTTTCTTTGTTATTATTTAATTCAAATAAAATATATTTTATTTTATAAACGTGTCGAGGAAACAAACTATAACGTTGTCAAAAAATCACAATTGGCTTCCGCGTGTTCGGGTCCTGGCTTCTGAGTGTTCTCGTCCTGGCTTCTCAAATTCGACTGACTGCTCTGCTGTTCAAATGTCTTGAAAGTCATTTCTGCTCTGTTGTTGATTGGTCGAATGCAGGCGGCTTCTATCAACTCTCGAAGGGTTAATCGTGGCATTCTCTGATTGTACCGTGGCAGGCGGCTTCTATCGATTCTCGATCAAGAGTTTGTGTTTTGTTGAGGCTGCGGAGTTGTTAGAAGTTTGTTTTTTGTAGAGACTGCAGGGTTGCCAGAGCTGTCCACCACATAGGTTTCTGCCGATGTTGTCGATATCGACTGCGTAAGGTAATATCTGGCTGGACTTGTTGACGTACCAGAGTCACGGATTGCTTTCTCCAACGCCAGGTCGAAGAGAATGGAAGTCAGACCATTTCCTTATTGGAGTTCACTAAATATGTCGGTTGGTCTCGAGAGCAATCCAGTTACATTACTTGGATTGTAATGTTGATAATTTTCATTAAAGTAAGCTTTTCATCGCTCCAGAATGTCTTCATCGTTGATCCGATTTCCCTTTCCGTTCTTACAGTATGTGTATCATTATTGCGACATTTTTCTCATGAATTGGTAGAAAACGCATGATTAAATTGGTGTGATACCCAGATGGCCTTGCAGATTGCTTGTAAAGGGAGCTTGGTACTGGCAACTTCAAATTTTATAGAAGCAGCCATTTTATGACTCGTAGTCGATTGCCATTAGTATTTTCTCATCCGAACCATGGGACTTTTGTACTACCTAAATACCGGCTCCCTACCTTCTTTGGGTTGAAGCCGTCAAAAATTATTTTGACATCATATCTTGAGCAGGCATTCAGTTTCCTCTCTAAAAGTTTTTTTGTAGGGGAGACGACCGTAGGAACATCTACCTTATCGAATGGAATTTTAGGCATTAATAAATGGCAAATTACATAAAATGTACAAAACCGCTGGTCGGACAGAGTTTTTCTTGTCCCTCTGGCGGTAAAATGGCCACTTCAGGTTGCGTTTTTGGTGCTGGTTTTCCTCATTGGAATCGAGTCAATGAACAAATTGGGTATCAAATGTAAGCTTAAACCGTCTACATTAAGAATCTGTTGCCCGGACAAATCTAACATGGGGTAAATGTGTGTCCGATCACTTTTCCAAAAGAAAAAAAAAATTACTAAAAATTTCTTCAGGGAATATTTTTTGTTTACTTCGGACTCCTCAGTAGGTGCATACGTTTTACAGGTAGATGTTATTAAATTTGATCGCATTAAGGCGTGCAGCCGCTGATGGTAGGCTGTACTGAGCAAATGGTTTCTAACAATTGAAGAAAATGTCATATTCTGTTTTTTCTTCAAAAAAGTTATGATATGTTGTCCTTACATATATGTATGTGACCAAGACTGCAGCTAGAAGCTTTGCAGCTCGAGGTCTCTGAAGCGATCCTAACTTCGAAGAGAAAACTTGTTAATAGTTATTTCCGAGGCTTATTGTCTGGTTTTGAGTTTTCATATTTTTATTAAAAGAAAAGTTAACAGTTCCTAGCGGACGCCTTCCATCAGTCGGAATAGCTACTGCACTTTCATATTCTCGTATGCTACATGTGAGTCCCCCTAATTCGCAAATGGCTGACTGCCTAATCCATTAATAGACTCTCTCGAATTTCATAAGGAGATGTGGATGGTTATAATAAAAGTAAGTTCTTCCTATAGTTTTCGTGATATCTCAATGGGCTTCTGCGTTTTGATAGCTGCTTTTATGGCAACCATACCTTAACCCAGCCTAGCTTTAGCTTCCTCGTATTAATGATCAACTTCATCATCATCAGTGCAGCAATCGAAATCCTGTTCAGACCTCATTCGAGCCAAGTGCCCAGCTCACAGCCTTAAATGCTGATCTTGAGTCTCATTACATCTGGATTTTCTACAGCCTATGAATGAAGATTATATGAAAAATTGTTAATCGATATTCGTCCACCCATAGAATTCTGCGAAAAAAATTAATTGAAGCTTCTCTCCAGCAACGGGTCAATTCTTCTTCTAAAATAGAACCGTCTGCAATAACTTTCTTCTTTTGCAAGAAATTGTTAAAAAATAGCTTTTTCCTTGATTCTCGAAAGAATATAAACTGATTATGCATTCGTAACCAATTCTAATTCAAATAATTTTCCAACGCCTCTCTTATCAATTTTTCAATTCAATCGCATCGAATCCCATGATACGCACTTAATAAAGTATTTTTTTTATGAAGCTAACCAATTGCCATCTCAAGCCTTAAAAATGTCCTTCTTTACAAATTTTTGTTCAGTCAAAACCAACTCAATTAGAATTAAACCTCATAATTCACATGAACAAACTATCTCATCATTTTCCGCAATTAAACAGAATTTTCGTGCTTCGTCCGCATTCGATATGAATCCAAAGAATTCCCCCGATAGCTCAGCCAGACCATAACAACTAATTCCAGTTGATTAGTTTCGAAAATCCTTTTTCAATTAAGCCAAAGTCTTCCGTTTCGCAACGAGAAAACGACAACACCGACACGGACGCAGATGGGCAAAAGTGGGTGTAGTACACTGTACAGCTAACATAGCTAGCGAACCGCAATAACTCTCCGATGCTCAACTTAATCTGTGTCCCATATTTCACGAGTCCCGAACAAAATTGCTTTTTTTTTGCCATTTTCCGCCTCGAAATAGTGAAAATAATAATGAATATGGACTGAGTGCGAGGACGAGGGAGAAGGAATAAAAAAGACATATTATATTACCAACACGGACGAAATGCAAAACTTTTTTCTGCTTCCGCTGAATTTTATTTGAATTTATATTCCTCCCCTTCTGCCGCGCGTCGTCCGCCCGTCCAAAAATGGGAAACGTCATTATAAAACCCAAGAAACTATAAAATGAGTATGACAACTGCTCCTATATACCTAATGAAGAATGTCCTTGCGTCCACCCAACAAACCCGCATCCACACCCCTCTACCACTTATTGAATATATTCAGCGACAGATCAGGTAATAAGTCAATTACGGCCACGAATTATTGATTTCCTGTCATCGGATCCAATCAATCTGACACATGGTTTAGCTTGGACAAACATTTCAATTTGTACACCAGGACATTCAATAAAAACACCCACACCCGCAAACGTCCTCATATGCAAAGCTTATACTCTCTCTCGATGACGCTATTGTGACAGGCTAATGACATATTCATCTAACGTTAACAAAATCCAACCAACGACATGATAAATCGTCTCATCTCAACCTCTTGACTCCTGAATGGAACTCTCTCCGCCATCAATAAAGGACTAAGGACACAATGTCGATGAGGCAGAGGACAAATTTTCAGTTAATTAATTAATTTTGAGCTAGTTTGCGATCTGTGATAAATTACTAAAGCAATTTCAGAATACTTGGCCTTTGATTGGTCGTAGGTGTTGGTCAGTATGGTTTAGGTTAGGGTTTCGGTTTCGGTGATGTGACCTAACTGTCACTACCTAAGGGTGCAGCTGTTGTGCATCACTCAATAGGAAGTCGATGAAAAATCGCATGCAATTAGACGAGTCATGTCAACTCAACCACAAAATCATCACACTCTTTTGGGGAGGCGAGTCCTATTCTCATGTGGGAATGATTGCAGGGAGCAGTGATGAGAAGAGCACTCTGGGCAGGAAGTTTAAATTTTTAATCAACGAGCAAGTGCCACGACGAAGAGCTATATAAATGCAATTCGCTTTACATATAGCCAGAACCGTGGTGTTCGTAATGTCCTTGATGCGTCGTATGAAATCGCTGTTTTGATATTTTTCTCGCTGGAAATGTTTATTAACTATACTAACTAACTTCAACGTCCGGATCAAACAAGTACAACGACACCTACATTTATTTGGCCTCAGACATGGAACAATTGAAACCCGGGGGTCTTGCCGAGGTCAACCTGGCGAACCTCACAGGTGAAGCCTTGGGCGAATCAGTTGTGCGAGAGTTGTGGTCGAAATCATAACAATTCTCGGTTAAAGAGGAAGACGAAGACTTGCACCTTCCGATTTTACTCGAGTAACGTTTTTTAGACGTGTGGTTTTCAAGAAAAAATAAAACGCATATAATTTAATGTCATGGTCATGAATTTAGCTTTATTATTAAGATAAGGGCTTGCCATTATGTTTTAAAAATTATTCCGGGCAAGTGGCCGCCGCGACTGGCTCGACCACTTTTTGCAGCAATTGGGCCGTATGTCCAGCGGTGTAAAATCGCACGATCTTGGAGGGCACGCCACAGGCCCACGATTCGAGATAATGCGCTCACCATCAACATTAACATCCTCCATTGACTGTAACATTATGGCCGGCTTCATTTTTGAAGAAATATGGACCAATGATTCCCTCTGCTCATAGAGCTCACCAAACAGTGACGTTTTGAGGATGTAACGGCGTCTCAACAATGGCTTGTGGATTATGATCGCTCCAAATACGACAATTTTGCTTATCAACGTACCCATTCAACCAAAAGTGAGCTTCATCGTTGAAAAAAAATTTCTTTTGAAAATCGCGATCGGTGGCCATCTCGTTTTGGGCCCATTCACCGAACGTGCGACGCGCTTGATGGTCATTCGGCTTCCAATCTTGCACGAGTTGGAATTTGTAAGCCAGCAAACCAAGATCCTTCCGCAAAATCTTCCATAAAGTGGATGAGCACAGCTCCAATTGTTGCGCACGATGGCGGATGGACTCATTCGGGTCTTTTTTGATACTCTGCTCCAAAGCAGCAATAGCGTCTTCGGTGCGTACTGTACCATTATTTTGGTAATAAATTTGCACGATTTGCAAACGTTGTTCAGAAGTAGGTTTATTCATTATGAAATGGCAAACCAAACTGAGCATAAATTTAGTGACAGCTGTCAAAAAGACCACTTTCAAAAAAAGTATTGCCAGATTAAAAACCACACGTCTAAAAAAACACCCTTTATATGGATCACTTCTAACTATAAGCGTTTGCTTTTGAGCCAACATCGACTATCAAACTAACCCGCACACATTACTCTTTAGGGTGTTTCTGAATTATTCTTGGCGAAACTGTGGACCTTAAAACATACGCTTCTACTTAACAGCTACACCATTACTAAGAAACGGGATTGGCACAGGCCCTAGTTACCCTGACCTGAAGCTATTCTAACATTAAGCGTAATAAGGTCCAACTCTATTTTATGTCTGATAAGGGAGCCCTTACAGCGCGGTTGGATGTGATGTGATGTGAATTAGATTACATGAGCTTACTAGGTGCAAGTACCTACCGGCTAAGTTGCGATTAGACACCCTTTGTGGTGGCTGTGGTTAGCCGAAGTCGCGGGACCAAACTGTAGGTATCTTTGGTATCTCAGGTGATAACTCAACTTCGTAAAAATGTTTTGTACAATATCCTTATTTAACATTGATAAAAGAGGTGCTGAATGCTTATAGGTCTCTCTCCTCAGCAAAGGGTAACGAGCGAAGACTTTGTTTACATTGGCAGGGTGGCGTAGACTAGGACGCCCGAAGCTCTGGGATTATAAACTGGATGGCGTCGTTCAGCAACCGGGATGTATGAAAAGATCCTCTTGATCCTCTCTTCTGAGAATGCAGCAAGTAGAGACCCTTAGCATTTGTTTTCTTCGATTTGTTCTCCAAGTAAAGTCCACCATCTGTACAAAGGCCAATTTTCTTTCACTTACGAAAAACCGCTGCAAGACAATAACAATTCCGAGTGTAATCCGTGTAACTTTTAATTATTTTTATTTAAGAATTATATAAATGTAATTAAATTCATTTGTTGAATAATTGAAAAAATAAACGCTACTATTTTTACACTACTTTTGACAAGATAACGCCTTGTAAATCGATGACAGGCTACACGTACGAAATAACATGACTCGTGCTGATAAGACACATGATTCATGCTAACCGCGATACAGTGGTTCTTTCCAAAATGATCACAAGCACCAGACGAACATAAAAAAGAACAGGCGTAAATTCCAAAAAATAATTCCACTCAAATTCAAATAGTACAAAAAGAGAAAAAGAAATACAAAATAGGCGGAGTTTTGTTAAAGTAGAAAGTAGATGTAGATATTGGGGTGTGTGTGTGTGTGGATTAAACGAGAGGGTTTGTGGGTCATTTTTTTCAACCAAAATCAATCGCAAACGTATTCTGAGCACCAGGCCAACATGAAAAAGAACAGGTGCAAATTCCCAAATTAATTCTATTCAAATTCAAAAAGAACAAGAAGAGAAAAAGAAACAAAAAAATAGGCGGAGTTTTGTTAAAGTAGATGTAGATATTGGGGTATGTGTTTGTAGATTTAACAAGAGGGTTTGTGGGTGTGAGTTAACGGGTTTTTTGTTGGTGTTGCTGCTATCAATGTTTCCTTATGACGTTATCACGCTAAATTGTCTTCCGTAAACCGACTTTACATTTCAATTCGCTGTTTCTTTTGACCTGTTGATGATAAATTAATGCTTATATGAACACATATTTTTGAAGGGAATTAGATTCTCTACAACTCTTTTCTCCACATCTTGTGATACAAAAAATTGGTAAGGAGTTAGAACACTAAGTTTGGGAATTTTTTTTTGTTTCGAAAGATTTTCCATTTTTAAAAAGATTATATCTCAACAACAGTTTTTTATTTTATAGCAAATTGTAGAAAATTTTATGAGCCTAATTTTTTCTTTAGAGTTTTTTTTTTTTCTACGACAAACCGACTTCGAGATATGCGGGCGCAACCATGGAAAAGTCCCCTTAAATCAATCCCCCACCTCGCAGGGCACACAGATCAACGGGTATTTTCTTATTGCGTGTGGAAGTAAAACACACTCCCCTCCCCCCAATCAAATTCTTGAAAAATTGGAACTACAGGGATTTTTTCGTTTATATTTCTTTTATTTTCCCTGGACTAATCAACTTATTCTGTAGATATTCTTTCGCAGAAAACTGTCTTTCTTTCTTAAAGAAAATAGATTCGAAGTTCTCTTTCTTAAAGAAAATAGATTCGAAGTTCACCGATTTCGAGCTTTCACAAGAATTTTTTGTACCTCCTTCAAGACTAATTTCGCATTAAATTATAAATGTAAAAGACTGAAGACAATCGCCTGCAGTACCAATTTTGTAATGGCATTTGATCACATGTAGTATAACCAAGTAGTGATACAACTTCCAAACAAACAAACCCTAGATCAAGATATTTGTGTTTGCAATACTTACCCACAAGACTATCAGTAGAAAAAAATTGTACCAATCCTAATCAAAAGAAATTCGCTGTTCAGAATCACTGTGGTCGTCGCAACTTCCAGGACCAGGCTAGCTAGCATACGAGAGTGTGCAGCACTTATTGGCAGTCATTGCACTTGAAATTCTAATTTAAAATTTAGAGGCTATCGCTATCGGTTAGGTACCGGTTCTGGTGTCTGACATTTGCATAGAACTCGTCATGTCGTCAGCTGGTGTTAAGGATTGAGACTTGGAAGAAGATTTTTTTTCTTCCGTACCACTTCTTTCAGGAAACCACATGGATCCGTTGGTGGTGAAAGGAGAATTCCTTACGTTTGGATCCTTATTCCAAAATTTGTTGGTTTCCTCTTTTTCCGATGACCAACCGACGACCGACCTTTTTCAAGTAATTTGATGCCTTTCGTGATGGAATTGTCGTGTGCCGCCGGGTGTTAGGTGTCATGTTGTTTGTGTCCCTTAATCCTTGTCTGATATTCATTTTGTGCCGAAGGATTGAAGGAATCTGCTTCTGTTGCTGAAATGCGGAAGATGAATGGACTATTTGTCGTCGAGACGGCTGTAAATTGAAATTGAAATGCATGCTTTGTTCAATTATTAGAATGAGGTTGCGCGCGGGAGATATGAAAAATATGGACTGAAGGATGTGAGGCGGTGCAATTGGTGCTCGGTAACAGCAACAACTAGCAGATGGACACAACCTTAGGCTCAGGCTATTTATATGGTATATTGGTTAGGTTTGGTAGAGCTTCAAATTTTCTTCTTATTCTTGGTTAGAAGTTGAGGAACAAGATTGCTTGTGAAGATTTAATAAAAATAAAGAAAACAATCCCTATTTTATATATTTCATCCAATTTATTTAAAATGTATGAATAGTTGTATAGATTTTATTAAATTATGCGTGCGCACAAGGGATTAGTTGCTAGGAAAACCTCGCCTGGTAAACTAATTCCAATTCGTGTTGTTCGGCTAAAAAAAGAGTCTCTATATTTCACGATACATCTGAAATTGGGCTCAAGGGTGAACTGATGACCATTCCTTGCGAGACGAGTATTACGGGAGAAACTTTTAAGGGAAAGAATGCAGCTAACCATTTCGATTGAACATTAAAAAAAGAAAATGATAAAATAGAAAGCAGCTCTTTAAAGTACCCAGGGTGACTAAGACTTAAATTATTCGATTTTCTTAAAAAGATAAGAATGAGCAGTTGTTAAAAATAGCATACAAATTGGTTACTGCTTCGTCTATATTCGAAAGGAGCTAATTATTACCAATTCCAGAACTAATTAAATCTTGAGACAACACCGGAAAATTTGCTTTTCTGAAACTATAAAGTGTAATCAAAGGAGAACGCTGTTCCGTCAAGATCGGTGAAGACCTCACCGACACCAAAAATGGATTTAGACAAGGCGATACGCTGTCATGCGACTTTTTCAACATCATACTTGAAAGAATAGTGCAGAACTCTCACACCAACACCAGAGGCACGATATCTCTAAAGTCCATCCAATTTCTCGCATACGCCGACGATATCGACATAATCGGAAGAACGCAGTGTGATGTCAGTAGCGCTTTTGTGAGTATTGAGACGGAAGCGGCAAAGATGGTTTTAGCAGTCAATGAAGGCAAAACCAAGTACATGCTGTCATCAAGAAGAGACACCCAACATAGACGTCTTGGACAAAACATCACCATAGACAGCTATAACTTGGAGGTAGTTAGGGACTTTTTCTACCTGGGCTCCGCTATTAACTCAGACAACAACACCAGCTCTGAAATCAAACCAAGAATAACTCTTTCCAGTCGCTGCTTCTTCGGGCTTAGAAGGCAATTGAAAAGGAAAAGCAAAGCCCTCTCTCGGGCAACTAATTTGTCCTTTTATAAGACCCTCATCATCCCAGTCCTGCTCTATGGTGCAGACGCATGGACGCTGTTAAAACCGTATATGGACGCTTTAGGCTATTTCGAGAGAAAGATTCTTCGGGTGATTTTTGGTCCCGTATGCATTAACGGAGAGTGGAGAAGAAGATACAATGAAGAACTGTACCGGCTGTACAGCGACACAGTCCTAGCCAAAAGAGTAAAAATTCAACGTCTCAGATGGCTGGGTAATATAGAGCGGATGGACATCAATGCTCCGGCCCGGAAAATCTTCGAATCTACCCCAGAGGGACAGCGCAGTAGAGGAAGACCGAGACTCAGGTGGCGCACAGAAGTGGAAGAGGACCTCAACCGACTCCACGTGCGAAACTGGACTTTAGCGGCACCTAAGGTAAGGTAAGGTAAGGTAATCAAAGGATTTACCATTTTTTTAGAAATTTTAACACTAAAATCAAGAATAATGTCCAGAGGTGGATGATTATTATCTACATAAGTGATTCCAGATATGGATTTCGAGAACAAGTTTAGTAAACAAACAGCGTCATAACAAAATCGAGTTCGATTTTTCGAGTTTTTAAATACAGCATTGCTATAACTCTGTGCAAATATTTTTTTTTCATGCGGAGCTTCAAAGTAAGATTCAGATTCACAAGGAATCCCGTCAATGTTTGGTTGCTCTTTTAATTTTGTTTGGTAAAATTAATAATTATTTAAAGACACAAAAAATAAGAAATAAGCAAAAAAAAAAACAACGTAAGTCACTATAGATAAGATTAAGATTAAGATTAATAAATGTTTTATTTTTCTTTAATTTTTACACAATTCATAGTAATATACTAACATTTTTTGAGCATGGCCTAAGCTGTCTGCCAGTTAACAATTTTAAACTTAAAAGTGTTAAAGTAATGAGTAATTTATTTTTAAAAAAGTTATTCAATAATTTGTTTTCTGTAGGAAAGCGCAAGCTTGACAAACTGAAACAAAATTTTCCAATCAGCTCCGTTTACAATACTGAGCATCTCATCTTCACCGAGTAAACTCATCCCGAAAACAATCCTCCGGGTTTCCATTAAGAATGTTTTTTATTTCTTCTTGATTACACAGACTGTAGATTTTTGGACCTTGTAGTCGAGCATTGCATAAATACGTCTATTTGTTGACTGTTTCGCTCTTGTAACGGACTGAACTCTTTCTTTTTCTTTTTTTCTTAACATCTACTGCGCTGACTAATTCATAAAGTTGGGGTTTCCATAGGTCTGGTCTGTTTTCGGTGAGAGTAAGTTGATGGCCGCGATGGGAAGCTAGGTTACTTCAAGTCTCGAACCATGATAATTTCTTTCAAAATAACCATATTTAATATTTTTGAGTGCTGTTCTCATCCATATTAAACGTTTTCAATATGTAGTCTGCCGGCATTTTCAGTGTTGAAAGGAATACCGGAGGCGGACCCGTCTCGAGCATGAGAATGTAGTTTGCAGTACTGATTGGAAGCCTTAGCGTTCTTTTCAGAAAATATCGCAGAAGATTTTCTTCTTCGTCGAATTCAATGTGACCCCATACCTGTTCGGCCTTAGCTGTTGTTCCAAAAACTCAAAACTTGGAGTTATAACGTCCTTATTATGCATTATCGACCTCCACGTTGCATTAAGAGCGTTTTTTGATTTTGCAAGTTTCTCTGACATATTGGTTTCTCAAATTAAGATTTCTTGATATTTTTACTCCTAGGTAATCATAGTCACTTACTATTTCAATTTCATTATTCGGGCCACTACCTTAACGAAATATCATAAGCTTCGAATTACTGAGATTTACCTGAAGTCTCCATTTGTGGCAGTAACCAGCTAATCTGTTTATCATTAATTGGAGGCCTCCAGGCGTTTCAGCAAAAATCACAATGTCATCAGCAAATTTCAAAGATTTTACTATTAGATATGCAGTGACTCTTGCTCCACCCTGTAAAACATCCTCGATGTCGTATATGAAGAGGGCAAACAAAAGGGGGCTAAAGTAACACCCTTGTCTTACACCGATTTCCATCTTGTATGGTTCCGGTAAATTACTGCTGAATGCGAGCGCAGAAGTTGTGGAGTCATATAATGTTTGGTAAATTAAGATCTCCTAAAACTAAAATATTCCTGACGAAATAAATTGCAATAGACCCGACTAATTCAATTGATAGTTCAAATGGTGTGTGTGTAAGATCCTACTGCACTGCGGATAGCTTAAACTTGAGTTTAAGCAAGTTTCTGAAATTTTTACTGAAATGAATTCCTCTGGGGCTAATATTTAATTTTAATATTTTATTAGAAATAGAATCAAAATAAGTTGGACTCGTTGTTATTTTAAAAGAAGAGACGAAACTAAACTAAACGGTAGACTAAACAGAACTATTATGAGGTAAGTTATTGCTAGAGATGAAAGGTAAAATAATATCATCAGTGATTGTGTCAGCTTTGTACAAAAAGCCTTAATAGGATTAAAACTTAAAGAATTTTTATTTCGTGTAACAATAAGGGAGCCCTTCTAAGAGTCAAATATTAATGCTTGGTGGGTGGTTTGGATGGGAATTTATGTTGCCAAAGGGTATTGGTTTGAAGCTATGAGGCGAGAGTTCTTGAGAAGCGATGATTTTGCTTGACCAATTTTATTTTTATTTTGTTTTAGACCATCAGATACAATAGTCATCGCCATGTCGAGATCGATGCGCAGAGTTTTGGAACCCATCTTTCTACAGGACCAATTTGTTACAAAATACTTTCTAAACTTAATCATATGACATATTCATATATACTTACATTTTGTTCATTGAGGTTACATAATATAGATAAAAATTAAGAAACTTTGTCAAAAACCGTTAAACAAGCACTGCTGGTCATATTTATATTTTGAAACAAATATCTTATAAATTTTATTTAATTTAAAAATGCTCAAATTGAGTGTTAAAAACACAAAATAATGTACTTCCATTAAAAAATAAAAATAGTGTAATTGTGTACCCAAACATCAGTAATTAACAAAGTCGTACTTAACTTTTAATTGTAATTAAATAAGATGAATGGGAATGTATTTTCATTAGCCTTACATTCTTTTTCTGACTTAACAATGTATAGTTTACAATGCAATTAAAAATAATTAATTAATTTTTTTTTAACAAAAACCAGAGATCAATAACACAACTGAGTTCGGCCATTTTTTTTTTTGTTATTATATTGGTGGTTTCGCAGGACAGTGTTTCAGAATTAAAGTAATTGAAACTTAAAAAATGCGAAAAGTTTGTTTATTATTTCAGTGAAAAACTATTATTGTCAACACAACATAACAGATGAAATAAAACAATGAGGAGTGCATATATTGTGTGTGTGTCAAACGTCATAGTGAAATAATGTTGGCCATCAGAAACCACGATTGCGAATGAATGGCCATCAGGACGATGAAGGATGCTGGCAACATTTAATCGAGTAAAAGCACATTAAGCATTTCCACACGTATATCCTTACAACGGAATTAATGATTTCACAATTCCCGACTTTATGTGTTTATAATGCGTAGGTATACGTCCTCTGATAATTACAACAGTAATTTACCTTTTCGGTTTGTAATTCCATTTTTTTTTTGTGTTAATAAATTTATCTGCCACCACATCAAGGCAACTGAATACCATAATCTGAAGTTATTATTAAAACATCAGAATCAGAACAAACTAAAGGTTTTAAAAGCTTTAAAATGCTAACTGAAATCGGGGGTTAGAGATATCAAAGGGAATCTATATAAGACTCAATGGCGTCAACAACGCTGCCAGGACAGTATTTCGATTGGAGTCTGGTTGTTCATTTGATCCATGGGGAATTCGCAGTGAAATAATACCAACATAAAGTTTGGTGTGATTCCGGATGGCGGATATTGTCCCTGTGCGGATGTAGCTAGTGTTAAATCAGGAATATTTATGCTCTTTGCTATCGACACAACTATTTATAAACAAGGAGTTAACATTGTGGGGCAGATACAAATGATGAAATATTACGGATGTAACGAGGTGCAAATTTGTTCCGGAACTTTGTTACTTTGCACACTGATTGGGAATTAGTATTAACAGAGAGGAGTTTGTACTGGGTTTGAGTTAAGGGCGTTGGAAACAGTAATTTGTGATACATTTTCATACAGAGTCGGGGCTTATGAGAATAGATAAATCATCATAAAACTTGGATTTATGAATTTATTAGATGAGTTTTGTGGTTATGTTTGGAATGTCATGGAATGGATTTAGAATACCTTCATTGATGGTGGTATATTTGGAATATTTTGATAGTGATGTAATTAGAAGAAGCTTACGTGTGAAACTGTATTTTTTGTTCATAAAAACTAATGTAGTGATTAAGGATGACTGAAGTCTTCATGGTGGCTAGATATTTAAACTGTTTAGCATTGAACGACATCGACACTTTTGAAAATAATGGCCATAGGGAACATTTCAATGATACATTCAGAGTATTGAAGCTGAGATAATGCGTTGACTGCGTTCATAGATTTACTGAAGTCGAGAAATGAATACGAAAATCACATCAAATCAATATCTTGCAGGAGCCCCAGTTAGTTTTCGCACATGGAAGTGTCACTTCTGCAGATTGTGACAAGGGGACGAAGACTTAGAATCCTTTGTCAGGCCATAATATCTTAGTAAAGAGATATTAATTATATTAATCTACTTAAAAATAACAAAACTGCTAGCCCTGATGACCTTTTTCAGTAGAACTGTTCAAAGCAGTTTTAGCTGCAGTAAACACTTTAACTTAAGCTATCGAGACACGCCCTCAGCAGAAATCAGACAGGAGCACTTCCGGAAACAAGCAAAAGCTGTTTAACAACAAATGCTTAGAAAGTAGGGAGTTATCTTTCGCATATTTCAAATTTATTAGAATGTTGAACGTCTTACTTGACTCGCTTCCTCCCTCCCATATTGATATGCAGAATTTCAAAACTAACGTTCATCGACATCTCGTTTTACATCCTCTTCTATTTACTTAATGCTAGCATTATCTTTTAACATATTAAGGGTAGAAAAATAATCCCTTGCGCGTGCTTTTTATAAGCACTCCGATGAAGTTTTCGTAGATCTAACCGAAGCTTTTGATGTCGAACTCTGGATAGTTATCTTTTTTGGCTCCATTTTTTTCAGACCTTCAGTGGACATAATAGCTAATGCGTTCAAGGTATCCACGCTTTATACCCTAGTTCCAATTTCAGTAAAAATTCTTTCTAACATTTCTTTTATGTTTTAAGAAAAGATCTTAGAGTTCTTAGTTCGTTCTCGCCTTCTAACAGTCCTTAAGCTAATTTTACTGCTTACTGTATAACAAAATATAATAGGGAACGAAGTTTACAGTTAACTGCTAACAATTTGTAAGAAAAAAATAAAACAAACTCAAACGTTTGTGCACAAAAAAAATAGAACACCACACAATTTGTGGACTATATAGAATAGATTACTCTCGTCGACGTTAATAAACTGAATAAATATATCGCAATTTTCTACTTAAATCGAATGCTACATGTTGCTGGTCGTCGGTCACATTTTCCGCTATTATACCCAATACAGAAGTGGGAGGTGCTTAAACACCTTCATTCTGGACATTGGACAACCGCTGATTTTCTCTTAAATTTGCGCTGCAGTTGGTGCTTTCACAATCTGATTCTTCTGCCCCTCGGTGATTTTTCATGTTTTTTACTTGCGATTATAGGGACTATAAGGCAAGTTATGCATTCGTAAAAAAAAAAAAAAAAATTCTAACAATCAAACATGCCATTACGATGATAGAGAAGTCAAAAAAAGTGGGTCCGGAAATTCCGTCCGTCTGTCTGTCTGTCTGTCTGTCTGTCTGTCTGTCTGTCTGTCTGTCTGTCTGTCTGTCCGTATCGATATCTACAGCCCAAACGGTTGGGCCGATTTGATTCAAACTTGGTATATAGTATTTTTAGAGTGCTCTACCCGACAGTTTTTGGAATTGGCATTCTAGCTCCAAAACTAACGGTACCTGCCATATAACTTTTAATGAAAAACTTATTTTTCTCGAAAACGGCTCCTACGATTTTGATAAAACTTTCAGAATGATGTTTTCTGTGCAAAATCTATCTTTTAATTATAATGGATTTTTCAGAAAAAGTTTTATAACGGTACCTCCCATATGACCGGTTTTTTTAAATCAGACTTTCTCGTTAACTAATTGACGGATTTTGATGAAATTTTCAAAATATGTAGTGTTTTATAATTTAAATAATATTGCTTATTAAAATTTTCAAAAACATTTTTTTTTAATTTTTAATAATTTTTTTAAAAAAATATTTTGTTTTTTGAATATTTTGAAAACGGTTTAATAGATTTTTTTTAAATTTTTTCTCCTAGTATAAGCTTTAAATTTCTTTGAATTGACATACTCAAAAAAAATTTAAAATATGTTTTCGAAAAGTTTTTCAAAAAAAACATTTTTTTGAAAAAACTGGTCGAACGATTTTGAAATGAAAAATTCATAAAATATAAAACAGCAAAAGACATAAGATGGCTTACAACATTTTTTCCAAAAAACGTTATGAATAGTGTTTTTTTGATTTCATAAAAATTTGTCCCCCAAATTTTATTTCATATTGCTCGGCTAAGCCCTAGCCATTAGTCAAATAAAAGAAGGTGACAACCTACATACATACCTACGTATTTAAAGCATCATCATAAAAGCACACAGAATAAATAATGAGCCTATGATAAACACACAAAAACAACTAACAAATAAAAAGAATTATTCGATTACTACTGAATTCAAAAATTTCAATCGAGAAAACAAAAGTTTACACCTTCCTATAAATAAACAAAACCACTGTGTCAACTTTTAATATTGTCGCTTTACCTTATATTTAATACCTACCTTCCTTCCAACCTTATTATAGGTAAATAATATCCTTAATAAATTCCATTAATACCTATCCACATCATACGTTTACCGATCCATCAAACATAATTCAGCTATTTTAATTAATTTGATTTCAAAAAGTAAATTATTGTTATTGGGACCTATATACTATATACCTAGCATTATTGCCCTACTGCTGATTCCCACGAATCTTTATGCCAGTTGTTCAATTTTTTCCATACCAAAACGAAAATTAAACTGAAAAAATTCCTTTATATCTTTCTATTAGCAAATTATATTATAAGCACTAAACAACAAGTGGAAAGATAATACACTAAAATACTGAAAAGCTAACAATCCTATATATTTATGTGTTTATCCCTTTATCGTGACGCATGTTCGTTCGAGCTTCAAACCACAACGATTCTAAAGAAGTTGCACGTCAAAAAAACATTAAAATTAAATCTTTGTCAAAAAGACGCCTTTACCTAAAAAGGATTAGCACACGGGAGCAAGTACGTGCGACCCAGTCGTGCCTTTTATTTTATTGTGATGTTGATTGCAACGTAAATGGCGTGATTTCCGTCCTGCTTAATGCGTGTAGTGATCGAATGGTAGATTTTGAGTTCCGCCGATGATAACTTCTTCTTCTAGGTCTGGTAATTTGTAGCTTTTTTGCGGTTGCAACACATTCCCCGGTTTGCCCTCCATCAGGGCCTCGTCGTGCGACACGTTTTCAAAATACTTGAAAAATTGGAAGAAACTCATATAGATATGTTGTCACTACTGTTAAGATTAGGCTCAAGTCTGTTAGGTTACTATCATTCACAAAGAAATACACAACGTGGCCAGAACTGAAAGAATTGTAACTGGAGTGTTTGCTAGCGCTGAATCTAAATGTGCTTCAATGGGTCAAGCAGTAGCGACGATAGGTCAAAGTAACCTTTATTTTGTTTTTTTTTTTTTGATTTATGTCAATATCAAATCAATATACTGGTCAAACCATTACCACAGCTTTGAAGTTGTTACACTTTCTGTTATCAATGTATGACGTATGTTACATTGTCTGCTCCAAATTTCGGCTATGAAATTTCATTCAAACCCATTAAACTTAAGCCTATTTCTTAATCCATTTACTGACCAAGTTTCATCCAAATCCGTTAAGCCTTCGAAGAAACATACAAACATTGATTGACATTTGAAATATCAGTATAGGATCCACTTGAAACCAATTATATGATATTTAAGATTTTTTTTCCATTTTATATGCAATTTTAAAAAGAAAAATATCCAAGTTCTTAATAAAATCAAAAATTACAATAAAATGGAATGAAACTCCACCGTCCAGGTCCAGTGAATTCAATACAATAACTGGTGTATGCGTCCTTTTTTAACGAAAAATAAATATAAAATTTAAAAACTCAAAACAAAACCATAACAAACTGCCCTGAAAAAATCCATTTTAATTTTTTTTTTTTTTTTTGAAATTCAATGTTTTTTTTTTATCCGAATACAGGAATATATTTTGGCTGAAAATTAAACTTGAAAAAAAGAGACAGAAACCTTAAATAAAAAAAATATTTTTTATTGGTGTGAATTCAGGGAAATATGGTTAATTTTTTCTTATTTATTTTAACTTTTATTTCATTAAAAAAAAATAAAACAATGAGTTTATACAGCCAAGCAGATTTAATAAAAAAAAATGAGTTTTAAAAACAAAAGTGCAATCGCTAACAAAGTTTCACAATAAATTTACGAACAGTGGTTTTAAGAACTCATTTTTGATGGATTTTCAGGATAATAAACTCAATCATCAGCCACATCGGAGTAAGTCTATATGTTTCTATGTATTTTTGACTCCACTCCGACGAGAACTGTATGATTGGTTATATTCTTCTTCTCTTTTGTAGATTCAGAAAAGATAACTTTATCCTCAATTATTGTGGAATTCTTCTGTTACTCATACACTCATTCAAATATGAGTTTTGAACTGTCTGAAAAATGAAACATTCCATATTACTTCAAAAACCTAGAGAAACTTCCTCCAAAACCAACACTAACTATAAAATTTAGAAATTCGGCAACCGTGTCTGTCCTCCTCTCTGTGTTCTATAAACTTTTAATCCAAAAACCAAAAAGTTTCTCCATGCACCTAATGAAAATCCATGAATAAAACCGAAATCGACTTTGCTCCAATGGTGGTATTGACGTAGGCCTTCGTCGCCTAATCCTACACCATAACACACTCCTGATGTTGTATCTACTGCTTCCGGTACCGAATTAGGTGAACTACCTCCACACTTGATTCGGCGAAACATAAAATCCTCGCAGCAAACAAGTTCTCCATATTATGCATTAGGAATATGCATAAAGCTTGAAGTGGCATTAGATTTAGGAAGAGTGGGCATCGGCACTATCTATCTACGACCACACTCACGCTCCCCACATTAAAATTCAATCCCCATAGGTACCTAAAACCAATATACGACTCCAGGCAGTTAAAAAGTTACCTATCTGCCTCCTCCAAGCCATCGCACTATTTCCCATTCCGCACTAAGTAAAAGCGGAATATACGATCCACAAAAGCGAATTTGATTTCATGAATGAACCCAACGCAGTGAGTCACCATCATCAACATCTACCGCTGCCGCCACCGCCACCGCAAATTACTCGCACTCACTACGCCAACATGTGGACGCGTTATACCTACTTGGTTCCAAGCCGTACCTAATCTAATTGAACGATCCCCAAGTCCGTGCGGCAATAAAAACCAAAACAAACCGCACACAACACCGCCAGACAAACGTAAAACAGCAAACGATACAAACTTCAAACAAAATGAACAAAACCTCCACAAAAAATAAAATGCAACTGCAACACACTTCGCGTGATTTACTCAAAACATTACAGCATGGGTGCACCAATAGAGGGGGCTGTCTGGCGACGGCAGTTTTTTTTTATGAATGAAAACCCAACTCCACTGCGTTGCAACCTCGGATTCGACGTCTTTGTCTTTGCCCCTGGAACCTAATGACAGCGTCTGCGGCAGAAGGCTGCAAAGTTATTAATTATGTTTCCTTGGTGTGCAACCGTGTGCGCATAAAGCAGGAATCGCACCGATCCTACGCGACATATTGCACACGTGATGACTGACGTACGGGGTTCCGCAGGGGTGTCGTTTGAATTCGTACGTTTTTGGTTGTAGGCAGAGGAAGAGACTCCTGTCCTGAGGTGGGTTCCGTTGTAGCCAGTTTCCGGACGGAATTATCGGCTGACTTATATGTCACGTTAAACGGAAGAAGGCGAATGCGCTGCCGGAGACAATCGGATGTGATTTTAATGAGTTTCGGGCGAGAGTCATGGTTGTTGGGGGCTTTGTGTTATTGCTTGGGTGTGCTCACGTTTCATCTTCAGGCTTTGGTGTTGATAGATACCAGTTATTTTTAACTTTCTTCCAGCAGCGATGAGTAATGACGAGTTTGATCGCCCATGTACTCTGCATTTTAATTCAAGTACAGGAAACTCCACTAACACCAAGTGCTTCCCGTAGAAGTATCAAAACCGAGGTTAGTGTTTGGAAGAACTTAAGTGAAAAGAGTTAATATCATAAGTTGGAACAGTTTAACTAAAATTTCATTTGAAAATAAAAGTTCCATTGAATTGAAATAAAATACAATAATTTGTAAGGGGATACCCCGGAGATTTATTGTCCTTTCAAGGCCAATACGCAATGTCATGTCCCTTTTTTGTTGCTTTCCATTTGATGACAGCATTCAGATTCAATGAGTAAATATGTTTCGAGGGAATAAATTAAGTCGGAATTTTATTATTTTTTTCGGAATAATCTTTCAATTTGCTGGATGGAAAAGTGCTGCAGGAGGTCTAATCAAAATCGCTTTTGAAATGCAAAACGCAATCAAACCCTTAAATTGACATAAAATGCACAGCGGGTGTTTAAAAGTGTAGGGGTGGAGAAATTTTGTGTTAGATGAGGAGCTACATTTCACTGATGAAGTTTATGTTTACGCTACCGCGCTTACTATCTATGGAAAATAATGGTTATGTCAGTTACTGTTTTTGACCGTGGATGGGAATTCTCTTCGAATTTGTCTTTCTCTTTTTGATCGAAAGCGACTCTTTTGAGTTCAGTTAATCAGTACAGTTTGTGATTCGTGGAAGTAAAGACCTTTTTTATGGGAATAGAAGTATATTTAAAATAAATATATATGATAGTGGTTTTTGCGACTGATTTTCCATTTAAGTCGATTCTTTTGTTAAATATTTTTTGTAATTGCTTAATTTTTGTTACCCTACGAAACAGAGACTATGAATTGCTTAATGCGTGGAATATAAAATGGTTCAATAGGTAGTCGTTATGATTAGAGTGCAACCAGGAGCACGCATTTTTTCGGCCAAATTTGAGTGAAGGAACAAATTATGGTCAATTAAGGAGCCCCGCTACTTTACGACTCCATGACAGAGTTTTTGGAAAAATTATATTGCCTCTGCAGTAAAACACAACTATGACTTAAAATCGCTCCAGATCCATAATTGATCCATTTCTATATCATCAGATTTTCGCCAGAAAAAAATTGATATTTGAGCAGTAGCGCTTAGTTTTTAAACATATGTTACACACGTATGATGCTTCAACGTCGAATGCATTTAACGCATTATCAATTTCACATACATTGTTTCTAGTCTAGTGGTGTTAGCTGTTAGGTTAAAAACTGAAGTAAATAAATTTGCTAAAGTTACGGTCCACTACAGTACTTCAGTAAAGATGGCCGACGGGGTTGTCCTACGGTCGTTTACTTTGAGCTTAAATTATGTAAAATTTTAAACGGACGGAGACTTAAGCTTCAATGCAAATTTTCCCAAGGTTGTTGTGTGGAAAAGTTGAAGTTCACGTATCAGAAGTGGCACGGAATTCACTGTCTCTACTTTCTAGAAAGAAAAACTGACATTGAAAAAATAAATAGTATGGCCGGCATGAACAGTTAAAATGAACGACATTTTCTTCTATTTAATTTTAAAGAAATTGAAATTATATGAAACTCGCACCTGGCGCCATTTAAGATTGGACCAAATGTGATGCTAGCTTGTGTTTATTTAATTGCAGTCATATAAAAAGGATAGAAAACAGATTTGAAGTGAGGTAAACTAATATAGATCATCATCGGCTGTACAGAATTTGTAAAAGACTACATTCATACAAAGTATATGATTCACGTTTTAATGATAACGCAAAAACAGTTTCAAAAGAGATTTTCTTGCCATTAAATAAATTAAAATAAATAAATTAATTTGACAGCTCCTTAAGGAGCCAAGGCCTAGTGACTTATACTCTCAACCATTCATGTGTGTTTGTTGTTAATCTGCAAGAATGGAAGGGACCTACAATTTACCGCCGAGTCCGAACGCTACATGAGATGCACTTTTTGAGACAATTTTTAACTCTTTGAGATTTCATCAGTTCCTCGCAAGGGGCAGTACCTTGGAAAAGAAGGTGGCTATGAGCGGGACTCGAACGGCTCTTCGCTTAACAGCGAACACCTTACCGACACTCTTACCACAAAGCCACGGGCACTATCAGATTCCGAATATTAGCGAGGATTATAATGTGTTTGTCGAGGAGAAAATGCCAGCTTGACCCTTTTTTAGGAAGTGGGATTGTGGGATGTAATTCATGTACTGCTCACCTCTAGCGAAAACATTTTCACAGGCAACATCAAAAGAATTAACTACGCAGGATATTAACTTCGAAGGATGTTTTATTCAAGTCCAGCCTAAAATTCATTTCAATGTCCTGTCTTTCAAAACTTTTGCAATGTTCCAAAAGCTAAACCCAAGCTTTTCTGAGCATTTCGTATAAACGTCTTATTCGCCTAAATCAATAAGCTTCTCCACACAACTCGGTCCCTAGCTAGTTGCTTCCAGTTTTGGTCGAGGTCTTCTTCCACTTGCGTCCACCACCTTTAGTCTTGGTCTTTCTTTACTGCATCGTCTCTTCGGGGTTGAATCGAAGTTTTTCTAGACAGAAGCATTGGTGTCCATCCATTCCGCATGACCCAACCATCTGAGTTGGACTTTTACGCCAAGTTCATAAGTATTCCTCGTTGTTCTTTGAAATGAGGAGCAATATTACTTCAAGATGTCGGAATCACTCTCATCTTCTAGATTCGTTCTAAATTGAATTAAATTACAATATTCGCCTATCCTATAAGGCTCATTCCAAAAAAGCGAATTTTGATCACTATTCGATCTCGTTCTCGAATAACTACAGATAAGATAACATTCCGCACCTTGGTATGCCTCAAGGTTTAATTACGTGTCCCATTATCTTTTGTTATATTTTGTTCAAACCGAGTTATCCATATACCATTCGTGTAGGTAAATCAAATTATTCCAAAAATTAATTTTTTTTTCATAATTTCTAATAAATGTAAGATAGCTGTAGATGTAGAGTACCAGTAGATATCAGTTATGATGGCTTCCATAGAAAATGGTTCTCTTTCAACCATGTTTTTAATTAAAAAACCGGACCAATTTTCAAAATGAATAGATACTCCAATTCACCTTCATAATATCAAAGACTCAATCGTAATTAACCTGTCATTCATAATGTAAACAAATCTTCGGATGGCATTTCCAACAACAACAATACCCTTCCCAAAAACATCAGCAAAATTGACAAGTAAACAACATTTTCATCCGAATTACATGGGTAATCTCCTAAATTGTGTGATTGTCAATAGTCGCAATTTACCGTTTATTACAACATCCCTGTGTATACTCGAGAGAGTGAGATAGAGTTTGTATAGAGTATTATCTATACGCAAAGCTAGAGTAATCGTTAAGTGGATGTGAATATTGTGAATTGGCCATGCTATGCCATGTCATGCCGGTTGACAGTTCCTATTTCTACGAAAGGAATGCAGCAAACTTAGCTGATTTTCTCTCTATCAAGTACATATTTATCTACACAGAATTAGATGCTTGCTGTTCTGGATCTCTTTCTCTATGACAGAGCATTAAATTGTTATGTGGAACAATTATTATGGCGTGTATTGTGCGGTCTGGAATGCGTACAGGGTGTTTCGAATGGAAAGAAAAATAACTTGACGGATGATTACTGAATAAGAAATATGGAGCATTTAACAGGGTGTCGTATAACGAGAAAAGGAAATTTGCTGATGGTTTTCAAGAACCTTTTAACAGTCTAATATTTAATTCAATGTCACCAGAGATTCCATGACTTTTATTAGACTTATCAGTTCTTCTCTCTTTATTTTGTTCTCTTCAAGAGTATGCTTGCAGCAAACTGCTCGAAAACTTACAAACTACTATATATGTGTATGTATGTACAGTACTTATAAACTAATACAGTACAATGCTTATGAACTACAATATACAATGCAATGCTTAAACTACTACACTTTTGAACTGGTTCAAAGTCGAATCTTCTAAAGATGAATCTTTTTAAACTAGGGCTTGCCTAGATTCAAACATACCTATGCATTCCTATATCATTTAACATCTTGTTTCAGTTTGGATAAAAATTCTGTTTAAAAAAAAAAAGTTTTTGTAATTTATATTATTGACTTTTATGCAGGACCACCTTGTAGTGTAGATTGGAGGGCGCCATTTGATTTTGTCTCCATCACAGAGGCTGTGTGCGACATGCACATTAAACGTCCTATTAGAAAGGGGCAGCTCACACTTGATGTCGTGTTTTTTTTTTTTTTTTTTTTAATCCACCATTTAAGATGAAAACATGCATTTGAAAGAAATTAGGTCAGCCCTAAATGAGTACTTACTAAGAGTTTATGAAACTCAAATTGGACGTGTAAGGGCACTATAGTTCGGACATGAGAGTATGCCCCAAGGCATATTTAAAAGAGCAGGCTTTATAAAGCTCTTACAAGTACATAGTTTCATTTAAATGAACTAAAGGACTAGCTAGGATTGCATGTTGTTGCTATAAGATAGTTGTCGATAGAAATTCAAAGCGTATATGATTTTCATTTGGAACTACTGAACCATCTGATTTATGGAAACTACCCATGAATATCAATTAATTTGAAGTTTAGTTTCAGGAATAAATCCTTAAGTTCCGCATTAGTAAGAACTTAATTCTCTCTTAATTTTATAATTTTTTTGTATGAAGGATTTTTTCTGGAATGCGAGGAGCTCCCCGACGCAGGCAGTGAGTTCATGCGGTACAAAATTGATACACTAGGGCTTAAGTAAGTTAATGACTGGGATCGGGCAACGCTCTTTAAAGTTCTCGGGAAGCTGGAGTTTGGCTGCTGTTAACCAAAAAAGAAAGGATCTTCAAGGCCAGATTTCAGAGTACGCCACGTCAGCATTACACAATGTAACGCCCCAATTAAGCTGGCATCTGACGAAGAGAAAGAATGCTTTTATAGTCGCAAGGAGCTGTTTACAACAACACAGCGCATTGAGATATTATTATGACTAGCTTACCCACCCGGCGTTGCTCGGGTATATAATTCACTTTCGAAAAAACGACACCGGCCGGCGTGGTGCCACCTAGTAATCAAAAAAGTCTTCTCTACTTTTTCTAAAATTAGCTATCTGCTTGTAAAATGACCCCAGCGGCAGCAATGGGTGATTGAAATAGCCTTATTTACTCCCTACTCGAGTTAAAATCGGGACATAAATACGAATTTCCCCGTACCCCTTGGCTTAGTGGTTAGTGAGTCGGACTGCTAAGCGAAGATCCTGGGTTCGAGTCCCGCTCATAGCCACCTTCTTTTTCGGGGTTCTGCCTCTTGCGAGAAACTGAGAAAATCTCCAAGAGTAAAACTGTGTCTCCAAAAAGTGGATCTCATGTAGCCGTTCGGATTCGGCGGTAAATTGTAGGTCCCTTTCATTCTTGCAGATTAACAATACACACACAGGAATGGTTGAGAGTATAAGTCACCAGGCCTTGGCTCTTTAAGGAGCTGTCGCGCCAATAAATTTATTTACTTATTTAAATACGAATTTTCAAAAAAAAAAGCGATATACTCCTTATAGTATCAGCTATCTTCCTGTGGAAGTCCCATCAAGATCTGTCCATAAATAAGAATTTTCGAAAAGAACCTTTTCAACGCCACCTATTTGGTAATTTAAATAGCCTAAGTTACGCCCTAGAACATCAGCGATCTGCCAGTGAAAGTCCAAATCAAAAGCCAAAATCGGTGCAGCCGTTCCCGACATTAGCCGGAACAAATAGACCGAATAACAGACAAACAGACAAATATTTTATAAATTGTGTTTTGTTATAAGTATTGTGTATACTTCTATTTATGTATCGTGTAAAAAGCTATTATTTTGATATTAAAAACAACAACACCTTGCTTTCCGAGAAAACTTGTGCACCAATCGCTGAACATTAAGAACTGAAGGCTCGCATAGTGGCTGGGCTATGAGAGGTTTACCGTATTGTGCGACGCCAAGGACATCCAGAGAACTCCTACATCCACTCATAAAGAAGACCTGGGTTTCCAAAAGTTTGCCCAACGGGTGCAAAAAAAGAAATGATCGTGAAGCTCCCGGAAGGAGATTTAACTGCATATTGCCTACTTTTGCCAAAATATATTATACTGAAACGCATAAGAGAACACCTAGAAGCCACACTTGAGGCCGAACAAGCCGGTATCTGCGCTGGATACTCATGTATTGATCAGGTCAACACCATTAGGATTATAATTAAACCGTGCATTGAATATCGATCACCACTACACTTATGCGGTTCATCGATTTGGTAAGGCTTTCGATAGCTTCAACCAGGAATTTATTTCGTCTCCTTTACGCAGTAGGGGCATCCCGGATAAATGACTTGCTTTTATTAAAACAACATATGATTGATCAAAAATGACCAGTACTAATCGATAGAAGAGTTGTCGGAATACGTTGAACTCCAAACTGGAGCCAGACAGGGCTCCATATTGTCGCCAATACTGTTTCTATTCATGATAAGTGATGTTCTTCATGCAACCTTTACAGGAAATGAAGGGATTCGACGAATGCTTGGTTATGCGGATGCCGTATGCTTACTCGCTCATAGGATAATGTATCTCCATCAAATGACAACAAGGGTGGAGGCAGAAACTGGCAAGAAGTGGGGTTGACAATCAATACCGGCAAAACAAAAATGATCAGCGACGAGACCATGTCATCCTCTCTTATAAATATTTTTCAACAACCGGTAGATAAACTACAGAGATTTCAATACCTTGGGAGTATCATCTTTACCCAAGGCGGAACCGAACGAAACATCAACAGCCGTATCGGGAAAGCAAAGGCTGCTTTTGGTATGTTGAAAAATATATGGAGGATTAATTCTCTGAGCTTAAGTAGAATCCATTCACAGAAGTAGGAATTAGACAGTAGAGTTCGGGGGCCGAGAAACACATGACGTAGAACAGTCGAGGAGGGATCAGCACGAGTTGGAAGAAGCTGAAACACATTTCCGGGGAGTTGAAGCTTTTTATAGGTCGTCTCTTTAAATGCTATCTTACGTGGCTCTCAAAATTGAAAAACAGTCGTGAGTAACTTTTTGAAATTCTTGAGAACTATCCTGTATTTCTGGCTTCTTAATTGTAGACCGGGTAAGAGATACTAAAGTTCCAACAATAACGTAAACTTTCTCTAGCCAAAATATTACTTTCAAAGTATCTGCGGAATTAATCTTCTATATGTGTGTAAAACAACAAAATCGTGTCTACTGCATTGTTTCTTTAATTTGACAAATGAACATTTTTTCTACAACTTATTGAAATTTTCTAGAAGAGCAGATATAGCCTTCTTTTACACATAAAAAACATTTTTTTTTAACTAATTTATATATTTTTTATTTTAATTATAGGTACTTTAAAACGCAAGTTATGAGTGCAGAAAAATAACAATCAAAAATGACATTACGATGATAGAGAGGTCGAAAAAAGTGGAATCGGATATTCCGTCCGTCTGTCTGTCTACAGCCTAAACGGATTGAAACTTAGTTTTAATTATTATTAATTTGGTAGTATCTCGGGGGGTGTTTTTCATTTTTGCTCTAGGTCGAAAAATAACGGTACCTGCCATAAATCTTTAATAAAACGTTTGATTTTCTCGTAAACGGCTCTTACGATTTTGATAAAACTTTCAGGGTGCTATTTTTTTTACAACAATGCATCTTTCAATTAGAAAGCATTTTTCGAAATTTGTTTTATAACGGTTCCCCCCATAGACGATAACAATCAAATTTGATATTCAGGACAATGTAGATAGCCAAACCAATTCGACATAAAAATATTTTCGAATAACTTTTTTTTTGTAGGTATATTTAATAATATTTTTTGAAAATTTGGTATTTAAATTTTTTCTTAGTTTTGTTTTTAAATATAAGTAATTTAACATTTTCTAAGGAAATAAAACAGTGTTTAAATTTTGCCACTGGAAACTATTTTACGTACTTTTTTCAAACAATCAAAAGTCAGAAAAATCGAATAAAAACTTTGAAATTCCTTTTTTATTTTTCAAATTTTATTCCAAGCTGTTACCGCACATCAGAGCAAGCACGTGCGATCAAGTCGTGCAATTCATTGAATTAGGCTTGGAAAGCTCTAATAAAAACTTTAATTTTCCACAAAAGTTGGTACATAAATCATGTTAGGGAATAGGCACAAAAAATATCTAAAGACAGAAGCAAGGACAAAGGAAAATTGCAACAATAAGTAATAAATTAGCTTCTAGCTTCCATCTGCACTACCAACTTAGTGTCTTTCTTAAAATAACTTCATATCACGAAGCTATCATTAATAAATCCATAAAACCTCCTGAAGCTCCCAACAAGTTCGGCCATCGAACTATCCACCAGCTATTCGTCTTTGCAATGTCAATCAATTCATTCAACCGAGCTATCAAAATAAGAACCACAAAATTGTGGCGCCGTCTCAAGTACCTAAGTAATGCGCCTTCCCCCGTCTTCATATTATTAGGTTTCATGTGTCACAACAGATCGTGACCGTAAACACTTTGATTAAGCCCTCTGACGTCCATTCAGATCTTCGGGAGGAACATTTTTTATGATTGTCCCATCCAAAGTCATGCGTCCCGTTGTCGTCAGTAGTTAAAGCACAGATTCGGTCAATCGATGACTAAACGTGGTACTTAGCGCTCGGAACACAAATCAAAATCCCGTCTATTTTCCATGTTTTGTCAAGAGTATGTGAATAATATATTCTTCCTCCCGCACTGCCTTACCGACCGTGCACAGAAGAACATTCATGCAGCGTACCGCGCACCGGATGTGCCAATTGCAACCACATATTCCTATTGATTGTGTTGTTGTGGGCTGTTCGTGAGCAAATCCTATCCATACATCAGAGTGGTTAGCTGCAAGTTGGGTAAGTGAGTTCCTTTGGGCAGTTGCATACTCGTTTCTGGAGGAGGAGAAACCCTGCACGCGTGTGCGCGACTAATTTACAAATTAGCGAGACGTCTTTTGAATACGACACACGATCTGGGAATCGTTTCAATGGTTTCACTTCCCTTCCATGGCTCTTTAAGTTGTCAACGGAGTAAGGTAAACTCTAATCAGAGTGGAGGAGAACCCGATGATGTAACAAGAGAGGATGTCGGTCAATTTGCGTTGTGACGAAAGAATTTGTTAAGGTAGGTTAGGTTTGGACGAAATTGATAATTTCTAGGAATGTTTGTTGAATGAAGCCCAGGTTTCCTAAGAATAAGGTGTGCCAAGCTTAGAAGTAATCGTCTTTAATCAAATAGTTTCAGCTATCATTATCGTATCCACATGGAAACTAACTGAAACTCAGTTTAATATTTATTTACTCTGCCACGAAAATATTAAATAAGTAATTCCTTATCCCAGAACGGAAAATAAGGAGTAAAATGTCCAGAACTTGTTGAAATAAAGCAAATTATCTTCGTCTTTATCCTTGGAAAAAAATAAACAACCAGTTCTTGCTTTTCCTTGAATAATCATCCGAACGATGTGAAGTGGACCAGTGTTGGCTACACAAAATCTTGTTAAACTTATCTTAGGTATAGGAAAAGCTATCCTTATTTTCCTTTCCCATCCTCCTCTTTATATTATGTCACAATGAAATATTCATTTTATCCGTGTCTCCAATCATTTTGAAGTGCTGCTGCTGCTACCAAGGGAGCAGCAATAAAAACCCTCAATAGGTCATTGTGAAGAGCAACAACCTAACGACACACATTGTTTCCCAGAACTTGCCTCCCCAAAAGCCGCCATCTATCTCCCTGTGCCATCTTGTAAGATAAGCGATTCCAAATTGACCCATTTTCATTCTGGCTCCCACACAACACACAGCAGCCATTTGTTTTGATGGTGGTGTGGCTTCAACAAAAGGCATCACAAAAAGGTGCAAGTGAAACAAAGGTTTCATTCAGCTCACAGAAAACGACAACGACGACGAATTCTGGCTTTAATAATAGTTCTTCTGCAGTCTGCACTAAACTCAAGATACAATGCAAATCATTGTCCGGGTTGTTGTAATTTCCAAATAGCCCGAGGACATAATATCCCCGAGAAGAAGAAGAGTTGCGCATTCAGTTGAAGCCCATTGTCCTAGGTATACCCATATCCGTACACCACCACCGCCCCGCACTACAAAGCAACGCACCACCTGAACCCAATCCAGGTGGGTTTGTTACTTTTCGGGACTTTAGACAAGTGCCGGTACTGGGTCCGTCCTGCTCTGGCAATAGAACAGCCCGAGGACACGTTGTTGCTCCATTAAATAGTCCTTCTCAGAGAAGAACCTCGTCCTCTTTCTGATTTTGATAGTTGCATGGAGGATAACAGCTTTGGCTCCAACAACCATCCAGTACCAAATGGAAACAATGGAGCGTAAGTTTCAATTTCCCTGCAAAAACCCAGTTTTCCATTTAAAGAGAAGTGTTACTTCCAATTAACGTACTTCAATGGCACAGGGATTGGGTAAAAGGATGCGTTGCCAGAAGGTAATGGATTTTAATAAAAGCCAAAAGAAGAACGATTTGAGAGTTCCTAATATAGACTACCCTGCTCGAAGAGCAACTAGAGAAATGATTCTATTTTCTGTCTGGTAGAAGAGGAGTGAAGTTATTTATTTTTTTTTTTTATTTGAATTTTGAGAATTGAACTTTCATTCGACGCGAGTTTTTAAGTCGAATTTGTTTCTAAGTTTTTTCAAAAAAAAAAAAAAACCCCTCGACTTTCAAGTGGATTTTCAAAAAGGCTTTACAACAGCTTCAGTAATAGTGATGATGAGAGTGATGGGGATGTTAACAACGAGAACCAACGTTAAAGTTTGCTTTAATTATATTTCAATTACTTTGCCGGCAGGAGTAACTAGACAATTTGTTTTTGCTTATTTTTGCTGATGGATGGATTCTCATTCCAGGATAATGTTTTTTTTTTTTCAAATTAAAGGTAAGGAGTGAGTTGAAAAATACTTTAAACACATAAAGTTTTTCAAACAAACAAAAGACAAAAAAGAAAAATAGATACAATTTTATCTTTTCTTGACAAGAAAAACAAACAAAGCCTTAAATTTCTTGAGAAATTCAATATGAAATCTGGTCTTCACAGGAAGATGATAAAATTGCTTCACCTGTTATGAAATAAGATTTAGAACGGAATTTTTGGGAAATTTAGATATCATTTTTTAATGGCTCCTATTCAGGGACGATTCACAATATTCTTTCAGCGTGCTTCTCCTTATGATGTAAAAGGAGAAATCACATCTAAACACCACGATGAGCCTTGCAACACTTTCACATCTACAAGCTCTCCAATGAAGGTCCAAGCAAGTCCCGAAGTGGACAAGACTGGAAATCACCTGTGATTGTAACGCAAAGTTAAAACCCTAGCAGTATACCTACGTAGAACAAAAAAAAAAAAACAGCATTTTGGAAAATTTTGAAAAGTATCGAGCATTATTTCAAAAACTCCTAACAGATATGGAAATGCCTTCAAAGTAAGGGGTCCGCCATCTAACGTTTTTTTTTTCAACTAGTGCTTATTTCGTGAATGGTAACACTTAGCTCATGTCTGATTTGACAGATAATTAGTTTTATTCTTCCGCTAAACGAATATGGTTGTGTATACGCTGGGAAAAATTGCGAAATTGCTGCCTGCGATCGACTTAGAGAAGATGCTGATTTTGCCAAATGAAGCTCATTTTGATCTTGGCGGGTATGTAAACAAGCAAAATTGTCGCATTTGGGGCACAGAAAACCCGCACATTGAAAAGCCGATACACCCAAAACGAATCACTGTTTGGTGAGGATTTTGGTCCAGAGGCATAATTGGGCCATTTTTCTTCGAAAATGAGCAAGGAGTGGCCGTTACAGTCAATGGCGATCGTTATCGGGCAATGTTGAACGAATTCTTGTTCACAAACATTGAAGAGGAGGATATTGGCAACATTTGGTTTCAATAGGACGGCGCTACGTGCCACACAGCCGAAGCAACACTCGATGTTGATGAATCATTTTCCAAAAAAAAAGTTATTTGGCGGACCCGTTACTACTGCTGCATCTGATCCCGGTCGGAGCTGTACGACTACGGTGCCTAGCGATTTTTTTGCCGTAAATTGGAAGAAATGTAAGGAACGTAATCTTTCGGGCATAAAAACCTGAAGCTGCGAGCTTGAAGAGATGATAAACAGTATCATCATTGAAAAGACATTGTAAAACACGGAAGAAATAGCCTTGGATTCCATTTGGATGTTATGGGAAAAGCTAACGAGAGGATCTACTTCGGGATGAACCAGAGAAATAATCAAATTGCCTTATTTTTCGTATAGATCAGTGCTAAAGCCTTTGAAAAAGTAAACAATATTTATAGTAGAATGAAACTCAATGGAAAAGCAAGAGAATACAACACAAATAAAAGTAAACATAAATTACGGGTTATCTGTGATCTGGAAGTGGGGAGGTGGGGTTAAGGTTAAAAAACAGTTTATATCGATTTCTGACAAAACTACAAGTCCTATGGAAATATATTGCACGTATGGATCGCACGTACTTGCTCATATGTGCGGTCCAAGGTCGAATAAAATTTAAAAAAATGCACGACTGGTTCGCAAGAACTTGTTCTTATCCTAGATAATTGCTTATTGGCTGCATTGTGTATGTATATAAAGAGTGTAATAAATTTGCACAATTTGCAAACGCTGTTCAGGAGTAAATCTATTTATTATAAAATAGCAAACCAAACTGAGAATAAATCAAGTGACAGCTGTCAAAAAGGCCAATTTCGAAAAAAAGTATTGCCAGATTGAAAACCACACGTCTAAAAAAAAAAACGCACAACCCACACAAAATTTATTTTGTTTTCGAATATTCTTTTATTTTTTTAATGTTTAAGAGTTTGAATTGAAAAATTTGAAAACTAAATATCTATAGAAAAAAAATACTGAAAATCGTTCGACCAGTTTTTTTTTTTTTAATTATTGAAATCGGGATAATGGTTTACGATAAAACCGCATTTGAAAAAACCGGTTCTATGAGAGGTACCGTTATAGAACAAATTTCGAAAAATTCATTCTTACTGAAAAATGTATTGTTGTAAAAAAATAGCCTCTGAAAGTGTTATAAAAATCCTTAGAGCCGTTTTCGAGAAAATCAAACTTTTTGTTAAAGATTTTATGGCAGGTACCGTTATTTTTCGACCTAGAGCAGAAATGAAAAACGAGATACTACCAAATAAATACTAAATACCAAGTTTGAAGCAAATCGGCCCATCCATTTAGGCTGTAAAAGTGCGAATGCGAACAGACAGACAGACAGACGGACGGAATTTCCGGACCCACTTTTTTCGACTTCTCTATCATCGTAATGTCATGTTTGATTGTTAGAAAAAAAAAATTGTTTGCACCAATCCTTAACTTGTATTATAGTACCTATAATCGCAAGTAAAAATGGGCACGACTGGGTCGCACATACTTGTGCGGGTAAAGCGATTTCGTTCAAATTTGGCATTCCTCATAGGAGAAATTGAAATTTTATTTTTAGGGCTAAAAATAACGGTACCTGCCATATAACGAGTAGGGAAAAGCTTTTTTTTCTCGAAAACGGCTCCAACGATTTTGATGAACATTTTTGAGATTTTTTTTATTGGTCGTAGCTAACTGTCAGCTAATCAAAACCAAATTTACCGGAAAAGTCTATTACCTTTCATATAACATTTTTTTTTTAATTTTCGACTTTCTCGGCTCAATGGATTGCAATATAATTTTATTTTTGAAAATATCTAAATATCCAAATTAATTCTACATACAAACATTTTTAATAATTATTTTTTTCTATCTTTAATTAATTTTTGATTTTTTTTTTGAAAATTCAATATTTTTAGAACTTATAAAAAAAATGTTTTCATTTTAAAATGTGGTGTAAATTAATAATTTCTAAAAAAATTGCACAACAAAATTACAAACAAAATATTTTTGCAAAAAACTAAAAATAAAAAACTGGATTTTATCAAAACCGGTCCTACAATTGTCGAAATACATTTTCCATAAATTCTTTATTATTCAAGACGTGTGGTGGCATACTTTATTTTTACTAAAAACCGTTAAGTATTGTGGTTTTGATACTTTTCATAAGTTCAAATTGTGCTATTTTCAACGTAAATGTTTATTGTTTCTGTCAAAAATCTTGCTTTCCAATGTAATTAGGCACATAAGAGCTAGTACGTGCGACCCAGTCGTGCCCATTTTTATTCCCACTTTGCAAAACGCATGTAATTTAGGTCAGAGTTGGACCTGAAAGGAATAATTAAATCGTAAAGTAAGGTATTTGCTTATATATTTATAAAATAAAACTTAAACTTAACTTATCTAATAACACCAGAACGACTAGCCTCATCTACCATTATAATTGTTTTGATATTTTTTTTTATTACGCTTGTATAAAGTGACGTTAATTGGTTCAGCATTTTCCCAGAATGCTCAGTCAATTTATCTTGAGCCTAAACAGCCTTCTCAGAGCACGCTCTGATCATTTTCTGAACAAAAGAAATATGCAACTTTGAAGATCTGAACGCTCTGAACGAAAAAAGAAAAATTGTCGAAAATTAACTTGCAAAGTCCTTTGCGAACACAATTGCGGTAAAAAGGCAGAAGCAAAGTTCAACCCGCTGAAAGCCACATGTGAGAAATGGGAGAGTTATTGTCCCATAGATAGTCGCAATTACAAATATCGTCGGTTAAAGAAGAGGAAGACGGAACAACCCCAAAGTTGTGTAACGTACTTCCATAGCGGTCTAAGCATTTGCTTTTAAATAAGCATCCATATACTTATGCATAGATTGGAAAAATTTCTAGTAAGCCATATAAATTGTGTCGAATAATTCTTCTTAAAGTATGTCTCGAGTATTAGGAGATGGCGAGATGACTGATCCAAAATTGGTGAAAAATTAACATAATTTTTCCCGATTTCGTTCGTCGGGTAGATATGTATTTCTTAAACTTGTTTTTTTATTTCTTAAATTTGTTTTTTTTTTACAATCAAAAGAAAACGCTGAGGTAATACGAGTTCAAATACCTTTGGAATAATTAGAAGTAACATAATTGGCCTACGAGACTTCCTTTCATTGAGAGCTGTTCTTGCTTTTAGAATCATAAATCTTTCTGCTGCCTTCAATTAATGCATTTCTCGGTAACACTTTAATTCGGGCTTTCAGCGTGTCACAATCGGGAATGTTTTTTGTTTTTTTTTGTTTGCTTTCTTATTGCGAGGGGAAGATTCGAGAATCTGACGAAATTGGAAATCTTCCAGATCTTCATTGAAAACTCCAGGGGTCACTCAACAAGTCCTGTCCGACGGGCTTGAAAGTTTCCTCGAAGTGTTCCGCTATCATAATTGCGTTTGTGAGTTTAACGGAACTGTGAGTCAGAACTTTGTTTTATCGAGGAGCCCGAAAAGACTCCTGGTATAACAACTATTGTAGATGAAAAAAAAACTTTTAGTTATTTTCAAACTGAAAAAACCAAAACCGACAGACTTGCCGAGCTTTTCTGACGTAAACTCATTAAGTCTATAACAAATCAGTAAAACAAAAATTTCTTTACTCCTAATTGACGATGACTAAAAAATTATATTTTAGTGAAATTAGGGGGTGAAATTTTAAACCAATTATTATTAGTAACTTTTATTCATAAAAGCATAGCAAAATATTCATTTCAAAAAATGCATTCCAAAATTTGGTTTAAATTCGTAAAGTTGTTCTCGAGAAAGTGAAAGAAAAAGTGTAGGAAGAGGAAGCAATTGGTTTTATGCAGGTTTGTTTCGAAGAGTATTTTTTGTATAGAACGTTGATGTAAGTGCAACAAAGCCAGAATCATATAAGTCTGTTTCGAAATAATATAAAAAAGGAACACGGTCTTAGTAAGTACAGGGTTTTTGCTCGGAAGATCTACTACTTTGTTTGTTTATAATTTTTGATTAAATGAAAGAGAATGGATCTTATATTGATAAATGTTTTATTTAATGTCGGCAATTATGGTATGGAATACAATATCAGATAAAAAATGTCCGCCTCTGTTAGTCTCACAAATGCGGTATTTCATTAATTTCATCACGAATATTTGGTTTGAGTTGCTCAAGCGTTTCTGGTTTGTTTGCATAAACCTTGCTTTTCAGATATTCCCACAAAAAGAATTCCGGAGCAGTCAAATCAGGCGACCGCGGGGGCCAATCAACATCACCATTTCTTGAAATAACTTATTGTGGAAAAAGGTCACGCAGTAATTCCATTGTAATCCTGGCTGTATGCGATGTGGCACCGTCTTGATGATACCACATATGTAAATCTAGCCCAAAGCATGCGGTTGTGGCGTTAAAAAGTTTTCAATCATATCACGATATCGCTCCCCATTCACAGTTACCGTTAAGCCGCTTTCATTTTCAAAGAAGTAAAGTCCAATGATTCCTCCGGACCAAATTGCACACCAGACTGTAACTTTTAATGGATACAAAGGTGACTGATGAATAATTTGAGGGTTTTCCATTACCCAGAACCGACTATATCACATATCCATTAAAATGAAAATGTTCCTCGTCACTCATTATGATTTTTTTCATGAAAATCGGGGTTGTCATGAGCTAGCTGTAACATCCTATTGGCATATGTACTTACTTACTTACTTAGGTGGCGCTACAGTTCGGGACGAACCTGGGCCTCAACCAACATGCCTCTCCAGCCAACTCGGTCTTTGGCTAGCTGCCTCCAGTTTTGCACTCCAAGTGGGTTCAGGTCGTCCTCCACTTGAGCGCGCCACCTAAGGCGAGGTCTTCCTTGACTGCGTCTACCCTGTGGGATGGAATCGAAGATCCTGCGAGCCGGAGCATTGTTGTCCATTCGCTCTACATGACCTAGCCATCTTAAACGTGATATGCGTATTTTTTTGACCAGGTCAATGTCGCTGTACAGCTCGTATAGTTCTTGGTTGAACCTTCTCCTCCAAAGCCCGTTAACGCAGATAGGGCCAAAAATCTTCGGAAGAATCTCACGCTCGAAACGACTAAGGATATCTTCATCCGCTTTAGATAGAGTCCATGCCTCGGCGCCATAGAGCAGGACTGGGATGATTAGGGTCTGATACAGAGTCTCCTTTGTCTTTCGAGAGAGGGCTTTGCTACTCAATTGCCTTCCTAGCCCATAGAAACAGCGATTGGCAAGAGTAATTCTTCGCTTTATTTCTGACGAGATGTTGTTGTCAGATGTTATAGCGGATCCGAGGTACACAAACTCCCTAACTACCTCAAAGTTGTACCTGTCTATTGTGATGTTTTGTCCAATCCGCCGGTGTTGTGTGTCCCTTTTTGTGGACAGAAGGTACTTCCTTTTGGCCTCATTGACTGCTAGTCCCATCTTAGCCGCTTCAGCTTCAATGCTAGCAAACGTTCCACTGACAGCTCGCCGAGTTCTGCCAATGATGTCTATGTCGTCAGCGTATGCTAGCAATTGCACAGACTTGAAAAAAATTGTCCCACTACAATTGACTTGCGAGTTTCTTATAATTTTTTCAAGTATTAAGTTGAAGAAATCGCACGATAGCGCATCACCTTGTCGGAATCCTTTTTTGACGTCAAAAGCTTCTGTGAGGTCAGAACCAACCTTGACGGAGCAGCGAGAGTTCTCCATCGTCATCCTGCACAGTCGGATGAGTTTTGTGGGAATGCCAAAACCTGACATGGCTCTGTATAGCTCGTCTCTATAAATGCTATCGTACGCAGCCTTAAAATCGATAAAGAGGTGGTGGGTATCGATTTGGAATTCTTGGGTGGATTCCAGGATCTGCCGTAGAGTGAACATTAGATCGATTGTGGACTTTCCTGGTCTGAAACCACACTGATAGGGGCCAATCAGATTGCTGACGAAAGGTTTCAGGCGTTAACATAGTACGGCAGAGAGGATCTTGTAGGCGATATTCAGGAGACTTATTCCTCTATAGTTGGCGCAGTTTAGAGGATCTCCTTTCTTGTGGATCGGGCAAACGATGCTGAGGTTCCATTCATCAGGCATACTTTCTTCTGACCAAACTTTAGAGATAAGTTGGTGGCCGCTTTAAAAAGTTCGGCGGGTAGTCCGTCGGGTCCAGCAGCTTTGTTGTTTTTGAGTTTAGATATTGCTATCCTTACTTCATTTTGGTCAGGTGGACGGAAGTTTTGTCTGTCATCATCCATGTTGAATGGTTCATTCTGGGATTTTGGCCTTCATCGCCGTTGAACAGTCTGCAGAAATGGTCCTTCCATGTACTCAGCACCGACTGTGACTCTACTACGAGGTTTCCATTCCTATCTGTACAGGCTTCTGTGCGGGATTTTTTTCCTTGGCATGTTCTTTTTACCTGTTGGTAAAACTTCCGCACGTTGTTCCTGGAGTAGCATCTCTCAATATCTTCGATCGCGCGCTTCTCATGCTCTCTTTTTTTCTTTTGGAGAAGCCGGTGTTCTTCCCGTCTTTTCTGCTCGTAAAGCTCGCGAGCAGCTCTCGTCTTTCTTTGCAGCGTCGCTTTATATGCCTCTTGTTTGGCTGCATGGGCCTGCCTGCATTCGTCATCAAACCAGAGGTTTCGTGGTGGTGGTCTGGTGAAACCTAGCACATCAGTTGCGGCATCTCTGCTGGCTTGTTGGCAGTGTTGCCACTGATCTTCGGCACTTGATGCTGGCGGTACTGGATTTCTTGAGAGGTTACGGGATATTCGATCGGCATAGGTTCTAGCGGTTTCTTGCGATTGCAGCTTTCCGACGTCATACTTCCTCACAGTATTACTCCGTTGTTGTGGAGTTCGGGTTATTCGCATTCTTACCTTTGCTGCAACAAGGTAGTGATCCGAGTCGATGTTAGCTGCTCGGAAGGTGCGAACATCCAAGATATTGGAGGCGTGTCTTGCATCGATCGCAACGTGATCAATCTGATTGACGGTTCTTTGATCTGGGTGTCGCCAAGTCCCTTTGTGTATATCGAGATGAGGAAACCGTGTGCTTGCAATGGTGACGTTATGTGCCGCTGCGAAGTCAATTAGCCTAAGTCCGTTTTCAGACGTTGTGTCGTGTAGGCTATGTTTTCCGACAGTCCTACCAAAGATTTCCTCTTTACCTATATTGGCATATGTACGGCGGCGTAAATGATCTTGTGGAAGAAGCTCTTGTGTCAGTTGAATCTTAAATGGAAAAAAATGCAAGTCCTTGTGCAAAAATGTGGCTAAAGTTGTTCTTTGAAGACAAAGCTCCTCAGCACGGCGTCGAATTGACGTTGATGGATTGTTTTGAACACTTCCTTGGACAGCAGAAATGTTTTCAGGCGATCTTGCAATACGTTGTGGTCCATGGCCTATCACCTACAGACCGGTGATAGGCCCTCTTTCTTCGAAATCATGCAATACACGATAAATAGTGCGTTTTCACGTTGTTTCTCCGAAAAATTTCACGTAACTTTCTCATCGACACAGTTATCGATGATTGATTTCGATAAAATGTTTTAACAATTAAAACACGTTGGTTTATCGAATATTTTTCCATAATAAATTTGCCACGTATCTACTTCACGACTGCCAAAAATGAACTCTCAAGACTAATGTTTACTAAAATGCCGTCAAAACAAAGTCGTATACCTTCCCGGCGGATTCTAACATAGCATAGCTTGCCAAGAATATGCAATCGGCACTTCTCTAATATTTCTGTGAGAACACTTTAAAAATGCCTACCTTCAAAATAATGTAAAATAATGAAAAATAGTTGTTTAACTGATCAATTATTTTATAAATTTAATTTATTCCGCTTTACTAAAGGCTGTTCTCAAGACTTGATTATTTCTTGCTTACCTGTATGTAACACCTATTTTTTAAAAACCTCAATTTAAAAAATTAAGTTAAGTATTTTTTTTTTTTTTTATTTATATCAAAGTTCCTGCTTGATTGTATTTCGCAAATTAAAAAGCTACTTAATCTCTCTAAAAATTCGTTAAAACTCATTTTTCATTAAGCCCAGAAAATGGATTCAGAGCAATTCCAATTTTGTTCATTAAAACTTCTTTTTTTACAGCATAATGGATTCATTCAGTTCAACAGTGGATAATGTGGTGCATTTCTTGGTAATTACCCTCCTTGATAGAACATACCAAGTAAAAGGATTCACCTTCCTTTTCTGCTACGATATGCCATTATTACCTCCTGTCATGATGATGTCTCAGCACAGCTTCTATAACTTGCTGAACATTAAAACCATCATATCCTCCCACCCTTCGAGTACCTACTTGGAATTTCACCTGATACATCACTCTATATATTTACTGCATCCAACCATCTTCTGTACTAGATCACATATTTATTACTAGCAAGCTTGCACTGTCTTTTGCCATCGCATCCTTTGTCCTCATTATGCTAAGAGCCATCTACATCCACAAAGTGTACGCGGTTTTTCATCATCATAAACATTTACACTGAGTACCTGTTCCACACACAACATGTCAACCACCGAACAATGTTTTCCAGTCTGCCAAACTAATAACGCTTAAGAACACACCCGCCCTCTATAGGTACACAACCGCATCGGATGGAGGAGGATATGTGCTCCACATGTCATTCACAGGTTCCTTGCTTCGCTCATATTAAGAGTAAGCCACAGAGAAATATCCTTTTGGAAGTTAATGAGCCCGCGTTACAGCATATTAGAACCGAAGTCCTTTTTCTGACGTTGTCAACGAAAATGAAAATCCCTAGCGTAGCGTGCGAATGCGAATCCTCTTATCTATCTTGCCGCATGCAATGTGCAGCAGCGCAGCACTAGCACACTGAACGGTGAACGTTAAATAGTTTCGGGGAGTTGCTGGTTCCTGGTATAACTGCAAATTCAGCACAAGAATTCTTGCTTTGCACCGCGCTGCGATGGTGCACATTCCAGGCATTCACAGTTATCAGGAGCAGGAGCTGTGGAGTGTAATGTTGATATAGAGACGTGTGCCTGGTGCTGGTGCTGGTGCTGGTGCTGGATGCACATGTTCATTTAATGGAACTTGTTCCTTTTTATCGAAATTGATTTCGTTTCCTTGCCTCCTCCTGGCCGATGTGCTGGTGGAAGGTAGAGTGGCGGCACAGCTTCAAGTCTACTTGTGGTGGAGTGTCCGAACTGCATGTGATCCATTAAAGATCACGGAGTTACAATAGAAAACAAGTGCGACTGCCAATGCCCACCGAACGACACTTGTGCCGAGTTGATGATGGCATGTATGGCCATCAGGCAATGCTGTGCGTCCCTTGGGGAGGTATCTTCAAAGTGCCACAAGTTTGCAGTTCTTAACTGAGTTTATACCTTTTGGTTTTTTTTTTTTTCTTTTTATTTGGAGGCTGGTATACTTAAGTGGGTTTTATTTCAGAACTGGAGATGCGATGATGGTTCGATTGCTGCTCCGGAATTCATTTGACTCAGATGCACATTGATCAAGATGCATGTACGCGTGCGTCCGATTTGAAATCGACGTTTATGTGGAATGCACAATGAGGAGAGTACACTGGAGCAAGGAAGTGTTTCTCGTTTTTATTTAGAGTATTTGCAACATGATCCTTACCATGTTAAGAAGAACCTTTCGCAGGATTAATAAGAAACGAGGAGGACCTTCATACCTCTATGGCTCCTGAAATTGAACTATCTCAGTAAAACGTAATGAACTTGTAGGACATGAATACTTTTCAGCACTACTGTGCCATACGCTACAGGTCCTTTCTTTCTACAGTTCGGCAATGCAACAACTGCGCACAGCACCAAAAACTCAGCAGCACAAAATCAGGTTCCTTGGAATTTTAATTCATATCCCCGCATTCCTTTCCAGGACAACAAGAAACGCGTGTCTCTGGCGGACAGGTGCAATCCATCGCATTTCACTGTTTCGGCGTTTGTTGTTTCCTCCTCATATTCCCTCTCACATTCAGCGCAGCCGGGAAGATACCAGCTTTTCGGATAACCAGTGGCATAGTCGTCTTGGATTCGTTTTCCAGCAACCTGTCGCATTAATCGTTGGTTTGAGTTTTTATTTGCGCTCGGCTATAAATGCTCCTCGTTTGGATCAGCACTGAGCATTCATCATGAAGAGTGGACAAGGCAAGGAGTCAGCGTCGAGGAGCGGTTATGGCTCTTGGACCATGGTTGGCAGTCAATGATGATGATGATTGTGATGATCAAAATGACGATGATCAGGCCTCAAATCAATGGAGGCTGGTTTTCAATTCATGCATCTTATCTGGCGCGGTGCATAGCGTATCTTCATCATAATTCAGTTGCGAATTGCCTCCGCGATGTCTGTGCGTATTCGTATGTGTTGGACCGGGATATTGTAACGCATGGAGTGACAGTTTACTTTTTTTACCAACTGACAACATGAGGAAAGGCATATGGTGATGTGGCTAAACGAGTTATCATTAACCATTAAGCTAGAGTGTTAGTGGGTATTTCGAGCAATGAATTTATTTTAATGGGAATATTCAACTGGACACTAAGCGCTGCAGTATGGAATTCACATGTACTTTGGGGCATCATTTTGCTGGAGGATTTTGATTGGTTGATGCGCGATGGGTGCTTCTCATAATGGAGAGGATTTAAATGGTAGGGTTTGGAGAGTTGGTGTTGGGTGGTGATTTTATTTCAAATCGTCTTTGGGTGGGGGAAATACCCAAGCAGCACAATCGGTTCTTTTTAATATATTGAAGTCTAATTTCATAAGAGCTTTCAATACTTTTAATTATCTTCAAGAGATCATTAAGACCGAAAAGGGACCATAGGGGTGGAGCCAACTCCATAGAACGAAGAGTTGTTAAAGAGAACTGTTTTGAATTGATATTTAGATATCTTTTGAAGATGTAGCCAAGAAAGAATATAATTTAAATAATAAAAACTCTTAAAAAAATAATTTGAGAGAGTAAAAAGAAATACTCTTAAAGCCCTTGAACTAATTCTTTTTAAAGAGGATTTAAAATGGACTCGTAAGGAAGCAATAAACAAAAGGATTTTTGGTAGAGTTTAAGCAAACATTACTTTGTATGAGTGAATTTAGAGGACACAAAGTGCAATAGTATTACGAAGATACATTTAAAACTTTACTAAGAGTTTATAAATTTGGTAGCAGACCTCTGCTAGAGTTTATGTGTTGCTTGGGTATGTATACTTACATACCACTTAGCAACTACTAGAATAAAAACAAGTTCGTGCGACCCAGTCGTGCATTTTATTTAAATTTTATTTTACGATATGACCTCACATATGATCAAGTACGTGCGATCCAGTCGTGCAATTTTTTTTTTTTTTTTTTTTAAACTACTTACCTAACTAACTTATAATAAACTATAAAAATAAACTTAAAATTGGTAAAATTAAACCTAAAATACTTAAATCTAGAACAGGCACATCAAACTTTTTTATTTTATATTTTTTGTGTTTTTTTATATTTGTTTTGTATTTTTTTGCCGCAATAACTGCTTAATCGTAACTTAAAGATACTATATCGACTGTATCCTGCGGCTGCAAAGCGAAGGGTTGGGGTTCGACTCCCCTCTTGTGAGGTATTGACAAAACATCCAAGAGTAAAAGTTGTCTCGAAAAAAGTGCATCTTATGTAGCCGTTTGGACTTGGAGGTAAATTGTAGGTCCCCTCCATTCTTACAGATTCACAACACACACACAAGAATGGTTGAGGATATAAATAAGTCACTAGACCTTGGCCAATACTTTTAATTTAATTTAATTTAAATTTTAATTTTAATTTACTTTTAATTTAATTTAAACTACTTCTGTAAAAGTTTAATTGGAGTGCTGGGTTATAATCATGCTCTAGTAGTCAGTCTAGAACCAACAAACAGTCAAAGTTAGCGATTTGTGTTCCTATTTTTAAAAATCATGACCCTTGTCAATTTAAGAAAGAAGACCCTTTTAGTTGCGAACAAACTTCTGCTTCGCTTCTGCTGTAGATTCAATTGGTCGAACCATCCAATTACTCCCAAACGCCGATAATATTGACGTAATTTTAAGAACACAGCGTGATGTCAGTACCACTTTTGGGAGTATTTATATGGAAGTAACGAAAATGGGTTTATTGGATGGCTGAGTAATTATAGAACGGGTGGACACCAATGTTCCTGCCCGGAAAATCTTCCATCATCGGGAGGAACGATGGAGATGGAGAAAGACCGAGACTTAGGTGGCACACGCATGAAGAATAGGAGCTTAACCAACTTCATTAGTAAATATGGAGGCAGCTAGTTGAAGACTGTGCTGGCTAGAGAAATCCACACCTGACTGTAGCACCACCACCTAAAATAAGGATGTTCTTATAGGGACCGAAAAATTTTGCTGGGAATGTTTTTGCCTTGTATGGGAGTTACCGAAAATCATAACCAAATTATCACCTACAGGTTAAAAGATCTCAATAGAATTGACTGCAATTCTACAACGGTCTGCCCTTGATCCGGACTCGGATTGATTTCTATAGCTTGGCCAGTTTCTTCCTGTTCACATCTCTCAATTTCCTTAATCGCACCCATGTCTTCTTTTTCTTTCTAAAGAACTATGTCATTCTATTCTCTTCTGCTTTGATAACCGTGCAACATCATCTTGTACGCTTTTCTAAGCTTCATTTGTGCTTTTCTGTTGATTAATCCTCAAAGCAGGAGTTTTTTTTTTTTGTTTTGGATGAGACACAGAACTTCAGACTCGGACTCTCTGAAAACAATTTGGTAACGTAATATCAATGATGCTGGAAATCTGCCTTGCGTTGATCACCATGGTCAATCTGGTTGACCTTTGATTGATCTGAAGATCCTTTTGCAGTTCTTTTTCTTAATTTGACAGTAAAGTGGCTTATAGTGCTTATTTTGGCAAAATTAGATTCAGATAATCCGATCCTTGTCATATTCGTAGTTTGCTCATATAAAGTATTCATTTAACTGGAATTCTAGAAGCAACCGATGATTGCATCCTACAAATTTTTCTCTAACGTCTGAATGACAGAAGAAATACGTTAATGGGAACAACTCTTCTACCCACTACTTTGTTTAAATCAACGTCTTCCCAAAAAGAATGGAATATACATAGATTCCAATATCCAGTTGAGATTCTTGAGATATCAGCTATTTAAAAGAGGAGGTAAGAGTAGAAATAGAGAGAAAAAGTTTAGTTTATAAGACCTGCCACCGATTTGGGTGCTTCTGGATTATTCCTAAAAACCTCTTGTTCTTCAACGGCATCTAGCTACCTGGACCTAATGTACCACCTGTATTGTATCATCCATGTTTTGAAAGTGCAATTCTAGGCCATGGATAACCAATGATAATATTTGCTCTCTAACAGATGTTTGTATCTCAAATCTTGTACTTAAAACTGGAAGGCTCACTTAATCTCTAACAATATTGATTTTACTATCAAAACCTTAAATCATCTCAACCACCACCTGTGGTCATTAATCACATTTTGTACAGCTATTAATTAATGTCATTCGCTGTCGAAATAGCCAGGAGTGCAGCAGCCTATCTTTGCCCCAACTCAAAACCCACAACTGAAGGTTGCGCACTCTAATCTTCAATCTTGACACTTTAAACTAAAAAAAAAAAAAATTAAATTCCACCAAACAAAAAAGACGGGTTAAACAACCTCCAAGTGCCGCTATTGCTAAACCGTATGCTGATCCAATTTACAAAGTTGTACCACACAGGTAGAAACATTGCCGCAGGACGCGACCCGTCGCGGCAGTGTGAGTGTGGCCCAAATAAACCGAAAAGGGCTGCGCTTCGATGAAATTTCAGATAAATGAACTCAACCGTTTTGTAATTCGGTCAGAGACGGCACGTGGCACTCACGATCGGGATCAAGTTGCACGTATACCGCCTATGTCGAATATAAACCGCATTCAAACGGTAACACATGATGCGATAACAATGCCGAGATATGCCGACGAAATATCTGAGGCAAGAAATGTACGAAAAAAAAAGAAAAACCTTAAGACATACTTGTGTCGGTGGCGACGAGACGTAAGGGTTGACTTGACACCAACTGGTGCACCCATGTGCTCTTCATGTTGCCAAATACAGAATAACATTGAAATTCCGCAGGAACGGTAGGCCGATGGCGGTGATGGCAATGGCGATGGCGACCGAATTGGCCAATTTTGTGTGAAGATGATCGATGCCGATTCGACCACATGGTGCCATTCTCCTTGCCACCCCGTCATCAGCAAAAGAGAATCATTTTGCAAAATTTATTACCCCACAGAAAAGGACTCACTAACGAAAGAAGTCCTGACGATGCATCCATCGGATGCACCCAAGCATACTCACAATATGTCACCTGAGGATTTTTGTTTCTTTTTTTTTGGCAGTTAAGTTTTTTCACTTTTTTAAAAGAAGTCCTTTAAGGAATTTTTTTTTAATGAAGCACAGGTGAGGGTGGTCTTTGGCTGCTGCCCTCTGCTGGAGGCAATGAAATTAAAGTGACTTTTTTGCATGAAGGATGACAGGTAATAAATTTTCTGCTGTCGCGTCTTTTCAGTTAAAATGAAGCGTTTTTTTTTCTTGTGGCACTTCAGTTTGTCTTGCAGACATTTCTGGCAATTAAAGATTGTATCGCAGAGCGGCGTAATTAGTAAATGTCAAAGTGACGTTTTTAGCGCATCGATGCACTTTAGAAATATTTTTATTGTTCTTGTAAGATAATATAAACAAAACGTTATGACAGAGATGTTCCTCTGATGATAGCCGGGCACAATTAATTATAGGAAAGGGTGAAGCGAGGTAAAATTATAAGAAAATCAGCAAATTCGTGTTTCGCAAATGAACAGGCCATTATGTTTTATTTTGTTGTTAGTATTTCTTTGATTCTAAATGTTGGGCCAGTAAGTGTGAATTAAGGCTTTAAAATGAAAGACACACCTTTCAAGCGAAATTGGTAAGCTATTACAAAAATTGTAGGCTACCTTCGTCAATTCGGGCCAAGAGAGGTAGCAATCGGAAGTATCCTTCAGATAATTGATGGGTGGGCTGCCCCGACCTCGTCAATACCATCTGATGAGCGTCTGGAATTCAGCATAACGGTATCTAGGGGAGAAACAAAAAGTAAGGTGCAATAGTTTTAGGGTTTAGTATAGGGATTTAGATTAAGTATTATTTTTATTTTATTTTGGTGATGGGTTAGTACTATTAGTTTTTTTATTAGTTTTATTTTATAGTAGGTTTAGTTAGGTTACTTAATAATTTTAAATGCACTATATACTTACGTTTTGCCTTGGATAGCGTCAAGGTAAAGTAGAGTTATTCTTCTCCTCTTCCTTCCTTTTCAAATCCTTATCGTTTTTACATTTTGGGACGATAATTTTGTTTGCCGAACAGTAGGGAACAGTAGAAGCGGCAAGAACCTACCCAAATCCGTCGAGCCTAGCCGTGCAACGACAAGCGTGCCGCCGTCTTCTGCCTCAAAGAAGTACCCCCATTCAAACCTGCTTTGCAACAGTTATTCCCTAAAATTTTGTTGTTTTTTTTTCCATAATTTTGTTGGGCCTTTTTTCCTTTTAGAATAATGGGAAAAGGCCAAGAGAAATAATATATAAGAAAACGCCAGAAAAAAACTTGTTGGCTTTTATTCCAAATCGGAACGGAAAAAACGAAAGAAAATTCTCCGTTATTTGTTTTAAATCGTAAGTATGTATTTATATGAACATTTTATGTATAATCATACTAATTTATAAATGTGAATGTTTGTATGTTTGGATGTTTGATCCACAATCACGCTTAAACGGCTTAACGAATTTTGATAAAATTTGGTAGGTAGATAGTTAATGTGCAGGATTGAAACATAGCGTACTTTTTATCCAAACAAAATACCCGGTTTCTAACTAGCTAACAAAATTAGCGCTGGACCATTATAAAAAAAATATAAAACATTTATATATAGATATAGAGATATAGAAATAATGAGATAAGGAGATAAGAAGATATAGATACATAAAGATTCAGAAAAAATGCGTAGTTTCTGTGGGAGAAATCTGAGAAAATTTGTTTGGCAAGTTTTGATTTAAATTAAACAAATAAATCATTTTGAATTTTTCTCTGACGAAGTCGCGGGTAGAAGCTAGCATATATATATATGAATATTAATTGCAAAATAACTTCACTTTACATATTCTTTACGATTTTTCGAGGCCATATTTATAGTTGTAGCATACATTCTAATTTACGTGACCAGTTGTAATGGATGGTTCGTTACTTTCTTAAATAATTGACAAAAGTGGACAAAATGGAAAGTTTTTTATCATGAAAGTGGAGAAAAAAAATATTCAACTTTTATATATAACAGAACATATATACATAAATGTATACGTGCTGTTGAGTTTAGTTCTACACAATTACGTCATTATTTTTTGGGCCTAATTTTCAAAACCGCTCTGGCCTTATTTTGTTAAGTTATGAAATTAGTCCAAAAAATTTATATTTTTGGTGTAATTTCCATTTTCACTTTTTGGATCCTTTTTCTAAATTACGGTGTAATTTCCATACACTTTGGCGAATTTTCCTAAAATATTTTGGGCGTTTTTTTCTAAAATGTGTACCCCCAAATTTGTTGGGTTTTTTTCCAAAACACTTTTGAGTGTAATTTCCAATGTCGTAATTTCAGAAAGCCAAATTTAAGTATTATATTTCCAACAAAAGGCTTTTATAAAGTGAATTCATTTGTTTTTAATTAAGTTATTATTATCAAATTATTTCATTTTGTGATAAATCTTTTTTTAGTTTTAGACAATAAATGATTTTCCGTTGAACGCTTAGTACCACTGAAAATTACGAAAAAGTTCAGAACAGAGCTATGATAATACTAAACGCATTAAGGTTTATTCCCAACCTGAAACCCGTGAAATAAATCGGATGGCTAGATATTCGGCGCACTTTTGTCAGCGGTTGACCTTAAAGCGGACGTTTCTGAGAAAAGAACCTGCTACCTCGCAATCCAAGAAATGAAACGGTTTTTCCAAAAAAAAAATGTAGCCAAAAGATGAAATTAAAGATATGAAGAAATATTTGACGGACAAACAAACCTAAAATTATGTTGCAAACTGGTAAAATAATACTCGCACTTCCTAGAATGCCCACCAATTTACCCTCGAGTCTTTTTCGGTCGTACTGTTAAGTACAGAGATTGGTTCTTCAGTCGTACAACTCGAATATGGAATGTTTTGCCAAACTCTATTTGATCTTCTCATTATGATGTCCAGAAATTTAAAACCAATGTACATCGGCATCTCCTTGTAAGCCCCCTACTTCTTTTCTATAGTGTGTGGAAAAAAAATTAAAAGACATGTCCCACGGCCACCAAACTTGCCTTTCGAACCACAATGCATTTGATTGTTTCAACAATACAATAACTCAAAAACACCAGAAAGGTTTCCAAAGAGTGGCTTGGGAACAACAATGTCAACGTGGTAGAATAGCCATCGCCCATCGCAGTCACTCGATTTTAATTTTATTGGAAATTTGTGGAGTGACGCTTAAAACTTGGTTAACCAAGCCAAACGTACAAATAACTCTTCGCACTTTTTAGGTAGATGCTTATTTTGTAAGAAGTAATTAAGGCTATTTTGATTACTAGGTGGCGAAAATGTAGAGTAAACCCGAGAAACGCCGGGTGGGTAAGCTAGTTCTTTCATAATTTCTGATTCCACTACTATTATTTTGACCACATCTGTATTTATAGTGATATTTATGAGGAATTACTTCTAAAATCATATTACGTATTGCTCTGAAATAAGCCGCTTTTGTTCTATTTTAAAAATTACTGTTAATAACCCAATAATTGCTTAAAACAAGAAACTTAACTTTAACTCGTTTTATTTAAAAGAATGTTGATAGGCTAAGTTCTTCGAAATTGTGTTCTCATTTCAATATGAATTCAGCTGCATGAAAAGCTCCGTGATGGTATGTAAGGGTCATTCAATAAAACTCTATTACGCTTAATATTTCCATATTTTTATCATCGATCTAAAAAAAAAGACATAACTTCTAAACAAACCATCTTCCACCACACAAGCTGCAGGAATGCGGCTCATTGTCAAGGAATGCTAATTTGCGCAGACATACCTTAGCGTATCAGTCCTAACAGCTTCATTAGCAGCATTTATTGTCTCTCCAAGACCAATATGTACCCAAAGTGTTCACCAATCCAAGAGAGCTCACAATCGCACAACAAATAAAATTGGTGTCAGTCGATTTGTGTTAATATTGACAAAGGTGATAAGAAGTTGACTCGTCAAAAGGCCCAAGGCAACGTCGACGACGAAACACCTTTTTCCGACTTTAAGCAAACCTATCGCGAACCTATCCTCGCCTCAGTTCGATACGCCAAAGAATGCGCCAAATGTACACACAAGACGCACTAAATGCACACAATCGTGCGTATACGTGTGGCGAATGGCCCTTTTGTGAGGTGCACATTGCGTTGGCGTTATGACAGCTGGTGGGCTACCATGAGATCGCGGTGCGGCTATATAGAACGACAAGTGCACATGACCGCCTATGGGCTCAGGTCCGGGCTGGAGGTATTCGACAACTTTCCCACCATTATGAGGTATTGTTCTGTTTTTTTTTTTTTTTTTTTTTTTGATTGATGAGAGAATAGTCTGGTGCTTGTGTTGTTGGGTATGTGTCACTCCTAATCATGCACAAATATTTGCCCAAAGTATTGAGGGTTTTCCCAGGTTGAAATGGGCAAAGTGGAGCGAAGTAAGAATGGTGTGCGCAACATAGTCTGGCAATGTTTAATATGAACTTGTTGGGAACTGGCAACCTTCTTTATCTTATCGGCTCGTCATGGAAATGCGCATTCGAATGGGGCTTTATATCTTTTTTGTAATTCTATGTTAATTGTTTATAAAACGCAAGCCGCCACTGTTGTCACTTGGCCTTACCCCTGTGGGTTCGGTGATGTAAGAATAGGCCCGCGGCATGGATATGCCTGCAGTAAGAGTCTGCTAAAACATCCTCCCCTATAGGTACGGGGGCAGAATTGGCCTATGGTCAGGTTGGCGGAAGTACGAGCCTTCCAATACCTAGTCTAGTTAAGCAATCACCACTTATTCCGTAAGGAAAAGTTGTAGTAACCATGCTTCTAGGCGGGTATTCAGGGAGTGTCCTAGTCTTCACCTTGGTTGACTGGATTACTGAACTGTTGCCTTACTGGATGGTGAGCTAGCGACTTCATGGAGTCGAACCACAAGTGCGTCTCATGAGAGACAGGCGAGGCCTCACCTAGGGTCTAAAAGTAGGTACCATGGGTTAACAGGAGCCCCGGCTGATTACGTGAGCTTGTCTCGGTAGCAGTTGCCTGTTAAAATTGAGGTAGGCTCTAGTGGGCGCTTCATGGGGGCTGTTTGGTTACTCCAAATGCGGAAGCGAAAAGGTATCTTTGGTTTCTGGAAGGATGGCACGGTTTCGTAAGAAGCGTGTGTTCATTGTCTTATTTAACCTTGATGCTAGGGGTGCATGATAGGCCCTGCTTCTTAGCAAGGAGGATGAATTTACCATGAGAAATTCATCATTTGCTACTAGAGTGGTTTAGCGGACCACTCTAGTTGATAGTGTGGTCTGGTAAACCACTTTAGGGGTCTTGTCCGCCCCAAGGGAACTCCATAAGTGGATAGGTCCACCGTGGAATTAAGCCTTGATAGGCAGGTGTCCACGTAAAGCCTCTTCACGATCTGTTGTCACTTGGACTAAGGCCAGATTTGACAAATTAGATGCTTGAGTCATACCATACATATATAATCTACTAAAAGGTATTACTTCTCATTAACTTAACTATTGTATTTTTGTAATTGGAAACTCCTATTCAGTACCCAAATCTTGCTCTAGCTATGATTCATCTTTAAGTTTAAACTAGGAAGATCAAAGCTTTGATGGAGTGCACGAATTTCAAAAAAAATGTTAAAACTGGCAAAAACGGGGCATCTTCTTGAAACTTAATTTCCGAGTGAGAAAAAACAATTTTCAATTCTTGCATATCGGTTTTGTTAAAATATCATTAAAAAGAGTCCCATCCTCGTGAACTTTTGTATAAAAGTTGCATCACAAATGTCAAAGAGTGCCTATGAAATCATGTATAACGATGACGACTGCAGATAAAGCTTATCAAGTTCCACCTTTTTCAAAGAATAACCTCTTTCATCTTATACCTTTTCAACATCAAATAATTTCAGTTAATTATAGTGACAACCTGGTGGGCTTGGAACATGAATAACAATACAAATAAAAGCCACCTTCTTTCAATAGAAAATTGTTCACACCTCTGTGCTCAACAGTGTTGCGCAAAAAAAAAATCACACATTCCCTCACCATTAACATGGAAAATAAGTCACCGTGAATACAATTCACAGATCTAATCAAACCGTCAAGGCATAGAAACACAAATCATCAGCAGTGCGCTGCGCGGTGTGAAGCTAACCGAAGAAATCCTCTTCGCAAGCAATTTGTCAAATCGCAAACATATATCCCTTCAGCCTCTTCCTTGCGGCAACATCCATGCCACCGTGCCACTATACCCTGAGGACCTGGAAGTTCAATTTACTACAATTGCAGGCGAATTGGTACGAGTATGAGATACAATTGCCTGCGGCAGAATAAGACAATTCCAGTGCCTGCAGTCGAAGTGTTTCAACGTGGTTTCCGCATAATTACTGCAACCATTGCAGCAAGGTTGGTGATTTATCTGCGAGAACACGATGATAATCAAATCCAATTGTTTTCGGAAAGACAACACAAAACAAACAAAATCTAACGTAGATTGTCGTTTCTGCAGTGATGAAGAGCTTGCCGGTAGTTTTATTATTGAAAGGCGACATCTTAAAGCTTTTGTTCGTGAGAAATGTCAAAAAACTATCTCAGTAGCACGATTGCGGGCGGCATTGATGCAGTAGATACGATGTCTGCTTCTGACCAGGAGATCGTTTGTTCGATACTTCGGAAGGGGTCGAAATTCCGAGAACGAGCTTGGGCTTTGGGGCTTAACGAGGAGAAGTTGCCAGGGAGTATTAGCTTTAAAAAAGATGCTTTTCGGCCAACTAACCAAGCATATTCTGCGGAACAACTGAACAAATTTTCTAAAGCCCGTTGCATTAGTAAGCTAGACGCTATTGGTATAATTTAAGATGTGAGAACCAACCTTTTTCCTACCAAAAAAAAAAAACACATTTTAAAGGCAGCTCAGCTCACTTTGAAGAAAAAACCTCCATCATTTCAAAAAACTCGCAAACTGCGGAATGTTCAGAGGGATCCTTGAGAAACTAGATTAAAAATCAGTTATTGAAGTTGATTCAAAGCTGACTGGCAAAGCAAGATTCTGGATAATAAACACCCAATCGTCCGTTTACTTAACTTTTTACTTGATGGCGCTAAATAGCGTGGTCGTCTTGGGCCTGTTTAAATATGTCGCTCCGGCTGGCTTGATCTCTAGCCTACCGTCTCGCAATTCGCACTTCGAGCAGGCGTCAGTTGTAATGACAGTGGTCAGATGTTCATTGACCTCTGCAACGCTAACGGCCTTGTGATTAGTGGCTTAGTTGATTAGATTTAAGTAACAGAAGAGGCGCCGAGAGCACCATTTAATTGTAACGGGTGATTTTTTTGAGGTTAGGATTTGCATGCATTAGTATTTGATAGATCACGCGAGATTTCAGACATGGTGTCAAAGAGAAAGATGCTCAATATGCTTTTACATTTCACCATGAATAGACTTACTAACGAGCAACGCTTGCAAATCATTGAATTTTATTACCAAAATCAGTGTTCGGTTCGAAATGAAATGAAAAAATGAAAAATGAAAATGAAAAAAATGAAAAGATGAGGCTCATTTCATGGGTGAATGGCTACGTAAATAAGCAAAATTGCCGCATTTGGAGTGAGGAGCAACCAGAAGCCGTTCAAGAACTGCCCATGCATCCCGAATTTTGCTTATTTACGTAGCCATTCAACCAGAAATGAGCCTCATATTTTCATTTTTTTCATTTTCATTTTTCATTTTTTCATTTCATTTCGAACCGAACACTGATTTTGGTAATAAAATTCAATGATTTGCAAGCGTTGCTCGTTAGTAAGTCTATTCATGATTAAATGTAAAAGCATACTAAGCATCTTTTTCTTTGACACCATGTCTGAAATCTCGCGTGATCTGTCAAATACTAATGCATGAAAATCCTAACCTCAAAAAAATCACCCGTTAGCTATGCCGATTAGGGATTGACGTCGATATTCTAGAAGATGCTGCAAGTCGCACAAGGGAACATAAAGCAGCCACATTTGGTGCCGAACAAGCCGGTTCCTGTATACTCATGTATTGATCGTATCAACACCTTAAGGCTCATAATTAGCAGTGCGTTGAATATCGATTACCGCTACACCTGTTATTCATCGATTTTAAAAAAAGCTTTCCACAGCTTTAACCAGAAGTTTATTTGGCTTGCTTTAAGCAGGAAGGGTATCCCAGATAAAGCAACTTATTGTGAAGTTTTGGCTTGGGGTTCGACAAATAAAACTCAATCAAAATTTCCAAATAATACAACAAATCTCTTTATTTTATGAAACACAACATCTTTCAGTTTAAATAACAGCAAATTCAACTTATCCCACTTATTCACAATTCAAATACGTTTTTATAATTCAACACTTTTTATTTAATTTCAATTCAATCACTATTTACTAACTCTTCCAGCTGTTAACAATTCCACTTTCGAAAATAAACTGGACTCTTAATGCCATCTACTCTTGTATTTATAAAAAATTACTGACTTCTGGAAGCTTCCGCCTGGTTCTGGCATTTGGCACAATCTAAGCTTTCGGTTGTTTGTAAAGTACTCAGTCAAAAACATATTGCATATATGTAGCATACTTTTAGGAGCATGGTTGTTGTACATAATAAATGTTGTACACAATGAATCCCACAGATGTCGTTAATTTAGAAACAAAATGTATCCTCCGAATACATCAAATATCCGAATATCTAAACATTTTGTTGCCACATCACATTGTCCCACTTTTAGTTTTGTTCGTCCCGAACAAGCACATCATCATTTTTATTTTTGCTCTTGGCCCTCGTTGGATTCGAAAAACGACTACATTAATGCGCGTAATTACTTGGTAGGGACCTTCCCAGTCCTGCTGAAGCTTAGGTGATTTTCCCTTTCTGCGATGTGGGTTGTAAAGCCCTGGTTGAATTCAGGTGCTGTTGCTCTCGCATCGTATCTGGTCTTCATGCGGTCACTTGCAATTTGTATGTTGTTTCTTGTTCTCTGATGGTGAATGTTGTTGATCGTTTCTCTAATATCCAACACGTAGTCTTCTTCGCATTTTGGGTGCTTCAATAAGAAATTCGAGTTTTAGCTCACTTGGAAGCCGGGCAGTTCGTCGAAATAGAATTTCGGATAGAGTGTATACAGTTGTAATATGAACCGCATTCCGGTAGGCCATAAGAAATAAAGGAATTCGCCGATCCCATTCCGGTTGATTCTCGTTTACGATTTTGGACAGATGTTCAAGGTCTTGTTAAATCGTTTTACCATTCCATCAGACTGTGGATGAAGAGGTGTTGTCCTTGTTTTCGTTAGCCCGAGTGATGCGCATACTTCCTGGAATAGCTTCGACTCGATGTCAACGGCAATTCTTTTAAACGGGGCGCTCACGTTGTACTGGTGCATTTTACCTCGTTTTTTGACTTTTGACGGCATTTCCCATTTTCTCCGCAAAACACCATCTTCCACATGGAGAGAGTCCCACTGCACCCAGTATGCCTTTAAAGTAGGACTTCTGTCGGAGATGTCTCTTGCGTTTGGTTTCTCCATAGATTCCTTCCATGCAAGGATTGGCTCGATGTCAAGCTCTTCTTTTTGTGCATTACGAAGTTCTTCGGCACTCCAGCCCTCTACAGGTTCGGCTCTTATTCTCTGGACACAAATACCTTCATCGTTTTCATCTTTTCGCGCACAATTTTTGCAACTGGGCTCACATGGTCTGCAAGAAAGCGCGTCCGCATTTGTGATCTTCCTTTGCAATGCCATGCTTCGAAGTCGTAAGTCTGCAATCGTTTGATCCATCTCGCCACTTGCCCCTCAGGATTTTTGAACTGCAGCAACCATTTTAAAGCAGCCTGATTGGTACACAGGATGTATTTCTTTCCATACAGGAATTTATGGAAATGTTTTGTCGCCAGTATCAGAGCAAGGAGTTCGCGTCTGGTTATACATTAGTTTCTGTCTGGTCTCGACAGAACTTTGCTGAAATAGGCTACCAATTTATCCTGCCCATCGTGTATCTGCGACAGAACTGCCCAACACCCACTTTACTAACATCCGCGTCCACAATAAATGTTTTGCAAGGGTTGGGTAAGCTAGTATTGGTGCCTCACAAAGTCGCTGTTTTAGATGTTGAAAGCTTCTTTCGCACTCACCTGACCATTTAAATTGTCTACCCTTCTCAGTTACCTGGTGCAGACACTTTGCGATTCCTGCAAAATCTTTCACGAACCTCCTGTAGTAATATGTGGCGAGACCGAGAAAGCTCCTCAGCTGATGTTTGTCTGCGGGATTTGGCCATTTTTTCACGGCTTCGATTTTCTCCGGGTCAATTGTTTGAATTCTTTTGTCGAAGAAAACATTCTGTGCATTGAGTTTGTTTTCGAGACCATCAAATTTGCTTTCGAAAACGTTCTTTTGTTCTTCGAGATTGAGTACCTTTTCATCGAAGTTAAGTCTCATAATAATAATTAATTATTGATAGGATCAATATATAGGCCTAATCGGAATATCAATTTATCTCCACTTATTTCTGTTCTTGATGATTTATCATTTGTTTCACCTTTCCTTATAGTTGCTGGAGATTTCAACAATAATCTACTTCAAAGCACAGAGTTGACTGATAGTATGAGATCACTGAGTTTGTTTCCAGTTAATATTTCAACACCGACACATTTCACTAAAAACAATAGTACCCTCTTAGATATGTTTTTTGTAAGCCATTTAAGTAAAGTTCTTCTCTACAGCCAACTTTCTGCCTCAGCTTTTTCCAATCACGACCTTATCTACCTGACTTTCGAATACTCGCCAGACTTTTCTCCCTCTTATTTTACATTCAGAGATCTTAAAAATTGTAATAAACATCAGTTAGAAATTGATTTGGGTCAAATTTACTATCTACCATCGGTAGATGACCAGTTATTTTTTCTGCATATGAATATTAACTATCTCTACGATTCGCATGTTCCTCTTAAGATAGTACTACACAAAAACAAGACTCGGTATCGGTTAAATAACAACATAGTGAAACTCATCAGAGAACGTGATATGGCATACAGACGATGGAGAAGATTTAAGCTTGATGCATTGCATAGTAGTTATAAAAGGTTAAGAAATAGAGTAGTTTGTGCTACAAGAGAATCTTACGCTCTTAAACTTGATCCTAGTCTAGCAAAAGGTAAACTTTGGAAAAACCTCAAAGATATTGGAGTAGGTATTAAGAACAACAATAACTTATCTAACGTTGACGGCGAAGTTCTGAACAAAAATTTCACTGAACTAAATAGTTTAGGTCGCAGTTATATAGTTGATGAGAGCGAAATGAATTTTGTTTCCATTGACAATCAAATGTCGAAGTTTAATTTCTCGGTTGTCGAGGAAACTGATGTACTCGAAAGTTTGTTAGCAATAAAATCCAACTCTGAGGGGATTGATGGCATGAATCCAGTTTTTCTCAAAGCAATTCTACCTTATGTACTTAAATATGTTACTCATTTGTTTAATAGTATTTTCATGACAGGCACGTTTCCATCAGCCTGGAAACAAGCTAAGGTCATTCCTATACCGAAAAATCGGAATTGTGATGAATTTCGACCAATTGCAATCTTACCTTTTCTCTCGAAAGTCTTGGAAAAAATTATGAACAAACAAATACGCTGTTTTTTATCCGAGCAAAAACTGATTTGCTCTTATCAGTCTGGTTTTAGAGCTAAGCATAGCTGTACAACAGCTCTAATTGACGTTACTGAAGGAATAAGAAGCGCAGTTGATAATGATAAAGTAACCATACTTACTCTTTTAGATTTTTCAAAAGCTTTTGATACGGTAAATAAAAATATACTATGCATAAAGCTCTTAAACAAATTTAATTTTTCATCGTCCTCTGCTAAATTAATTTACTCATACCTATCTAAAAGATCGCAATCTGTTTTTGCAAATAATATATTGTCTTCCCCTCTTCCATTGCATATAGGTGTTCCCCAAGGTTCCATATTGGGTCCCATGCTCTTCGCAATGTACATTAATAATCTTTCTACCTGTTCCCTAAAGTCCTCTTTGCACATGTACGCAGACGATGTACAATTACACAACAGCTTTCCTATTGGAATGCTTGAGAATGGTATTTATGAAATAAATAATGATCTGCAGAAAATTGCAATATGGTCTCAGCAAAATGATCTTTGTCTGAATGCCAAAAAGTCTAAGTGCATTGTTATAGCAAGAACCCTCATAGATACATCTTATTTCCCTGCGGTTTACATGAGCAACACCCCGATTGAGTTTGTCGACTCTGCAAAAAACCTAGGACTTACATTTAATCGTACTCTGACCTGGAATAATCATATAAGACTCACTCTAGGAAAGGTATATGGAGGTCTACGATTACTCTGGGCTTCCCACCATATAACTCCGCTCAGAACGCGAATGATATTGGCGAAGACGTAGTGCCCCGTGGCTTAGTGGTTAGTGTGTCGGACTGCTAAGCGAAAGTACCTGGGTTCAAATCCAGCTCATAGCCACCTTTTTTTCTGGGGTACTGCCTCTTGCGAGGAACTGACAAAACCTCCAAGAGTAAAATTTGTCTCGAAAAAGTGCATCTCATGTAGCCGTTCGGACTCGGCGGTAAACTGTAGGTCCCTTCCATTCTTGCAGAGTAACAACACACACACAGGAATGGTTGAGAGTATAAGTCACTAGGCCTTGGCTCCTTAAGGAGCTGTCGCGCCAATAAATGTATGTATGTATGTATTGGCGAAGACGTTGTTAGTTCCAATTCTACTTTTTTGTTGCGAAATGTATTGCAATTTTGACTATGCACATAAAAATAAACTTAATGTAGCTTTCAACAGTATAGCACGGTATGTCTTCGGAATAAGAAGGAGTGAGTACATATCTAGTTATTCGAAGTCAATGTATGATATGACGCTCGATAATCTCTTCAAATGCAAAACTTTAACCTTGCTGCATAATATCATACAATTACGTCAACCTGAATATCTTTTTAACAGAATTCAATTCCCTCGATCTCATAGGTCTGGAAATCTTATTCCTCTTCGTTTCTCTTATCTTGTATCTGAGCGCTAGTTTTATGTCCATGCTGTTCGACTATGGAACTCTCTCCCAACTTATTTAAAAATGATAATCTGCACTACTCAATTTAGTAAAATGTTAAAAGAATTTTATAAAGCGACTTGATACATTATTTAGGGGCTATAGTATATGATGGTGATGATCTTGGTGGTGGTTGATGGTGGTGGTGGTGATGATGGTGTGTGTCATAATCTTGAACATTTTTTTTTTTTTTTTGTTTTTTTTATTTCCTTTAAATTATGAATTTATGAACTAATTATTATTTACTTAAAATGAAATGAATTGTCAATTTATGCAACATATTATAATAATTTATTATTTTATGAAAGTACTACGTACTGATTTTTGCTCTAAATTAAAAGATATTGTATCTTACTGAGTAATTATAACAATAAACTGAAACTGAAACTGAAACTGAAAGCAGGCATTTCATCGGCCGTACTTACTCTGCTTTCCATTTCTTGTTCCACAACAGAATTATATGAGTCACTGAAACTGTTTACACACAATATCTCAGGAAGTTTTGAAACACAAAACACTGTTTTAGAAAATAGCACTATGGAATTTTCTAGCACTTTACTGAGTTTTATCCCACTTCTGACACCAATGTGAAGTTTTGGCCTGGGGTTCGACAAATAAAACTCAATAAAAATTCCAAAATAATACAACAAATCTCTTTTTTTTATGAAACACAACGTCTTTCACTTTAAATAACAGCAAATTTAACTTATTTCTCTTATTCACAATTCAAATATGTTTTTATAACTCAACACTTTTTATTTAATCTCAAATCAATCACTATTTACTAACGCTTCCAGTTGTTAACAATTCCACTTTTGAAAATAAACTCAACTCTCAATGCCATCTACTTTTGTATTTATACAAATTTACAAACTTCTGGAAGCTTCCGTCTGGTTCTGGCACAATCTAAGCTTTCGGTTGTTTGTTCTAATTCGAGTTTGAATTAGTACTTCGAGTTCGAATTAGTACTCAGTCAAAAACATATTGCACATATGTAGCATACTTTTAGGAGCATGGTTGTGGTACACAATAAATGTTGGTTGTTGTACGCAATGAATCCCACAGATGTCGTTAATTTACAAACAAAATGTATCCTCCGAATATCTAAACATTTTGTTGCCACATCAAAATATAAAGGATCCCAATATGATTTCCTTTACGAAGGTAGGTTGTCGGATGAATTTGAAGTGGCCAGTACTGTTTTGGTGACAAGCCATAGAAAAGGAATTTTCGATGGACACTTACTTCCTACCTGAAACATCTTGATTATTCGGATAAGGCGACGCGACGTATGCTTACGCGCTCAATGGATCGTGGATTTCAATCAAATTATAACAAAAGTAAATAAAAAGGCTAAAATCTTGGAGGTTGAAAATCAATACTTGTAAAACAAAGATGATCAACCTCGCGACCCAGACTCGGTCGCGTATGGCGCTGGAACCTTGAGCCTCGATGTTCGTAACCACATGTCTTCTAGCTCCATATAAATCAATTTGGGCTATATGGAAATTAGTTAACATCGTTCTGAAGCGATCTGCATTAACGGAGGGTAAACACCGCACCAATATCGTCTTTGAAAAGTTCGGACCTATGATGCCATCGGCCCAAAATTCATACCAAACAGTAACTTTTTGAAGATGCATTGTCACCTGGTACGCCTTATATGGGTTGATGTCGTCGCATATAGCTACAACAATTTTGCTTGTTTAAACAGCCATTCATCAAAAAATGCAATTCGTTGCTAAAGATGATTTTTCGTTTTGAGTTTCAGTCAATGATCACGAACTTTAAGCTCTTGGGTCATTTTGATCGTGTACGGGTGAAGCCCACAAGTCTGCTAAGGACCGAGTCCTTTTACTTGCCAAGGAATTGATTGCCTCGGGTTCTGCTGTACACTTCCTCGGAGCAAGGCGTTGTTCTCTGCCAATCTTGCGTTTCTTTGACATACGAATGTTGGCTGAATGAACCACAGGTCGCTAAAATAAAAAAATTAAAACCCTGAAGTAGTGAACAAGGAGTACTAGGATTAGGTATGGGTTCACTATTTCTTGACTTAGATCTATAAGAAAGATGAAGTCAATACCAATATCAGGCATACGCAACCATTGAGCTCCTCCAGGGGGTTCTACTTTGCTACTTGGTTCTGGTTAACCTGGGCTCCGCTAATAACTCGCAGAACAGCTTCTTTGCCTGATAATGGAACTCAGGCAAATAAAGTATTTCTTCTCATCTCTCAACGGAGGTTAAAAAGTAGATATAACCATCAGAAATTGTACGAACTGAACAGCTACACGCACCTACTCAAAAGAGTAAAAATCCAGACGCCGTTAATCAGCCAATACAGAGCTTATGGACACCAATCTCTGGGTGAAGGAAATGCTCGATTCCAGTCCAGAGATTTATGAAATTGGGGCACTTAAGTGGAAATAAACCTCGACCAACTTCTCGTGAAAGCCTGAAATCGCGCTGATTGGAGAAGCTTGTTAGTTGAATCCTAGGTCCAACGCAGGATGTAGAAACAGAGGAACATCTCTCTCCATGTAGCTTTCATTCCAATTTTCATATACGCATGTTAAAAATTCATTAAAAAACGAAATCGAAATGTCGTTATTCAAGTTGAACTTATACGTATAGTTTGTTGTCAAAATTCACTACAAATTCCTTCAGAAAATAAAAAAAATTGTTTAATTGGATCAAAAAATAAAAGCCACCCGAGAGTATAAGTAAACTTCATACACGACACACATATACGTTGTGCACCTTAAGCTATAACTCAGAAGAACCCACCCAACATGGTATCATCCTCTTCCTGAGTGTTCATAAAAATGCACTTTGAAGTGTCAACGTAGAGCAGAACATCCAAGTCGTCCTTTTTTCATATTTCTGGTTAATCCACCATATGAGTGCCCAGCACAAATGACCCAGCAGATTCGCAATCACAATACAGGTACTCCCAGAGCATCCGATGGATACAGCATTGTCCGCTGTTGGACAAGAGGAACAGAATTGTTTCGTGTTGAATAAAGGTTCTTCTGTGTAACATGCAGAAGGACTACTGGAGACGCAACCTCGCCTCCATGGCAGAGAAGTTATAAATCTACAATGATGACAACTTTTAAATGGAATCGCTGAAAGAATGAATAAGCTGTAAATGAGCGAAAATTTATGAGATTTTGCGAGGAAAGATTTTATTTTTATTTTTCTTTTGATGGAACATTATTGTGTTTTGGGTTGGGGTACCCGCCTGTCCACCCTCATCTGGTAGTTGTCAACCATGTTTATAAGTTTTCTGCGATAAAAATGGATTTTTTTTGTTTTGCTCCTGGAAACAGCCTTAAAGAAGTACAATGGTTATGACATCCGGGATAGTGTCGGTGGGTCGCATGGGGCTGGCATGGGAAACAAGCGAATAGAAATGATATAACTCGTTAAAAGAATCTGATGGAAAAAAAGAACCAATTTGTTTTCTAAAGTCTGCGGGCTTTTTATTTCCAGAGATTCTATCGCAGTCGATAGAAAAAAAATTAAAAGTTTTTCTATTTTTTAGTCCAATCGAAGTCGAAAACTATTTTTTCCAGCAAGTTAGAGAAGAGCGTTGATAGTACTTTCACATTCACAAGGATTCACATCCAGAAATCGCTTGAAGTTGAATGTTGGAAAAGTGGATCAGTGGTGTAGGCATCCATGAGGGTAGAAAAAATCAGTTTTTTTTTTAAGGAATTTAAAATAAAAATGTGTTGAATTCACTATGCAAAAACTCTCGCAAAAGTCACACTTATTTTCAATGTTTTTGCAAGTTCGGAGTGCAAACTTTAATGAGCACTTTAAAGCTATTTGAAAAAATTGGATTGGTTCTCATCATGCTCCATTGATCATAATTAATAATAGATGTCCACACCACATTTTTTAAAACTTCAAATTTTTACCCGAATGCAATTTGTTTGACCTTCAAATAGGTGTTGGAAGAAAGTGAATAGCATCCCACGATGTCAAGCATTGAAACCGAAAGGAAGTCGAACTCCCGCTGACCATTTGCGCCAACTGTCGGCACGACTCTGGCAGCCACAAATTGATGGCCATCAACAACTTGAAAAGTGATTAGAAAGTGACCCGAAAATCCAACCACTCGAAAGTGAAAAAGGAATTTTTCACTTTCGTCCTGATGACGAGGCATGCATTGCGTTGGCGTTGCTTGGTGCCTGCGTGAAAAATGTGGAAAATTCGAAACATATGTTCGCCGCTTGTCCAATTTGTTGTCACCGATTCTCAAAGGATAATAAAAATCGAAAATTACTGAAGTTCGCCTGCGGCGGACGCAGCAACAGTAGAATATTGGGTTCCGCAACAGCTGCACGCACAGGATACACCGAGCCTTTATCCTTGATTGTGGTTTGTATGTTATCTGTGAAGTGTGCCATCAGCAGCAGGCGGCAATAAGCAGCGCCAGTGTGTCACAGGTTCATACGTCATAAATATGAAATTTTACGATGCCTCCTTTCCTTTCCAATCGATCCGCCAGTTTCTCATTAAACTTTACGAGTCGCATCCACTTCATGGATTTATGACCAAGATGAACTGTCATCGACTTCCATCAGTGCCTTGTCGGTCAGTCTACCATGAAATGGCGCACCATCAGGATAGTTCCCGATTGCTAGCAAACCGCATTTAATATCACATTATCTTTGGCCCCTCTTTTTTCAAAATTCATCCCTTTATCCCAGGCGAGTTTCATCATATCCCAAAAAAGGAAGTAACAAGGATATAAGAATAAAAATCAAAAGTGCTGATCCCACAAGCGAGGATAAATCATTTTTATGGGTCAATTTATGGCAATAGCAACTACCACCATCATCCTTCGTGCTTGGCGTTTGCTTTGCGTGATGGTGGTCTGTTTCCATCTCCACAGTTTTGTCCAGTCTGGGTTGGCTGGTGAGAAAAAAAGGGGTGAATCGTTTGTAATTTATCACGAAAGTGCATTTCGGTACATGTGTGCCACACTCTCATCGAATCCAGCAGCGGCGAGGATGACGATTAATCATCCCAAGACAAATTCCCTCTCGTTTCCTTAATATTCCTTTATTTTATGACTTAAGGGCGGGCAGAAGAATGTGATGGTCCATCAACGACACAACCACCATCAAAATATCAGCAAGGAAGATCGATGACAGAGTATTTGGGTTTATGACTGTAGCGTTCATAAAAAATTGCTTAATAATGTTTTGACTGCATTAAGAGTTATGACCGAAAATGATTCCATTTCGATCAGAATGAAAACTTGGAGGGGATGTGGCTGAAATGAGTTAGGTGGATGGATGTGGGAAGACGCATGGAGAGCCATGTGTAGAGGTAATGTGGCATCTTGCAGCGGAAGTTGAAAAATGTGTTCGAGTAAAATGCCTGTAAAAACGTCAGAACTGTCAATAGGCTATTAACAAACATATTGATTGCGTAGCATCAATTGTAATAGAGCAATGTTTCGGAGCAATGAATCAGTTTTTTTTTCTTTACGAGAAGCATCATCATTTTCGATCGTAAGCTTTCAAAAACATCAGGCAGTTTGAAGGGTGGAATGAATCCTTGAATAACATGGATATTTGACATTTGATAACTCAGCATAAGTTTTTTTTCGGAAAGTTGCGATAAATAATTACTTAACGACCTTCAATACTGCTACAAAAAAGAATTGTTAACTTGAAGTATGCTTCAAAGGATGGTATATAATAAAACTTCTTTTTTTCAAAGATGAACATTATGAAAAAAAAAAACATATAAGCTCTGGAAAGAGTGGGTTCCTTTTCCAAGAGAATATCCTTATTCCAATTGTGAAATAAAATTGTTTTCTTTCTTTCAAACGTAAAAAAACAACATACCTACGTATGATTTCTGAAATGCACTCAAAAGTGCAATATTCTGCTTATCATACGTATCATGCATCTGGAAGAGCAAGAGGTGGATCCTCTCTATTCACTAAAGACAATATTCCAGGTTAATCTAACAAAATCGAATTGAAAGCTTTGGATGTTCGATGTTATACGCAGCATTGCCAAAGATCGGGCCGTTTGCAGTTTTACATTTTAGCGCTTTGCTCTCTGCCACCGAAAAATGGCCCACAAACTTAAATTTCTTGGATTGATAAATGTAATTAAGATTTAACTACCTTATGGTCTTATTTTTTATTTTTTATTTATTTTTATATTTTATTTTATTTAGATTAATCGACTGGTATCTTTGTATGTAGAACCTATAGTACTACCATCAGTGTTCGAAAACTAGCGCCATCTAGTGCGTCTACATCTCCCAAAAGTTTTTCTCTGAGTGGAGACTGCAACGTAGGCCTTAAGTCGGGGAAATGTTCTCAACACATATGCAATGTTAGAAAAAGACAGAACGACAAAGATATATATAAAGTAATAGCAGTCAGAAGGAAACAAACCATGAACACTTTTTCATGTTATTTCATTACCATTTTCTTTTGAATAAGCGATAATAAGAGAATGAAAGATAGAAATTTAGACAGGTATGTGAGGAGTTTTCATTTCTGCCTTGAAAATACACTGTTTTTGGGTAGGTTTTTTATAGATACGGCAACAGGATGAAATTTACCTTTTTTAACGATTTTTGTTGAAATTTGATATTTGGTTTGGTTTTTTTTGTGTACAATTTTGAATGGTTACCATGTTTGATTATTATATCAATTTTTTTAAGTCTGCAAAAAAATTTAATTAGTTGAAGTAACTACCTAGTTACTTATTTTACAAATAAAACACATTGTTTGCAGATATTTATACCTATGTTAGAGTATCTTCACTTATCACGTCAAATATCTAGTACTAAATCTACTACTAACTACTAAATATAGTACTTAATATACTACTAACTACTAAATGTAGTTACAAATCTACTACTAAGTACTAAATATAGTACCAAAACTACGATAGTACTATAGCACTACAAATCTAGTACCAAAATACTATTGTACCAACAACATAGTACCAACTGGCACCAGTTTTATATTTAACTACCGTTCGAGATTGAACAATATTTATATTAAAACTTTAAACAGCCGAATCCGAATATGGCAACATTGGTAGTTGATTTTGGTATAAGAAATACAGAAAATACAGAAATAAACAAATTTCTTGAAAAATGCAAAATCCAAAAAATAATTGAAGACGCACAATCTTGGTTTGTTTACGAAAAATCAAAGGGAAATCCACAAAATTTTTGTTTCCCTTACTCAACCATACCATATGGTCTAGTGTCACTTTTTGAATCTTTCACTCGTACTTATTATTCATTATTTCTGCCTATTCTTGTACTCGTTCTAACTAAAGACTTTTTTGAAACAAACCATACAACCTACTCTTTCATCATTATATTTCTTTCTACTCTCCAAAACCCATACAAATGTATATCGTGTTGACAGAAAAAGCTATGCAGCGACGTTGCTGCTAGACCTCGCTTAGCTAAAAGCTGCCTCAAGATACTTCTATAGATTCTATATGCAAGGCTGCCTGCCTATCTGTCTAACCTAGGGAACGGCTTCACCGATTTTGACAAGACTTTTATTGGCAGATAGCCGATATTCTAGAGAGAACTTAATCTATTTTAATTACCCACTAGGTGTTTTTTTTTCGAAAATTCATATTTATTGGCCGATTTAGACGAGTCTTTCACAGGCAGATAGCTGATTTTAAGGCTATTTTAATTACGCCTAGGTGGCGCTGGATTTTCTTATTTATGCCCCGATTTAAACAGTACCTACTTCATAGGCTAATAGCGGATGCTATAAGAAGTACTTTTGGCTATTTTAATAACCGAAAGTTCTAATTTATGAACTCAAAATCACAAAAATGTGTGATATACCCGAGAAAATCTGGGTGGGTCAGCTAGTTAAGAATATATTTTGATATTGTAAAAAATTTTCAGACAGTGGAAAGTTTTCGGTTGACAAAAACTAATATAGAATTTGTGTTATCAAAAATTTGACATAAGTTTACAATTCAGTAGTGAAAGCAATGTGTGTTTAAGTCCCTTGGAAGAATGCAATAATTGATGAAATTCTTTCAAACACAGTAAATTGTGAGAATTCTTCGGAAATAGCTAACCGATTTTTTCCTCAAAGAGGTTTTTCACTTGTAGTTCGGTGTATTGACCGAACGCTTATACATATCGATGCATCCAGAGAAAATGTAGAGAACTTTTCAAATACCATGCATTGGTGGGTTGTGGCCCACAACGTTACTTCTACGATGTTCACGTAATTTGGTCAGTAAGTGTACATGATGACAGGGTGTTAAGGAATTCCCGTTTGGCAACACATTTTAATGCAGGTTATTGACCAAAAGATATCTTAGTTTAAGTACCTATTTAAGAAAAAAACTAGACCTCAAAAACAAAAAAAAAAAATTTCGCAGATTTTCAAAAATCTACTTAAGATTACTTTTTTGTGAAAATTATTATTTTGAAAAGTTGCAAATTGCACATTTTAACTAGTAAAGGGTCAGTAATTTACAGTTTTCTTTTCTTTTAAGTAATTAAATTTCTTTAATTTAATATTTTTAAAATTAAATTTTAAGGAATTCAATAGCTAACATTTTTCAATAGTATAGACACAATGGGGCACAGTCGGTGCTGAGTATATGAAGGACCATTTGTGCAGACTGTTAAACGGCGATGAAGGCCAAAATCCCGCTGTCAGGCAGAATGAACCATTCAACATGGATTATGACAGACAAAACTTCCGCCCACCTGACCAAAATGAAGTAAGGATAGCAATATCTAAACTAAAAAACAACAAAGCTGCTGGACCCGACGGACTACCCGCCGAACTTTTTAAAGCGGCCGGAGATGACCTGGTGGAGTGCATACACCAACTTATCTCTAAAGTTTGGTCAGAAGAAAGTATGCCTGATGAATGGAACCTCAGCATCGTTTGCCCGATCCACAAGAAAGGAGACTCTCTAAACTGCGCCAACTATAAGTCTCCTGAATATCGCCTACAAGATCCTCTCTGCCGTACTATGTGAACGCCTGAAACCTTTCGTCAGCAACCTGATTGGCCCCTATCAGTGTGGTTTCAGACCTGGAAAGTCCACAATCGATCAAATGTTCACGCTACGGCAGATCCTGGAAACCACCCAAGAATTCCAAATCGATACTCACCACCTCTTTATCGATTTTAAGGCCGCGTACGATAGCATTTATAGAGACGAGCTATACAGAGCCATGTCAGGTTTTGGCATTCCCACAAAACTCATCCGACTGTGCAGGATGACGATGGAGAACTCTCGCTGCTCCGTCAAGGTTGGTTCTGACCTCACAGAAGCTTTTGACGTCAAAAAAGGATTCCGACAAGGTGATGCGCTATCGTGCGATTTCTTCAACTTAATACTTGAAAAAGTTATAAGAAACTCGCAAGTCAATTGTAGTGGGACAATTTTTTTCAAGTCTGTGCAATTGCTAGCATACGCTGACGACATAGACATCATTGGCAGAACTCGGCGAGCTGTCACTGGAACGTTTGCTAGCATTGAAGCTGAAGCGGCTAAGATGGGACTAGCAGTCAATGAGGCCAAAACGAAGTACCTGCTGTCCACAAAAAGGGACACACAACACCGGCGGATTGGACAAAACATCACAATAGACAGGTACAACTTTGAGGTAGTTAGGGACTTTGTGTACCTCGGATCCGCTATAACATCTGACAACACTTCGTCAGAAATAAAGCGAAGAATTACTCTTGCCAATCGCTGTTTCTATGGGCTAGGAAAGCAATTGAGTAGCAAAGCCCTCTCTCGAAAGACAAAGGAGACTCTGTATCAGACCCTAATCATCCCAGTCCTGCTCTATGGCGCCGAGGCATGGACTCTATCTAAAGCGGATGAAGATATCCTTAGTCGTTTCGAGCGTAAGATTCTTCGGAAGATTTTTGGCCCTATCTGCGTTAATGGGCTTTGGAGGAGAAGGTTCAACCAAGAACTATACGAGCTGTACAGCGACATTGACCTGGTCAAAAAAATACGCATATCACATTTAAGATGGTTAGGTCATGTAGACCGAATGGACAACAATGCTTGTTATAGCTTCATTTCTCATTTTTACTTGGGATTATAGGGACTATAATCTATAAAGCAAGTTATGCATTCTTAAAAAAAATATTTAAAATTAGAACAATCAAACATGACACTACGATGATAGAGAAGTCGAAAAAAGTGGGTTGGACAATTCTGTCTGTCTATCTGACCGTCTGTCTGTCTGTCTGTATCGGCACCTAGAGCCTAAACGGCTAAACCGATTTGCTGCAAACTTGGTACACAGTATTAGCATTCTAGCTGTAAAATTAACGGTACCTGCCATATGATTTCAAATGAAAAACTTGTTTTTCTCATAAAACGGCTCCTACGATTTTGATAAAACTTTCTGAATGGTGTTTTAAATGCAAAATCTATCTTATGATTTGAATGGATTTTTCAGAAAATGTCACGGTACCTCCCATATGATTATTTTTTTTTCAGACCATCCCCTTAGCTATTTGACGGATTTTTATGAAATTTTCAAAATAGGTAGTGTTTTACGATTCAAATAATATCGCCTGTTAAAATTTTCAAAAGCAATTTTTTTTTGAATTTGTAATATTTTTTTAAAAACTTTTTTGGTTTTTGAATATTTTGAAGATTTTTTTTTTGATTTTTTTTTCTTATACTTCGGGAGCCAGGTAAAAATTTGGTCTATCATTTTCTCTCAACCGATGATGGGTGAAACGCATAAGGGAATAGTATTATATCCCTGACTTTCACGAGGTTTTATAATACTTTTCTCTGATTCTATTCACCAATTATCGTTTGAGAGGATTTTTGTCATGAAAATCTGTCGCTGGCTCCCTGACTACTACTATAAACTACAGATTTTTTCAAACTGACATACACAAAGAAATTTTAAAATACGTTTCCGAAAAGTTTTTCTAAAGGTACCTAGCCTTGACGCATTTCCGTTCCATTGAGCTCCAAATCACAACATTTCTTAAGAAGTTGAACGTCAAAAAACATTAAAATTACATTTTTTTTAAAAAGACCGCCTGCACTTAAAAAGGATAAACACATAAGAGCAAGTACATGCGACCCAGTCGTGCCTTTTATTTTAATTTAGATAACAATCCTTCTCGAACAGGCCCATGTTTTATACCAAAATATTTCAAGGAGAGAAATATGGCTCATACTTTTCCCCATTGGTCCCAAACGTGGCTCCCAATATTTCCTTCTTCGCGGCAACGCTTTTTTTCTCTCTTAGATTGAAAGAAACAATTTTGAGTTAGTTCATTTTGTAACTCGTGAAAGAAAGGACCTGATTTACATAAGCGCGGAATAAAATGTAAATAATGTACATAGTGGTTCTTGCGACTAATTTTCCATTTTAATTTTATTGTTTAATTTAGTATTATTAATTCAAAATTAATTCATTGCATATAAGCTACAAAACACAGATTGTGAAGAAATTATATTTCTCTTGAAATTCTATCCAAAATCCGTTAGAAGAAGCAAAGCAGCAGAAACTAATTTTTTAGCTAGAAGAATGTCTAGTTGGAAATTTAAGAACTTCTAATCGAAAAAAGGAAAACACGCAAGAAATGACAGCTATGTCGCGCTTCTCCACATAAAACTGTTTTGAATCATCTTTTGGAAATTCAAAAAAAGTTTGATTTCTGATTTTCTCCACCGTGTATCTGCAGGATAAAGTACATATTACTCTTTGCGGAAGGTCTGAAAAAAACGCTAAGATAGGAAATGATAACACAGGTCTGTTCCCTGAACTCCTTGAATAAACTTCCAAACCCTTTGAAGGAGAAAAGTTGTTAAATAACTCCGGTGATTTCCATACAGCTCTAAAATTTTAATGTCACATTGCTAGAACTTTGCCATGCAATATGAAAACGGAAAAACCGAATGATTTATTAGAAAATGCTTCAATCTAAAACAAAATGCTTATCTACAAGCAAGTGCTTAAGCCTGTATGAACTGTGAAATACAATTTTGGGATTGTAGTAAGCCGAGCTATAGAGAAGCCCTCATAGCAAATGTTAATGCTGTATGGTTCATACGGAGCAGAGATTTTTACAGAAACTTGCGTATTGAAACTGATAAAAATGAAATAAATAATATGCACGACTGGATCGCACGTACTTGCTCTTAAGTGCGGTCAAGGTCACAGCTTGGAATAAAATTTGAAAAATATTAAGGGAACTTCAAAGATTATATTCGATTTTTCTGACTTTTGATTGTTTGAAAAAAGTACGTAAAATAGTTTTCAGCGGGTAAAATTAAACGCCATTTTATTTCTTTAAAAAATGTGAAAAAGTGTGAATTTTTTTTTCAAAATCGTTAGAACCGTTTTTAAATAAAACGGTTATTTTTTAACAACTTTTTTTTAAAAATAAAAAAAAATAATTCAAGAATACAAACTTAAGCACAAAAATAACGTACATTTAAAAACAAAATTTAAAAAAAAATTCACTTACCCGTTTTCAAAATATTGATTTTTCCAAAAAAAAATTTAAAAAAAATTATTAAAAATACAAAAAAAAAGTTTTCGAAAAAAAATTAATACAAAATTACTCAGCCTACCTATATCTTCTTGAATATCTATTTTGATTGTAATCGGATCACCAGTTCTCGAAAAATTGGAAGAAAAAAAAAACCGGTCCTATGGGAGGTACCGTTTTTAGCCCACCGTATTAATTTTTTTTTTTTCACCAAAATATAATGCATATCTACATTAGCACACTGATTTTTTTTATAAAAATTCTTGGAGCCGTTTTCGAGAAAAATAAGCTTTTACATAACGGTTATATGACAGGTACCGTTAATTTTGAGCTAAAAAAAAATTGAAAAAAGTCCTGTGTAGAATGTCAAAATAACCTTAAGTTCAAAATTTGAACCGTTTAGGCTGCAGTCCAAAATACATCCGAACAGACAGACAGACAGACGGACAGAATTTTGCTAGTAACTCAAATATGTTTCTCTATCATCGTAATGTCATGTTTGATTGTTATCTCAAAATTTTTAATCTGCACGAATGCATAACTTGTATTATAGTACCTATAATCGCAAGTAAAAATTGTTATTAAGTGTTCACGAAGTCACATTAAAAATGCCCTTGAATCATGCTGCCCATGTTGTAACCCCCTGATTATGGTCTTTATTAATTGAAATTGAAGAACAAATAAGCTAAATCAATATTTCCAGTGGCAAAAAGAGAACTTAGGACGTTATCGGGTTCAATTCTTGTGACAACAAAATCTTATTTAGATGAAGACCTAAATCCAACTACGAAATAAGCTGGGTTGATTTTCCGCCCATGCCCAATTTACCTAGTTGCATACCGAATCATTACTTATGGGTCTTCCAAAAAAAACCGTACATTTCGGCCTGTGCATCTCGACGACGTCGTCGTTGCAGGAGGGACCCGGTTTTTTTGGGTTTAATTCCTTTGATTTAATTAAAAATCCTGCAAAATATTCTGGTGCCATTAGAAACTTTGACAGCTGTCGAAACATCACAATTGGAGAGTCTTTGATTGCTATTTGTTCACCTATTATCTTCCTATAGTATCATATCATGTCTTTGGTGCCATCTTGTGTCTCTAACTAAAAATAACAATAACATTAATATCCTCTTGATTAAACCCACATGACTAATCTACTTACATTCCTGCGTCTGTTGGTTTTCACTGCGATACATTTAGCCAATCCTTAATCAATCGCCATGCGAAAACTACATCATGATGATGGTGGGCGTCTTGATCAGCTGCATTAATTCAAATAACCATTATCATCAGCGGCGGCGGCGGTGAAATTCCAACCAGGGATTTAAGCAAACAAATCAAATTCCATCTACGTAGATGTAGATTCATCCGACAAATTGATTTCACAACGCACAGTTAAAACCAACACAATTCTGCCGTAATGAACACAGAGTATTAATGGGCCAAAACCCTTAAGCCTCCGTACGGTAATTGTTGTTCTTCTGGCCGAAACCTAGTTGCATAAATTGCAGTTATGCCTCTGTATGATAGTATCCCTTCCGAAATCCTAATCATCGTTTTCGGATCCGCACAAACTAATTAAATTCACACAATTAAATTCAAGACTGTGAGATGCTGTCGGTCGGAGAGATAAATTATTCATCATTGGTCCTTCGCTGGCTCGCATCCGATTAAAGCTAAGACATTAGTTTGGTCTTCAACCGTCTGGAAGGGCATGCTTTGATTGTTTGAGGGCACGTTTACATTGTGTGCGGTTGGATTATCATAACAGGAAGGTATAGTGACAACAAACTCTTACTGATTTGGATTAAATCTTTGAATAGATGCATTTTACGGTGCAAAAACAATAGATTGGAACTATGAGTGTCTATAAATACATATCTTCGTCCTTGTGATTCTGTCTTCTATGTGTAAATCGGATTAATCAGAAGGGCCACTCTATATCATGGAATTGATCCTATCGTGGAGACTGGAGAGTAAATACAATCTAAAGGTAGTTATAACTTCAGGATTTATATATATTTTTGGAGATTTCAAATTTCGAAAATATCTTGTTGGACGTTTGTTTGGCTATTTGATGCAATTGTTGTTTATTAAATGTTTATCATTTAAACAGTTACTGTCAAGTGTATAAATTCAATTTGAAGTTTTTAAGATGAGGTTAACCTTTTGAACAAATACGTATGAATGAATATATTTTCGTTAAGGCTGGGTGTACCTCAGACCAGAACTCAAAACTCAAGTAAACGTACTTGCATGCATTGGTGCAAAAATAAATTTCTCTTTTTTCCATTCTCTAAGCTCAAAGGTTCATTCATTCATTTAAAACGTAAATATTCCTTCTCTTCGTATCGCACAGAATATGAATGTGCACTTTTTTCGTTGTGTTTATTTGTTTTCGATCCTCAGGAACGATGACGACGTGACGACCACGAAGAAAGGATATGCATGGGCATGGACACTAACAACAAACTTACCTGCCTCTGGCCTGACTCTCGAAATAATTAGAAATGAAATGACCTTTTTTTTGTTTTTTGTGATGTTCGTCCTTTCTGTGGCTCTCCTAGTCCATAATGGTGTGCCTAGGAATTTGTTGTATTTTTTTATTTTCAATTAGCTACATTAAAAAAACTGGACTTGGAGAGCAAAATTAGTTCAAGTTGATATGATAATTGCATCGTTGGCCGGCCTATATTTTTTTTATTTTGTCTATCTATAAGACCGGCCTAGATCAATTTTAACGTTTGCCAAAGTGTTTTTGACGTTGAACGAAAATCTTTTGTAAATTTTCATAAAAGATCTAGATATATTTTTTTTAATTTATTTGGGGCCAAATTGTATGATGGAAATGAATCCATACATGTTCTTAGACTTACAAAAAATCACCCAAAAACAATGTGAAAATGGAAATATAACCCTAAACTAAATTGCTGAATAAGACACTATACAATGCAAAAAAAATGGGCACGACTGGGTCGCACGTACTTGCTCCTATGTGCTTAATCATATTGGAAGGCATACGTATATGTTGTATACTACTTGTATCTGTCAAAGATCTTTGATCTAGTATACATATACAATACATATGAAAATGTATACCTACGTATGTATATCGCTCATACTAAACACCAGAAAAAATTATTTTATTTCATAACTCCAAACCAAAATAATTTTAATGCATAAAAAAGGAAATGAACCTAAAAAACTTCACAAAAGAAACAATTCAATTTGCATCATACCTTAGTTTTTTTTCCACCTTTCCTTTTTTGCGAAAAAAAATACAACTCATCGCATGAGTGTGGCACCAAACGCCTTCCTTTTCTGCAAAATGGTCTATAAACAAAAAAAAAAGAACTGTCACACCAAAAAAACAGACCCACAAAAAATACTTCCCACCGCAATCACCTTACCAATAATATGTATCTCTTCACCCATCCCATCCATCAGTCTCAGTAGAATTGGAAATGACAAATGAGGCAACTAAAATCAGAGACTAAAACACAAAAAAAAATATCAGAACCAGCCAGGGTAGAAACTAAAGAGTAGAAAGCAGAACACATGTAATAACAACAACAACAAATAGAAGAGAACAAAGTAAAAGAGCAGAACAGCACCAAATTCTGCTGCGGAGATCGTTCGAACTACATATTTATTTGTGTGCGTTAGCAATGAAATTTATATGGAAAAAACGCAAATTAGACCATTTTTTTAAAAATTAATATAAAAAAAAACTATTATCGTTATATACATTTTCTAAGTTGATGTAAAAAGATAAAATGTTGAAAAAAATAAAAAAATAAAACCAAAATTATTAGAACGTAACTTTTTTTATAAAGTCAATCGATATTTTAGCTTTTTTAAACAGCGATTAGAGTGTTAAAAAACAATATTTTTTAAAAAACTATAGTTTTACTCCCGAGCTTGAAAACTCAGCTTTCAAATAAAATTAAGAACATAATTGAAATTTGAAAACCAAAGAAAACATTCACAAAGATTTAAAAAATAACAAAAAAAAAATTATTTTTTTAAGTTTTTTTTGTTTAAAACCGAGAAAATTAAAAATATTTGTTTGCATAATATTTTTTATTGTAAATATTTGAGTTGGTCTTTTTATTTCTTTTCATTTTAATGAATTATATTGAAAATTGAAGAAGTGACACCTGTTCAAACACGGTAAAATCGACAAAAATGTGTCTGATTCGATGAATTTTTTTTCATAAAAAAATAAGTTTAATTTAAAAAAAAAATAGTTTTACTCCCGGTGTTGACTCAATTTAATTCTAAAACAAAAATAAAAAAAAATAAAAAAAATTAAATTACTAAGAAAAAAACCCAAGATTTAAGATTAGATAAAAAGAGCTATAAATTTATACCTTTTCTGATCTCTAACTTACAATTTAAAAAAAATAAGAAATTATTATAATGACCATTTTAAGTCTTGTATGTTAGCTAAATATTAAAATTTATTTGGTTAAAATATCTTTTAAAATAAAAAAGTAATCCGCCAATTTTTTAACAAACATCCATTTTTTTCGAGGTACACCCAGCCTTAAGGGATGAAGGGGATTGGAGTTGGCAGGCGTAGTAAATATTTGAGAATGTTCAACAGATACCCAAAGCCACAATAATATGAAACATGGCAATAAAAGAAATGTTGGTCAAACATCCGTATAATCTGATCGGTTATACAGGATGCCTTTGGCATTATGAATTAAAATTTTTGAAGTTGCTCTTATAATTAAAATAAATTGCACGACTGCATCGCACGTACTTGCTCTTATGTGCGGTCACAGCGTAGAATAAAATTTGATAAATATAAGTAGAACTTCTAAGTTTTATCTTCGATGTTTGTGACTTTTGATTGTTCCAAAAAAGTACGTAAGAGAGTTTTCAGCGGAAAAATTTAATCGCCATTTTATTTCTATAAAAAATGTGGAACAGTGTGATTTTTTTTCAAAATAATACGAAGCTATAAAGTACATTTAACAATAATTTACTCTTTGAAATAAAATTAATTAAAAAAGGTAGCTTAATTATGTTTGGTGGACCGATTAACTCATGTTGGGGGTATTCATGGAATTTTTTTAGGATATTATATATTTAAGATACCTATTTTAACCACTGTAAAGCGAGTGGGTATGGACAATATTAAAACTTAACACAGTGGTTGTTTTTGAGTGGTTATTTTTTAATTTTGTTTTCTTTATTGAAATTTTTGCATTCAGTAGGTAATGGAGTATTTTTTTTATTTGTTAGTTGTTTTTGCGTGTTTATTTGTTTATCATAGGCGTCCTTATTATTTATTCTGTATGCTGTATGCTGTTATGATCATGAAATGCTTTAAAATAAATAACAATAAATAAATAATCATAAAAAATAACGAAGTTTGCTTTCATTGCACTAGTGGCTAGGGCTCAACCGAGCAATATATAACAAAATTTTAGGGAAAATATTAAACAAATACAATTTTTATGAAATCAAAACAACACTATTCATAACGTTTTTTTGGAAAAAAATGTTGTAAGCCATCTTATTTCTTTTGCTGTTTTCTATTTTATGAATTTTTAATTTCAAAACCAGTTTTTCCAAAAAAATGTTTTTTTTTTTGAAAAACTTTTCGAAAACATATTTTAAAATTTGTATGAGTATGTAAATTTAAAGAAATATATAGTTTATACTATAGGAGAAGAATTTAAAAAAAAATCTATAGATTCGTTTTCAAAATATTCAAAAAAAAACAAAATAAGTTTCTTAAAAAATTATTAAAAATTAAAAAAAAAATGTTTTTGAAAATTTTAATAAGCAATATTATTTAAATCAGAAAACGCTACATATTTTGAAAGTTTCATCAAAATCCGTCAATTAGTTAACGAGAACGTCTGATTTAAAAAACCGGTCATATGGGGGGTACCGTTATAAAACTTTTTCTGAAAAATTAAACTGAAAGATAGATTTAGCATAGAAAACACCATTCAAAAAGTTTTATCCAAATCGTAGGAGCCGTTTTCGAGAAAAATAAGTTTTTCATTAAAAGTTTTAGAGCTAGAATGCCAATTCGAAAAACAGTGGGGTAGAGTATTCTTAAAATGCTATTTACTAAGTCTGAATCAAATCGGCCCAACCATTTAAGCTGTAGGAATCGATATGGACAGACAGACGGACAGAATTTGCTGACCCACTTTTTTTCGACGTCCCTATTATCGTAATGTCATGTTTGATTCTTAGATTTTTTTTTTTACGAATGCATAACTTGCCTGGCACGACTGCACCACTGAACGTACTTGCCCTAATAAGCCTAAGTACATTGGAAGGCTAGGTCTTTGACAGAATGAAGTTACATTTACTTAAAAAAATCACACAACCTATAAAAAGTGTCAAAACCACAACACTTAAAGAATTAATGAAAAAAGTTTCCGAAAATTGTAGGACGAATTTTGATAAAATCCTGTTTTTTATTTGTAGTTTTTTGAGGCTTCTCTTGTAAGCAAAATATTTTCAAGTTTCTAAAAGTTGGCATTAAACCGTATTATGTTTTGTTTTTTGCCAAACCTTCAGGGAGAACTTTATCGAATATTTGTCAATCGTATCGTTAGGATTATATCTCAGTTCAAATTCGTGTATACGAGCGATTTCAGCTGAATCTTTTTTCTTTATCGCTTCGAAGATTATTTAATCTTTTTAATGAGCAGGAACCTTTTTCTGCTAGGGCGTCCAATTGTGTAATTTAGATCGCCTAGAAAATCGAAATCAAGAAAGTGATTCAGTAAAGTTTTTGAGAAATCTAAAACCGTCATGGTAAGGATCTATTCCATCAGAAAACCGGTTTAAGACGTTCATATAAAACTGTGGACCGCATATTATAGGCAAAATTTAATAGGCTAATTCCTCTGCTCTACAGTTGGTGCAGAGTTATCGATCTCCTACTGTCTGGGGATAGTATTGAGATTCTAATAATCGTTCATACATTCGTGCGATCATATTTTGCAGACGAGTAAGTATGTGCAACTGACCAAAGGTCATGTCTATTCTCCACCAGCTGCTTTATTTGTTTTTAGACTGGCAATGGCTACTTGGATCTTATTTTGGTCGGGAGGGTGTAGTTCTTGGTTATCATCTAGATTGACTGGTCCAGGTCGAGATTATTGACTGGTTTTTGGCCGCCATTTAACAACTGGTTGAAGCAGTCGCTCTACAGGTGGTTAACATCGACTGCGTATCTATTACAGTGTTTTGATCCCATCTTTGCAGGGCCTAGCATGGCTAGGGAAACCATATGTTGACTGTTTCACTCTTCTGCAGAAGTTTCGCACCAATTTCTGGCTAAAACACTTCTGTATCTCCTCGACTAAACATTGCTGGCTATCTTTTTTCTTTCCCTGAGTAACCGTTTTTCATCAACAAGTTTTTGAGGTCTAAAAAACTGAATTTTAGAAATTTGGGTGAAAATTGTACAACTGCATTGCAACACAAGGATGTGCCTAGCATTTCCAAAATTTCATTGATTATTGATGTTTTTTTTTGGATTTACAAAATTCTCTGCATATTTCAAAAACAAGAAAAAAAATACAATTTATTTCATTCCCTAAACATTCGATATCCAAAACAAATGGCTTTACCTTCAAAACTCTTGCTACAAATCATAAAGAAAGATAAAACTTATTCCGATTAAACTTCCAGCACCAAACACCCAATCCCACCGCACAACACCTACATCAGCAATTTCCCGAAAAAAATCCTTAGTCAACATAACAATAATATATGAGTGCATGCTGCATATAAATATAGAGATACATAGCTATACAAAAAATAAAACACCAAAACAAAAAATTGCTGATACCATCGCAAAAAATTCTTACCGGAACCACATCTAGCTCCATGTATCGTAAATAACCAAAACCTCAACGTCACCAACACAAACCAAACGGGTGGAAATAGAGCCAAAAGATTCGATTAAATTTTATAGACAAGCAACTTCTGCTTGCAACCCCAAAATAATTTTCCATCTTTTGCAGATGCCGCTCATTCTCTTCTTCGACAGCTTTTATCCATTTTATGTAGAATTTAGGCTTAACCGAAACAAATTAAAGAAAAAAAAAAACATCTTGTTGAAATCTTAAGTGGCGGCGCCACACTCCTTGACACAATTGCATACCAAAAGTATATTTGGTTCGGTGGCGATGCGCGATCGTTTATTTAAGTTAAATTGCTCTCCTTCCACTTGGATTTTTGGTTTATTGCCAAAGAAATGAAGTACTTGCAACATAGAAAGTCAATAAAATTTTCATATGGCGATGGCGATGGGAGTCCTGCTGGTCCGCGCACCGCCTTTACTTTTGACGACGACGATACGACAAGGCTTCGATAATAAATTTCTGTCTTACAAGAAAACGATGTCGGAACAACTTCATTTCAAAAACCAATGCTGTTCGGAGATGGAGTCGGAGTCGGAGTTTTTATTGCTTTTTTCTTTGTTATCTGCAGCAGAACACGACGGAATCAGTATGTCACTAGGAATGTCCTTTTTACTTGCGATTTATACGGACTATAAGGCAAGTTATGCATTCGTAAAAAAAAATCTAACAATCAAACATGACATTACGATGATAGAGAAGTTAAAAAAAAGTGGGTCCGGAAATTCCGTCCGTCTGTCTGTCTGTCCGTATCGATATCTACAGCCTAAACGGTTGGGCCGATTTGATTCAAACTTGGTATATAGTATTTTTAGAGTACTCTAGCCCGACACTTTTTCGAATTGGCATTCTAGCTCCAAAACTAACGGTACCTGCCATATAACTTTTAATGAAAAACTTATCTTTCTCGAAAACGGCTCCTACGATTTTGATAAAACTTTCAGAATGATGTTTTCTATGCAAAGTCTATCTTTAAGTTTTAATGGATTTTTCAGAAAAAGTTTTATAACGGTACCTCCCATATGACCGGTTTTTTAAAATCAGACTTTCTCGTTAACCTATTGACGGATTTTGATGAAATTTTCAAAATATGTAGTGTTTTAGGATTTAAATAATATTGTTTATTAAAATTTTCAAAAACATTTTTTTTTTTTTAATAATTTTTTTAAAAAAATATTTTGTTTTTTGAATATTTTGAAAACGGGTCTTTAGATTTTTTTTTTTAAATTTATCCTCGTATAAACTATGGATTTCTTAAAATTGACATACTCAAAAAAATTTAAAATATGTTTTCGAAGTTTTTCAAAAAAAACATTTTTTTGAAAAAACTGGTCGAACGATTTTGAAATGAAAAAATCGTAAAATAGAAAACAGCAAAAAAATTAAGATGGCTTACAACATTTTATTCTAAAAAACGTTATGAATAGTGTTTTTTTGATTTCATAAAAAATTTTCCCCAAAATTTTATTTCATATTGCTCGGCTAAGCCCTAGCCATTAGTCAAATAGAAGTAGGTGACAACCTACATACATACCCACGTATTTTAAAGCATTTTATCATCATAAAAGCACACAGAATAAATAAGAAAGCCTAACAAAAACAAATAACAAATTAAAAAAAAATATTCGATTACTAAAGAAAGCAAAAATTTCAATCGAGAAAACGAAAGTTTACACCTGCCTATAAATAAACAAAACCACTGTGTTAACTTTTAATATTGTCAATACCCACTCGCTTCACAGTAGTTGGAATGTTTATCTTAATTTTAGTACCTACCTTCCTACCAACTTTATTTAAGTACCTAATATCCTTAATAAATTCCATTAATACCTACCCACACCATACGTTTATCGATCCATCAAACATAATTACGCTATTTTAATTAATTTGATTTCAAAGAGTAAATTATTGTTATTGGGACCTATATAGGTCCCTTTACCTAGCATTATTGCCCTACTGCTGATTCCGACGAATCTTTATGCCAGTTGTTCAAATTTTTCCATTCCAAAATGGAAATTAAACTGAAAAAAGTCCTTTATATCTTAAATATGGAAAATAATAAAAAACTGGAAAAGCTAACAATCCTATATATTTATGTGTTTATCCCTTTGACGTGACGCATGTTCCTTCGAGCTTTAAGCCACAGCGATTCTAAAGAAGTTGCACGTCAAAAAAAACATTAAAACTAAATCTTTGTCAAAAAGACGCCTTTACCTAAAAAGGATTAGCACACGGGAGCAAGTACGTGCGACCCAGTCGTGCCTTTTATTTCATCCTGACGATGATGCTACTGCTATTGCATGTCCTTTACAGCTACAGACAACAAACAACACTTTGCCCGAAGATATTATTGCTGCTACGTGTTCGATTCTAGGATTCAAGCGCTGAAAAAAAAACACATGTAAGTTTGTGTACTGTATGTGTACTGTTTGTGCGCTGTATGTGTGCCGCAGGATAAAAGGACATAAATTGGATTTTGTATCTGTTCTTTGGTGTTTTTTGAAAAAATATCAAAGCTGTGTAGTTATAACTCGAAACCTACCTATGGAAGGAGGGTATTGGTTTTGAAAAAAAAAACTCCTTTTGAGATGAAAATTTGCATTTACAGTAAAATATTTTTTAACTTGGTATTAAAAATATTTCCCGAAGAAGGAAATTCAACGAAGAACTGTTCGAGCCTTATAGCGACACAGACCTAGTCAACGTCTCAAATGGCTGGGTCATATAAAGCGGATGGACATCAATGCTTCGGTCTGGAGAATCTTCTATCGCATCCCGGAGGGACGGCGTAGTAAATAAAGACTAGTGTTTGACGATATATCAATAACTATTACCAGTTAACTAATATCCACCGATAACTGTAAAAACTGGTTACTCAATATCAAAATTAGTAATTATAGTTAGTCTGGTATCAGTATTGAGAAAAATAACTCTGGTTATTCTGTATATCGATATCGAATACCTAAAATGAGAATTTGGAATATTTAGAGAGATAAAAGAACTATTACTGTAGATGTTGATTTTAAGCAGGATATTCAATATCATGTACACAAACGAGTATTGAGTATTCAATCTGTTAGTAGTTCTTGATGTATTTGAAGTGAATATTTAATATTCATATGGTTTTTTTTTGTTTGTAGTAAGATTTTAAAAATAAATGGTAGAGTGGTGGCGTGCCATTTTGGCACTATCGTGCAATTTTGGCACCTTTTAATTTCAGATGGAACTGGGTGGTGCTTTAGGTTTATATAGGACACTTTTGGAGCTGGATATAACGGGTGATTTTTTTGAGGTTAGGATTTTCATGCATTAGTATTTGACAGATCACGCGGGATTTCAGACATGGTGTCAAAGAGAAAGATGCTCAGTATGCTTTGACATTTCATCATAAATAGACTTACTAACGAGCAACGCTTGCAAATCATTGAATTTTATTACCAAAATCAGTGCCCTAGAAAAGTTGGCAGAAAATCCGCTTTTTTATCGACAAATTTTGTTCAGCGATGAGGCTCATTTCTGGTTGAATGGCTACGTAAATAAGCGAAATTGCCGCATTTGGAGTGAAGAGCAACCAGAAGCCGTTCAAGAACTGCCCATGCATCCCGAAAAATGCACTGTTTGGTGTGGTTTGTACGCTGGTGGAATCATTGGACCGTATTTTTTCAAAGATGCTGTTGGACGCAACGTTACGGTGAATGAACCGAACACTGATTTTGGTAATAAAATTCAATGATTTCCAAGCATTGCTCGTTAGTAAATCTATTCATGATGAAATGTCAAAGCATACTGAGCATCTTTCTCTTTGACACCATGTCTGAAATCCCGCGTGATCTGTCAAAAACTAATGCATGAAAATCCTAACCTCAAAAAAATCACCCGTTACTTTAATATAAAATGTGTAAAACAATGAAGGGTACTTAATAAAATTATTTTTAAATAATTAAAATTGACTGTCAAGGTAATAATTATGCAATAGGTAATGAGTTTTTTCGTGTTTTTATATATATCTCCTTGGCGTTAAAGGGCTTATGGAATGCCATTGGCGATTTTCGTTGGAATCAATAGCACTTTCATAAGGCTGTTTGTCGTAACACTGTTAGAGGCAGGTCCAATGATAATTTTTATATACATATGAGGTGTTAATGGACAAATATAATGCGTTTTTTTCTAGTTTCTAAAATTTGTCATTTTCCCAAAAGGATTAGGAATAATTTTGACCTGCTCTCACTTTTTTTTTTATTTTATTTAGCTGCCCATTAGTAAGTAGTAATAGTAGTAGTAGGCGCTGCATTTGTGTGGATAGTATCCTTATCATAAATTCATTATTAAATAAACTCTGTGAGGCGAGTTTTTCAAGACCAGAAAAACCTTACGAAATGGGTATGACTGTATCACATGAACTTGCTCGTATGTGCCTTACTATTTGCAAAGGTCTTTGACAGAAACAAGTAAAATAAACGTTGAGAAATAACACTGTCTGAACCTAAAAAAAAGTCTCAAAACCACAACACTTAATGGTTTTTAGTAAAAAATGTAATAAAAAAAAATTTCGAACATTCTGAACATGGATTTTGATGAAATCCTGTTTTTTTAATTTTTTATTTAAAAAATATAATTTCGAGATTTTGGAATGCAGATTCTTTGAGTTTATTAATATACAGCTGATCATAAAATTAAAAATTATATTTTTAATTAGATTCAAAAGTATTGAATTTTCAAAATAAAAACAAAAATTAATTATCAATAGAAAAAAATTATTATTAAAAATGTTGGTAAGCAAAATTAATTTTGCTGCTATGATATTTTTAAAATATACAATGTGACAGAAATTGAAAGAGAGAAAGTAGAAAATGAAAAAAAAAGCTTTATACTGAAGGTACCGTTACCACTAGAAGAATTTTCCGGTAAATTTGTTTTTAAATGGATGATAGCTAAGACCTACAAAAAACTACTCTCAACTATTTTCATCGAAAATCGTTTTCGGCAAAAACTAAACCTTTCCTTAACGGAAAGGTTTAGGTACCGTTATTTCAAGCCCTAAATATAATTTTTTTAAGAAAGCCAACAGAATCACACATACCAAACGGCTTGTGCCGTTTAGGCTGCAGTTCTTTATACATACTGACAGACAGACACATTTTTTCCAACAAACCTTTAGGCTTCTCTTTGATTGTACTGTCACGTTGATTTGTATCTCAATTTTTTTATATTCACGAATTCTAAACTTGTCTTCTTATAGTAGGTACCTATAATATTGCAAGTAATATGCAAAATAACAGGTTACTGAATAACCTTTAAGAATAACTGTTACTACAAAATAACCATAACTGTTATAACAGTTATCCAAAAATAACCATTAAGGGCATCACTAAAAATACCGAGATTTAGGTGGCGCACGTAAGTGCGATAGGACCTCCACCAACTTCACGTTCACGAAGACAGCTATCTAGGCTAGGGACCGAGCTGACTGGAGAAACTTGTTGATTGGGATGGCGGCCAGGTCCACCCCGGAATGTGATGGCACTTAAGGCAAAGTTATAAATCAAACCTTTTTCGCTTAACGAACAGTTTCGAAAAGATTAGGTTTCAAAAATAGGACTTAAAGTTAGGAGATTGAATAAGGCAAGATAAAATGTAAACCCTGTGATCTTCAAGTCAACGTCTTACTTATTCTATATATTCTTTGGTCTTACCTTACGCGATGTGTGCTACAGTTCGTGCTCATAAATTACCATTTTAGTGGAATTATCAAATCTAACCGTTTGAGGAAGAGTTGACTTCTTCCAATAGCTGGTATCCACAGTCCACACCATGAAGATCGTTGAGCGAGCAGTATTGGAAAGCCGTTTGTATAGCAGCAGTCATCCAAAATTTCCAAATCAAAATGGTGTGCACTAGAGAAGCATCTTCTTAGGTCCTTTGCTTTTTTACAGTTCTTGACATTTTAAATAAAGAACAAGGTGAAGGACCCGAAAAGTTGATGAATTATTCTTTCTTGATAATAGAGGGTGGAGTCAAAAAAAATTAAGATCATACATTACTTCAAGAAATACTTAGAGTACCTATGGGTCATTCTTCTAGAGAGAAATAGATATCATTGATTCACATAACTCTATTATTTTATCAAGCATCCCTTGAACTGTAGGCTTGGTAGTGTAGCAAGAAAACTCTGCCATATTCTCTGATCGAAAAATGGCCTTTAGGCAGAAAGGTAGGCTCTAAGCCCCAGTTCCAGCAGTGTTAACATACAGTTTGCAATTAATCCTTCGATAGGATAGGCTCGAAGTAGAGGTGCGCCTGCAATAAAAGATTGCTGAAGTGAAATTAGCGTGGTACATATTTCTTGCGATATAGGGTCCTCGTATCATGCTTTCTAGACGGACAATGATGAGGAATTGCAGCTTCTATCGTAATACTGTTTTTCATGTTTTTTTTTGGGTAGCCCACAAGTTTGATTCTTTAGTAATGATTGAAAAACCCATGCTACATTGAACACCATGGATTAGAAGGATCCCCACCTAATAGTTAACCCGGTAATGGCTGCTTGTTAAATTGCGGTTACTTAATTCTTAAAGCTTCGTGGAGACTGTGCTATTACTAAACTAGAGAAGTCTTATTGGTGGAAGCAACTTTGGTGGTACTAAGGTTCTCTACAGACAGTGGAAAGAGACAGAAGTGTAAGAAAGGTTGGTTTAAATACAGTTGATTGTTTCTAATTGAAAACGAACATTTGTGGTCCCAGTCAAGATCTTATCAAACATAGGCTATGAGAAGAAAAAGAATTATTCCATACAGTCAATATCCCTCACCTTTCTTGGGACCCAATGTGAGACGGCTCAAATTAAAGACTTTACTGGCTCAACAAAATCTGCTTTCGAAAAGACGGTTCACAATCAATTCGAAGAAGCCTAAAAAGAAGTTAAAAATACTGTGTTGGACATACTGAAGCATTGCAATGTGGAAGAAAAATGCTCTGATAACTTTGTTCAAAAATCAAAGGCATAAACCGTTCCAAAACTATCACGGAAGAAATTCAAGCAGGAATACTCCAAATTCAAAAAGTAATAAATAAATATACAAATTAATATAGTACATAAAGTGTTTAATATTAAGTATAAGTAGCTATAGATTTACAATCAATGTACATTATGTTATCTGAAGAGATGCAAGAATAGTTATATCTCTCATAGAGCTAAGAAATTCTTTTTGCGACTAATTCAATAGATTAAATCTGGTGCAATTCTTCAGTTGAGAAAAACCACGGAAGTTTCAAAATCAATTTCAAAACTTTGTTTTCGGCTATTTGAAGCTTTCGAATATCACTTATTGCACATTTTCTTCGAGCCCGCGACCCGTAAAACATAATTCCTGGAAAGACTGTTTTATATATCAATATTTTATTTTCATTGCTTAGTTTTGATTTACGGTTGATAAATGGGTAAAACTTATATTTTTGTCGTTTCAATTTTCTTAACAATTTCTTAAATGTGCAATCCAAAAGTCAGAGACTTATCAAGTCGCACTCCAAGATATTTAGCATTCGACCGCCAATTTATGCTAGCACCACTAATTGAGTGATCATTTCTTGGCAAGAAACATGCTTTTCTTTTTCTAGTGAAAAAAAGACAGCCTGAGTCTTCGAAGAATTTATTTTAATTTTCCCATCATTACAACAGCTTTGTACTACATTCAATGCAGATTGCAAATTGATTTCAATTAAAGAACCAACTGAATTTGAAGAGTAGATATAAGTGTCGTCCGCAAAATTTGCTTTTTCACAGTTTGCTACATAAGGAAAGTCATATGTCAAAATATTATACAATATTGGAGCGAGTACCGACCCTTGAGGAACACCCGCATGGACATCAAAAGTTTCAGAAAACCAGTTGTTGATAGGAACTCTAAATTTTTTATTCATCAAAAAAGACTGTATAATTTTAATGAGAAACAATGGGAATTTTAGCCTTAAAAGTTTGTGTAGAAGGGCATTGTGCCATACAGTGTCAAACGCTTTTTCTATATCAAGAAGTACTATACCAGTGCTTTCAGCTTCTTTAAAATTACTTCTTATGTTGATTTGTAATTCGATGCAATTGATGAACTGAGCTGTGGAAGGCTCTAAATCCAAACTCTTCGGGTGGAAGAATATTAAATCTGTCTACATGTGATACGATTTTAATTTTTATTAATTGCTCGAAACATTTTCTTATGGAACTTAGCAAACTTATGGGTCTATAACTGCAAGGCATATTTCCGGGCTTACCAGGTTTCCAACTATTAGGAAAATATCCTAGCTTAAGACACATATTAAATAAAAACTGTAGGTACTTTATTCGTGACTTTGAAGATTTATAAGATACAGGTTCTTAATACCATCAAATCCTTCTTATTTTCTAGTTCTTAAGTCTGTGAGAAAGGCTTTGAGATCTCATCATGAAGCATGTTGAAGCTCGAAGAGTTTATAAAATTAACCGAGTCTGTCAATGATGACTCAATTAAGTTGTTTCTTGTGACATTTCCAACAACCAAATGGCTATTGGAAAACGAGTGTGCGAGAGTGTTAGCTTTTTCAGCGCTTGTGAGAGCCATTGCGTTACCCATTTTCAAAGCTGGAATATTTATTTATTTATATGTTATTTGTTCTTATTTATTATTTATGTAAGGTTTGTTCACTACACATACTTTTATTATAAATCTGAATGTTATAAATCTGGATGTTTGTTCCACAATCCTTAACGGCTCCACGGATTTGTATGAAATTTGGTAGGTAAATGGATTCAAACATAGATATATCTCTTTATCTCTTTATCTTTGTATCTCTATACCACTATACCTCTTTATTGCATAGAGAATCCTGGAACTCTTCTGTCTATCAAACTTTACAAATTCTTGCAGTAGTAAAGGCATGGAAATATATCAATCAAACCTCTAGCTATACATAGTATTTCACATTCAAGCCTCTCCTGCAGGAACCCTGCATTTTGCTTTGTTTCAATCCAGCACATTATCCATCTACCCAACAAATTTCATTAAAATAAAAATAAATTGAATGTTCATGATTCTTACTTACGGTTATACATGTAGGAGTAGATACTTTAAGGCAAGAAGTTATGCATTCGAGCAGATTAAAAAAATTGATACTGGCAATACTGCCAAAATTCTTTCTGTTCGTCTGTCTGTACGGTTGTATATTGAACTACAGCCTGAATAATTGGGACTATAATTGGCAAGTTATGCATTCGTAAAAAAAAAAAAATCTAACAATCAAACATGACATTACGATGATAGAGAAGCCAAAACAAGTGGGTCCGGAAATTCCGTCCGTCTGTCTGTCTGTCTGCCTGTCTCTCCGTATCGATTCCTACAGCCTAAACGGTTGGGCTGATTTTATTCAAACTTGGTGTATAGCATTTTTAGAGTACTCTACCTGACTGTTTTTCGAATTGGCATTCTAGCTCCAACACTAACGGTACCTGCCATATAACTTTTAATGAAAAACTTATTTTTCTCGAAAACGGCTCCAACGGTTTTGATAAAACTTTCTGAATGGTGCTTTTTATGCAAAATCAATCTTCTAGTTTTAAGGGATTTTTCAGAAAAAGTTTTATAACGGTACCTCCCATATGACCGGTTTTTAAAAATCAGACTTTCTTGTTAACTAATTGACGATTTTCGATGAAAAATATATAGCGTTTTATGACTTAAGAAATATTGCTTATTAAAATTTTCAAAAACATTTTTTTTTTTAATTTTTAATAATTTTTTAAAAAACTTATTTTGTTTTTTGAATATTTTGAAAACGAATCCTTAATTTTTTTTTAATTTTTCTCATAGTATAAACTATAGATTTCTTCAAATTGACATACTCTTAAAAATTTGAAAATATGTTTTCGAAAAGTTTTTCAAAAAAAAAACATTTAAAAAAAAAACTGGTCGAACGATTTTGAAATGAAAAATTAATAAAATAGAAAATAGCAAAAGATATAAGATGGCTTACAACATTTTTTTTCCAAACAACGTTATGAATAGTGTTTTTTGATTTTATAAAAATTGTATTTGTTTAATATTTTCTCCAAAATTTTATTTCATATTGCTCGGCTAAGCCCTAGCCATTAGTCAAATAAAAGTAGGTGAAAACCTACATACATACCCACGTATTTTAAAGCATTTCATCATCATAAAAGCACACATAATAAATAAGGAAGCCTAACAAAAACAAATAACAAATTAAAAAAAAATATTCGATTACTAAAGAAAGCAAAAATTTCAATCGAGAAAACGAAAGTTTACACCTGCCTATAAATAATCAAAACCACTGTGTTAACTTTTAATATTGTCAATACCCACTCGCTTCACAGTAGTTGGAATGTTTATCTTAATTTTAGTACCTACCTTCCTACCAACTTTATTTAAGTACCTAATATCCTTAATAAATTCCAATAATACCTACCCACACCATACGTTTATCGATCCATCAAACATAATTAAGCTATTTTAATTAATTTGATTTCAAAGAGTAAATTATTGTTATTGGGACCTATATAGGTCCTACTTAGCATTATTGCCCTAGTGCTGATTCCACGAATCTTTATGCCAGTTGTTCAAATTTTTCCATACCAAAATGAAAATTAAACTGAAAAAAGTCCTTTATATCTTAAATATGGAAAATAATAAAAAACTGGAAAAGCTAACAATCCTATATATTTATGTGTTTATCCCTTTGACGTGACGCATGTTCCTTCGAGCTTTAAGCCACAGCAATTCTAAAGAAGTTGCACGTCAAAAAAAACATTAAAACTAAATCTTTGTCAAAAAGACGCCTGCACTTAAAAAGGATTAGAACAAATACAAGTACAAGCTGGAAGTATGTACGTGCGACCCAGTCGTACCTTTTATTTATTTATTCTTCGACTTTCCCGAGAACTGGTCAACCGATTAGAATGACATTTGATATTCAGACAGACATAAGTAATTATTTTTGTATTGTTAATAAATTGTTATCAAAAATCAATATTTTTTAAATTTTTTTTAATTTTCTTTATTTTTTAAATAAATTATGTTAATAAAACCGTTTTAATTAAAAACCGTTTCCACGATTAAAAAAATATAATTCTTTGTCACATTTTTTTTAAAGAAATAGCTTGGCGTTTAAATTATTATGCTGAAAACTATTTTATGTACTTTTTTCAAACATTAGAAAGTAAAAAAAAATCGAATAAAAACTTTGAAGTTTAGTTTTCAAACTTTATTCGATGACCGCACATAAGAGCAAGTAGGTGCGATCCAGTCGTGCAATTTATTTTACAACATGACATATGCACGTCTTAAAGCAGCATTTATAAGGTGTTGAATATTAACAATCGCATATCTCGATAACTTCTTTCAGAGTTTGGTCATTTAACAAGTCGTAAACAGGAACTTGTATTTGGGGTTATTGTGTGTGATATTATTGTTTTGGGATGTTTTGAAAATGTGGCATTTCGAAATGGAATCTTGGTGTTCCATAAAAATATCTGCCTTATCTTTGTTTTGTTTGATTCGCCATCGCCTTTTTAATTGATGCTCATTGTAAGAGAAGTTAAAACATTGGGTCGCAAATCCTCTTGGCAGAAAACCGTAAGGGAGTGAGTCTTCTTCGGCAGGCTGATGAAGTTTCAAGCTGGCTGGAAGGTTTTATTAAACCAGGTAGCTCCAGCTTAAAAAAAAACTGTATTTTATATTATTTTACTCACAGAAGTAAAGAAACTTCTTTTGACTTTTTTTTTGTTTTTTTACAGTTCTTCTTCAGGTTTCATAAATCACTTTAATTTCAGGACTGGTTCTTCAACATTTTTAAGCCAACCGTTATTAACAAAATCCTTTTTTTTTCAAAAAATTTCGACTAAACTAAGGGCACTGTGTCGGAATAGCTGAATCAACATAATTCAGAATTATTATTTAATGATAACCTGAAACATTAAGCATTACTCGAGAATACCTGAAACTTTTTGGATTTCATCTAAGTAACACTCTCTGAAAAACTTCCATGTAAGTATTGTCTAAAAAATTTCATCAAAATCAGTGAAGCCATTTAGGCGTGGTACTCCAGAGAGGCCGTTCTTGCTTAAGAGCGAGGGTTTTCGAATAAGGACCATTTAAGATATTTCAAAAACTTTATTATCGGCTTGAAACGCAATCAAAACATTAATGAATAGAAGTTGACTTCGTTTATATGGCTACTGCGTGCATGTTTGCAGCGGTCGATTCGTTGGACCCAATTTGCGATGGGTTGGCCACACATTTCGCCCGAAATGGCCGCTATTTAGCGTTCAATTTTGGCTCTGAGCTCTTTCAACGTCGTCAGCTTGTTGGCATACATCAATGACTTAACGTAGCCAAAAAGAAAATATTCCAGAGGCGTTAAATCGCATGATCGAGGCGGCCAATCGACTAGCCTATTTCTTAAGATAACACTCTCATCAAACTAACTCTTCAATAAATCGATTGTAAGGTGTGCTGTGTGGCTTGTGGCACCATCCTGTTGAAACAACATGCCATCCAATTCGGGCCAAAAATAATCGGTAATCATGGTGCGATAACGCTGGCCATTCACAGTAACGTGACGATCGTTGTCGTCGACGAAAAAATATGACCAAATAACCGCACTAAACAGTTATTTTTTGTGGATAAAGTGGTGATTCATGAATAAAATTTGGAATTACACCCGACCAATAACACATATTGACGAATTCATTGAGCCAAAAATGAGCTTCGTCACTGAAAATGATTTTGCGATGAAATTCAACGATTCAACGCTCTTAAAGTTGCGGTCACCGACTCCGAACTTCGGTAGAAATTTTTTATAACTTGCAGACGTTGCTTCCTCGTGTACTTTACCATGATGAAAATGCTTAGTTTAAAGGGTGGGTTCACAAATAAAATTCAAAGTTGTCAAGTCCCTATTAAAAAACCCGATAGTTCTAGGAACAGATAAATTCTTTCTCATCTCGGTCTTGGTCCTTTGATAAATTGCTTCATATGATCGAACTAAAAAAACCGATTCAAAAAAATTGGAAGACATCGAACAAGTTCATGCGACATACTTGTGGATTCTTCAAATATTTATACTTCGCAGGAGAAAGTAGAATATTCCTCATCTCTTATCAGTTCCATCTCAATCTCTGTACGAGATGCAATTTTATATTTTAATGCTGACTGTGTGGCGTGTACGTTATTATCATGATTATGATCGTATCCTTTGAATCTATTTTTCGTTACGTACGAGTGTACCTATAACATGCCAACCGACCAACGAAGGACTATGATGAAGACATCATCTTAATCATAATGCACAAGAAGAGAGATTTCTTATTGTTCTTCATCTTCACACCAGAATGCGACAAGGATAACAATGCATCCTCCCGAATCCCTACTCCCGACTCCCGACGACGACATAGTTAGATATAATTTCTCACAGCAAAGTGTGCGGTATTTGTGTTGCTGTTGCTGTGTATTTCGAGTCGACACTCGACAAGGACATTTGACATTGCTTCTGCATTTCTCTCTCTCCGTTTAAGGATTCCATTCAATGCCCGAATTTGTGGTTGCCCTTGCTTCGTTCTTGAATTCACAAGGTGTGTACAAGAGCGGTGGCGCTAAGAGAATCATAAATTACCGATACATATCTTGTGGATGCATTTGAATTTATAGCCTTTCCCTTCCTCACTCTTTTTTGATATTTTCATTTTTTTTCTCAGAGTTATTTTCCATCGTAAATCCTATCGTATCGTAGCTGTAATAATTTCGGAGAATTTCTCAAAAGGAATAGGATCAAGACTCCGGCTAACAACGACGGACGACGACGACGGATGGCGATAATGATTATAATGACTCTGGGGACGGACACTTTATGGCTCTGTGTGGGAAAATCAGGTGCATTTAGTTGTACGGTCCGTTTTATTATTCCATATTCGGCTTTGGGCAATATTGTTGATGTCTTAATAATGCTTCCTTCTTCCTGGATAATCACTTTCTCTGGATGTAGGTACCATCAACAAAAAATCTATATAAACCTTGTTTGATATTGGGGGCACGTTTTCTCCTTTACCTAGCGACACTATTCCTTGGGGTTGGTTGTTTTAATATTTTTTTCTCTGCTAGTAAAACGTGTAAGGGTATTGGGAAAACGTGAAAATTGTTGTTCATGAAGTGAACTTTGAACCAAAGGATAACAATTTTCCATGGCAGAGAAGTTAAAATAAGAAGCAGTAGCTACTGAATACTAATCACCGGGATAGATATGAGTGTTGTGTACATTTTAACGGGTATTTCCTCGAAACTAGATAGTTTGTTCTTTGGTTATGGCTTGGCATTGTAACCAGCTATGGAAATTCATGGGACCTTGAGATTTTATTACTTGTACGGTTGACTGCGACAGGTAACTGCGTTTATCGGAAGAAGATGCTTTGGGATCTTATAGTTTAGAGGTTTAGTAAGTTAGTTTTATGAGGCAGATGCTTCTTGTAAAAAGATAAATAGAATTTATTACGCTCGGTAAATCAGAAACTAAATTGATGAACTGATGTGTGTGTGTGCAAGTGAAGTTGGTCGAGGTCCTCTTTTGCTTCCGGCGCTCCAAATATTGCAAAATCAACACAAATTTTACTTAAGTAAGTTCGACAACCATATTTTTGGTCATTTGTAAGAAAAATATTAAAAACTCCTCAACATCTTCGGTTCAAATGCTCATCGAAAATAATAAACCAATTGTTTACTCTTCAGAGAAGGCAAACTTGCTCGCCAACCATTTCGCTGCCAGCTCCACGCTGCCTTACAGCAACGTGGCCCCTTCTGTACGCAAGAATGTAAATTTTTCCATGGGACAGATTTTTTTTTCCATCGCTCCTACTCTTCTGGAATCTTTCCTAGTAGATGGAAAACAGCATTTGTCCAACCTGTCCCTAAGAAAGGTGACCCATCCTCCCCCTCCTCCTACCGACCCCTAACACTAACATCCCTTCTTTCTAAGGTCATGGAAACGCTGATAAATCATCAGCTTAAGGATTATCTCGATGATCGAAAGCTTCTCCATGACCGTCAGTATAGCTTCCGCAGCAACCGTTCCACTGGTGATCTGATGGCATATCTCACCGACCAGTTGAGCAAATCCTTACATCGCTTTGGTCAAAGTAATATTATTGCTCTTGATATCTCCATTTGAAAGAAGTTTGACATGAAGCTGTTTTATCGAAAATGCGTGCTTTTGGGATCGATGATACTCTTTTTCGTTGGATTAGAAGCTAGCTTCTGGATCGTTGAATACAAGGGCTCTGTTCTGTCTTCTGTTACTTCTAATCCACTTAACTGTTTGGCTAACGACTCCACCCTCAGCTTTTCATATTCGTTCGATAATTCACGTCCTTCGCCTTCGGATGTACAATTGCAACTGTGCCGTATGTCAAGCTCATTAAACTCCGATTTATACTGCATTGTCAAATGGGGTAGCAGGAATCGTTTGGAGTTTTATGCTTCGAAAACTCAATACTGTCTTCTGTTGTTAAAGCTAAACATAATCCCAATACCAGCACTCAGTATCGGTATGTGTGCCAACAACGACCTCCGTTGGAACGACAATATATTTGAGATCGCTAAAAATGCTGCTAAGTGCTTAGGTGCCTCCCCTAAAAAGTTTCTCTCCGTAATACTCGTCTCGCTAGGAATGCTCATCAGTTCACCCTTGAGCCCAATTTCGGACGTACCGGGATGTAGGGATTCTTTTTTAGCCGAACAACACGAATTTGCGGAATAGTTTACCCGGCGAGATTTTCCCTTGCCATTTTGATCTGCTAGCATTCAAAACCAACGTTAATCGACCCCTCCTAGCCTTCCCCTTCCCATCTCCTTAATGCCCGCGCAGTGTGCTCTACATTAAAAGGAAAACAAATAGTCCTTTTGCGCGCGTTATTTATAAAAAAAAATAACACACTCTACCAGCTTTAAACATTATTAGCTCTGCTGATTGAAACTCAAGGACAATAATAGTTCAATTTAATAACCACGATGAAAACCAAATTTTGCATAACAAAAAAAAAAAACAATATACGCCAAACATAGAAGCTCTGTGAACTCTCGTCCGTCCTATACACACAAGCTTACAACTTTCGTCCTTAGCCTATATGATGAAAATGATGATGTTTATCTCGAAAACCAATCAATTTTTTCCCATTACGCTTATGGTATTCAAAACTAAACAATCTGCCTATGAAAACACTCGGCTCACACACCATAGTCCATAACCATAGGCTATTACTGTCATTCAAAATAATGTCAATCATTAGACGTCAACAACGTCATATTCCTTTGTTGAATTTTCAAATTTACTGACCAATATTACCTTATCGTTTAATTTTTTGCGAAAGACGAACACATTTTGCAGTGATTCTCTGACGGCATACAGCCAGCTCCTAGAGTGTGCTCTATGGTCAACGACAATTGATTCCATATCATATGGCATAAGGGTAATGTTATTTGGCCCGACCATGTACCTTGCAATTCCTGGCCGTGTTTTAATGTCCAGTGACGCGTGAGCCCACCAAAACCCACACGGCATAATATTCCAAATTCGATTGAAGTTCCAAGATTAGGAAGCAAAACTGACGCACATCAACGACGATTACTATGGCAAGATGTGAGAAAACAATAGCACTGCGCGTATATAGAAAGAATTGCCACTTGTAGTAGCAGCAGCAGCAAAAATGCTTCTGGTAGCAAGTTGCAGATATAGTAGTCTGTATGCAGTCAGTGTTCATGGTAAATGTGTTGTGTTATGTTCCGTTTTGTATTTCGTACAATGTTTATGCAAATTAAATGTGTAGGTCTGTAGGATAGAAACGACGACGATGGACATGGATTGCACGTTGAATGGCCTAGCCATCAAGGACAATACTGAAAACGTTACCGCTACCGCACGGTTGTTGGAAATATTGCAGAGTTCGCACAAAGCAAAGGAATTGTACACGGCAAGAAATGCTGCTGGATTTTTAATCCGTATCAAGCTTTTTTCCATATCCGTGAAATAATTGCAGCTAAGCAGAAAAATTGGGATGTTGGAACCAGGTACGGGCTGAAAATCTCAAGAGCAAGAATAAACAGGGTTTTAAAATAAAATAAATTGCACGACTTGATCGCACGTACTTGCTCTTATGTGCGGTCACAGCGCCGAATAAAATTTGATAAGTATAAGAACTCAAAGTTTTTCTTCGAATTTTGTGACTTTTGAAAAATGTAAAGGCCAAAATCACACTGCTTCACATTTTTTAAAGAAATAAGCAGTGTGATTTTTTTTTCAAAATCTTAGGAACCTTAAATAAAACGATTTTTATTTAACAACTTATGTTAAAAATTATATAAAAAAAATAATTAAAGTATGCAAAATGTAGGACAAAAATAACCTTCAAAAAAATTCACTCACGCGTTTTCAAAATATCAATTTTTCAAAAAAAAAATTATTAAAAATGAAAAAAAAAAAATTTCTTAAACATTTTAAAATAAAATTACTTAGGCTACCTACCATCTTCCTGAATATCAATTTTAATTGCAATCAGTTCACCAGAAAGTGAAATAAAAAAAAAATGGTCAAATGGGAAGTACCGTTTCTAGCCCATCATTATTTTTGTTTCACCAAAATATATCGCTTATCTACAGAACAACCTTTTTTTTATAAAAATTCTTGGAGCCGGTCTTGAGCAAAATAAGCTTTTACATAACGGCTATATGGCAAGGTACCCTTAATTTTTGAGCTAAACAAAAAAATTGAATAGAATGTCAAAATAACTTAATGCTCCAAATTTTTGAAGACGATTGGCCTAACCGTTCAGGTTGTAGTACAAAATACATACGTATAGACAGAAACACAGAAATTTGCCAGTAACTCAAATATGTTTCTCTATCACCGTAATGCCATGTTTGATTGTTATCTCCAAATTTTCAATCTGCAAGAATGCATAAATTGCATTATAGTAATTTTAATCGCAAATATAAATAGGTAACATTTACGTAGAAAAATAACAACATCTGAACTTCAAAAAGGGTCAAAACCACAACCCTTAACATCTAACGGTACGCCATCATACGTCTTGCATGATGGCGAATTTATGAAAAAAGGATTTTGAAAATTGTATGACGGATTTTGATAAAATCCTGTTTTTTATTTTAAATGTTTTGAAAAAATAATATTTTTGAAATTTAATTTAAGATTTTATTAATAAACAACGTGTAACTAAAAAAATATTTTTTTTTTATTAAATTAATTTTTTTTTATTAAAAGCCAAAAAAAGTTAGTAGCAAAAAATATCAGTCTGTCAGTGGACTGACAGACTGACAGACTGATATTTTTTGTTACTAACTTTTGTTGGCTTTTAATAAAAATATGTAAAATTCCTTAAATTTTAAAACATCTTCACTGCAAGAAGTCCTGCCGAAACACCTTTCGCAAGTCATTTGAACTTCGGTAATACTCTGCTTTCTATGCCGACATATATGTAGAATAGGCTTGAATGAAGATGAGCAGGAAACATTGACATTTTCTGCGAAATACATGCCCCGCCCTAACACGCTTTTGCACCTACGGCCCAATCAAGAAGCATATTGCCGTTCAATCTATAGGTAATCTCGGTTTAACGGCTTCTTGCAAAGAAGCTTCTAGCAATGCTGAGCCTTTATAACAAAAAGTGTCTAATTCAGGTGTCGGAAACGAACAAAGAATAAGGAAAGACTCAGACATTTAAAATGTCTGATTTTCACCCACAACAGTATGGATAAATGATAAATGTATACTGTCTACTATCCCTAATTCAGGTCAGATATCTGAGTATCTCTGATCTTCCATTTTTACTTGCGTATATAGGGCAAGTTATGGATTCGTGAAAAAAAAATCTAACAATCAAACATGACACTTCGATAAGAAGTCGAAAAAAGTAGGACGGAAATTCCGTCCCTCTGGCTATCTGTTCACACCTCTACAGCCCAAACGGATGGGGGATGTGTTTTATTTTTGCTCTAGGTCGAAAAATAATGGTACCTGCCATACAATCCTTAACAAAAGGTTTGATTTTCTCGAAAACGGCTCTAACGATTTTGAAAAAAATTTCAGGGTGCTATTTTCTTACAACAATACATCCTTTAATTAGAATGATTTTTTTCGAAATTTGTACAATAATAGTACCTCTCATAGAAACGGTTTTTTCAAATGCAGTTTTATCGTAAACGATTATCCCGATTTCAATAAAATTTTGCACACAGGAAGTAATTTATAATAAATTCAATTAAAATTGCATTTCAAATCTTTCAAAAACTTGTTTGCTATTTTTTTTAAATGTTCTAAAAAAGATAGTTATCGAAATATTTTGAAAACGGGTTGATTGAATTTTTTGTAATACCTATAACTTTCCAAGATGAAAACTACAGATTTCCTTATAATGACATACTAGAAAAAAATTAAAAATATTTTTTTGAAAAGTTTTTCAAAAACAAAAACGATTTTTTTTAAAAAAGTGGTCGAAAGATTTTCAATATTTTTTTTTCCTCAATAGACATTTAGTTTTCAAATTTTATTGCATACTTAGTTTTTCCGAGAAAACTCATTAATTAAAAAAATTTAAAAAATTCCAAAAAAAATTATTTTTGTATTTTCATACATATGCAGCCACTGAGCAATTATCTAGCATAAGAACAAGTTCGTGCGAACCAGTAGTGCAGTTTTTTAAATTGTTTTCGAAGATATGACCGGACATATGAGCAAGTACGTGCGATCCAGTCGTGCAATTTATTTTATTAAACGTTGACAAATTAATCATCAGAACGAGTGACTGAGTTTCGCAGATTGATTGCCTGATGAATTCAAGAATTTGTGCATTTTTTTAGAACTGTTTGTAGATCACTAATGTAAAAATACAACGGACATACTATAAGAAGGAACTCAGATGGATTTTTGTGGTATTATTTGTACTTATATATATAACTATATATATATATATACTTTTATTGTATTCCATTATCAGCTTCAATTTTAGCATTTCATCGTTTTTGTAATTTCTCTACGAGCCGCGCCGCTGTGTAAACATCGGGGTGGTCCTTGTTCTTCCTTTGCCCAGATGTCGATCAGTGCTAATTCAATGCTGGTGTTGTGTGAAGTGCTTTCAGTTGATCTTTCTCTCTGTTATTCAGCAATTACAGCTGGTCAATGTATACACATAAGTATTATAAAGATTGTATATTTTTATGCCACATATGTCAAATTTCCTAGATTTATCTTGCAAAAATCGGCGGTGCGAAATAAGGCCCCAGACAAAACGGCCCCAAAAACAAAAATTAAATAAGGCCCCAAAAGTATATTAAGAATACAACAACTACAAAAAAAATTTGTATTTTGGGGTGTAATTTCACTTTTTGGGGCCTAATTTCATTTTTAGAATGTAGGTTATATTTCATTATGAAAAAAACCCTAATATCAAAAAATGAAATAAGACCCCACAAAAATTATGTCGAATACAAAAATTGGCAATAAAAGCCACTTAGGCCAGTATAAGCACAAACAACAAATTCAGTGTCGATCTTAAGCTCGTAGAGGCCGGACGTCGAGGTGCGCGCACAAATAATTAAATAAAAGTCAAAAAAAATAATTATTGCGCGTTGTTATCGGGAGTGTTTTAAAAAAATAATAATAACACTCGTTAGAGAAATTGGAAAAAAAACGCCTCGCGTGTGCTGTAAAGAAAAAAATAATATTCACACGCGCCGTAGAATGTATGATAAAGATGCCCACTCGCGCTGAGGAAAAAAAAAATAACTAAAACGCATTCGCATAGCAAATTATCTTCTTATCTGTCCCAAGGCCTTTGTGCTTAACTGCCTCTTTCTTATCTACTGTAGGCATCGTATGACCATCTAATGCTTGCGGCAAATGAATAAGGGCATCTGAGTTTGTCTTATAGTGCTGAATATTTAAATTGATTTTTGTATGCAAGCTGTCTTATGGGCATAACACCAAAGACGGTTTGTTTATTACAGAAATTAATTTGGATTTTCACTGCAAGGTTCGACTTAATCAGAGTTGTGTTTTTGTATGTAAGTATTTTTTAAATGGTAAGTGATTTTTGTGTCGTGTATTCAAATGTTCGTGGTTTAAGAAAGAATTTCTTTCACGTGTACGTCTACACTGTTCAACACAGGCCAGCTGTTTTGGGATTAAGTGAAACTCAGGTTGGAGTAAATACTAATTTATCAGAATTTGCTCTACATGGGTATAGCTTGGTGCGATTACTCTTTTCCCATCATGGTCTCGTGGTCTATGTTAGGAATGATATTGCTTGCCAGAGCCTTCCCCAATATGGGCAATGTTCCAACATGGACTTTAACTTTTTGTGGCTCAAATTCACTGTCCGCGAGCATGTCATTCATTATTGTTTTATTTACAGGAGTCCAAATCTCGACAGTAAGTCGACTTTTAACGAGTTTGATCCGCTGTCTGATTCCATCTCGAAAATTGTTTCCCTTTGTCCTCGCACTGAAATCGTTATTGCGGGCGATTTTAATATACACAATTCCAATTGGCTCCACTATTCTGGTCAGACAACATCCGAAAGAAGGTATGTCGAGCTCTTTGCCGGGTTACATCACCTTACCCAACTGATCGATGTGCCAACGCGTATACCGGATGTTGCTGGACAAGCCGCCCATACTCTTGACTTGTTTCTTTCTTCTCACCCTGATAAATATACCATTAGTGTAACTTCTCCATTTGGCACTTCAGACCATTGTATCATTTCAGCTAATTTCTCATCCCCCACCCATCCAGTTAAAGAAAACCTTCCCACCAGGACCGTTTGGCAATACGAGAAAGCCAACTGGGACGGCCTGAATATCTTTTTCCGAAACTTTAACTGGTAACTATGCTTCCTCGATAGTGACATTGATGCCAGTGCTGAAATGATCACAAATTTGATTCTTCTAGGGATGCGTGCATTTATTCCTAACAGAGTAAAAAGCATCAAACCTAAAGAAAAGTCTTGGTTTAATTCTGAGTGTAAAGAAGCTATCAGGCTCAAAGAAGTAAGTTTCCGTTCTTACAAAGCCAACCCTACAGAGGAAAATCGGAAAAAACACAAACAAGCAAGAAACTCATGCAACTCCGTTATTGAAAGAACCAAATTTTTGCATGACCAAAAATTACGGCAAAAAATTCTGTGTCCCAAAGGCAGTAAAAATTTTTGGTCATTTGTAAGAAATATAAAAACTCCTCGACATCTTCGGTTCCAACGATCATCGACACTAACAAACCAATTGTTTACTCTTCAGAGAAGGCAAACTTGCTCGCCGCCCATTTCACTGCCAGCTCCACGCTGCCTTAAAGCAACGTTGCCCCTCCTGTACTTGAGAATGTAAATTTTTCCATGGGACACATTTTTTTCCGGACTCATACAGTTGCAAGAGTTCTCAAAGATATACTCAAATCCACTGGCCCGGATGGTATACCCCCGATTCTTCTGAAGAGGTTTTCTTCCACACTGGCAAAGCCACTGCGTAAGCTTTTCAATCGCTCCTACTCTTCTAGAATCTTTCCTAGAAGATGGAAAACAGCATTTGTCCAGCCTGTCCCTAAGAAAGGTGACAAATCCTCCCCCTCCTCCTACCGACCCATAGTACTGACATCCCTTCTTTCTAAGGTCATGGAAACACTGACTAACGGTCAGCTGAAGGAATATCTCGAAGATCGAAAGCTTCTCCATGACCGTCAGTATGGCTTCCGCACCAACCGTTCCACTGGTGATCTGATGGCATATCTCACCGAACAGTGGAACAAATTTTTACATCGCTTAGGTGAAAGTAAGATTATTGCTCTTGATATCTCCAAGGCATTTGATAGAGTTTGGCATGAAGCTCTCTAGTCTTTTCGTTGGATAAGAAGCTATCTTCTGGGCCGTTCAATACAAGTTGTATTGGATGGATTCAAGTCTGATTCCCACAAAATAAATGCTGGTGTGCCCCAGGGCTCTGTTCTGTCTTCGACTCTTTTCCTCATTTTTATAAATGATTTTCTGTCTGTTACTTCTAATCCACTTAACTGTTTTGCTGACGACTCTACCCTCAGCTTTTCATATTCGTTCAATAATTCACGTCCTTCGCCTTCGGACGTACAATTGCAACGGTACCGTATGTCAAGATCATTAATATCCGATTTATACAGCATTGTTAAATGGGGTAATAGGAATCGTGTGGAGTTTAATGCTTCGAAAACTCAATGCTGTCTTCTGTCGTTAAAGCTTAACATACCCCCAATGCCATTGTCCATGAATGGCACTTACATCGAAGAAACCGAAAAGCTCTCAGTACTCGGTATGTGTGTTAACGATGACCTCCGTTGGAACGACCATATATTTGAAATCGCTAAAAATGCTGCTAAGTGCTTAGGTTTTCTCTATCGGTGTAAGAAGTATTTTTCCCCATCTGATCTGGCTACAATTTATAAAGCGTTTATACGCCCTAAACTCGAGTATAACTCCCACCTCTGGGCAGGTGCTTCACAAAAATCGCTTCACTTGCTTGATAGAATACAAAATCGAGCGTTAATATTGATAGGAAATAGAACTGCCGCTGAAACAATTGCCCCTCTCGAACACCGACGCAATGTTTCATGTCTTTCCTTATTTTATCGTTTCTTTTATAAAAAATGTTCACTCGAGGTAGCCAGCTGCATTCCTCCCCTTAAAAGTTTCGCCCGTAATACTCGTCTTGCTAGGAATGCCCATCAGTTCACCCTTGAACCCAATTTCGGACGTACCGTGAAATATAGAGATTCTTTTTTTAGCCGTACAACACGACTTTGGAATGGTTTACCCGGCGAGATTTTCCCTTGCCATTTTGATCTGCTAACATTCAAAACCAATGTTAATCGACACCTCCTATCTCAACCCTCCCTATCTTCCTAATGCCCGCGCAGTGTGTTACATTAAAAGGGAAACAAATAGTCCCTTGTGCGCGCGTTAATTATATATATAAAAAAAAAAAAAAAAAAAAAAAAAAAGATATGTCCCACTTTGATAAATGTTAGTATGAAGATGGTATGGGGGGCATGCTGCCCCCCCCCCCACTGCTTGGGCTCACTATAGGATTTGGAGAAGATGCAAGCCTAAGTGTGTTAGATTTTTAATTTTTTTTTATTTTTTTTCAAAAAAAATGGGGTCTTCTTTTTTTTTTTTTTTTTTTGGGGTCATTTTTCATTTTTTGGGGCGTAATTTCATAAAGAAAAATATGGTTTTATTTCATTATGAAAAAGTACTCCATTTTTGGGGCCTAATTTCATTTTTGTTTTGTTAAGTCAGAAGCTATATAGGCTTGGATAGTATGCATCCAAAATTTTTGAAAATGATCTTACTAGACTTTCCTAACCCACACTCTTAAACCAATTTTGAGCACCTCTTTCTATCCCAGTTAATGAAAAGCTTCAAAAAATTGTTCATGTTCCCAAGAACTCCACCTCTCAAGAATATCCTCCCATCTCAATTTTGCCATTTATTTCAAACACTTTTGAAAAGATCATGTAAACAGATTTCTACGTTTTTGTCAACAAATGAACCGCTCCCATACAAGCTAGTTTAAGACCATATTACAGTGCTTTCAATAGTAATTAATGATAATTGTCAAGAAAATGATAAATATAATGCTTCCATACTGATTTTTCAAAGGCCTTTGTCTAAGTGTCCCATGGCATTTGGTTAAAAGAAGTTAAGGCATTTTTACAGCTTTGAAGTACTGAAAGACCCTTATTCAAAAATATCTATCTGGTAGAACTTAAGCCGTATTTTTATTTTTTATTTTTTTATTAATTCTCAAATTTCTGATTTTCTATATACCTTTTTTTTAGATTAGATATAGCAGCTACCAGGTGTAGGATAGAAGATCAATAAACGTAAAAATGTTGAGTGACCTTGCATTGGCCGCAGGCTATACGTTTTGATAGAATATCGATAACTTACTCTTCATCCGCTAAGGATTCGTAATTGTCCTCTAAAGTGTTTGATTCACTAGACTCAGAATCGGTTGGTCACTATTACTATCGGAATCTTCGTCATAGTTTCTTGTGCCGTAAAATAATTAAGTTGGTATCGCTTCGTTGTTTGCCTTTGTAAATATTGTTCAGTCACATTTTTATATGAATAACCTGCAAACTAAAGAAAAATCCGAATCGAAATAATGTCGATAAGTCTCCCGGCTTCTGATTATTCCATATCTGATAGCTGCCTCTTACTTACTTATTTGCTTAGGTGGCGCTACAGTTCGGAGCGAACTTCAATGAACATGCTGCTCGGTTTTTAGCTAACTGTCTCCAATTTCGCACTCCAAGTTGATTGAGGTCATCTTCTACCCTCTGGGGTGGAATCGAAGATCCTTTGATCCGGAGCATTGTTGTCCTTTTGTTCTGCATGACCTAGCCATCTTAAATGTGATATATGTATTTTTTGACCAGGTCATATATGTCGCTGTTCAATACAGCTCGTATTGTTCGTGGTTGAACCTTCTCCTTCAAAACTCATTAACGCAGATAGGGCCGAAAATCTTCCGAAGAATCTTACGTTCGAAACGGCTAAAGATAGCTTCATCCGCTTTATATAGAGTACATGCCTCGGCGCCATAGAGCAGGACTGGGAAGATCAAGGTCTTACAAAGAGTCTCCTTTGTTTTTCGAAAGAGGGCTTTACTACTCAATTGCCTCTCTAGCCCTAGAAACAGCGATTAGCAAGAGTTATTCTTCGCTTTATTTCTAACGAGATGTTGTTAGATGTTAAAGCGGATCCGAGGTTAGCAAAGTCCTTAACTAAGTTGTACCTGTCTTTTGTGATGTTTTGTCCAATCCGCTAGTGTTGTGGTCCCTTTTTGTGGACTGTTAGTCCCATCTTAGCCGCTTCAACTTCAATGTTAGCAAACGCTACAGTGACAGCTCGCTGGGTTCTGCCAATGATGTCTAGATGTCGTCAGCGTATGCTAGCAATTGCAAATGTGCCAGTACAACTAACTTGGGAGTTTCTTATAATTTTTTCAAGTATTAGGTTGAAGAAATCGCATGATAGCGCATCACCTTGTAGGAATCTTTTTTGACATCAAAAGCATCTGTGAGGCTAGTACCAACTTGGACGAGCAGCGAGAATCTTACATCGTCATCCTGCACAGTCGGACAAGCTTTGTGGATATTCCAAAACCAGAAATGGCTTTATATAACTCGTTTCTATAAATGCTATCGAACGCGGCATTAAAATCGATAAAGAGATGGTGGGTATCGATTTGGAATTCTTGGGTAGTTTCCAGGATCTGTCCGTAGCGTGAACATTTGATCGATTGTGGTAAGGCTACCTCTTATGTTTCGTATCTAAGCAGAAGCATTGTCAAATATGGCGTTTCTGACCAATTTTTCCGACGCAATCAGACAATATCAGCGGAATCAGTCGTGCTCTATTTTTTCTTTAATTTTGGTTTCGACTTAAACGCTACCTCTAGTCTAAAGTTCTTATTGTATAAAGTTCCTTATGCGGAATCTGTTTTTTTTTCCAAAATCTTCTACATTAATACCTTAGGTGATGGTTGCAGATGTGTAGGATCCTCGCTTATGATGGTTCCACTATATTAACCAAGATAAACTGATAACCATTTGGTTGTTTCATTAATGTAGCTTCTAGCGGGTAGTCAAGGACTAGAATAATGGGATCCAAGATACATCGTTATTTTGAGTTTTTAAATGAGTCCAGCTGGACATCTTAATTTAGTCACAGCTCCATTTCACGTGCCAAAATTATCCACACATTTATGTCCTCAATTTCTAAGGGTCAAAGATATTAAATATAGCTGTTGTCATTCATATAATTTTCAAGGTCAACCAATACAAAACAAAAATCCTTTATAATGACTTCAATCCGTCAGTAAGACAGTGAGTAAAATTTTTTTGAATTCCTCAAGTTTTTCTTTACCAAATATTTTCCCTCAGTGTACCTCCATCGTGCATTCTGTTGATTTAAGTTCCAAGATAATGATTGGAATTTATTGAAATAGAAGAGTCCTGTCTTCTTATTATTCCGCGTTATTTACTATAGCCTAGGGCCATTTAATCGAAACCATTACAATTGCCATGGCCAACCGTTTTCAAAGAAGGTCTTTCCGTCCCCGCAAGAAAAAAAAAAGAACAGAAAACCAGCAGAGAAGAAAATATTCTTACAGGAAAAGTCCTTGTGATTTTTATTTTTCCGACAGTAATGTAGATAAACGACCCCAGGCGATCAAGAAGTCCTGGATTCTGATTGTTCTTTGTCTTGGATATATTGCGGACGACTGCGACGCGACGGTGGCGGCGGAGTATGGCCTTATTATTCGTTGGCTTTATTCATAAATTGATTGGCAAATTGAAAGCTGGCTCTCGGATGCGTGTGACATCGATTCAATGAGAGTGATAACGAGCATGATTTATTTGCAGGCACTCCCCATCTGCGTCGCTTATAATTCCAGTGCGATAGGTATATCCGCTGCTGGCTGGTGAGTGCTGTGAAGATATTCCATATCCGACCGGAGGTATCTTTCGATTTATCTATCTGTCATAACAGACATTCAATAAAATCCAATTCACTAAGGGAATCGTTACTATCGTCGTCTGTCTGTCTGTCAGTCTATATGGGCAAATGTAAATAAACAAAAAACACACGCACAGACATATGTCCCTTGTCAGCAACAGGCTTCCAGATGTTTTTTTTTTCTTCGTCTCGTCCTATTTCCATAAGATACTCCGGAAATGGTCAATTCACTTCAGTTCTGATTGAAGTGGCTTCCAGAAGAGCTATCCCCTCATCAAAGTTTTATACTCACTCTTTGAACGATCTACATTGATTAGCATTAGACTAACAGAATGTTTCAGGCATATCTAGATATTGAACACAAATCACAATAGATACGTAGAGGGTAGATATATAGATAAACAGGGTTATCCTTGGGAGAATGAAAAATCAAAAAGGACTAACTACGACGGATAGACCGGACGTGGACTGGATGAAAAGCTAAATCCAATATCGCAAATTTTTTATTCCTTCCCCCGTCCAGTTCTGGAGATTGCTCTTGAGTAAATTCAATTTTCTTCATCTTATTGTGTGTGCAAAACAATCCAGAGGGATAAATGGGATTGCTTCCTTTGAATTTCGTACAGACATACACAATTGATGTTGCTTTGCACTGTTTGCGATTTAAACTACTCTCATACGCATAGGCTCTTGCCGAACGATAAATTTAAAGCTCAATGGAATAAATCACGGCATTAAGTAAGCCTTGGTTTTGGTTTATTCATGCCAGGGTTGCCAGTGATGATTTTTGAGAACAATAAATAATTCAAGAGAGATTTATACATCTTGGCGTTGCCATTGACGAGACTGAAACCAAAATTACCAGAATTCGAATTATCAGAAGTGGGATTGTCACAGCATAATGCAGCTTATTAGGTGTTTCATTTAAAATATTTTTGATAAGTCAGTTTGAAAGCTAAGTAATGGAAACAGTCATCCATTACCATCCCTCAGTGATGTAGAAATCCTTAAGGATTCTCCTTGATATGTCACAAACTGTATAGAAATGAAATGCGGGAGCATTAAACATGCAACACATTTAAAGTGTAGATTTTGCGGGTGACAAACCACTCGGAAGCTATATCTGACTAAAGAGGTGCTCCAAATGGATTGATGAAAACTTTTACCACCCAAACCAACCAAGGGAAGGATGGAGGCGAGAATTTTTGTTGCGGTATTGGAATTGCGGATTTCTCGATAAAGCTTATTGGCATTCTAGCTTCCAGAGATGGATTTAATCCGTGCTACCAATGCCAATATATGCGTATGTGTGTACTTTGGTGTAATATATATCATTTGGAGGCTGTAGCACACAGCAGATGTCGTTGTCAGTCATGCACAAACGTTGGTTTGGTGGATTTATGGTGGTTCAATTTGAAAATACGATGATTGTCTGTGTGGTTTATCTTAAAGGATAGACGTTTTTTCAAGGATTATACGATGTGAAAGACTAACGAAGCGTACTGATTGCACTTAGCTTTAAGTCACCCAGAGATGTGGTTTAGACTTATTTCGAATGTTATGAAGCTGGCGAAAATTATATATCTTTTCGGTTGGGATTTTCAGAGAAATGCTTAATGGAAAAAATCTGTCAGGACTTTTGTGGTGCAATTTCTGGAAAACACTCACAAAAGGGATTGGAAATGGGTTCTTCTTCGGCTGAGGAATAAAAAAGTATATTAAGCTTTGATTCTTACCTTCATGAGTCGATGAATACGATTTTTAAGGATTTTTCGGCGAAGAAGTTAGGAATTATAAATTGTTAAGAATTTATTTTATTATAAATCTCCTGAAAGTTAAGATAAACGTTACCGCCCAAAATGAGTTAAGATTTTGGTGTTTTCGGAAAGGAAGAGCGAGAAGAAAAGGAACAGGACGAGGAAGAGGAAGAGGAAGAGGAAGAGGAAGAGGAAGAGGAAGAGGAAGAGGAAGAGGAAGAGGAAGAGGAAGAGGAAGAGGAAGAGGAAGAGGAAGAGGAAGAGGAAGAGGAAGAGGAAGAGGAAGAGGAAGAGGAAGAGGAAGAGGAAGAGGAAGAGGAAGAGGAAGAGGAAGAGGAAGAGGAAGAGGAAGAGGAAGAGGAAGAGGAAGAGGAAGAGGAAGAGGAAGAGGAAGAGGAAGAGGAAAAGGAAGAGGAAGAGGAAGAGGAAGAGGATGAGGAAGAGGAAGAGGAAGAGGAAGAGGAAGAGGAAGAGGAAGAGGAAGAGGAAGAGGAAGAGGAAGAGGAAGAGGAAGAGGAAGAGGAAGAGGAAGAGGAAGAGGAAGAGGAAGAGGAAGAGGAAGAGGAAGAGGAAGAGGAAGAGGAAGAGGAGAGGAAGAGGAAGAGGAGAGGAAGAGGAAGAGGAAGAGGAAGAGGAAGAGGAAGAGGAAGAGGAAGAGGAAGAGGAAGAGGAAGAGGAAGAGGAAGAGGAAGAGGAAGAGGAAGAGGAAGAGGAAGAGGAAGAGGAAGAGGAAGAGGAAGAGGAAGAGGAAGAGGAAGAGGAAGAGGAAGAGGAAGAGGAAGAGGAAGAGGAAGAGGAAGAGGAAGAGGAAGAGGAAGAGGAAGAGGAAGAGAAGAGGAAGAGGAAGAGTAAGAGGAAGAGGAAGAGGAAGAGGAAGAGGAAGAGGAAGAAGAAGAGGAAGAGGAAGAGGAAGAGCATTAGGAAGAGAATGAAATATGCAATACGAGATATATTTCACACAATTTATGATGCAATTCTCCGAAATCATCCTCCCGCGAACACGGGGTCTCCGGAAGACTTACCTTTCCAACGCGGTAAAAGGATCAGATCAGAGAGAAGTAGCGAAGATGCGGTAGGTACAAAGTAGTTAATCAGTGCAAAAAAAAATTATGCTGTCATCAAAAAGAGACACTCAACATCGACGTCTTGGACAAAACAGATAGCTATAAATTTGAAGAAGTTAGGGACTTTGTCTACATGCGCTCCGCCATCCACCAAATCAGAGAACAACATCAGCGCTGATATCAAATGAAGAATAACTCTTCACAATTTAGTAACAAATAATCTCTCGGGCAAATAAAATGTTCCTTTATAAGACTTTCATTATCTCAGTCCTGCTGTATGGTGTAGAGACATGGAAATTGTCATAAATGGATAAGGACGCTTTAGGTTGCTTATTGTAAAAAAATCTTCGTGTGATTTTTAGTCCCGTATGAAGGACGTACAACTATAGTAAATATGCGAGGGAAAGAGCAGTAGAGTAAGAACAAGACTTAGGTGGCATATGCAATAGAAGTAGACCTCGACAAACTTCAGTTGCAAAGCTGGAGGGAGCTAGCCAGAAACCGAGTGTACAAGCTTGTTGGTTGAGACCCAGTTCAACCTTGGACTGGATTATCACCTAAGCTGAGGTAAGGTTGGTTAGTATTTCATATTCGTCCGCGTCCACATCATTCCCTTGTCCGATTCCATTGAAGATATTGATTGGTCTGGACGGCAATCCGATTTCTTTTATATGGCTTCTAACTTTGGTCATGATCAGCCTAGATAGTCGTGTCAATTCATATGGGATGCCGAATTCTTTCATGGCAGTAAAAGGATCTATCTTGGCTTTTCGACCGAAGGAAGCTTAAAGTCTATAAAAAATGGTATGCTAGAGAACTAATCAATTGTTGATTTGCCTGATCTGAAACTACATTGATCTTCATCATCACCGGCGCAACAACCGGGTTGCGGTCCGGGCCTCCTTAAACAAGTTCTTCCATACATCCCGATTAATGACCGACGCAATCCATTGATGGTTTGCGCGATTATTGAATTTGTGTGCAGTGGTACCCGGTTTTCAAGCATAAAAGAGAATATTTTGTAGGATGTAGAGGTACTCAACAACGTTTTAAACCTTTAACTACTGCATATTGATATCTGACTTCTTATTTGTGGGACGCATGATGCCTTCGCCCCAGTTTTCTGGCATTTCTTGAGTGTCAATTATGGGTACCTACTACAATTATTTGAATTGCTTGATGTTATGTTAACCCCCATGTTTGATCAAGGAGTCCACATTTCTTTCGTGAGCTGTTTTGTCACAGCTTCCATTGCTCCAGAATACATTCAGGGTCGGTGATCAGATTTCCCTCTCCGTTCTTAAAATATGTGCAGCATGTTTCGGACGGATTGGAAGAACTTCTGCACCTTTGCCGTCATCGCTATCTATAGATTTTCCTTCATCCGTCACTAGTTAATTATTTTGAAAATTCCCTAATTTTGGTAAATTAAGTAGATTTATTCATTCGTATTGTAGACATTTAATTTTATAATTAAATGTGAGGATAATTTTTATTTTTTTAATTGTTTGCTAGTTCACGTGCTAAATTGACACTTCCAAAGCAGGAACATGCGACTATATCACTTGTGATAAAAAATTTTTTTACAGCACAAAAGCACATTTTAAGCGCACAGGTTTCACAAAAAATTCATCGGATAATTGCACGTCAATTGACGAATATTTTTAGTTTTAAATAAAATATTCCTATAAAAGGACATCAATAATAAAAAATAAAAAAAATAAAAATCGAAAATAAAGACTTTTAAAAGTTTGTTTCACCATCAACCCGAACTACATAATTATAGCTGTGTAATACAACTCATGTTAATCCTTTGTTTTTACTCCACATGATTTGTTGCTCTCTATGGAACCATTTTCTAGCTTTGGACATTCGTCCTTCCTATCATGAGGCGATTTTTTTTTTCATTTTTTAAAGGAAATTCATCAGTTTTTTCAAACATATTTCTTTCAGATTTTTTTGTTGCTCAATTGATGAACGAAATTCGTCATTTGCATTAAAAAAAAATCTGTTTTTTTATTTAAACAAAATCCAGGTACGGTTTATAGCTGTTTCGTGAATGTCCTGATGACATGATGTCCTAAATAAAACACAAAAAAAATATTTCCGATGTGTGATGTGCAAATTAATTGAGAGATTTAAATAATAAAATTGCAATGCATATAGCCCTCGGATTTGAATTCATCGGAGATTTTTTCAGCTCCTGTTCATATTTATTCATTTCAAGGACTGACATTAATTAAAAATGTGAAGTTAAATAGTTTTTTTTTGTTTGAATAAAAAAAAAAAATAACAAAAGGTGCGCCTCTACATATTTATTTGTTCAGAGTCATTGGGTTCTTAATTAAGCCGAGGCTTTATGTTCATTAATAATACCTTTTTTTTTTGTTTTTTCGGAATGTTTGTTTAAAAATATTGAGAAATTCTTTGGAAAACATATCGGAAAAATAATCAAACATAATAATGATAAAAACCAATACTACAAGCCAGTTAATTGCTTTAATTATAAAAATAATAAAAAATAAACAAATATGTATTTTAAGAACTTTGTTTTCCTTGTTTTAATTAAAAAAACGTTTATTTTTATTTTTGGCATTCGTTATTTTCCACTATCCAGGCAAATGATGGTCGCTTTTTAGCCAAATATTAAGCAAAAATTTTATGCCATGGTGTTGCCAACAAAAACCAGTATGGAACGAAAGAATAAAAACTAGAACAAATTCAATATTTTTTAATCCTGATGTTTTTTTTGGCAAAGTTATCCGCAAGGCAGCTGGATTTTAAACACAATGACACTTCAGCTTTGGCTTCGTCACGTTACATTTCACACGCTTTTTGTCCGCTTTGAATGACATTTTCTAAATTTCGGTTTTTGTTTTTGCTTTTTGTCTGTCAAAGCGAGCAAAAGTTCAACCAGTTTCTACTTAATCTTTACGTCTGAGTCACCTTTTATTGTACACGAACCAAACGTATCGTCAAAGCCAAAGCGACATTGTGATAGGATATATTGATTTCCTATGGTTGAACTTGTAAACATGAATGTTAGAAGATCAAAATGGCAAGGGAAAATCTCGCCGGCTAAACTATTCCAAATTCGTGTTGTTCGGCTAAAAAAAGAATCCCTATACTTCACGGAACGTCCGAAATTGGGCACAAGGGTGAACTGATGAGCATTCCTTGCGAGACGAGTATTAATGGAAAAACTGTTAGGGGAGGAATGCAACTGGCTACTTCGAGTGAACATTTTTTGTAAAAGAAACTATAAAATAAGGAAAGACATGAAACATTGCGTCTGTGTTCGAGAGGGGCAATTGTTTCAGCGGCAGTTCTATTTCCTATCAATCTTAACGCTCGATTTTATATTCTATCAAGCAGGTGAAACGATGTTTGCGAAGCACCTGCCCCGAGGTGGGAGTTATACTCGAGTTTAGGGCGTATAAACGCTTTATAAATTGTAGCCAGACCAGATGGGGAAAAATACTTTTTACACCGATACAGAAAACCTAAGCACTTAGCAGCATTCTTAGCGATCTCAAATATATGATCGTTCTAACGGAGGTCGTCGTTAAAACACATACCGAATACTGAGAGCTTTTCGGTTTCTTCGATGTAAGTGCCATTCATGGACAATGGCATTGGGGGTATGTTTAGCTTTAACGACAGAAGACAGCATTGAGTTTTCGAAGCATTAAACTCCACACGATTGCTATTACCCCATTTGACAATGCTGTATAAATCGGAGTTTAATGAGCTAGACATACGGTACCGTTACAATTGTACGTCCGAAGGCGAAGGACGTGAATTATCGAACGAATATGAAAACTTGAAGGTAGAGTCGTCAGCAAAACAGTTAAGTGGATTAGAAGTAACAGATAGAAAATCATTTATAAAAATGAGGAAAAGAGCCGGAGACAGAACATAGCCCTGGGGCACACCAGCACTTATTTTGTGGGAATCAGACTCGAATCCATCTAATACAACTTTTATTGAACGGTCCAGAAGATAGCTTCTAATCCAACGAAAAGACTAGATAATAGAGCTTCATGCCAAACTCTATCAAATGCCTCGGAGATATCAAGAGCAATAAAATTACTTTCACCAAAGCACGGATGTAAAGATTTGTTCCACTGTTTGGTGAGATATGCCATCAGATCACCAGTGGAATGATTATTGCGAAAGCCATACTGACGGTCATGAAGAAGCGATCTTCGAGATATTCCTTCAGCTGACGGTTAATCAGTGTTTCCATGACCTTTGACAGAAGGGATGTCAGTGCTATGGGTCGGTAGGAGGAGGGGGAGGATGGGTCACCCTTTTTAGGGACAGGCTGGACAAATGCTGTTTTCCATCTTCTAAGAAAGATTCCAAAAAAGTAGGAGCGATGGAAAAGCTTGCGCAGTGGCTTTGCCAGTTTAGAAGAATACCTCTTCAGAAGAATCGGGGGTATACCGTGCGGGCCAGCGGATTTGTGTATAACGAGATCTTTGAGAACTCTTGCTACTGTACGAGTGCGGAAAAAAATCTATCCCATGGAAAAATTTACATTCTCAAGTACAGGAGGGGCAACGTTGCTTTGAGGCAGCGTGGAGCTGGCAGTGAAATGGGCGGCGAGCAAGTTTGCCTTCTCTGAAAAGTAAACAATCGGTTTGTTATTGTCGATGAGCATTGGAACCGAAGATCTTGAGGAGGTTTTAATAGTTTTTACCGAAATTGAGTTCCATTAATAAATATTTTGATTTTCCTTCAAGTCGATAATAAAGTTTTTGAAATATCTCCAATGGCTTGCGTTTTATTAAAAAAAAATTTTGTCAAGTAATAAAGTCTGCCATTATGTCCTAAAGATGATTTCGGGCAAGTGGTCTCCGCGGCTGGCTCGAATAAATTCCAGCCGAGAGGCCCAATTTTCGACCACTTTTTGCAGCAGTTGGGGCCCTATGACAGCAATATCGCGGCGAATGTTGTCAGTCTGTCATCATCAAAATCAAAAAGACCCCCAGTCAAAATAGTGTTGCCAGCTTAAAGTCCTATACCTGTAAGAAAAAAAAAAACAAAAACAAAACACCAAAAAAACACTAAAAAAGGTCAAATTTTTGATGACTTTTTCCACCATTTGTAGCCGTATATCGGCAATAACACGGTAAATGGCAAATCAAACTCAGAATAAATCAAGTAACAGCTGTCAAAAAGACAAAAAGTACTGCCAGAATGAAAACCACACTTCTTAAAAAAAAAACCTTTAGAATAGCGGTTATTTTGGTCGTAAATTTAATAACAAGATCGGGTTTAAAAAGAATGGTTATTCTTTTCTCAATGACATCAAAATTAAATCATTTTCTGAGTGCAACGATGAGATGCATTACATTTTATGGTTGCAATAAGATTTTTTTTGCTTAAAAGGTTGATCATAAAAATAGGTGCCACTATAATTAAATCGGAGTTTTGGTTTAAACTTCTTTTAAAAAGATTTGAAAAAACTGAGGTGAGTTGTGTTTTATCATTTTTCTATCTCCAAATAAAAGTTTTGTAATCCCTTAAATGTGGGTTGAAATGTCCGCTGCTCGTCCGAAGAGAGAAAACTAGTTTAAAATCTTCGAAATAACGAAAACACATAAAAGTTTATTGCAGAAGCCCTGAGGGTGATCACAAAATTTTGTAACAAATGCTCTGAACACCCTTTTAGTATGCGAAAATCGACAAAGGCCGAAAAAACCTCAACACTGACCGCCGTGTCATTCCCTTAGCAAAATCAAATTCTTTTGCTTCGTCAAGGACGAAAGGTGCACTAATATGATGAAATTAGCACACGTATGCTCCGAAGAAGGTTTCAAAGAATTCCCAGGAAAGTTCGTTTACTAAGGTCTAAAAAGTAAAAACATAAGATCCCGAAAAGAATTTGCCTTATTTGTGTAGCAATAATTGGAAAGGACCTAATGCAATAATAAAATGGCGAAACATCCTATGGAATGATGAAACAAAAATAAATTTGTTCTCTTCGGACTCTGGACGTAATGTAAAGCGACCTATAGGCAAGGAATATCGTTATACAAAACCCGGAGGAGGAAATATAATGGTACAAGATGTGTTTCCTGGTATGGCGTCAGTCCTATATTCCATATTAACAACATCCTAACAAAGTATAGATATAGAGATATTTTGGAAGATGTGATGCTTCCATTTGCCGAGGAAAACATGCCCTCCGATAAAAATTGCAGAATGATAAAGATCCTAAGCACACAGCGAGGCATTTGAAAGATTGGCTTCAAGATAATGAAGTTCCAGTTGTTCCATGACCAAGTCAATCGCCTGATCTCAATTTCATTGAGAACTTGTGGAATTAGCTTAAACAAAAACTTGGCGGCCGATATTTCACAAATGGGAAACGATTGGAAGAAGCTGTTCAGAAGAAATGGTATTCCATATTCTTTTCTTCTCGACTTAATAATTCCAAAATTTATCAAGCTTTTAAAAAAAAACGTGAGTGTTACAGTGGACCCGTATTTATCGATCCGACGCAGTTGTCAGCAGCTCGGTCTCTGCCCTTGACCTATACATACGGAGACCATATTTCTCTGAGCAAAGCCCGGGACAAAAAATAAAATACGGGACAATTGTACGTCCGGGGGTTTCTCAAAATTTTGCCGGTACAGACGAGTTAAATACAGAACAGTCCCGGGAAATACGGGACGGATGGTCACCGTACCTATATGTCCATATAAGATCCAACTGGTATGCAAGAATTAAAGCCAGCGGACCATCAATTGCGTCGTGTGTTCGGTGAATTGACTGAGAATCAACTGGAAGTTGAACCAGATTTTTATCGTCAAATCATCTTCTGTGACGACTGAAGGGGCTAAATTCTGGCTTAACGGGTATGTAAACAAAGTAGATCATTTTTGGAGTGACACAATCTTCATAAGACTCCATTACATCCCGACAAAATCACTGTTTGGAGCGGTTTATTTGCCGAAGGCGTCAACGGCCCATTTGTTTAAAAATCCGAAAACGGTGCCAACATTACCGTGAATGGCGAACGCTTCAGGCAAATGATTTGTGATTTTTTTATTCCTCATGTCATTGGAAATCATTTGGAGGAGAAATGATTCCAACAACACGGCGAAACATTCCATACAGCGCGGGCAAACTATCACTTTGTTGAGTCAAAAATTGCCTGACCGAAAATCATCTCAGGAAATGGACCTGTGAATTGGCCATCTCATACGTGTGATTTTTTGTGGGGATATCAAACCTCTGGTCTATGCTGATAAACGAGCAAGAATTCATCATTTACAAACATTGTTGTACTTCAGAGGTCACTGGTAAAGCTTAATTCCTAAAAACAACTAGACTTCTACTAGCAGAAACTCTTTTATTCTGTATGGATGTGAATTCTCAACAAGGTCTCATCCCAGCTCACTATACAAATACAAAACTGGTAAGTTAATTTATTACGAGCATTATTTTTTATTGTTAAACCAAAGTATCTAGAGAATCTTCAGAAATCCTGTTACAAAACCTTTCAAAATTCTCTAAAACATAATCATTTCCTTAATACTTCCAATAACCAAGCAGGACAGGTATTTCCGTGGCATTACATCCACTCCAATCTTTTTTTTATTTCCAAAAAATTGAACTTCGATTACAAAGAAAGAATTTTATTTCTACAATTGAAATCCATTTTCATCAGTGTCTCATGATAAACTCTGTTTACCACTGAAAGCACAGAGTCTATCTCCGATAAAGGACTAGATAAGCTACTAAGGGATTCCGAAGCTTTTTTGTTTCTTTTGTGTTTCAAGTGTTCTAATGGCCCAACCAACCTCCAACCTCCATATCGTTTTTCCCAAATACCCATGTGCATCATCGACCACACATTCACACACAAAGTGAAAATTCCAGAGCTATTTCACGGTAATGTCAAACATTCAATTCTCAGCTGTCTCCATGGAAAATGAACTTCATTTTGAACAGTTTGCATTGCGCGTCGAGCAAATTGCCAGAAACATTGATTGAAAAAGCAGGTCCAGAGCAAAGGGCGCGTCTTCGTCATTGTCGTTGTTGTTGCTTCGTCGCTGTTGTCGTCGTCGTTATATAGCTTCTTGACAATCGCACATTTAATGCACCTCACTGCTTTGATGCTTCCTCAGCCTCACAACGTTTCACATAGTCACATTCTCACATATCGACAAGGACGTTTGTTGGTTCTTCTTACCTCTTTCTTTTATTGGTTTTATCTTTTGAGTTGTCGAAAATAAAAAAAAATCCAATGATTCCATGAAAATTTATGTAACAATCGCCTGGGGAAATATCAAAAAACCGCACTTGTCACGGAGTAGCAGGTTGCAACACATCACTTCTGCCACTTTCGACTTTAGTATTTATGGCCAAGGAACACCATCCTCGGTCGGCATCGTCGGTCGTCGTGGAGTGGTTTAAGTCGCTGTTGTCCGGTGAGACTTAAGCAAGGAGAATTTCTTTAGATTTTTTTGTCGAAATTGTCATTGATTCGTTGGCCCTGGGTACTTGTTCCACTGGAAAATGAGAAGAACAGAATTTACCACAAAATCCTCAAAGCAGAAAACGATAGATTGTCAACACTTGAGACCTGTAAAGTGTCCAGAATTCTTTGGTCGGATATTTCAAAGAAAAACCCAGAATCCATTCTCAAGCCTAAACTGTCTGTCTTGGTTGGGACAAAAGTCAATCCGAACTCACATGAGCAGAGGCACCCAGCTGTTACTGTTACTGGTCCACAACCTTCGCTTTTTCCTTCAATGTTCAACGAGATTTTAATACCTCAAACTAGGGCTTTGGTAAAATTCCCCTTTTAATACCACAAAGTGTCGTCTGAAGTGATGTGTCGCCCAATGCCCAGCACGAGCATGTGAAGATACATCCTAGCGCCATATAATAGCTTCCATCGCATACCGGGACTCCTCGTGCAGAAAATATTGCCTGATTCCTTCGATTCCCGTTTTCTCATGGAGCAACTCCCAATGTTTTACAAGACTTTTCCACCCATGGACAAGCTGGGTGTCAAAGCGCCATGCCAGCCATGCCATCCAGCCATGCCAGCCACAGCCACAGATATCGGTGGCGAGAATCCTCATATGCACACAAGATTGGTAAAGTGAGTTAGGTAGAGTAGTTAGCTTGATAAACTGCAACCATTGTGCAGCACTGCAGCATGGTGACTTGAAGGAGTCGATTCGGTGGTTAAGGAGAGGTGATGGAAGCACACTAGCTCCAGCTTTGACTGACTTCTTGCGGGATAATGGGACTGTCGCACGTGACAACGCCAAAAATGGATCGCCCAGAGCTAAGGCCAGTGAATAGTTGAAAAATTCATGAAATGCCAAGCATCACCAATGGAAGGGTTTGTTACAGTTTCCTTTTGAAGAGTTTTTTTTTTTACTTTTATTTTCATTAAACCCGATGGCCTCCAGCTACTGATTGACACAGTGAATGCACCAAACATGGAATAAGCAATGTAAGTGCTATTCCCTAAGCGTCACCGTGTCGTCAGATGAAGGAGCCTTCCTGATGGTACCTTTAGACTCGTGTTATGTGTGTGTTTTCAAGTGAAGAGCGAAATTCGATTTTATCTCGTCAAATGTATCTACCAAAGAAGAAGTAGTTGTTCGTTAGGTTTGAGGCAAGCAAATCTATCTTATTACACTGAGAAAGCAATTTCCTTTGATGTTCCATGATTTCTTAACGATAGGTGAGTTGTAAGTTTGAAGGTACCTAGTTGATTTAATTTCATTTTTTTTTCTATTTTGTCCAATGGAGTTCTGAGAAGTGGTTTGAATTCAAAAAGAAAGAATTTCCAAATTCTGTATGTGACATTAAAAATGCAATTGCTGTTCTGATTCGAAACCAAAGATATATTGAAAGGAAGGGAGTGGTTATGTGTTTTGAAACGAGGTTAAGCTTAAAAAGGATAAAGGATTTTCTATTGGTTGTTAAAACAAAATGTAAGGAAAAACATTATATTTATGTCTAAAACAGCCTTTTTATTAGGGACAAAAATAATTGGAATTATTTCCTATATACTCCTATGTATATCAGTTTTAATGAAAATGTATGCATGTATTCCTTTTATTGGAATTGTTTATGAAATATTTTCATTAATAGAGTTCTTGCCAAACAAAGATTAAAATTATATGACTTCCCATATGCAGGTTTGCAGAAACACACGATTTTGAAAAAATTCTTGCCCTATTGGTAAAAGTCGATATATTCCTTCTGGTTCGTAGGTCTCTCAGTAGCAAACTAGAATGGATTCCTGGATTTACTAAAAATACCAGAACAGTTTCTAAAATGTCCTTAAAGCATCATAAAGGAGTGCCTATCTCTCTCCGCCGAGTGCACATCGTTTGTGTGTCTGCTCCATTTGTCCCTCAGTGCCATTATTCTTTTCCAAATACGGTCTTATTGTCTATAGGAATGATGTTGCGTTTCAATTCCAACCACAATAAAGGACCTTCATGTGGTTTAAAATCACTATTAATAAGCACATCATTCACACTTGTTTCCCTTCCCGATGCCCAATTCTAGACTGACTTTTAACTACTCTCGAATTCGATAGTGTATTATTGCCTCTAGGCACTTCTATTTATTGTGTGCAAAGAGCTCCAGTCGGCAGTATGAGAAAGCCAACTGGGGCGGTCTCAAAAATTTCTTCAGGAACTTTATCTGGTGACTATCGATATTGACGTTGACTCCAGTGCAGATATGGTCACTAATCATTGTCTCGGGGATGAGAACTTTTATCCCAAATAGAGTTGAAAGTATTAGACCCAAATAAAACTCATGGTTTAATACAAGCTGTAAAGAAATTATCAGGATCAAGGAGAAAACCAGAAAAAAATTCAAACAAGCCAAGAAACAATGCTTGTAACGCTCTTATTTGACCACCAATTCTACGCTGCCAGAGAGTGTCATTGTACCACCCGTTCTTGAGAGATTAAATGGTTTTATGGAACCAATCTTCTTTCGCACTCGTACAGTGGCTACAGTTTTAAAAGATCTCGACATACATAAATCCGCTATACCTGATAATAACCCCAGTATTGTTCTGAAGAGGTGTTCTGCGTTGAAAAAGCCAATGCGTATTCGTAAGCTATTTCATTTACCCTACGATTCAGGGCTCGAGGAAATGAAAATAGCCAAAGGCGATAGCAATCAAACATGACATTAAGATGAAAGAGAAACATATTTCAGTTACTGGTAAAATTCTGTCCGTCTGTGTGTCTGTATGGATGAATTTTGAACTACAGTGTGAACCGTTGGGGCAATCATCTTCAAATTTAGAATTTAAGGTTATTTTGATATTTTACAGAGGACTTTATATTTTTTAGCTCAAATATTAACGACACCTACCATATAACCGTTAAATAAAAGCTTATTTTTCTCGGAAACGACTCCAAGAATTTGTATGAAAAAAATCAGTTTGTTATTGTATGTGTGGATCATATTTTGCTAAAAAAAAATTAAGAAGGTGGGCTAAGAACGGCACCTCCAACAGGACCGTTTTTTCGACTTTCTCGAAAGCTGGCTATCCGATTACAATCAAAATTGATATCCAGGAAGATGTAGGTAGCCTTAGTAATTTTACTTCTTAAAAAATATTTTCGAAAACTTTTTTTTTATTTTTAATAATAAAAACATTTTTTTTGAAAATCAATATTTCGAAAACAGGTATGTGACGTTTTTCTAAATTTAGTTTTTGGTAATTATACACTTTCGCGGTCACCTGTTATTTTGGATGTAAAAAATTGAAAACAGGACCGATTTTCATGATTTTTTTATGATTTTTTGTTTATATTTTCTTAAATTTAAGTTATTTTTGTGCTTAAGCTTTGTAAAACTGCCTGAGAGAATGTATATAAAATGGCTTAAGTTTGCATTCTTGACTAATTTAAAAAAAAAATTTTTTTTTAAAGTTATGTTTTTCTACAACTTTTTTTTTATTTATAAAACGCTTCGCAAAGGAAATCAATGATCCATATGTGACTCTTTTTCTTGTACAATTGGTATCTACGTACGCACCAATCTTGATGTTATTTATAAGAATTGAATTGAAGCCACCCAACAAAATTTCATTCGTTTTGCCTTAAGGGTCTACATTGGAATGATCCTATTAATCTATGCATCACCATGTGAATAGCGATTCCAGCTTTTTCAGATGCAAATTCTTCACCAAAGGCGGGTTAATAACGATTTAATATTTCTTCAACTGTCATCTTGAGATCTGTACACGCCCTTCTTCTTAAAGCGCTCTTATTTATTAGCCCGTTTCTCTCTCCTAACCTGACATCAATATCATGCGTCAGGATTAACAACAGTTTCTCTCACCGCCTACATAAAAACAAACATTAAATACCTGTCGTAGGTGTTTTAGGATTTCCTTTTTTTAATTGTTCCACAAAATTTTCATCCGCCGACAAGATAGACTCTAGATACTCGCCATCACCATTTAACTTCATACTATTGACGAAACAACCAAAGTATAAAGCAAAAACGCCACAAATCCTAAATTCTTCAAAAATAAATTCCCACTGAAAGTGCACATTCGTGTTTAATGGTTTTCAAAAAATTTCGCATCCTGTGCTGCGGTTTTAACCAAATAATTGACACTTTTTTTTCCTAGCAAGGATCGATCCTCCTGATTTTGCCTATCCACATCCGTAAAAAAGCAATGGGTGTTTAACTTTCTCTGTGTATCTCTAGTGTGATGGTGGATTCTATTTGAATTTCAATGCAATTAGATTTGTCATGCAATACAAAAAAAAAAAGATACACAAATATATACACAAAAACCAATTCGCAACGAAATGCAAAAATGAAAATCTAAAACTTTTGCACACTTTTATATCACATTCGACAGTTGGCATTGCATATGCGGAGTTTTCTCTTCCATACCTTTGGTTGTTGGCCAAACCACAAAAATTGAAAGCCATTTTCGTATTCAGACTATCAGACAGAGAATTTGTACAATTTTTAACCAAACAGACACACACACTCTCTCGAAATTAGACAATTTAGTCGAAACGTGGATGGAATGCTATAAATTGTGCAAATATCTGACCGAGTATTACCGACTTTGAATTGATGTATCAACTTTGCGGTTGTAAGAAAAAGTATCTGTGCGGCTTTAAGCCGCAACTTGCAATTATTGGTCCTGGAAAAATCATTTGGCAATATTGACAGATGCAATGGTAATCTGTATACTTTGTGTTTATATTGTGTGAGGTTTTTGATGAATTTAGATTAGCATTGACTTGGGATGGCATTTTGTATCTAATTTGTAAGGAGTCCTAAAATCCTTACAACAATTATGGTGGAAGAATTTTTTGAAATATTTCTTTAAAAAACAAAGGCAAACTTATTTTTGATGTCAAAGATGACACATCGGTTCTAAGCTCTCGCCTTCGAACATTTTTTCTAGCAAAAACTAAGTTTCAAACCTTGCCACAAAATTTACCTAGTTGCTACATTCTGTTAGACACATATAGATTTTCAATCACAATCAAAAACTCGTACTCATTTTTCTTTTGGTTGAAGTCTTATCGTTCAGCGCATACCGTGCCGCCATCAACAACGAATCAACATCATCCATCAAAGGAAGCGATTGCTTCTCATCAGTCATTTGGTCACACAACAACAGCATTCGTAGCGATCCGAGGTTCCGATGCATTTGCAGTTCATTATTCCCAGTTCCATACACACCAACACACACCAAATATATACCACCTTGTTCATCGAAGACCCACCTGAAGTGTACCAACAATATTAACAACAACTCACTAGAATCCTCTTTTCTTATCCACTTGTCGCACAATGTTGTTCTTGATACGGCCCCCATGAGAAAGTAAACACTGGAATTCGCCCAGTGGGAAATTCCTTTTGGTTCTATATGCGGCCGATGGAACTAAAGACCAAGAACATCCATCAACGGGGGGAAATGAACGCGACCGTCCGGCGAAGAGCGTAAGCCTTGGTGAAGTTTAGTTGTCTGGTGTGCCTCTATCAATTCCGCTCTTGTCCCTCTGGAATCTTCTCTAGTATCGTCCGCCTCCACATTCACCTCGGTGGCAACCTTGTTTGCGTCATAATGAAAATAAAAGAAAATTTGGAAGAAAATGCATGCACAGAGAAGACAGGAGCGGACTAACTGGGCATGTCAAAAATGTGAACACCTTATGCAGGTACGAGTACACTTCCTCCCAAACGCCCGAATTTTTATGGAGTAACGATGAGTCATAAAAGGCATCCACAGACAATCATCGCATCGTTCTTGTGAGGGCCATCTAATGTAGCAAATCACATCTACACCGCTATCAAGGCAGCTGCTTCAAAAAAAAAAAGCAGTCGTAACACGGCAAAAGTGCCAAAAGCTCTGGCTACATATCGATTAAATTAGAGATGCTGATCTAGGCAGATATATCGTAAATCGTAGCAATACCCAGCAATCATTAGCTAGCTCCAGTTCTTTTTCGTATCCCTAGAAGCCTTAGACAAAGGAGTTCTAAACAGGATAATTTTACATTTCTGGAATTGTGTTGCTAAATGTGGTCGAAGTCCGCTGCATGAGAATTCTGATATCATTTAAATGATTTTGTATCGAACTGAAAGCTTTGCGAGCTTTTTGTTTGAGTTGCTGATCTTTTTTATTTCTCTTTTTTTGATTGACAATCGAAACGCTTTGAATTCAGTTAGTTTAGTTTAGTACATTTTGTGACTCGTGGAAAGAAAGACCTTTTTATAGACACGGTAGGATATTTAAAATAAATAATATTTATAGTGGTTTTTGCGACTGATTTTCCATTTACGATGGATGTTTTTATTGGTGTTTACTCGTAATTGTATCATTTCGTCCCTGCTACGTAAAAGATACAACTCGAACTTTGAGAATTTGGAAGAAATATAGAAAATTACAACAAAAAAAATGGATCATAGTAGAAAAGTTCTTCTAAGTGTAGCTTACGTCTTTTGGAAAGAGCAGGGCATAACCGATGGAGGTGCGAAATTTGTCCCTTTATCAACTTTTGCATGGCACCAGTTATGGCTTTATGTAACTTAATGATTTGCAATCTGCTCAGCCACATCGGTTTCGGTAGGCAAACAGTGATTCATTTCCGATTTCTGTTTATTATCTGCATGCAGGTGGCGATTAGTAAATCTTAATAGATAAGATTGATGAATGAGTTCCCTTTCTGCCAATTTATCTATTGTCTCCGAGCCTAGGCATGAAAAATGGGTAATCTTAAAATATTTACCATGAGATATGCTGAACATTTTTGGGCTTTTACGGATTTTGAAAAAAAAAGACCAGAACCGATTGATTTGAGCCAAAATGACTGTTTGATAAAATGGAAGAAGAAAATCGGGTATCCGATGTGGATATCACGTTTTTTTTTTTATACAACCCATGTATGCTTCTTCGCTACAGTTATACCGAAGATGGATGAAGATACTAAGATTTATTCTTTCTGAATACACGCCACCACCCATACCTTCTTCGGTTTTTGAGCCATCAGCTATAGCCAATGGGGTTTCCTGATCTTGAGTACTGATTTCTTCTGTTTTAGATTTCCAGTTGAGTTTGTATTTCAAATATTACCCAGGTGTTCAGCGTGTTGCATTCAAAAGTTAATAAGAAATCAATTAAATAAGGTTTTGTGGGATTTGTATTTCCCTGACACCTAGTCAACAATTAAGATATTTTTTTTTGTAAAACGCTTTACATTAGTTGTATCAAAGTTTGAATATGCTTCCCTATCAGAAGAAAGAGATAACTGTAAAACTTGCTGTAATACTAATGAAGTATGTTTGACTTTTTTTTAGTATACTTTGGCAAATCACCATGCACAACGTTTACAAATCGTGGAAATTTATATCCAAAATTCGCGCTCTGTTTGATAAAGTTATAAAGCAGTTCGTCAAGTTTACGGTGCGTATAATCGTCCATCTGGGAAGCTGATACACAAAACTATGGATCAATTCATGACCACATTTTACTCTTTTGGATAATATGCATCCAAATCGAGCAATATCGTGCGTACAGAAGAAGCCATCGCCAATGCGGACGTGAGTGTGATAGAGGACCGGAATTTATCTATCCGAAGTCGTTGTCAGCAACTCGATCTTTGCCCGTTCACTACTTGGAAAAATTTTGACGAAAGATCTTGGCCTACATCCAAATAAGATCCAACTGGTTTAAGAATTAAAGCCAACAGACCATCAATTATTGCGTCTTGTGTTCGGTGAATGGGCTAAAAATCAACTGGAAGTTGAACCAGATGCTGATAAGCCAACAACGATTGATTTATCAAAAGCCAATATTCGACGTACTATTGATGAAATAAGACCAGTTTTCCTAACAGAAGTTTTGACTTCTTAAAAATAAAAAAGTTTACTTTTGAACTTACACTTTACAATGTCTAGAAAACGTGAACCAAGCTCTAATTTTCGAAAGGAAAACATTTATTTGTTGGCAAATTTTGTTTGGAATAATAAAAAGAAAAAAATTAGTGATGTGTTTTGCTTAATGGGCTCTGGACTCTGTAGCAGTTGGAAAAAGACGAGAAATCGTCTTCAGCGATGAGGCCCAAAATGTCAAATTTGGCCAGATACCAATCCACATGAGATCAAAGAGCGTCCAACGAATGTATCCCGAAAAAAGTCACTGTTTGATGTGGATTTTGGGCTGGCGGCGTCAACCGGCTATATTTTCCTGAGAACGACGTTGGATAGGCCATCACCGTCATCTTTGAGCACTATAGGTAGTAGATTAACACTTTTGTCATGAATAAGATGATATGGATACCAACGATATCTTTTTTCGACTGGACGGCGCCACATGCCACACAGCTAATGCCACATTCGACATTCTGCACGAGCGATTTGAAGACATGGTCATCTGACGTGGAAGTCATGTGAACTGGCCACCGAGATCGTGTGATTTGACCCCATTAGACTTTTTCTTGTAGGTTTTTCTTAAGTCGCAGGTCTATGCAAATAGGCCACAAACCACAGCATGGAAAATTGGGCACTTGGGATGAGCGCCACCAAGAGAAGCTGCGGCGGATATTTAAACAATGTTATACTCCACACATAATGGCATCGATAGGCCTTTCGAACGAATAAAAAATTGCGATGATATCTCACACAAACTTTGTTTTATTTAAGTTTAATGAAAAACTAGGAAATAAACCCAAAATGTTGGAAAAAAACAGTAATGATCTGACAGATGAACGCGTTTTTAAAAATATACCGTGTTGGTGAATTTCAAGTTAAAGTACAGAGCTAATGTTGCATTTAGGCCTTCAGACATTGAAGCATGAAAGCATAGCAAACTATCTTCGAACAACCATCATTTAAGCCCCTACTATAGGACCCCTGCATTTTTTGGGATAAAAAGTACACTATGTGTCAATCCATCGCTTTTTCAATCTACCTATAAAATTTCGTGCAAATCCGTTAAGTCGTTTAGGCTTGATTCCGGAATAAACATCCAAACATACAAACATTTACATTTGTAATATTAGTTGGATTTTGTTATTGCTAACCAAGTTTTTACTTCAAATTTAGATAATTTAGATATTTACAGTTATTAAAAATTTTCTTCTTTCGTGCTAGGCCCTGTTACCATTTACCCAATCCGCCTCTGTCACAAAAGACCACAACAGAACGCCAACATTTCCTTACTATAATACGATTCTTTCGTACAGGTACACTAGCAGGCAGGTAACTCATCCACCATCCAACAATTTGGAGCGAGATTTAATGGTGCAACGATGAGATAGTGCCACAGTTGCTGGAATTTATGCACTGTTACATTATTAATACCAGATCCCGGACGATGGTGGTTCCTTAGCGCGCTGGCTTTTGCCCCCGACAATGGGGGGATAATTAAGAGCAAACATCCCAGAATCGTTAGGCAAACGCCCCAGAGTGCTGCAGATGAACACACGATGCGGCAACATCAGCAGCAGCAGCTGTTTTCTTCAAATAATCATCTTTCATGACAATTTGATGATGCAGCGCTTGCAGTGCATTGCGGCATGGTTTCCTGATTCCACGTTCCTAGTGTGCTGATGCTGCGTTGGCTCTTCAGCGGGCAGCAACAAATGTTTCCACGGGTGCACTGCACAGCACAACAAAGTGATTTGTTTGTAAACAAAACCGGAGGACCGCGAATGCGGCTGATACACTGCTGGAGAGTAACAAGTTTATCGGTGGTTTTTGGTGGCACCTGTGCGTCGGAGGTGTTACTACTGCCGCAGCACTTGTGTTTAAACAGGTAGAACAGAGAATATAAAAATAGATGAGGACGACCACGACGATGTGTTTCTTTAAACATCAGCCTCTCGATTATTTGCCTCCATTTTTATTGCCGTCCTAATTGATATAAATTGCTGTGTGAACCTGCGGCTTGTTATGCGTGCAACCTGGGTGATCCCGAGCATTGGGTGTGAACCAGATAATGTGCATGTATACCTGCATACCGTGGGATTTAAGAAATTAGATTTCGGTTGGGCTGAGGAGGGGATCCTAGTCCTGCTGGAGATACTAACAAAGAGTGTAAAAATAGTTTTCTATTTCAACAAATTCAAATGAATTCATGGTAATCTTATACACGGATTTGGGGATACAATTTCAAGGATTACTTCCTGTGGAGAATGATATGTTTCTCTATCTTAATCCAGGAAAAGGATTGAGAGAGAATCGATCTAGCTGAATGGGGGTTTTAATTTCAAGGAATTCATTTCCGCATCGGTTTAGTCTTAACTTTAAATCGAATTGTCATCAGATAAATCAGTACAACTCTATTTTTTCTTAGTAATCGAACTATGAATGCAGTTCAAATGAAATAAATATAGAGAAGTACTGGACAAGGAACGACTGTCTTTAGTTGGTTTAGATTTCGAAATAATTAATTCTAAGAATTAAAGCTGATAGACAGTAAAGGGCTGATACAAGCTAGATTGGCAATCCCGTTGATACAGAACGTAGGTTATAAAAATGTGAAAAAGTGCCTTCCTTACGGAGTCTCCTCCCATTCCCATTCAGTTTCCCATTCAGTTCTAAGTTTGCTAATCAGGTGCATTTGTTTTTTTTTTTTTTTAATATAAATTGACCCTTTTAATGTATAACATAGTTATGAGGTAAACTAACGATTAGTTAGGAACAACAGTTGCTGCGGCCGGCGCACAGTGGTTTCCCCCGTAGGCCAAAAGGTGAAATCTCAAGGTTCAAATTATTTATTTTTTTGTATGAAAATGTTATGTCTAATAACGGGACAAATAAATAATAGCCTTTTTTTCTCTTAATTGTTTTCATTTTGGTGTAATCGATCATGCAAGTTGGGTGTTTTTGCAATTTTATCTAATTTTAAATTTTCATTATTTTCATATACAATCACGTAAAATATACATTTTTTTGGTAATTAATTATTAAATTTGAGTTATGGAATTGACAGAACAAGATATGTAGATAATTTGTGCATATTTTTTTTGTTTGAAAGAAGTCAGGTTTTTATATGAAAACCGTTACTCAATTAAGGTCTAATATGGTTTTTGTGTTTTTTTTTCATGACTTTCAAAAGAGCATAACTTCTGTAACCCCTGTTTGCCTTTAACAAAATTTACATATTATGTTTAGGCAAAATAATCACTTTACAAGAAATATGATTCATTTTTTGCGAAAATATGCTAAAGTTTAAAAAATTGCCTTTTAATTCGACAAGGAAATGTCTTTTTATCCACTTCTAGAATCCACCAAAATTTTTAAACGACTTGATATATTTAATATTTGGCGTAAGGTGAGGAAGGTTGGAGATGCTTCCAAGCATAAAGAAATCTTAAATATGTTTTTAGAAGTCTATAACTTAGAACACTGTAATGAACTAGTTTAAAAGATTAATGTTCTATGCAAGTCCTTTTTAAAAAAAAATGGAACAAAGCTTCAAGAAATGAGACTTTTTTTTAACAAAGAAAAAAAAAGAAAAAAAAGCGTATAGACTTGAATTCAAAAAATGGCGAACAGGCAAAATTGAAAAACCTCTTTATGAAAGCCAAAAAAAACGCATCCAAAAAGAGGTCAGGGAAAAAATTGGTCTTATTATTGACAAGCCTAAGCAAGGTGGGGGGAACTCAAATGATGGAAATACTGCACGTAGATTTTTTGCCAACCCTACTGTATCTTCCCAAATAACTGGTATAAAAAAATCAATAATCGAAAGATGTGCAGTCTTTTCAAAAACTTTGGCTTGCTGTTTTTCTATAAATCCGGAGGTTTTCGAAAAGTATGCCCAACATACTGCCCGTGATATTGTCCAAGAATATCCGTGGTATCCAATGCCAGCTTCGGTACATAAAATTCTGATTCATGGAGGACTAATTGCAAAACATGCAATTTTGCCTATAGGTCAATTAACGGAAGAGGCAGCAGAGGCAAAAAACAAGGATGTCAAATTTTTCAGATCACACACGGAAAACATCAAGAGTCTTAACAAATACCGATTTATTTAATAGATTGCTTTTAACATGATTTCTAACGAAAGAAATTTAAAAGAAACTGAAAAATCAAAATTATCGAAAGATGTTTAGATTTATTGCAATAAACTTTGATTTAATTAAAAATAAAAAATAAAGCTTTTTTGTAGTGTTTTTTTCTTTTATATTTTCAATCATTTGAAATGAAAGTTTGGCCGTTTTTGCCCATTCTTCTCAAAAACTATAAAAGAATGTAAATGACTTTTTTCTAGTAATTTTTTTCTTAACCTCATTCTCAATTAATATATATGAAACCAATTTCAATTTGCGTGCCAAATTTTATCAAAATCCTTTCAATAATTCAGACTTCATTAAAAAAAAAAACTTCAAACATCAAAATCCAGAATATTTAGAAAAATATAATCAATAACTTTTTTTCTTATCATGTTTTCTTAACGAAATTTCCACCAAATATGTCAAAAGCCAATTTTAACATATGTACCAAATTTCATTCAAATCTGTTAATTAGTTCAGATTTTATAGGGTTTTGACCACCTCCCCGATACAAACGGAACCACTGTGCGGCGCCAACAAAAACATACCAGACACACAAAAAACACGAAAACAAATTTAAGAAAATTAAATTAGAATAATAAATAAAATTTTTGATGCAACTTACATCGGTTTAGAAAGAGTAGTTCAAGCTTGATTTAAATTGTTTAATGTTTATGTAAATAAGTTAGTTTGAAACCCATCCAATTTTTTCTTGGTGTTAACAAAATGCCAAAAGCGCTGATTAAAAAATATTTTAGTCCCTTCCCTACCCCCCTTCTCTATCTCCTTTTGCACAGGCAGGGATGGGAATGCTAAGTCCAGAAAATGAAGCAGATTGCCCAAAAAAACGAGGTAGATTTACAAAATAAGAAGCAGATAATGACAAAAGTAAATTATTGCAGAAAACTTTTATTTAACTTTAGCTGACCCTCCCAGCTTTGCTCGGGTATTGCATACGTTTTCTGGATGCTGGATCCCAACAACAATGCTATCTATCGCATCCATAAGTATATCTAAATAAATTGCACTACTGGATCGCACGTACATGCTCATATGTGCGGTCCATCGTCGAATAAAATTTTAAAAAATTCACGACTGGGTCGCTTATTGGCTGCATTATAAAGGGTCCGCCATCTAACGTTTTTTTTCAATTAGTGCTTATTTTGTGAATGGTAATACTTAGCTCATGTCTGATTTGACAGATAATTAGTTGTATCCTTCCGCTGAACGAATATGGTTGTGTATACGCTGGGAAATATTGCGACAATACTGCCTGCGATCGACTTAGAGAAGATGCCGATTTTGCCAAAAAAAAAATCATCTTTTCAAATGAAGCTCATTTTGATCTTGGCGGGTATGTAAACAAGCAAAATTGTCGCATTTGGGGCACAGAAAACCCGCACGCATACATTGAAAAGCCGATACACCCAAAACGAGTCACTGTTTGGTGCGGATTTTGGTCCAGATGCATAATTGGGCCATTTTTCTAAAATGAGCAAAGAGTGGCCGTTACAGTCAATGGCGATCGTTATCGGGCCATGTTGAACGAATTTTTGTTCACAAAAATTGAAGAAGAGGATATTGGCAACATTTGGTTTCAACAGGACGGCGCTACGTGCCATACAGTTGAAGCTACACTCAATGTTGATGAAGCATTTTCAAAAAAAAAAAGATGTTATTTGGCGGACCCTTTATATGTATTTAAAGGGTGGTTTTTTTAGACATTTGGTTTTCAAGAAAAAATAAAATGCATACAATTCAATGTAATGCCAAGACTTTAGCTTAATTATAAAGATAAGAGTTTGCCATTATGTCTTAAAAATGATTTCGGGCTGGCTGTGATAAATTCCAGCCGAGAGGCCCAAATTTGTGAAAATCGGAATCATGGATGGACTCATTTGGGTCTTTTTCGATACTCTGCTCCACCGAACCGAACAATTATTTTGGTAATAAATTTGCACAATTAGCAAACTCTGTTCAGAAGTAAATCTATTTATTAAAAAATGGCAAACCAAACTGAACATAAATCGAGTGACAGCTGCCAAAAAGACCAATTCCGAAAAAAGTATTGCCAGATTAAAAACCACACGTCTAAAAAACACCCTTTTTGAAATAAAAAAATTAAAATTCTTTTCGAAAATTCTTTCATTTTTTTAATATTTAAAAGTTTTTTCGGAAAAACAAAGTATGCAATAAATTTTTTAAACTAAATATCTATCGAGGAAAAAAAATATTTACGATCGTTGGACAATTTTTTTTAAAAAGTCTTTTTTTTTAAACTTTTCAAAAAATATTTAAATTTTTTTTCTAGTATGTCATCATAAGGAAATCTAAAGTTTCCATTTGGGAAAATTATTGAAAAAAAATTCAATCAACCCGTTTTCAAAATATTTCGAAAACCATTTTTATTTGAAAATTTAAAAAAAATCGAAAACAAAAGTTTTTGAAAATTTTTAAATGCAAAGTGAATTGAATTATAAATGACTTCCTCTGTGCAACATTTTATTGAAATCGGGTTTACGACAAAACCGCACTTGAAAAAACCGGTTCTATGAGAGGTACCGTTATGGAACAAATTTCGAAATATGTATTCTAACTGAAAGATATATTGTTGTAAGAAATAGCACCCCGAGAAAATCAAACTTTTTGTTAAAAATTGTATGACAGGTACCGTTATTTTTCGAACTAGAGCAAAAAGAAAAACACTCCCCGAGATACTACCAAACAAATACTAAATAACAAGTTTGAAGCAATTCGGTCCATCCGTTTAGGCTGTAGAGGTGCGAACAGACAGAAAGACAGACGGACGGATTTTCCGGACCTACTTTTTTCGACTTCTGTATCGTCGTAATGTCATGTTTGATTGTTAGAAAACAAATTTTTATTGCACGAATCCATAACTTGTGTTATAGTACCTATAATCGCAAGTAAAAATACGAAGATGAGCATGTTAATACACACACAATTTTTATTTGCGATTATAGGGACTATAAGGTCTTCAAATTTGATATCTTTATCTTTTGGCATCCCTGAGAGGGGAAATTGAAATTTTATTTTTAGGGCTAAAAATAACGGTACTTGCCAAACGACCGTTTAGGAAAAGCTTATTTTTCTCGAAAACGGCTCCAACGATTTTGATGAAATTTTTTGAATTTTTTTTTTTTTGGTATTATCTATCATTTGATTAGAACCACATATACGGTAAAAGTCTATTGACGGGACCTTTCATATAAAGTTTTTTTTTATTTTTGGCTTGCTCGGTAACGGCACTATGGATATCTGTCAAATTTTATATTTGAGAAAACCTAGATAGCCAAATTAATTCTGCATATCAGAATTTTCAATAACTTTTTTTTTCTAATAAAAATATATTTTTGAAAATTTTGTTTTGAAAAATCAATATTTTTAAAACTAATCAAAAAAAATAATTTTTAATTTTATAATCATATGTAGTATATTAATAAACTCTAAAAAACTGCATACCAAAATTAAAAAAAAAATAAAAAACAGGATTTTATCAAAATCCGTCTTACAATTTTCGAAATACTTTTTTCATAAATTCTTTGTTATTTAAGACGTGTGATGGCGTACTTCATTTTTACTAAAAATCGTTAGGTTTTGTAGTTTTGATAGTTATTATAAATTCAAACTGTGTTATTTTCAAGCTAAATAATATTTGTTTTTGTCAAAGTTCTTGTCGTCCAATGCAATTAGGCACACAAGAGCAAGAACGTGCGACCCAGTCGTGCCCATTTTTTTTAAATGGTCAAGGATTATAAATTTAATATATTTTTGAAAATTATTTTATCATTTCCAGCGCCAGCTATAAAGTAAAAATGTTGGTAAATCGGTCCAAAAATAAGAACTTTCATATTAGACCCCAGCGCCACCTTAAGGATAATAAAAATAACCTATGTTACTCCATACAATGTTATCTGCTAAATCGATCTAGCCATTTCCTAAATAAGCCGAAAGAAACAGATAGAGACACAGACACACATATTAAAAATCGTGTTTTTATGTTAAAAGTACCGTATACTTTCAAACAATTACAACATCAACTATCTGTTTGTGAAATCTCCTCCAAAATTGGTGCAGTCGTTTCCGATATTAGACAGAACAACAGACGGTTTGGTTGTTTTTTTTCGAAAATTATTGTTTATGATTTGACTCAAAATCACACCTGATAACATTTATTATCTATACACATAAATAAAAATAGAGTGTTTGTTTTTTATATCAAAATATCAGCTTTTTACAAATTTATATGAAAGTATATACCTACAGTGCTCATAACAAAAACACATTTTTTAATTTTTTGTCTGTCTGTCTGTTTTTCTGTGTGTTTGTTATGCCTGATCTTGGGAAGGACTGCTCCGATTTTGACGGGACTTTCACTCGCAGATTGCTGATTTTGTAGGAAGTAACTTAGATTAAATTAGCCGCTAGGTGGCGCTAAGTCGATTTCTTCGAAAATTCTTATATGTGAACCGATTTAGACGGGACTTTCACAGGAATATAACTTATATTGTAAGGAGTGAGTAAGCTTACTTTAACTACACCTAGATGGCGCAAAAGTCGTTTTTCTGAAAATTCTTATTTATATGCTCCGATTTTGACGGGATTTTCACTGGCAGATAACTGATGTTGTAAGGAGTAATAAGGGCTTATTTAGTCAGCTCTTGGTGTCGCTGGGGTCGTTTCACAAGCAAATAGCTAAGTTTGTAAGAAGTAACTAAGGCTATTTTTATTACTAGGTGACGCCATGCCGTCGCGCCGGAACTTCAAAGGAACTTCAAAGTATTTATTTGATTTTTGTGACTTTTGATTGTTCGAAAAAAGTACATAAAAGAGTTTTCAGCGGAAAAATTTAAACACTTTCTACAAAAAATGTGATACCGTGTGTTTTTTTACTAAAATATGAGGCTTATCTAAAAAAGTGCACTGATAAAAATTTTTGTATCCGTTTTCAAGAAAAATAAGCTTTTACATAACGGTTAAATATATCATTTTTTATTAATAATATTTGAGCTAAAATTGAAAAATCCCTCTGTAGAATGTCAAACAACCTTATGTTCCCATTTGGAGATGATTGGCCTTACCGTATCGTAATGTCATGTATTATTGTTATCTCTGCCCGAATGCATAACTTGAATTATAGTCCCTATATCGCAAGTAAAAATGGGCACGACTGGGTCGAATGTTCTTAAATATATTTATTGGAGCGACAGCTCCTTTAGCAGCCAAGGCCTAGTGACTTATACACTCAACCATTCCTGTGTGTGTGTTATTAATCTGCAAGAATGGAAGAATGGCTACTTCCGATGCACTTTTTCGAGACAAGTTTTACTTTTGGATGTTTTGTCAGTTCCTCGCAACAGGCCGTACCCCGGAAAAAAGGTGGCTATGAGCGTGAGTTGAACCAAGGCTTTCGCATAGCAATCCAACACACTAACCACTTAACCAAGACACTATTCGCGATTTATCGGCTCCACGACCAACGGCTTAGTACAAATATTTTCCTTTAGTCGCACCACACGAATGTTGGACGCTTTTGCCTCGCTTTGTTTTTCTCCCCATTTTTATATGCAGAACTACATAACTAATGAGCATCTTTCATTCATCTTTCATTCATTCTTACTTCCCTAATGTTCCCGCGATTACCCTTTCGGACGTACAAATTATAAAAAAAAAAACATTTTTTTCTCTGGTCTCTTCGATGGAAAACTAGCCTGTCTAGCCTTTCCTAAAAATAGACGAACCTTCACCGACTTCCGATTGCCAAGACTCCATTTTAACTTGCTTTATATTTTATATATGCCTACGCACTCAAACCTCCATGCCATTCAAGGTAATAAACATTTCATTCCCATTCGAAGGAGCCTTCAAATTAACTAACGTTATTATTCCCAGGAATTGAAATATTTAACAAGTTACATGGTCTATCTAAAAAGTTCACCCTTTTTATCTGAATTCTCTCCCAACAAATTCGCCATTAAGAATTCAAGCCAAATGGAGCAAAGAGGACTCGTAATGTCTTTTTAAATTTAGATAAACGACCATTAAAGCGGATATTAACTCTGGCTGAAGACTGTGAGGAGAGGAGGCATATGTGAGAGATGTTTATCCTACCAATTTGTAGCTGACACCAAATTTTCTGGCATCACATATTTGAGTTTTCATTCTTTTATGTTATTTTTCCTGGACCCAGATCTTCAGAGCCCTCCATCCTACGACACACCAGGAAATACCACCCAATATTCCTTTCAACTGCCAAAAAATTAGTTTTCCCATTAAGATGGACTAAAAGGGATAATCCAGTGAAATAAAAATGTCAGAGAAGCAGAGAAAAAAATCCGGAAATATATAAATCGGTCCCAAGGTCAACCCAACATTCCAGCCGCACATAGAGCTCAAAAAAGAGACCATCTTGAGTGCAATAAAACGCATTCAAGCCGAACACTCCGCGTGCTTCGCACAAAACGCTAGAAAATACCTCTTTTAAGCCATCAAATACGGCCGCAATTCCAATGGAATCCCATCCGGAGGAACTTGGAGCTGGAATGGCGAAATGATGGCAGGCCAGCGCCCAAGGTAAATGAACTTGAAAACGTTTTTCTCTCGACTTGCACAGAAGCGCACACAACACCACCACCACCATTGCATCGGTTGCCCTAGTTCCGGGAGTCGTCGCGCTAAAAGGAATTTCCCCTGCGGGATTCTAATCGAATGTTGTGCAACCTTTTTATGCGATCATTCGCCGGCAATGCCGCCGAAGCAATGGTGCTGATGTTAGCATCCCATCCCACCTGCAGTATTCAATATTCTTTTTTGCGCTGGCTGAGCGGATGCTTCTCGAGAAGATTGCCCGGTGCCAGGCATCACTTTGGCAGCAGCGCCGCATTAAATGCACTTAGGTAGTCACCTATACCAGGTGTGTGCCTCCCCTCTTCCGTCATGGGGGAAGCATGGTAGCGTCGAGGCTGATGCGGCGCGGCAGTAAGAATGTGTGAACTCCCAATGTGACCATGGAACACACCACATCGAGGGTTGCAAAGAAGAGTTATTGCATTGTCATGGCAGAATTGTGTGCTAAAAGGCAAAAGGAAGAAGCAGGCGACCAAGAATTAAGGTTAGGAAGCTGCTGCCGAAGTTGCATGCCTGTGCCTCTGGTCACAACCATATGCTGGCTTACTGGCTGGCTAGTTGGATTGATGTGGAATAAAAGACGAAGCTGGAGTCAGCGTGTGTAGTTACAACTGAAGCACATTAGCTGAATAAAGTTCAACTAATTCCGATGGGGATGCCGAAAACAAAACAGACCCGAGCTCTCCAGAGCTCGCATTCCAATGCTGGTCGGGTTATTTATTTTTTTTCTTAGCCATGGTCACACGTGGACGAACGAGGCGCGGAGCACACGATCGTGGTTGTACTCTTTTACTTTTTTTTTTTTTTTTTTGCCTAGAGTTTGTTGTAGTGATGGCAAAAGATCAGTGGAGCGTTTCGCTTTGGGGGACAGGTGCAATGCCATGAAGTTGTGGTTTATTTAATGTAGGTTCGTTTGTTTGGTGGAATGTTGCAGCAGCAGCGGATCGAGGAGAATCTAAAAAGTGTGCATCACGCATAGCAAGCGAGGCATTTTAATACACAATTCTTAAGCCGAAAGGCAATGGCCTGGTTGCTTTGGGTGAAAATTCCAAAGAGAGCGATAAAGTTCATTCCACATAAGATGGATCAGGCGGTTATTCCATTTTCTAAGTTATTTATTTCCCTGATAGCTAATAGTCTAGCATTGACAATTGGTTTGAGTGAAGAATACCCATTCCTATCAAGTGTGGATCGAAATAGCTGAAAATAATGAATAAATCTCTTATTCTTTGGCTTAGACTTTCCTAAACTTGCGGAATCTTTTCTTATTTCAAAATTTTCTTAAAGTTGGACACTATTGGGCTTTGAGCAGTGCCACCTTACCCACCTCCTAATAACCAGTCATCGTGGCTACACCTATTGGACCAGAGTGCTTTCAATCTCAGGGACAAATTCTTGTTGCGGTCCCAAACAGAACGAACTGTGTTTGTTTTTGTTTTTTATGACCTTTTTCCAGTTCTATTAATATCAAAACAGTTGCCAATAGTTGACCTCATAGGATTCCTCTCTCCTGCCAATATGGTTCATCCAGTTCAGGTCATTAAGCAAAATGTAAAAAAAAAAATTACAACAACATTCTTCCAGAGAAATAACTTTCCACCAACAAACTGGAGAACAAAAAAAAATTTACAAGATGCAGAATGCAAATGTGCAGCAAACAAAAGACATTAAACATGCAACACAACTAATTGCACGGCTGTATTCATGCGAATATTGAACGGACTTAATCGTGAGCTCGATTTGGAACTGCTCCCTGAAGCCGACAGCGTTGGCACGGCCATCACCTTGCCATTGGCGTTATACCCAGTTGCAAAAACTCTTGACCACAGTAGGGTTCTACATTCCTGATTCATACTACAACAGAGATGATTTTTTTTTTGGAACGGCACCAAGTGCAAGCTATTGTCACTGCCACTATACCTCTTGCCCTTCATATACCATTTGGCTCTAAAGTATAACTATTTCTTGACTTGCACTATTCTTGCGTGCCACAACCCACAAAAGCCTTGAAGCCTACACTGAGATGCAGTTTCTGTGGAATGCTAAAATGACCATCGCGGAGAAAAAAACGTTCTCATTCGAAATTGGCTATAGTGTGTGAGGCGTAGCAATAAGAGGCATTCAACTTAGTACATTGTTTTATGGAAACTGTTATTGAGTTAGGGATCTAGGAAACACATGACATCAACACATTCCTGATTGAATGAAGGAATATAATCCACATGGGGCTTTTCCAACAAAATGTATCCTACTTAGGACAATGACATTTTTGAACGTTTGACATGGCCAACTTGAGTTTCGTATATGAAAACATCAACGTTTTGTTTTTGTTGTTGTTTTGATCATCTTTTTGGGGTATTTATCTCTTAAAACAAATCCCCATTTTCTGTGGCAAAGTTTTCCTGGACATGGTGGAATCCCTGTCAATAAAAACGATAGAACCCATTCGTTGTAATCTGAAAGAGAATCATACACATTTACACTGAAAGAAAACAAATGTGCTTTTCATGTTGATGGTTTATAAATTTTTTTTTTAAATTAGATTTTAAGTATTTAAAAAGTTGTTTTTTTAATTTATGTAAATAAAACTTCTACATAACTTTTTCTTACGCTTAGAGCAAGCTTCTATGGACGATCAGAAGTTTAAGTCGTGTAGTTATGTACATCAAAATAATGAAAAACCAAAAAGCCACTTAAAGTATATAACATTCGTGTGGTGCGTTTAAGAAAAAATCCCATTAATTAATAAAAATTTTAAGTTTGCTTTAAAGTAAAATTTACAGAGCGAGTAATAAGGAAAAAAATATCGTTTAGAAAACAGAAAACAAAGTTCAACATCACGCAGTTGATTTTCAGACGGTCCCCCAACTTTCTACTTACCACGCGCAAATATGCTTGATTTCGCTGATCTCACAGGAGGGATGCTTTATCTGAGACAAGGCCGTTGACAGAAACCAGATCAGATACCCGCCTCTTCGACGGATAACCCTTCGCAGATTTTAACGAAAGAGTTCAAATCTGAAAAGGACGAGCTGTAAATAGATTAAACGGAGACCTAAGGCAGAGCATCACCAATCATTTGTGAACTTCAGATTTTTGAAATCAAATAATTTTACCTGTGTCGGTTGATTCGAAGGGTAAATTAATCCAAGAAAGAATACTGACATCAATACCAAATTCACAAAATTTTCAATGAAAGTATTTGGAATGGCTGTTAATGAATATGAGAAAGATTATCGGTGAAAGAAGGCAACCCTGAGGCACACCAGTTTTTTTTTGTGTGGGTTCCTTACCTTACCTTTCCTGGCGCTACATAGCGTGGTGCTCTTGGGCCTGTTGCAATATGCCCATCCAGCCGGCTTGATCTCTAGCCTGTCGTCTCCAGTTCTGTCGGAAGACTCCGTCTACATGGTCGCTCCATGGGAGATGAGATCTCCTCTTGCTTTTGACTTCCTCAGGTACGGCTGCGAAGACCTTGCGAGCCATGGCCGATCCATCTTAGCCGCTGGGTACAAATTTTTTGACTAGGCTCATACCGCTGTACAGCACGTACAACTCGTTGTTGTATCTTCTTCGCCACTCTTTCGTTAACAGGGCCATAGTAGTACTTTTCCCAAGGAAGCTTTCATTCCAATGTGAAAGGGTCCATGTTTCTGCACGATATAGCCGGACCCGGTTGCTTACTCATCCCAAATTAACAGGGTTTAGCAAGTGATTCTACGCTTGATTTCAGCGCTGGTGTTGTTGCCCGTGTTCACAGTAGAGCCCTAAGGCAGAGCATCACCAATCATTTGTAAACTTCAGATTTTTGAAATCAAATAATTTTACCTGTGTCGGTTGATTCGAAGGGTAAATTAATCCAAGAAAGAATACTGACATCAATACCAAATTCACAAAATTTTCAATGAAAGTATTTGGAATGGCTGTTAATGAATATGAGAAAGATTATCGGTGAAAGAAGGCAACCCTGAGGCACACCAGTTTTTTTTTTGTGTGGGTTCCTTACCTTACCTTTCCTGGCGCTACATAGCGTGGTGCTCTTGGGCCTGTTGCAATATGCCCATCCAGCCGGCTTGATCTCTAGCCTGTCGTCTCCAGTTCTGTCGGAAGACTCCGTCTACATGGTCGCTCCATGGGAGATGAGATCTCCTCTTGCTTTTGACTTCCTCAGGTACGGCGTCGAAGACCTTGCGAGCCATGGCCGATCCATCTTAGCCGCTGGGTACAGATTTTTTGACTAGGCTCATGCCGCTGTACAGCACGTACAACTCGTTGTTGTATCTTCTTCGCCACTCTTTCGTTAACAGGGCCATAGTAGTACTTTTCCCAAGGGAGCTTTCCCAAATTAACAGGGTTTAGCAAGTGATTCTACGCTTGATTTCAGGGCTAGTGTTGTTGCCCGTGTTCACAGTAGAGCTCAAGTAGACAAATCAATCGTCCCGTTCTGACCAAGTCGGTGATGGGATTGGACTTTTGTTGATAAAAAACATTTACTTCGTTTTGTCCTCGTTTACAGCCAGCTTGCAGCTGAGTCCAAGGTGGTGCGGTTACTGACCGCTTTGTTCTTGTTATCACATCAATGTCGTCAGCAAAAAGCAAAGCTTTTGTTCTGCTAAATATTTTTAAGGTAATGAAGAAAAATTGGTTCAGAGTTTGAAGGAGGAGGATTCCTCTTTTCATAGATAAGCTGAAAATAGCTGTTCCATTCACTCAGAAAAAAGGAGAGAGGTTGGACGGATGAAAGAGCAAGGCAACTATCATTTATTTGAAAGCAAAATAATAATCCCCAGATATTCGTTACTTTGTTTTTTTTTTATATATCTAGCGCGCCCACAAAGGATTATTTGTTTCCCTTTTAATGAAAGCACACTGCATGGGCATTAGGAAGATAGGGAGGGGAAGGACAGGAGGTGTCGATTAACATTGCTTCTGAATTGTTGCAGATCAAAATGGCAAGGGAAAATCTCGCCGGGTAAACTCTTCCAAATTCTTGTGGTTCGGCTAAAAAAAGATCCCAATATTTCACGGTACGTCCGAAATTGGCCTCAAGCGTAAAATGATGAGCATGCCTTGTGAGACGAGTATTACGGAGAAACTTCTAAGGCTCGGAGTGGAGCTCACTACTTTTTAAAAACAAGGGAAGACTTGAAACATTGCGCCTGTCTTCGAGAGGAGCAATTGTTTCCGAGAAATTTCTATTTCCTTTTAATCTTAACGCTCTGGTTTATATTCTATCAAGCAGGTGAAGCGATGTTTTCGAAAAACATGCTCAGAGGTGTGAGTAATACTCGAGGTTTGGGCGTATAAATGAATTGCGAATTGTAGCCAGATCAGAAGGGAAAAAAAAACTTCTTGCATCGATACAGAAAACCTAAGCATTTTTATCGGTCCCAAATAACGGGTGATTTTTTTGAGGTTAGGATTTTCATGCATTAGTATTTGACAGATCACGCGGGATTTCAGACATGGTGTCAAAGAAAAAGATGCTTAGTATGCTTTGACATTTTATCATGAATAGACTTACTAACGAGCAACGCTTGCAAATTATTGAATTTTATTACCAAAATCAGTGCCCTAGAAAAGTTGGCAGAAAATCCGCTTTTTTATCGACAAATTTTGTTCAGCGATGAGGCTCATTTCTGGTTGAATGGCTACGTAAATAAGCAAAATTGCCGCATTTGGAGTGAAGAGCAACCAGAAGCCGTTCAAGAACTGCCCATGCATCCCGAAAAATGCACTGTTTGGTATGGTTTGTACGCTGGTGGAATCATTGGACCGTATTTTTTCAAAGATGCTGTTGGACGCAACGTTACGGTGAATGAACCGAACACTGAGCATCTTTCTCTTTGACACCATGTCTGAAATCCCGCGTGATCTGTCAAATACTAATGCATGAAAATCCTAACCTCAAAAAAATCACCCGTTATATGGTGTTCCAACGGAGGTCTCCGTTTGCACACATACCGAGTACACTTCGATGCAAAGTGCCATTCATGGACAATTGCGTTGGGGGTATGTTCAGCTTAAACTATAGAAGACAGCATTGAGTTTTCGAAACATTGAAATCCACACGATTCCTATTAACCCATTTGACAATGCCTTACAATTCGAAATTCAATGAGCTTGATATATGTTACCGTTGCAATTGTACGTCCAAAAGCGAAGGGCGTGAATTATCAAACGAATATGAAAGGCTGAGGGTAGAGTCGTCAGCAAAATAGTTAAGTGGATTAGAAGTAACAGACAGAAGATCATTTATAAAAATGAGGGAAAAGAGTCGGAGACAGAACAGAGCCCTGGGGCACACCAGCATTAATTTTGTGGGAATCAGACTTGAATCCGTCGAATACAACTTGTATTGAATGGTCCAGACGATAGCTTCTAATCCAATGAACAAGGGTATCATTGATCCCAAAAGCACGCATTTTCGATAAAAGAGCTTCACGCCAAACTCTATCAATAGTCTTGGAGATATCAAGAGCAATAATCTTACTTTCACCAAAGCGATCGATGTAGAGATTTTTTCCACTGTTCGATGAGATATGCCGTCAGATCACCAGTGGAATGATTACTGCGAAAGCCATACTAACGGTCATGGAGAAGCGATCTTCGAGATATTCCTTCAGCTGACTATTATTCAGTGTTTCCATGACCTTTGACAGAAGGGATGTTAATGCTATGGGTCGGTAGAACGATGTCACCTTTCACCTTTCTTAGGGACAGGCTAGACAAGTGCTGTTTTCCATCTTCTAGGAAAGATTCCAGAAGAGTAGAAGCGATGAAAAATCTTACGCAATGGCTTTGCCAATGAGGAAGAAAACCTCTTCAAAAGAATGGGTAGTATACCATCCGGGCCGGCGGATTTGTGTATATCGAGATCGAGAACTCCTGCTACTGTACCAGTGCGGAAAAAATCTGTCCCATGGAAAAATTTACATTCTCATGTACAGGAGGGGCAACATTGATGTGAATCAGCGTAGAGCTGGCAACCAAATGGGCTGCTATATACTATTCATTTGGAGTGCAAGAGGTGATTGAGGATGTGATGATGATGAGGATGACTGCCACGATGGGTCTAAGCGAAACACCTAGACATCAGTAATAGAATAAAGCGTGCAGTGCATTTGGAATTCTTTCTCCTGTACGGAACTCTGAAAAATATTCCTTTGCAACAAGTTAGAACTTTGTTGATCCGGCGTGATATCCGTGCTGCTTAGAGGTTGTGAAACATGGAAATGCTGTGCGAAAATCTCGAGCAGATTTCAGGACTTTGTAAATTGCTGCCTCGTTAAATCTTAGAGATCCGTTCTTACAATCAATATTTAAGTATGGAGTAGGATTGGACAATTAAGACAAAAGTAGATATTGACACTAAACTTCGAAAATGAGTCTGGATTGGCAGCATACTGAGGACCTCAGAAAAGAGCTTTAAATATACTTAAAGTGCACGGCAAGTTGATAGGCCAAGAACAGCATCGAGGTGATTAGTTTGGAAGCTCAAAAAAAAATTGTGAACCAAGTGTATAGTCAAGTTTGCCCTTAGAAAACTTTGCAATCCTCCCAGCATCGAATTTCTCTAATGATGTAGGTGGGTAGCAGCGGATGGCTTCCAATGGACGATTTTTCAGTTTTTCGTCCGCATCTCAAACAATAGTCGGGCACTGATGGTCGTATACCTTTTTTCAAAAAACGAAGCTGCATATAGAAGTATCAAAACTATTGTAGGGCCATTCCATCGACCATCTCATGAGCCATCATTCAACCTCTAGGTTCCTCTTCGTCTGCCTCGTTAGCAGTTTCCTTTTGAAACCTTTAGAGTTAATTTGTTTTTTTCTAAGTTATTAGATTTCCAGAAAGACTTATGTCAATAACCAAATTTCTCATGTTAAGACACAATATTTGTATCATGGTGAAGTTCATGAATGTTTAGAAGAATGTTTCGAAATATTATTTTAAATTTATTACCAAAATTGTAAGTCGCTAGGGGCAATCTTAGGGTAATTCTCATCCTAATTTGTTTTCCCGTAAGCAAATTCAGTCCAAATGTTTGCTGCTTGATGATATCTTACCAGTAGAAAAACTGGTTGGTCGAAAACTGTTCTAAACAGTCGATTCCACGGTGTTCACAGTTATTTGACTTGGCTATGACCAAACAATGGCGGATTTAGCGAAAGGACCTGCGTTTTTATAAAATGAAGTGGACTTCGCTATATGTAGCGTTGAATAGGCTGCCGAATTAGGCTCAAGAAAAGGACCAATTTCATCGCAAAATAGTTTTCAGTATTCAAGCGGATTTTTTTCTAAACGTCTTTGTGAACAAACAGAAAATATGCGTTTTTTGATCATGTAAAAACCCTCTTATTCTGAAAAATTGTGATTCTTAACGATTAACTAAAAACTAACTGACACACGAAAAAATATTGAAAAACTCTTCGAATTCTTATGTAAGATCCACAATCAAATAGAATTTAAACAAACATTTTGTTCGAGTGTACGAGTATACTGGTTAGTGTTTACCCATCCAATGCATTCGCCCCAGCAAAGGACACTTGGTTTATAATGTATCTCTTCATTCTTGTAGGAGAATTTAGGTTTTATCGTCCTTTGAGTCAACATCAGGAGCTTTCGACTATAATACTCACTTCTGTACAACGCAATGCTTTTTAGAAAATACCACAGTTGAGATTCTCCAGTAGCATTGGTGTCACACGGGAAATCCAGATAATTAAATGTGGTCCCCACAGTTTCGAAAGTCCTTTTTACATAGAAATATGTCGAAGGAACAAAAATTCAAAGACTCTTTTAAATTAAACGACCTCAAGGGGCATTTACCCAAAAAAACAAATACAAAATCTCTGCACAAGAATTACATATGAACCCAACCAGAAGGACTTTCCCTTGGCTTTTGGATGAAACTCTCTGATTCAGATTAAAAAAAGAAAGAAAATATGAAACATGGAATCTACAGTGAAGCACTTTGATAAAAATTAATTATCTCAACACAAACACCGAGGATATTCTGGTTCAAGTCCAAGTACTTCTCAAACATGCCACAATGCCCTGGGCAAGGATTCTTCCCAATTAAACTCATATACACATATATCTTGTATTCTAACTCCATGGCACTGATTTCATAAGCCAACACCCTCCCTGGCGCCCAGTTTGGGACTCAATGTTTGTGGATAGAAGGATCACCATTATAGGGAGGAGGACGGAATTTCTCAATTAATATTTCGTTTTCGAAACAATTTATCATACTTTCGGTTGTTCCAAACGACACTGAATCGCAATGAATAATTTATTAACTTCCATGGGGATGGTGTATGTTCTCAGCCCTCTTTCTGTAATTAGGAGTAGTTCCTTGTGTTTTGGCCAAAAAGTTGAGCCCCCAAATGTCTATAAATCTTCCTAAACCGATGCCGATGAATTAGCTTGTCTAACTTGCTGTTGCCAATGGAGTTCCTGGGCACTCTATTGAATTTGTGTTCGGGAGGTGAGGACGAAAACGGGGACGCTCGTTAAAAACACCTTATCGGCCTCTCACACCCTTATACAGGCTATTTATCTTACAATTTTCTTCTATAACATTCCTCCACCATCTAAGTATTCCTTAAGGGTAAATAAATTTAAAGCTTTTGATTTTATTACTCTAATCGCTTGTTTACAGGCAAACGTTTCTCAGGCGGTTTCAGGACCTACAGATTCAAAGATGGAGCCAAAGACAAACAAAAAACCGTAGGAAAAACTCCATCTTAGAAACTTACAACTGCCTTTTTCTACTCCTTCTTCACATGCACCAAGCTCAACCATCATCCCATCCTTGATACTAATGGCTATCCCAGATGCAGTTTGCTGGCATATATGTAGGTTTTGAAGTTAATGCCAAGCAACTATGTTGCATAACCCTTGCAAAAGTGGCGCCCAACAAGAACTCCATGTTGGATTTCTGTCTTGTGTGTGTGCTCTTGTTTGAAGAAAACATTTTATGGAACGATGCTTATTCACCTGAAACGAGGTTGCAGTATTTCACCTTAAATGGTCCCACGATAAGGAGACGACTAGGACGACGATGACGCCGATGTTCGTTTGCCAAAAAAAAAAAAAAATACAATATGATTTTCAACCTCTGAAAAGTTTTCACATGAAAACCTTCTGATGTGTGTTCCTGTTTGTATTTTTGGTGTATGGGTGGATGTTTGGTTAGTTCTCTAGGACCGAGAAAACAAGTACTTAAATTGTTGCTTCGATCTTTTATGGCGAAGAATGTGCACCATATCGATGGAATCCTTGAGCCTTGATGTTTCGAAAACCCATAGCACCTTGGAAAATATGATTTATAGACACACAGTAGTTATGATGTTGCAGGACGAGATGGTTTTTTTTTCAGGGGAGAGTTGCTGCTTTGGACTAATCAATCATGTTGGCGATGGCTGACGTATGCCTGACTCCGTTGTAGACTATGGAAATGAGTAATTGGTTTTCGTTTCGGAAGCTTGAAAATAGACCGATACACAATATTTTACCAGGAATAGTCGTAAATGCAAAAACCTGGAAAAAAATCGAATTTCGTTTATTATGGAATAGTTGTTGGAAGGAATTTCGTTAAAAGCTTGAAGCTTAGAGCTTTTCACGTCGAAATCAGAAATATTTGATTTCTTGAAGTGATGAAAATGTTTTTGTTATTCGGAGAATAAATTCAGTCCGTTGGTTGAGGAAATAAATAAAAAAAATTGGAAATGGTCGAAGCAGATTGAAAAAGAATACATATGTACGTTTGCTCTTAAATTTTTGAAATGATTTGTTGGTTTAATATTAGTGATGAAATAGTATTAAATAAAAGGCAGGACTGCGTCGCACGTACTTGTTCCTATGTGCTTTTTAAGTGCATGCGTCTTTTTGACAAAGGTTTAATTTTAATGTTTTTTTGACGTGCAACTTCTTTAGAATCGTTGTGGTTCGGTAAAACGAACATGCATCACGACAAAGGGACATACATATATAAGATTGTTAGCTTTTGCAGTTTTTAAGTGGATTTTCTTTCCACTTGTTGTTTACTGTTTATAATATAATTTGCTAATAGAAATATATAAAGGACTTTTTTCAGTCTAATTTTCATTTTGGTATGAAAAAAATTGAAAAACTGGCATAAAGAGTCAGCAGTAGGGAAATAAGGCTAGGTAAGGGAGCAATAACTTTTTTGCCTTTGATTTAGGTTTTTAATTGTTTTTACTTGCGATTATAGGGACTATAAGGCAAGTTTATACTACGTTTTCATTAGAGTCGAAATTACCTCATTTGGAAATTTGCAGAATAAGTGTTTTCATCTAAGTTTGATAATCTCGTTTGACACTTTCTTACTTTTCGATTATAGGTACGTTTAAGGCAAGTTTAGGATTCGTGAATATAAAAAATTGAGATAAAAGTCAAACATGAAATAACGATCATAGAGTAGCCTAAGCAAGTTTGCGGCAAGAAATTTCTGTCTGTCAGTCTATTATTTCTACGTATGTAAATGTTAATGGTTTTTCGTTTAAATATCAAGCTTTCCACTGTGATTGATTACCAACATAGAGCAAGTACGTGCGACCCAGTCAGAAGACGAAGCTCTTCAACAACCTAACTATAGGGTAAATCTTATTTAAAGTATCAATTTTTTATTAAAATACATTTTCTATCGCTATTTTTGCTATCTATTGTTATGTAAACGTAATTTAAAACTCAAATAAAGATATAAATAATTGAAAACATCTGATTATATATCTTTTTTACTATGTCCCGATTTCGACGAAAGAATCCCGTTTTTTTCATTAAAAAAAGTTTCAAAATCCCGACTTGCGTGAATAAAAATCTTGTAACGCTGGTAGGTATGTAGGTAGTAACCTACTTTTTATTGCCTAGTTGCAAGGACAAATATGTGTTACACAAAATTTGGAGGAAAACATTAGACAAAGAAATTTATATGAAATCAAAAACACGCTATTCATAAAGTTTTTTTGGGAAAAAAAAATGTTGTAAGCAATCTAATGTCTATTGCTGTTTTCGATTTTTTGGAATATTTCATTTCAAAATTGCAAAATCGTTAAACCATTTTTTTCAAAAATGTTTTTTTTTTAACTTTTCGAAAACATATTTTAAATTTTTGTTGAGTGTCAATTTGAAGAAATCTATTGTTACTATTAAAAAAATTAAAAAAAAAACTATCGATTCATTTTCAAAATATATTAAAAAAAGCTTTTTAAAAAATTGTTAAAAAATAAAAAAATATGTTTTTTTAAATTTTAATATTCAATATTATTTGAATCATAAAACACATTTTAAAAAGTTCATCAAAATCCATCAAAAAATTAAGGAGAGTCTGATTTAAAAAAAAACCGGTCATAAGGTTCCGTTATTTGATTTTTCCCGAAAAAAATCATTTATACCGAGAGATATATTTTTCATAAAAAACACCATTCAGAAAGTTTTATTAAAATCGTTTGAGCCGTTTCATTAAAAATCATATGGCAAGTACCGTTAGTTTTAAAGCTAGAATGCTAATTCCAAAAATTCCTCTGGAGAACGCCATAACCGGCCTAACCGCTTAGGCTGTAGGAATCGATACGGATAGGCAGACAGACAGACAGAATTTTCCGACCCACTTTTTTCGACTTCCTTATCACCGTAATATCATGTCTGATAGAATTTTTTTTTACGAATGCATAACTTGCCTTATATTTAGTTCCTATAATCGCAAGTAAAAAATAAAGATAAAAAAGAAATCCCAGATCTATATTAATATCAAATTGATAGAAAAAGAATCTTAAAAGTTAAATGACGCGGACTGGACGTATGTACGTGTGTATGTATGTAGATTCCTGGAAATCCGGAGAAAGATTTTATATTCCAAATTTGTGTGGATACTGATGTGATAACACACACAATGACAGTATGAAATAACGCCAAATTTAGACAGAAGGCAAACAAATTTGCAAAGCTAACTATACCTACTAGTTAGAAAAAACCGTAATCAATTGGGCCTGCACACATGAGATGAATTCATCCGGGGAAAACCGGTTTTCTGGGCAAGGGGAGAGAACCGTGCTGTGTACATTGAACTAAAATCTTCAAACAACTTTTGAGTGGATGCTCGAAGAGGAAAACTAATACACACACACAATTTAGTACGATTTTGGGTCTACAAAAGCAAAAGAAATACGAAAACATAAGAGAGAATTTCATGTATACTTTTCTTTCCACCAGAGTAATTCATCCCGTGTGGTGCTTGAAGTACGGTTTGAAACCGGTTTTCCACCAGGTTGAAATCATCTGGTGTGTGTAGGTTCAATGTTTGTTGTAGGTATATATCTCAATGTACAGTCATCTCATTTTTCCGCATAGGGCTGATTTACCTCTAGAGTGTGATGTGTGCAACTTGGTAGAAAGAGAAGATGTTGTCTACTTCACGGGAGAGAAAATGTCCCATTCTCAGAGAAATTAAAGGAAATATATTCAGAAGAGAATTTTTTATCGGAAGAGGAAATTCTTAGTTTTTTGAATGAAATAGATGTTGTCAAACTATATGAATATTGCAAAATTGTTCTTAGATATATAGCTGCTATAATGAATGAAGATTTCTGATTATTGTTCTGGTCATTTGTTTGTTTATTTTTTTTTATTGGTGCAACAGCTCCTTAAGGAGCCAAATTCCTGTAAGTGTGTTGTGAATCTGCAAGAATAGAAGGGACCTACAATTTACCACCGAGTCCGAACGGCTATATTAGATGCACCTTTTTCAGACAAATTTTACTCGTGGAAAATTTAACAGTTCCTCTTAAGAAGCAGTACCCCGGAAATAAGGTGGTTCTGACGGGGATTCGAACCCCGTCCCTTCGCTTAGCAGTCCGCCACACTAACCATAAAGCCACGGGGCACTATGACAATTCTGTTAATTTTTTCTCTCCACTGAAAATGCATTTGGTCATCGCTGGCGCGGTTAAGTTTGAAAATGAAAATTGTTAGCAATCTATGTAGACCCGATGCTTCCTTTATTTTTCCAGAAGTCTGAATTGCTTTTCCCCTTTTGAAGTTTTGCCTCATGCACCATGAAGATCCTTCGGGTATAAGATTGACATTTAGGAAACATAAATACGGCATTCTAACCACAAGTGCGGTCTTATTTTGGGATGCAATCAAAAATATAAGAATCAGTATGGAAAATAAAGGGATTTGCGCATTATGCACGAGATCACATATAATATGAGTTTCCTGAAGTTCTAAGGCAACGCAGCTTTCGAGAAATCTGCAACGAATGATCATGGACATGCTAGAGTCAAAATAAAGACAGGATTCCAGATGCCACGCCGAAAAAATACCAATCAAAGCTATACTGTGCACCAGGAAAATATTTTGCGTCTTGTCATGAATTCAGATAAGAAAGCAATATCATGTCACATTCCTTCACAATCTGCTGCTTTGATTTGCAAAAAAAAAACAAAAGAGCCAAGCATAGTAACAGACCTGCTGACCACCAGAAGAACAAAATGGTGTGGTATTTATATCAGAGATTTATTTGACAATCACGTGGAAGATAAATGCCCAAACATAAGCACATATTGGTAGCCAGGTTAAGTTAGGTTGAACGGGGTGATGATTCGATAGTCAAATCATCTCACTCGGATCTCAAGAATCTATTGCAGTCCCAAGGAATAGGAGGAGTAGGTGAGGAATTTGGGGGAAGCTGGCAAGTCCGCACACTCTGAACTAAACGATTCCAGACCAATTCTCCTTTCCTCACTTCTTCTCAAAATTTTAGTAAAAAGAATTGAAACCCACATTCGCTCAATACCAATTCCTTATAATACTCCTCCCACAATCAATGGAAAACATTTTGGATCACTGATACATTAAGATATCTTAGTTTACTGATAAATCGTAAGATTAGGTCCAAGGATAGTAATTAGAAAAGATAGAGCTTTGTACACTTGTAGTATATATAACATTTTTTGTAGAGATAGAGTTCTTATCAAAAGTAGTAGTCTCATTATGCAGAAATCCTAGCTCAGTATGTTTTGCATTGTCAGATAGATATGGAAACAAGCTACTCGATCCATCTAACATAAATCTCTTCAAATAATAACTGCACCGCCAGGAGCGGATTGAAGGGTCACGTGTCAAAAAAAAAAATATTATCAGTCAAGCCTTCACACGCCTATATCTCGTTATGAGTTATGGTATTTAGTGATCCATGTACCAAAAAACTCAAAAAAAAAACAACTGCGTAAAAATCTGCAGTTTTTGCATTTTTTAGGGAAATTTGAAAAATTTCCTTTTCTAAACGCCATATCTTGGTAACGAATTGACATACAAACTTGTTTGGACAATCAATATAGGAAGAAATTTCATGATCTACAAAATATACCTAAACGGCGCCGCGCCGTGCTCGTTTTTTCGAAAACGTCTGATGAGCCCGAGCAACGCCGGATAAGCTAGCTAGTAATTAAGTAAAAGCAAATTTAATTTGCTACAACAACAATTTTTTTATGAGATGAGCGGTTTTGCCATTATTTAGATCCGGACGGCAACAAAACTAAAAATTGCCAATTTTTGGTAAAAATGGATTATTTTAAAGAGCGATAGCTTGGTCAGTTTTCGTTTTTAGAGCTGCGGTTAGGCTTAAATTACTAAAAATTTAATGGACTTAAAAAACGCATAGTTTATTACTTTTAGAGCAAATCGTGAAAAAAATCCCAAAATGTTACAGTTTTTCGCGTGCTGCGGGGCACAAGTTTTTTAAAGTTGAACATTTCTATTAACACTACCCTAACTGGTCCATACAACATACCAAAAATTCATAACTGCATCAAGTTTTGCGATTTTAATGTCGACTGGCTATCTTCTTGCACAATAAAATTATCTTAAGCTTAAAACCTTGAGAATCGTGTTAAACAAAATATAAACCATAAATTCCATTTTCCGTTGTTAAAAATATTAATTAAATTATTTGCGTTCTCCCAGGTGTAACAATAACAACTATTATAACAAAATCCAATAAACTTGCTTAAGACGAATTCCGCTTTAGCTCCATGAACACCATGGCTATCCTATGTTTCTCTACCAAGAATACAACCTACATACAGTTACAATTCCTCGAAATACTAGGCAACACTCTAGAGCTTAATTTAGCAATTTCCGATAGCATCGCCAGGCAGCACTTGCCTCCTGCTCCACCATTCACTTTGTTGGTTTTTGGTGCGATTGGATTGGATTTTTTTTTCACACCCCAGTGCGGGTGTATTTTCCATTTCTCACTCTACTGGCGGCGGCATGGAGTGGCAAGTGTGCTCCACGCCAATGCACGAAGAAGAAGCAACACCAAAGCGTGCAAGCGTATCGCATCGCAACTTCTTTAAGTAAACAACTCAATCGTGTGTAGTTTCTAGTCTAATTAACTCGACTCCGCTAATTCGATTCGATTCGATGGCATAACGAGGAATTGAGTTCGAAAAAGTCATTAACTGCGAGTATGTACCGTAAAGGAGTTGCTGCTTCATATTTTCTCTTCATTTATGACTTGGTGCTGGAATTTTGAAATCGAATTTTTGGATTTTTTTTGATTTTTTAACTCGACTCGGTATCGATGGAGGTATTGTGGGAAATCACGGTGCGATTTTGGGGAGGCATTGCTTGGATATTGGTTGGCATGTGGAGGTGTAAATATTTGGTGGAAGATAGCAGTTAAAGGGACTGTGTTTTGATCGATTCGGTTTAATTTAACGAAAGAATATTCTGCAAAAATAGGCAACGAAGCAATAACACCCCTAAAAGGGTCCTCCGTTCGTTGACTTGTTAAGGTCGAAGGATATTTGCAACTTGATAAATAATATTGTGTAACACAGTTAGAAAAGGTCAGTACAAAAGTACATCTTTGCCATTTTCAGTACAATTTTGAATTGTTTTTACAAAATTGATTTATTTCTTCCATTTTATGTTATCTTTCAAAATATTCATCGAATTATTCAAGGTGCTTTCTGTATTCCTCATTCTTCAGCAAACGTTGAAAGAAAGAAACGTTGATAGAAACCAAAAATCACATCAAAAAATAATGTTGGCACCGTCTTTTAAATAATACAAATCTTGTCAATAAAAATATTTTTTTTTCTACGGCGAAATATGACAAAATCTTCAAAGACACCATAGGCCCGTACCTATGGTAGTTTGAAATTCTTACTCACTAAAAAAACACCTTTAGAATAAATGATCTAAGTTGCCTTATCAAGTAGTTTAATATTCATTTTTATTAATCACGTTTGGTAGGGAGCTCTCCACCGAGGGGACCTGCAATACCGCATAATCACACGGTTATCGTTATGTCTTGCTACACTAGCTCGAACGGTCTCGTTCTCCGTAGTCGGCGTACAAGATTGTATGTACCATGGAGCACCAATAATTGCTCTGAGGACTTTGTTTTAAAATGTTTGCAGTGTTTGTATATGGCTTAGTTTGGCACAACCCCAAAGTTGTATTCCGTAAGTCCACACAGGTTTTAGCACTTGCTTGTAGATAAGCAGTTTGCTATAAGTACTTAGATTGGAATACTTTCCAATTAGCCAGTTTAGTTCTTGTAACTTAATATCGAGTTCTTCTCTTTTCGTTTTAACGAGCGTCTCCCATTTAAGCTTAGCATCAAGAGTCATGCCTAGATACTTTGCTTCGTTAGCATACGGTATTTGAACCGAGTTAATAAAGATGGGTAGATTGTTAACATTCTTGTAAGTAAAGTTCACATGTGTTGATTTGGACTCGTTAAGAACAATGCGCCATTTCTTCGTCCAGTTTGTTATTTTGTCAAGAGTTTTCTGTAGCTTTTCGGTTGCTCTTTCAATTGAGCTGGATGATGCAAGTATGGACGTATCATCAGCAAATGTTGCTATCGTGACGTCTTCTTCTTGAGGTATATCCCGAGTATAAACAACGAATAACACTGGACCAAGAACGCTTATTTCTTTAAATCATGAATATTCAGTACCTTGTGTCACTCTGAAAAGTCTATTTTCCAGATAGGATTCCAGAATATAATATATTTGTTTCGGAAAAACCTGTCTTAATTTAAATCTTAAGCCTTCGTGCCAGACCTTATCGAAAGCTTGGGAAACATCAAGAAACGCGCTTGGGCATATCTTTCTCCCCTCTAGGGATTTTTCAATTTCATTTGTTATATCTGTATACTTGATCAATTGTTGAGTGGTTATTTCTAAAACCGAATTGGTGTTCGGGAATAAGCCGTTTGTCTTCTACAATTGGAAGTAGGCGTTTAAGTAATAATTTCTGGAATAACTTAGAAATTTAATACAATATTGGTCTGTAAGCCTTCTTTTCATTAAGAGTTTTCCCTGGTTTTGGGACCATTATGATTTCGGCAACTTTCCATTGCTGTGGAACGTATGCAAGCCTAAACGTGGCATTAATCAGATGTTGGATTTTAGTTTTTCTCGGCAACTCTTTAAGAATGGGTGCATTTATCATGCTTTTTTGTTTGTTGTTGCTTTCTTATAGCGTCGAAAAGTTCTGAAAATGTGACAATTCGAATTCGGAAGTTTTCAAAGGTCCAATGAGTATCACCGGGTTCATTCAACAACTCCTCACCGTCAAAGGGTTTGAAAGTTTCCTCGAGGTGATCGGCAAACAGATCTGCCTTTTTTTTGTCTGTTTTAGCCCAATATCCATTGTTTTTTTCGAATTGGTGCTGATTGTAACTTGGGTTTCTTAACACCTTTAAAAGCCTTCCACAGGAAGTAATTCGTACTTTTTTCTGCGGAAAGACCTTCGAGATAAGTAGAAATCTCACGGTTTTTTGAATCTCGAATTGAATTTTTCAGTTTGCTGGAGAGGTGATTCAAAATAGTTTTGTGTTGAGGAGCGCGGGATTGTTGCCATTTCTTACGTGCTTTTCTTTTTTCGAGTATAAGTTCTTTAATTTCAATTGAAACATTTTGCTCATTAGGAATTGAATTTCTGCTTTCTTGCGGAGTGTTTTTCCAGGCAGTATCTTGGACGATTTTAATAAATCTCTCAACTTCATCTTCTTATTCAAACGGAGTTTGCAATGATACTTCAATTGTAATAGCCTCTTCGCAATCTGCACGAAACCCTTCCCAATTCGTTCTGTTGTTTGTCAAAAATGACGTAATAAAAATGTGACAAACAATCCTCTCCAAAAAGAAGAATTTTTAGAGTAAAACTCATGTAGGCAACTATTATTTAAATATCTAAGGCACCAGTTGTAATAATCTTAGAAACTGACTATTAAATGTTTCCATTTTTAATTTGGAGGTGTTGAGGAAGTAAAACCAGTGATTATTTTGATGGCACAATAAAGCTGATATTTTGAATTTATTTATTAGCAGAAGTTTACTTGATCATAATACACATAAAGGGGTTTTAAATAAATTTGTTTTATTTATTTCTGCATACAAAAAAATCAATGATTTAGAAGTCCTTTTTTACTTTTACTTTTAATTGATTTTTATTTTCATATTTGCTTATAACTATACTTACAGGCTAGACAAAAATCTTAAAACTAGCTAAAACTATCAACTAAGTAAGTTAATTACTGGCCCTATGCGGGCGCTCTAAATTAATCTCTAACTTAATTTTAATTGCCTGTCGGCCTAAAAATAACTTAATTATATCTTATCTATATTAGGGTTTTATTTTTTACCCAGAAAAATTAAAAAACTAGGTGATCATTATCGATCGTTTTATCTTAAACTACTTAAAAACTAACTTAAAATAATCTAAAAATACTTAAAATAAACCTAAAATACTTAAAATTACAACAGCCACAGCAGCCTTTTTTTTTTTTCTTTTTTTTTTTGTGACGCCGCAACTGCCCTACCTAACTTAGATACTAAAGATTATATGTAAGTCGGCCATAGGTGATATTTCGTCTATGTCGACTGACAATTGGCGGGATTTAGATAAGCCACCAAAATTGGTGGACCTGATCTAGGGCTTCCTTCCGATCCCGGTCGGGCACGGCCCTACCGAAACGGAGGCGCTCTGCTTCGCTCCCAGCGACTATGTCTCGATCGTAGAGGAGCCGCCTATCGACTGTTCTGCGGCCGATGTGGTAGATCAACGGAACCGCCGATCTATCCTGAATCAGCCCTCGACTATCAAGGTATAGGAAAGCCTCGGGCGGGATAAAACCACTCGAACGTATGCTTTCAAAATGTGTCCGCGAATGAGCTTAATTAAAAAATTATCTATCCTGTTTGTATTGGCCCCGTTGTATAGAACCTCGTTGGAATAATAATGTTTGTACTCCGACTCTGGTGTTCTATAGAGTCCGAGACAAGTGCGAAGGCACTGCCTCTCGAACACCCGAATCTTTTCCATTTGGGATGGTGCAATGTTGAACCACACAGGGCATCCATAGGCAATCATCGGCCTGATTAGGGCCATGTAGCAAATCACTTTCACCCTGCTATCAAGGCGGCTGCTATAAAACAACCGTCTTGTCAGGGCAAAAGCTCCCCTAGCCCTGGTCAGAGCAGCTTCTATATGTCGATTGAAATATAGATACTGATCCAACCAGATGCCAAGGTACTTTACTACATTTTTACTCGCCAGTGGATGTCCATGTGGCCCAGCGATCACTAGCTTGCGCCAGTTCTTTCTCGTATCCCTAGAGGCCCCAGACAAAGGGTTTCTAAACAGGATAGTTTCACATTTCTGGAAGTTAATTTTCAGCTTCCAATCATTACAGTACTTTTGAATTTTATCGAAATCACGTTGCAAGAGAATTCTGATGACTTCAACTTTTGGACCTGTTCTGTACGCAACTGAATCATCGGCATACGCAATTGCATGAGGTAGACTCCCAATGAGATCGCTGGTGTAAATACTAGAGAGAATCGGCGAGTTCACCGCTCCCTGTTGCAGACCGTTTTTGATATCAAACGTTGTGGTAGATGTTACATTGCCACTCTTGACAACAAACTTTCTACCATTAAGCATGTCGTAAAGCATATATAGCAGTGGTTTACTTATGCCCCATCTGGTTAGCTTCAGATACAGACCTTCTAACCATACGGTGTCAAAAGCCTTCTCCAAATCAACCAGACAGGCACCCGTGCACTGATTTTTAGCATTGTTCCATTGGACAGCAGATACTAACTTAGACGCGGCATGAATTGTGTCATGTCCCGCCTTAAAGCCGAATTGGGTGTCTGGAATTATATTTTAGTCCTCGGCCCACTTGGACCGTCCGGCCACTCTACCACCTAATCGCTTATGTATGGTAAAGGCTGGTTTTTTGGTAAATATAACTTTGGACTGGCTTGTCCAAAGTTCTAGGACTGTAGCTTTTAAAAAAGCTTTTTTTTATAATATAATGCCAAAATAATTTTTGCTATATTAATAGCAAAAAACAAATTTAATTATTTGCCTTTTGGCAAAGAAACTAATAATTTACTTTAAATACTTTTATAATTAAGTAAACACTTGGAAATAATACTGTGAAAGTCGTCAACAAGTCTACACTTCTTCACAGTTGCTGATCGACTGATTTAGAAATCCTTTAAAAGCTTTAATGAACGCCACAACTGGATCGTCTGATATGGGGATCCGTCCGTTATTTATTTAGCTATAGTAACGAAGGTCCATTAATTGTATTTATTTTACCTTAATTTTTACAAACTAACAAGCTAACTAACACACCTGGCGTTGCTGTGGCACACCATACATTTTCTTGATACCCGAAAACAGCGTCACAAATCGGTTCCAACAGTAACTAAACACTATCAGCATAATCGTGTCAGTACACAAACAAAATGTAATATTGTTGATATGAAAATATGTACATTAAATAGCTTTAGTTACTCTATACAACCTCAGCTATATGTCTGCGAAAGCCCTGTCAAAATTGGTCCATGAATAAAAATAAATGGCACCACCTACTTAGTTATTAAAAAAATAGCCTTAACTATTTCTTACAATATTAGCTATCTGCTTGTGAAAGTCCCGTCAAAATCGGTCCATAAATAAGAATTTTCGAAAAAAGGACCCCATCTTGACCCCTTAGTTACTTCCTAGAACATCAGCTGTCAGTAAAAGTCTCGTCAAAATCGGTACAGCCGTTCCCGAAAGTAGCCCGAACAAACAGGCAGACAAAAAAATTAAAAATTGTGTTTTTGTTTCAAATATACTTTCATATGCCTCTTTGTATAAAAGCTGTTATTTTGATATTAAAAACACAATAAATTTTTTTTATGTTAATAAATTAATTGTTTTTTTTTTTTTGTTCTTGTTTATAAAAAATGTTATTTTTGAATTTGTGTTTGCTTACACATCAATTTAAAAGAGCCCAGTACAATTTGGTCATTTTCAGTACTATTTTATGTCATCGTTCAGTCAATCCAAAATAGTCGATTTCCATGTGTGTCGTGTAAAGTTATTTGCATATTATACCCACTACCCACCCCACACTCCTAAGATTTTTATTTGTTAAACATAAATATACATTTTAAAAAGAATTATTTTATTATGATTTATTTATATTTATTTTTCTGTGTTTTCTGCGCGCCGACCATCTTTGCCACATTAAAATTGCTGCAAAACTCAACTTCCTCCTGTTGCAAAGCAGTTAATGGAGCATCAGCCCTTTCAATGTTTGCTCGGCTAAGCATGGGAGTTGTACTTTCAAGCATTTCATTCCTGCCCTCATTTGAGTTGGAGCTTTGATGCTGAAAATTTAAAAACTTTTGCAGTTATCCGTACTTTTATTACATTTTTTTTTTGTCGAACATCTACAACTCGTAGTTCCGTTACTTTCTTCCTATTTTGTATATTTTTTTTATTTTTCCATCTATTTAAAGGATACGTAGTGTATCTGTCTTTCATGGTTCGGCGTTTCTTCCCTTTTCCAGATCCTTTGACCTTGTTTGTTATATGAGTTTTAACTTTGACAAGTTTGAAGTTTTTAGTTTTTTTTTTTTGGGAGCGGTGGCAGGAGAATTTTCTATAAAAGGATGCTTGTTGTGAGGATAACAGAGTGACTCTTGATGGATATAACTCTCGCCCTAAACCAACTTACCATACAGAACCAAAAACAGATATAGCATCAGGGCTTAAAAACTTCATATAAGACACGGCGGCGGAGGAACAATTGAGAATATTAAATGTGCTTCTTGGGATATGTTGGGTAGGCTTGGTGCATATATGTATATAAAAAAGGGTTCCATAGTTCTCATTTTGGTGCTTACTTGTGGGATTCTTTTATTTTGAGTTCCAGAAGAACAAAAATGAGGAACTCATTACAACGCTGAAGTATTTTGCTCTCCATTTTATTAGAAAAGTTCCATGAAAAGTTAAGAGCAACATCAACTCTGTCAGTTTTGGAAAATTTTATTTTTAAAAATTCAAGTGCATTGGAAACATTGGCTTTATGCTACTTGTGTTTAGTTTAAGATTTCGTAGGGCAGGTAAGAAAACAGAGATTAAAGTTGCCTTTTTGGGCAATTAGTATTTGCCTGGTGGTTTTATCTGTGCCACGTGCGCCGTGGCTTAGTGGTTAGTGTGTCGGACTGCTAAGCGAATGAGCTTGGCTTCGAATTCCGCTTATAGCCACCATCTTTTCTGGGGTACTGCCTCTTTTAGGGAACTGACAAAACCCCCTTGAGTAAAATTTGTCTCGAAAAAATGCATTTTATCTAGCCGTTCGGATTTGGCGGTAAACTGTAGGTCCCTTCAATTGCTGCAGATTAACAACACACCCACAAGAATGGTTAAGAGTATAAGTCACTAGGACTTGGTTTCTTAAGGAGCTGTAGCGGCAATAAAGTTATAATTATTTATTATCTGTGCTTCAGTTTAGTTTCAGTCCTTCCTTAACTCTGATATCATCATCTTCATCATTAACCGGCATCTGGTCCTCCTTCATTAAGTTCTTCCATACATTCCGATTGCTTTTCCCAGGGAAAATCGGACTGGAAAGCAATAGTTGAGAGTTAAAAACAAGACTTTGACGAATTTCTTAGGTATATTGGCCAGTCACTGCGTCCTTAAAGATCTTTATTGTGCCTCTTATTGAGCTGGATGAGTTTATTTTATCTACAGCTCATCCTCTAAGCTATTTACTCTAAAAAAACTTTCATATTTCGTTAGTTCGTTCTCTAATTTCTGATGAATTCTTTTTCTGAATCTTTGGTGCATGAGTGCATCCCATTTACTTAGGTCAGGCGTCTCCTCCTGAATTTTGCTGAGTCAGTATGTTGCACTGTTTTCAAGGCTTGCAGTGTAAGAAGTCCAGTTATTATTCTTGGTTTGTTTGTATTTAACCTTGTAGCAGGATTAGAAACGTTATTCTTGCTTGTAGCTCCTAAGTAGAATTTGCATTCGAGATTTCCTTCTGCACATTTCCCTATGGCACTTACTTTCTGTCTGGAATATTCTAACCGATTGCCTCATCGGTATGGAGAGTTTGGTCCAAAAGTTCGAACACCTTTCCCTTCAGACGTTAAAGATCCAGTGTGTAATTTTCTGCTTCGTCTGCACTCTTTTTATTTGTGATCTTAGGTACTATAAAGCAAGTCATGGATTCTCGCAAAAAAATTCTAACAATCAAACATGACATTACGATGAAAGAGAAGTCGAAAGAAGTGGGTCCTTAAATTCCGTCCGTCTGTCTGTCTGTTCGCACCTCTACAGACTTAACGGATGGACCGATTTGCTTTAAACTTGGTGTTTAGTATTTATTTGGTAATATCTCGAGGGATGTTTTTCATTTTTGCTCTAGTTCAAAAAATGACGTTACCTGCCAAATAATCTTTAACAAAAAGTTAGATTTTCTCGAAAACAGCTCTAACAATTTTGATAAAACTTTCAGGGTACTGTTTTTTTACAACAATACATATTTCAGTTAGAATGAATTCGTCGAAATTTGTTCTATAACGGTACCTCTCATAGAACCGGTTTTTTTAAATGCGGTTTTATCGTAAACCATTAAATTAAAAAAAAGAGTTTGATGTCTGTAAAGTCGGTTTACGGACGATGATCTTACGTGATAACGTCATAAGAAAATATTGATGGCAGCAACACCAACATTCAGCCCGTTAACTCACACCCACAAACCCTCTCGTTAAATCCACAAACACACACCCCAATATCTATGTACATCTACTTTCTACTTTAACAAAACTCCGCCTATTTTGTATTTCTCTTTCTCTTGTTCTTTTTGAATATGAGTGGAATTATTTTGGGAATTTGCGCCTGTTCTTTTTCATGTTCGCCTGGTGATTGCGATCGATATTGGTTGAAAGAACCACAGTATCGTGGTTAGCATAACTCATTAGTCTTATGAGCATGAGTCATGTTATTTCGTACGTGTAGCCTGTCATTGATTTATAAAACGTTATCACGTCAAAAAAAAAATGATATTTTGAAAACGGGTTGATTGATTTTTTTTAAATAATTATCCCAGATGAAAATTACATATTTTCTTATAATGACATACTTAAAAAATTTAAAATATTTATTCGAAAAGTTTTTTCGATAAAAAGACTTTTTTTTAAAAACTGGTCGAAAGATTTTTAGTATTTTTTTCCACTATAAACTCCACTATTATCTAGCATAAGAACAAGTTCGTGCGATCCAGTCGTGCAATATATTTACTCTGTACGTAAGCTCTTTAAGAAGTTATACCATCCCTTGGGATATCGAGAAGGTATGATTCTGAGCACCTTCAAATCGCTTCTTTTTGTTTTAAACTAATGATTTCATCAGTCCCAGTTCCCTCCTTGACAAATTTCATAAACGCTCCTTTTGTCGGACTCAGCATTTTCTATGGCTAGGTGTAGTGGGGTCAAATGTAGAATGACGTCGTAACCGATGCATAGTTTACTCTGAGAAGACAGATTTTCAAGGAGTTCTACTGTTATACTAGGATTTTCATTAAGGGTAATAGAACCCCTCCTTGAGGACCACCTTTTTGTAGTGATAACTCTCAGAACACTTTACCATTCGTATGCTTCCGTAGTTCTTGTGCTAAGAACACCACTTATTGATATAACTTATTGATATTGATGGGTACACACTTCCTTACGAAAGCCCTTTTAACAGCTGCATGAGAGGTGTTGTCAAAGGTGCCCTCAATATACAGGAAAGCTCATAAGGCCGTTTCTTTTGAGTCTAAAGCTACTTCTATGGTTGGTTGGTGAGTTCGTATAGAAAGCAGTTTCTGTGCATCTTCACCCTACATCTAATAACTTCCATGAATAAGTTTAAATGCACAACTCAAATAGTGGAAACGCGATGATGAAATTTATTCTGTTGTCTAAATAAGTTTTTAAAAGTTTTGTTATTTGTGATTAAAAATATTAAATAAAAAAAAAACTTAATTCATAAAAAATCCTTTATTTTTTTTTAATTAACGCACGCACAAGGGACTATTTGTTTCCCTTTTAATGTAACACACTGCACGGGCATTAGGAAGATGGGGAGGTGAGAGATAGGAGGTGTCGATTAACATTGGTTTTTAATGCTTGCAAATTGAAATGGCAAGGGAAAATCTCGCCGGGTAAACTATTCCGCAAATTCGTGTTGTACGGTTAAAAAAAGAATCTCTATATTTCACGGTACGTCCGAAATTGGGCTCAATGGTGGGCATTCCTAGCAAGACGAGTATTACGGGCGAAACTTTTAAGCGGAAGAATGCAGGTGGCTACGTCGAGTGGACATTTTTACTTATAGGGACTATAAGGCAAGCTTAGGATTCGTAAATATTAAAAAAATTGAGATAACAATGAAACATGACATTACGATCATAGAGAAGTCTAAAAAATTGATCGAGAAAAAATGTCTGTCTGTCTGTCAGTATGTATAACGAGCTACAGCCTAAACGGCTTAAGGGATTTTCTTCAAACTTGGTGACTGTGATTATTTTGGCATTCCCCAGAGGGGAAATTGAAATTTTATTTTTAGGTCAAAAAATAACGGTACCTGCCATATGACCGCTTAGGAATATCTTATTTTTCTCGAAAACGGCTCCAACGATTTCGTTGAAAAATTTTGAGAATTTTTTTGTTCGTATTGGCTATTATTTGTTTAGAACCAAATTTACGGGAAAAGTCTGTTAACGGTACCTTTCATATAACGGTTTTTTTTTATTTTTGGGCTTTCTTGGTAACGGCTCTTTGGATGTTTGTCAAATTTTATATTTGAAAAGACCTAGGTAGCTTAATTTATTCTCCATATACAAATTTTGAATAACTTTTTTTTCTAATTAAAATAAATTTTTTACAAAAATCAATATTTTGAAAACTAATCAAAAAAAAATTATTTAAAATTTTATAATCACATTTATTTTAATAAATTCTAAAAAAAAAGTGCATACCAAAATTTAAAAAAAAAATTTAAAAAAAAAAAACTAAAAATAAAAAGCAGGATTTTATCAAAACCGAACCTACAATTTTCGAAATAAATTTTTCATAAATTCCTTGTTATTTAAGACGTGTGATGGCATACTTCATTTTTACTAAAAACCGTTAAGTGTTGTGGTTTTAATACTTTTTATAAGTTCAAATTGTGTTATTTTCAACGCAAATGTTACTTGTTTCTGTCAAAGATCTTGCTTTCCAATGTAATTATGCACATAAGAGCAAGTACGTGCGACCCAGTCGTGCCAATTTTTTATAAAAGAAACGATAAAATAAGGAAAGACATGAAACATTGCGTCGGTGTTCGAGAGGGGCAATTGTTTTAGCGGCAGTTCTATTTCCTATCCATCTTAACGCTTGACTTTGTATTCTATCAAAGTAGGTTAAGCGATGTTTGTGAAACACCTGCCCAGAGGTGGGAGTTATACTCGAGTTTAGGGCGTATAAACGCTTTATAAATTGTAGGCAGATCAGATGGGGAAAAGTACTTCTTACACCGATACAGAAAACCTAAGCACTTAGCAGCATTTTTAGCGATCTCAAATATATGGTCGTTCCAACGGAGGTCGAGCTTTTCGGTTTCTTCGATGTAAGTGCCATTCATGGACAATGGCATTGGGGGTATGTTTAGCTTTAACGACAGAAGACAGCATTGAGTTTTCGAAGCATTAAACTCCACACGATTCTTATTACCCAACCCCATTTGACAATGCTGTATAAATTCAATTTTAATTATTTTTGATACAAAAATAGGCCAAATTTTGATCTTTTGGTGCAACACTATTGAATTGATATATAATGCAATAAATGCAGGGCTTCAATCTAAGGACTGAAGAATAATTTTTCACTGTGTAACCTGTATTCTTCCTCCTATCAGCGACCATGAATTCCATTCCTTTCTCGTCAAGTTTAACAATTTTTGACCATGTCATTCTGCAGGAGCAGAGGGACCTAATTTCCAGCGAACTGAACTGAACTGCTTCATGATATGGATTATCCCAAGATAAAAGTAAACTTTCGGAAAATTTGTCATTTCCTCAAAAGAGGCAATTCCCTGAAAATACAAGCTAACTATGATGAAGATTCAATCCCAGACTCTTTGGGCATAGCAGTCTGCCATATTTACAGCTATCCCATGGTTCACTACTTCTTTTCTATTTCCTGTCACTTGTATTCCAACTCCTTACCTTACTATGAACAAAATTTAACGCTTCTTCCTTTTCTTCTTCTATCAATAGTTGTTAAGTAGCGAAATTGTCTCTTTAGTTGAACAATTTTTTTTAGATTTTTCTTCTTAAGTATCATGAACTTAACCGTTTTTCGTTTTTAGAAGAAGCAATCATTTAGAAAGATTTTTAGAACGAATATCTTTGCATTTGGCGTTTTCTTCAGGAACAAAGTATAGGTAGAGACTTTTTCTGGTTTCCAGTAATTTCTGCTATCTCTTTCAGTTTATTAGATATGGAATTCTGTTCACATTGATCAAAATGACATATTTGAAGGTGGATAGGATATTAAGTCTTTGCTGGCAAAACTTTCCGTATAGCAGTATCTAGGATTTACGGCTGCTGTACAATGATAATGATGAGTTCCGGAAGAAAATATTTATAAGTTCAGTTTTCTTTGATTCATTTTCTCCACCACGGTCTATCAAAAGACACATTTTCTTCTAGCTCGAGAAGTTGGCAGTTCCTATCCAACGCATCAGTTGCAATTATATCCAATCCGTCTGAAACTGTGTCAATTACGTTTTTCAACAGATTTATGTTTAAAAGTAGAAGCGGTAGGACCCTTTAAAGTTTTAAGATACCAGTCACCCTTAGCTGATGAAGATTTCTGGTTGTTCTGCTGTAGAAAAGGAATATGGGTAGTATATAAAAATTAATATGAGGGTGCTACTGCAGATATACTTACGGGTATATGAATAATTAAGTGGCCTTTACCATTAAAACCTGGACTGGACTTTCTCGCAATGACAAAATATTAAACCCATCATAAAATCAAGATTCACCAATATAAGAAAGATCAACAGTTCCGTAAGACCGGTAGAGTCGTAATATTGGAAATCCGCATCATTGCTCTGCCGAAGTTACATGGCCAGAAGGTTTGAGTAAAATTTCTCTCTTTTTGCCACTTAAAGATAAATTTACTTTAACTGGTTGAAATCTATCACTGTAACCAATGGCATTTGAATTGTGACATTTATCAACTTTCTTCTTCTTGAATTGGAAATTACAAGCATTTTTGCCATTATTTGCATCCATTGGGAACCAGCTTGCTTTCATCATTTGGACTTGGCACCTTTGATCTTTGATCTCTGACTCACCTCTTGAACTCTTTGCTTTCGACTTCGTCAACCGATTTTCATAATTCTTGGTCATCTATTCCTTTTTAATTCGTTTTCCCTTTGAGTAAAAGACTTGATTTGTAACAGCATTCACTCAAGCTGTAACAGGTGGGAGTAGTATTGAACTGTATACTACAATTGGTTCCGCAAAAAAAGGTTTAACGGCTCAAACTTCAAGGTAATGGGTAGCTCTTTAGAGGGAACACTTTCCAGAGCGCATCATATCGACAATGGTGATGCATTTATCCTGCATTTATGTCAACCTCTAAATTCCGATGATGATATCTAGGAAGAAATTGTTAACCTATCCGTTGCTATGCTAAGGTTCTTCCCACATGACAATAATTTCTAGTAATGAGCTTATTTAGCGTATAGACTGAACAAAGTTTTCGGTGCATTCAACAAGTATTATTGAATATACTTGAATTTTTGCATTTTTTTACGTAATTACATCTCAACGGCTAGTCGGCTTTGGATAAAAATTTGGTAGAAAGATGGATGCGATTCTGGATTGAAAAATAGACAACTTGTATGTAATTTTTTTTCAACTGGAAGTTTGTTTGTTTCACTTTTCGCTTTCATACTTTAACTGCAGAAAGGGTTTGAATAGATTTAAAAGGAAAATTGAAACGATTAACGAAAACTCATATACATTAAACATTAATTATAACTGGTGATTTTTTTGAGGTTAGAATTAAAAAAAAAAAAAAAACCCATAAAATTTGCAAAATCTCATCGGTTCTTTATTTGAAACGTTAGATTGATCCATGACATTTACTTTTTGAAGATAATTTCATTTAAATGTTGATTGCGGCTGCGTCTTAGGTGGTCCATTCGGAAAGTCCAATTTTGGGCAACTTTTTCGAGCATTTCGGCCGGAATAGCCCGAATTTCTTCGGAAATGTTGTCTTCCAAAGCTGGAATAGTTGCTGGCTTATTTCTGTAGACTTTAGACTTGACGTAGCCCCACAAAAAATAGTCTAAAGGCGTCAAATCGCATGATCTTGGTGGCCAACTTACCGGTCCATTTCTTGAGATGAATTGTTCTCCGAAGTTTTCCCTCAAAATGGCCATAGAATCGCGAGCTGTGTGGCATGTAGCGCCATCTTGTTGAAACCACATGTCAACCAAGTTCAGTTCTTCCATTTTTGGCAACAAAAAGTTTGTTAGCATCGAACGATAGCGATCGCCATTCACCGTAACGTTGCGTCCAACAGCATCTTTGAAAAAATACGGTCCAATGATTCCACCAGCGTACAAACCACACCAAACAGTGCATTTTTCGGGATGCATGGGCAGTTCTTGAACGGCTTCTGGTTGCTCTTCACTCCAAATGCGGCAATTTTGCTTATTTACGTAGCCATTCAACCAGAAATGAGCCTCATCGCTGAACAAAATTTGTCGATAAAAAAGCGGATTTTCTGCCAACTTTTCTAGGGCCCATTCACTGAAAATTCAACATTGTAAGTCTATTCATGATGAAATGTCAAAGCATACTGAGCATCTTTCTCTTTGACACCATGTCTGAAATCCCACGTGATCTGTCAAATACTAATGCATGAAAATCCTAACCTCAAAAAAATCACCCGTTAAATAACACATTAATTATAAAAACCCAGAAGTACCAAAACTGTATTGCTTACCTAAAGTACATAAACCAGGTGATAACATGAGACAAATAGTAGCTCTTTTATCAGCACCATGCACCAAGATTCCAAGTGGCCAGTCGATGAAATCAAGAAGTTTTCACCCTTCCATAGTTGTGCAGTCAAAAATTCTATAGATTTTGCTAAAATTATCAACCAAAATCCTATAAAAGAAGATGAAATTTTAGTCTCGTTTGATGTTGAAGCACTTTTTCCATCCATCTCTATCAAAGAAGCACTATCAGCTTTAAAAGTACATTTGTCAAAACAAAACATACGTGAAAACGAAATAAATGTCTACATGAGAGCAGCAGAAATGTGTATGGACAAGAACTACTTTGTTTTTAGAAACCGTTTTTTTCAAAATAGACTCTGGCACGAGTATGGGAAACCCATTATCTCCACTAATAACAGAAGTCTTCATGTAAAAATTTGAAATTGATCTGAAAACACGAAACTTGCTACCAAGAATCAGGAATCGCTACGTGGACGACATTTTTGCATTCATTAAAAAAAGTGACCTTAACACCACGCTGGATATGTTAAATGAGCATTATCGCGAAATTAATTTCACTTGCGAAGTTGAAAATGAACAAAAATTGACTTTTTTGGATCTTACTCTGCATAGAAACCAAAACAAAATTGAAATTGCAGTTCACCACAAACCAACAAGTACTCTCAGATATATTCCAAGCGATTCGTATGCACCGACTCAACACAAATTAGCAGCCTTTCACTCACTCGTACACCGTTTGGTAAACTTACCTCTGTCATTAAAAAATTACATTAAAGAGTACGAATATATAAAACAAGTAGCCAACACAAATGGTTACAGCGAAGAAATAATCAACAACATCGTTCGGAAACACTCACACAAGCAGACAAACGCAAATCTTTCAACACTGTTCGAACAAAACAGAAATATCAGCAAAAAAGATGACCTTAAACGTGTTTCTATCACCTTCGCTCCAAACATTACAAATGGACTTAAAACAACCTTCCACAGACACAACATGCAAATAGTTTATTCGAACCCTTTTAAATTAAAAAATCAACTTAACACCCTAAACGACAAAACCAATCCGTCAGACAAAGCAGGCATTTATGAAATTTCTTGTGGAGTTTGCAACAGAAAATATTATGGACAAACGAAACGATCAATTAGGAAGAGATACGGTGAGCACAAGCAATACGTCACCAATAACGAACCGAAAAAATTTGCTTTCGCTCTCACATACTGGAACAACAACATCTCCCAGTCTCCACGAGTGAAGTGCACCTTGTCAAATGCATCAACGATGAGAGAAAATTAGATGCGTATGAAAGCTTGTGTATATGCAAAGATAATACCGCTTTGAACTTAGACAAGGGCAACATACAGTCTGATTTATTCAGTTTACTTTGACGTCGATCGCAGTTCCACAATGAATGGTTTCTTTTACCCCACTTGGCCAAAAAAAAAAAAAATATATATATTTCTCCTGCTTACTCCCCTAACTTTCTTTAATATTATTTGACTATGGATTAGTTTTGTTTGTGTTTAAGAGTATACAAAAGAAAAAAAAAACAATATATATATGTATTTAGTCGTGTTGCTTAAGATGAGCGGAAAGCTGCTCGAAATGCATCCAAAATAAAAAATATTAATAACAAAAAAATTTTATAATTTGAAAACTCAAGTTAATGTGTGTTATTTATAATTAATGTTTAAGGTTTGAATAGAGTTTGCTAAGTATATCGAAGAGAAACTCTATTAACAAACCCATAAGCTTATTTTATTCAGACAAAACTCAAGCTTCTAGTGGGAGACTCAAGGTTCTTATAAAGATTATAAGTATGCCTTGAGTTGCAGTTTTGTTGAAATATTGATACAATTTACTATTCTCCCCGTTCCAATTACATATTTCTTCTTCAATATGCATGTCAAATACCATTTCCATTATTAATGCCACACACTTTTAAATATTTATTTCATTCGCATTCGCTTACCCCATAATCCTTTATCAAAACTTCGACATCATAATATACTTGTAGTTCCTTTGCCACACCAACTTCAATCATTTTAAAAGGGAATCCAATAACTTTGGGTGCTCAAGACTACATTCATCCATTTATGTGGCGCAATGAAATCGATTTCCCCTTTTGCACATTTAAGTGTCAAAACCACTATTCCATTTTTCACAATCTTCCTTAGATATCCTTTCAGGCTGTATATATGTACATATACTGCTCCCTAAGGATATGCCATTGAGCTTGATGCATGCAGATGAACATCGAATACACTAATGCTGCGTTAAAAAATATATTTATCCCCTTCGTCCATTTACATCCATCTAACCCCAAGTTTTCAATTTATTTCATTCGCCCAATTGATAGAATCTATCAATCAATTCAAGTGTCGATTTATAAGCTTCAGTTTATGCGCACGGAAGGATGAGGGCGGTCGACCATCCACAAGGGCTATCTATTTCTGGGTAATGCTTTTACCAGTTTTTTTGTTGGCTGATTTTTTTTTAACTATTCGAGTAGGAAGGATACAAATATCCACTCGGTAGTTCGATGTGATGCTTGGGATATTGGTAAATGCAGGTGCATCCTGGAATTTTTTAGAAGGGACGAGGTTTAGTTCATTTCAATCAGAGTTACCAGTGATTGACATCTGTAAAAAGGTAAACATTGCATTTTGCTTGTCGTCCTTTCTATGAGATTTGTTAGTCTAAACATGCTTTTATTACTAATCTCTTTGGACAGAACAATATCAGGATATTTTGTTCTCGATGGATATTGTGGGAATACTCAAATCCTTCCCAGTTGTCTTGTTATTGATTCGACTGTTATACACAAACACTATACATATGAACATTGTATGACTGAAATGTGAAATGAGTTTCAATGTTTTGTAGAATACAATTAAATGTTTACAAGTTCCTCACCTAATCCTGTATTAGGTAACCATTAAGGTGCAGTAATGTGTAATCCAAGCTTGGTTTCGTTATATCACATTCGCTGTTATGTTGTGAATGTTAGGAACGTTAGTGCAATGTGGCGATTTTCTAAGGATGCATTGTGTTTCCAACTTAAGGCAAGAAAAGATATTCAGGAATAAGTGAACAGCCAATTTAACAAAAGAACTGATAGCAGCTTGAAGTACTAGAATGGGCTGGAAATGGAAAAATACCCCTCCAATGGAATAATACTAAAGGGGAAATTTCGAGAACTTAGTCCATTCGTATAAATAGACGGATTATTTGCTCAAGGGGACACAGTTGATTTTTATGCGTTGAATTGTGAACATCGAAAGCGATAATAAAAAGTGCTTGAATTGATATAAAGTAAGAAGCGTTGAAGAATAAAAAGTAATTTTAATTTTAAATAAGTGGTGAAGTGATATTATTGTAATTTCAACTTAGAGAAGTTGTGTTTGATAAATAAAGAAATTCATTGTGTGATTTGAAAAGTGAAATTGTGTTTTATTCAACGAATTATAAATTACAATACTACGTTCGTTAAGGGAAGGTGGTTAAGCCTATTCAAAGCGAAAAATGGCAGAATGACTTAACCTATCCTTACCATATATTAGTAAGAGCTGCAGTCCGGGATAGAACTGAGGCTCAATAAGTTTTTTGCAGTAAGATTAGTCACTACTGCCGCTTCTTATTGCATTTGCGTACGTCACCCGATTGTTTGCTATTGAAGCTGTTTTGCATTATCAGCTTGTAGATATTGACAAGTTTAGAAAGGAGGCCATAAGAAGATATTGTTCAATAGACCTTTTCTCTATAAAAGCTGCTATTTGCGTCCCTAAAAACAATGAAAAAACGATGGGCATCGAATTAAAGTTCCAAGATTATTTCGATGGTGGTCTCTTCAGAGCTAGAGGCAATCTGAAGACTGATGCGACTGCAGTTTGCGTAATTTTGGAGATTTGCCAATATTGGTCAAGCCAAAGAAAGACTTATGCAAAGGGAGTTGAGCTTTCAGGAAGTCCACGAAATTTGCAAAACGATCCATGTCAAGGCGAAAATCGTTAGTGCCTATGCCATGCCTCCACAGAAGAGAAAGACGACGCCACCAAAGAAAGTTTTACAAGCCGTGCCCTATGTCACATGACATTAAAATAATGTTGGGAGAGAGGACATCTTTGCAAGACAACCGGAGAGCATAGCCTACACGACACCACCTCAGAAAAATATACTCATGCTCATCGATTTTCATCGGAAAAAAATACGGTCTTAATCAGCATGCCGTTCCCTCGTCATGGCACATGGTGGTAACCAGATGATGGAATCAGTAACCAGATCAATCATGTCTTGATTGAAAGAAGACAATCCTCTAGTGTTCTAAGTGTCCGTGTGTTACTAGGAGCAAACTTCGGCTCGGATCACTATTAACTTGATGCCAAACTTGGTTGCAAACTAGTAGGCGATTGATAGTTCCCCCGTGGTTTGGTCGTTGCTGTGTCGGATATGTCAGCAAGCCATAAGAAACACACCGACAGAGATTTTGGGCTTTTCTGCGAAAAGCTCAGGCAAACAGAGCAAAAATGAAGGCATACAGGTCGTGGCTCCGGAAGAGAACTAGAACATCTTTACGTTGAGCGAATGAAGGAGGAGCAACGCTTAATCAAGACGAAGAAAAAACCAACGCCAGCAACTTCAACCAGTTCTTGAATAGCGACAATGGCCCGATATCCCTCCAATGATCGACCTGGATCAGTCAATCAAGATGACAACCAAGAACTTAATTCACCACACCAAAGTGAGATCCACGTAGCCAGATTAAAAACGAACAGGGCAGCTCGTGTCGATGGGCTGTAAGCGAAACTTTAGACACACTAGGGATCACTTGATGGTCAGATGCACACAACAACTCATCTGCGAAATATGTATAGATGAGTAGAATCCCAATACCATCTGCCCGATCTCTAAACAAAGGATATCAACTACTTTGAACCAACTATAGAGGAATTAGCCTTGTAAACATCGCCTACAAGATCCTGCCTAGTGTTTTATGTGAACAATGTCTTAGCTGGTTTGCTAACGGAATAATAGGTTCTCATCCAACGAATTTTAACACTAAGCCAGATCCTTCAGAAAACTCAAGAACTATACATCGAGCCCCTCCACCTCTTCATCGATCTTAAGGCAGGATACGATAGTGTAAACGGGAATGGACTGTACCTGTTCTTTTTTTCTTCTATATTCTAAAACACTGGATCTTGGAAAAACTGACTGTTCAATTAATTTCTGACACATATGATAATATTTGGAAAAACAATAAAACGTAACTTCTTGGCATCCTGAAGTCCCTTAATTCAATTTCCTCCATGAAAGCAATTTTTATATAAATTTGTTAATTGGGCCATACCTCACTGTGTTTTCAAGGATTATTTATAAATATTGTATTTTTAATTTAAAATAAACATATTTTGCAATAAAATAAAAATAAATATTATCTCTAAACTCCAAACGGCAACCCTCTTCCAAAAAAATGCAATTCGTACAACATTTTAGTGCGTACGATTGATATTTATTTTTTCTAGAGACTAGGTTACCAAAAACTTTTCACTCGAATTTCGAAGATTATCCCAAAGAAAAATGTTTGTGTTTATTTACCCATTTTTTTCCCTGACAAGCCTTCCATACACTCCAACTCCAAAGAAAGATCTTCTCCCCGATATCGTCTTCTAGATACTCCATAGAGATAAACACTAAAACATGCGCTTCGTCCGCCCACATCTGTTGAAAGGTATAAGTAGATTGTTATAGCCCCAGACCTCCTCCTTTACTCTGCCATGCATAACAAGTGTATTATCCAGGGTTTCTTCTTGCAGTCCATCTGTCTACATCCTGATATATTTTGGTTCACCACATTTCCAAACACAAATTCCTTAGACTTCGGATATGGACTGTTAAAAGATACGAATAGAGGAGTTGGGGTTGTTGTAAAACTTTATGGTCATCTGTTTGGTGGAGCTTTACAGTCGTATGTAGAAGATAACAACAACAACACAACCATAGCTTCCACCATTAATATGAGGTGAAGAGTTCGTTGTGGTGGCGTTGAAGTTGGAGGATTTTGAGGCAAAAGCGAGTGTGGTCGCTGTCGCACCACAAAGAGGGGCCCGCGTGAGGTACAACTTTCATTGCACCTGGCAATAAAAATACAAAGTACTTATTTTTAGGCCAAAACATTGGCGTTGAGTGGTTTTGGTCTGAAGCGCTGGCGAGTTGTTTACATATGAACGGGGAATGGAATGTTGATATAGTTTCAAAGGGCCCATAAGATGCTTAAACAGTCAGTGATGAGATGACGATTGATATGCCAACGATGGATCACCTCTATTTTGATTGAAAATGAATGCATTGAGTTGGCGTTATAGGAATACCGTTGTGGAAGATAAGATTGTAAGTTGGCCACACATTGTGAAATGTGGGAGGTGTTATCCATTTAGACTGAATTCAATATAAGATGACCAACATAGATTGGCCTTGTGATATGCTGCTTATTGCGACAATGAAGCTTAATTATCATAAATCGTTTTAAGGTTTTTTTGGAAGCTTTGAGCATTGCTTTTAGTGTTAACGTCCTCCCCGAACACTTCTAGGAAAATCTTTTTTGGACTATTGTAGAGAACAAGAGGGTCGTTGAAGACGGCGTAGGAATCGACGGCGACGACGCCCCAACATTTTTTACTGTCATTTGAAAATTTGACCACTACCGAAACAATGTCCGGTTATCATCGGTGGTGTTACCTTAAACAGAAATCTAATATTCATTTCTGAGAGAATAATATTTGTTACAATATCTGCGAGGAAGCCTTGTGACCAGTTAAAAGTCTGTCGAAATTATTGAGACCATCCCAATTGGATTTTTGTTATTGCCAAACGGTTTTTCCTTTAAATAATTTTTTTGGCATGAGGAACTTGCGGAAATGATACAATGAACAGAAAGAACCATTTTGAAGCGAAAAGGCACGAATTGTAGAAGTATTTAACAGTGTCAGAGGTAAAAAAAAAAGTCTAGAGTATAGGCGATTCGATCTGCAATAACAAAGATTCGGCTGAAAATGTTGGTCGAAAATCCAAATTAGGCCAAGAAACTAACTTTTCCATCCAGCCACGCTATTAAAGCCACTGTGTAAACTAGCCCATCGCTCCTACTCTTCTGCAATCTTTCCTAGAAGATGGAAAACAGTATTTGTCCAGCCTGTCACAAAGAAAGATGACCCCTCCTCCTATTGACTCATACCACTTACGTCCATTCTTTCTAAAGTTATAAGAACAGTGGGACAAATCTTTACATCGCTTTAGTGAATGTAAGATTATCGCGTTTGATATTTCCAAAGCATTTGATATTGTTTGGCATGAAGTCTTATCGAAAATGCCTGCTTTTGGGATCGATGATACTCCTGTTCGTTGGATTTGAAGTTATCTTCTGGACCGTTCAATACAAGATGTCTTGGATGGTTTCAAGCCTCATTCCCGCAAAATAAATGCTAGTGTGCCCCAGGGCTTTGGTCTGTCCCCGAGTCTTTTCCTCACTTCGGACATGCAATCGCAACGGTACCGTATGCTAAGCTCATCAACCTCCGATTTATACAGTCTTGTCAAATTGGGTAATAGAAATCATGTGGAGTTTAATGCTTCGAAAACTCAATGCTGTCTTCTGTCGTGTCGTTAAAGCTTAACATATCCCCAATGCCATTGTGGGATAAATGGCATTTGCATCGAAGAAACCGAAAAGCTTTCAGTACTTGGTATGTGTATCAACGACGGTCTCCGTTGCAAAGACAATATTTTTGAGATCGCCAAAAATGCTGCTAAGTAAAATTAAAATTTTTGGAGCGGACATGTGTTCAACGAAGTGTCAATGCAAACAAAAACTCCCCGATTCATATTATTGTACGTTGACATCATTCCACTGTATATCTTTTGAAACAAGGAAGAAGACACCGCTACTACCAATGTTTTAGATCTCTCGGGTATACAGTGATGTTAAGCGACTCTCTACCACCAGATCCACCAATGCGAGCAGTTGTTCCTAAAGTTAGTCGCTAACATGTCAAAGAGGCGTTGCAACACTCGAAGTCCCCTGGGGCAAAGCATGGAATTTCCATGCTTCAGTCGAGGGTTATGGGTTCTTCGAGATGAGTAACGGCAGTTTTGCTGTAACCATTTTTCTTTAAATTAAAATGAGCTTCACAAAATGCAATTCAACGGTCGAACATCGTTTTACAGAACATTTTGCGTAAAACAAAATCATTTCCTTTCAGCTATTAAACGAATAGAATTTTGAACGAATTTGAAGCCTTTTTTAAAATTTTGTAAAAAATCACCTCTTGCAAATCCCATTCTGTCTTTATTCGTATTAAAAGTCGTGTATTTTCAAGTAAACTCTGTGCCACAAGTTCAATTTCGCGAGTACGAGCAGATCGACGTAGTTCTGAAAGTAGCGTGAGTAGAAACAGTTGCCCTGAACCTTTGTATCCAAGAACGAATCAAATTCTCACTCGTGATATTGTTGACTTTTGAATTGAAGCCATTGTCGTACAAGTTGTTTTTCTAAACCAGGTTCTTATTTTAATTGTTTTCAAGGCTCTAGTTTTTTTTAACATAAAGGCTAATGTAGAATCTCTTCTAATATTTTTTTTTATTTTACTCAATTACAGCAGTTCCAATCATATCGATTTTTAAGAAAAGTAGCACGTGAAATATATTTATCCAATAACATTCTTTTTCTTGGTATAACATTCTTAATTTCTTAATAATTATTTTCATTGAAAATCATAATTTTAAGCTATGTATTGCTCATCTATAAATCCTGGGATGGAATCGGCTAATTTGATATATGATAAGTGATTGTCTCAATCAAGAAATCCAGTCTGCGTAAAATAATGCCAGAATTTGTAATTTTCCTGGTGATCACTTTACGCAGACTGAAAATTTAATGTGATCACATATGATTATCAGGATTGTGACTATCATATATCACCTTAGCCTATTCCACACCTGAACAAAGACTTGTCTTTTTCTTAAAGATGATTCTCAAATTCGACTCTGATAGTAGCTACTCTTGAAATGGCCATCCATAGATGATTCATGTTTTATTTCCTGTAATCACCGTTCCGATTAAGAATTTACATTCATCCACATTTTTTCTAGAATCAGGCCTATTCAAAACGAGTGAATCTCTCTATCAAATCTGTCTTAGTGAAATGCAGAATTGTCTTATTTTTGTACTTAAGCGCTTTACCCAGCTTAAGAAAAGAAAATCTGATCATCTTCTTCAATACTCTATTTCCTTGACACCTCTTCCTCTGATCTCAAAGTAAAATAAATATCTTTGCTATATTATATAACAATTATTTCAATTTGAATATACGGTTCTTATTGCTTACCTAACTATTTGTTCTCGTACCGTCTTTGATGAGTTAACCTATCTTTCCCATGGCTTGGATAGCATCTCTTCAATTTGTTTAATAAATATGCTCATGCACTAGGCGAACCCCTTTCTAAGCTCTTCAAACTGTTGCTCTCATAAGCGGTCAGACTGCTTGTATTTTTCAAATCTTCAAAGAGGGTTTTAAGAATAAGATCTTCAACTTTTGACCGATTACTAAGTTCTCTGCTACACCTAAACTCTTTGAAAGCATAAGTTATGTATAATTTCATTTTCATTGTAAATCTATTGTTTCTCCTCTACATTCGGATTCGGCAGGTCTACCACCAATAATCTTGATAATCTTGACTTTAGTAAGGCGTTCAACAAAATCAATCACCAAAGTTTATATCTCCAGCTTAAGGTCTTCCAACAATGCACATTCCGCGACCAACCTTAAAAATGATATAAAACAAATTAATGAACAATTATCTTCCCTTCAACTTCCCATTACAAACGGCAAAAATGGTGCCCAATATAAAAAAAAAAAAACAATTTTAAGTGAAATAAAATCAACTATTTCCCCCTTAATAGCGTCATTTGAATCGCTACGGACTCTGATTGATATTCAATCAGAAGCTCCAGCCCCAAATTGTTTGTCCCCTCCGGTTAATAATGAACACATTCTTTTTTAATTTAATGTATCAAATAGAAGAACTTAAAGAGAACATCGAAGATACTCGTTGTGTAATAAATGGTTTCGCCGAGGAATTAAAATTAGCAACAAGCAATGTCCTCGAAGCTCACTCTAATCCCCAATGTAATACGTCAATATTGGAGGAAATATTAGACACTATTGAGGTATCTCCAAAACTGCACATCTCCATACCTCTACACTCCCAACCAAAAAACAAAACTACCTCGCCAACCCAGATGCCTACCCTCAAACGTTTCGGTACTTTGTGAAAACTCTGGGAATGGAACAACAGACTGATTACGCTAGTTGCTCAACTTCTCAATCCAGCAATTTTACTCTTGAAAGAGTTCATTTTCATGCGGACTCAAAGTGGATCCACGAATTTTTTTAGAAATAAGTTTAGTATAAACGTATCTAAAATTGAAAAAATTAAGTCCAAAACTTTCCTATAATCTTTCCCTTCCAAATATGAATGGCTGTTCCTCAGCCCATCTGGTAGTGTTTTCAAACTGACCAATATGGTGATATCCAAACAACCCAAGTCATTAACACCGAAGCCTATATTCCAATCGAATAAACACCGCCCTGACTCAAATCTTAACTGGTCCTTCAAAACGCACATAGCGCCAGATTTTACACCTCCATTTATAATTCCAAGCCTACCCCAACATTACTCACAAACCGTTCCGACCCCAACCACATTACCAAACTTTACCCCAAACTGACAGATCAGATGATAGGGCGAGAACGGAAAAACAGAAAACACATAACACGTGTCAACAGCACGCAGTTGATTTTCGGACGGTCCACCATCCTACTACTAACCACGCGCAACGATGCTTTATTTCCCTTATCTCACGGGAAGCGATGCTTTATCAGAGCCTACTGAATCTCCTCAATTTCCAAGCTTCGACCTCACCACAGGGTGAAAATACAATAACTTTGTAAGCTCCCATATTTTAAACCCAAACTCTTCTCTGCCTCCAACAGATTCACGCCCACCCCCGTGCTTTGATCCTCTCTTACCGCCTAATGTAAAACTAACTCAACAGACCCTTGTTGATTCCACTGAGTCCCTTTCCAAACTCAGAGAAACTGAAACAAATCTTTCTAAAGATATTAAAAGTCAAAAGCTGTTTCCTTCGTCCTTTAATGTTTTTCGCAACGACGAACTGTCTCTTCTCCGTGCAGAGGCATCCTTATTGCTGTCCATAACAAGTTCGATTCGACCCTGGTTTATTCTTCCTCCTCAAACATGCTAGACTACATATCCATTAAACTATCACTTCCAAATCAGTCCCGCTACCTCGTGTGTTTCTACATTCTTCCTGGCCAACTCGTTCAATCTTACAAGCTTGATGTTGATGCCATTGATGAAGTGCTAGCTTTTATTGAAGCACAAGACGAAGTTCTAATCTTTAGAGACTTCAATCTTCCCCAACTTCAGTGGAACATTTCTGTTGATGTACTATCCTGCGCTGCCAATCCCGTTTCGTCCAAGGAATGTGTTTTTGTTGACGGTCTTTCTGATCCCGCCCTTTACCAGGTGAGTGGAATTCAGAATTACATGGGCCAGCAACTTAATATTATCTTCAATTTTGGTCCGATTAACTCATCTGTTTTAGAAAGCATCATCCCATTATCTGTAGTTGATCAGTTTTACCCCCCTTTCATTATCTCTTTTTTCATTTCCTCTCCATCTAATCTGTCACTCAATGAAGCAACTAGTCTGTTTTATGCAAAAGTGCAGTTTTGCATAAATCTTTATGTTCCCCTTTTGCGTACTAGGTCCTTTTCAACTTCTCCCCCGTGGTACAATCATAAACTACGCGAGCTACGAAACAGGAGAAATAAGCTTTGGGTTAAATATCTTCGCTCTCATTCAATTCTCGATTACTCCGACTACTTGGGAGTGTTTTATAAATTTTGGAATCTATATGAAACACTCTTCAATGACTTTGCTTCCAACACCCAAGCAAATTTAATAACGGATCCTAAATCGTTTTATAAGATTATTAACTATTAAAAGAAAAACGATGGTTTCCCTCCCTCTCTTCTCTACAACAACCAATCATCCAATGATCCATATACTCCTCCTCATTTTAATACTGACCCTTCAAATATGAATTATATGGATACTTCATTAGTCCTTAATGGGATCCTTGATTTAAAGACGAGTATACTCCTGGTCACGATGTTATGCCTGCCATTTTATATAAAAATGTTGCTCGAGTTTGGTCCTTCCTATAACGAACTTGTTCCAGCTGTTCCTTTCCACCGGATCTTTTCCCGATTCATGGAAAATATTCACTATCACACCAATCCATAAAAAGGTCCCAAGAAAAACCAAGAGTCAGTTTTCGTTCTGCTCTCTCAGTTCCTTTTGTGGCCTGATAATGTTGAAAAGATAATTCAATCATCTTCTTTCTCCATTTATGCTGGTGATGCTAAAATTTTCAAGGTGATTATGATCAATCACGACAAGATTCTCTCCTGCTTCAAAATGACCTCAATTCAGATCTTATTATCTTCAGAACCTTCCCATAAACAGCGTACAGGTTATCTCCGAAGTCTTTGTGACATTAATAACTTGTCATGTCTGCTACCCTACCTTGACCGACTCAAAATTATAAATCTAAACTCCCTTGAAGTCCGTAATCGGCTTCTTACAGGTGCCACTGACTGTTCCTCTCTTTTTGATCTCATCTTGTTTAACACTAACCCACGCAACTTAAGATCATCGCGTCTTTTTTACCTTCCTCCCCATTATTTTTCCTATGTTTTCAATGACCCTTTAACCCCCATGTTTTCAATTTCAACCTTCCAAGTCCTACTGTGTTTTGGACTGCTAAGCGAATGAGCCTGGGTTCGAATCCCGCTATAGCCACCTTCTTTTCCAGGGTACTGCCTCTTGCGAGGAACTAACAAAACCTCCAAGAGTAAAATTTGTTTCGAAAAAGTGCATCTCATCTAGCCGTTCGGACTCGGCGGTAAACACCTAGGTTCCTTCCATTCTTTCAGATTAACAACACACACACAGGAATGGTTGAGAGTATAAGTCACTAGGCCTTGGCTCCTTATCGAGCTGTCGCGCCAATAAATTTATTCATTTATAAGAAGCTTTGCATTCACATTGATCAAATTATTGCAAGAGCAACTTCTTCCTTGGAGTTTATCAAATGATGATCTACATCTAGACTCTGGAGTATTCTTTAAATCCCATAAAAATTAATTTTAATAAGTTATCAAAAACATGGCAGATATTATATTTTAATGCAAAGCAATATTGTGTTTTGTTCAGTGAATATAATTAAATCTTAAAAAATATCACTTAGCTACGGCATGATCTCAATTTTTTGTCTAAGTGTAGGAGGTCGCTGTTCCCTAACATCCCACTACAAAAAGTGCCGCCATAATAAAGTTGTCCATTCACAAAATATATTGAGATACAAAATGAAAAAAAAAACACATCTGTATACCAGTGAGTATGATAACTTCTAACATTAATAGATTCTGGAAATGTATCTTAAATCCCATTCTACAAAACACATATAAAGACCCAGAGGTAAGTATATCCCGCCCACCTTTATAATGAACAACATTATTTGCCGGTCGACGACGAGGGATACACCAATCTGTCGAATGAAATGTATCTCATTGAGAATAAACTGTCGCCTATATCTTTGACTAAATAATGATGGCTGGTGATTTTTATTTCACCGTCTATATATCGCGATTGAGTTGGAGACACATCGTGATCGGTGTCGATCTCCTCCTCGCGCCTGACAAAATTATTTCGGCAGGGGCAGCGTGTGCCGCCCCCGCTTTTTTCCCAAAAACGAATTCAAATTCAAATTAAGACATAATTAATTTATTGGTTACGGCGTGGTGTTAAGATGTGTCGCTTTTATTTTATTTATTAGTGTCGCTGGTGTCGGGGATATAAAATAAGCAAATCAAATCGGATAATTTTGTTGCAAAGACTAATTTTTTAAATAAATCTACAATAATTTGTATTAAATGAAAATCGAATGTTTTTGTATTATATTTTTTTGAAGGCCATATTCAATGTTCTCAGACATTATGGGGAAGACGAGACTATATTTTTTTAAAAGAAAGGTTTTGAATTACGCAGGTTTTCGAAAGCAACGATTTAAAATAATGCCTTTGTCAAACAAATACAGAATGTTTTGAGAAAACCTTTTAGGAGAATTAAAAATTAATAAAGTTAAGGAATCTTACAACTATAAAAATGATTTGTGTTTATTTTCCAGGAAAAAAATCTTCTGTAGAAAAGAGAATGCATTTTAAAAGAGATTTAAGAAAATTGATTATAAGAACCGAAAATTATATAATTTGAGGTGACTTAAATTGTAGACATAGAGATTGGGTATGTATTCGTACGAGTTCATGCTAGTATGTCTTTTTTTTTTTTTTTTTTTTTATAATTTTTATTGAATTCACTCTTATAACTAAACTTAAAGCTAGACAAAAATTCATAAAAAAACTAGCATATTTAACTTAATCTTAAATCTAACTTACTGGCCCCAGACGGGCGCTCTAAGTTATTCTGTATTAATTTTCTTAAAGCTAATGCCTTTCAGCGTATGAACTAAGTATATATATTTTTTTTTATTATTTTTTATTTAATTAGAAAATTTAAAAAACTAATTGTCAATATTTTTTTTTCTTACAACCTACTTAAAATTAAGTCTTAAAATAAAACTTAAAACTACCTACGCTAAATATGAATTACTTACAAACTACAACAGCCACAGACTTATCTATACTTTTTTTTATTGTTTTATGTTTTATTTTGTGAAACTAAAACATTAGATAAATACATACAAAAATTAACTTATGTGTATATATGTATTTATGACATATACGTGTTATTTTTTTTTTTTTTTTTTTTTTTTTTTTTTGCCACTGTACCTATTTTACCTAAGACTAATAATACCAAACAGGTATTTAGGCCGGCCAGGCTCAATTAAACACCCAACCCGAAAAGTTATTATCGTTCAGATTGAAGCCACCAAAACTGGCTCTTCTGCTTCATTCGATCTTTTCTGTCCCGTTCGGACACAGCCCTACTAAACCGAAGGCGCTCTCCTCCGCCTTGTGTGAGGATGTACCGATCATAAAGGAGCCGCCGGTCTACGGTTCTTCGTCTGACGTGGTAGATAAGCGGAACCGCCAGTCTATCTTGAACAAGCCCGCACATATCAAAATGAAGGAATGCCTCCGGCGGAATGAAACCGTTCAAGCGCACACTTTCAAAATATTCAGCATTCGGATAAAACGCTCCAAAAATCAAACTATTGGTCGAATTCATTGCTCTTACAATGTGACCAAGAGCAAGTTTTATAATGAAGTTATCAATTCTGTTAATCAAGGCCCCATTAAACAGGACCTCGTTGGAATAGTAGTACGTATATTCGGATTCGGGCGTTCGATGCAAACCGAGACAGCGCCGAAGACACTGCCTCTCGAAAACCCGAATCTTTTCCTTTTGAGATGGAGCAATATTGAACCAAACAGGACAACCATAAACGATCATCGGCCGTATGAGGGCCATATAGCAAATTACCTTTACTCTTTTGTCAAGACGACTACTATAAAACAGTCGTTTTGTCTGTGCGAAGGCTCCTCTGGCTCTGGCCAGCGCAGCACTTATATGTCTGTCGAAATACAAATACTGATCCAACCAGATACCTAGGTACTTTACTACAGTCTTGCTCGTTAGTTGCTGTCCGCCCGGTCCAACAATGACCATCTTACGCCAATTCATGCGAGTGTCCCTTGAGGCCCCAGCCAATGGGGTCCGAAACAGAATTGTCTCCGATTTCAGGAAGTTGATTTTTAACTTCCAGTCATCGCAATATCGCTGAATCTTGTCGAAGTCACGCTGCAAAAGAGTTCTGATGATTTCAACCTTTTGGGCCGTTCTGTACACAATAAGATCGTCGGCATACGCAATTGCCTGAGTAAGACTACCTATCAAATCGCTGGTGTAAATACTGAAAAGAATCGGAGAGTTCACTGCTCCCTGTTGTAGACCATGCTAGTATGTCTTGTTTATTTCCGTATTCCATGTTGTTTCCGTTTAGTCCAACTTCTTCGTTTTTCAGTCAGCCTCAAACTATTAATGATTTGAGTTCTGATCATATACCTGTTTTTTGTAAAATGAATGAATCGGCTGAAATTCTTGGACTTTAAAAATGCTAACTGGAGCCGTTTTAGGACAGAAATTAGATCCAAGTTTAGATCAACTCCTAGTGATTTGGACAGAGTGTGTTCAAAAGAAGATATTGATGTTCAAGTCAATGTCTTCTCCAACGTAATTCTAGAATCAGTTGAGTCTTGTGTCCCTAAAAAAACCAAAAAACCTTTTTTTATTAAAATGCCGGAATACATACTAGAATACATTCGTGTAAGGAATTCTCTTAAGAGGCAATGGCAACGTTATCGGCTTCCACAGTAACGCATTGAAGTTGAATCTTACAACAAAAAGATTGCGGAGGAAATTAGTAAGTTTCGAAATAAAAATTGGAATGAAAAACTTAGTAAATTGGAAAAAAGTGCTAAACCATTTTGAAACATAGCCAAAATTATTAAAAATAAAAACAAACAAATACCTAATCTTATAAATGGTAATGAAGTAGTGTATCGAAATTCAGACAAAGCTAATGTTTTTGCATCAACATTTTTGAAAAACCATACTGTGTCGCAACACCTTAGCGATGATTCAACCAAGAACATTGTAAGTCAAACTTTAAACACAGTTAACTCTCAAATAACTGAAACTCCTAGGGATCAGCTTACAACTAGAGGGGATGTGAAATATATTGTTTCAAACTTTAAATCTAAAAAGTCGGACGGGCTAGACAACATTAAAAATATTTATTTTAAAAAACTACCAAAGGCAGGGCTTGAGTTTCTTGCGTTTTTGATTAACGCTTGTCTTAAAACACAATACTTCCCAATAAGTTGGAAATATGCTAAGGTTATACCAATTCCTAAACCTGGAAAAAAAAAAAAAAAAAAAAAAAAAAAAAAAAAAAAAAAAAAACTACCTACTAGCTATCGACCAATAAGTTTGCTTACTTGCATAAGTAAAGTACTAGAAAAAGTTCTCAACGTAAAAATATTACGCATCGTTGATGAGTTCAATATATTTCCACATGATTTAGGATTTGGATTCAGGATGCATCACAGCACCTCCCATCAAGTTTTAAGAGTATGTGAACTTACTTACTTACTTAGGTGGCGCTACAGTTCGGGACGAACCTGGGCCTCAACCAACATGCCTCTCCAGCCAACTCGGTCTTTGGCTAGCTGCCTCCAGTTTTGCACTCCAAGTTGGTTGAGGTCGTCCTCCACTTGAGCGCGCCACCTAAGGCGAGGTCTTCCTTGACTGCGTCTACCATCTGGGATGGAATCGAAGATCCTGCGAGCCGGAGCATTGTTGTCCATTCGCTCTACATGACCTAGCCATCTTAAACATGATGTTGGCGAATTTAGCCTTGATACGGATTGTCACAAGTCGCTCACTTACGTGTCGAAAGCCCAAGACTTCTTGCCTAAGTCTACCGCTTATGACGAATCCGCACCCAAATAAACGCTGTGGTCTTCTTGCGCAATCACCGTAGTACACGTCACAGTTTTTCATCCTCCTTTTGCCCGGCCCATTCCATCGCACTTCCTGGATGGCAGTAATTCCTGCTCTGTAGCAGTCTAGGGCCTCCGCTAGTTGTTTGGATGCACGTGGTCTGTTAAGAGTTCTAACATTCCACGTGCAGATCCGAAGGTCGTTGTCCTTGATTCGTTTTTCCGGGTCGTCAACAGTAAATCCGTCCTTTTCCGAGGCTATTGGTCGCTTCGCAACTTTTTCTTTTTTCCGTGGCAGGGTTGTTAACCCCACGCACAACCCCCAACCTGGAGGGCCAGGTCCTTTGTTGGATTCCTTGGACAAAAGGAACCGGAGAATCCGGAGTCAGTAACCCACTTCGGGGATATGAGCGCTGCCGTTGGCCCATTAAGGGTTCATCCGCCACCATCTCTATTTCAATGCCCTGACTTGCATTGAATTGTCCTAATGACCTTATCTCCAAATATGTCGAAGTAGCTCATTAGGGCGTCTGCTTCGTTGACTGTTGACGCCACCGTTGGTCCAATTGGTTGGGCTTATCCGCCGTACGTCCTCTTTCTGAGGGGCTCGTGCAAGACTTCTGCGAATCGATCAGAACAGTCATTAAAGCAGAGCATTATAGTGTTGCTATTTTTTCTGTGTTCAACACTCGCGCTTATAAGTTTAGCAAGAATGTTCGGATGGACAGACCAGTACCCGGTGGTTACCGCGGGGAGGTAAAATAAGCACAATTGATGTGTACGATATAGTTGCAGCGACTGTGCATCACCAGTTTGATGCCTTTCAGTGCCTACCCTATTCATACAGCACCCAACCACCAAAGTATGTGAACATGTAAGAAAAAACCGATCTCCTGGTAAATCGACTGGTCTTATTCTACTCGATATAGAAAAAGCTTTCGACTCAGTATCGCATGATGGTATTTTGCACAAGATGGTAAAATTCGGATTTCCCATATATCTCGTGAAAATAATTCAAAGTTTTTTGTCTAACCGCTACTTTAGTGTTTTCGTCAATAACAGTCCGTCAAACTATTATCACGTGAACCAAGGTGTCCCACAAGGATCAGTACTAGGTCCTTTTCTCTACAATATCTTTACATCTGATATACCAAGGAGTGTCAAATAGCTATATTTGCGGATGATACAGGCATCTTTTCATCGCATGAATTTAGTCTTAACATTGAGACAAATTTAAGAAATGCAATACAATTGATGACCAACTACTATACAAAATGGAAAATTAAGCTGAATGTTGACAAATTACAAGCTTTCTTTTTTAGCAGAAAGAGAAAGTCTTGTTATCATCCAAACAATCAGCTCAACGTTAATGGTGAAATTGTCAAGTGGGACTCAAGTGTTAAATATCTTGGCATTTATTTAGATCAAAAATTAACTTTTAAAGAGCATTTTGCTAAGACTGTGCAAAAAGTTAGCATTGCTATAAATATATTATATCGTTTCATAAAAAGGAAGTCGTGTCTTAGCAAAGATAACAAAATGATCATTCAAAAAGTTGTATTCTAAGCAATCCTTCTCTATGGATGTCAGGTGTGGGGAAAATGTGCAAAAACTCACATTAAAAAACTCCAAGTATCACAGAACAAGCTGCTCAAAATGATGCTTAACCTTCCACGATACCATTCCACTTTAGATTTACACGAGAGGGCAAAAGGTGAAATGATTTCTTTTAGAATCAATAAATTAACTAGCAATTTTTTGCTGAATTGTGAAACCTCTGAAAATCCACTCATTAATCAATTGATTCCTTAACCCTTTTCTGATGTTAATTGTCATTAATTTTTGTTCAATATTTATTAACTTATTTGTTTTTTTTTCATATATCTATTATTTATTTATTTAACTGTTATTCATGTTTATATGGACTATATTACTTAATTGTTTATCTGTTTTATTGTTAAATTTATACATGTTCATTATGCATTTATTATTATTATTGTTTTATTTATTTATTAACTTACATATTTAGTTATTTATATTTATTTATTATTTATTTATTTATTTATTTATTTATTTATTTATTTATTTATACATGCATTCATTTGTTGATTTATTATCTTATTTATTTATTATTTATTTGTTAAAAAGTTTATTTAATTATATATATATTTATTTATTCAAATTATTTATTCACTTATCTAATCATTATTCTTTACTAACCAAATACTAATATATTAAAATATACCTAAATACTTATTTACTATTATTCTAACTAACTTGATATTTACCAACCTACTTCTTAACTAACTTTATGAAGTTTTACGTTTTATCCGAGTCATAATGTACCTTTTATCGAAAATGTGTGCTTTCGTCATTGATGTTTCCCTTCTTCCCTGGATTAGAAAATGTCCGTTCGGAACGTTCAGTACAAGTTGTATTGAATGGAATTAAGGGCTAACACTCTTAAAATAAATACGCCCCAGGGTCCCAATCGGTTTTCGTATTTTTTTTATTTTTTTTATAAATGATCTGGAATAATAGGGAATAATAAATCCGATACGTACAAATCGCTAAACATTTTTGCTACCGATGTCCCAATCGCAATGATATCTGCCGATTTTTGTATTCATCAAAAATATTTTGTTCTACAAAAGCAAGTAATAGAATTGTTCCAGTTTTCCTCGGAGATGTTGGCTTCACTTAACCTGGTAACTTGCTTACAAATGGCAAAATTTCTCATTCCTAAAAGAATAATATTTGTACCATAACAATTTATTTCTTTACAGAAGTCATGATTAATGTAGACCTTACCGAAGCTTTTTGAAATTATAAAAAAAATTTAACCCATCAAACTTATTCCTTATAAAGGGTTTTTCGCATAAAGTGTGACAAAAAGCTAGACCATAAAAGTTGTGTCTAGGCAATAAAAAAATCGTATTAAAGAAAGCAATTTTGTAAAAAAAAAAAAAAAAAAAAAAATGGGCACAACTGGGTCGCACGTACTTGCTCTTTTGTGCTTAATTCCATTGGAAAGCAAGATCCTTGACAGAAACAAGTAACATTTACTTTGAAAATAACACTGTTTGCACTTATAAAAAGTATCAAAACCACAATACTTAACGGTTTTTAGTACAAATGAAGCATGCCATCACACGTTTTAAATAACAAAGAATTTAAGAAAAAAGTATTTCGAAAATTGTGGGACCGGTTTTGTTAAAATCCTGTTATTTATTTTTAGTTTTTTTTTAAACAAATATTTTAGTACCAACAAAAATATTCTCAAAAATTTTCATCAAAATCGTGGGAGCCGTTTTCGAGAAAAATAAGCTTTTTCTGAAGAATGCCAAGACATACACACATAAAAAATTTGAAGGCAATCACTTAACCCATTTAGGCTGCAGCTTGATATACACCCAGACAGACTTTGTCAATGACTTTTTTAGACTTTTCTATAATCGTAATGTCGTGTTTGATTGTTATCTCATTTTTTTTTTATATTCACGAATCCTAAACTTGCCTTATAGTACCTATAATCGCAAGTAAAAAATACTAAGAACAACGGTTACACTTGCCACAACTCGTTATAGATCTTCAATCTAAAATTTTTGCATCCCGAAAAGACAAACTATGTAGCACTATCGTTTGAAAAAATGAAAAATTAAAGGATATTATCTATAAGCATATGACTCCTGAAAGGTCACACTCGTCTCTAGAAGTAGGAAGTCTGCAATTTTGAAAATTCTCACCAGTTGTTTTTGAACTTCCTACTCAAGTATTTTATTTGATTTTCCAAAAACCAAGAAAAATAATAAATATCGACCCATTAGTTCCAAATGTCCTTAGAAGACATCACTTTTGAAGTGAGAATCCATACCGCAATCGATTAAATAATTAAATCCCTGACAAATCCCAAAATTTCTGCCAAAAGCACTTTCCAAGTTGAATTAGAAATCACTTCGACGATTAGATTTCAAAGTATTCAAGCCGCAATATTCCTTTGCTTAAACATTTCATCGTTCAAAACATCCCAAACAGAACCAAAAACTATTCTCAAGTTTCTCTGCTTCTTTTCCCCTACACCATCTTAATTAAGCAATAAAATATTGAAAGCAACGGTCTGGTGTCAAGTCGCTTCCATTCCTATATAGCATTCCCATTCCCACTGCCAGCCATTATCTATCTATCCCATTGCTGCCGCCGGCCGCCCAAGTGTAATTCAAGCCATAAGTAGTGTCCAAAGAATTTCTTTCTTCATGGGGGTGCTCCCCCAAAAATGGGAAAATATCTCCATCCAATAAATACATCTTCTCACAGATACCTTCCTACACCTGAGAGAAAAACTTTGTCTTTACCGGCTGGTCGGTCTCCTCATTATTAAGATGTCACCTGGAATTTTATGGTGCAGACCAGTCCGAGATGCCACCCCAAAGGTCATTTAAATAGAAAAGTAGTTAAGGCAAACTGCCTGCGGAGATTCAAATTGGAATTTTTATTTCCGTTTTCGGAAAACCAACTACACTCATTCTATAGATAGACATCCACCGCATTCCTCCAGAACCGGGTAGATAATAATTATTTAGTTTTTTTTTTTTGTTTTCTGGTTCCATCATAGTTCCATGGGTGGGCAGGTGACAAGTCTTAATTTGGTGAAATTAATGAAGGAACCCACACGGCTAGATGCGTGGCAGGTGGGGTTCCTGTTTTGGAAGAGTTGCTTCCCCGCAATGGTCAACCGATGCGTACTGTGGTCTGTGGATATAGTTTTTGATAAATCTAACAATGATTATGTCATCTTCTCCGATGATCGACATCTGTGCAAATGAAATGGTGTGGTTGTGTTTGTGCGGTTCCTATCTATTGACTCCAAAGTGTCTATCCGCTACCATGGTGGCCATGGATTTGATTCGTGGGAGGAAATTGGCCGCGCCGCGACGTCGAAATCGTTCCAAAAGACACGTAGTCGCAACATGTCTCGTCCCGAAGACGCGACGCGGCCGCTGGTAATGGGCTTCCTTCGTGTATTTTCACCTCCACCAAATGCGCGGAGGGGAATTGACTTTTTTTTTATTTTTGAAACACAAGCAATTTATTGTTTTAATCTGAGTTACAAATTGTCTTGATATTGAGAGATATTTTCTTTTTTTCTGTTTTTATTTCAAATTGCTTGTGGAAAATCATTTGAGTGTTGACTTTGGTTGCAGACAAGTCTGATGAGTGTGAGGGGATGGAAAACTAGGGAGGGTGGATGCGGCAAGTGTAGTCAACTTGGCTGGGGACAAGATTTATTGAATGAGATTTATACGAATTTAATTGGTTTGTTGTTTTTTGTTGAAGTTTTTTTTATTCTGTCGGTGATTTCTGATTCTTTCATCTTTTTGGACAGATGCAGCTTTGGTGGGAAATTTATCGATGAAAATTGTGTTTTTATCCGACAGATACTGATACGAAAATTAAAATGGAATTTATGTATCTCGATTAAGGCGGGTGGGTGACTCAGGGATTTGGATAGCCTGATGTATTATTTTTAGGATAGAATTCGAGGAATATAACATTTATTTATGTAGTTTCTTTTTTAATTTATTTGAAACAAGTGTTCGAGTCTTTTTTTTTATTTGTTTAGCTGCTATTGTTATTTATTTTGTTTAAAATATCATTTTAAATATTTCTATTCAAACATTTTGTTTGATTGTGGAGATAAAAGCATTTATATTATTAAACTTTATATTTCAAAATAAATTATAAAATTATGATTATTGTGCATCGCTGAGTTTGATTTAGAAAGAGTTGTTTTCTAATAAGGTAAGAATAAGAAGACCAAAAACTTCTTAACGTTCTTTAACCGATGATTATTTTTATCTCCACTGTGACGGTAGCTCTCCCTTTTGCGTACTTCATCAGTTCGGATACGTCGGATTGATCTATCGGCTCTTGGCTTCGAAATTTTGATTGTTCCATGCCTCAAACCGCATTTTGTTGCTTTTGAATTCAATTCTCTGGTCATCTTCTTTCTTTTGGTCAAGAAGGTACTCTAAATGAAAAAGCTTCGCAGGATTTTCTTGCTCTTTGTCGTTCTTGCTGTCATGGGAAGAAACTTTATTTCATTGTCCGTCAAGAACACTAGCGTATACAGTAGTGATCTTAGAGGGACCTCCTCGCGCTCGATAAAACATTGTATATATAATGTAATTTTGAAAAATGTAGGAAACACGATAATCCACGGCATGTAACCATCGATTCGATGATTGTCCAAGTACCCGTCTTTCCTTAAACACCTTAAAATTTTGTATATACTGTACGTGAATAAGTGTGATGAAATATCAAAATATGAAATTCAATTTGAAACAGGAGTCATTTGTTTCTGTAGACCAGATATATTGGGAGCACCACACATATTTGTTTCTATGTCCACATTTTAGCTTGTAGGCAAAGGAGCGAATCCGCTCTTAGTTGCTATTCTGGCTTCTGGTTTTTCTGCACTAGCCCACCAAGACCTAGCTGACAAATTTGGTAAAAGATATCAAGGCGCCTCGAACCGTACCCCGACGAAGAAATGACGAGGAAATTATTTATATTCCACTTCAAGACAGCATAACGACTGACTGAAACACAGACTTTTTCGACGGTTTTCAAGCATAAATCGGCCGATACTGCTGCAATTTCACGTTCGATATTCGTACGAAGTTCATCAATCGTCGCCGGCTTGTTGGCACAGACCATAGACTTTACGTAGCCCTACAGCAAATAGTCTAACGGCGTCAAATCACACGACCGAGGCGGCCAAGCGACTGGACCATTTCATAAGATAACACGTTCTCCAAACTTGGTTTCCAATAAATTGATTGTGACATTCGCTGTGTGGCTTGTGGTGCCGTCCTCTTGGAACCACATGTCCTCCAAGTCCATATCATCCAATTGGGGCCAAAAATAGTCGGTTATCATTCACAGTAACGTGCCGGTCTTGATCATCACAGAAGAAGTACGGCCCAATGACGCCGCCGGCCCATAAACCTCACCAAACCGTAATTTTTTCGGGATGCAATGATGACTCATAGAGTACGTGTGGATTGCTGCCTGACCAATACCGCGTATTTTGTTTATTGACGAAGCCATTCAGCCAGAAATGAGCCTCATCGCTGAAGATGATTTTTCGATGAAAATCCAAATCATTATCAAGTTGTTGCTCAGCCCAATTCACGAACATACGACGCTTCTGGTGGTCAAGCGGCTTCAGTTCTTGCGTCAATTTAATCTTGCAAGGATGTAGGATCTTTTCGCAAAATTCGCCACAACGACGTCACAGAGATGCCCAACGCTTGAGAACGAAGTGTGAGAGACACATTTGGGCTTTTTGCAACTGAAGCCTCAGCGGCACCAATATTCTCGGCACGACGGGCACTTCTTTGTCTCACTAGCACGGGAACATTTTGTACTGTGCCTGTGGATTCAAATTTTTCCATTAGACGCTCAATTGTTGATCTGCTAGGACATAATCGTCCACGACCATAAATTGGACGTAGCGCTCTTAACGTTGAGGCCACTGACTCCGAATTTCGGTAGTAAATTTTAATAATTTCGATTCGTTGTTGGCTCGTATATCTTTGCATCATGAAATGGCAAATTTTACTGAAGAGAAATTTCAAAAGAGTGGCAAGAAATATGGCGTCGTTTGCTGTCCCTGATGCTCTACTTTTGTAGCGTCCCTGTTGAAAAACCCGATACTTTCACCCCTAAAATTTGCTGTGCGCTCTGGTTCAATGCGACGATGGTCTCTACGCAAACAAGGACTTTGCTCAAAATTCTGGCAATTCTGGCGCAATAAATTCTTATTTGCGTTGTTGTTGTTTTACTGTTAATATGACTACGACCCCCTCCAAAATCTTAGACTGCGACCGCGCCTGATCGTTTCGAGCTTTTCTTTCACCTAAATAGCATTTTTCAATAAAAGAAAACGGCCGTACTATCTTCCCAAAGCATATGAGAATCTTAATTTCCTCATCCCAACATTTTTCACTGTTGATCCAAGATATTTGATCGTTTCGCCTTTTGAAAGAACTGATCCATTCAAACAAATATTCTGGTATTCAGTCTTTTTGGGCTGATGCGGTACCCATTTTCTTCCAGAAAATCCACTCTGTAGGATCTTTATTTATGATGGCTCCATTGCTCTGACCTTAGTTGGGCATGGACAAGCTTCTTCATCCAACGCGATCCTTAGTTGACTGCCTCCAATTTTGAATTTAGTCGAGGGCCGATTTTACTTCCTTGCGCCACCTAATTCACAGTGTTCCTCTACTGCCGGCCCCCAGGGTTGGCTTATATAAAGGGACACTTTAGTTCTGCGAGAGATTTTGCTATTAAATTGAACGAATTAAACGAAAATTAAACGAAATTACGATCTCTCGCTTAGCAAGCAAGCATCTTATCTACTGCACCACGGCCTCCCTAGCTTTGCGTTAAAGTATCATTGCCAAAAAAGAATAATTCATTCACTTTATGGTCCGTGAACTTACCTTTTCACTGGTGTACACTAACTTTGATTGGGAACTTATTGGTGACTCCTGTGGGACGTACATACTTCCAATTATCGTATTGGCACGGATTTCAGGAACTTCGCTTTGCATTAGGGCAACACATATAATGATTTCGTAGTTGTCTACTTTTCAAAATCCTAACACAAAGTGCAAACCTCTTAAAGATTCCTAATTTTTTTTTCAATTCTGATTCTTATCCACTGGATTGCAGAAAGCCGTAATAATGTTTTCGCAAACGGCCTTGCAATACCCGTTTAACGACCTTTATGGTCTGTGACATCTGCTTGATTGAAGATTAGCGTACGTACTGTCCTCCAAAGATTTTTTTTCGCTGCCACTCTAAGAATAAATAAATTGCACGACTGGATCGCAAGTACTTGCTCATATGTACGGACACATCGTCGAATAAAATTTAAAAAATAACTAACAACGTAGAAAAATATTACTATATGAACTAAAAAAGTGTCAAAACCACAACACTTAACGGATTTTAGTAAAAATGGAGTAAGCCATCACACGTATTGTATAGTAACGAATTTATGAAAAAAGAATTTCGAAAATTGTAAGACGGATTTTGATAAAATCCTTTATTTAAAAAAAAAATTAATTTTGGTATGCAGTTTTTTAAAAGTTTATTAATATAAATGTTATTATAAAATTTAAAATAAATTTTTTGATTAGTTTTAAAAATATTGATATTAAAATAAAATCAAAAATTATTTTTAATTTGTAAAAAAAAATGGTTTATTCAAAATTTTTAAATGCAGAATTAATTTGGCTACCCAGGTCTTCCCAAATAAAAAAAATTGACAGAAATCAAAAGAGCCGTTACCGAGAAAGCCAAAAGTTAAAAACCGTTTTATGAAAGATACCCTTAATAGACTTTTCTCGTAAAGTTGGTTCTGATCAAATATTAGCCAGCACCAACAAAAAAAATTCGCAAAAATGTTCATTAAAATCGTTGAAGCCGCTTTCGAGAAAAAATATGCTTTTCCTAAACGGTTTTATGGCAGGTACCGTTATCTTTAGACCTAAAAACTAAATTTCAATTTCTCATGTTTGATTGTTATCGCAATTTTTTTTATATTCACGGATCCTAAACTTATAGCCCCTATAATCGCAAGTAAAATTCTTAGGAGTTGACCCATTAGTAGCCCCACGGCAATAAGACCACGATATCTTGATCCCTTTTTTTTCGCTGTAAATTTTTATAAGTATTTTGAAAGTTCTTTTAATAGCAAAAAATAGTGAGCCACCCTCTGTGGAATCATTATTTGCATTTACAGTGTAACATCTGCAATAAGAATACAATAATAAATAAAAAATAAAATTCGGTGAATAAGAAACTAGTCCCATCTCTGAAGCCTCAACTGCATAACCCTTCTTTGAAAAGCACCCAAAAGCGGTATATCATTGATTCCTTTATATGCACCAAATATCCTTTCAAAAGCAATGTTATCAAGGTTCTTACAACCGCATGGATAAATAAACTGCAACTGCATCAACTGTTAGGCAACTTCATCAAAAACCACTGAACCGATATGTTTAAGCAAAAAGCCCGATCTTTATGCATTCTCCATTCTCGAACTCCTAGTATCCTTATCAAATATTTCCTTTGCCTTTGGGCATTCTTCCCATCAACATCGTTTCATTTTAGCATTTTCCAAAAAAAAAAAAAAAAAGTTACAATATGTCTAGAAACTTTCGAGAAAGGAACCACTTATTTCAGGACGGTGCACATATCTCTTTTACAAAGGATACCATTCCATTCGAAGGTGCAACTACAAACGTGGTTAAGTCCTTGCTTCTCCTTGCTACAAGCCCGTCATCTGGTGGCAGATACACCGAACATATTCAATTGTTATGCTTCGCTTGAAGGGGGTTGGCTCGAAGGACACTTCCTTCCTTCTCATGTGTGCACCATAGAGTCCTTTATTTCAATGATATTTACGACTTTTCTACATAAAAGTCGAACTTAATACATAAAAATCGAAGCGCATTGCTTGTGGGAATAAAACTGATACGATAATGTATCCTTAAAGTTCGTTCTGTTTGGGGTAAGGTTGTTACGAAATTCCATTTCTGGCCAATTTTGGAGAACGCGGGAAAGGAGTCGCCACTGAACCCTGCCTGACAGGGTTTATTACATAATTAATTGGGTGAGGATTCGTTATTATTTTTTTTTTTTTTGGTTCGTATGTCCTTTTTCATTGTCGTCTAGCATAGTCGTCGTCGTCGTCCTCCTCGTCGTTGTTTCTGTAATGTGAAAAGTTTTTAAATTGTTTTTTAATGGCAGGAGAAGGAGATTACTTAAAACTGAATGCAATTGTTTCTTGAAAGTTGTTTCAGGGAATAAATTGGCGTTGGGAAGAAAAACGAGGACCAAAAAAAAAATAAAAAATAAACCAAATAAAATAAACTCTGCGATGCGCTATGGCTGGGCCGACCATGGATGGTAAATTAAGGAAACTTTTTCTTGGAATTGTTGTAATGAGATTGTGATGAATTTTTTGAGTCTGTTTATAAGTTGTTTTATTGTCAAGCTGTTGCTTTTGACGGATCAACTTCAATGATGTCATTTTAACTGTGTTGAGTGCTTGTAATGTCGAAAAGTCTTAAATTGTATTAAGAGTAATAAGTTTATGCCTACAGGAGGTGAATATCCTCTTTGAAGTAAAAGGCTACAAAGTGGAAGGAATTTTTCGAACTTTTTGGATCACATTCAATTTGGAAGTTGTGATAGATAGAAAAGTATATATTTTTCTTACAAACATTTTGTTTTACCAATGTACCTACATCTTTAACGTTTCACTATTTAATTTCGCTTGTATTGAGCACTTGTGTTTGCATCCTATTTTTAATAGCCTGTAGTCAAGTAATCTCCGTCAGCAATCTTTCTCTATCCACACTTGTGACCATGACCATATAACTCTCCCTCCGAGCAACTTGAACATAATTTCTGAATTTTTCTTTAACACGTTCATCATCTCTGACGATGCGACATCCAGTCTAGTGATTCCGAAAATGTACTCAAATGAGCCAAGTGGGACGCATTTAGCTGCAAGGTCACACAGCTGCCGCCTGGAATTTAATGCAAATACTCTGTCGCGTGGGCCCCACCGCCATTGGTAAATTTAACATTACACTCAGACCTCATTTGGAAACTGCACTTTAGTGTGACACACTCACTTTCATTTCCAAGCACAAGCCCACATCATAGAACGAAGACCAGGCCGGTCCGGGCAGTCCACACTTACTGGCTTGCCTCCCCCCCCCCCCCCATAACCATGCATTGCCGCGACATCAGGTGGAATGTGGCCAAACCACTGCCACCTTCGAGGAACATATAAGTACAGGTATGTGGCTGCTGCTGCTGCTGATGCAGTAGTTACGGGTGATAATAGTGAGGTAGCTATAAATTTGCATCTCCCTACCCCTTTAAGGTTGAGATAAGTTTGATACTGACGTACCATGTCACTAGCTGAACACCTCCTTTGAGAAAAGTGCACTTTGCTAGTAATATAGAAGACAAAATTATAAAAAGTGTTGCCAATTATTTGTTTTTCGAGTTGTTTTTAAATATTTTTTTTTTAATTCCTTGCGAATTTTAAGGAGCAGTTTTAATTTACACGAAAAAGAGGAGAGTAGAAAGAGAGAGAGCATGAGGAGCCCACCATTGATGAAATGAAGAAATTGCAATACAAATGTTCGAGGGTTTTTCCAAAAAAGAAGAAGTAACTTCCAACACTACATCAGAGTCAGAACTGAAGCTTGCGCTAGGACTATATATTAAGTTCGTTATTAATTATATTAATATTAATAACGGAATATGGGACATTAATTCTAGCTTCCGAGTATGATTTCTGAGATCAATAAAATCTTAAGGAAAAAATCGAGACGATCTTTATTTTATTAAGGCTTCAGGAACAGCAGAAAACGAAAACATACTCTTGGTCCAAGGAATAGGTCTTGAAAATTCTCTTCAATTCTTGAACAATTTGTTCTAGCAAGGCAATTTAGAACTTCCGACAAAAAGTGTCCATTATAAGACCCTCATCTTCTTAATTCTTTGTCAGAAATACATATCAAATTCTATCATCAACTAACCCATATACGAAGTAATATCATTATCTAGGAAGCATGGGAGATTCTGGAATCGAAATTAATGTCTAAAGGCCTAATATGAAAGGCGATTTCATTAATAAAGCTGAACAGTTAAATGAAGCAGGTATTTCTGTGCCAAGTTAGTTGCAGACTATAATGCTTTTAAATACACTGCCCTGGGTCCTTGGACCCTATTTTTGAGATTCGGCTACACATGCGCTTCTATTTCGCGTTCAATGTTGGCTCTGAGCTTTTCCAACATCGTCGGCTTGTTGGCATAAACCAATGATTTAACGTACCCCCAAAGAAAATAGTCTAGAGGCGTTAAATCGCACGAACGAAACGGTCAATTGACTGATTCATTTCTTGAGATATCTAACTTACTCATCAGTAAATCGATTGTAAGGTGTACTGTGTGGCTTGTGGCACTATCCTGTTAAAACCACATGTCGCCCAAGTCCATATCTTCCAATTCGGGCCAAAACTAATCGGTAATCATGGCGTGCTTACGCTAGCCATTCACAGTAACTTGACAATCGTTATCGTCGAAATATGGCCCAATAACGCCGCCGGCATGCAAACCGCAACAAACAGTTATTTTTTGTGGATAAAGTGGTGATTCATGAAGCAAAAGTTGGTTTTTAACCCGACCAAAAATGCATATTTTGCTTATTGACCAACCCACTGAGCCCAAAATGAGCTTCGTCACTGAAGATGATTTTGCGACGAAATTCAAAAATTCAACGCTCTTAAAATTGCGGTCACCGACTCCGAAATTCGGTAGAAAATGTTTATAATTTTCCAACGTTGCTTGCTCGTGTTTTTTACCATGATGAAACTGTTACGTTTACTAAATAAATTGACAATGACAGTTTGATGATTAATGAAAAGTTGCGTTCACAAATTAAATTCAAAGTTGTCAAGTCCCTATTGGAAATTCCGATACAAATACTACATACTACATACTACACACCAATTATTACGAGTCTTACTTTTGCTTTTTGAACTTTGAATTTATTCTTCATGTAATCTGCAGCAGTAACACTTTTTCTTAATCTTTATTATACCTTAAATAAAATCTTTTTTTTTTTAATTCCAACATTCTTGTTATACAATTTTGTTCTGCAAAATTCATTAAAAAGGTAACTTGATATTCCCAACCGTATGGCAGCACTGTTTTCTAAAGTCTTGTGCAAATATGCACTTACAGAGCAAGTTCTTGAAATAAGGTAAAAAGTGGGTAGCAGGCGAATTTCTCGCCAAGATGAAGATGAAGTGCACGGGCAATTAAATCCGAAGACCAATTGCTTAACATGTGTTGTATAGACCATGGCCATTCAGTTTCATCCACAACTTCTCCCAGCAGCCGCACAGTTCCAGCTTCAGCCTTCAGAGAGACTCTATCCTTAGTGTGCTTCGCGTTCGCATATCTTGTGCTCAGGCATTCATGTAGTTTCTGTTAGTTCGCGATGGTTCGTCTGGTGGTCGCCATTAATGATGACCACTGGCTGCCATGTTGCCCATGGAGGTTTTGTGTTCATATTATACCAGCAATGGATTTGTATTTGCTTCGAATGGTCGTAAAATCTATCCTCGCTCCGATTTTTAATTGCAGCAGCCCCTTGGAGTTTTTCACAGTTTTTCCTTTTTCCGTTGGATTGATAGGTTCTTTTGTTTTTCTTTGCCATAGTTTCTTGTGTAATTCGATATAAAACTATTTGTTTATAAGTTTTTTTTTTAATAGATTTCTGTGTATTTGTGTGGTTCCTAGAAAAGAGCTCCTTTCCATCGTGGCAGCTGAATTACTTGGGGTGATTACTATTATAGACTGCCAGTCATAAGTGAGTTGATTTTACAGACTTGGTGGCGCAGTGAATTGACTGCGGTAGATATCATTTTTGGTTCCGATGGGATTGCGAGTTGGATGAAAGGGCATGATTGGGGGGATTATAAGAACAAGTAGTTTGGATTCGTGGCTATTTGCAATGCAATAAATATTAAAACATTGTTGGGAGGGATAATCATGGAAAATTGGAATTGTATTGTTTATTGATGGGAGTATCTTTAAATGGGTGTGTATGTAGTGATTAGCATAATAAAAATCTCTTGTTTGCCTTGAATGTGATCTAAATTGGCAATGGCACTCGATAAAAACGTTAAAAAAGGCCCCAAGGCTCATGATTCCTTCCGCGTTTGCCTTTTAAGAAATTGGTTCACCTTTCTGTAAAAAAAACGATTTCGATTTATTTGCTTTAAAAATAAAATAGGATCCGGAATAATGAGGGCCATGGGCTAATCATGTTTACCTTGCTACAAGGTAAGGCTTATCTACAAGCCGTTTGGAATATAGATACTAAAAGACTAGGTGCACACTTACGTCATTTTGACGCGGCGGTGACGCTTTTACGTCTTTCAGTACTCACTAATAAATAGAGTGGTGCACAAACGCGTCAGATGCCGCCGCGTCATTTGTGAGTACTGTATGACGCAAGTGTGCACCGAGCCTACTGATCTCGTTTTTCCTGACTTTAATACGCTATAGGAAATTCATATGCCCTGGTGATTACTAGCTTGCACCAGTTTTTTCTCGTATTCTTAGAAGACTTAGACAAACGAACTCTAAGCTGGATAGTCTCAAATTTCTGGAATATTGATTTTAACTCCACATCATCAAAATATTGATGATTTGTCGGCAAACGCAATCATTGCATGAATTAGACTTCCAATGAGATCACTGGTGTGATAAGAATGAGAATTAGCAAGTCCACCACACGGCACACCACGACATGTTGCAGACCATTTTAATATCTAAAATTGTTAAACAAATAACTTTGGCATTATGTACGTAAATAGTGATCATAAATATTCACCTGGTTAGCCTTATATAAGTGTCTTTTACCAAGTCTTCTTCAAGTTCTACCAGACAGGCAATCGAACATGGATTCACTTTCAATCAGATATCGGAAAGTATCATGCCCCGCCTTAAAGCCGAACTCCTCTTCTTCTTCTTCTTCTTCTTCTACTTCTTCTTCTTCGTCTTCTTCTTCTTCGTCTTCATCATCTTCTTCTTCTTCTTCTTCTTCTTCTTCTTCTTCTTCTTCTTCTTCTTATTCTTCTTCTTCTTCTTCTTCTTCTTCTTCTTCTTCTTCTTCTTCTTCTTCTTCTTCTTCTTCTTCTTCTTCTTCTTCTTCTTCTTCTTCTTCTTCTTCTTCTTCTTCTTATCTTCTTCTTCTTTTTTCTTTATCTTCTTCTTCTTTATCTTCTTCTTCTTCTACTTCTTCTTTTTTAATCGATGACTGCTATGATCTCCATTGGGACAAACACTCTCCCACTTCTCTTCTTCGCCCTAGGCCTGAGGCACCACTTGAGCGGTGCGCTGGGTTAACCTCAGAAACATTGTTAGTCCTCCCGGTTCGTTGTATAATCCAAAAGCCTTTCTTCCACGATAGTGTTAAACGTTGCACTACTACGCTAGCCTTGCCTTGATGTTAATTGCCTAGATGTGATTTCTGTCTGTTTTGCCAACGGATATTGCGTTCAACAACACGTGCAAATGATAAAATGATTTTATTAAAATAGGTGTTCTGTTGGGGCAAAGTTCCGCGGACTATTCGCAGTGTGGTGATAAATTTGAGTTCACTGGTTGGTTAAACAATTAGCCAACACCTGTTAACGCAAAATTTACCGAAAACATCGCCGCGGTCCGTGAGTGTCTGCTTCAGAATCCGAGTCAGTCGATTTCGCGTCACTTATAAGAACTCGGCCTTTCGCAGACCACAACAAGTCATGGAATATTAGACACTTAAGGTGCGCTCCACCAAAAGAATGTCATATTCTACATATAATGGCATCAATAGGCCTTTCAAACGAATACAAAATATTTATAATATCTCATACACACTTGTGTTTTATTTAAATTTCAAGTTAGAAAGCGCTTAATGAAAGTCAGAGCTCTATTGACAATTTTTTTGAATACCTTACTGTTTCTTATCGACCTGAGATTCGACTTATTGGAATCATCCATCCCATGTTTCAAAAGAGAATGTATACATTGTGTTGTGCATGTAAATATACATATGTCTATGTCTATTACATCCTTAGGAAGATGTCGAGTTAAAGTATTGAGTATAGAATTGACTCCTGATTGTTTCTTTTTCTTAAGTGGTTCGAAGATGATTTGGAGTTCCAACTTCGAAATGAGCATGAGCTTTTTTTCGGCGATGGTGGCATTCGCAAACCCGGTAAAACTAATATTTTTGGATCACCATTTCGTGATGCTATTTTGAACGTACAAATGATTCAGCAGAGCTCAGTTCTCTAGCTCACGATTCGGCCGAATGCACTATTTCATTTTATATACATAATTGCTGATAAGTAGTTCACTTCACACTGTTGGCTTCAGTTGGCAGAAAAGTTTCAAAACGGGAATGCTTGCCGGTAGATGTAGCTAACTATAAGGAGAAGCAATGAATGAAGACTGGCTTCATTAACTTTGACTATAAATTGAACAATTGTGTTATTCGTTGGAGTCAGTTCAGTAGGAGCTATAAAACTGTTGAGGGGATGGAGCTTTTTCCAGAATCTTAAAAAACATTTGCTGCTAAAAAAAACCTGAAGAAATTGAAGTGACCAGTTTAAAAAGCTATTAACATAACAACTGCTAAATCGAAAAATGGCTTTTAAATCTGAAAGACAATCACGTACAAAATATAAAACATCTTCGTGTACAAGTTTAAGGCATCGTAATTTGAAGAAGGGAGACTTCGAACAAAAAGTCTTCTCAAACTTCTACATCGACAGCAAATAAGGAATCATGAATTCTTACAGTTCCTAGTAAAGCTTATTTCAAAATTGGTTTCGTCAACGAAATCTTCTCCTTCCATCCATATTGATTCACACGTATTACGACTTTCTTACCAACCCAAATCAAAATCCAACCACGAACCAAATACAATTGTTCTTATCAAATGTCAGGAATGGAAAACGAAAGAACCAAAAAGCCCTGCCCAGAAAAAGTATTTTTGCTTGCATTTCATTGTCGTTGACGCGCAAATGCATTTTTTACAAGACATCGAACTACGTGATCATATTTGATAGCATGGCACATTGTATATCGAAGAAGAAACGCATTCAAAAATATTTTCCACCAGCCGGGCACGCCCGAGGGAAAATTCACATTCGTATTTATGTATTTATGAAACTATTGTCATCCAACCATCAGATATTCCTTCAACATAATGCAAAACTTTCCAAGAAGATGTGAATAATTTTTTTTTTGTGAAAAAAAGTTACCAAGTTACCAACCACAGCCAGACCGACATACATTTTTGAGAACTCAAATCGTTTAGAATAATTAAGTAGAATTTATTTATTTTTGCGTATTTTTCTATATATGTTTATGGAAGTTATTTGGTAAGAAGAATTTACAAATACATAGTCCAGCGGCGTTAGCCGACATACTGTATGTCTGTGTCCAAGAATGGCAATAATTAATGCGGCGAATGCACTGTTCTGCAGCTTAGCAATATGTTAACAAATAAATACCATTTTCTGCTTACAAATTAGCGAATCTAGCATTTGATCGCATTTATGTATGACAACCCAAGATATTAAAAATAAATTTCACAACTGGATCGCACGTACTTGCTCATATGTGCGGTCACATCGTCGAATAAAATTTTAAAAAATAAGTAACATTAACGTATAAAAATAACACTTCTGTACTTAAAAAAAGTGTCAAAACACTTAACGGTTTTTAGTTAAAAAAAACGCCATCACACGTCTTGTATAATAACGTATTTCGGAAAAAATTATTTTGAAAATTATAGGACCGATTTTGATAAAAACCTGTTTTTATTTTTAGTTTTTTTTGAAAAAAAATTGTAATGCGTATTGCGTAAGAATTGTTATGCGGTTTATTAGTTTTTTCAAAATAAAATTAAAAAAAATTATTTTAATTAGAAAAAGAAAGTTATTTAAAATTTTCATATGCATAATTAATTTGCTACCTAGATCTTCTCAAATACAAGCTTTGGCAAAAATCCAAAGAGCCGTTACCGAGAAGGACAAAAATTAAAAAAAAACGGTTATATGAAAGGTACCGTAAATAGACAAAGACTTTTCCTGTAAATTTGGTTCTGATTAAATCATAGCCAATACCAAAAAAAAATTCTCAAAAATTTTGATTAAAATCGTCGGAGCCCTAAAAATAAAATTTCAATTTCCCCTCTAGGGAATGCAAAAAGAATCACACACACAAAATTTGAAGATAATCGATTAGGCCGTTTAGGCTGCAGCTCGTTATACATCCTGATAGACAGACAGACAGACAGGCAGACATTTTTTGCCCACTAACTTCTCTATGATCGATACGTCATGTTTGATTGTTATCTCAATTTTTTGTATATTCACGAATCCTATAGTCCCTATAATCGCAAGTAAAAACCGACCATGGTGGGGAGCCACCTAGTAACTAAAAAAGCCTTAGTTACTAAATATAAATAATATAAATATAAATATATAATATAATAAATAAATAAATAATAAATAAGAATTTTTCAAAATTAAAACATCCCAGCGGCACCAAGGAGTGATTACAATCAACATCATCTATCTACATTTGAAAGTGCAGTGAAAATCGGTTTATAAATAAGAATTTGGAAAAAACGACCTCAGCACCACCTAGGGTCAATTAAAAAAGCCTTACTTACTCGTTACAATATAAGCTATTTGCCTGTGTTAGTCCCGTCTAATTCGGTCCATAAATAAGAATTTTCAAAAAAGGTGACCGCAGTGCCACCTAGTGAGCAATATATATAGACTTATATAATTACTTGAAACATCAGCAAGCCGCTAGTGAAAATCCTTGTCAAAATCGGTGCAACCGATACCAAGATTAGCCGGAAAAAACATTAAGATAGACAGACAGACAAAAAATTTCAAAATTTTGTTTTATACAAGTACCGTAAGTAGGTATATACTTTCATATGCATTTTGTAAAAAGATGTTATTTTTATTTCAAAAACAGATACTTAATTTTTATTTTAATGTATACATGTTATTGTTAATGTCAAAGTTAATGTTAATATTAATGTTAATGTTAATGTTAAAGTTTTTGAAATTAATGTCTTCGCTAATGTCGGTGAGGTAAACTTATAAACAACCAAAGCAAAGACCATGGACATTTTGAGTGTGGAAATGTATATTACTGTTAAAACTTGGAATCGATAAGTAAATATTTTCTTACTGTCCATCATTAGCTCTCATAACGAGGACAAGTGCCCCTGCAATTGGTTGACCCTTGCGTGCTCAGTTTAAAAGGGTAGTGCTTCGTGATAAGGGTACTTACTCCAAAGTGTATAGCATTCTTCCCGTTCTCATAGAAAATAATGATGCAACGCAATGTTGACTGCAATACCTCTGAAATGCAATTAATGCCCGTCTTGGTCGGGCGGGACGACGACGAAATCGCTTTGAAATGATAATTTTAATGAATCCAACTAAAATTGAATTGCACACGCAATACCTAAGTAGATACTTTACCAGACACTCTTTTTACTCACTCGCATTCACTTGCTATGAATTTGTATCTACAGAAGTATCTGTATCTGGAAAATAAAGTACATTTAGGTGTATTCTGGTGTAATCAGCAGGTATATAATTAAGAAACTTACTAATTGTCACGGTAATGTTCAGCTGATGGACTTCGACAGTTTTGTGACAAAACTTTAGCGAATAGCTATAGTATTACCTGTCTGGGAGTCATTAAGGAGGTGTTCGGAACAAGTTCGTTGTCCTTGTCGGGTAATAAGGGCAGGGAACAAGAGACATCGAGTAGTATTTTAATGGGATTTACACGGATAACATTTAACTAGCCAATGAGTGCTAATTGGATTGTAATTTGTTGCACGTTAGGAAATATGTCTGATTTGGATTTAATTTCATTAAAACAATAGGTCTGTATTGGATCCGAAGGCAATTTGTTACCATTGAAGGTCAATTAGATTTATTTTCAGTAATCATCGAGCAGAATGAGAAGGAGTTTCCTGGTGAGAAGGAACAAGTGGTCCTTACACTGCAAGAGCTGAAAGGAAAAGGATGCGTTCCGTCATCTTGGAATAAATAATATTCATCTTGCAGTTGTTTCGTTTTTTATTCTCTGCTATCAGTGAATGGGATAAATAAGGAGATGACTGCTCATTCAGTCCTTCGATTTGTTTTGAAATTGTAAAACGAAGCGGAATTTCCGTTCCCAATTAAATCAGCAAGAGTTTCCTTTGAAATTCGCATCATCCTAAAAAGTTGTTTATAATACCCCATGAAATTGTTATGATTGCCTCCCTCAAGTCTTCTAGTTCTTATTTAGAATGCGGGCGCCTCCAATTTCTTCCACAACATCAACGTTTCCCACCAAGCTAATCCTTTTTCATTCAGCAGAAATCTGCATACACACAATGGTCTTCAAGTGAATAATGTCTTACTCTAGATCCCCAAAGAACCATACAGCATGTACCGCACACATGGAGGATCTTAGAACCCGATTAGTTAATTTTTTAGTGTGCAACAGCCTGCCACAATGTTTACGCATTTTCTCGGGAAAGCGCGTGAAGTATAATAATTGTTGGACATGGAAATTTTAAATCTTTTATGGTAGCGATTCATCTTCATCGGGATCTTGGTTTTCCGACAAAACAAAAAAAAAAACAAACAATTCAAAAAAAAAAACGATCCGCATCCAAATAATAAACATTGGCCCACCAGACACAACATATATGTATAGACGTTATGGTTTATCCAGAGCAAGCGGCGACTATGTGCTGCAGCTTGCGCGTGCGATCTCGCGGATGATATGCGAGAGGAGATTCTAATTTAAGACGCTATTAAACCGGGAAGGAACATGGGGCACACAACATTTTTTATAGACTCTTTCAACTCGTTACAAAATGATAGGTTTATAAGGTGTATTTGTGGTGTGGATGTGGAATCGTTCCGAACATGCGGATGTAGTTGATGTGTGTTGTGCGATTAAGAAGAATCGATTTTTAAATAAAAAAAAAATTGAAGGTATGATGAACCTTAACTGCTCTGGAAGGATGGTTATGAATGTTTTCCATTTGAATATGATTAGCCTTGACTTTGGTCTCAAAAAATTAAGTTTGTTTGCAATCTCAAAGATCATTAAGGCAAACATTTAAATAAATTTTAAATAAATTTATTGGCGCGACAGCTCCAAGGCCTAGTGACTTATACTCTCAACCATTCCTGTGTGTGTGTTGTTAATCTGCAAGAATGGAAGGGACCTACAGTTTACCGCCGAGTCCGAACGGCTACATGAGATGCACTTTTTCGAGACAAATTTTACTCTTGGAGGTTTAGTCAGTTCCTTGCAAGAGGCAGTACTCCAGAAAAGAAGATGGCTTTGAGCTGGATTCGAACCCAGGCTCATTCGCTTAGCAGTCCGACACACTAACCACTAAGCCACGGGGCACCACAAACATTTATCGAAAAAAAATCAGTTATAATATTATTTTTTACTCAAGTATCTCTATTAATTCTAGACTTCAAGCTATGGTAGTCTTAGATCAACTAGTATTAGTTACTGTTATATTAACACATAGCTCGTTCCACATCTTTGTTTTTATTCAGCATTAAAATTTTCTAAAGACAGTTCTGAAAAGCTGTTGTGAAGTTTTTATTATTTAGCAATGATGCTCCAGATTCCTATGAGCCAGCTAAAGCCAGCTATCTCCTTGCAATTTTGACTACTACTCGTCCAAGCGACTACAAAAAATGCAATGCAATGCAATGCAATGCAAACAAAATATTTTTGGAAGATTTTTACCTTTACTCGCTATAGACACTATCCGTAGGCCCATAATGGTTTTAGCACTTGCTTGTAAATAAGCAGTTTGTTATAATGATGCTTAGAATGGAATTTTTTCAAACAAGCCATCACTAACATCATTCACTCTCTAAACCATGCAGGCACTAATAATTGATGTCTACATAAGAGAACGAGTAAAACTATCCAACTCTTTACATCCGACTTAATTTGCATACAGAAAAGGCTAATCTCCACTGCCTAAAGGGATTCTTTATCAGCATCCGATCTGAGCCTCATGCTCCACTACCCTGATTGTTGGACCAGCATTTCTCCCAGACACAACCACCATATGTACTTGGCGTTTGGTGCCGCCTGCTCGATCTGAATTAAAGTGTCTTGTACAGTTGTTGACTTCAGCCAATATCTGTTTGGACTTGGTTATGAATAACGATAGTCCCTCTTGCTGCTAGAAGGAGTCTTATACCAAAAAAATGTATCGTTTTATGCGTTCGATAATGGCATCAAAGACTAAAGCACAGGCCATTAGTAACAGAGGTATTGAAAACTCAACCAATTACTGGATCAGGGCCATGTTGGAAGATTTGACGGTTATAATAACTGCGATCAGAGGATGTCCACAAGGAGCAGCGCTATCAGCCCTTCTGTGGTAATTGGCCATAGAAGGTCTTTTAGATGATCTGAGGAAATGCTGTTATTAATAACATTGGTTTTTTTGATGACCTGCGTTCATTACACTGGTTTGCAAAAAAATTGAGAATCTAAGAAATGAATTTTCAGTGGCATTTTGAAAGCTTTATAAGAAGACGAAGTTCTTGGATGATTTCCTTGTAGTTTTAACTTTTTTTGTTTCCAAAAAAATTATGACAGACTTTTACGAAAGCGGTTCATGCCTTTTTTTCAGCTTCAGTTAGCTTAATTTCAAAATTTGAGTCTTTCATAAGCTCTCTTATTTGGGGACCTACAAAGGTACCCTCTTTCAATTTCGCATCGCTGATTCGAGGAAATTTTGTGTTGAGGTATTGTAAGCCTTCTCCATCCTTATTCATGGCTTTGATAAAAATTTTCATTAAACCCAGTTTTATATGGAGTGGCGGTAGAATTTTTTGTTCACTTTGAACTAAAGGTTCTTCATTTACATTCTTAACTCCAGGCGTCAAAGTTGCTCTCCATGGCCAGTTTTTTTAATTACATACATAGGGTTTATCTCTTGCGCGACTGTCCCACTCACACAATAAACAACAAAATTTAGTGTATCCTCCTTGCAATCCAGTTAACATTGCTACAAATGTTCCACTTGTACTGTAAATATTAAATATTTTCCAACAACAACTTCATAATGTAATAATTTTCTTTCATATTTGTTGCATGTGCGAGGGGGACAGAAGGATATTGATTGCCATTGTAAACTAATACAGCTTTTAAACTGATTTTAGATGCATCAATAAAAATTCGCCATTCCTCTGTAGAACTTCTGTAGCCCATTTACCGAACGTGCGACGCGCTTGATGGTCGTTCGGCTTTAATTCTTGCACAAGTTGGATTTTGTAAGCCGGCAAACTAAGATCCTTCCGCTCCAATTGTTACGCGCGATGGCAGATGGACTCATTTGGGTCTTCTTCGATACTCTGCTCCACCGAACCGAACCATTATTTTGGTAATAAATTTGCATGATTTGCAAACGTTGTTCAGAAGTACGTTTATTCATTATGAAATGGCAAACCAAACTAAGCATACTTCTAGTGACAGCTGTCAAAAGACTTATGACACCCTTTAGATTCAGCATGTCAAACTCTTCATATTTATCATATTTTTAGTTAAAGGAGGATTTCGTTGTTATCAGAGGTAAGTATTGCGATACTGTCATCTCTCAGCAATATCATGCAAAGTGCCTTAAATAAAGCAATAGAGTGATGTGCAGTTTTATCAATCAATCCATCTTAAACTTTAATTTTCTTTCACTAAAAGAAGATAACTAGAAAGGAACTATACACTGGTCTATCCCGACTTAGTTTACTGTCTTATTTAAATGCTCGATAAAAAAAAACTGAACTGGGATTTCCACCTAGAACCTGACACAGGACGTGCCACAAGGTCCTATGAGCAATCAGTTGTTTATATGGTAAGAAATGGAAACTTAACCCTAAACTGATACATTGACATATAACATGTCTAAAGTGTGGTGGCCTAGGGAATGAACCACTGGAATAAAGCACGCCGTACTTCAAAAAATCGCGTGTCTCCGTGTAACATGTGCAGTGTGACATTAAAGTAGGTCTTCGCCAAAAAACGGCTGCTAACTACACATCATTAAGAATGCAGCTTGGTTGAAAGTTTAAACCAGGTGACGTATTCTGTGCCATACCAGATGTGATGCTACAAATATTGTTTTGGAAGGGGTTTTGAAACAGAATTACCTAATGGGAATATATGGTCTAATAGTACTCCAAACTATAGACCAAAGAAGTCTAGTGTGGTATACTGATAGATCCAAAATGTTAGCTGGAGTAAGGGCAGGTGCCTGTCGAGGACACCGAACCAAACCTTCAGTTGCAATAGGAACTAATCTCGACTTTCCCAGGTAATCTGCCTGATTTCTTTGCAAGCATCATACCAGTTTCGAAAAAAGGACCCCAACTAACTCCGCTGAATACAGGCCTATTAACATCTTTTCATTCCCTTCCAAGTTGATAGAAAAAGTAGGAGGCAGCCACAAGAAAAGTACTTCATCGAGCCAATGGAAAATAATAGCAAATTACATCAAATGTATAAAACCGCTGGTCGAACAGTCTTTTTCTGTCCGTTTGGGGGTAAAATGACCACTTCCGGTTTGGTGTTGGCCCACCTCATCGGGACAACGAACAAATAGGGTATCAAATGAAAGCTGGTTAAGAAAACGCATACTCTCAACAAAAGTCTTATAAAAGACATCAAAAACACCTCTACCAAGAGTCTTGTCTTCTTCATAAGAGACTTTTACTTCCATCGACTCAACGACGTCAAAAAAGGGACTACAAGTGTCTGCTAGGATTTTTTCGGGTATTCAGAGGAGTAAAGTGGTGTGATGTCCATAACATTCTAAGAACACCGTAAACTTTACCAGTTAAATATCGTTCCAAGTCAAAGTTTTATTAAATATTACATCAAGGTTTTTCGTATTGTCAATATAATCTATGGGGTTATTGTTGAGCATTAAGATGGGGAAGTAAGAGATGTCAAGAACATTTTTTTGGAAACAACAATGCACTTAGAATTAGATGGCTTAATACATAATTCGTTTTCTTTGCACCTTTTTGAAAGACGCTGTCAAAGTTCAAAGAGTAGACACGCAACAATGATCCAGAGAAGACGATATATCAATGATGTTATGCTCGAAAAGAAACGGCCCAACAATTGATCCTTGAGGAACACCTCGAAGTAATGTTCCCTTACTTATTATTAATGAACACAGTTTTTCTTTCTGTCATGCAAATATGAAAGAATTTAAGAAATTGCAGAAGAGGAGAATTAATATAGTCTAGAAACTAGGAAGTTTTTTAGGGCCGCTCTGTTCTGTCAAAGTTGAGCATAACTTGAGGATTTTTATTTCCAACTTGTGAAAAAAGAGGAGAAAACTTTGGGATTTGTTTAATTTGTTGTTAGGCCTTGACTACATTATTCCTTTTCAATAGTTTTTTCAATTCTTCGTTTACCAAAAAATGAAAAATGGTGCAGAAAAGTAGGAGGAACAAAATATTTAAGACGTTTTTCGTTTGAAAAGAAAATGCTATACACAGCCTAAAAATAAGAACTTTTAAAATTGAAAACAATTCCCATTCATGTAACGAATAGTTTGTGATTGTTTTCTTTTTTCTTTTTTTGGTTAAATTTGTCAGTTTTCATTCGAATAAAACACAGTTTATATGAATTATTAGAATTATTCGTGGTAATTTAAATCAGTGTAAACACCAACGTTCGTGTCTGTCCAAAAGGAGAATAAAGAAGCAGTCAAAATTGATTTTTTGTTTGTAGTTGTGTGAGCGCTTTTTGACAACTTTCTGTCGTACCTCTTGACAGTGTAAACGGAATTGTAAAGAAACAGAAAACAAGTTATAGGTACAAATAAATTGGTTTCGATAGAAATTTTTATTTAAATATATTAACACTAGCAGACCCGGCCACGCGTTGCTTTCGCTCATTTAATTTGTCATAATACAATATTGAGTCCATTATTCAAGATAAAAACAATCCTATGCCTCAAGTTGGGCCAAATTACACACATTATAAAAAATTTCATGAAAATTACCATTGAATCTTAAAATAAACGTAAGTTTTATTAAGTTATTAAACAATGAAACTAAAATTAAATTAAATATTCCTGAACAGTAAAATTTAAGCTGTAGCAGAAACAGCTCGAATCTTTTTTATTCATTTATTGAATTTTATATTGAATTGAATTGAACAATTACCAGTAAAAAACATAAACAGCTCAAACCTAAGAAAATCTTGAATTTTTCATTCTTTCATTCGTTACTTCATTCCTCCTAATTTTCTACACCCATTACCATTTTTGTCAAAAATAGATTGAAAAAAAAATTGAAAATAGCAATTATTTAAACAACGCCCAACAAAAAACCAATTCAAAAGTTAAGTTTGACATATTATGTGTCATCTGTCACAAATATCCCAGGGAATTTTTCAAAATTGCAAATTGACCAACTTGAGGCCAACTGAGGAGTTCAAATAGTGAATTAAACCAAATTCAACTTGCCGTTTATATCTCCAGTTGAGATTAACTCCGAAGTTGGCTAACTTTGGAACCAACCACCTACTTTCGTTTTTCCTGTTGCAAAGTTCATCAGAAATTTGATTCCTGATGAACAGGAAAAAATTGGAGATTCGAGTGAAATGACAATCAGCTGGCACGAAAAATTAAATTCCGTCAGGCAAATAAATAAATGGGTTGGGGTCGAAATACTGTATGGTCAAAATTCTGTTTACAAAATACTGTATTTCAAAATTCTGGACACAAAATTCTGAATATAGAAAATTCTGTATTTCAAAATTCTGTATGGTCAAAATTCTGTACATCAAAAGTGAAGACTTTTTTACATTACCAAAACCATTTTTATTTAAATATAGAATTTTGAAAATAGAACATCAAAATTAATATGAACAATATCAAAAACAACAAAAACAACAAAAACAACAGGCACAGCTGTTCACAATTTTTTTGCTGAACTTAAACCCCAATATATAAAAGGTCCGCCATCTAGCGTTTTTTTTTCAACTAGTGCTTATTTCGTGAATGGTAAAACTTAGCGCATGTCTGATTTGACAGATAATTATTTTATCCTTCCGCTAAACAAATATGGTTGTGTATACGCTTGAACAACGCTGGAAAATATTGCCTGCGATCGACTTAGAGAAGATGCTGATTTTGCTAAAAAAATCATCTTTTCAGATGAAGCTCATTTTGATCTTGGCGGGTATGTAAACAAGCAAAATTGTCGCATTTGGGGCACAGAAAACCCAAAACGAGTCACTGTTTGGTGCGGATTTTGGTCCAGAGGCATAATTGGGCCATTTTTCTAAAATGAGTAAGGAGTGGCCGTTACAGTCGATGGCGATCGTTATCGGACCATGTTGAACGAATTTTTGTCCACAAAAATTGAAGAGGAGGATATTGGCAACATTTGATTTCAACATGCCACACAGTTGAAGCTACACTCGATGTTGATGAAGCATTTTCAAAAAAAAAAAAAAAGTTATTTGGCGGACCCGTTATAATATTTCGATATGGATATATAGACAAAACCAAGTAAGCTTACAAATACGTCTCTTTCTCTTATACATATTTTTCTTGCGATTATAGGGAATATAAGGCAAGTTTAGGATTCGTGAATATACAAAAAATAGAGATAACAATCAAACATGACATTACGATCATAGACAAGCCTAAAAAAGTCAGTGGCAAAAAATGTCCGTCTGTCTGTCCGTCTGTCTGTCCGTCTGCTTGGGTGTATATCGAGCTGCGGCCTAAACGCGTTAAGCGATTGCCTTCAAATTTGGTATGTGTGTGGCGTTCATCAGAGGGGAAATTGAAATTTTATTTTTAGAGCTAAAAATAACGGTACTTGCCATACGACTCGGTAACGACTGTATGGATTTCTGTCAAATTTTATATTTCAAAAGATCTAGATAGCCAAATTAATTCTGCGTATCAAAATTTTCAATAACATTTTTTTCTAATTAAAATTAATTTTTGAATTTTTTTTTTTTAATTAAAAATAAAAAAGAGGATTTTATCAAAATCCGTCCTACAATTTTCGAAATACTTTTTTCATAAATTCTTTGTTATTTAAGACGTATGGTGGCGTACTTCACTTTTACTAAAAACCGTTAAGTATTGTGGTTTTAATACTTTTTATAAGTTCAAACTGTGTTACTTTCAACGTAAATGTTATTTGTTTTTGTCCAAGATGTTGCCTTCCAATGTAATTAGGCACATAAGAGCAAGTACGTGCGACCCAGTCGTTCCCATTTTTTACTTGTTCTTTACATATCCATATCAGTAATCATTCTTAAATGAGCCATTGCACAATTAATTACAATAAATTCTTCTTGTACTCGCACGTGCTAAGCAGTGAAATAATTGTAATAAATCTATTGTTTAAATATTTCATTTATATTTTTTTTGATATAAATTCAATATGAACATCTCAGTTAGTTGCCATATTCAATAAAGGAAAACAAAAATTAATTGTCGACGGTTATTCATTTTGTTTGGATTGAGCGGGCATAAGCAAATTTTTGAAAAACAGAATTTTGTACGGAGAATATTTTCCAAAAAAAAAAAACAGAATTCTGGTCATGCAGAATTTTGACAACCGGAATTATGACCCGCTCCCTAAATAAATACATTTATTACAAAAAATATTCGTTCAACTGAAAACTTTTTTGGCAAAAAAAAAATTCTCTGAGTTCTTCGATTAGTAGAGTAATATTATTTTTCAAATCATATGAAAACATAGTTAAACATCTATTTGAGTTTTTCCTGATACGTTTCCCTGATCACTATAACCGGGGCCTTAGTCAAAAACTGGCTCACTTATGGTAAATAACATTTGCTTGTGCATTTATCAAATCCATCAAAAATACTTGTATTATCGTCAACGATATAGAATTATAATCCCAATGCCCAAAGGAATCACTGAAAATAAAATATTCCATCAAAAAATGATGCGTCATCTGCATCATCAAATCACCAAAATTCCCAAAGGGAACGGTATATTTCATATTGAAAATAAATAAAATATAAGTAAACACCAAAAAGGAACAAACAACAAATTTTCAAAAATATACACTTACACATGTACAATTGTACATCTGCAGTAAAACAAATCCTTCGAATGGAAATCGTGTGATGAATTCCTAATGGCATGTTTTTCTTGTCTGGTATAGTAACACATAAGTTCTGCATGTCCTTTGGCCGAAGGACATCATGACTACATCAAAAAATGTGGTTCTTCTTTTAAATGCCAACTTAAATGTGGCAACCCTAACCAACAAGCAATGCAGTGGTTTTATTTCCAGGAGTTTTTCGAAAGAAAAATTTCAAAAATCATTGCGGTAGGAAAAAGTTAATACTAACTCAAAGATATAAAGTCTATTGCAGTATCTAACAGATACGTATAGTGTTTTTTTTTTAGAAAATATAAGTTTTAGAAAATATGGAGTCGAATGTCTTGTACATTTCAGCAAATTACAGGGTTTCCGAGAATATTTCTTAAAAAATGGGTTGTTAAAGGTTCATGAGAATTCCTAGAGAAATTGATTACGAAAGATACTTGTAGTATTGAAACTTTTCTTTGAAATCCCAACACGAAATAAAAAATCGACTTCATTTCCTTATTTCTGTAATATTAAATGAAACAAGACGTAAAATTAGTATCTTATTTCTAAAAAAATACATTCTTGTATCTAATTACTTACTATCTTGAATATTCCATTGTTTGCCAAGTAAAAAGGTGTTTATGCTTAACAGCTTTTAACCATTTTCAATTACTTTTGCTTACAAATGATTGAAAAGGAAATGGAAAACATAAACAAACTCTTGTTTTCATTTTCATTTGTCTGCTAAACTTCTTGTGAACCGATTTGCGTGCGCATCTTTTGTCTGGCTTGGAAATCAGACTTTATTATCGTCATCAATCGTCGATATGCATCCCAACAACCTTTTCCATGCCACAAGAGAAGACCAATTCCAGCATCACCACCAGAATAGCACCCGGCACGGTACCATCATCATCGTCTGTTGAAGATTGAAACAATCTTATTGGAGTGCGGTGGCGGTTCATCACCATCAATGTTTTTATCTGCGCGGCTCCATTGTTAGGGTTTGTGGATGTCCCTCCACCGAGCACCAACTACATACATATAAGATCATCACAAAAGATTACAAAATTGAATTTTTGGTTTTCTGCAATTTTTTTTTTGCTGGGCGCTGCAATACAAACAAACAAAGTTGCGTTCCTTAAAAATTGTATCTGGCGAATGCACACCGCATTCGTCCAAGACAACGACGGATGGACTAAGCGAAATCGCAGTCTTTGGGACATTGACTAACCAAAGGCTGGATCACAAAGTCTTTGTTGACATTTTCAAATGTCTCTGCTGTATAACTGAACTACGCCAGTTGTCCATCAGAATTTTAAAACAACAGATCAATCCATCAAAGTATCTTTCATTGGGTATCCAAGGCTTTGCAGCCGCAACGCGACGGTGTGGTGTGCGTTTTGGTACAGATGCATCCATTGGTATGAATAAAACGGCCGTAAGGCGGCTAACGTTAAAAATGCTGGAGATCATTTGGACAGCGACGGGGCAGACAAGATAACACGCAGAAGCTCGCTGGATCTGCGGTGGATGTCCAGGCGCCGACTTACACCTGTCCTTTTCAATGAACTTTAAGGAATTTCGACACACGATTGTCCGCATCGTCTGTGGTGTCGTCGTTGTCGTCCATGGTCCGTTGGCTGGATGCTGTATCTCAATAGAATGATATAAAAGTTTCAACGAACAGCTTAGTGAAAAATGGTAATGCCACTGCCAGAGTGTGAGTGTCCCTTGTCTTGACCATATTGTCACTGTTTTCTTCATTTTTCTTCCAAAAATTGAAGACCAAAATAAGAACAATTAAAAATTCCACTTGCATTTCATTTGACTTCCGATGCATGTGGACAGGATCCGTTTTTTTTCCAGTTGGTGTGTGGAATTGTTTTTGGACTGCGCTGATTGTGCCGTGCCTTTGTGTGTCCATATTTGGATTCTCCTTCGATCGCTTCCAAGATTGCCATCGGCCAGAGCCCCTACAGCTACCAACATTGTTGTATATGATATGGATAATGGTGGCTTCATTATGAGTTCAGATATGATTCTGAAGACTGATATATTTCGGCAGCGACGCACGACAACGACGACGAGACGAACAAGAATGGTTTCGTGTCGTGGGGTTCTATGAATTGTGATTTAATATTCAGAACCATTATGCTGGGCATAAATGTTTCCGATAATTTGATTTAGAGAACAAAAGAAGACGACAAAAAAAATCTCGGATCTATCCCTGAATCTGTTATTTATTGTTGTGTGTTTTGTTTTTGGTGAGGTTTTTTTGATTTTTTGATTTTTGTTTAATGGCTTATGAATGGTTTGCAGACAGTCGGATCTTTGGAAGTGTTCAAAACTGGCGACGGAATTATGTACCGTTCTGGGATAAAGTTGTATAGGCACTCCCAAGGAAATTTGTTTTAACCATTTAAAGGGTAAGGGTAATATGGCCAATGCTTTGTTCTTCAATATTTCATTTCAAAACTTTTCCAAGTTTTTTTTTTTTTTGAAGTCATGTGGGTTGACCACTTTTGAAAAGGTGTTGTCCGAGGTGGCATATTCTTGCAGCGTCTACCAGCTTTTCTGAGAAGGCGACTTCTAAGGAAAAAATATCAGACACAAACAAAAATGAGGCATGCAGGTGTCGAACAATTATAACTTGCAAAAACGCTCCGCGAATACTACGACGGTAGAAGGCATTAGAAAAACTCGTGGATCTAATAATAATGCAACAACACATCCACCAGGTTGGCCTCAGACGCTCAGACATGTTAAGAGGACAACCTGGGGCCTATTTCACAAAGTACAAAATTGTGAATACAGTGATTTTTCACAACATTTTTGAAAAAAAATCGATAAATTTCATTTCACAGGTTTTTTGTGTTTATAGATTTGTACTTGTTACCAACAAGTAAAATTTGTGAAATTTCTGTTTAACCAAAACTTGTATTTCTAAGGCAACAAATTTGTGAGCTATCAAGTTTCTTGTATGTTTCGTTGCACCAATAGAAAAATAATCACAAATGCCCTTTTAGGTGTTATATATTTCAACACGGCTCAAGACATTTGTATGTTCTTTAAAAAATTTGTGGCGCTACAGTTCGAGGCGAATCTGGGCTTCAACCAAGATGCCTCTCCAGCAAGTACGGTCTTTGGCTAACTGCTTCCAGATTCCAATGTAGTTGAGATCATCTTCTACTTGAGCGCGCTACTTAAGGCGAGGTCTTCCTTGACTGCGTCTACCCTCTGGGATGGAATCGAAGTCCTGCGAACCGGATCATTGTTGTGCATTCGTTCTACATGACCTAGTCATCTTAAACGTGATATACGTATTGTTTAGACCAAGTCAATGTCGCTGTACAGCTCTTAGAGTTCTTGGTTAAACCTTCCCTAAAGGCCGAAAATCTTGCGAAGAATCTTACGCTCGAAAAGACTAAGGATATCTTCATCCGCTTTAGATAGAGTCCATGCTTCTGCACCATAGGGCACCATAGGACTGGGATGATCAAGGTCTGAGTCTCCTTTGTTTTTTTCGAGAGATGGCTTTACTACTCAATTGCCTCCCTAGCCCATAGAAACAGCGATTGGCAAGAGTTATTCTTCGCTTCATTGATAACGAGATGTTGTTGTTGTACCTGTCTATTGTGATGTTTTGTCCAATCCGCAGGTGTTGTTTGTCCCTTTTTGTGTACAGCAGGTACTTCGTTTTGGCCTCATTGACTACTAGTCTCACCTTAACCGCTTCAGCTTCAGTAACAGCTCACTGGGTTCTGCCAATGATGTCTATGTTGTCAGCGTATGCTAGCAATTTTACAGACTTGAAAAAAAAATTTGCCAGTACAATTAACTTTTTTATAATTTTTTCAAGAAGAAATCGTACGATAGCGCATCACCTTATCGGAATCCTTTTTTGACATCAAAAGCTTCTGTGAGGTCAGTTCCAACCTTGACGGAGCAGCGAGAGTTCTCCATCATCATCTTGCACAGTGGGAAGAGCTTTGTAGGAATGCCAAAGCCAGACATGGCTCTGTATAGCTCGTCTCTATACATGATATCGATGAATTGGAATTCTTGGGTAGTTTTCAGGATCTGCCGTAGCGTGAACATTTAACCGATTGTAGACTTTCCTGGCCTGAAACCACGCTGTTAGGGCCAATCAGGTTGCTGACGAACGGTTCACAAAATACGGCAGAGAGGATCTTGTAGGCGATATTCAGAAGACTTATTCCTCTATAGTTAGCGCAGTTTAGAGGGTCTCCTTTCTTGTTGATCGGGCAAACGATGCTGAGATTCCATTCATCAGGCATACTTTCTTCTGACCATAATATATAGAGATGAGTCGGTGTATGCACTCTACCGGGGCATCTCCGGCCGCTTTCAAAAGTTCGGCGGTTATTCCATCGGGGCCAGCAGCTTTGTTGTTTTTACTTGCGATTATAGGGACTATAAGGCCTAAAAATAACGGTACCTGTCATATGACCGTTTAGGAAAAACTTATTTTTCTCAAAAACGGCCCCAAAATCGATGAAAATTTTTGAGATTTTGTTTGATGGCATTGGCTATCATTTAGTTGGAACCACACATACGGGAAAAGTCTATTGACGAGGCCTTTCATATAACGGTTTTTTTAATTTTGGGTTTTCTCAGTAACGGCTATTTTGATTTCTGTCAATTTTTATACTTGAAAAGACCTAAGTAGCTTTATTAGTTCTGCATATCAAGTTTCTTAATTACTTTTTTTTTCTAATAAAAACTAATTTTTGAAATTTTTTTTTTGAAAAATCAATATTTTTAAAACTAATCAAAAATTTTTTTTTAAACTTTATATCCACATGTATATTAATAAACTCTAAAAAACTGCATACCAAAATTTAAACAAAAAAAATTAAAAAAACAGGATTTTATCAAAACCGGTCCTCTACAATTTTCAAAATATTTTTTTCATAAATTCTTTGTTATTTAAGACGTGTGATGGCATACTTCATTTTTACTAAAAACCGTTAAGCATTGTGGTTTTGATACTTTTTATAAGTTCAAACTGTGCTATTTTCAACGTAAATGTTACTTGTTTCTGTCAAAGATCTTGGTTTCCTATGTAATCAGGCATATAAGAGCAAGTACGTGCGACATAGTCGTGCCCATTTTTTTTTTAGGTATTGCTACCCTCACTTCGTTTTGGTCAGGTGGACAGAAGTTTTGTCTGTCATCGTCCATGTTGAATGGTTAATTCTCCTGACAGCGGGATTCTGGTCTTCATAGCTGCTTAACAGTCTGCAGAAATGGTTCTTCCATGTACTCAGCACCGACTGTGACTCTATTAGGAGGTTTCCATTCCTACCAGCTTCTGTGTGGGGTTTTTTGCCTGGGCACTTTCTTTTTACCTGTTGGTAAAACCGGTGTTCTTTCCGTTTTTTCTGCTCGTAAAGCTCGCAGCTCTCGTCCTTCTTTGCAGCAACGCTTTATATGCCTCTTGTTTTGCTGCATGAGCTTTCCTACATTCATTGTCTGATGGCTGCCAACATCGTTGCCACTGGTGTTCGGCACTTGGTGCTGGCGGCAATGTCCGTTTTCAGACGTTGTGTCATGTAGACTACCGCTAATAGGTTTTGTCGAGGAGCTCTTAGAAGTTATCCTTAGTGGCGTCATCTTTTTCCTCTGTGGGGCGTGAGTGCATATTAGGCCAATATTGGTGAATTTAGCCTTGATACGGATTGTCACAAATCCCTCACTTACGAAAATCCAAAAGAAAACCCAAGACTTCATGCCTAAGTCTACCGCTTATGACGAAAACGCACCCGAATAAACGCTGCGGTCTACTTTCACAATCACCGTAGTACACGTCACAGTTTTTCATCCTCCTTTTGCCCGGCCCATCCCTCGGACATCCTGGCTGCCAATTATTCCTGCACTGTAGCAGTCTAGAGCCTGCGCTAGTTTCTCGGATGCAAGTGGTCTGTTCTAACATTCCAAGTACAGATCCGAAGGTCGTTGTCCTTAATTCGTTCTTCCGGGTCGTCAATAGTCAATCCGTCCTTTTCCGAGGCTATTGGTCGCTTCGCAACTTTTTATTTTTTCCATGGGGAACAACCCCCAACCTGGAGGGACAGCTCCTTTGTTAAATTCCTTGGACAAAAAGGCAGGAATATGAGAGCTGCCGTTACCCCATTAAGACTCATCCGCCACCATCTATTTCAATGCCATGAGTTATATTGAATTGTCCGAATGATTTATCTCCAAATACGTCGAAGTAGCTCATTAGGGCATCTGCCTTGTTGACTGTTGACGCCACCGTTGGTCCAATCGATTGGGCTCATCCGCCGTACGTCCCGCTTATAAGTTTAGCAGAAATGTCCGGATGGACAGACCAGTACCCGGTAGTTACCACAATGAGGTAAAATAATCACACACAAATAAACTCTGAATCGATGAAGACCACCTTCAGCTTTGAAGAGTTCGGTTAGGCTATCGGGTTCGGCTGCTTCATTGATATTATTATTTAGCTTTACTTCGTCTAGATCTGGTGGGCGGTATTCCCGGTATTGTTGTTCAACTTTGCAAAGATAGAATGGTTCATTTTGCCTGACAATAAAATTCGGTTCGTCATCGCCGCCGTTATACAGTCTGCGGAAATGGTTTTTCCATATATTCTCAGCATCGACTGCGATTGTAAAAAGTCTTTCCTTATGACCGCCGTGGCTTCTCTTGGTGGCGCGCATCCAAAGTATCCAATTTTTTAGCCTAGTTGGAGTCTGCGAAAGGCCCAGTTCTTGTGAGCGACGCGAAATCGACTGTTTCGGATTCTCACGCACTCTCTCATGGACAGGGGCGATGTTTTTGGCAGATCTTGCCTTTCGTCAACGAACGGGTGTTGATTGATTGTTTACTGATCCATTGGACTCAAATTTATCCACCACACTACGAATAGTCCTCTCGGTAGGACGATTAATGGAAAGCGCGAGCAACGTTGCCACAACAGAACACCTGTTTTGATAAACAATTTTATCATTTGCACGTGTTGTTGAACGCCGTCCATGGTGATTTGGCAAAACAGACTGAATAAATGACAGCCAATTTGACAGATGGCCGCAATCAACTGTCAATGTTTGGAGGTCCCTATTGGAAGACCCTTTACTACGATGTTCCCTTGATCGTCCTTAGAAACTTCAATTCGAACTTTGTTTTGACAGTTTCGTTTTATCTTTTGGTAAAAATTTCGAACTTTAATCCAACATTTGACACAACCACTCTGATAAAAACGGGTTACGTCACCATACAATCAATAATATCCCTTGAAACGTTTTGCAGAAACTCAAATTAATTTTCATCGAATAACTTACATATTTTCGTCAACAGAGTACCTGAAAAACCTTTTTTTCATTTTACATACCTACTTTCTCCCCAATTTTTTAGGCATCCTTTTAAATCTCTTAATTGGGAAAAAAATGATTTATTTCCCCAGAAGTCATTGCAAAAGATACAATCTGCAATGAAGAAGAGAAAAACTCCAGAAAATGTAGATTTTCAACTATTTTCTCGTTTCGCAATTTCTGGCAATTTGTGTACCGTTAAGCTAACTACTGCTACCTTGAATCTTTGGCCTCCAATTAAAATCTAAAAGGTCCCTTGACCTTGACGAACATCAAAGTACATAGTATCAATATTTCAAAGCACCAACAGACGGCTTTAATTGGCATGTCCTTGTAGAGCAGCTAGTTGGTTGAAAAATATATCCACCCCTCCATGGTGGTCGTGTAAAACGCAGTCAGATGATTTTTTTTTTTGCATAGAAACCGGGTCAGTTGCTTTCAGCCAGACTCCCCTCTGTCAGTTGAATAATAAATTCATGTGCTTTACATCCTTTCGGATTCCTTTCAATTCAATATTTTAGTTCATCTCCCGCTTTTGGCTGTGTTCTTGATACACTGTTAAACATTCCAGCAAAAAGAAAAAAAAACTATCAAAGGCATCCTTCACTCTGAATCACACTACAAATCTGTAACTTTCACAAAGCATACCGACTCTCCATTCATCCTCGAACCCGAACCATGGTTCTCTTCCTCTTTCATGCAAACGACTTTATCCCGGTATTTCCGCACCTGTGCCCCCATATCCGTTTGGCAGATGCACCACGGTCGACACTAAGGCCATGGGTTCCCACTTTACTCATGTAAATATACATAGCTAGGTACTTTCCTACCTATAAGTTGCGTGAAAAACGACAATAAACTGTACATGGCAGCTAAGGGGCTTCACAAAAAGGACTCCATAAAAAAAAACACGAGCTCCACCAGAGAAAAAGTTTAATAATAAAATTTCATTCACTGTTGTTGTCTGGCAACGACGCGAGTTGCCCACAAAAATCAGACACCACCAACAGCATAAAAAAAAAAGTTCAGATCCTGGAAGAGTCATAGCAAAACCTCATAACCGAAACAGCGACGAAAATGTTTCCATAAAAATATCCTACCATTGAAGTATCTCCCTCTAGGGAGCGCTAACTGGCTGCAGCTTCTCTGCCTGACTGATAGTCGCATCGGAATGGGTTGGATTTTAGGTTATGTTGCGTTTATTAGTCACCAATTTGTATTACTCTTTAATGCCGCCATTTGCAAGGCTTGTGCAGAGTGTGCATTAAATAAAAATTAAAAACGTGCTCCGCCATAGTCAATGCATTGCAATTCTATGAAAAAATTGGATCAAATGTGGTTAGCGTTGCAGAGAGACAAAAAAAAAAACAAGGATGCATCCAAATTGCATAAAATTAAAGTATGAAACTAAAATCCAACAAATTTAAGGATTATCTATCGATCCAGTTTTGTCCTTTGGGTGAGTCCTGAGTTGGTGCAGTTTAGTGTTATCCTTGCCGTCAAATTGAATTGGGCTTTTTTGAATCAATGGTGTGGTAACGGTAAGGGTGCTTTAGTTATTATAAGCAAGCTCTGGCCTTGGCCAAATTATTGCAATTTATTTAAAGATAAGCGTATCCAAGGCTAAAGGAAATTATCCTTTGGATTTATTTCTTTGGGCATTATGTTTGTAGAGGAAGTTAAAAAAAGTGCCGAGTTTTCATTTTTAGAAAATGGGCTTGGATATAAAATGTCTGCAATAAGATATCAGGATGAAGAGATCTGAAGAACTTGTTGATTGTTGTGGTTGTCTCATTTCAAATCCTTGAATAGGGTTGACAATCTTCTTTAATAAAGTCTTTTTTAATATAACTGGTTGCAGTTGTAAGTTTTCACTTAAACTGCAATTCTTTAAATTTAAAGGCTTTAAGAAGGAGTTTTAAAAACATTTTTTTTTTGTTCTTGAAGAATTATATTTAACAAAATTTCTTTTTGCGAAAATATGTATTCGTGCAAATTAGAAAATTTCATTTAACAATCAAACATGGCCTAAAAATGTTGGAGAAACGTATTTGAATTAGTGGCGAAATTCTGTCTATCTGTCTGTGTGTGCGGATGTATTTTAAACTACAGCCTGAACGGTTGAGCCAATCGTTTTCAAATTGAGAATATAAGATTAATTTGATATTCCACAGAGGACTTCTTTCGTTTTTTTTTTTTAGCTCAAATATTAACGGCACCTACTACATACCTAACCGTCAAGTAAAAGTTTATTTTTCTTCAAAACGGTTCCAAGAATTTGTATGGAAAAGAAACCAATGATACTAATGTTGGTATGGATAGTTTTGGTCAAAAAATAAATCAAAATGGTGGGCTTAAAACGGTACCTCCCATAGATTCGTTTTCTATCTTTGACTTTCTCGTAAACGTGTCAACCGATTACAATCGAAATTAATATTCAGGAAGATGTAAGTATAGGTACCTGAGTATAGTTATTTCGATTAAATTATTTTTGAATAACGGTATTTTTTTGTATTTTTAAAAATTGAAAGAAAAATTAACAGCATTTGAAATGGCTCCATGTATTTTTAAATGAAGGTTAAAAATATTTTTAACATTTTTTGGAGAATGAAATTTACGGTTCAATCAATGTGAAGCGAAAATCACTGAGGGACTGAGGGCCAGAAGAATCGGAATATGGAAGCGATAAGTGCAGCGCAACTTTTAGAGAGAAGTACAGGGTGGGCCAACTTGGATTGTCAAATTTTAAATGCTTATAATTTGTACTTGTACTTGAATTCGTGCAAAATAAAAAATAAAATTTCTGACAATCAAACATGACACTACGATGATAGAGAAGTCGAAAAAATGGGTCCTGAAGATCCGTCAGGCTTTCTGTCTGTTCGCACCTCTACATCCTAAACGAATGAGCCGATTTGCTTCAAACTTGGTATTTAGTGTTCATTTGGGAGGGTGTTTTTCATTTTTGTTCTAGGTCGAAAAATAACTATACCTGCCATACAATCTTTAACAAAAAGTTTGATTTTCTCGAAAACGGCTTTAACGATTTTGATAAAACTTTCAGGGTGCAATTGTCTTACAACAATATATCTTTCAGTTAGGATGAATTTTTTCGATTTTTTTTTCTATAACGCGGTACCTTTCATAGAACCAGTTTTTTCAAATGCTGTTTTGTCGTAAACCATTATGCCGGTTTCAATAAAATTTTGCACACAAGAAGTCATTTATAATTCAATTAATATTGCATTTCAAAGTTTTCAAAAACTTTTTTAATTTTCTAAAAAAAATGGTTTTCGAAATATTTAAAAAAACGGGTTGATTGAATTTTTTTAAAATAATTTTCCCAGATGAAAACTACAGATTTGTTTATAATGACATACAAAAAAAAATTTATATTTTTTCGAAAAGTTTTTCAAAAAAAAAACAACTTTAAAAAAGTTGGTCGAATGATTTTTAATATTTTTTTTCCTCGTATTTAGTTTTAAAATTTTATTGCATACTTAGTTTTTCCGAGAAAACTTTTAAACTAATTAAAAAAAATTAAATAATTTTCGAAAAAAAAATATTTTTATTCATTTTAATATGTATATACACATATGTACGTATATGCAGCCAATAAGCAATTATCTAGTTCGTTCGACCAAGTCGTGCATTTTATTTTTATTTTTAATGTTTTATTTGTTTTTGTTAATGTTTCCCGACTATCAATTATTGTAACTCAAAAAAATACCGTCAGCATTTTAATAGTGCGACGGCTCCCAGTTCAAACATGATATGAAGCTTAATGACCCGTTTTGAGGATCGAGGTGCAGTATTCAATGAACCACAAAGAAATGACCTGTTTGAACTGAGCAAACTGTGGATGCTGTACGAGCAAGTGTTCACATGGAAGATGGAACCTTCCGTGTCTACTAGTCAACGTGCTACTCAATTGGGTATTTCGAGTACATTACTGCGACGCATTCCTAAAGTTGATCTGAGGATGTTTCCATGTAAAATTCAATTGGCCCAAAAATTACTGCCGAGGGATGCACCGCAATGGCTTTACTGCTTGCGACAGAAAATGCCAAATTTTTGAACTGGCTCATTATGAGCAATGAAGCAAAATGGATAAATGGAATAAAATGGATACGTCATAGTGCCCCGGCTTAGTCGTTAGTGTGTCGGATTGCTAAGCGAATGAGCCTGGGTTCGAATCCAGCTCAAAGACATCATCTTTTCCGGGGTACTGCATCTTGCCAGGAACTGGCAAAACATGTAGCCGTTCGGACTCGGCGGTAAACTGTAGGTCCCTTCCATTCTTGCAGATTAACAACACACACAAAGGAATGGTTGAGAGTATAAGTCACTAGGCCTTGGCTCCTTAAGGAGCTGTCGCGCCAATAAATGTATTTATTATTTATGTCACTAAAAAGAACTGCCGAATTCAAATTTTTTTAGTAAATTTATTGGTGCGACAGTTCCGGAACCAAGGCCTAGTGACTTATACTCTCAACCTTTCTTATGTGTGTGTTGTTAATCTGAGAGAATGGAACTACAGTTTAGCGCCGAGTCCAAACGGCTACAAGAGGTGAAATAACAAGACACTTTCTAGCTAGAAGACACGCCGACAAAAAAAATTCACACAATCTCCAGTCATACAGTTAAAGAAAAACTTCCCACCATGACCGTTTGGCAATACGAGAGAGCCAAATATGCCTTTAATTTCTTCCGTAACTTTAACTGGAAACGCTGATTAACCGTCATTTTAAGGAATATCTTAAAGACCAAAAGCTTTTGAATGACCATCAGTATGGATTTCGCAGTAATGGTTCCACTGGTGATCTGAAGGCATATCTCACTCACTGAACAGTGGAACAAATCCTTACATCGCTTTGGTGAAAATAAGATTATTGCTCTTGATATCTCCAAGGCATTTGATAGAGTTTGGCAAGATGCGTGTTTTTGGGATTGATGATACTCTTGTTCGTTGGATTAGAAGCTATCTTCTGGACGGTTCAATACAAGTTGTCTTAGACGGATTCAAGTCAGATTCCCACAAAATAAATGTTGGTGTGCCCCAGGGCTCCGTTCTGTCTCCGACTCTTTTCTTATTTTTGTATAAATGATCTTCTGTCTGTTACTTCTAATCTACTTAACTGTTTTGCTGACGACTCTACTCTCAGCTTTTCATATTCGTTCGATAATTCACGCCCTTCGTCTTCGAACGTATAATCGCAACGGGACCGTATGATAAGCTCATTAAATTAAAAAAAAAAAAAATACAAAAAAAAAAGATTAATAGGAAATAGAAATGCTTGTGAAAAAATTGCCCCTTTAGAACACCGACGCAATGTTTCATGTCTTTCCTTATTTTATCGGTTCTATTTTTTATAAAAAATGTTCACTCGAAGTAGCAAGCTGCATTCCTCCCCTTAAAAGTTTCTCCGGTAATACTCGTCTCAGAAGGAGTGTTCATCAGTTCACACTTGAACCTTATTTCGGACGTACCGTGAAATATAGGGAATCTTTTTTTAGTCGAACAACACGAATTTGGAATGGTTTACCCGGCAAAATGTTCCCTTGTCATTTTGATCTGCAAGCATTCAAAACCAATGTTAATCAACACCGCGCAGTGTGCTCTACATTAAAAAGGAAACAATTAATCCCTTATAAAAATCCCTTATGCCTCAATCATCATAAGGAGCTCTGAATGGTTTAACTAATTAATAGGGAATTCTCCCTTAAGTTGTTCATTGTATCACAATTGGCTTTAATTGAAAACCATTTTAACCTAACTTAGTCTATGTTAGTAATTTTCAATAAATGTAATTACTTATTTGACCGTTCTTTGAAAAAATGGAATGGCTAACCAGCTCTCGAGAAAGTCGAGATAGTCAGTCCTTAAATGTTGAATAGCCTGCCGCAACACATGACCTTTCGTTTTGAGTCCAACACACTTGCCTTTCTTAATAGCTCATAAGAATAACTTTGTCCTTTGCTTACCTTGCGGCAAATCAAATATTTCTTTAATTTCAAGACATCCAGAATTTCCAGAGCAATTATGTTCTTCTTATCAGATTATAACAAGGACTCCAATTTAAAATCGCTTTAAAACTCTCTTCGTCAATCTCATCCCACGTCCTCTAAATCACTTTCCGATTAGAAGATCATCTTATAACATTTCCAAAAGAAAAACACAATTAAATCACTCCATACCACTCCCAGGTAGGTCGTCTTTTACTTCATTAATGTTGCCTAAACCTCTTGAGAAGAAGACCAAAAAAAAAAAATAAACATTTGCCGCAATACCAACAAATCGGCACTAAAGTCCCTACTAATTATGCACTTAGCGCCGACCAATTAACGCAAGCAAACTTAATTTGCGCATCGCTGCTGTCCAATTCATCTTCCACCTCTTAGGCAGCCTTCCAGAATGCGATTCCATCCATGCGTACCTAATTCAGTGAACGTTCGCACCCAGATATGTATCTAGAAAATGCCCAAACATAGATAAACACAAAGCAGGGGTGGGCAACTAAAAACAAGGAACAATCTAAAATTGTATTGCCAACATAAATAACAACAACAACTACACCAACACGGAATAGGAAAGGTCGTGCAATTATTTATAACCAATTTGACCCTAGCAGAGATGCAATGTAGACGAGCCCTGCCATGTCTAGCTAAAGGCCGATGGTCCTCATTAATTCCATCTGAGTATGCGGTGGCACAAAGATCAGCAGCCTATGGCACGGAGGAGCTAATGTTAACAAGGAATATCTCACTTGGCCATAGCCAAGGGCAACACTCTCCAGACTGGGCGGGATGAGAGGTGTGTGTCTGTTTATGGGCGCATTAATCCGTGCTCACCTTCCTACCTCTATTTCGTCATCGCGTCTTCTTTTATTTTGGTCAGCTCGGGCTGAGACTCCTTCTGGCACAGAGGAACACAATATCCTGGGAAAATGAGTAGGTGTTGCCTATGTTGCATGTGCCTGAGCATGCATCATGTATGCCACTGCCACACACTACTAATGGCAAATTTTTTTTTGTTTTTGGCGCCATCAAGTATTCCCTTTCGAAAAAGGGTATGGATCGGATCAAGGTGCTGCTGGTGTTGATGACGATGAGGACGATGATAGCTTGGATAGGCAAACTTCATCCTATAGTGTACCCAAGTTGGATGCAGCATCGCAACTGTGAGATCTGATCTTGGACTGGGATTTAGGAGAAAAAGTATTCAACACTGTGAGTAGCATTATGCAGGATTGTGCGATTCCTGGAACTGCAGGAGGCCCACGCGAACTATTTCGATTTTCGTATTATTTATTTTATTTGTGTGTTTGGGATGGATCAAGATTCATATTGGCATCATCGTGTAACTAATGTGGATGGACGGTTCCAATATAAAGGGTTTCATGATGCGTAATACCAAACCAATCCCTAAATCTGAGGTTTTAAAATAGACCATCTCGAGGAGTAGATAGAGAACACGCACAGTAATTGCGAGAGCGTTTCGAAAGAAGGGTATGTCTCCCTGTCTGGCTGGGTTGGCTGTTTTTTTTTTTTTTTTTTTTTGTTGTCAGTTGATATATTCTGCTGCTGGTCGACATTAATTAGCGAGGCATGAAGCTTTGAAGTACATAATTGATTGGCTGTTTCGAAAATTCGGAATCCCTTCACAGAAATGGGTTTGGCCATGGGTTATTTATGAACTTGTATCTGGATATATGGAAGTTCCTTTGAACTTTTATGGAATATATGTAATTATGAATGTTTTACAGGACAACACTGAAATTAATAAATACTTCGACTCATTCAAAACTATTGAATTAAAGTATATTTAATCCAAAGCCATGGCCATCTACCTGTTTTATACCTTCACTTTCTGGGTCTTCATCTCGAACAAAGATAAGTGTTTTACCCCAGGATATGGATCAGTTGGAATAATAAAGTCTACACATACATTTGTATGACATGAACGCCTGGTCCACATTCAGTGGTTTTAATAATTCAATTACGGAAGGTATTTTGGGAAAGGCATTTAATTTATAACCGGCGTATACTCAAGCTTAATAGACCTATCATGATTAATCACAGCATGAGCTTTGAAGGAAGTTGAAAAAAATACAAAACAGTACCCCTTTTACATTTTATCCAACTTCCCTTAGGGGTATTAATAACTTCTTGTACTCAAGTACATTCTGTTGGTCTTGAATGTCTGTAAATAGTTATGGAAGAAAAAAATCGAGCTAGGTAAGGGTTTCCACATTCGAGTAGTGCGGCTAAATAATGAATCTCCATACTTAATAGTACGTCCAACATTTGGCTAAAGGGTAAACTGATCGGCATTTCTGGCGAGGCAAGTATTACTTGGAAAACTTTTAAGGGGAAGAATGCATTTTGCTTTTTCGCTTATTACTTATGCTTCTTTGATCCTGTATTCTCTCTTGATTTACTTTTTCATCTAGTGTTATTATAAGGTAATAGAAAAATCCAGAATAGGTGTTATCATCCGACAGGACTTTAGGGTTGTAAAGAAAGTTAAGTCGTAAACTGAAAATTGACGCCATATGACCGTTCGTATTGGCTATCATTTGATCAGAACCAAATTTACTGGAAGAGTCTATTAACGGTACATTTTATGTAAAGTTTTTTTTAATTTTTCGATTTTTCGGTAGCAGCTCTTTGGAGTTTTGTCGAATTTTATATTTGGGGAGATCTAGGTAGTCAAATTAATTCTGCATATCAAAATTTTAAATGATTTTAAAATTAATTTTTGATTTTTTTTTAATGAAAATCAATGTTTTTAAAACTAATCAAAAAAAAAATTTTAATTTTATAATCAAATGTAGGTAAATTAATAAACTCTAAAAAACTGCACACCAAAATTTCAAAAATAGTTTTTTTTTTGAAAAAATAATTTAAAAAAAAAAAAAACTAAAAATAAAAAACAGGATTTTATCAAAAGCCGTCCTACAATTTTCGAATTACTTTTTTCACAAATTCGTTATTATGCAAGACGTGTGATGACGTAATCCATTTTTACTGAAAACCGTTAATTGTTGTGGTTTTGATACTTTTTTAAGTTCATGTTACTTGTTTTTTAAGTTTTATTCGTCGATGTGACCGCACATATGAGCAAGTATGTGCGATCCAGTCAGGATATCATGAATGGCTTTTTTAACATTTCATTAAAGAAAAATTCTTCCAGAGATGATTTCATCAGGCTTTGCCAAAGCATTCATATGGAAATGGGTGGCTCTGCATATTCCAGGCGCACTTAGACTAGATCAATTTTTGTACTGTTTTAGGATAAATAATGAATCGCATGTACCCAACAAGTGACGATTTTGCACCATTTTAAATAGGTTTTACCAGAGTTTGGTTGAGTAAGGGTTAAAAACTTTTCTTATCGGATTTCCTGTGTGAGTCCTTATTTCCCTTCTGCCATCAACTCTTGAGCATTCAGTCAATCTACATTATGAGTTTGGATTAATACTAAAGAAGTTGAGGCATGTCGTACTTGACTAGTGTCTACCTCTATATTATTGAAAGTCTCTTCTATGTCTAGAAAAGCTGCAAGCATGAACTACTTATAATAGATTGATTTTCAATGTATTGTCCTCTCTGCCACATGAAAAAGTTACTTAACGAAGAAGTCTTTCCAGGGTACTTGAATAAAGAGTAAGGTATTTATGTCTGAAAAATCCTTAAAAATAGTGTGGGTAGGCCTGATCTGGTAATCGATAATAGAGAAGTCATTTATATCAAAACCTTATTTTCTTTATTTTAAGGATGTTGCATAGTGAAAGCTCCTGAACCTGACTTAATATGCCCCTCCAGTCGGCAACGTAACTCGTTGTTGTCTTTGTTTATAATCAGTCCCATGCTGGCTTGCCGCTGAATTCAAGGAAGTGAAGGCACAGGTTAGCTCCTGAGTCCTGATGTACTGGCCTGGCCTGGGTATTGTGTACTACCTTTTCAAGCGCAATGTTGAAAAAGCTGCATGACAGTGCGTTACCTTGTCTCAACCCTCTGGTGGTTGTGAATCCTTTCTAATTTTGAAGGAGCAACGACCATGATCCAAGGTCATCCTGATAAAACGTATCAGTTTAGCATGAATTTTTAGGTTAGATATAGCCTATTATAGTTTAACCCTCTGTTTATATTTTCGTAAGCTTTCTAAAAATCTATGAACAGGTGTAGGTCTCGATATATTAAATATGTGGGTTTTCCCAGGACCTAGAGTAATATGTAGATTTGGTCAATGGATTATTTTTTAGGTCTATAACCGCTTTGATAAGGACTTATTAGCTGCGTTTTATTATGCACCAAGATATGGATAAAACGATCCAGATCCAAATCATGCATTATTTTGTGTTCCCATTAAATCTGTTTTTCAGGATAAGTACTAGTTCTTGGATCTTGAAATAGATCCAGATAGAAAGCAGGATTAATAATTGTTATTGTAATACGTGCTTAGATATAATCCAGATCCTGATCCAAAGATAATAAAACAAGCTATTATTGCGTCAGCAAATGGCTAATCACGTTCACATATAAAACGTTAAATAGGATCTTATAGGCAATGTTCAAAAGGGTAATTTCTCTATAGTTGGTGCAGAGTAGTCGATCTCCTTTTTTCTGAATCAAGCAGATCGTACTGAGAATCCAAAAATCTGATATACTCTCCTCCGACCACATTTTGCAGATGATGTGGTGTAATGCACCTGACAAATTCATCTCCAGTGTGTCTAAAACATTCCGCTTGGAGCTCACCGGTACCAGCTTCTTTGTTGGTTCTTATTCTGGAAATGGCTGCTTTGATCTCATTTTGGTTGGGCTGATGTAATCCTTGGTTGCATTCTAGATTGAATAATTCAAGTAAATCATTTGCGGAATATTGGCCGTTGTCGTTATTCAACAACTGGTTAAAGAAGTCTCTCCAAATTGTGAACACCGACTGCGTTTCTCTAATTGTGTTTCCATCCCCATCTTTGTACGGCCTAGGACGGCTATCAGGGACACCCGATGTTGATTGTTTCACACTTGTGGGCTTGGGGTTTCTGGATTATGGATTTTCGGGATATTAATTTCCAGGATTTTGACCCTGACCCGATAAGGTTGTCTAATGAAAAAAAGTTTAAGGCCTTCATCTGGGAATGGTTTCATTGACTTAAATTCACTCTCCGCAAGCATATCATTCATTATTGTTTTATTTATAGGAATCCATATCTTGACAGTTATTCGACTTGTAACTAGTTTGATGCGCTGTCTGATTCCCGGAATTTGTTTCCTTTTGTCCTCACACTGAAATGTATTGCGGCCGATTTCAATATACACAATTCCAATTGACTCCGCTTTTCGGGTGAGACAACACCCGAAGGAAGGTATGTTGAGCTCCTTGCCGGGTTACATCACCTTACACAACTAATCAATGCCCACACGTGAATACCGGATGTTGTTGGGCAAGCCGCCCATACTCTTGACTTGTTTCTTACTTGTCACACTGATAAATATACCATTGTCTCATTTCAGCAATTTCTCGTCCTCAACTCATCCAGTTAAAGAAAAACTTCCCACCATGACAGTTTGGCAATACGAAAAAGCCAACTGGGATGGCCTGAATATATTTTTCCGTAACTTTAACAGGTCCTCGATAGTGACATTGATGCCAGTGCTGAAGTGATCACAAATGTGATTCTTCTAGGTATTTGTGCTTTTACTTCTAACAGATTAAAGAGCATCAAGCCTAAAGAAAATGTTTGGTCATTTGTAAAAAATATTAAAAACTCCTACACATCTTCGGTTCCAACGCTCATTGCTAATGACAAACCTATTGTCTACTCTTCAGAGAATGTAAAACTTGAGAATGTAAATTTTTCCATTGGACAGATTTTTTCCGCGCTTGTACAGTAGCAAGAGTTCTTAAAGATCTCGATATACACAAATCCGCTGGCCCAGATGGTATACTCCCGATTCTTCTAAAGAGGTGTGCTTCCACACTGGCAAAGCCACTGCGTAAGCATTTTTATCGCTCCTACTCTTCTGGAATCTTTCCTAGAAGATGGAAAACAGCATTTGTCCAGCCTGTTCCTAAGAAAAGTAACCCATCCTACCTCTCCTCCTACCGACCCATAGCACGGTGATCTGATGGCATTTATCTCCCCAAACAGTGGAACAAATCTTTACATCGCTTTGATGAAAGTAAGATTATTGCTCTTGATATCTCCAAGGCATTTGATAGTTTGACATGAAGCTCTTTTTTTGAAAATGCGTACTTTTGGGATCGGTGATACTCTTGTTCGTTGGATTAGAAGCTATCTTCTGGTCGGATTCAAGTCTGATTCCCAGAAAATAAATGCTGGTGTGCCCCAGGGCTCCGTTCTGTATCCCGACTCTTTTCCTCATTTTTATAAATGATCTTCTGTCTGTTACTTCTCATCCACTTAACTGTTTTGCTGATGACTCTACCCTCAGCTTTTCATTCGTTCGATAATTCACGCCCTTCGTCTTCGGAGGTAAAATTGCAACGGTGCTGTATGTCAAGCTCATTAAACTCCGATTTATACAGCATTGTTAAATGGGGTAATAGGAATCGTGTGAAGTTTAATGCTTCGAAAACTCAATGCTGTCTTCTGTCGTTAAAGCGAAACATACCCCCAATGCCATTGTCCATGAATGGCACTTGCACTTCCAACCTCCGTTGGAACGACCATATATTTGAGATCGCTAAAAATGCTGCTATTGCTTAGGTTTTCTGTATCGGTTAAAGAAGTTTTTTCCCCTTCAGATCTAACTACAATTTATAAAGCGTTATTAAATGCCCAAAACTCGAGTATAACTCACACTCTGGGCAGGTGGTTCGCAAACGTCACTCATCTGCTCGATAGAATACAAAAAAGAGCGTTAAGATTAATATCAAATTAGAATCAATCTAGAACGCCGACGCAATGTTTTATGTCTTTCTTTATTTGATCGTTTCTTTTATAAAAAAATGTTCACTCGAAATAGCCAGCAGCAGTCCTCCTCTTAAAAGTTTCTTCCGTAATACTCGTCTCGCAAGGAATGCTCATCAGTTCACCCTTGAGCCTAATTTCCCATGTACCGTAAAATATAGGGATTCTTTTTTAGCCGAACAATACGAATTTGGAATAAATTATTTAAATTACGGCGGACTTCGCAAAATGGAAAAGAATTCCAATATGATACCTTCTAGCTCTTCATCGACATTAAAGCCACGTTAAAAATCCTTATTGAAACGAGATATATAAAGAAATATCTTCTCTTGGCTTCCCATCTAAACTCACCTATCTGAGACGATTAAGACATTTATATAGATGGATTATCATCTTTAAAAAAATACTAAAGAATTCTAGCGCAAACACCACGATCACGGTTATTCTAAGAGTCCGTCCAACTACTTGCAAGCTTTTCTGAGCATTGACATGGAAGCGCTAAAGATGGATTAACGAGTGCAAGACCAGCATACCCAAAGCCAACGTCTTCAAAACTACATCACACGTTAAAATTTAAAACTCCAGGTTGTTTCGTGAGGAAAATTCTTCGGGAGAATATGGTTCAGTATGTTTTAACGTTGGGGTATGTAGAAGTCTGTAAAGGTCCAAAAAGACGTTAACCAATTTGGGGTGCAAAACTGATGGGAGCTAGCTAGAAACATTGGATTGTTGTTCCACCACATTTTTCATAGTACCTACTTAGTGATGTAGCTGCTGCCGATTTTTTTTAATTGGAGTTCAGTGTTCTTAATCTTTTAAAATTGTTTTTTCTATTAAACTTCAAGTTTTCGTGAAATGTATCTAAACATCTTCACTTGATTTCATCTTTCGAAATATTACTCTTTGTATTGTTAATAAAGTTGTAGTTTTCAATTTGACTTCAACATGGTATTGTGGCGATAATATCTCCAACACCGCCCTTAAAGATTCCAATAGCACGAGTCCAATCATCAACAATCTACTTTTATAAAAGTGATGCTTTGGCAACAGTTGGTTCTCGCAGAGCTTCACATTTTTTTCTTGCCAACATCCTTCTATAACATTACAAATTTCCTTGCACGCAACACTGATCCTCTGAAAAATAACCAAAATTGGTAGAAAAAATCAAACTAAAACGCAAAAAAAGGAAGAACAAGCCGGCAACAACACTATTGCGTCGAAGAAAAAGATATGTGCATCTAGCACCTGTACCAAAACCACACCTGGTCGCATGTTAATTCATCTCTTTCACAAGTCAAGCACACATCCTTAATTCAGGTTCAACCACCGCACCGACCGACGGCCGGTCTGCTTTCGGCATCCAAATATTAAACCCCTTGTGTCCCCTCTGCACCGCACATAAAATACGATAATTGATGCTTTTGGTCGATCGAGCATGAGATCGGCAGCGGGTCTTCTCTGCAGCAGCCGCAGCCGCCATGCCATCAGGATCTCATTCTCGACGGACGGGGCGAGTGTTTTGCATTTCCGAAATGATCACAAAATCTCTAATTGATGTTCCTGACCATGGATTGAATGATTTGGTTACTGTTGTCCTGGGCAAAAAAAAGGTCTTAAGAGCGAAATTTGCGTTTCAACTTTTTGTAACATTTTTTGCAGAATTCCGATCTTTTTGCTGATGTGTGCGATCTTTTTTGTTTTTTTTTTTATCTTTGGGATACACATGGTCATCTTGACTTAGCTGGTCGATTATTGTCCAGCATCAGCATCACCATCATCACAACAACGGCAGCCACCACCAGGAGCTATAGGCAGACACCGCAAATAGACATTGATCGTCGATTGGCTTCAATCGCTGTGGCCTTATGATTAGGCCGCTGCACGCAAGCATCAAGCCATTGATTGGCGGTTGGGATCATCTTGTAGTGGCCTTATGATATGTTTGTTTGGTTGTCAATTGTAGGGATTAAGCCTTCTGCAAAAATATCAAGCCCATTGCAGTGTTCCTTGGGTTTATATAGAAGGCACAGCAATTAGGGCTGCTGATCCTTTTGGTCATTGAACCCGCCCTTAAAGGGTTTGATCAGTCGCCACAGTCGAGGAAGATATATGGCCATTCAATTAAATCGGTTTTTGAAAGATATTCCACGAACTAAGCGCAGTAACTATTCATGAGGCAGAAGCTGATGGTAGTTGTTGTGGTCCTTCAATTAGGCCAACATTTTAGAGATTCATAATTTTGTTGGCAAAAAAGCAAATAAGGACACTCGGGGATGGAATTTTACGATGAGCAAGCGATTTTACACTTTTAAGTGAAACCTTTTGGAAAACATGCAACATAGGGACACAGGCATGTGAAGTATAAAGCAACATTAGGACTTTTTAAGGTGAAGACTCTAGAGTTACTGGTCCAAAAAAACAAGGCTACACGCTTGTTATTTTCATCTCTCAAGTCCATTTGCTTCATGTTGCACAAAAACCACTCCAATGGTCACCATGTTCTTCGTGCATATACAAATGTGCGTGCATCCCTTTTCCCACACTCTACTTCTTAATCATCGGTTTAAAGACACAACCAAGAACGTTGCAAGAAATCCAAAAAAAAAAAGTGACGACAACCCGCGATGCCCACAGCAGCTAAGAGCAGGAGAGGTCTTCATTAAATCCCTAACATGGAAACGTACAAATCGAATGACGTTTGAGTGAATATGTCAGCGGTTACATCTTCTGTCGGGCTGGGATGTAGGATGCCACACAGAAGAAGTCCCCTATGCAACAATTTCAATCCGAAAGTTAATCTGAAAACGAACAACTTCATTCGCCGCGCGATATCCCCCAGAGGGGAAAACGTGGCAGAATGCATTTTATTGAGCACTGATTGACGCATATTCTTTGGGCTTGGATCGACACAGAGGATTTGAGTAATGACCTTTCCGCGTCGCAGTTTGATCGCAGCTGGAATGCCAAAATTGGCCAAATTCCCGCGCGCATCGGTGTGGTCCGGCGTGCGCGTTTTAGTTAGATTGTTGGTTGATCCGTTTTTTATTTTTTTTTTGTGTAGTCCTTAAATGAATTCGATTCATTATTTTGTCGCTGTGGTTCTCGGTTGATAATGATGTTATGGCGGTTACGGCTGGTGACCACTCGCGTTGTTGATGAAGTAGACCCCTGGGGACATTTGATCACTAAATAAATGGTATTCCCTCGGGAGATGGTATCCAATTGCAGAAGCGTCTTGTAAAAGAAGCATTGTGGGATCGTCGTCTTGCGCCGCCGCCGCTGATTGAATTTACCAGAGTTATGCTTTGTTCATCGATTGATTAGTATGTTACTTTTGTCTTTGCGATCCGCATCCATTGTCATTAATGGACCATATTTGATTAAGGTGAAGTTTTGTCAAGACGTCTTCTTGGGTGAAAATCTTTATATTCTTTTTATGAAGGTCTGGTAGAAAATAAATTCGAGTTTAAGTCTTGAATTAGTTATTGGACCTTGGGTAATTCTGTTCGTTTCTTTCCATATTTAATGATGGATTTGAATATTGAATGCGTAATTTTCTTTGGATATTGATATTTACTATCAGATCCTGAATTTCAAGATTTTCAAGATTTTCCATTTTGCCAAACGCAATACCTTACCTTGTTATCTTGTTGGACAACGCTACAGTTTGGGGTACATTGTAACCTCAAATATAAAGGTTCTCCAACTAGGTCGGGCCTTACTTATTTCTAATTGCGCAATCCTGTATAGTTGGTTGATGGCATCTTCTGATTATTATGTGCAGAAGACGAAGCCTTTTATGACTGCGCTGTCATAAGTACTTCAACCGATCTCTTCGGTCCCGTTGAAACACAGCTATACTGAATCAAGGGCACTCCGCTCCATCTAATGAAAGGATTCCTCGACTTTAAAGGAGCCCGCGGTCCACGATTCTTCGCCTGACGTGGTAGATAAGTGGAAACGGCAACCTATCCCGAACAAGTCCGCACATAAATTACATATGTTGGTGAAATTCATCCGGCGTAGAATGTAGAATATTTATCGCTCTCGCAATGTGACCACGAACAAGTTTTATCATAAAGTTATCAATGATGCTGCTGATCAGTGGCCGTTGGAATAATAATAAAAAATGGGCACGACTGGGTCGCACGTACTTGCTCTTATGTGCCTAATTACATTGGAAAGCAAGATCTTTGGCAGAAACAAGTAACGTTTGCGTTGAAAATAACACAGTTTGAAGTTATAAAAAGTATTAAAAATCAAAATACTTAACGGTTTTTAGGTAAAATGAAGTATGCCATCACACGTCTTAAATAACAAAGAATTTATGAAAAATGTATTTCGAAAATTGTTGGACCGGTTTTGCTAAAATCCTGTTTTTTTATTTTTAGTTTTTTGAAAATAAAAATTATATTTTAAAATGTGGTATGCAGTTTTTTAGAATTTATTAAAATGCATGTGATTATAAAATTTAAAATATTTTTTTTTGATAAGTTTTCAAAATATTGATTTTTGAAAAAAAAAAATTTGAAAAATTAATTTTAATTAGAAAAAAAACTTATTAAAAAAAATTTGATATACAAAATTAATTGGGCTACCTAGATCTTCCTAAATATAAAATTTGACAAAAATCAAAAGAGCCGTAACCGAGAAAGTCAAAAATTAAAAAAAAAACGTTATATTAAAGGTCCCGTTAATAGACACTTCCCGTATATCAAATTATAGCCAATACCAACAAAAAAATTCCCAAAAATTTTGATTAAAATCGTTGGAGCCGTTTTCGAGAAAAATAAGATTTTCCTAAACGGTCATATGGCAGGTACCGTTATTTTTAGGGCTAAAAATAAAATTTCAATTTCCCCTCTGGGGAATGCCAAAAGAATCACACACACCAAGTTTGAAGATAATCGCTTAAGCCGTTTGACTGCAGCTCGTTATACATACTGACAGACAGACGGACAGACAGACAGACAGACATTTTTTCTCGATCACTTTTTTAGACTTCTCTTTGATCGTAATGTCATGTTTGATTGTTATCTAAATTTTTTTAATATTCACGAATCCTAAACTTGCCTTATAGTCCCTATAATCGCAAGTAAAAAGGAGTCTAGATGGGGAATGAATTGTGTGAACCCAAACTGATTATCCAAAATATTTGTGTTCTCCGCAGCCCACTTAGTCAGGGTCTTAGTGATGATTATCTAGAATATCTTGCTAATACTTGGAACAAGACTTATCGACCAAAGATTCACAGTATTGCGGTTGTCTTTTTTCTATTTCTTTTTTCTTTTTCTTGAGAGGATTGACTACAGCAGTTTTCTAACGCCCATAGCATGTATTTTTCAGCGCAGCTAACAGAATGGCATAAATTTCAATGGCTGATGCCTGCAAACTTCTTATTTTGTAATGAATCAAAGATGAACTGGATATCTATGAATGTATCTGCGTAATTCACAAGGATCCTGGCACCGCTTGTCCGGCTATTATGAGATTTGCCTAAAAGTCATCAACTTGTACGCTCCACTTTCTCCCGCTGATCTTCAATTATGAAGATGTCTTGATACAACAGATTATTATTGCAATATTCCATGGCTTATTGACGTATATTCCGAATATCTTAGCTCCACAAATGTCAGAACAGAATAATTGACATTTGTCGCCTTTCACAAAAGTTATAGCGTCTTCCAATAGGGTGATTACTGATTACTTTTCCTCTATACCTTGTAAAGGGTGCTTTTTTTAGAGGTATACAACTTTGAAATGGAATAAAAGAAAGATGATTTTTTTAAATTGACATGAAATTTACTTTATTCGAAAGATAATCTTCTGGCATTATAATTAAAATATGATTTCCGGCATATGACCGCCACGGCTCGCTCGGAGGTAGTCTTATCTGGAAGTCCAATTTTCGATGACTTTTTCCAACATTTGTAGCTTTTATCGGTAATAACGCGGCGAATGTTTCTTCCAAGTTGTCAATCGTTTCGGGTTTATCGGCGTAGACTACCGAATTCACATATCCCCACAGAAAATATTCAAGCGGCGTTTAATCGCACGATCTTGGAGGCCAATTCACGGGTCCGTGACGTGAAAGTATGCGTTTACCAAACGTTTACTTCAATAAATCAATTGTGGCACGAGCTGTGTGACATGTTGCGGCGTCTTGTTGAAACCACAGCTCCTGCACATCATGGTTGTTCAATTGATGAATGAAAAAGTCAATAGTCATGGCTCTATAGCGGTCACCATTGACTGTAACGTTCTGGCCAGCATCGTTTTTAAAGAAGTACGAACCAATTATTCCATACCAACCCTAAGCACACCAAACAGTCAGTTTGTGTGGATGTAACGGTGTCTCAACATACAATTGAAGATTATCATGACTACAAATACGGCAGTTTTGTTTATTGACGTATCCACTCAACCAAAAGTGAGCTTCATAGCTAAACAAAATTGCGATCAACGGCAATCTTGTTTTGAGCCTAATTACCGAATCTAAGCCTGGTTAGGTGATCCTGTGGCTTCAATCTTGCACGAGTTGGATTTTGGAAGCACGCAAATCAAGATCTTTGCGCAAAATCTTCCATAAAGTAGATAGACACATATTCAATTCCTGTGCACGATGGCAGATAATTAGGGCGCTTTTTCATTTAGATTTTAGAGTAAAAGTGGTGCGAAAAAGTTCCATAGTTAATCGAATTAATTGCTCGGATGGACGATTATGTTGACCGTAAGATGGACGTAGTGCGCGATGCGTATTTTGAACAGAATTATGAATTTCAAAATAAATTTGCACAATTTGAAAGCGTTGTTCAGGCGTCAGTCTATTCATGTTGAAATGCCAAACCAAACTAAAAATAAATCACTGGACAGCTGACAAAATGGCCGCCAGTTAAAATAGTGTTGCCAACTTAAAGTTCAATACCTCTAAAAAACACCTTTTATTTTCTTTCTCCAAAGTATATGTTTGTTCATGTGATGTTCAATTCCATCAATACACGGCATATAATTGATGGTTGATGAAATCCATGACTCGCTAGATTTAAGTCGGCCACGGCCAATGCCTATACTATTCAACTAACCAGCCAATTAAGAAGCTAGACTTTGTCACATTCAGTTTTGGATACTGTCAGTCACAGTTTCAAAAAGTTTCACATGCACATACTTACTTCTTTCTTAAATAAAGACAAATCTTTGACATATTTTCTTGCTATTCTCTCAGAAGCAAGCTTCCCGGTTTGATTGAAGCTTAACTGAATATCTAGTTCAATCAACATTTGCATTTTAATTACCAAAACAACTTCCCTTCCCATTGAAGAACCAACCTCAAAAAACGACCCAAAAAGAAAAAAAGAATTGAAATATTTTTTTTTAATAATTTATATTTTTATTGAATCTTTTTATTTTTTTTTATTTTGATATTTTTGTAACATATACTATTTTTGGCAGTGTTTTCATCTCTTTTTATTTTTTGACAATAACTTTGTTTTGTTTTATAAGTGTTTTGCATCAGCGACAGTTTTTTTTTGCAACGAAAATGGTAATTTTTTTTCTGTTTACATTGAGTATACAAATTTACTTTTCGTTAGTTTGCAGAACAAAAATTATTGATATTTTGAGTGGACATTTATATAGTTTTTTTTTTCACTGATTCTAATTACATTTACATATAAATTTATAATATTTTTCTTTGGTTTTTAATCCTTCTTGCTATGTATTTAATGTTTATTTTTTTTGTTTATATTAAAAAAAAAATAAACAAAATAAACATTTGAAACGGAAGATATTCGTTGTATTCTTTTTTTTATCTTCAAATGAATGTATGAACATATTAACAAAACAAAATATATATATCAATAATAATAATAAAACAATAACAAATAAATAATGTTAATAATAATAATAATACTCTTTTGTGTTTCTCTGTAATTTCATTAAGCCTTTTGAAGAGTGTGAGTCAGTTTTTTTTTTTTTTTTTAAGTAGGATATTTGGCGGCTTTTCTTTTCGTATAAATTAATTACTTTTTTGTTTTAATTATAATATTTATTAACAACCTTAAACTTATTAGATATTTATTTTTTTTAATGATATTTTGTTTTATTACAATTATTTCACTATAATTTACATTTTTATAATAATATTGAATTGTCGACTAGTTTAAAGTTATTTTCATAATTTTTGTTTCTTTATTTAGCTTGCTTGCCAAGGAATAAGAATATTCAATAGTTTTTTCTGGGTTTTTGTGGTTAAGGATTTTTTTACCACAGATTTTCAGACATTTCGGCTGCCCAAGAAAAATCTTTCTCGAAAAGAAAAGACAAGAGCGACTTCGATTCTGCAGTAGACTATGCGTCTACACAGACAAATCACCGGAAACTGCGGTTTTTGTGGTTTTGTTTGCGCATTCGAAAAAGAAGAGACGAAGAGGAGGAGGAGTAAATTAAACTATTTCACTTTTTACACAGTTTTTCCATTTGAATGTCTATTTACACAAATATTTTCTATAATTTAATTTTTGGATTTCAGTTTTTTTTGTTTGTTTGTTTAACTAACTTACATTTTTATTTTTCATAATTTTCTTTATACAAATCAGTCTTTGGTAATATCACAACAGTTTGTTTCACGTTTTGGGATCAATTTCATAAATTAATTATTAATTGAGAATATAATACTTAAAATTAGAGCAAAAAAAAAATTATATAAATATATATAACATTCATAGTTAAATAAAGTTACAAAAAAAAAACAATAAAACAAGTTTATTTATATTCTTTTTAATTTAAATAGGAAAAAATTATTTATAGTTTGCGAGTGTATTTTTTCTTTGTTAATTGGTTAAAGATTGAGAAAGTTAACTTGCTTTTTTGTCAAACTTCTCAAGACTTAGATAGAATAAATAATAAATTAAGGAAAATAAGACTTCAGGAAATTAAAAAAAAATCACTTAATTTAAATAATTTAATTATGTTATATTTTTTTTTAATTTATTTTACGAAACACCCAAATCATGAAGCAAATGTTGTTTCATTACTTCACCCTCTTCTTCGAGTATTTGCGCAGTCACTGTATTTATGAGATTGAAAACAATCGCGAATATTGTAAATGCAGTATAAACCCCTAACGCTAGCCACCACATGAGATTCTCATGGGTTTTGTGTTCGAAATTCTTTAATACTAATAAACCTATTGTTAGACCAGCTAATGCTCCTGTTATGTGTGCTATGTAGGATACAGCTGGAGCTGTATTCGGCTCATTGACATATTGGGAATAAAGTGCGTAGCCCAAGTCACACGATACTGTAACGAGAAAAGAAAAGAAACACATGGTTAGGAATATTTTATTAAAAGAAATGTAAAATAAACGTTAAACAAAAGAAAAAAATGAGGATGCACTTTTGTATTTATTTTATTTTATTTTCTATTTTATTTTTATTTTATTTTATTTTTGTATTTATATTTTGTTTTATTTTTATTTATTTCGTTTTATTTAATTGCTTTTATTAAATTTTATTTTTTATTATCTTATTTTATTTAATTTGTGTATTTTATTATATATTTTTTTTTTATTTTAATGTAATTTTGTATTTATAGTTATATTTTAATTTTTGTTTATTTTAATTTTATTTTTATTTAATTTTTTTATGCAGTGCTCTCTTATTAAAAAAATCAAAAAAAAAATATAAAAAAAGCAATAACTTACCAAATATTAGCACCGACGCCAACTTCGACACAGCATACTTCATTTCGCCAAAATTCAGCAACAAATTGGCCAAATGTGCCGCCAACAGTGCATAAACTCCACCACTAGCACCAACCAAATACACCTCCGAATCAACAACGCTCGTACCCAGCGAGCCGGCAAACACACCCGCCAAATAGATGCACGCAATCCGCGCCGAACCGTGCACCGTTTCCAGTGGCAGACCGAACAGCATTTGCACCACCACATTGAAACCCAAATGAAACCAATTCGCATGCAACACCATATACGACACAAATCGCCATATTTCCTGACGACGATCCGGCCGATAGATAAGCACCGAATCCGATGATATCGGACTGTTCAGTTCGGGTTGGAAATCTACTGTCATGTAGTCATAGAGAAAGACACCAATCTGTAAAGATAGAAAAAAAAATGAAAATTAAAAAAAAAAAAATCCTTTGAAGATAGAATGAAGATGCAGAGATTTTAATAAATCTTTTAAAATGTCAAGACACATTCACGCTACACACAACACAAGGGTGTGTTCGGAGGAAGTACCGTCTGCTGGATGTCTCCTCTGAGCATTTTATCGGACAGGAACAGCACAGATGGAAGGAAGCAAGGAGAAGAGGCTCCAGAGCCCAGACACAATGATGAGTTGCAAGTTGTGGGTAGATAACTCACTCGCATTGGGTGTTCATTTTGCAATCTTTCCTTTTCATTGTTCCTTTGGGAAAAATGGAAAGAAGAAGAGTATGATGTCTTTGTGGCAAGGCGGCAGCCCTGAGGTGCCAAAACGAAACAAATTTAATCAATCTAATGCGAAATATCCATCCCCCCTGCCGTACATTGTAAAAGCAATTTGGTGTCTCACTCCAAGGAAATTGATTGGAAATAAAAACGAGGGGTAGGTTGTATGTCTCCAGAGGACTCTGTCTCTCTGGTGGTTGTATCCCTTCCAATCTTCTTAATAATAGGTTTGTTTTTGTCGTCGGTCGACGCATGAAATAAAAAAAAAACACGCATTCAATTCAGAATAACAAAAAGGGGGTTGAAATGACACACCAACAGGGAACCCTTGTGAAAGCCACCACCACCCACAATCCGCCCCAAAGACAAGTTGAAAGTTTTCAAATAGTTTCTCTGCTGTGCGGTTTTGTTTTCCAAGCCATAAGTGTGTGTCTTTATCGATGCCAGACAGATTCTTTGACTATAAGGGTTGTTGTTGTTACACACTATATAGAATACAATAGAGTTTTCCTGGTTAGGGGGGGGGGGGAGGGGGTGTATGGGGTGCCTAGGATTGATAGTTTATTGCCCTTTCTTCGTAAAACTTTTTATTGTAATGAATGGCTTGGCGTCTTGTGCGATGGAGTACAAGAAATTGTATTTTGTCCTCTCCTCACGACGACAACGAGTCTATTATTTAAAGGGAAGGCAGGCCCCCGACTTTAAGGGTTTAATATTTTAGTTGTATAGGCAATTTAACATCAGTAGATAATAATATACATTACATTTTCTGTATATGTATGTTTTGGAGCAAAGAAAAAGCTAGTTTTCTATTTCTGTGTGTCCCATTTATTCAGTCAACTTAGCAATCATGATTAAATTGAATATAATAGGACCAATTAGGAAGCCCTGTGGTACTTCAGTTCAAATACATTAGAATGGGATATTTAAGTTAACAAACAAATGGATTTTCCGGCAATGCGTAAGCCACAGATTGAATTTGTGTTTTGTTCCGGTCATTTGGGTTTTAATGGGGGCTATGTAAGTGGATAAACTTATGATCCTTGGAGAATGGTTAGATTTTGATAAGAATATGTTATTGTGGCTGGTGTGATTGCTTTTTCGTAGAATTAACTTGACACATAACTTGAAATTGTTTTCTGAAAGTCATCAACCTTAATGTGGATGAAAGTTTTTAGGTTAATTCGAATTTTCTGAACTAAAATGATACCCTTGAGGTATTCCTCAAGATAACAATATAGTTCGTAGAATTGTCGTTTTTGGAGTAATCACAATCCTCATTCTCATGAGACTCCATTACATGCCTAAGAAATAACTGTTTGGCGCGGTTTACATGTCGAAGGCGTAATCGGGTCATTTTTCCTTAAATTTGTCCGTAAATGGTAAATGCTACAGGCTAATGATATTTGATTGTTTTATTCCTAACGTCATTGGAAATCATTTGGAGGAGAAATGATTCCAACAAGACGAAGGCGCGGCGCAGCATGCCATACATCACTCTGTTGAGCCAAACGTTTGGTTACCTGACCTGTGAATTGGCTAGGTCGTTTGTGAGTTGACACCACTCGAGGTAGCTCGAAATGTTCATCAGTTCATCAATTCACTTTAAACCGGTTTCAGTACGGAGAGCTCCATTTTTAGCTGAACAACCTAAATTTGGAATAGGCTTTTCGGCCAGATTTTCCCTTGCGATTTCAATTTGAAAACATTTAGAACCAATTTGTCAATCGACATCTTTGGTCCCACCGTCCCTAATTTCTTAATGATCGCGCAGTGTATTTTCACATTAAAAGAGCAACACATAATCCCTTGCCCAAATTTCACTCTCAAGTAGACACGCTCCTTTACTTCAAGTAATGAGGCCAATTTTTGTTCCAATAAAGCAAACAACAAAATATTAAAAAATCTCGCCAATTAAAGATTTTAAAAAAGTTAAAAGTTATGGCCCAAGATACCAACCTTATGGCACCCCATCTATCTCCGTTAATACTGACGTGAATGCATCTTTTTTTAAGTAGTTTTCTTTATAGTATAAAATTAAAATAAAATTAATAACTAACCTCAAGTAACGATATCATTATCACAAACAATGGCGGCGGACAGCACCTATCGTAGTCAGCGTGGTATTTTTTCTCCTCCTCCGTACTGTAGGTAATTGCGTTTTCCACATAGGTGCTGTCATCTGATGGTATATCAATAACGGTAGATTGACGATATTGCTTTTCGTCCTGCTGTTCTTGTTGTTCGTCTTCTTCGTCTTGCTCTTCATCCACTGGTCTAGCTGGTGTTGATCTATGTAGTTCTTGTTGAACCATACTTAGTGACATTTGTCAATTTTGTTTTTTTTTTTGTTGTTTGTTTTTTTTTTTTTTTTTGAATATCTTGCAGGTGGATTATCACTCTGCAATTATTGTTCTATGACAATTAATCGATATCATTGAATTAGATTTTCTCAATTTTTAAGCCGTAAGCAAAGGATGAAAAGGAGGAGGAAGTTTGTTTCTTTTAATAGCTTCACTTCGCCCCAACATGGATTTTCTTGAGGAATTTCTTTGTCAATTGGTTTAATTCAAAAAATGTTGTTTGTCAGTTGAATGTGATATATTCAGCCAGACGCCAGAGTAGTACCTAGTCCTTGTAAGCAGCAATTTGATGTCGCGCGGATGTCGTTGTCGAGCAATTAGACATCGATGTTTGTTCTGAGACAGACAATCTGCAAAGAAAGAAAATTCCAAAATTAGAAAATGCAGTCCAAGGTTAATTTCAACAGAAAATCGACAATAATTTACTTGTAAAAAAAATATGTCTCTACATTCGGTGTGTTCTTGGCAGCAGAAAAGACTATAAATAGACAAAGATAGAAGAAGGAACAACATGAATGTGTGCGCCACTTAAATGGCAGACACTCCAAGGTACCTTCTCTGCAGCAAAAGTATACCTACCACAGGGAACGCACAGAATGTCACATCCAAGTTGGCAATGAAAAGGAAAAACGAATAAAAAAATAAGGAAAAACAAGGAAAATAACAAATCTTAAAAAAGCATGAAGAAAGCAAAAAAATGCAACAACATTTCTTCGCCTTGACGCCACCATTCATCATGAGAATGAAAATGAATGAAATAATGTTTTCTTCGTCGTTTTTTTTTTATCCTGGTGGTTCCTTTTGGCAGTGGCAGCCTCATTATACACCCTTCCCCCACATCATTTTGTATACCAACCGTTTTCACAAAAATGTCCAAAGCCAAAAAACAAAAACTATAAAAAGGACGAAGAAAAGAAAAATTGCCGCAGAATTTTCCTCCTTTTTTGTCGTGTCGGTCGGGACATTTGCCAACCCGCCATACAGTCTCCTCTCTACCCATATCTTTTTTTCACAAACTAACATAGTTACATGCATACAAAAGAGAATGTTGGGCAGAAAAGGGAGGAAGTGGAATACGCTTTACACACACAGATACACACTTTATCCCCAAGTTGGAAAACTATTTTCATGTCTAGACCTTGGCTATGCGCGATAGCATGTTTTCTTTGATTTTTTCCACCCCATTTTATTAGGCTCTCCCACCTAGTTTTTGGCAAACAGGAAACTGGCCGTCACACACCTTGGCAAAGAAAAGAGTGCAAAAAAAAATGGTGGAAATGTAAAGTTTGCAATTTAAATAATAAAAAAAAGAAATAAAGGATCCAACAGATACACAAACATATGGTTGGGTTTTTATATATCTAAATACACAACATCCTCAATTAACCTCCTGCTGCTGCTGGTGGACGAAGGAGCAACAAAAGGCAATTGAAAGCGAAGACGGAGAGCAAACAAATATACAAATGAGTCGCCCTTGTATACAAAAAATGAAAGGAACCCTCGGCGAATGGGGTGTGAGCTTTGTTGGTGGCATAAGTCGTTGTCCATGGTGATCTATGTTGGCTTGATGATGGCAATAATGATTATTAAGTCTCCTTCTACCACTGCCAATGACATACACACCCCCACTGCAGTGGCAAATGGCAATAGAAATTATATTAAAAAAAAAAAACAGAAAATAATCGAAAACAGATTGACCAAGGGATGAGGGCAACTCTGGTAAAAAAAAAACAGTAAAAAACCAGGACATAATGCACATTGGATTGGACACAGACAGACGGACGCTGTTTTCGTCGTCGTCGTCCTCATCAAACCCTCTTCTTTGTTTTGGGGTTCGACTTCGTGCTACCCAAGGTTTGTGTGCGATGCGGTGACGTTGTTCGCGTGTGGGCATAATACCTACACCTGTGTATCTAAGGGTAGCAAATGGGATTTTGATGTGTGCCTTATGCACACCAGAGGGTTAGATAGAAGTACAAATATGAGTTAAAAAAGATACATTTTTGACAGGTGCACTTGTATATTTTTTTGAGACTTTTTTTTCAACTTGGCCACCACACAAGCTGAATTTAAGAATAGGGGTTGATTATTTTTGTATCATTTTCGACAGGTTTTAAGGACGAATGTAAATTCATAAATGCTCATACAAACTGTAGATATCTAATTGAATTGAAATTTTAAAAAACTTCACTTGTCAATTGCTCCAAATGAGTGTCAAAACTGACGATAGAGATTCCAGCAACAAAAACACACACAGAAAGAGAAAAAAGAAGAAAGCGTCAAGTTTTTGATTTGTTCGCTCTAAAATTCGCATTGGATGAATGCGCTCGTTTTTCATTTGTATCTTCGTATCACTGGCAAAAAGCAGCAACCTTCTCTATGCTCGGTGCATTATCACCACTCACATAGTATAACAGCAGCAGAAAAGTTAAGTCTTCATGGAGATACAACAAAAAAGATACAAAAAAGTAATTACTGACCCGCAACGAATTGTATATACCGACACACAAAAAGTATCTATGCTAGTTTCATTTTAGTATCTCCTGTGTGTTATTTCGTCATTTTTTATGCTGTGGCTGTGTTCTCCTTTTGGGCTTTCGAAGAAAAGCATGAAGAATTTTTTTGTTTGTATCTATGGCTCCTAAATGTCTAGCAGTTGTTATAAGCGTTGAGTTATCTTATAATAAAATGCAGTTAAAAAAAAAGTAACTTAACATTGCGCTTACTATATTTATGATCAAGACGAGTAAGAATGGTTTCCCGTGACTGTAAAGCATGTTAGACTTTAGACAATGTAAAATAACCAGCGAAAGCTAGTCACATCATGGGAAAGCATTCACGCACTTTAAAGATACAAATAATTTTATGTGTGAAACTGTTTTTTTTTTTAAATTATTTTGCTTTTAAAACTTGGATTTTATTATACTTAACTTGAAAAATTATATAAATCATGTAATTACTTAGCCACGATGGGCTTTGAACAAAGTGATCTACGAAGTAAGGGGAATTGGCTTAAATTTTATGATGCTATGGGAATAAATTTGAAAAGTTAAAGCATTTAATAAACCTTAAAAAGAATTAGGTACAGACTTTCAAACAAAAATTTGCAGTTTGGAATAAAAAATACCCGAATGAATTTTGTTAAAAAAAATCGAAGAATTAAGTGGTTCAATTGTTTTTGTGTATATTTTCCAAATTTCTAAAAAGCTAGGTAGGTATGTAAATATTATCAAACTTTGAATAATAACTTGTGTAGCAGTGAATTTCTGCAAAGAGACACTTTGTAGTAAAAAAATAAAATAAAAAACACCCACAAAATGAACTTTTTTTAACAACTCGAAGAAGAATTAAGTGGGTTCTACTGTTTTCGTGTATCTTTTCCAAATTTCTTCGATGCTATTTATGTGAATATTATCAATTTTCGTAGGTTAACTTGTCTAGCAGTGAATTTCGACAAAAAGATACACTTTTTCGTAAAACCCTACCTTTTATATGCAATCAAAATATATCTAAAAAAAAAAAATGCCTGCCTGAAGTCCTATATCGTTTTGAATCTAATTGTAGGGAAATTTATGAATTTCATTTCCAGCTGCGGCGCCAAGTAGGTGTAAGTTATGGATTTTTTTTGCACCACATGGTACTTGCTTCTGCCGCATGTGTTGGGCTTTAATAACTATTTAAGCATTTACGCCATGCCATTCATCCATCTGTATGTCTATCGATTATGTTAAAAGGGCTTTCTGCAAAATGATTTATGCTAATGTCAGTTGCTTTTTATTCGTTCTATTACTTTTTTTTCTTTATGTTTGTCTTCAAGTGTAACGCCAAGTCGTCTCCCCAAGAAGATACAAACTTATGATGTAGAAGCTTTTGCTGTTGCTAGCTACACCCTTATCATGGAGCATAAAAGATTTCTCTGATCGAATGATAATTCTGGAATTTTTGCGTCTTTGTCCATTTTTTTTTTCTTCACTTGTCGTCTTGTAACTGAAAATGGCATTGGTAACAGATGTCTCGACGGTTAATTTCACTATTAGTCTTTTTATATGTATATTTTTTTTGACTGTTTATTTGTCATTCTCAAGCCCTCTTGTCAAACCTAATACAGTTCTCATTTATTATTTGGTGAATAAAAAAATAAAAAGAGGGGTTCCCGTTTTTTTTTTTTTGTATCTATAGATACTAAGTGAGGACAAAAATCATAAAGTATCACAATTTATTATATTTTTTGTTAAAGAATTTATTTTATTGCTTAAATGGCATAAGTTTAAAAATAAAATCAAACAAATTTTAAATAGAAAAAGGAATTTTGTAACTAATAAGTATCTCGGGGGAATATGCCGTTATGCACCCCTAAAATTCAGTTTTGTTTGTATCTTCTGTCTCCGAGTGAATTTCAGATAAGATATGCATGCCATGCTGCAGTGAAATGCAGACAGAACAGAACGCAAAGAAAAATTCGACTGCTCCTGGTTGATCTTTTTATTTCATTAATACCCAAATGATTATAGTTCTTCCTTACATCCCCCCCCCTGTTTAAGAAATTATAATAAAATAAGAAAAAACCCGCACCACGGCAGACATAAAACCAGACAGACATGCGAGCAAAGTGAAGATTGCATGAGCTTGAGAAACTTTTTTTTTCTTTGGGAAGAATGTGGATGGAACGAACAAAAAAGCCTTGACAAATGTCAACTATTTTCGGGAGACGGTCCAAAGACAGAAATAAACAATATGGTGGACGCAACGATGCTGGAAGGAAATTCACTTTGCAGTGCGATTGACTTGGAGGGATTTATTGACACCGCTGGCTAAGTGGGATGTGACAGGGATGGCAGATCTGGAATTTATTTAATGGCCAAGGACTATGGCGGCGCTTATATTGGCCATTGACCCCCAATCATTTTAGATTTTTCGGCTGAATAACACAAAAAATAGAAACACTTTCAGAACTTCAAGACTTCTTCGCTGTCGAATTTGTTATCAAAAATCTTAAAACAAAAACATAACTTTTACCTCTTATGGTATCAAACTTCCTTTTCTCTTCCTCAATTCTTTAAATTGATTTGCCCATCTCCAAGACAGCTAAACTAGATATCGGTTTTCTATTTGCGTATAGTTTATCTATTGGATGCCAATGTCAATTTAATAGCGATAATCGTTTAGATTAAGCCGTTTGCTAAGCAGTTTGCAACAGAAACTAGGTATAGTAAAAATAGGTAATGATTATTTATAACGTTCCACTTGATCCGTCGAGGTCATCCCATCATCGTTAGCCAATTTACTATCCATCTATCTACTTATCAAACTATATTGCACACATAATGAGATCTTGTTATGCGGCGCGGAATGTAATATTGTATCTATGAGATGGCTATGAGAGAATGATTAAAAAAAAAAGGAACAAACTGAACCTATATTGGTGGGAACCAATTTATTGGATATTCTTCCTTCACTTGGAGATTACATCAGAATTTTAAAAATAACAGTGAGTTCGTATGGACAGCATCTTGTTGATCTCTCACTTTGGTGGTCGCACTGGCACTGTGTGTCTATTGACGTATCTATACGCATCATATATGGAAAGAGTGTACTTCAATTTGAATATTTTTCAATTAAATTATCATCGTTCTTTTGACAAAGTTTTTTGAATAAAAGGCGATCAAGAAGGAGGAAAACGACATCGTTTCTCTGAATGGCATCTGGGTCTGGGCCCACGCTCTTTGGTTTGATTTGAGATCACCTCAACCCCTACACACTTTACATTAAATAAAAAAAAAAACACTGTTTTACTGTTACCATACCAACCAACTTATAATTATGTTTTCATATACATATGCTGGTGGAGACGACAATGGTTTCAACATATGACACACCTTGGGCGTTGCAACATTGGAGGTCTCTCCTTGAAGGCAAACACCATTTAGATAGACGTACTGTATATCTTCGTTGTTTGGTGTTCACCTGCCCGATCCTGCTTGCCACTACTAAAAAACAACTAAAATGCCCTCTAGGGCCGCAAGGGATACATTTCGCATAAAGTTCCTTCCTATTATGACTCTTATTTCGTGTTCTTGTTCCGTTTTCCTTTTTTTGTTATTATTTCCGTGTGAATTTCCGCTTTTTAATTCCCCCTTCCCAACTCTATAACAAAGTTCATCGAGTCATCCAGCTATGCCTGAGTGTCTGTCTGTGTTGTGGCAAGTTGGCGTAATGTACCTGTCTGACTACCTGCCTTGCCTTGCCACCTTTGCTCGACTTCCTCATGATGGCCATGGTCTCATATTCTTCTGCCATTCATTCTTCGTACCATACCTATCGCTACCTATGAGATATCAAACTTACTATCCATTCATCCGTAACATGAGTAGGTAAGGTAGAGTTTCTAATAGGGTGTGCATGATGAGCAAATGCGTTCTGCTCGCAGGCAATATAAACTCTTCTAGTCACTTCAAACAAATGTATATTTTTTGTTCATAATCCTACATCTAAAAATCAAAAAAAAAAAAGGAAAAGAATTTTGCTTGATTAAGTGTATCGCGCTGTGTGTGTAGACTACAGAGTGTAGAGTATCTTCATCATCACATCGTGGATAACTTTATTAAATTAACTGTTAACTCAATCAATGGCAATTTGTATCTTTTGCTTCTTGCATCTTTATGAAGAAATATTTTTTTTTTTTTAATTATGCAAAATGAATAAATGAAAACGAAAGGATTACATTTTATTTTACAAAAGAATTTCAAAGATGACAATGAAAGTACAAAATGATGAGATGCAGCAGCAAGGGAAGGATTGGCAAGATTGTCATAGCCGCTGGGGGAGAAGAAGAAAATTTCTCTTTGGCAAGGAAATAATTTTTGATAGAAATTATACTTTTCTTAGTTTTTTTTTAGCTGGCACGATGTCGTTGTCAGTGTTGCTCTTTTGGGGAAAATTATTGCGAATAAATTATTTTGGAGATAAGGATTTTAGATGAAAAAATAGGTACCAACCATATGTAGATTCCTCATTACCTACATCGGCCTGTGTCATAGTTTTTGTCATGAGTCGTAGATTATAAATAAAGATTAAAATTATTGGATAGAATTGGAGACTGTTAACAAATCGGGGTTGGATCAATGTATGTAGCTACCTTAATTTGAAATTCATTATTATAATCCGATTTTTCTGGTTAAACATTTTTTATGAGGGACTAAATTCTAGCTGTGACTTAGTCTGCGTGTACTTCAGATTAAATAGATTTTAAGTAGGTACCTATATTCATCAAAACCGTTTAAAGAAAATTATTAAGATTTCTCCCGCATGAGTAAATGTAGCCTTTGTAGTAATAAATATAACTCTATCATCTACCAAACTTAACAAATTCATTGACTCCTTGAGGCATGGAAGCGTTGCCTACAAATTTCACATTTAGGAGCGTTCTAAAGAAACCGCACGTTTTTTTCAAGATAAAAAGTAGCTTATTTTTCAATTCAGCACCTCATCCATCTACCTACAAAATTTCATCAAAATCGATTATATTCGTTCAAGCAAGATTGCGGAACAAACATCCAAGTTTAAACATCAAAGCCGTTCAGTTCATTTCACTCAACCAATAACAGACAACTTTTTGTGGTCTGCTTTGTTTCTTGTGAGGACCTTGATATGTATATGAAAATCTTACGCTGACCAATGCCTACATAGGTCCTACATATTACATAGCACTTTTTAACAAGAAAGAAACAATGAATGAATGAATGATACATTGTTGAGTGAAAAATAGTATTTTAGTTGATCCCACTTCTGACACAAACGTTATTTACGCATTTGTTCGGCTTTGTCAAATAAAACTTTGCATCTTCTTTATTTCAAAATAGGCTTTACGGTCTTTAAGTCCAACAAAAAAAATGGCGTTTCATCTCTGTAGTTCCCTTGGACAATTCAGTTGGCAGTGAACACCTTTTCAATACGAAACTTTCGATTTATTCCGTTCAACATAATATAAAGTTTTTGTTAAAACCCTAAACCCTAACGTGAATTATATCCAACAACATTAACATTGTAATCATTAAGCTAGAAAGAAAAGGGTTTTGCCTTTATTGTTTATGTTTATATTATTGACCGAAAATAGTATTCTTGTTGATCCCACTTCTGACATGAATGTAATGAATTTGTTCAGATTCATTAAATAAAACAAGCTTATCACTCCAACTCTTATAACTTTGACTTCTACTGTTCTGCAGTTTTGTAAGGTGTAGGTGTTATTGCCTTTAGTTCAACAAAAAAAAAATGGTACAAAAATTGGCACCTTAATTTTTCATTGGAATATTCAGCCACCTACTACAAGAAAAAAAACTCCGATTTGCCGGTAATCAAATAGGTTGGTCTTCTTGAGTCACTCTGCAAACATTTTTTTCCAAGTTTGTGAAATACCTTAGTCACCCCTTTGGACTTTTCAAAAATTCGCACAATCATAAGACCATGTCTAGAAACCACAGAAAAAAAATTAACAAAAATCCCCACTGGGTCACCCTTTGTTTCTACATCATCGCACTCAGCAACGACTGATAAAGTCGCTATGCGACACCGAATTTGTTGTGCCAACATAATTGCATATACACACGAAGAAGAAAAAAAACATAAAAAGGCCTCTCTTTCTGACCGATACGAACAAAAACCAACCCAACAACAACACCACCTGCCCAATTGATTGTAGCCAAACAGCCGTCCGTCTGCCTTGCCGACTGTTCCGTTGTCTTGTCAGTCGGCACGGCACATTTTATCATTAATAAATAAAATAATGACATTCACTAAACTCCAAAAAAAAAAATGTAAGAAGGACGACAATGTTGTGGTGGGTACAAGAAAGAGAGAACCAACAACAACTCAACTCACCTTGCAAAATTATAACTGCAAATCAATTCATTCACACGCAATCAAGTATGAGATAGAAGAGTGGAGTTTGCGTTTCCTTTTCCGATGAATTGTAGTAAAATCGTACAAATCAAGTTGAGAGAAAATCCGTTAGAATTTTGTTGCAATTTCGTGCACTCACTGTCACTTACAGAAAAAAATAAAACCGAAAGAATATTTTTTTTTCTTCAAATATAAACACAAAATTTGACGTAAGGGCTCACGACAACAGTCGGTGTGTGTTTGTAGATTAATCCAAAAATATATCTTTTTTTATGAATTTTTCTTTTCGTCACTTTTTTTTTTTTTTTTGGTTATTTCACTGCACTTTTTTCGATTTTCTTTCTATTTGAATTTTTCGCTCACAAAACCACATATATTTAAACCACCACCGATTGGAATGGGAATTTTGTAACTTTAATAATTGGGATTTTTCCCTTTTTTTCTTGTTGACAAAATAGACGATTCGAAGTTTTGATATCCTTGCTCTGCAACGGACCGTTCGTAACTGAATGGGAATTTATGTCGAACGAATAGTTTTATAGAAAACACCTCCTCCGGCACAGGCGATTCTTTTGCTTCTGGCGGAGCAAGCAGACAGTTTGCTTCGTTCACCGTTGTCTTGTTGTCTGCATTTTCGATGTTGGGCTTGGTTTGGGTTGGTTCGATATTAGTTTGGTATTGTTGTTGTTGTAACGAACAAATGCCATCGGCAAATATTTACAGTTCTTTTTATCAGGTAGTTTCTTCTCACTTGCTCTTTTAGGACTTGGATTGGAAATAGGAATTCATTCAATAAGATTTTTATTTTGAAGAGAGTTGACTTTGACTGGACATAAGATATTCTCTTCTCTTCGTCATTTTTTTCAATATGAACAAAATTAATATAAATGATGAATCATCCATCAAACTTTTGCTCTCTTCGCTGTACTCTCGCAAGCTTGTTGTCAAACAGTTGTATCAAACTTCTTTTAGGAAAACTACAGTAAAATTACACTACAGAGACAGACTGCACTGCATTTAAGGTTTGAGGATATTGCATTTTTTATTAATTAAGCCGTGTTGGTTTCATAGCTGATGGACGGTGGCAAAACATCTGTTTATTCGACAAGGAAAACCATCAAAGAATTAAAGAAAAAAAAATGTTTTTTTCCTTTTTTAGCAAAGAAAAGAAGCCTAAGCGTTCTCTTTCACTAGTTAAACATTTGAAATTTGTTTAGAATTTGAAATGAAATAGATTGAGTGAGAATGAGAATAAGAGAATTGTAAATATTTGTGTCAAGAGAAAAACAACTGCCTAGTGCCTACTTGTCTTTTAGATGATTTAATTTGGTGGCTAGTTAAGATCACTTTCACGTCAGATGACCATGCCCTGGAATTGCTCTTGCAGAATTTACAATGTGGCGAGAGTTGTGTGGCACGTAGGACGTGCCCAACAGTGACATTGGACAATTCCATCAAAAAATGAGCTTCATCGCTAAAGATAACTTTTCGATGGAAATTAGGGTCAGTTTGCAACTGCTGATTTATTTTTGCAAATCGAAAAGTCACTCACTTTGTATCTGGATGTTTGTTACAGCTAATCTCAGAAATCACTAGACCTATTTAGCAGATAGCTGGCGTTATAAGGAGTTACTTAGATTAATAAAGAACGTTCTCGAAGAACAAAAGAACGTTATCGAGAGTAAATTCGACGAACAAAATAATGAGCAGACGAATTGCTTAGAAGTTCTTCAAAAGGAGGTTGATTCTTTGAAGAAGCAGAAAGTGCGGGAATATTCGAGTGACGGTCCACGAAGAAAAGAAATGCAGCGTCCTGTCTTCGATGGTCAAACCTCAAGGCCAATTTATAAGAGGTATTTCGAAGCTGCCGCATTGACGAACAACTGGGACAATGAAGACAAGTCAATTGCTCTTACGCTTGCGCTCAGAGGAACAGCTGCCGAATTTCTGCAGACCATTCCTGAAGACAAACATCATGGTTATGATGCCATTGTCAAGGCAATCGAGATGACCACATGCAGCAAATTTACCGAGTCCAGTTGCGCCGAAGGGTCCAGACAAGATGCGTTCACTAATGCCATTGCAGATGGAAAACTACAAACGACTGTAAGAATGCCAGGTAAGAAAATGCTCGCTGAAGTTTTAGCATTTGCCCTAACAATGGAAGCAGCGGACCAAGCTTCAGCAGGACTGGGAAGGTCCCTATCAATGTGATGTGGCAACAAGTTTAGATATTCGGAGGATACATTTTGTTTGTAAATTAACGAAATCTGTGGGATTCATTTCGTACAACAACAAACATTTATTGTGTACCAGAAGCATGCTCCTAATAAAAGTATTCTACATATGTGCAATATGTTTTTGACTGAGTACTAATTCGAACTCGATTTAGTACAAACAACCGAAAGTTTAAATTGTGCCAGAACCAGACGGAAGCTTCCAGAAGTTTGTAAATTTCAATAAATACAAGAGTAGATGGCATTGAGAATTGAGTTTATTTTCAAAAGTGGAATTGTTAACAACTGGAAGCGTTAGAAAAAAGTGATTGAATTGAGATTAAATAAAAAGTGTTGAATTATAAAAACGTATTTGAATTGTGAGTAAGTGGAATAAGTTAAATTTGCAGTTATTTAAACTGAAAGACGTTGTGTTTTAAAATAAAGAGATTTGTTGTATTATTTTGGAATTTTGATTGAGTTTTATTTGTCGAACCCCAGGCCAAAACCTCAGAATATCTTAATGATTTCTATTTCAACAATATTATAGTTATTTAAATGTCTTGACCGATTTAAAAAAAATGTTTGTTTCTTGTATTAACATGTTTGGATGTTTAGATTTAAAATATATTTGGATGTGATATGTTAGCTAGTGTTTAATTTTGTTTATATTTTCGTTTTCATTATCTGCTACATATTTTACAAATCCATTTCGTTTTTTTTTTTGGCGATCTGCTTCATTTTCTGGACTCAGCATTCCCATCCTTGCCTCTCATAATCCTGATGCACAATCTTATGGAGAGCGGCAATGTTTCGTTAGATCTTGCGTATCGTCTTTTTTGGCAAACGTCACTAACTGTCAACAGTTACTAAGCAACCACAATGCACTATTATTCACTTCGGGTATTTTTATATCCGCAAAAATGTACGCAATTCCAGCTTAATGACTCAAAAGTGGTAGATAGTGAATTAAAAAATGTCGCGAAAGTCTGAGCAACTTCCGCCAGATACTTTTTATGTTTCATCGTGATTAATAAGGTAATTTATGTCTACTTAACAAAAATTGCCAAACAGGTACCCAAGCTTAGTCATAATAAGTAATAAGTTATATTAGTCGATTGGACAGCTCACAAAGATACTTCTATAAACTTGCACCCAAATGTCTGCATCGGAAGTTGAGAACTGCATTCCACAATGCGATAGCACAGTCATCATCTAATGCTATAATTTACCTATTAATTTAATTATTTGCTATTTCTACCTCACTTAAATTACATCAAACCTGAACATATGTCTTCAAGCCAAAAGAGCACGATTACTTTATTTAAATAATTTTAAGAGATGTGATATGTGAATGTCATACATTTTAAGAGCTTTTAAAGAGAATATGTCCCAAAAAAGAGATTTCAAATTCAAATAAATTAAGAGGTAGATGAAAACGTTTTTTTTTATTCTTCCTTCTTTGAAGTTTACACATCTCTTAAATCAACAAAATAAAATCAACGTTATAAGAAAATGGAAATTTATGAATGAAAAGCGATTATCTCTGACACTCTTTGATCACCATTTTAACCAAATCACAGTTTGTTTTTGTTGCTTTTCGATTGTGAATGTTAATTGTGGTTTGGATTTGCTAATAATGGAAAATAAAAATACTTTGATCTCTTCTGTTCTCTTAAAAGAAATAAATGGGCGGTCTGTCCCTCCGTCAACGGATAATCAAACAAAAAAACCTGGATGAATGTTGGCATGATCTTCCAATCACTGCAACGGTTTTTGGATTTTATACCTGAATTGGGTTTCAGAAAAAAATTAAAACACCAAAAAGGGGATAAAGGCTCAAGCCAGGGATTGGTCAAGCCAACGACTGTATAGTAGAATGTGGGTAGGTTTAGTTTTAAAATGTATCTTTTTTTTTTCTTTTTTTTTTTGAAAAAAAAGTATCTTTATCTCTATCTTAATCTTAATATCTAAATATCTATGTATTTGATTTGTTGGAATGCATGTTTTGTGCAGGGTTGCCAATGATCAAAGGGCTATTAGAATTTGAGGACTCTAGGAAAAGTTTACTCTTTTTTTATGGGAAAGATCGTACCTAGTTAAGTTTTATTATCGAATTAAAATAATTTACATTTACCCAATTGTCAATAAAGATTTTTAATAGTTTGAACCAGCTTTAGGATTTTTTTTTATAATCACACATCAATCTAAGATAAGTAAGTAGTTCAAAGATGTTAGGAAGTCAAGTCTTAGATGTTTCTATAGGTACTTTGCTTCAATAAGGACATAAGGGTTTAGAGGACAAGATTCTTCTGAAGGGTCTTCCAAAGGGGCTTCCGAACTTTCACAATTCATAATGGCCATTTATTGTTGAAGCTATACATCTGTCAAATTGACCGTCAGTGCGTCAGTCATTCAGTCTGTTTTGCCAAATTACAATGATTTGATATAGTGTTCAACAACGCCTGCAAATGATTAAATTGCTTATTACAGAACTGTGTCTTCTGTTGATACAACGTTCCTCGAGCTGCGCCCATTTTACGGTCCTCCTGAGGTGGGCACTATCGACTATTCGCAGTTTGCTGCATACATTTTGATCTACTGCTTCACACAAAAGATTAACCAAAAACCGTACGTCGACAAAAGGCGAGATCTGCCGCTGTCCATGAGAGTGTGGAGGTTGGAGGAGAATCCGAGGCAGTCGATTTCACGTCACTCACCTAACAAGAACTCGGTATTTTGCAGACGAAGTCCGCGTCGTCACTTGGGCCTTCACTCTTAAAAATTCAACTGACCCAGGAGCTGAGGTAAACGACCATATTAGGGCACGATGTGTGTTTGCTGAATAGGCTCTCGAGCAGTTGGAAAGTTGGAAACTGATCCTAATTTTCACCGAAAAATCATCTTCAGCCCATTTCTGGATCAATGGGTACTCAACAAAGAAATTTTTCCAATTTAGTTTTGGGCTGGCGGTGTCATAGTCCATTTCTTTGAGAACGACGTTGGCCAGGCCATCAAAGTCTACGGCGAGAACTAATACGTTGATGATTACTTACTTCTTTTGACCTGAGTTGGAAGATATGGACACCAAAAGCATGTAGTTTCAACAGGACGCCTCTACGTACCACAGAGCTCAGCCCACATTGGAAATTCTGCATGAGTTCGAGAACATAGTTACGTCACGTGGTGAAGGTCACTGGGCCACCGTTAGAATTTTTCTAAAGTCGAAGGTCTATGGAAATAAGCCACATGCCACAAAGGTTTTCTCAAAACCAAAATAACCGATGCCATGCTATATCGGTCGAATTCAGCCTAATTTATGCGACAGACTCATGGAAAATGGGACATTTCGGATGCGCGCCACCCAGAGAAATCGCGGCGGACATTTGAACGGTGTTATATTCCATAAATAATGGCATCAATAGGCTTTTAAAATCAATAAACAAATTTGATGTTATCTCAAAAACACTTTGATTTATTTAAATTAATGAAAGATTTTGAAAAAAGTCAAACTTGATTGCCCCACTTCCCTCAATCATTCATTATTTTTGAAACTGAACATTGTATCTCTAAGTGTTTCTCTACAAGACTTGTTCCCACGAATAATCAAATTATTTTGAAGTAAAAACTGTTAACTTTGGCAATATTATTGAACACGCATGTCCTTCCTTTATGACATGCAATGAAAAAGGACCTTTATGGAAGAAGCGATATATTTTCCATAAAACCAAACAAAACAAATTCATTATTATCAAGAAGTTATCAATGGCATTGCAGGACAGAGGACACAATACTACCTACAAGTACAAACAAATGCAAAAGAAAACCCACAACACAACTGCTAATGACCCAAATCAAAAGAGCAAACGATAATTGCACAACAAACGTGTACTACAAAAACATAAATACATAGTTTCCAAACTATAGATACAGATACACCGCACCGTGCGATCAAAACCAACAATCACCATTTTCTGCCACAAAAAAGGTACACACATTTCCAAACATCAGAAAGTGGACTCGAATCGAATGCCTCATTTAGACACACACCTGGACTAATTACGTTTGGTGTTGACTTCAATTAGAATTGCCCAGGACAGAGGCCTACTTAACTGGTCCTGGTACTCCTGGTTCTGGGGTGCGTCATTAGGATCTATTTATCTGCAGAGAATTCCATTAAAAAAAAAAAAACATATCTACAAAAGACAAACGATATCCAAATGACCAAACACCCTTTTCCATCCAAAATCAAAATGTATTTCAACTGAAAACAAGCTTCTGAAGGGGTTATAGATACATAGATAGAAATACAAGGAGAGTTCCCACGGTATCGAGGGGATTGCCTGATTATACAACCCCTTCGATCATTATATGTCTGGTCGAACTGTCTGTGCGACGCGGGTAAGGTGAAATTGATATATATCTTCATCCCTTGATATACGAGTGAAAATATTCAGATTGAATTTAAACAAGAGGGTGGGAGGTTGGTGGCAGGTAGAGTCGTTATTTATAGTCGCTGAACGCATTTCCAATTTTGGTGCAGTCCCAAGTAATCCGAAGTTACACAACACACACAATGTTGTTGTCGCGCATTCTCGCTCCACCGGGAACCCTGAATTATGACCAACCATAGAGCCAGACCGACACTAATCCTTTCTGTTGAGTGCAAAGGTTGTTCCATTGCACTGTGCTGATGCACCAGACCCCCCTATCACGTCCGCCGGCTAATTATTCCTTTTCTCTTGCCTAGATGTTTTGTAGCTCGTAATGTGACACTGTCATGTGCTGCTTATACTGCCCTAACACTCTCCCCATGAGTGACGGGATTTTGAATCTTTTTTTATAATAACCGGTGAAAGTGCATGCAAGTGAACCAGGGCTGTCGTCGGCGTTTGAATGTTAAATAAAGAAACAGTTGGTTGGCTATAAAGTCGGTTTACCGGCGATAATTTTACTTGATAAGGTCTTAAGAAAACATTTGATGGCAGCAACGCCAACATACACCACGTTAAATACCCTCCGTTAAATCCACACACACACACCCCAATATCTGCATCTCTTTGCTACTTTCTACTTTAACAAAACTCCGCCTATTTTGTATTTTTTTTCTCTTCCGCTTGTCCACTTGTGCAAATGACGATATAAAACGCACGCTATTCCATCAAGTTTGTTACATCACCGACACTTTTGACAAAGGCGATGCGCTGTCATGCGACTTTTTCAACACCATACATTAAAGAATAGTGCAGAACTCTCACGACAACACCAGAGGCACGATCTTTTAAAAGTCCGTCAAATAACTCGCATATGCCACACCGATAATATTTTATATAGTCCGAAGTCGGAAGAACACGAAACCAAGTATATGCTCTTGATGTCATCAAGACACCCAACAACGACGTCTCCGGCAAAAAGTCACGATAAACAGATGCATAGAACTTTGAGGTAGTTAGGGGCTTTGTCTAGTTTGGCTCCGCTGAGATCAAATGAAGATTAACTCTTGCCTATCGTTGCTTCTTCGGGGCTTTTGGCTTAGAGGGCTTGAGTAGCAAAGCCCTCTCTGGGGCAACTAAATTATCCTTTTAAAAGATCCTCATCATCCCAGTCCTGCTCTATGGTGCAGACACACGGATATTGTCAAAATATTTTTTGTCCCGTATGCATTAACGCCGAACGGAGAAGGAGATACAACGAAGAACTGTACGGACTGTACAGCGGCATAAATCTAGCCAAAAGAATAAAAAATGTCCAACGTGTCAAATGGTGGTCACATTGAGCGAATGGACATCAATGCTCCGGCCCGTATAATCATCGATTCTAACCCCTAGCGACGGTGCAATAGAGGAAGACTGAGACTAAGGTGGCACACCCAAGTGGAAGAGGACCTCGAACGACTTCACGTACAAAATTGGAGGCAGCTAGTTTACCATACAATCATTTATTCAGAATGTCAAATCTGGCGTCCGCTGTGTTGCTCGTAGCACCTTCCAACTGCAACAACATATTTGGGCTCCCTTTTTGTTGAGCCGATGCACATTGGTTTTAAACTTCTGAACATCATAATATGGGAAGGGAAAACAGAGCTAGGCAAAAGATTCCACATTCGAGTTGTACGGCTGAAGAGCGAATCTCTGTACTTGACTGTACGACCAAAATTGGGCTCAAGGGTAAATTGGTGGGCATTCCTGGAAGCGCGAGTATTATGGTGAAACTGTTTGAGGGAATGAATGCAACTGGCTATTTCTCTAGAACATTGACCGTAGAAATAACGGTAGAAAAGAGAGAGACATGAAACATTCCGACGATGTTCAAGTGACGTGAATGTTCTAATGATGATATCATCTCCAATCAACTTGAAAGCTTTTCTTTGAATACCATCTAAAAGACTCAAGTGAGTTGATGGAGCCCCCGCCCAGATATGGGAGTTATATTCTAGTCTTGGACGGATGTCGTAGATAGTAGATAGTATTCTTACATCTTCGGAGGCAGCCCAAACATCTTGCGGCATTTTTGGCAACATCATATATATGTTAGATAAAGTTTTGTATTTTCGGAACTTACCGCGTTATAAGAAATATATTCTTATTTCTTTCTACCCGACGTTTCGAAGAAGTTTCATACTTCGTGGTCACGGGATGAGTCTCATCCTCTACGTTGAAGATCCACATCCGGAAACTGTCATCAACGAAGCAGTTTAGTGGATTAGAAATTTCAGATAGGAGATCATTTATAAAAATGAGAAAGAGAGTCGAAGACAAAACGGAGCCCTGTGGCACGCCAGCATTTTTTTGAAGATATTCGATTTGAACCCGTCCAATACAACTTGTATTGAACGGTCCGAAAGGTAATTTCTAATCCAGCGAAGAAGAGAAACATCGAAATCGAAAGCACGCATTTTTCGATAAAAGAGCCTGGTGCGGGTGCCAGACTCTATCAAATGCTTTAGAAATATCTTACTTTTCCCGAAACGATGTAGGGATTTGTTCCACTGTTCGGTGAGATAAAGCATCATATCACCATTGGACCTATTGCTACGAAAGCCATACTGTCGGTCATTTAGAAGCTTTCGTTCCCCAAGATATTTCTTGATTTTATAATTTATAGGTGTTTCTATGACCTTGGAAAGAAGGGATTTTAAGAACAATGGGGTCGGTAATTCGCCTGTTTTGGGTATGGGCTGGACAAAAGCAGTCTTCCATTTGTTCGAAACGAGCCCTGAAGAGTCGAATAGATAGAACAGCGTACACAGTGGCTTTGCCAACGTAGATGAACACCTCTTCAGAACAAAACCGGGGATACTATCAGGACCAGCGGATTTATGTACGTCAAGATCTTTTAAAACTCTAGCCACTGTACGAGTACGAAAGAAGATTGGTCCCATAGAATCATTTACGCTCTCGAGTACAGGTGGGACCATGACACACTCTGGCAGCGTAGAATTAGCGGCGAACTGCTTGACGAAAAGGTTAGCTTTCTCTTGGGAACTAACAAATGGTGTGTCATTGATGACAAACGTTGGAATCGAGGACGAAGAAGTGTTCCTTATATTTTTAACAAATGACCAAAAAATGTTGCTACCTTTGGGACATTGTAGTAATTTTTGTCTTAATTGTTGGTCATGTAAAAAATTGGTTTGTCGAATAAGGGCGTTACAGGCATTCCTGGCTTGTTTAAACTTTTTCCGGTTTTCTTCAGTAGAGTTGTATCTATAACAACGGAAACATACCTCCTTAACTCTGATAACCTCTTTACAGCTTGTATTAAACCATGAGTTTTCTTTGGGTCTGATACTTTTGTCTCTATTGGGGATAAAAGTTCTCATCCCCTAAACAATGAGATTGGTGACCATATCTGCACTGGAGTCAACGTCACTATCTAAAAGCATAGTGACCAGTTAAAGATCCTGAAGAAACCATTGAGACCGACCCAATTGGATTTTTCATACTGTCAAACGGTTCTCTTAGTAGCTCTTTCTTTAACTGATTTGTTTGGAAAGTGAATCTAGCGGATATGACACAATGGTCAGAAGTGGCTAGAGGCGATAATACACTAATAATGCACTTATCAGGGTCAGAGGTAAGAAACAAATCAAGAGTGTTTTCTGCTTGACCATCGACGTCCGATATGCGAGTAGGCTTGTCTGGAATAGCGAAGCCAGGAGGAATTGTGGACATTGAAATAGACCGTAATAACGATTTCAGTGCGAGGATACAGGGAAACAATTTTTTGAATGGAGTTGGACAGAGGTTGAGAATCTGTCTAGATTTGGGCTTCAATAAAGAAAACAAGTGTGAATGATGAGCTTATTTATGGTGAATTTAAACCACATGAAATTAAAAAAGGAGTTAGTACAAGGACCATATTGTAGTTGGAATTGAAACGCAACACTATTCCTATCACATACCATGCCTGGAAAAAAATATTGGTACTAAATTATACCCATGCAGGATAAATTCCGACGGATCGGAAGCCACTCCTACTTGAGTTTCACTCAGCGCCAAAACAGCTGGCCTGTATAAAACAGTGTGGTAGTACACAGCCAGAAAATTGGCTCTTAACCCCCGAATTTTAGCTTATGGTCATAAGCTTTGAGCTCTGGGTCAGTTGGATCTTGTACGCGTGTAGACCAAAATTCGCTTCTCTGAGGCCTTCAAAAAGCCGAGCTATTGTAATATGCTCTTTCCTCAGGTTCTGCTCTACACTTTAAGAACAGCGACAATGTTCTCTACCGATCTTTCGTTACTTTGACGTACGATTGTCTCAACTCATCGTCGACTGTGAAGGGCAACCACTTCTACCTGTAAGAACGTTTGCAATAACGAACAGTGATCTCGGTCTATGCAGACGGTTTTAAGACGGAGGCAGGGTTAAGGGGTGGGATCTTCTCTGCAAATCCACCAATAAAATTAGAACTTCCAAACTTCAATAGTGTCTTACAGATCGAGATAAGCTTTACGTCAGCACCTGCCTATTAAGGCTTAATCTGACGATTAAAGAAACATTGTCTCTAGACGAATGCCCATTAAAATTTGTGAAGACAGCTCTGGACAATTCACCTTACCAGTACCACGCATAATAGTGCACCATTAAAAAAAATATGTATGCATGTTCTGTCTACAGTTACCTTCCATGGCAGAATAACCAGGAAGCCTCCGAAATGCATTATAGGCATGTGTTGTATGTCCAGGGATTGCTCTCTGCCTGGTGGTGATAAAAAAGTCACCAGGTTTTGGGGGTTGTGTTACTTCTTGCAACAACGCCAAGCGGCCACCAGTTTGTTGGTTGGAGAGACAAGGGTTGGAAAATAAATCAGTTGACATAATCCAGCGTCAGTGGTATTAGGATGCGGTCAGAACTACCACCGGCATTTGTGTCGTTTGCTTATGAAGCATAGTAGCTATGCTCATATACCTAACTATTGAAGATTGAAGATAGCTCTTGGCACTGCTTATAAGCGCATCAAGAAATCGATTTTGAATAGGAAGTTGGAAGTTCTATAAAGAATCGGGCAACAAAAAAATAAAGAAAATAAGAACCCACGGAGTAAAGTTTCATAGTCATTCCATTAATGGAAAACACACTTTTTAAAAAATGCAACCGAACGACCGACGTAGTAGACGACAACGTTTCTTTGTCGTGGCAAAAGTTTGAAAATAGTTCGTTGCTGCTGCTGCTGCTCATGCTGGAGCTTCCTTTTTATGGAAAAAGAATTTTTGTAGTGCCCTTCCAGATACATTGGATACAAGAAGGGGAATGAGGTGGCGGAAAAGTTCTTACGAAATTGAAAATGTTCGTTTACCAATTAATGGATTAGGGGTTTCGATCTGAAGTGCAACTTGGAACTGGAAAAGGTGTCATGAAGTGCAGTAGGTACAGGAGTTTTAACACTTCAACTTGAAGTGTATTTATCCATTTTTTTTGTTTTTTTAGAGTTTTAAGGGTTTTTCCCAGTGCTTCCTTTGCAGGAAGAAATAATTTAAGTCTGACAAAAAAAGAAGTATTAAAGCTAAGAGTTTGTATTGATTAGGAAATAACTTTTTGGTTTTTCCAAAAGTTTGTATTAAAAGTTAGAGCTTTTCAAAAAGAAAATATTGAAATGGAATCGGTTAATTAAAACTAACATTAAAATTAAGAATTAAGTTAAAACTAAAAGAAACCAAACATAGATACAATAGCAACCATATTAAAGTTACAGTAATTTTAAAAATATAAAAGAAAAAATTGTAAAATGGCGCCCGAGCAAAGATTTTAAATGAAGTTTTTAATGCCTTCAACTTACTGGTGCTGCTTATATTTTTATATTTTATATTCAAATGGTCTTAGATGTTCATAAAATTGGTTTGGAATGGAATGAATTAATTTTATTTTTAGAAGAACAAAACCAGAAGCATGTGATCCTAAACTTAAACAAAATCTGAAATCAGAGCTAAGCAAGTAAATGTAAGTATAATGAAGTTCAAAGTTTCTTAAAGAGGCAATCGAAGTCATATTTCAGTACTTATAACAATTTAAAGAGATTGGTCTTATTAAATGGCGCCCAAGCTAGGATTTAACAATAACTTAAGCTCGAGTCTAAGAAATTGTGAAAAAAGAGTTGGTTGTCTGTAAAGTCGGTTTACGGACGATAGTTTTACGTGATTACGTCATAAGAAAACATTGATGGCAGCAACACCAAACATACAGCCCGTTAACTCAAACCCACAAACCCTCTCGTTAAATCCAGACACACACCCCATTATTACATTTATATTTTCTACTTTAACACAACTCCGCCTATTTTGTATTACTGTTTCTCTTCTTGTTCTTTTTGAATTTGAGTGGAAGTATTTGGGGAATTTGCGCCTGTTTTTTCACGTGCTTGCGATCGATTTTTATTGAAAGAACCATAGTATCGCTGTTAACATGAGTCATGAGTCTTATCAGCATGAGTCATGTAGCCTGTCATCGATTTATAAGACTATATCACGTCAAAAAATTAGACTTGCAAAATGTTTAATGGCGCCCAATCACGGATCAATGTTCAAATACGTAGATACTTAATAAATTATGAAAGTTGGTACATCAGACTTTCCAAGAAAAAAAATTGTTAAAATTATGTGAGTTGCAATTCATTTTTAAATGGCGCCCAATCTGGGATCAATGTTCTATGAAAAAAACTAGTAAACAAAAATGATAGAAGTATGTAAGGTAATCAGATTATTGACAAGTATAGAGCAGGCTCTAAAGAACATACGTATATTTTTGGTTATTCGAGTATTCTATTTTTGAATACAATTGTAGAATCCTGAGGGAAAGTTTAGATAAAACGAGATGTTTACACTTAAAATTTCAAGTCAGAACGGATTTGTAATTAAAGGTGAATAAAAACCATTAGAAAATATTGAAAAAAAAAACGGGTGATTTTTTTGAGGTTAGGATTTTCATGCATTAGTATTTGACAGATCACGCGGGATTTCAGACATGGTGTCAAAGAGAAAGATGCTCAGTATGCTTTGACATTTTATCATGAATAGACTTTTTAACGAGCAACGCTTGCCAATAATTGAATTTTATTACCAAAATCAGTGTTCGGTTCGAAATGTGACAAATTGACGAAAATGATAAATTTTGTTCAGCGATGAGGCTCATTTCTGGTTGAATGGCTACGTAAATAAGCAAAATTGCCGCATTTGGAGTGAAGAGCAACCAGAAGCCGTTCAAGAACTGCCCATGCATCCCGAAAAATGCACTGTTTGGTGTGGTTTGTACGCTGGTGGAATCATTGGACCGTATTTTTTCAAAGATGCTGTTGGACGCAACGTTACGGTGAATGGCGATCGCTATCGTTCGATGCTAACAAACTTTTTGTTGCCAAAAATGGAAGAACTGAACTTGGTTGACATGTGGTTTCAACAAGATGGCGCTACATGCCACACAGCTCGCGATTCTATGGCCATTTTGAGGGAAAACTTCGGAGAACAATTCATCTCAAGAAATGGACCGTTAAGTTGGCCACCAAAATCATGCGATTTGACGCCTTTAGATTATTTTTTGTGGGGCTACGTCAAGTCTAAAGTCTACAGAAATAAGCCAGCAACTATTCCAGCTTTGGAAGACAACATTTCCGAAGAAATTCGGGCTATTCCGGCCGAAATGCTCGAAAAAGTTGCCCAAAATTGGACTTTCCGAATGGACCACCTAAGACGCAGCCGCGGTCAACATTTAAATGAAATTATCTTCAAAAAGTAAATGTCATGGACCAATCTAACGTTTCAAATAAAGAACCGATGAGATTTTGCAAATTTTATGCGTTTTTTTTTTTAAAGTTCTCAAGCTCTTAAAAAATCACCCGTTAGCATTCACATTTACCCTCCTACCAAGCCGATTCCTGTGAGCCACCTATCACTAGCTTGCACCAGTTTTTTCTCATATTCCTAGAAGCCCTAGACAAAGGGCTTGACAACAAACGTTGTACTATTAAACATGTCGTAAAGCGTATATAACATTGGTTTACTTATTGCATCTTCAGGGAGATGTCGTTGTATTACATTATTTATACCATTGACTCCTGCTGACATCTTTTTCTTTAGTGCATTGATTCTCCTGTTCTAGAAGTTCGCTTATTTCGATCTACAACAAGGAGTTTCCAAAAGTACCTAAAGTCTTTATAACAACAAAATTGCCACAGAAAGAAACTTAACCCTGATTATTAAGATCATCGTGGATTAATTAAATTAATACTATGTAGATACTTTTCATTTTAACCAACATCCACTCTGCCTGTTTGCTCAAACCAAATATGTATTTACACTCAGCTTCACATGATGCTGTCACATAATATGGAACGAAGAAACATTTTCCTGTACTAAAAAGCCTGGACTTCGCAGCCATAATTAGCAAGCAAACAGACCGTCATCCTCTTCATCCATCGCATGATAAGCCACTCAATCCCTCTGCATCCGAATGAATTACAAAATAAAATCCTCTGAATGCCAAAAGAAAGATAAACTGTTATTCATCAAAAGTCCTTAAAAAAAATTCCGAATTAAACACCAAACAACACATGGCCTCTTCTCAAATAACACACCAGAGATCCGCCCATCCAGCTCCATTTAAAACACGCGAGATGCACCTTTCAAATTATTTGCAATCCACGTATACAAAAATGTCAATTCATCCAGAACCATATGGTGTATGCGCCACACCCTCCCCTCAAATTACCTTTTAAATCCCATCTTGAATCACCATTTACCATGACATCAAGGACATCAACTACAAATTTACCTTCCCCCCAACGTAATAATTATCCTGTCGCGTTATATTTGCACAATAAATACAAAAATAAATTCCTGGCAAGGAACACACGTTCCACAGAAGTCAAACAAAAAAAAAAAGGACCACGCAAGCTGTTCTGAAAAAAACTCACCCCTTACTTCCGAAAGGAATAACCGGGAGTTGAAAAAATCTACTCACGAAAAAGAAATCTCACTGTTTTCGTCCTGATCCGCAAAGATTGTATCTGCTGCGATAGTTTGGAGGAACAAAATCTGCTGAACGCACGCCACACAATGGTGGTCTCTTCCAGCTTGTGTCCTGTAGTCCTTGCCAGGATATGCAAAGAGACAGGAAAAAAAACAACAAGAAACGACAACGATCCGCCACTAAGTGAGTGAGATAAGGAGATGACGAAAGCGGAGATTTTTGCACATGCCGGATATGCAATCACTCGTTGCGTATCTTTGTCATCTTTGCAGAGGTATTCCTCCTTCTCGGGCTCGGTATGGCACGAGCGAGCATACGAGTCCTTAGCGTTCTAGGGAGGCATCCGTGCCAACTTCGTTTACATCTCGGCGCGATAACTTCCATGAGATGATATGTGCACCTTTCCTGTGATATGCTAACAACATCGTCTTCGGCATATATGAGAACATAAGGAGTGTGATGTGATGCTGATGCTGATGGCTGATGCATCATCGTCTTTGATGATCGTCTCGAATTACATCCTTTTTCGTCTAAGGGAGGTGTTTTTGCAGCTACGTGTGTTCGCTTGGTTGTCTACAGGGTGTTCCAAAAGATATTTCAAACAAAAATTCAAATGAATTCTAAACTATAATTCTTAAAATATGGTTCATGTTTACTCCTCTGGAAATCTTGGGTTCAAATCCAGCATGTAGATGTCACTGAAGGAAAAAATTCATTCAAATTCTTGCGAAGATGTGTTCTTAGAGTGAATTTTGTCGCAATAAAGTGCATCTTGAGTATGCAATCGGATTCAGTAGAAAACTGTAGGTCCCTTCCATTCCTGTCGACTTTCAAACTTATTCATCAAACATTTTGGATGTGGATACCAAATTGTACTTGGAACACCCTGTTTGTTTGGAAGTTGTACTCTTTTTGAGGGTTAACAAAATGTGTTCCGGCCTTTTGGCGTATTGAGTTGATGATGGCCTACGGAGGATATAAGGAATAAGGATCTCCTTGTAATGGAGTTCCTTGGGTTTGGGTTTTTGTTTTCTTTTTTTTTCTGTTGTTTAATGGTTTTTGTGTTTTGTTTTTGTTTCGGGGTTAAGCATATAGTTTTGCATGTCATATTCCTTGGTTTTGCTTGAAAATTGTGTTGTTTTGTATAAAGTTTTGTTTGCGTTTATATCTGACAAAGGAACGACACGTTTCTGGAGCAGATTGGAGGTAATTCAAGACGGGCCAATGTTGTTGTTTTTTTTTTGTATAAAGTGAGTGCCGGAGTGGCAGATGACACGATAAATGTCGATGGCAATCACTTAATTTGGTAAACGAGATTAAACGACATGTACATAGCTGGGTAGGTAGCTTAGGTACTACGTATGGTATGAGGTTATTTGCCAACCAACAAGATGAGGTGATCCTAATCAAAAATGGCTTTTGTTTCATGGGTATTCGCCTCGAATTCAACTACTGGAGAGTGGCTTTTGAAGTACCTTTTTTAAGATAAGTACGGAAGGAAATCAAGCATCAGTGATTTGTAAAGAGGCACGCTTTTAAAACGTGATTGATTCAAGCAAAGATATAGTTTTCTTTTGTTGAACAATGGAATTTTAACAAACTTATGTATTTAAATGAAATTGGTTCGAACAGTTTCAAAAGTTTTTTATCTAATGTCTGCGAAACAGCGGAATAAGTCTCTGCAGGCTGTAGTACAACTGGCAAGCTTGTAGCGATTGGATTAGAGTAACGATGGGAAAAATTACCCTACTTCTACAAATAAACCAAATTTCAGTGCCAACTTAGCTTTGAAAAACAGCTCGGCTTCAGAAGAACCTCCATTGATGCGAAATGCTAAGGGGATCATAAGAAAGTAAGGTGAGAAAGCAGTCAATCAGATATCTCAGAGCGAAAGCAGGATGGGTCAATAGCAACCTAAGAAATATAAGGATGCTTTTGGATAAAACTTCACGAACGAAAAGAGTCATCATCCCACAAACCACGATGCCTTATGTAACCGCGAGTTTGGGTAACCACAACCACAGAGCGGATGAACCGCTAAGTAGCTTATAGCCCACCACCAATCTAGCAGTGCTAATATACTGAAAATCTTCATCACTATTCCAGAGAGATATCAGAACCCTAAAGTCAGTCGTAACCTGTTTTACAGATTAGGCGCTCTTCCTTCAGCGCACTCATGCCATTGGCCAATGTTTAACGCAAACACATAGCGAGTCAAGCTTTCTCACTAAAAAGTCAACTTTAATGAAATGGATTTAGTGGTAAGTTGATTTAGTTCTAGGGACTTATTTCCCTAAATTCCATTCGATTGCCTTTAAGAAGCAATCAATATTTCGATCTGGCTTTTTGACGTGTATGGGCTGACATTTATATATTTTGTTATAGTTTTTTTTTAATATTTTAACACCTTAATATAGTCACAGTCACAATAATATACTAATGTTTAATCTTTAATCGATATATTTTGTCAAAAGCTAAAGATTACAACTAAAACGAACATCGTAACTTCTTCGAGTCAAAAGTTGTACTAAATAGAAATCTCGATACGCAGCAAAATGACCTCCAAATGGCAGCGCTTCCCCTCCACCCCGCGCGATGTCTTTAGGAAAATAGGGAAGGATGTGAAAGCAGGTAACGATGCACATGTGTTTTAAAGCTCTGCACTTCAAAGAGGGAGGGAAAAACAGAGTCTGGCAAGGCATTCCATATTCGTGCGGTACGACTAAATAAAGAATCCCTGTATTTGACAGTACGTCCGAAAATGGGCTCAAGGGTATACTAATGGGCATTCCTTGCAGTGCGAGTATTACGGTTGAATCGTTTCACGGGAGGAATGCAACTGGCTATTTCGCTAGAGCATTGTTTATGGAAGTAGCGATAAAATAATGAAAGGCAGGAGACATCACGTCTGTGCTCCAGAGATGTAAATCTTTCTCTTTTTTGTATTCTATCTAGAAAACTCATGTGGATTACAGGAGCACCTGCCCAAATGTTGGAATTATACTCAAGGTTAGGGCGAATGTATGCTTTTTATACTTTAGCCAGATCAGACGGGATGAAGAACTTCTTGCATCTTCAAATATGTGGTCATTCCACAAAAGGTGGTCTGTAATGCACATACCGAGAACTGAGAGGTGGTTGGTTTCCTCTATGCAAGTGCCACTCATGGATAGTGGCATTAGGGGTCTAGTTCGTTTTAACGACAAAAGGCAATATTGTGTTTTCGAAGCATTGAATTCTACGCGGTTTCTTATTCCCCATTGTACAATGCTGTCAAGATCAGAATTTAATGAACTTATCATACGCTGCCGTTGCAGTTCCACATCCAAAGAACAAGGATGTGAGTCTGGAAACGAATACGAGAAGCTGAGAGTACTGTCGTCAGCGAAACAATTGATAGAGGACAAAAGTAAGCCCTGGGGCACGCCAGCGTTTATTTTGTGAGAATCAGACTTGAATCCGTCCAATACAACTTGTATTGACCGTTTCGAAAGGTAATTACTAATCCAATGAAGGATTCGTCGAGTCCAAATGCACGCATTTTCGATAAAAGAGCTTGATGCCAAACTCTATCAAATGCCTTAGATATATCAAGTGCAATAATTTTGCATTCCCCAAAACAATGGAGAGATTGGTTCCACTTTTCGGTGAGATATACCATCAAATCACCAGTGGACCGGTTGCTACGAAAGCCGTACTGCCGGTCATTAAGAAGCTTTCGGTCCTCAAGAAGAACACCTCTTCAGAACAATAGCGGGGATATTATCCGGGCCAGCGGATTTGTTGTGTTAAGATCTTTTAATACTCTTGCGACTGTACTAGTGCGGAAGCAGATTGGTCCCATGAAATCATTTACGCTCGCGAGTACAGGAGGAGTACTAACACCTGCTGACAGCGTTGAATTAGCAGCGAATTGGGCTGCAAGCAGATCTGCTTATTCTTGAGAACTGACAACAGGAGTATCATTGACGACAAGCGTAGGAACCGATGACGACGAGGAGTTCTTTACGTTTTTAACAAATGACCAACAATTTTTACTGCCTTTGGGACATTGCAGTATTTTTTGCCAGATTTTCTAGCTTGCTGAAACTTTTTCCGGTTTTCCTCGGTTTTGTTGGCTTTAAAACATGGGAAACTTACCTCTTTACAGCTCGAATGAAGCCATGAGTTATCCTAAGGTTTAATACTTTTTGACCTGATTCGGGACAAAATTTCTCATACCTAAGAGAATTACATTTGTTACCATAACTGCCCTGGAGTCTATGTCGCTACCGAAGAAGCAGAGCGACCAGTTAAAGATCCTGAAGAAATTATTGAGACCGTCCCAGTTGGCTTTCTCGTATTGCCAAACGGTTCTCCTAGGGGGTTTCTCTTCAACTGAGTTTTGTTGGCACGAGAGATTTGCAGAAATGGCATAATGGTCTGATGTGCCTAGAGGCGAAAAAAGACGAATTTTGTGTTCATCAGATGAGTAAGTTGGTTTAACTCAGCCAAGATTTCAACATACATTCCTTCGCGTGTTGTCTGGCCAGAATAGCACTGTGTGCTTCCATATTTTTTTCTCACTATAGCATACATTTTCTTGATCCCGAAAACAACGCCACATATCGGTTCCAACAGTGATTAAACATCGCCGACGTAATCATGTTCCTACACAAACTAAATTTTATATTGTTGATATGCAGACACATACATGTATAGATAAAATAGCCTTAGTAACTTGATTACTTAGAACTTAGTGGATAATTAAAATACCCTTAGTTGCTTCTTAAAACATCAGCCATCTGCCAGTGATAGTCCCGCCAAAATCGGTTCAGCCATTCCCGATATAAGCCGGAATAAACAGACAGAAAGACAGATAGACAGACAGACTGAAAGACACAAATTAAAAAAAAAAAAAAACAGTTTTTGTTATAAGTACATATGCATCCTGTAAAAATCTGTTATTTTGATATTAAAAAGAGACACTTCAATTTTATTTATGTGTATAGAAGAGACTTTACGCTCTAACTAAATCTTTGCAAGGATATTCCTTTAAAGTGCCTACCTACTGTATCACAAAAATTAAAATTGATCTTATTTATTCTGGAAGTTGAGAGATAAGCTTAAACCTGCCACGATGATGAAGTCCAATTATTCCTCCAAGCAATGATAAGGCATATCCAAAGACGTCCTATATCTGCATAATACAAACCTCTTAGTCACTTCGTAACACTAATACGAGCACGTAATCGGCCCTGGAAGTGCTGGCACGTACGCCTGCATGGTGTTGGACGTAATTTGACACCGGAACAAGTTGACGTGGTGCAGGAGGTTAATGCAACAAAATTATCCGCTGAGTTCATTTCATTATTTATATCCCTTACGTTGCAGTAGTGTTTCTTCTTTTTTTTTTGTACAAAACAACTTCATTTACAATGTGTGTTGGCTCAGTGATTTTTATGCGTGCGCCTTCGACCCTTACCACTTAAACACGATGCATTCTCGAGTCCTTACAAATATGTCGAAGCAGAAGGATACTATTGAGTGACTCTTTTGAAATCGACAAAAAAAAAACAGTTGCTAACATATTGGTGCACTCGAAGGCAATTGAATAGTATTTCTACTAAGGTGCACTCAAATACTATATTGGGCCTCTCGACCCACATAATTCCAAAGGCAGTTAACATATTGATATACTATCATCACTTGGATTAGATACATGCATCCAAGTGGCAGAAGGGATATTCAAATGTAGTTCCTCTTGTAGTACCAAGGATATGCAATATGCATGCGATTTTGATATCGGATTTCTTTTGATGCCGTTTTTCTGCAATAAATGGAATATAAATCTTCAGTTTTGATTTTAACGATGTGCTTTTGGTTTTAGAGAAACAAAACACAGGAATTAGTTTTTTGTGAAAGTCAAAAGGACTATGTGTAACATATATTTATTTGAAACTTTTATCCCAATGAAGGTTGGAATACTTGGTGTAGAAAAAGAATTTTTTATAGAATAAATCATTTAAGGTATTTATAAGCCTTGAATAGGATATAATGGATGTTTTGAGGAAGTTTTTTCTACATTATTTTTGCACTTATTGAATTATTAATTTATTCTCAGTTTAATAGCCCGCGTGTGAAATTGAATTTTTGCTATAGGCAATAATTTTTAAGCCAAACGCAAATTATTGTTGTTGAGGCTACAACCTTTAATTTGATGTCTCGCATTTACTTATTAAATGAACGATTTTAAAATTCTTTTAAATAAATACTATTCACTTTACTTGCTTCAAATGTACTTCGTATATAACTACCAAAGAAAAAAATAAATTGCATGACTGGATCGCACGTACTCATATGTGTGGTCACATTGTAGAATAAAATTTAAGAAAATTAAAGTTAGCATCAAAGCATTTATTCGATTTTTGTGACTTTTGATTGTTGAAATAAAGTACCTACGTTAATTTGCAAAGAGTAAAATAATTTAAACGCGATGTTATTTCCTTAATAAATGTTAAAAAGTGTGAATTTTTTTTCAAAATCTCAGGAGCGGTTTTTAAATAAAACGTTTTTTAAACAACTTTTTTTTTTAATTATTAAAAAAATAATTAAAAAATACAAACTTAAGCGAAAAATTAATATACATTTAAGAACAAAATAGAAAAAAAATTCACCACGTTTTCAAAATATTGATTTAAAAAAAAAAAAATTATAAATAAATTATAAAAATAAAAAATTATAATTTTAAATCATTAAAAATACAAAAAAAAGTTTTTCAAAAAAATTAATGCAAAATTACTTAGGATACTTCCTGAATATCAATTTTGATAATAATCGGATCACCAGTTTTCGAGAAAGTCGAAGATAAAAAACCGGTACCGTTTTTAGCCCACCATATTAAATTTTTTTTCACCAAAATATAATGCATACCTACAGTAGTACACTGATTTTTTTCATAAAAATTCTTGGAGCAGTTTTCGGGAAAAATAAACTTTAAATAACGGTTATGACAGGTAAAAAAAAAATTGAAAAAACTCCTCTGGTAGAATGTTAAAATAACCTTATGTTCTAAATTTGAAGATGATTGGCCCAACCGTTTAAGCTGCAGTCCAAAATACATCCGTACAGACAGACAGACGGACAGAATTTTGCCAGTAGCTCAAATATGTTTCTCTATCATCGAAATGTCATGTTTGATTGTTATCTCAAAATCGTAAGTGAAAACCTAGTTAGCATTTGAATTTTGAATTTGATATATTCTTTGACTTTTAAATTATTTTATTTTTTTTCTTTCTTTGAATTTTGTGAATTAAATATTAAGGAGGCCTTATATGCATCTGCATCTGCAAATAGAACAGGATCAATATAAATCACTAATATATAAGATAGAAAGAGTACACACTAAAGGCTTCCCATACATTTATTATAACTTTTTGGCATGTACTTGGGCACATTCAAGTGCTCCAATTTAATACCTACCCGAAGTACATTTAACATAGACAAAAACCAACAAATATCAATTACTATGAATATATAAAATAAATAAAATAAGGAAGAAAAATATTTTGTGTCATTTACTAGAAAACAAAGATGATGATGCAAAAAAATTGTAATTATGTCCATTTTTCGCGCAAATAGTTTATGTATACTCAAAAAAAAAAAATACATGTGACGAACGTAAGCATACAAATAGTTAATTGTCATTGTGCCATTTTCAAAGCAAGCTATACGATTCTGCCAAATTTTTAGCGCACTTGCCGCACTTCGAAAAATATGAAATGCGTAGGTATTTTAAAGTGCAAATTAATCAAAAAATATTCCGAATTAAATTAAAACAAATATATAAAAAAAAATTCACGGATCACAATAAAAACTTAAATAAATAAATTTATTGACGCGACACCTCCTTAAGGAGCCAAGGACTAGTGGCTTATACTCTCAACCATTCCTGTGTGTGTGTTGATAATCTGCAAGAATGGAAGGGACCTACAGTTTACCGCCGAGTCCGAACGGCTTTTTCGAGACAAATTTTACTCTTGTTTTGTCAGTTCCTCGCAAGAGGCAGTACCCCAGAAAAAAAGGTGGCTATGAGCTGGATTTGAACCCAGGTTCTTTCGCTTAGCAGTCCGACACACTAACCACTAAGCCACGAGGCACTGCTCAATAAAAACTTAACAAACGATAATGATAATTTGTGTTTTTTAAGTATTTTTTTAATACGATCTTAACATTGATTGAAAAATACTAACAAACAAAGTCACCCGAACAAATAAAACAATGTTCCAGATGAAATGTTCATAATAAAGATGAACATGATGCAGATGTCGATGCAGATGAAGATGAAGGTGCACGTGCAGGCCTACCTTAAGCGTCTTTTGATTGAATTTTTAGTTTTATTTCAACTAGTTTTCCAGATCTTTCTATTTTCTATCTTTTTTAACCGAACAATAACTGTGTTAATAATTTATTTAAATTATAAGATTTGTTTCATTTAACTTTCAAGCCACCATCGCCTTTTTCGTCCCTTCCTACGGCTTCACACACAAGAGTTATTCAGCTAATAAAGGCTCATAATTTAAAGTACAAAAATATCATAAAATCCTTAAAGAGATTATCAATTGAACAGAAGAATGATTTTTTACAGAAAGGCAAAGTTCTATTCGATATTTGTTCTGTTAAATGTAACCGAATTCATCTTAGTTGCTGTCAAAGAGAAAACCAGCCCAAAAATAAATCAAGAAGTGGTGTACTACTAAACAGCAGGTGCTGTCATCATCTCAAGTTCAGAGTCACTCCAAGATGACACTAGTCTGAAGGCAAACTATCTCCGTCTAATAGGCTTAACTTACCTTCTAAATACATCACATGCGATGAAAACAACGTTATCAGTTCAAAGTCAAAGAGAAAGGAAAAAAGAACGTAATGAATTACATACGTATATATAAAGAACAAACGCAGCTTGACGCACCAGCTTTATACTTTGATGATCGGAAAGATAGGACGCTAAATGTTGTCAGGAAAGGAGCAAAAAGATACAGACAAACTGTGATTAAGGAACACATTATTTGTTGTTAAAGAGCCAGATTCAGTTGACATCGGTTAAGCTATCCCAGTTCAAGATGCTGCCAAAAGTATTCCAGAATCGATGTATGCGTTACTTTCGTCAAAACAAATTAAGCTAGATGATTTAATGGCTCTTGGCTGCTATGGTACGGTCACTAATACAGGAAAATTCAACGGCGTGATTAGATTGTAGATTCTTTGAGAAAAGGCTTCAGCGGCCTTTAAAGTGGATTTTTTCTATGTTACACTTGAACGAATTACCCTTAAGAAATCTATTTAATAATTTAGATGCTGTTCCCACTGATCCATCCTCACTACCCTGTGGGTTCGGGATGTAAGAATAGGCCCACGGTATGGATGTGCCTGCAGTAAGAGTCTGCTAAAACATCCTCCCCTATAGGTCCGGGGGCAGAATTGGTCTATGGTCAGGTTGCCGGAAGTACGAGCCTTCCAATACCTAGTCTAGTTAAGCGATCACCACTTTTTCCGTAAGGATAAGAGGCTGTAACCATGCTTCTAGGCGGGTATTCAGGGAGTGTCCTAGTCTTCACCTTGGTTGACTGGATTACTGAACTGTTTGCCTTACTGGATGGTGGGCTAGCGACTTCATGGAGTCGAACCACAAGTGCGTCTCATGAGAGACGGGCGAGACCTCACGTAGGGTCTAAAAGTAGATACCGTGGGTTAACAGGAGTCCCGGCTGATTACGTGAGCTTGTCTCGGTAGCAGTCGCCTGTTAAAATTGAGGTAGGCCCCTTGTGGGCGCTTCACGGGGGCTGTGGTTATTCCAAATGCGGAAGAGAAAAGGTATCTTTGGCTTCTGGGAGGATGGCACGGCTTCGTAAGAAGCGTGTGTTCATTGTCTTATTTAACCTTGATACTAGGGGTGCATGATAGGCCCTGCTTCTTAGTAAGGAGGACGAATTTTCCATGAGAAATTCATCATTTGCTACTAGAGTGGTTTAGCGGACCACTCTAGATGATAGTGTGGTCTGGTAAACCACTTTAGGGGTCTTGTCCGCCCCAAGGGAACTCCATAAGTGGGTAGGCCCACCGTGGAATTAAGCCTTAATAGGCAGGTGTCCACGTAAAGCCTCTTCACGATCTGATCCATCCTCATATGCTGGTCATATTGGCAAATCATTAAAAAATTGCGAGAAATCACCAACAATAAGTTATGACAAAAAATAAGGTGAACTGCCAGAAGTTAAATTTGAAGATCTAAGTACAGATCAGAAATACCTAGACGAAATGAAAAAAGTTAGTTAATTGGAAAATGCTCTGATGACCTGGACAATAGGTTCCCAGGTGAGATGTTCCATGTCCGATGGTTAACAAAAGCAAATAGAATTTTGAGGCTCTATGTTTCTACATCAACTCCATTAAATAATTTAAGACTTTTAGCTGAATATTGTGTGAAAGTATACGCTCCAGTAAGGTTTCAAATAAAAACAAATCTGACTTGCAAAGATATGTCTAATAATTTGTGGAAATTGATTAAAAGCTCTCGATATCTGCCAGCAGAGTTTAAACTAATATTCGACCCCGTAATTCAACGGAATGCCTATTTTGCTCACCCAGAGAATTTGCTTTTGTCGATGTTGTCGGATGAAAAAAAAACAGTAAGGGGACTAGCGCCAGCTGCCAGGAGAATACTTAAAGCACGAAATTCACCTTATACAGGTAACCAGCCTCGTATGTTTGAAGTGCCGCTTATCAATTTTGATGCCAATTGCTATATTGATCTCATTGATTGGCAACAAAACTTTTACGATCCAACAATCCTTCGAGAAATTACTTAAAGAAATACAAGATGTTATTAAGTCTAATCTAAGGTAAGGAAAACTTAATTTTCAAAGCTACCATATCATATGCAGGCAGTCGGACGTTCGGTAAAAATAGTGACCAATGTCCGTAAGTGAAAAAAATCAAGAGAATGCTTAATACAGGCGAAACTTACCTCCAGAATACTTATGCCCCTATTTGAGAGTAAACGAGATTTTGTGCCCAAAACATAGAAGCAAATTTTTTTTTATTGTTTGTGATTTGTATTACCTACTAAATTTTTGTTCTTCGTTGATTGTTAATGAATTTAATAAATATATATATTTTTTTTATTTTTAAAGATAAATAATTATTTCTTAATAAAATAATTGAGCTCAATTAAATGTTTTTTCTCAAACCTCCAAAACTTTAAATCACATGCGCGGGCTAAAGATATGACTTAATTTTTAAAAAATAGCCACTTCTTATTTTTTAAACATTAGACAGCATATAATAGCTTTGTTCCCCATCTGCAAATTCGTACGAATTTTCACGAATTTCTGCTAATTCCTGTTCCCGTACACCAAAAATTCGTAGAAATTCGCAGAAGAGAGAGCTCGTGAGAGAGAAAATAATTTCCCCACCCTGCGAATTTCTGCTCAAAAAATGTTTGATGGCAGAAAATAGTAGCAGCCAAACGTCAGTTCGACAATTGAAAAAAGACAATAATTAAATCAAATTTACGACACGTTTGATAAAGATTGCAGTTATTTTTAAAAGTTCATAAAAAAAACATAAAAAAACCGGTGGTTCTGTAAACTTTTCTATGAATATTGTTGACGAAGTCCAGCAGGGTTTAGGCAATTATTACAGAGCAGTGTGAGTCGAGTCTTCTGAAGCCAGCTGTTTGCAAGAAGGAGTAGAGAAGAATTGTTGCTGGAAGCGTGGAAGCACCTACAAAATTACTAATTGTTTTGTTGGTGGAGCTAATGCAACAAATAGGCAAAACATTTCCCTTGAAATAATAAACAAAACATTTTGAAAATGGTTTCGCAATAACTAGTTTTCACCAATCTTTTGACATTTAAGTAGTGATGCTCGAACTTTCGACAATTTATCGATAGTATAGATAGTGAAAATTTTGGCTACATCGATAGTTTAAAAAACTATCGAACGACTATCGATAGTTTAAATAATTCAAACTTACCTTCACATTTCGAGCTTGAGGTCATTCAAGAGATGGAAACCTGTTGGAAAAGCTCATACTCTATGCTTAAACGATTATCAGATTTTCGATGAGAGCTTGAGCTATGTAAAAAAGGTCTTGCTGCACTGACAGCCAAACATTTTCATGCAATAGATAAAATCTTGCAGCTTCCTGAGTGCTTTGAAATTTTGAATACAACAATATCCAGCCCAAAATACATAACAATTTCCTCTTACACGAGGAGTTTTCGCAGTTAATAAGCGAATAAAACCTATTGCAGAAGAACGCCACTCGTGCTGTCTAAAACCTTTTCCACAACTTTTACAATTTCATTGAAAGACATTATGGTTAAAACACAATCACGCTTTAGCTTCGGTTTCGCCTGACATTTACAAGAAAATCAATACATCTTATCACAATGTCGCTTTGGCTTTGACGTTACGTTTGATTCGTGTACAATATAAGGTAACGTGACTCAAACGTAAAGCTTAAGTAGAAACTGGTTAAACTTTTGCTCGCTTTGACAGAAAAAAGCAAAAACAAAATCCGAAATTTAGAAAATGTCATTTAAAGCGGACACAAAGCGTGTGAAATGTAACGTGACGCAGTCAAAGCTGAAGCGTGATTGTGTTTTAGCCTTAAGGGTACTTATAAATGGTGGTAAGCTTCAATTTTGTTTTATGGATAGGCAGTCATAAATCTAAAAATTTGAACAAGCCTATCGGTATCGAATTTGATGACTTATAATTTTCGCCTATTCAATTGATAAATGTATCGATAGTATCAGTACTATTGATATTTTTTTCAAAACTATCGATGATATCGGAAATAAATACTATCGATACTTAAGCAACACTAGGAAAGAATGCTGCAATTTTTTTGGTTTAAAGCGTTCCCGTACTTTTTTCGTAGAAATCTCTCAAAGAGAGAAAATATCCCCTCTACTCAAAAATCTGACTGCTGCGAATTTTCTGCGAATAATTATCGGGAACAAACCAAATATAACCCATACAATATGATCAAACAAATTAATTTTTTTCCATACAAAAGCACCCACCTTACTGTTGAGGTGCTTTAAAAGCAATTAGAACTCTTTTATCAAAATCTTTAAACTAGTTACCCAACAGAAAAAGTGCAATTTTTTGTTTTATTAAACGTACAACATAATCTTATATGCGACAACCTTAATTATGTGTGAAATCTTATTCCTTTTGATGACAATCATTCTACCACTCATACCTCAAGATAACAATTTGTTAATTTATAGTCAAAATGACTTTTCCTTATGCCTAACTTGGAGTGGCAACTTCAAATAAAGACAGCGACACCTATTCCAGAGCTTATTAGAAATCTGCCTTAAGTCCAAAAGTTGAAGTCATCAGACTTCTCTTGCAAAGTGATTTCGATAAAATTCAACAATATTGTAGTGATTGGAAGCTAAAAACTAACTTCCAGAAATGTGAAACTTTCCTGCTTAGAACCCATTTGTTAAGGGCTTCTAGGGATACGAGAAAGAACTGGCGCAAGTTAGTAATCGCTGGGACACATGGACATCCACTGGCGAGTAAAGATGTGGTAACTGGTAAAGTACTTTGGTATCTGGTTGGATCAGTATCTATATTTCAATCGACATGTAGAGGCTGCTCTGACAAGGCCCCGAAGATGAATATTTCGAAAGTACACGATCGAGTGGTTTTATCCCAGCCGAGGCTTTCCTGTACTTAGATAGTCGAGGACTGATTCCGGATCGAACGGCGATTCTATTGATCTACCACGTCGGATGCAGAAGAGTCGATAGGCGGCTCCTTTATGACCGAGACATAGTCGCTGAGAGCGAAGCAGAGCGCCTCCGGTTAAGTAGGGCAGTGCCCGATCGGGATCAGAAGGAAGTTGTTAATCAGGTCCACCAATGTTGGTCACTAAGCCAAAATAGTTAATATCAGTCGACTTATCGCCTATGGTCGGCTTACATATTTGTAAGATATAAGCTAGATAGGGCAGTTAAGGTAATTTTTATATATAAAACTCAAAAAAAATACAAAAGAAACACAAAATAATACAAAAAAAAAATAAAAAATAAAAAATAAAGTTTCCTGTGGCTATTCTACATTTAAGTATTTTAGGTTTATTTTAAGTTAAATTTAAGTTTATTTCTAAGTAGTTTAAGTTAGTTTAAGAAAGATAAAAGTTCGTGAAAAATAAAAACCGTTAGTTGTAATTTAAAGTTAATAAGTTAAATAAAAATATATTGTAACAACAACAACTATTGCTAGTTGTTTGTTGTTGTTTTTTTTGTGGAGTTTTGTTGAATAAAATTACTTTATCCCAATATGTGCGTTTCGCCCAAGCATGAATATATATAATAATAAGTTAAGTTAAGCCCAAAGGTAATTAAAATTAAGTTACAGATTAGTTTAGAGCTCCCGCATAGGCCAGGAAGTTAATTAAGTTTTAGCTAGTTCTTGTTCAGCCTTTAAGTAGTTTATAAGATAAAAATAAATAATAAAATAAAAAATAATAAAAAAACTAGCTCAGCAACCCACAGCACCCACCTGGCTACAGGCCTGGCCACAACATAAGTTACATCTCTTAAATATGTATATTATAGAAGTTGTATCGCAAAGTAAATTCAATGTTTATCATGTTTTGTTAATCTCTATATTAAACAACTTCTTTGACTATAATTTACTTTTAAGAATACTTTAATAAACGTGGTGAAAAAAATATTCCAACGCCACCAAAGAACACCATTTTGGATCATATTGTCAAAATAAATCACTTGTGTCCCAAAACTGCCGCAGGGAACTCTCAACTGACCTCCCCAAAATGTACCTCTTTCAATGTCAGTTCCTAATGCCCATTTCAATACAAAAGTCCCCTATGCCCTACACAAGTTAGGTAATCCACGAAAATTACAACCGTTCACCCAAAAATTAAATTACCACCAAAACCCGGTAATAAAATGGTTCATTTACCACCACATAATGCCCGAATAATTTCTACCTTCTTTAACCCTTTTTGTATAGGAAAGATCTCTGAACACAATTCACACAAATAACCCAATAATCCCGTGTTTGCCCTTTTTTCTCAACCTTGACGACAGATTAAAGCGAATTACACGCCACAAGAGTCAGAGGGCGCCGCACGTTAGAAAAGGCTTTAATCTCTGTAATGTTGTCCGTGCTGCTTTCAAAAATTCAATCCTCACTAAAAAAAAAGGACAAATTCAAGGATTCAAAAAAATCCTGCATCTGCTGCTTCGTTGGCTTTTAACAACCCTGGGACACTGGGATTTCCTTCCTGTCTTGACTTTTGTATCCAATCCACGAAAAAAAGTCAACGAAATCTTTGAACGTCCGGAATGTCGGCATTATACCGTTATTCCACACCATGACTAGAAGGTCGCAAAAGTACGTGCATTTCATGGAAAAAAAAATATAAAAATATCTGGATAACGCAAAGAGTATCTCAAGCGTAGAAAAGTCCAGAATTTATGTGTATAAGTCAGCTCCAGGTTGCTTCCAGCCGTGCCAAGCTGCGACTCCTACTCTGACTCCAATTCGACGACCTGACGCAAGCAGGCAGCAGGAAAAGTAGGTACATAGACTCTTTGAATTACAGCATTCATATGTAAATTTTGAATGAATTGAATAACTTAAGCGGAATACGTTGTTTCGTTTTTTGGAATAGGTAAATTCCCAAATAACTGAAGCAAAGATATGGGGCGCATGGCGTCGGCGGGTTGAAATATTGGGCACATGAAGCAAAGGCCCAAGACCGGGAGACAAATCGCATATCAAGCACTGTTGAGTGCTTGTATGCGACTTGATCTGCAAAAGTTTTTGATATAAAACTTTTGTCTAGCATTTGAATTCAAAATGTATCCAAGTTTTCGAATTGTTTTTCGAATATTTCACAAGGATTGTAGTATATGCGTAGTATGGATGGGGATGCATACGAAAGTAAGGTCGGGAAAATTAAGCTCACATTGCAGGTGTTCTTCGTAAAATATTTGTCTTTGCTTTACGTTTGGTGTAACCTTGTGTAATACCTTTTGTTTCTGCATATTTATATACTTTTTAGACTTTTAATTGGAAGTTGTGAATTCGTTTATACTAGGTTTTGTTAGATGGTGAAGAAGTAAGGGCGGCAAGTTGGGGAAATTTCTTATTTGGGATACGTGAATTTTAGTTCATAATATTCTTGAAATAAATTTGGTAAGAACAAGCTAATGCCATGAATAAACTGTTTTTTTTATGGGGACTCAGCCCTAGGACTACCTCAGTAGACAAGTTTTGTAGGTTTACACTGCAACAAAAACATCAATGTTTGAATATATAAGTTTAAGCCAAGTATAAGCTTAAAATTTAAGCTTTCTTATATATTTAAAAAAAATTGAGAATCATGGAGTTAGTATAGGCTGCCACTGTACAATTTGGTGTAATGAAAACATCTGTCTATCTAAACGAAAGCTAAGTCTTCTTATTGTGATGTTGATACTGCAACTAAATCACATCGGTCTTTAATATCGGCATTAAAATGTTATCAAAACCGGTGAAGCCGTTTTCGAACTAAAGTAAAAATCAAAAAAAGCCGGAACCAACAATTGGTAGATACTATCAGCTTAATACTATCGTATTTAAAACAGATAAATAAAATGATCGTGTCCATCGGCTCTAGGAAAATAAATTAAAAATAAAACTTTGAGTATTGCCATTGGAGTTTTTGTGCGTGATTTGTTAGAATGTGGAGCAGTTTGCCTGCAATTTACAACTGTAGATGTTATTAAGATCTCTTGCAAATTATGTGATATAAACTTAAGCTTTTTATTTATTTTTCTATAGATTACAGACGTATGAAATTCAAGTATTCCTGGATGAGTTTTAAAACTATTTAAGTGGTGAGAGAAGTTTAAATTTAGTTGTCTTAGGTGACCTTAATATGGATATTTTATATTCAACACCGGTATCTGATTCCTATTTAGGAGTTATAGCTGAACACGGACTTTATTCGTTTATTAATGAACCGACAAGACCTTCTTCAGGTTCCTGTCTTTACCATGTGTTTAGGTAGGTTTTCAAAGCATTCAGTCAACCACTGTATAGGTAGAAATTTGAATCTAAGACAATAATTATTTTTAAATTTTAATTTTTAATTACAAAAACAAAATAATAATATTAAAATTTAAAAAAAAATACAAATTTAACACAGTTTTTTATTTATTTTAATTTTTAATTACAAAATCAAAATAAGTTTGATTATTTTTTATTTTTCAACTAAATTTTTTTTTATTAATTTTTTTTTTTAACACAAATTTAAAACAGTTTTTTATTTATTTAAAATGCAACGCGTTTCAGAATAAATTACATCGTCAGGCGTAGTCGAAAGATTGAGTACCTCCCAAACTTTCTACTACGCCTGACGATGGAATTTATTCCGGAACGCGTTGCATTTTAAATAAATAAAAAACTGTGTTAAATTTGTGTTTTTTTTTTATTTAATTAAATTTTTTTTAAATTAAATAATAAAAAAAATTCAAAATTATTTTGTTTTTGTAATTAAAAATTAAAAATAATTATTGTTTTAACAACTACACGGTAGCAGATGAACCTCATACATAATTGAATTTATGCATTACTGATCACTGTATGACTGGGATTTTGTTCAGAAATTTGGTTAATCCGCCACGAAAAAGAGCCATCAAACAACCAAAAATCTCTAAGATACAGTACAACCAACTAAACTATGCACTACGTCTTGAAAACTGGTATGCTGTATACGCAGAGAAGGATAATACCATAGCTTATGACATTTATTTAAAAATTTTACAGGAATATATAAGCAATTCTTCCCATAATTTTACGCAAAGAAAATCAGATTTTTGGTTGAAACCGTAAATAAGAAGGTTATTACTGAAAAAATTAACTTGAAAAACAAATTAAGTTATAGATGCTATAGTCATCCCCTTGATACTAGGCTCAAAAATCGGTTTAATATATAAAAATTGATTGTTAATAAAGAAATTAAAATGAGTCACGATAGGTACTATCACAATATTGTATATAACTCATTAGGTAATCCTAAAAAGGAATGGAAGGCTATTAATAGTATTATCAATAAAAATGCCTCTGATTCATCTGGCCCGTTAATACTTTATAATGATGGTACCAATATTTAAGACCCGGTCTGCCAAGCAAATATATTTAACGATTTTTTTTACTTCTTCTTCTAATGTGCGTGATTATTTTGAACAGTTCGCCGTGTAGAAACAGCTTTTTTTGACAATATTACAAGATATGAAATCTATGCTCTTATCAACTCTTGAGAAAACTCAAACTAATGTGGGTTTGACGGAATTTTAAATATTACTCAAAAAAAAATTGATCTAAATGTTACCGATATTCTGACCCATCTGTTTAACCTAAGCATAAAAAGTTGAATTTTTCCAAACAAACTTAAGTGTGCCAATGTGTTACCCCTTTTTAAAAAGGGAAAACAGAATGAAAAAAATAATTATAGAACGATTTGTCTACTATCTTCTATTTCCAAGGTTTTCGAAAAAATTATAAAAAATAGAATGCTGAGTTTCTTTAACAAAGTAAAAGGAAGGGCTTTCCACGGAGGACGCTCTGTTGTTGTTTTGTTCTCTAATCAACCAAGGTCAGGACGAGAAAAAATGTTGCGCCAGTCTTTTCATTCTATACAACTGGTTTGCTTCATATCTTAAGGATAGAACGCAGACAGTAACAAATTGAAAACTTCACCAGTGATGCAAAAGTAGTAAACTTAGGTGTACCACAGGGTTCAGTACTTGGTCCTCTTTTATTCCTGGTTTATATAAATTCCCTATTTCTTCAACCGTTTTGTGGAAAAATCAAAGCTTTTGCAGATGACTACACTACTCAAAGTCTTTTAGACTTAAATTCTGACATCAATAACGATATTTTTTTATTAAGAGCTTTGTTTAAAACCCACACAGATTAATTGTGAGCAGTAAGACCAAGCTGGTGTTTTTCAGTTTAAGTGAAGTAGCTCAACAGGGTGTTGATATATTTCGCTCATCTGATTGTGTTAGGTACTGCCTCGAGCATTGTGACTGCAATGAAAGTAATTCTCGGATTACATACAATGAAAAAGTGGATTGCAAGAACTTCTTTGAAGAACGTTAAACTTAAAGCAGAAAAATGTGCAATGTTTTTATCATCTTAAAAAGGTTTTGGACTGCAAGACATTGAAAGCAGTATACTTTGTTATCTTTCACTCAAGGTTGCAGTATGGAATAACTTGTTGGGGCGGCGCCTATAAAACGAAACTTCAGCCACTTCTTGGTCTCGAAAAAATGTGTTATCCGAAAAATTTGTAATGCAAGTCGTCGAGCTCACTCCATGCCACTATTCAAAAGTTTGAATATTCTTCCCTTAAAGCATCTTTATTGTTATAAGGTTTCAAAAGTTTTCTTTATGAATGGTGGTTACATGCAGAATCTTATATCTGATACACTGAATACGAATATTAATCGTATCGTATATTTTTGTTAAAACTCCTTCATTACGAACAACTCACTACAGGAATTTTTACTCTGTTGTTTCCTGCAAGTTTTTAATAGTTTACACCTATAGAAATACGATGCGAAAGAAAAATATCGTCATATTTGAAAAAAAAAAGTAAAGATATGGCTTCTTGATTTAGACCATGCACAAGTTGAAGTCTTACTTTCTTACATTGTTTGAAAAATATATATTTATTTATTTTGTTTATATAATTTTGTCCAAGCAAATCTCTTCTATGATTTTTATTAAGAATTTTTAACTGTATTTCAAAACAGTCTTATCTCTTATAAAGCAATGTTTTAATTTTGTTTCTTACACTTTGAAGTGATATTGATACTACTTTTTCGCACTAACGTAGAAAACAACATCCACCAATACATCAACTCGTTGCAAGGATGCGGAAATTTGTATTTATGATGGACTCGTCATAAACAAAGAATAATTGGCTCAGTTTCATGTCCAAAAATGCAGGGACTGTAACAAAGAGAAAAGGTCACAAGACGCTTCCCTGCAAAACACCGACTTTGATTGGAAACCCATCGTAGACTCCTGCTGGGTTTCTAACTTCTGTTCTTCCTTGAGATATATTTATGTAAATCTGTAAGATACAGTTTTTAATTCTGATTCTTATACTCTGGATTGCACCTATGGTTGATTTACCCGAAAAAATTCCACTCTGGAACGCCAGAAAATCCTATAATTTTTCGAAGGGAGCCATCCAATATCTTCCCAACGATCTTAATAATGCTGTGACAACAGCTTTTTTTCAAAAACTTTTTTTCAAGAAAAGAAATAATAATCAAAAAAAACATAAAATACGTATCTGTCCAAAAACATGAAATATATCACTAATTTTCTTATCCCACTTTTCAGGAAAATCACCTAATCGAGAAAAGTATCTTAAGCCTCAATCGAAAAGCTTATATTTGACTTGTGGCTGGCCATCACCTCTACTCTTAATCGCCTCTTAAGCTCGAAGAAGCAACGATTGGCAAGAGTTATTCTTCGTTTAATTTCAACGCTTATTTAATAGAAAAAATCCCGAACTACCTCAAAGTTATTGCTGTCATAATGACATTGATGTTAAGTGTTTCTTCTTGGTGACAGCCCAGTCGGAAGCTGAAATAGAAAAAAATTGCACGACTGGATCGCACTTGCTCATATGTATGTGCAGTCACATTGTAGAATAAAATTTAGGAAAATTAAAGTTAAAATCAAAGCATTTATTCGATTTTTGTGACTTGATTTTTCGATAAAGTACGTAAAATTGTATTGAGTTAAATAATTTAAACGCATTTTATTTCTTTAAGATAGTTAAAAAATGTGATTTTTTTTCAAAATTGTAGGAACGGTTTTTAAATAAAACGTTTTTTTAACAACTTTATTTAAGAAATAAAAAAAATAACATTTAAAAAAAAATTATTAAAAATACAAAAAAAAATCTTGCAGATTAACAACACATACACAGGAATGATTGAGAGTATATGTCACTAAGCCTTGGCTTCTTAAGGAGCTGTCAAAAAATCATCAAATCAATAATCAAAAAAAATTATAGTATACTTTATAATCACATGTATATTAATAAACACTTAAAAACTGCATAGCAAAATTTATTTTTCAAAAAATAAAAATAAAAAAACAGGTTTTTATCAAAATCTGTCCTACAATTTTCGAAATACTTTTTTCATAAATTTATTCTTAAAACCGTTACGTGTTGTGGTTTTGACACTTTTTTTTAAGTCTATTTACTGTTATTATTCTACTGTGATGTTACGTTTAAAAAAAAAAAAATTCCACGATGAGACCGCACATCTGAGCAAGTACGTGCGATCCAGTCGTGCAATTTATTTTATTTTTTAATCGTAAGGTAACTCAAAAAGAGTATAAATGTCGATTTTCGAATTCCTATCTTGAATTTAAAGTAAATTATTTTCAACATTTGACGAAAAATGCACATAACAAAAGTTATTCAGAATTCAGTTTTCAACAACTTTGGTTTTGATAAATTTTTTTTAACGATTAATATTTTTCGATATAATCCGGAAAATAAGGTTAAAGTTACTACCGAATATTAACAAAAAAATATGGTGAAATGAAAAAAATTAGATAGCGTTTTTTTCATTATTAGAGGAACTCAAAAGAAGTATATATTTGGCTACAAGAAATAGCCCTCCAATTAAATAACCCCCCAAAAAGAAAATGAAAAAAAAACCCAAAATTTGTATGGAGGTGGGGATTTGTTTCATATGAAATAAAATCCCAAATGGGGTTTTTAGGGACTTATTTCATCCTTCAAATTAAGAGTTTTTTCATGGTGAAACAGGCTCCAAATTCAACAATGAAAGGAATCCCCAGGGGTATGAACAACCCCCCTGTCTGGGGTCAAAAATCGCCTGATTTTTGTCAACTGTTCAAAACCAAAATAGCTAGGTAATGTGAGGCTTGTTTTGAAGAATTACACTTACAGTTTTCTAGTAAATTAACCAAAATGAAAGTGATCCCAAGCAGGGGGGAAGCAGGGGGCAGCATTACAATTTAAAATAAAAAAATTAGTTAACTAAAAAATCTCTCTTTATTTTTTGCAGTGAAATTTAAAACGGGATTGTAAGAGACGGGATTATAAACAAGAAACGTTATTATAAAAAACAATATTTAAAAACAAAAGGAATTCAAAAAGCGAGGTATCGAACCCAACCCTGTGGGGACTTATTTCATACCTCTTTGGGGGGTTATTTCACCTTTTTGGGGAATTATTTCATCTTCGATTTGGTAATAATTTCACAGTGAAATAATTCCCAAATTTTGGTGGGTTTTTTTTAATTTCCCTTTTGGGGGTTATTTCGTTGGGAGGTTACCTATATCCTGGATCCATATACTTTTATTTCCGAATCTTTGGGACTTTACATGTGGCAGCCATTCTGAATTTAAAGTAAATTGTTATTAAACACAAATTTTAATTCAAGACGGAGGCCAACTGTTGGTTTTAACTTTTTTTCCTTTAGGGTCAAAAAATCGAGAAAAAACGGTAAAAATTATGCAATCTGCATCTAAGTATTACAAGCATTGCTCTATTCTGAGATTTTTTACTTGCGATTATAAGAACTATAAGGCAAGTTTAGCATTCGTGAATAAAAAAAAAATTGAGATAACAATGAAACATGACATTTCGATCATAGAGAAGTCTAAAAAAGTGATCGGAAAAAAATATCTGTCTGGCTGTCAGTATGTATAACGAGCTGCAGCCTAAACGGCTTAAGCGATTATCTTGAAACTGTTTTTTTCTGTCAAAGATCTTCCTTTCCAATGTAATTAGACACATAAGAGCAAGTACGTGCGACCCAGTCGTGCCCATTTATACAAAACAGTAGAACAGAACACAAAATGTGGTTCAATAATAACATTTTAAAAACATCTAGCATAGTAATAGTGTTTAGTGTTATTTATTAATTTTACACTATTAATAAAGAATGTTTTTATACGTCAAAAACAGACAGAAAATTTTGTAGGGCTGCGCCACAGGACAATAAACAATTTATAAATAGAAACTTAATTTTTTTGAAGAAAAAAAATGCCTTTTACAACCAATTCATACTTTAAATTACTAAGAATTAAAATTAATTAAAAATCTAATCATAGTGAACTCCTTTTCGACGCACTTAAATATCCTAAAAAATTATTAAAAAAGATCATCCATTGCAGCATCAAACTAGACGACAGCAAAGAATAAAAAATAGGCACGACTGGGTCGCGCGTACTTGCTCTTATGTGGCTAATTACATTGGAAAGCAAGATTTTAGACAGAAGCAAGTAACATTTACCTTGAAAATAACAAAGTTTGAACTTATAAAAAGTATTACAAACCACAATACCGTTATTTGTAGGCCTAAAAATAAAATTTCAATTTTCCCTCTGGGGAATGCCAAAAGAATCACACACAACAAATTTGAAGATAATCGCTTAAGCCGTTTAGGCTGCAGCTCGTTATAGATACTGACAGACAGACAGACAGACTTTTTTTGTCGATCACTTTTTTTAGACTTCTCTATGATCGTAATGTCATGTTTCATTGTTATCTCATTTTTTTTTATATTCACGAATCCTAAACTTGCCTATTGCCCTATAGTTCCTATAATCGCAAGTAAAAATTGAAGAAAATAGTGCATAGTACCCTATAAACTGTTAAAACTAAATTGTTAAAAAAAGTGAACGATGACAACATACAAAAAGAATGGCATTGGTCAGGTTTCAGCAGCAAACGCTACAACGAGCAACCAGACTCCCGTGAAAGCATTCGTCAACAACCCTGACCTGCAACAACAAATCGTCAATATTCAGAATCTTCGAAATATCCCTCATTAATTCATTCAGGCGGGTAACCAGACAGTGATTCAGAACCCTTCTGACAACAATATGTTCTCCATTGTGCAACCGATGCAGATAGTGACCATTGATGGGCCGGAGGCGTACTTTATTCCGAACATTAACTCTCAGCTGGTTGGGGCACAGCCCATTGGTTTCAATGGCCAGCAAGCCCCTCTCGCTCCCAAAGGCCAGATTTTTCGAGCTCCATTGCCCACGTAGAGCCAACCCCAAACTGTTGTACAACAAGTCCTCGTGCGTTTCTGTGTGACCTAAGTTACGTCCTGGTCATGTCTCGTGCCTCCGAAGAGCCTTTGCCGATCGATGGAAGAGGCTTGCCTAGGACCGTTTTTTTTAATTATTTCTAGGTGGGCCGCAACAATTTATTAAACCGGTTTGCTAATTCTTTGTCATCTGTGATGTAACATCACCATAGCTTTTCTTTTGGGTAACAGGTTTTTGATTTTTAAACGAATTTAGATGTTAAATAAATCATGATGATTGATGACCTTTAAATTGATCAATATCATAAAAATGTAAACCAAAAAATTGTCCTTGGAACATCTTAACATCCGTACTTTGTCAACTTTTTGTTCAGGATATAATTTTTCTCTAAGGGGAAGTTTTACGCACACCGTCTCTGTGCAGGTGGCGCACTTAGAGGATCTACCTTATTAGGGATCAGTCAAACCATGCTGAATCTCCGTCTTGCGTTCATCCGTCTTGTTTATTAATAACTTGGTCCATACTTCTCACCATGTTATCGATCACCTTTTACTTTACAGAGTTCGGGAGAATTCGGTTCGTTATCACCATTATGCAGGTTTCAGCAATGGTTTTTAAATATTATCAGTATCGACTACGATTAGATTACGGTATTTTCTTGCAAGTTTCACTTCGAGCTCTGTAGGCTTTATACTTGACAGCTTTTAGTTATTTGTTGGAAAAAAACTTTCGAACCTCATTTCTGAAGTCACATTCAAGCGGTTAGCCCCTTTTTTCCTTCTGAAAAGACAGAGTTCCTCTCTGGTCCTTGTATTTAGTGCTCATGTGCTCTCCGCTACTCACCGTTAAACTAGGAGTTTCATTGCGTTGATCGGATAAAACCCAAAACATCAGAGGTATATGGGTTAGGAATAATTGTTTGGATAATTTTTGTCACCACTAATCCTTATCTTTAAATGTCTTCTTCGCACCGTCAGAATCCATTAACCAAAACCATATCGGAATTATTGTCCAGTGTCCACCTATTTTCCCTCTGATAACTGATTACATCTAACCTTTAGAATCAAGTATATAAAAGAATATGTTTATTTGGATCAAATTCATTCAGATTTCCATTCCATGTTTATAACAAAAGGAATTTATCTATAGCATTCCAGTGTAAATCCAAGCAAATGCCATCCATACTTATTCAATCCAAAATGATCGTGTATAGAAATTCTTAAAAACACGACCACCTGATCCCTCTTTAAGGAATCACGACGCAACGCGTCTAACACACGAAACTCCCTCGCCATTGTTTCCTAAAAGGTTCCTATCGGAATAAGGATATCTACGTGCACCATCCGGCAGGAAGAAGAATGAATAGTACCCAAGGAATTCTCTAGTGACAGATGTTTCGGCCGTGTGTGCAATAATTAAAAAAGGAAACGTGCCGTGCTTTCACGTGCTCCTTTCGCCGCGTCATAATACCTACATATGTATGTATGTTGGTATCCTTGTTTTGTGTCCATAAGGAATAACTATAGAAGAGAAAACGAGAAATCCATTATTATTGCAGGTTTATTCTTCCCGAAATGTGTTCCATATCAAATTCCACTTTCCTATCTCCCAGCTATAGTCTATTCAAGGTGCTGTTTCTGGACGTGTTTCGGTGCACTGAAATGCATTTCACTAACTTCCTTCAGCAAAGACATCTTCACCTTCGACGAGGAAGATCCTTCACCATGGAAAATACTTGTTTCGTATTAGGATCTGCCTTCGGGATTATCCTGCTTCTGTTCATAGATATTTTCTATAAGAGAAACCCAATTCCTGGTGATAGTAAAACACAGAATCCACCCCATCAAACGGTCCACATAGCCATCATTTGATGAGCCTATTTATCGAATGGCCCGCCTGCAACAAAACAAACGCACGTGTCATTGAATTAATTTCCCAGATATCCCGGAGATCCTTTTTCACTTTGTGATGTTCGCTGCACTGCGCATTTTCACTTGTCCCGCAGGATACGTGTACATTTGACAGGCTAACGATTTAATTCGGTCGGAAAATGTTCGAATTACATCTCCCACAAACCAGAATATCCCACAAAGGATTAGCAATGTGCATTGTTAATGCTTGTTCGTAGAGCTATGGTTATGTTCCATTGTAACATCATCAGCTGTATCCACCGGTATCTGTTGCGGGCACGTACTTCGCACTTTTCATCTTCATTCGATTCTGTGCGGGCATCTGCAGAAATTTTACTTTACAATAGACGATATACCATTCCCGGTTCCTTGCGCAGCAGGTCACCCTCTTTCTGGACTTGGGTTGGATGGTCGCTTTGTAGTTTGGGTGCGTTTCCTTATGCGGGATGTTGTTTGTGGCCAAGGACGTCGGACGTGCCTTGGTGCTGGAGAATTTTATTTGGGATTCTCAATAATTTTATTTGTTATGTTGATTAATTGCCGCACATTTACAAGTCGACTCTTGGGCAATTCATTTCCTTTGCTAATAATGCAACATAAAACAGACGTCGGTCGTAGGCAGATTGCTATTCTTATGTCCGATAAATTACCCCGAAAGGATGCTATGAATAAATATGGGATAAAATAATAATTTGGAAGGAATTCGATTTGTAGGGATTTTTGGCACGCTATTTTGGTTTTTATTGGAAATAGCATCTGTCCCTCAAGAAGAATACATTTTAAACTGCGTTTTGGTTTCAAGACTAATTGGTCCCGTGGGAGAAGCAAGACCTCGCTTAGTGCACCTAATTTGACGGAGCATGACTTCTTACACTGCGCTGCCTGGAGGGATCAGTGCTGACATGTTTACATGTGTAGGTAATTTGTTTAAGGAATTTTGATTTACGACCTCCCAGCCCGTGCGATGTCATGTCACATGCCCAGGATGCACTCTTGAAATCCCGGTGTATTTATTTTAGATGATGCGTGGAGTATGCAACTGGCTTGTGTAAGTACAAGGAAAATGATCTTTGACTTCCGGCTGATGGAAGCGCATGGTAGGTCTTAGTGAAAAATTACAAACATCCTTAAGAATGTACTTTTCAGGAATGTTTTCTAATTGGAATGATTGTTATGTGGAATGTTAGCTAATGGTTGGTGTTTAAGAGGGTCCTTAGTCTGATTTCCGCTAGGAATAAGACATTCCATTAGTTGCTTTTTAAGACCGCTTTTTTATCATAATTCTTTCTTATAAATTCCTCTATTTTCGAAAAACATAACTGTTTAATATTTTTATCTGTGCTATCACGGAATTTTAATTAAACTTTCATTTTCATTGCCTCTGCCGTATTACCTTTGATTTTCTTTTAATCGAGCCAAGGAAAAATAATTTTTTTGAGTTAATTTTAGCATGTGACGTCAGAGACAGATGAATGCTAATCTAGAACATCAGGTGAACCGGAACAAAGTGCCGTTATACGCCTTTGGGTATCAGAATCAGATCCGTTTGTTTACAGTCAGATCGTTAAAATAAATTGCATTAACCTTGTGACGTCATGAGGCGAACTGATTCAGATATTTTGTTTAATAAAACAGAAGGAAGTAAACCACTGGCAGAAGGTGGGTGCCTAAATTTACAAAAAAACTACGTCACTGATGAGTCTTCATTGGTAAACATATTGGTTGAATAACCCTAAAGTACAAATGAATCAGCTGTACTAATTGGTCTCGATGATTGTAGGTATGATTCTGGCTTTTAAAAAATAAAACCAAAAAAGAAAAATGTATGTACAATTGCGATTTAGGTACTAAAATGCAAGTTATGGATTCGTGAAAAAAATTAATCTAACAATCAAACATGACATTACAATAATAGAGAAGTTGAAAAAAGTGGGTCCGGAAATTCCGTCCGTCTGTCTCTCTGTCTGTTCGCGCCTCTACAGCCTAAACGGATGGGCCGATTTGCTTCAAACTTGGTATTTAGTATTTATTAGGTAGTATCTCGGGGGAGTTTTTCATTTTTGCTCTAGGTCGAAAAATAACGGTACCTGCCATACAATTTTGAACAAAATGTTAGATTTTCATGAAAACGGCTCTGCGATTTTGATAAAACTTTCAGGGTGCTAATTTTTTACAATAATAATTCTTTCAGTTAGAATTAATTTTTCGAAATTTGTTCTATAACGGTACCTCTCACATAACCGGTTTTTCCAAATGCGGTTTTATCGTAAACTATTATCCCGATTTCAATAAAATTTTACACACAGGAAATCATTTAAATTCAATTAATATGGCATTTCAAAATTTTCAAAAACTTTTTTTTTTAGATTTTTTAAAATTAAAAAAAAAATTGGTTTTCGAAATATTTTGAAAATGAGTGGATTGAATTTTTATAAACAATTTTCCCAGATGAAAACTACAGATTGCCTTATAATGACATACTAGAAAAAAATTTAAAATATTTTTTCGAAAAGTTTAAAAAAAAAAACGACTTTTTAAGAAAACTGGTCGAACGATTTCCAAAATTTTTTTTTCTTCGATAGACATTTAGTTTTCAAATTTTATTGCATACTTGGTTTTTCCAAGAAAAGTCTGAAACTAATTAAAAAAAAATAAAGAATCTAAAAAAAAATATTTTTTTATTTTAATCTTTTTGACAGCTGTCTCTTGATTTATGCTCAGTTTGGTTTGCGATTTCATAATGAATAGACTTTCTCCTGAACAAAGTTTGCAAATTGTGAAAATATATTACCAAAATAATGGTTCGTTTCTTTGGAGCAGAGTATCGAAGAAGACCCAAATGAGTCCATCCGCCATCGCGCGCGGAAGGATCTTGGTTTGCAGGCTTACAAAATCCAACTCGTTCAAGAATTGAAGCCGAACGCCCCTCAAGCGCGTCACACGTTCGGTGAATGGGCCTAAAACGAAATGGCCACCGATCCCGATTTTCACAAAATTGGGAATATTGGGTCTCGGATGGAATTTATTCGAGCCAGCCAAATCATTTTTAGAACACAACGCAAACCCTTATCTTTATAATAAAGCTAGATTCTTGGCTATAACATTAAACTATATGTGTTTTATTTCTTCTTGAAAACCAGACGTCTAAAAAAGACACCCTGTATATAAATACATACATATGCAGCCACTAAGCAATTATCTAGCATAAGAACTAGTTCATGTGTATGTATAGTCGTGCATTTTATTTAAATTTCATTCAACGATGTGACCGCACATATGAGCAAGTAGGTGCGATCCAGTCGTGCAATTTATTTTCTCTTGCAGATATTGAACTGTGAGTTTTGTTGGTTTCACTCCAAACGTTATCGAATAATGGAAAATAGTTAAAAATTGGCACCATTGTGTCGCAATGTATCCGTAGCGCAGTTGGAATTTTAACACGTATTACAAATACAATCTGGTTGCGGATAGATTTTTGAATTCGTAGTTATTTCTCCTCCTTATATGTACATTTGACATAAAAAAAATTTCATTCACAATTGATCATATCTGTCATGATACAAGACTTTTATCATGCATTTCTATGCACTTGGAAGCCCTCGTTCGTAGAGTAGATTATGTGGTTATAGGTATTCAATCAATGAAGGTTATAGGAAGTAAGCGAAATCATAATGATTTTCATTTTCATTAAATAGCATTTCGTGATTCGTTTTTTGACTTTAGTCAATTCTGATTATTTTACATATAAAAGACTTATTATTATTATATATATGATTATAAAGAACTATTATCGCATTTAAATCACATAAGTCCATTAAATTGATATCATGCAACGTCATCCAGTGCTGAGGTTTAACAAAGCTCATAGCATTTTAACCTTTTTAAATGAAATGCTGCATATGTGCATAAACGGCCGAATAGTTACCTCTATGCAACATTGCATAAATTCCTTCCTTTCTTATGTTGGCTCAACTAGAGCGTGGTGCTCCTAGGCCTTGCTCAATACGCCCCTCCAGCTGGCTCGATCCCTTGCCTGCTGTCTCCAATTTCGCACTCCAAGTTGGCGGAGGTCTCCTTTTACCTGGTCGCTCCATCGAAGATGAGGTCTACCTTGGCTTCTGACTCACTCTGGTTTGGCTTTGAAGACTTTACTCGCTGGAGCGTTGGTGTCCATTCGCTCTACATGGCTCAGCTATCTTAGTCGTTGGACTCAAATTTTTCTGGCTAAGCTTATGCCGCTGTACAGCTTGTATAGTTCGTCGTTGTATCTTCGTCGCCAAATGTTGTCTTCTCGGTTTACGCAAATAAGACCATAAATCGTACGCAGAACTTTTCTCTCGAAGACTCCAAGTGACTTTTCATCCGATTGGGAGAGGGTCCATGCTTCTGCACCATATAGCAGGACCGGGATGATGAGTGTTTTATATAGTGTCTCCTTGGTTCTTCTCGATAGGGCTTTATTCCGCAATTGCTTATTCAGTCCAAAGAAACAGCAATTAGCAAGAGCTAGTCTGCGTTTGATTTCAGCGCTGATGTTGTTGACCGAGTTTACAGCAGTGCCCATTGCATAAATTCTCATTTAAAAAAAATCCCCGGCTATACCAGGTTTCTTATTTAAAATAGTATAAAAAAAAACGAAATCTATTAGATTTTTATGCCACCAGCTCAAGGGGAAGTATTCTAACTTCAAATAAAATGGCGGAATCAGGAATAAATTTATACAAGCTCTAACCAACCTCCAAACGCGTTTAGCCTATACAATCTCTATGCAACGTTGTGAATTTTTTATAAATAATATTTTCTCGTTTAGAGGCATTATAAAGCCTGCACAACGTTATACCAAAGATAATATAATTTTGAATAATTAAATAAAATTAAAACAATATTTGTAATAAATGTTTATTTTATCGAATTTAAGAATAAAAAACTATTAAACAACATATAATTTATTTTAATATAGCGACGCGCGTTTCGGACAAATTGTCCGTGTAGTTATACACTCTCTATAATGCGTTTATAAGTTATCACACGTCTTAAGTAACAAAGAATTTATGAAAAATGTATTTCGATAATTGTAGGACCGGTTTTGATAAAATCCTGTTTTTTTTAGTTTTTTGATTTTTTTTTTTAAATTTTGGTATACGGTTTTTTTGAGTTTATTAATATTAATATACATGTGATTATAAAATTTAAAATATTTTTTTTTGATTAGTTTTAAAAATATTAATTTTTCAAAAGAAAAAAAATTAAAATTAATTTTAATTAGAAAAAAAGTTATTCAAAATTTTGATACGCAGAATTAATTTGGTTACTTAGATCTTCTCAACTATAAAATTTGACAGAAATCCAAAGGGCCGTTAGCAATTTTAAAATTATTTATTAAAAATGAGGAGTAGATACGTTTTAAAAAATATTTTATATATTATTTACTATTTACTGTTGCAATTTTGCAGTTTTTGAAGCACAATTGCCATTTCTTCATCTAGAAACGTTTATAGCAAATACCAGAGTCTACGAACAAATCCCCTTGTCTTAAGTAGTCGAGATGTCAATTTTGACATAAAATAACAGGTGGTTGACGATACGTTTTTTTTTTTTTTTTGGGAAATCCACGGAATTTCACTGTCCATGGCTTTCCGAAAAAAAACAAGTAATATATGTAGCATTTCAAAAATTATACCACTAATTTTGATAAAAACTAAAAAACGAATCCATTTGGTCCATTTGGTCTTTGGTGTCTATATTAGCTTCAACCTAGAATTTTCTCAACGCATATATTTTATTTTTAGTTAATCAAGTTCTGTGGACGAAATATTAAAACTCTGGGCAAAGGAATTTAATGGACTATATATGAATGTGTGACTCTTTCCTTGGACGCTAGAGTTAACGGCTCGAATTCTGTTATCCCAGTACGAGTTAATTGACAATCGATAGTTTTGTTTAATGAGCGAATTAACACGTTTGATTGACGAATCAGCGTTCTAATCTCTAGATCGTTTCTGTAAGTAATTCGCCTGTACAAGAGTTTTAATTTTGTCAGAAGGCCACTTTTTACTTGCGATTAAAGGTACTATAATGCAAGTTATGCATTTGTGCAGATTAAATTTTTTAAGATAACACTCAAACATGACATTACGATTATAAAGAAACATATTTGAGTTACTGGAAAAATTCTGTCCGTCTGCCTGTCTGTCTGTCTGTCTGTCTGTCTATATGTCTGTACGGATGTATTTTGGACTGTAGCCTAAACGGTTGGGCCAATCGTCTTCAAATTTAGAAGTTAAGGTTATTTTGACATTCTTCAAAGGAATTTTTTTTAAATTTTTTTAGCTCAAAAATTAACGGTACCTGTCATATAACTATTATGTAAAAGCTTATTTTTCTCGAAAACGGTTCCAAAATTTTTTATGAACAAAAATCAGTGTACTACTGTAGATAAGCATTATATTTTGGTGAAAAAAAAAATTAGTATGGTGGGCTAAAACGGTACCTCCTAATATGACCGGGTTTTTTTTTCTTCGACTTTCTCGAAAACTGGTGATCCGATAAGTTTCAAAATTGATATTCAAAAGATGTAGATAGTCTTAGTAATTTTGTATTAATTTATTTTTTCGTAAACTTTTTTTGTATTTTTAATAACAATTTTTTTTTTTGAAAAAACAATATTTTGAAAACGGGTAGATGATTTTTTTTTTATTTTGTTTTTAAATGTATGTTGTTTTTGTGCTTAAGTTTGTATTCTTGAATTATGTTCTTAAAAGTTATTAAGAAAACCGTTTTATTTAAAACCCGTTCCTACGTTTGGCGTTAAAATTATTTTACTCAATACAATTTAACGTACTTTTTCAAACAATCAAAAGTCATAAAAATCGAATAAATGCTTTGATGTTAACTTTAATTTTCTTAAATATTATTCTACAATGTGAGCGCATATATGAGCAAGTATGTGTGATCCAGTCGTGCAATTTATTTTTCTGTTCATCGTTTTGTTTTATGATCGATCTCTACGGTCGAAAGATTTCTGTCGTTTGGAGGCAAAATGTCGTTAGAAAGAAGTTCTCTTGTCAGTGTGTTGGAGAAACGTGGCCAGCGTGCCTTACTAAAATTTTAAGAGCGTGCAGGCACAAATTCATCCAACACCACCAGACCGTTTGGTAGCTGTATGACGGAGGAAAGTCCGCAGTGGTTACTGTCGTATTCTACCGTCTGTAAACACTTTCTTGTCTGTTGGCCCACAGAGTCACTTACTTGAGTCTAACAGTAGTAGATTTAGAAAAGCAGATCTCCTTGGGAACGATGGTCTATCTGTGGCAAGAAGGTCGATTTTAAACTCAACATGGCTTCGACCCATCCAATTGAAAAGATGGTATCCCATTTAATTTCTCCAATCTTCATATCTCCAGCCAACAAATAATAATTCTCATCTGAGTGTAAACTAAGGCAGGTTGAGGTGCTTCTGTTGCGAACACTGCGATCACATACATTCGCCTTACCACATTTTTTTATAACAAAGTTTTAATGGGAAAAGTTGTAGAGAATCTATGTGTCAATTCATAGTACACATATCCAAGGTAATATCATTAGAGGTTTTATTTTTGCAATCTTCTGCTCATCTGTCAAAATCAAAGTAAAATGGCGGCCGCCAGAGACCATTAGCTTGTTTATTTGTTCTGAAAAATAGATCTCGTGGCTATATTTTAAAGTATTTGTGGTAATTAATTTATAAAAAAGCTTTTTAATAAACAAGAAAATAAGAAAAATATAAAACAAACGTGAGGTGTGTAGTTTTGTTCTCTGAGAACCGCCATTTTTAGTACAAAGTGACAGATCAGATATTGACAACCTGCGCAATATATTACCGTAGTTTATATTACGATTTGAAGTGTTGATGTTAATATCAAATCTTAGCCACATAATACCATAACCTATTTTTGGCAATAATTCTTCCTGCATCAAATGACATCAATTGGCTGACATAAGCTCCAACTGCTGAACAATTGGTTAACTTGGGTATTGGGAACTGCAAACTTCCAAACCTCAGAAAAACACGGGTTAAAAAACATAAATTAAGCAAGGATTTATCATTTGTTTTGTGACTTTTGTAGTTCAGTGTTTGGATGGAGAGCATCACCTGGATATCAGCATTCACGAAGACAGAAAGATTCTAAGATAGACAAAAGGTTGATCAATTGTTGGTTCAACATCCTCCTTTCCTGAAAGTACTTCTCTGATATCACTTTAAACTAGAGTAATTATGGGAACACCAACATTAACTGTCACCTAGCAGCTGAAGTTGGCACTCGTACAAGCAAACCTTCATCGGTGCTACTTTTCCTAAAATGAAAAAAAATTCCTCCATACTAGACGCGGGTTTTACTAATTCTGGCTTTTCCGTGATCCCGTAAATGTTTTAATGAGTTTATTGTTATGAGTTTATTTTAATTTGTTTATTTATTAGTTTTTAGCAAATAAAGGCAGAAGAAGTCGCCAGGGCGCTGGCTTGGGATGAGGATGGATGAAGTGTACGGTTTGCCGCTATTATGATTAGAAAACCGGGGGCAACGCTAAGAAGAGCTATTAAAAGGTACAGGGACACCAATTCTTACACCGGACGTCAAGGCTCAGGTCGACCGAGAGCAACATCTGCAAGGGATGACCGATTTTTGGTGCTTCAAAGCCTTCGATATCGTCACCAAACCGCGGTTGAGCTGTCTCACAGACTTCGATCAGTGAGGGGGGCAGCGGTAAATGCACAAACGGTGAGTAGGCGATTAGTAGAGAGTAGCCTGAGAGCAAGAAGACCCGCTCGCGTGCCGAGACTCACGGTGCAGCAAAAGCAACGTCGGATGGAATTTGCTCGCCTCCACCAAGATTGGACCGAGGCCGACTGAAGTAGAGTTCTTTTCACTGATGAGTCAAGGTTTTGTCTGCGCTCACCAGATGGACGTAGCAGAGTGTTGAGACGAACAGGTGAAAGATTTTCTTCGGCAACAGTTGCTCAGTGGGGAAATTTCTGGAAAGTTTCAGTCATGGCGCGTGCAGGAATTTCCATGCCCGGGAAAACCGAGCTGTGCGTCGTGGAAGGATTCATGAACTCAAGTTATTACCTCAACAATATTCTGAAGGAATATGTGGTTCCATTTGCACCATTATTTGGCAATAACTTTTTGCTGATGCATGACAATGCTAGATTACACGTTGCTAGGTGCGTTACCGACTACGTGCAAGAAGCGAAAATCGAGGTCATGGCTTGGCCTGCGATGAGCCCGGACATGAATCCCATCGAACACGTCTGGGACACGCTGGGAAAAAAGATAAGGAGGCAACTTGTCCTTCCAGAGACACTCAGTGGGCTGAGATCTGCTCTGATCGAGGAATAGCACAATTTGGACGAAACCATCGTAGCAAACCTTATCCAAGGTATGTCCAGGCAAAATAAACCTTTGCTAGATGTTCGGGGAGGTAATACTCAATATTAAAAGAACGAGAATTTGTTGCAAAAAAAAATAAAAATAAGTGTTTAATTTTAATTTATGAAGTTTTGTAATTTTCTTTAATTTGTTTTATTTCTAAATATTCTTGGAATTTTTTTTTAGATGAATTACTTTTATTTTATGTTAATTAACAAAAACGTTTTTTTTAATCACTTCAAAATATTGCAAAATTTTAAGGTGCGCCGCTTTTTTTGTAACTCAGTGTATATTCATTTGAGGAATTATTAATTTTCATAAAACAAAATTTGGTACTGTCTTCCAGTATTGAAATCGTTTTAAAACCACTTGTTATTATTAAAGCATCTACCAGCTATTACTGACATCACAGTGAGTTGTGAATAATGTATCTTACAGTTCAAATAAATCGCTTGAAAATGACTTACAACATATGAGCAAGTATATGCAACTTGGTGCTGACATTTATTACAGTAATGTTATCACTTAATTGAAATTCTTTCTATGCGTAAAATGTTGTATTGCGTCAACAAAAAAAAAAACATTCCTCTGCACGCATTTTAATCTGTCTTCCACTTGTATGACTTCAAATCTTGAAACGAACACCTCTAAGTAATTACCAAGAACTTCCACTAAATACCTTCCGCATAAGCAACAGCATACAACACATTGTAAGAAACGCTGCCTCATTGTCCGATGCGCGGTTTTCTGCAACAATATGCTAAATTGTCGTATCTGCGGCATTATTTTACTGACAGACTGTCACCTTTGCGCCCGGTTTGCTCACCTGTGATGTCCGATGCTACCCGGGAGCCGGGACAACTTATGAATGCAGAAAACAGAAGGAAAAAAACATTTCAACTTTACATGGCAATTTCATAATCGGATTGCAATAAACACGGGATTTCGGTATTCTCGGTGTCGGCTGATAGCTTTGAGGATTATTTGTTTGATTCCGTTATTTTTTTTTTTTTTTTTTTTTTATGTTTTACAGAGGATTTTTTAATGCCTCAACCAACAATCCGCCAACACTTAAAAAAACGAACAAAAATATAGGCAGATACGGATTCAGATTCAGATTCAGATTGAGTCAAGTGAAATGGATGAGATTTATAAATAAAATTGGCCAAGGCACCGCCTGATTAAAAATGAATGAGAAGTGCTATAGCAACAGCAACGGGCCGAATGGCTCACAACAAAAACCGTTTATAAGGGCTGCATTCATTGGGGTGTTTATTTTTAATTTTTACAATTTATTTGATGTTTGTTCTTTTAATTTTTTATTCGATGTAATAAATTGTGTTCTGCAATTGAGGTTTTTATGTGCTGCAAGTGCATTTCAGTCAGTCATTATGGGGCTTGTTAAGTGCCGGATTGTGTGTTTTGGTTTTGCTGGTTAATAAAAATGCAATGCAAGGTCTTCTGATGATATCTTAATTTTAACTGATTGTTGTATGTATTTGTGGTAAGACGTGCGTCGGTAACATATTTGTATCTCTCAGCGTCGAGTCGATCTTACTTAAGATAAATTTGCGGTTTTCATTTAATATCTGTTAAGATAATGTGAATCTTATAGGTTAGTAAAGGTGTGTTTTCGAGGAAGTTGAAATAGGTGTTCTGAAATTGAAATATAGGCATTCAGTTTACAAGTTCCCAATACAAGCTCGATATTTGGGAGCATGTTACATGGGAAAGCCAAGGGTAGATAATAATTAATGAGGAATTGGAAGGAGATTTTCCTGGCTCTTGAAATTTTCAGATCTGAAGTTGTGATAGACTTCCCCTTAAAGCTTAAAACGCCACAGAAATCATTCTGTATGAACTCACAAACACCTAACAAATACCTAGGGCTCTTGTAAGGAATTGTAGATGCATTACTTTAATCAGGTGAATAAGTGGTGTGCTATAGGCACATTAACTTCGGAGTCATACGTAAGGCAATTTGTCCAGAGATTTAGAGATTGAGAAACCAAAGGTTACCTAAGGGATTCTATCACCCAGCTGAAGTGTTGTAGTTAATGAACTACAGGAAAGTCTGTCTCCTTATGGCAAACGCTCCATAGGTTTTGTCAATGACAAATGGGGAAGTTTAAATAATCTCTGTTATATATAGCGACAGAATTGACATACAAAGAAAAATGGCGTCTAACAGTGAGATTAAGCATTAACCTCGGAAAGACAACGATAGGGCAATTAACTAAGAAAAGGTTCAATTAAATTTGAAGAAATCGGCTCCTGTCGGGAAAGCTACAGAGGCTCAAATGATATGCAAAAGATTTGTTGGTAAATCATTGTGCAGCCATCCAAATTTTCTCAGATTGATGTTAACCATGATTGTAAGATTAATCAATATCTACTGGGTGGTTCTTTAGTATAAAAGAACTGAATTTATCCCAACAACAAATGAATCACAATGGCTCGCATGCATATGCATCAGCTGAGCAATGATAACTTGTCCTGATACAAAAAAATTGTCGTCTATGCCAAATACCATCAACATTGCAACTGTTCTCAGATTTTTTGACCAATGTTCTTACCAGTCAGGAAAAGAACAGGACTATACCATTGGATTATCCCAACCTTGTGTTTCATGGTACCATGTATTATAGGTACTATAATACAAGTTATGCATTCGTGCAGATTAAAAATTTTGAGATAACAATCAAACATGACATTACGATGATAGAGAAACATATTTGAGTTACTGGCAAAATTCTGTCCGTCTGTCTGTCTGTCTGTCTGTTCGGATGTATTTTGGACTGCAGCCTAAACGGTTGCCCCAATTGTCTTCAAATTTTGAACTTAAGGTTATTTTGACATTCTACAGAGGATTTTTTTCAATTTTTTTTTAGCTCAAAAATTAACGGTACCTGTCATATAACTATTATGTAAAAGCTTATTTTTCTCGAAAACGGCTCCAAGAATTTTTATAAAAAAAAATCATCAGAACTGATGATCCGATTACAATCAAAATTGATATTCAAGAAGATGTAGGTAGCCTGAGTAATTTTGCATAAATTTTTTTTCGAAAACTTTTTTTTTTGTATTTTTAATTAATTTTTTTAATTTTTTAAGTAAGTAAGTAAGTGAATTTTTTTTTTAATTTTGTTTATAAATGTACATTATTTTTGTGCTTAAGTTTGTATTCTTGAATTATTTTTTTTTATTTTTTAAAAAAAGTTGTTAAAAAATAACCGTTTTATTTAAAAACGGCTCTAACGATTTTGAAAAAAAAATCTCACTTTTTCACATTTTTTGAAGAAATAAAATGGCGTTTACTTTTTTTCGCTGAAAACTATTTTACGTACTTTTTTCAAACAATCAAAAGTCAGAAAAATCGAATATAATCTTTGAAGTTCCCTTAATATTTTTCAAATTTTATTCCAAAATGTGACCGCACATAAGAGCAAGAACGTGCGATCCAGTCGTGCAATTTATTATATTATAAAAGAAAGAATTTGCCCTTGATTTCATTTTAATTTTACTTACATTTTTGCATACCTATACATTACTGCTACACTCGAAAACTTTTTTTACTATAGGTACTATAAGGCAAGAAAAAAAAAATTTAGATAACATTTAAACATAACATTACCGTGATAAAGAAGTCGAAAAAAGTGAGTCGGAAAATTCTATCTGCCTGTCTGTCTCTCCGTATCGATTGCTACAGCCTAAACGGTTGGGCCGATTCGCTTCAAACTTGGTATATAGTATTTCTAGAGCACTCAACTCTACCCAATTGTTTTTCGAATTGGTATTCTAGCTCCAAGACTAACGGTAAATGCCATATAACTTAATGATAAAATATATGTTCGATTGATTGGAGAGCTGTTATTGCAGGAATGAAGTTCGAAAGTTTTACCAGAAGATAAAAAGAAACTGTCAAAGCTACAGAACTCGAATTGAAGCTTGCAAAGACGATCAAGCGAACATCGTAGTGGAATCGCAGTCGATACTGAGAATATGGAAAAACCATTTCTGAGGACTGTATAATAGCGATGACGAAACGAATTCCGCTGTCAGGCAGAATGAACCTATTTAGCTATATCTAAGCTTAAGAACAACAAGGCCGCAGGAGCCGATGGCCTTAGTGCCGAACTCTTCAAAGCTACAGGCAATGACTTGGTTATAAGTATGCACCACCTCGTAAGCAAGATATGGTTAAAAGAAATCATGCCCAATGAATGGAATCTCAGCATAATTTGCCCGATCCTTATAAAGGAGACCCTCTGAACTGCACCAACTCCAGTCTTCTCAACATCGCCTACAAGCTTTTTTCTGCTGCATTGTGTGAACGCCTAAAGCCATTCATCAGCAACCTGACTGCTGTCATGCGACTTTTTCAACATTATACTTGCAACAATAGTGCAGAACTCCCACGCCAAGACCAGATTTACGATCTATCAAAAATCGACATTGACATAATCGGAAGAACACAGCGTGATATCAGTAGCACTTTTGTGATTATTGCGATGGAAGATGGGTTTAGCAGTCAATGAGGAAAAACCAAGTATATGCTGTGTACAAGAGCCACCCAACATCGACGTCTTGGAAAAAACACACGATAGACAGGTTTAACTTTGAGGTAGTTAAGAACTTTGTCTACCTGGACTCCGCTATTAACTCAGAAAACAACACCAGCGCTGAAATCAAACGAAGAATAACTCTTGCCAGTCGCTGCTTGTTCGGGCTTAGAAGGCAATTGAGGAGCGAAGCCATCTCTCGAGCAACTAAATTGTCCCTCCCTTTATAAGATACTCATCATCCCAGTCCTGCTCTATGGTGCAGACGCATGGACGTCAAAAGTGGATGAGGACACTTTAGGCTGTTTCGAGAGAAAGATTCTCCGGGTGATTTTTGGTCCCGTATGCATTAACGGAGAGTGGAGAAGAAGAATCCATGTAGAACTCTACCGGCTCTACAGCGATACAGACCTAGCCAAAAGAGTTAAAATTCAACGTCGCTGATGGCTGGGTCATATAGAGCGGATGGACATCAATGCTCTGGCCTGGAAAATCTTCGAATTCATCCCAGACGGACGGCGCAGTAGTAGTAGTAGGAAGACCGAGACAGTTTATATACAATGATGACAATCAGCTGTTCAGTACAATAAAAAATTGCCTTTTCAACAAATAATATTATTTTCCAGGTTTACTTTTTGTCAAAAAAAGAAAAATGATTTAAATGATTTGCCATCGATTCGTATAAGTTTCATGTTTTAAATCTTTTTTCTAACACATGAAAATATCCAAATGAAAGTTTTTACTGAGCGCTATAACTGGCTCCTTACAAAATTGATATTATTGGGTACGAGGATTTTTAAATATTTCCATTATATATTAAAAGTGGCTGAGTAAAAAGTCTTTATTGGATGACAGAAAAACCTTCAATGTTTCTATTCGACAAAAGTTTAAAATTAACTTCATCACTGTTTAAAACAATTTCCTGGACACACTAGTGAAACCAACAATGACAAGACACTATTACATCGTAAAACTCTCAAACAAACTGTCAATACACTTTTCAAAGTCTAATTAAAGTTCCATGAAATGAAATGCCAAACAAGGTGATACGAAGAAATGAACTGAACATGACTTTTCCCTTAACTTTGACATTGCCCAACGCACCTAAACCAAAGGTAAACATTAAGACCAACAACAATACAATCCACAATCTCCCACTACCATTTTTACCTTAAGACAGATACTAGAATTTCATCCGCCAAAACGGCTCACTGGATGTTGGTTGCGCAGAAAACACCAAAACTTCTCGAGGTGGATCCTTTGATTTATGTTTTGTGGAAAATTGTAAAACTTTTTACAAGAAAAAATTTCTGCCGGGTCAGATGGTTTTTGTTGTTCAAAAACATGACGACAAAACGAATACAGCACTATGACACTGCGGCAGCAACATCGCCATATCCACCAACGCCATACTATATCCGGCGTGCACCAAACAATAAGGATTATAAAAAGTTTTTGAAAATTTCCAAACACTTTGGATAAGTTTCAACTTTCAAGTTTCCTTGGCACAATAAAACTATTTATGTTATTGAAGTTTTTAAGTGTTTTGACATATGCCTTGGTCGTTGCGTATAATGCTAGAGTAGCCTCTGCAACATAAAATACAACGAAAGATGATGATTCGTTGAAAGTATCTTTCGGAACAAACTATTCCCATTAACCTAAACTCGGAAGCCAGCTAAAAAAAAATTAAGATCCCATTAATTTTACACTAGTTTTCTATCCTCGCAAAGTAAGTCAACGAACTTTTGCATGGAAACGAAGAAGTAATTGTTCATCCCATCGTTGGCCGTTGGAGAGGATTGAAATCCGAGCACCAAGAAGTGGAAAATCATTTATTCCAACAGCTGATGGAAAGCACACAGATCTATGTTTAACATCTCTCCGCATCGCTTAGAAGTCATTGTGAAAACCAGAAAGGAGGGTGATGGGTGACACTCCGAACGAAGGCAATGTCAAATGATGTACGTTTCTACTCTCCGTCTAGACAGGATGTCCCGCAATGTCTCCGTACACTAGCAATCGGTCGTATCGGTGGCAGTTGCAAAATTCATAGAAATTCATTGGGAGACAAGAAAATGCAGCTATTTTTAACGCAGGAGATAGGCACTGTCTGCCCCTCCCTGCTTTGTAAAATAATGAAACTTTGCTCCAGACTTAATGATGTTTTTGAGATGGCCATGGTTTCGTCATCTTTGAACGTTTTTGAATGTTGGAGTTGGGGTGATAGGATAGTGATAGTGAGTGCCGACACCGAAATGATTTATATTAGCAGTGGAAGTAGCAACTTGTTGCATAAGAGTTATTAATGTGTCAACTTTGAGTGTTGTACGCTTTGTTGCGTTACGGCGAACGATAAATTAGTGTGAGTTGGATAGATGATGATTCTTTCCGGTGGATTCACAAAAATAAATGAATTTCCAGAGGAAAAGTGGTGAATTGCTCGATCTACATACATAATTCAAACAACGTTGTTGTAGTATTTATTTCGAGGAAAATTTCGTAGTTCTGAACCGATATGAATGAAACTTTTAATGTGATAGAACATTTTGTAAAATAAGGATATGGAAACAAAATCAATTATGAATTTTATAAATAGTAGTTTTTGAAAAGCTTTTGACTAATAAATTTTGCTTTTTGTGAGCACAAAGTCAAGTGAAGGAAATAAATTAGGATGGTCGTATTTTGATTGGATTCTGATTATAACTCTGGAACACTCTTATGAAAACATGTCCATTGCTATTAGCTTAAACTGCATATTTTTTTAATTTGATTAGAAAATTAAGAACATTATGGTTTACACACGTCTGTAAAAAATAGTACGTATACGTCACCAAACAAAATACACTGAGTTACAAAAAAAGTGACGCAGTCATAGTTTTTGATGTACATAAATATTTATTTTTTGTAACAGGAGACTCCCCAAACCAACATTATTAAACCGTTTAAGCCTGCAACAGAGCTCAAATAGATTTTAATATTTAATTAATTAATTTTAATTCGAAAAAAAAGTTATTAAAAATTTTGATATGCAGAATAAATTTGGCTGCCTAGATCTTCTCAAATATAAAATTTGAGCTCTTACCGAGAAATCCCAAAATTAAAAAAAAAAACAGTTATATGAAAGGTACCGTAAATAGACTTTTCCCGTAAATTTGGTTCTCATCAAATAATAGCCAATACCAACAAAAAATTCACAAAAATGTTCATCAAAATCGTTGGAGCCGTTTTCGAGAAAAATAAGCTTTTCCTAAACGATCATATGGCAGATACCGTTATTTTTAGGCCTTAAAATAAAATTTCAATTTCCCTCTGGGGAATGCCAAAAGAATTACACACAACAAATTTGAAGATGATCGCTAAAGCCGTTAACGAGCTGCAGCTTGCTCGATACACATACTGACAGACAAACAGACAGACATTTTTTCGACCACTTTTTTCGCCTTTCTCGAGAATTGCTTAACCGATTACAATTTGATATTCAGGAAGTTGTATATAGCCAAAGTAATTCGACATAAAAATATTTTGGAATAACTTTTTTTTTGTATTTTTAATATTTTTTTTTTTTTTTTTTTTTTGAAAAATCGATATTTTGAAACCGGCAGGTGAATTTTTTTCTTAATTTTGTTTTAAATGTATATTTTTTTTTGTGTTTAAGTTTGCATTCTTGAATTATTTTTTTTTAATTTTTAAAAAAAGTTTTTTAAATAGAAACCATTCCTACGATTTAAAAACAAAAATTCAAACTTTTTAACATTTGTATAACGAAACGAAATGGCGTTTATATTTTTCCGCTGATAACTATTTTACGTAAATTTTTCAAACAATCAAATGTCAGAAAATCGAAAAAAAAACTGAAGTTGCCTTAATATTTTTCAAATTTTATTCGAAGCTGTGACCGCACATAAGAGCAAGTACGTGAAGTGAAGTTGGATGTCCCAAAAAAAAAGCATAGGCGCCTTTTGCCTTATGTCAAAATTGACATCTCGACTACTCAAGACAATGGGGTTTTTTTCGTAGAATCAATTTGCCATAAAAGTTTATGAATAATGAAATGACAATTGTGCTTACGAAAATCCATTTTAATAACGCAACTATGTACTTTTCAATATTTTTTAAAACTTACTCCTCATTTTAATTAAATAATTTCAAAATTGACGTTCTCAGCAGAATTTTTGATTTGGAAATTACAAATACCTACATAATTCAAAATGCTTCAATTTTTAAATTTAAGAACTAAAAAAGCAGACAATTTTTTTGCAAAAGTAGTGTACATATACAGTATATAATGTAATTTGGTTTTATAAAAACTTTTTATTCTTATTAGACTCTTAAATTTTTCAGTTCTATATTGTTTTGTTGTTTTGGTTCGGCATTTATACGTTTATGCTCTTATTTACTAATTTAATCAGTCTTAAATATTCAACTTTTACATTCTTAAAGAGCTTTTCATTGATCTGCATGTCATGGTGTGCCCACACCAAAGAAACATTTCCAAAATGTTTCCCATTTGTTTAAAAAACATTTCAGAAATGTTCCTTAAATGTTTTTTTTTTCAGAAACATTTCTGAAATGATTATTTGTTTCCCATTTTATATATTCAGTTTTCTACTTCAAAACATTGTATATAAACTGTCTATTTACAATGAAATTTCCTAAAGAATGTACGTGAACAACACATTTCTACAAAAAACTTAATTCAACTCACCAAATACAGTTCCCTTTCAACCTACTTCTTAAACTGCCTCTTATTTAAATTACCTAAAGATAAAGGGGAGTTGCTCTTTACATTGGCGCAAAATTATAGACGCTTTAATACCAAACTAAAGCAAATAAAATTTGGCACTAACATTAAAAGTGTAGTTCTTAATTATAGACGAGTCAAAAATTTAATGTGTGAAACTAGATTTTTAATAACAGGAATGCCCTGCATTATCTTTTTAGTGTGAAGCTAAAAACTCTCAGAGAGAATGACGGCTCGCTCTCACAAAGCGCCATTTTGAAAATAAAAATACACACAAACCCAGCCTAAATCCAATAACAACAAAATTCCCTAGGGTTCTCAAACTTCCAAATTTGACTTTAACTAGTGAAGAGGTCATTTTGTTTATAATTGAGAAAAACTTAGTACAGAACTAAACATTTTAAGTAGTGTGAGGTTAACGTATTAAAAATAGGTTGTCTATAATTTTGCACCATTCTCTTTATTCATCTCTTAAAACTTACCGAGCTAGAAAACATGGTGCAGGGACATAACGCCCAGGGTCATAACGCCCAACTTTTTTTTTTGGCATTATGACCCACTCAAATGGGCCATAAGACCCAAATTAATTTTGGGCGTTATGACCCACCCAAATGGGACATAAGACACACCGAAAAAAGTGTGGGACTTATGTCTCACTAAACATTTTTGAAAGTGCAATGCGCCCTACAAAAGTATTAAAGATACAAACAGTCACCCCGGGATGATATAACGTTCACGGACATGGACCTAATGTCTAAATTGAATTTTTTTTTCATTTTCAGTATGTGGTAGGTAACCCCCCTGCTTAGGCTCACTATAGGATTTGGAGAAGGTGCAATGTTGGGTATGTGCAAAGTTTCTTTTTGATTTAAAGAACCTTTGCATAAACCCAATCTCGCAGCTACTCCAAATCCTAAAGTGAAGCAAGGGGGTTTCCTACCTACCTCATACTGAAAATAAAAAAAAATTCAATTCAGACAATTTGTTTGGGACCTTACTTCACAGAGCTCACATTTACAAATTTGGGTTTTATGTCCCATTTAAACAAAAAATATTTGGGTCTTATCACCCATTTGGCTGGGTCATAACGCCCAAAATTAATTTGGGTCTTATGACCCGCTTGAGTGGGTCATAATGTCCAAAAAAAAAAGTTGGGCGTTATGACCCTGGGCCTTATATCCCTGCGCCAGAAAACACACATGCCGCTTGAAACGCCACCGTCCACCGGTCGTTATGATAGTACTATAGCAGTCTATATACATTGCTTTTATGGGCAGCAAAATTTTGTATCGGCAGGTGGTTGTTGTTTTTACAATGTGCGTAATACCCTACTTCGCTACGAATAACTTTGCAAAAAAAAAAACGCCTAGGTATTGTTTTACAGATCTGATTGTTAGTCGTAGTGTTTAAAACTACTTTATGGATTTGCCCCATACCACAAGAATGATACGCAATCAAAAATAACAGCACCCTCGTAATATCCTATTTTTATCTGCTTAGTAACGATTTTCTTGTATTAAAAAATAACAATTATGCTGTTCCTTACTATTACCATGCCCCCCCCTTTGAATGCATACCAACTAAAGGTGGTTTCAGAAAACTTAATGCCGGGCATAGAATATTTAAGCCTTGAAACTTTTAAGTTTACATAACACGTTCTATAAAAAAAAAACAGGCAAAAAACGTTCCCGATTTACTAAGCTGATAACTGTATTTACAATCTTGTTGAAATTGTGTTAGTTTCATTTTTTTTACGAATTGTTTCGAAATCAGGACAGTCCTTGATTTATATCCTTTGTGGATCCGAATAAACCAGTCCAAGTAATGAATCAGCCGTAGCCGACAAATAAATGGCCGCTCAAATAACTGGACTAATACATTTCCCAACACCCACTTCACTTGCAATCGCAAGTCACTAAATTAAAAAAAAAAAAAAAATACTTCTTTTCCATAACAATACAACATTGTGTCGCCATAAAACTCAACAGAAAAAAGGATATACAAGCGTGATGTAGTTTTAATTTAGTTCAAAATGAACTCTAACTGTTTTTAGAATCATTCTATCTGTAGCCATTGTGAATGACAAAAAGCTACTTTTTTTTGTGTGTTGCAAATAAAGTAATGGATCCTATGGTGCCTCTTCATAGATGCCCTTTGTCGATTGTCGGTGGCATGGTGGTGGCCATCCCCTTTATAGATGCAAAAACCTCGAATGCAGGAATTTGCAACATACCCTCGTACAATGTAAGTTTTGTGATATATTTTGGCAACTGGCCAATAAAATCTACCAGTTCGACGCCACTTTCGAAGCTATTGTCCTATATTTTCAGGTTTTTTTGTATTTTTGTTCCACGAGCAGAGGCAATAAAGATTCAAGTCGAACATTTGGTCGAACGCAGCAATAAACGTCACATTGTCTGTCGGACTTAATTTTATTCCTCATCCGTTCTTGTCTACATCGGATGTCGGATGTTTATGGTTGTGTGGGGCCGACATCTTATTCCGATCGCTCCATTGAGCACAGATCCAATAAGTGATTCAACTTCGCATGGCATATCGCAGAATCCAGAACACACCATAGTTAGATTGTTTTCCAAAACCAATTGCAAGGATCACACAATTGAATAAGAAACCAAGGAAGAGCCCCTTGACAACAATATTCGCTGAAATGGGTTGAAGATAAAGTTATGTTCCATGTGATGATGAGGAGACTTTGAGGGGGGGGGGGGGGGGGACTTTGATTTGCTTTTATAAAGGACCTTATCGAATTTCATTCACATGCGAGTGGGTGTCCAGAGGGTTGTGCATATTATTTACACGGTTCAAGTTCATTGAGAAGGCACCATTGTCGGATTGTAATAGAATCTAAATGCTCTCCAGAGCTAAACCAATTGACCCAAAAATAGATATCGAGTGTGTCATTTGAGAAAGGCTTCCTTGGCCAACAATATATGAAAGTGTTAACTTTTTTCTTATTGAAATTGACCCCTCCAGGAGGTTCTTTTTCATTGTGTTTTGGGGTAGATAGATCTTATAAAATATTTTCAAAGAAATAGAAAAATCAATGGCAAGTGTATGTTGTGTGTTTACGTCTAGTGAATGTTCTTTTTCAGTGCCGTGATACGATTTCGTATTCAAATGATTGGAATAGTATTATATAAAGTGCCGAGGAAATTGAGTTACGATACCTAATGTTTTTTTTTTCTATTGGGGATTTAGTTTTGCTTGTGTTATGAAATAGGTTTGTTCATTCAAAAATTTTACTTGAAAATCGAATGCTTCTTCGGCAAACATAGAATAGAACTAACAAGTCAACACAATCAGATCAAATCTATAGAACAACAAGCGATATATTTATTAAAGCGCGTTTCTTTTAATATTTCTCACTTCGGTAAGGTCGAACATTAATAAAAAAAAATCGGTCTTTAAAAAACGTTCGATTTTAACAATTCCTTCGATTTAAAAAAAATCATGCTTTTTCACATTTCCTTAAGAAACAAAATGGCGTTTGAATTTTTCAACTGAAATCTACTTTTTTCGAACTTTGAAATGTCTTTAACATAAATATTTCTTATTTTATTCGAATGTGACAGCACATATAAGAGCAAGTAACGTAAGATCCAGTTGCGCAATTTGTTTTAAAGACTAGTTGAGCCGTTCCTTTTGGACCAAAATGTGTACAGAGATATGTTTAAAAATGTTATGCTACCCTATAGTTAAGAAGAATGACGTTCCTATGGGTATTTTAGCAATATAATTACCGGGATTCTATTTTTCCATTGGTCGGCACATTTCCCTGACCTGAATCCCATTGAAAATCTTTGAGAGAGACGTTAAAAGGGTATTACACAATGCCAAACCCAAAAACAATTATGCCCAACTTTGGGAAGCAATCCAAAGCGAATGGTTAGCTGTCGGGCGTTGGTGTTCTGTTCTTGAAAATCAAAAAACTACACAAAATCTATACATCTATATCTAAACAAAAAAATAAAAATGAAGTGTCTGTTTTTAACATCAAAATAACAACGTTGTACCAGATGCATATGAAAGTATATTCAGTGCTTATAACAAAAACACAATTTTTTTAAATTTGTTGTCTCTCTGTTTGTTCCGGCTTATCTCGGGAACGGCTGCTCTGATTTTAACGGGACTTTATCTGACAGATTGCTGATGCTCTAGGGAGAAACGTAGGCTATTTAAATTACCCACTAGGTGGCGCTTGGGTCGTTTTTTTTCGAAAATTCTTAATTATGGACCGATTTTGAAGTGACTTTCACAGGCAGATAGCTGATATTGTAAAGAGTAAGTAAAGCTATTTTAATTAACCGAAGGCGGCGCTGGAGTCGTGTTTTTTTGTATTCTTATTTATGCCCTGAATTTGACCGGACTTACAGGCAGTTAGATGATGTTTAAGGAATAACAAAGGAGCAACGCCGGGTGGGTAAGCTAGTACTATATAATAACACAAAATTTTCATTTTTAGAGACGTTCTGTTAAATATATCTGAAATTTTGTATACGTACTTTTTTATTCATCGAAAAATTTCCTTTCGAACTTCTATTTTATCACAAAAAAATGATAAAAATTCACCAAAATAATGTAGCATATCACAGGAAGTCGTTATTGCAACGGGTTTTCCTACAGGTGCTTTATAATGGAGTAAATTAAGATGTTCTACCCTACATAAAGGTTTTAAAGACAAATTTCTATAACCACGTCCCCTTGGCCCCCTGCACAGCAAAGAAATAAATTGCAGGACTGGATCGCACGTGCGGTCACATTGTTGAATAAAATTAAAGAAAATTCAAGTGAACATCAAAGCATTTATTTTATTTTTGTGACTTTTGATTGTTCGAATAAAGTACGTTAAATTGTTTTGGGTGAAATAATTTAAACGCCATTTTACTTCTTTAGGAAATGTAAAAAAGTGTGAATTTTTTTTTTAAATCGTAGGAGCCGTTTTGAAATAAAATATTTTGAACAACTTTTTTAAAAATTAAAAAAAAATAATTCAAGAATACAAACTTAAGCACAAAAATAACGTACATTTAAAAACAAAATTTAAAAAAAATTCACCTACCCGTTTTCAAAATATTGATTTTTCAAAAAAAAATTTTTTTTTAAATTATTAAAAATAAAAAAGAAAGTTTTCGAAAAAAATTAATGCAAAGTTACTTAGGTTACCTACATCTTCTGGAATATGAATTTTGATTGTAATCGGATCACTAGTTTTCGAGAAAGTCGAAGAAAAAAAAACCGGTCCTATGTGAGGTACCGTTTTTAGCCCACCATATTAAATTTTTTTTTACTAAAATATAATGCATACCTACAGTAGTACACTGATTTTTTTTTCTAAAAATTCTTGTAGCCGTTTTCGAGTAAAAAAAAGGTTTTACATAACGGTTATATGACAGCTGCCGTTAATTTTTGAGCTAAAAAAAATTGAAAAAACTGCTCTGTAGAATAGGAGGATAACCTTAAGTTCTAAATTTGAAGACCAACCGTTTAGGCTGCAGTCCAAGATACATCCGTACAGACACAGACATACAGACAGACATGCAGACAGACGGACAGAATTTTGCCAGTAAATCAAATATGTTTCTCTGTCATCGTAATGTCATGTTTGATTGTTACCTCAAAATTTTAATCTGCACGAATGCATATTTTTCATTATAGTGCCTATAATCGCAAGTAAAAATGACTGAAAATCGGTTCTTTGTTCCCTATTTGGCTTATAAAACACCTTTCTGGTGAATTTTAACGTAAAATCAGTTTATAATCCAACTTGTAGTGGTGCCCCCTGGCTTAGTGGTTAGTGTGTCAGACTGCTAAGCGAATGAGCCTGGGTTCGAATGCAGCTCATAGCCATCTTCTTTCCCGGGGTACTGCCTCTTGCGAGGAACTGACAAAACCTCCAAGAGTAAAATTTGTCTCGAAAAAGTGCATCTCATGTAGCCGTTGGGACTCGGCGGTAAACTGTAGGTCCCTTCCATTCTGGCAGATTATCAACACACACACAGGAATGGTTGAGAGTATAAGTCACTAGGCCTTGGCTCCTTAAGGAGCTGTCGCGCCAATAAATTACTGCAAATGAAATGCAAATAACAATTTCAATTTTAAGAACCTAAATATGGTTATATTTTCAAAAGGCATTTATTCAATCATCATAAACCTAGCTTCGAATTAATTATTATATATCGATTAAATTAAATTAAATACCTATTCTTGATAACACTTGAATCAAACACACCTACGAGATATATATGTTTGAATTTATAAGATTGCCGAAGTATCTATAACATGTCAAAACTACACTATCATCATAATTTAAATTATGCAAAATATCCTTAACAACACAAATTGAATTTTCTTGGAAATTGATAAATTTTGTAAGATCTTAACTGGAAAATCCAAGAGCCTCCTTTATACATTTGAAAAGGACTCGATAAAGGATTACCTTTATTCGAAAGTTATTCCATATGCACACAACTATTTCCTGTACTTACCGCTTCGCTTCGTCCTTAGCATTGAGGCGAGACGTGTCGTATGGCATTGTATATTGCATTTGGTATCATTTCGATTGAAAGTCCTTGTTTGCTTGAAATGCGTTAAGGCGTAAACGGAGGGTGTGTATTGTGAAACAAGGCGAATATTGAGGATACTACATATACACATGTATTTGTATATTTAATTATATACATATGGAAATCAAGGCAATAAGAACTTAGTGTCAAAACAATTCTTTAGAGTTCATCCATATCCACATGAGGGATCCCTTTTGGCTTTCAAAACTTTGGATATACAGTCACTGGCAAAATTATTTACACATTGAATAGCTCGCAGTTTGACCAACTTTTAAGGCTAGAGAACTTTTGAATGAAATAAGAACAAATGGCTTATTTACTTTTACCGTTTTTGTTGTTTGTAGTTTTATTCAAACAGTACAAAAAAATTAAATCAAATTCCCACAAGTAACTGTAAGAATCATTAAAAAATTTAATGGCGAAGTAATGGTGTATCGTAAGCAAAGCATTACCTAATATTTTGTGTTTTCTCCTTTGGCAGCAATAACCTATGCGATGCGTCTTGGATCAGAGTCAATAAAATGTCAAATTTGTTCTGCTGGAATAGAACTCCAAGCAGACTGCAGACTGCCCAATACTAAGTGGAATTTTAGGCTTCGCAATATGGCAAACATTTTCTAAAACATTTAAGTCAGAACTTTGCAGTCCGATTCAAAACTACTTGCTCTACTTCTGATAGATACTTTTTGATAGTCCAAGCCGTGTGTATGGGTGCATTGTCATGTTGAAGCACAAAGTCGGTTCCGATTAACCTTGATCCTGCTAGCAGTGCAACATCATTTAGAATCTCTAAATAATGAGACTGATTCATACGATCTGAGCACCTCACAAGTGGTCCTCTACTACTATAGGATATGCATCCCCATATCAATACTGTGCCTCCATGCGAGTGCCTTTTTGCTGGTGGTGGTGGATCTTTTTGCTTTGGTTTTTGGATTGGAATAAAAAAATCTTCGTCCATAAGTGCCATCTAGAGAATAAGCAGTCTCATCGGTCCAAAGAACTTTTCTCCAAAAATCTGCTGTTTTATTTATGTGACCCGTGCAAATTTTAATCCTGCTTTTCTGTTTTTCTTTGTTATGAAGGTTTTTTTTGGGAAACGTAAGCTTTAACTTGGTTTTCTTTGAACCTTCGTCACAGTGCTCTTTGGTCTCACGATTTTTGTTAATGTTATAGCACACTTCGGGCTTTTCAAGAAGGGTTACATTTAAAATGTCGTACGATAAGTTTGTCTTCCCGACTCTTTGTTATTGTTTTTCTTCCTCTTCCGATTTGATTTTTAAAACTGTTAATTTTTTCTGCTTTATCTATCAGATAATAAACCGAGCGCCGATTGCAATGATATTTTTCAGAGATATTTTCAGCCGAAATACCGAGTTTAAATTCTGCAACGCAATTTCCCTAGTTTTACCCATTTAAAAAAAGTTACCTTGATGGAGAATGACGCTAGACTACTACAATAGCAGCACGCATCACTTCACATTGATTGAATTGAACATTAACTAACGGTTTTCTCTCCCAAGTCATCGATTGCCCTTGTGCAAATAATTTTGCCAGCTTTGTTGGGTGTGACAATAATTGTGCCACTTTTTAAATTATGAATTTAACCGTTATTTATGAAGTTTGATAATTTTTTCAAAAATTGTTGTTATTATTGATTAATAAAACGAATAAACCAGATAAAGGGTGTTTTGAAAGGTACAACTATTTTTTTGAGAAGTTCTACTAACAAAATACATTGTGCAAATAATTTTGCTTATAACTGTATATTTTGATATGTTCCTGTCAAGGACGTTGAATAATATTGTCATTTTGAAATGCAAGTGCGACATGACAACCTAATTCACAGGTCCTTTTGTTTTGTCGAAGGCATGTGCAAACAATAAGATTGTTGACATTTCTGATTGCAGATATTGGCTTTTCCAGGAAAAGGATGACCTAAAACTTAAATTGTCTTAAGAACTTTCGTATATTGATGCCATTATAAGAAAATTTAATATTAAGATTGAATATGGGATTTGAGTTCTAGACTATTACTAGATCTCCTTTACATGTCCCTTCTCTTTTATGAATGAGTGAATATTACTGTATTAGTTACTATGACGAGCTTCCTTCCTTGACGCAATCTTATTGAAACTATGGCAATGGTAATGCGGTTATTCTTGGAATGGATCCTTTAAGCGACGACATTTCTACATTTCTTTGTTATGAGATGCGCGTTTTGTTGAAAGAGTTTCATAATATTTTTTTTGAAATAAACTAGTTGGCATTCTTGGAAAAAGGTTAAATACAACGGGTCTAATCTAAGAATTCTTGTGAAAAAGGGTAATGAATAAGGGTTCGGAAACGAACGGATTTACTGATGACGAACCCTGCAAACGAACAAAGAAAGAACTTCGGAATTATAAGTAGAATGTAGGATCTCTCAACAGACAGCTGTAAGGCAAACATAATAATATAGCTCGCATGTCCAAAGAGAGGAAAAAATGATGATGACAAAACATATTGGCAGTGTCCTAGATGTGGCATTAAATTTGTCCCAATTTTTATTTTCCGAGGGGCAAAAATTGGCTCGTACCTTTCTGTAGCCAATGTAGGCTGCGGATATCCTGACCAACAACAAGAACGGGTAATAATGTGAGGAAGTTTAACGTCAGACGGCTACAACTACACAAAATCTCCAAGTTCATATCCAATGGAGTTTTTAATAATTTCCAATTACAACAAGTTATTGAAAGCCAGTGACAATATTGCCAAAAAGCCGTCACAAAAAGAGCTCCGGCTTCTCAGAATCATGGAAAGCGCCTGTTTTTTTTATAATTAGCGTGTGATTAATCGAATATTTGTTTCTCTTTTAATGTATAGCACACTGCGCGGGCATTAGGAAGATAGGGAGGGGAAGGATAGGAGGTGACGATCAACATTGGTTGTGAATGCTTCCAGATCAAAATGGCAAGGGAAGATCCCGCCGGGTAAACTATTCCAAATTCGTGTTGTTCGGCTAAAAAAAGAATCCCTATGTTTCTCGGTACTTCAGAAATCAGGCTCAAGGGTGAACTGATGAACATTTCTTGCGAGACGAGTATTACGGGAGAAACTTTTAAGGAGAGGAATGCAGTGAACATTTTTTATAAAAGAAACGATAAAATAAGAAAAGACATGAAATATTGCGTCGGTGTTCCAGAGGCAGTTCTATTTCCTATCAATCTTATCACTCTATTTTGGAAGTGCCATTCATGGACAATGGCATTGGGGGTATGTTTAGCTTTAACGACAGAAGACAGCATTGAGTTTTCGAAGCATTAAACTCCACACGATTCTTATTACCTCATTTGACAATGCTGTATAAATCGGAGTTTAATGAGCTTGACATACGGTACCGTTGCAATTGTACGTCCGAAGGCGAAGGACGTGAATTATAGAACGAATATGAAAAGCTGAGGGTAGAGTGGTCAGCAAAACAGTTAAGTGGATTAGAAGTAACAGAAAACAGAACAGAGCCCTTGTATTCAACGATCCAGAAGATAGCTTCTAATCCAAAGAAAAAGAGTATCATCGATCCCAAAAGCACGCATTTTCGATAAAAGAGCTTCATGTCAAACTTCTTTCAAATGGAGATATCAAGAGCAATAATCTTACTTTGACCAAAGCGATGTAAGGATTTGTACCACTGGTCGGTGATATATGCCATCAGATTACCAGTGGAACGGTTGCTGCGGAAGCCATACTGACTGTCATGGAAAAGCTTTCGATCTTCGATATCTTCCATAAGCTGACGGTTAATCAGCGTTTCCATGACCTTAGAAAGAAGGGATGTTAGTGCTATGGGTCGGTAGGAGGAGGGGGAGGATGGGTCACATTTCTTAGAGACAGGCTGGACAAATGCTGTTTTCCATCTTCTAGGAAAGATCCCAGAAAAGTAGGAGCGATGGAAAAGCTTACGCAGTGGCTTTGCCAGCGTGGAAGAACACCTCTTCAGAAGAATCGGGTGTATAACATCCGGGCCAGCGGATTTGTGTATATAGAGATCTTTGAGAACTCTTGCTACTGTACGAGTGCGGAAAAAAATCTGTCCCATGGAAAAATGTACATTCTTATGTATAGAAGGGGCAACGTTGCTGTGAGGCAGCTTGGAGCTGGGAGCGAAATGGGCGGTGAGCAAGTTTGCCTTCTCTGAAGAGTAAGTAATTGGTTTGTTATTGTCGATGAGCGTTGGAACCGAAGATGTTGAGGAGTTTTTAATATTTTTTACATATAATCAAAATTTTGTACTGCCTGTGGGACACTGCAGAATTTTTTGCCATAATTATTGGTCGTGCAAAAATTTGGTTCTTTCAATAACGGAGTTGCATGAGTTCCTTGCTTGTTTGTGCTTTTTCCGATTTTCCTCTGTAGGGTTGGCTTTTTAAGATCGGAAACTTACTTCTTTGATTTAATTTTAATTGAATAATTTAATTAATTTTAAAGATTTTTAAAAGAATTAACAACATTAATTATATAAAGCGATGCTTGTTTGGGACAATGTGTCCAACATCGGGCTAATTTAAATACATCTTAGTAGTTTACAACTGCTCCAGAGCCCATTCAGCGGACACACGTCGGTCGTTGTCTATGGTCGTTTACATTCAGCTCCTGGATTTGTTGGATTTCGAATACGGGTGCAGGTCCAAGTATAGACGCAAAATTCGCCAAGTTATGGTCTGCGAAAGGTCGAGTTCTTGTGAGTGACGGGAAATCGACTGCCTCGAATTCTCCTGCACACTCTACACACGAACGGCGGCGATGTTTGCGGCAGATCTTACACTTCGTCGACGAACGGGTGTGGGTTAGTTATTTACTGAACCAGTAGATACAAATTTATCCACTGCGAATAGTCCTCTTGGTAAGATGATTATCGTTACCGTACAATGGGCAAAGCACTCGGAACGTTGCCAGAACAGAAAACCCATTTTGATGAAACAATTTTATCATTTCCACGTTTTGTTGAACGCTGTATCCATTAATGGTAATTTCGCAAAACAGATTGAATAAATGACACCCAATTTGACAGAAGTATCTTCAATAAGATGGCCGCTATAAAATTCCAAAGTTCAGAAGTCCCTATTGGAAGACCCTTTATTTTATTATGAAGTTCACGAATGAAGAACGTTTGGATATAGAAACTAAAAACACCGAAGAGAATCAACAAGAACAAAACAAACAAAAAACCAATAGAATAAAAATCAGAAAGCTTTGCAATTGGTACGGCACGGCTAGATTTTGGTGGCCTGCGGCTGCCATGTTGTTTTGGTGACGCTAGTGGAAACTTTCCGCCCGTTGCGCCCATTTTATGGTTGACTTGGTTGCCCATTGCTTTCGACGTTTCAAAGTTTGGTGGCCAAACTTCAAAATAAAGCCAGATCGGCCGAGAAAATCGCCGCGGTCCATGAAAAGTGTACAGCAAAATACGAAACAGTGGATTCCTCGCCGTGCATATGAATTCGGCCTTGCGCAAACTTCAATTCCGAAAATTCTGCGTAAAAACCCGTAAATTATTTTAATAACCCAATTCATGAAGAAGACTCAAATTTTAGCTGAAAATTATCTTTTGCGTTTAGGCGCATTTTTGGATGAATGTCTGTGCAAAGAGCAAAATTGACGTACGTACGTATATGCGACGACACTATATCACCCAAGGTACAAGCTGAGAATGCATTCTCAAAAAGTTTCCGTTTGATTTGAGTTTTGAGCTGATGGCGTCATTGGTCCGTAATTTTTCGAAAGCAACGTTGCTGAGGCGGTCACCGTCAGTTGCAAGCGCTACAGACGATTATAACCAATTTCTTTTGGCCCAAATTGAACCATATAGATCGAGAAGACACCTCTCTTCTCCATGTTAGGGATTTTAATTCATCAACAATTATTTGAATGAAGGTTAAAAAAAAAAGAATTTTCTTAATAGTAATGTAAGAGTAATGAGGCCGAAACAAGACTTCCCGATTTTTAAGTATTATGCCCTCCTAAATAACATTTCTTTCATTTGTGAAACCTAACCATCAACACTAATACTCCACTTAGATTGTTTATTATTTTTATATCAAGTTCCGAAAAAAGTTGATCAACTAAAATTTACAAATATTTAAGCAGAGTACTAAGCGGATCAATATTTCAAAACCAATGTCATATTACAACATTTCCTGATTCCTTAAACCTCGTTTCCATATTCCTAAGTTCAAAGACACTTTGATAAATCGACATAATTAATAAAATTCACCCCAAATGTGCTTCAAAAAAATGAAAATAAAAACAATGTTGTTCTATGTTTATGTTTAGTCTACAAAAATATTTTCCTCTGCTCCAGATATAGGAATACATGTACCTCAGTATCGATATACACTCTTTAGATTAGTACTAAAAATGTATCTTCGTTTTATTAATATCTCACATCAAAACTATGTTTAGAATCGAACTATTAAGCAAGAGTGTTCCTCGGTGTTGTATGTTTATTTAGCGCGATCTTACTCAACACTCTTCTTTGGCCAAATCAATTTATTCCATCCCATTCAATCAACTAGCTAACCAGCGGGTAGTGTTTTCCCATAGGTCGATCCCCCATTTGAAATTAAATTAAAAAAAACAAAAAAAAAACATCTCAAAGATACTTTTTCAAAATCATAAAATCATGACGTTAACACTTCATACACTCGTAGTTCAGAAGTGCATTTGAAGATTTTTCATCATCAAGCAAGTTCCTGGGATTTTTCTCATCATAGTTTCTACATGGGTAATCGAGATCGTGTGGGATCCATTATAGATCACCGAATCACCCCTCAGGTTTGGGTCACAGCAATGAATATAAATGTACTTCAAGTGACGCATTCAAGTGCAAATGCAAAAATTTAAATTCAATTAATTTCCGTTTGGTTTGGCGGGTTAAGATGACATTCAAAACAAGGATCATTAATCCAGGCGCTGTCACTTTGGATTCAGCTATTTTGATTTGAGATTTAAGCCCGCATTTCTTCATTCATAAGCAGCTGAACTATGCCTCCTAAAACGTTCCTTGGCATGTGCCTGCTGTTTGATCCATAAAAATGAAATATGAATATGAGTGGAACGTTTAGGGCACAAAGGAGGGCGTCACATTGATGGTTTTTCGGGAATATTATTAGAAATTCCCTCAACCATATCTCAGGACTCTGTGCAGCTCCTTCAGAAACGAAACAACAGATATGAGCATCGTTGTTCGAAGGGTGACAAGAAGAAGCAAAGCACTTAAATTTATTCCTTGCTACCAATTATCACATATTTTTAAATATATCTTCACCGGTGACACAAATAGGGCACTTAGGAGGATGACATCCTCGGGAATGGATTCGTTCAGAGGTTAGATGCGACGCGACAAAGGTTGAACGAGCGTCATTTAAATTTGTTTAACAGCCTTCGCGCTACGTAAAGGTATGAATGAGTTCTTTTTTTGTTCTCTTTTTTAATGAATTCGAAAGTGTTTTTGAAACAAGAGGGGAGGGGGGGGGGGAAGATATTTTGTAAACGTTGTAAGATACTTGGAGAAAAGTGGCAATTTGAATTAATGAATTGAAAGTCGAAGGAGCAGAAAAGTTGGAATTTATGTTGTACTTTGTATCTGGGTTGTTGTTTTTTGTAGGTTAAAGGGAATTTGAAGACATGATGGCAGTTAAAGGTTAAAAGAAAATTAAATTTGATGATGATGGGTTCATGTCCTTATTCGACATTTGGCAGGAGCAGGATGTACTTCCATTCGGTGTCGGTTACCTGTAAGAAAGTTTATCCAGCTATGACATAGATATTGTTTTAAAGATTCGTGACTTGAAGGGGGATAGAGTAAAGCTTCAAAAGACAAGTGTTTCCATCTATTTGCCGACATAGGTCCAAAGAAGAATTATTCTTACTTCTGAAGGGTGATTTGGTGGGTTTTAAAGATCTTAAGAATAGTCTTTTACTCGTACGTTCAACGATGTCTTGATTTGTTTTGACTGGATGCAAACGAATAGATAGTTTACTACCTATTTCCGATTTTTACTCCTTTGGTTTGTTCTTGTTGATTCTCTTCGATTAGTATACCTTTTTTGTTAAATAAAAATATGAAAAATAATGATTACAATTGGCAGTTCAATAAGATCTTTTATATTTGAAAATTATGTTGAGTTTAGAAGACAACAAAACAAGCTTTGCACTCCCAATAAAAAGAAATAATAGTGGGCAATCCCAGCTACCCCAGATGCAGAGAAGAAAAACGAGTAAGAATTTAAGATCAAAAAGAAGATTACATCGGGTTTTCCAAATAAAGACCTAACAACTTTTTAACATACAGGTGTTAACGATTGAAGGTTCCAGGCGGCAGAAGCCAGTCTCTGGGAAATGATTCAAACTATATTTCTATAAGATCGGTTTGTGTTGTTATTAATTTTATTTTATTTATATTTAATTTTTGTCTGTGAGACACATTGCCTTCTAGAAACCAACTGGATGGTGAAGAATTAGGGTGACGTTAAGCTAAAGTACCACCCAAACAGAGTTTTGAACTTGTAATTTCACAATTAAAGTAGAAAAACGTATGCTTTGTAAATGGTGTTGTTCTTAAAGGTATAGAACTTTGAAATAAAATAAAACAAAAATGATTTTTTTTTAATTGACATGAAATTTACTTTATTTTAATGACAATCTTCTGGCATTATAATTTAAATATAATTTCTGGCATATGACCGCCACGGCTGCCTCAGACGGAGGTCCAATTTTTGATGACTTTTTCGAACATTTGTGGCCGTACATCGACAATAACGCGGCGAATGTTGTCCTCCAAGTGGTCAATCGTTTCGAGTTTATCGGCGTAGACTAGCGACCTCACATATACCCACAGAAAATAGTCAAGCGACGTTAAATCGCACGATCTTGGAGGCCAATATATGCGGTTACCAAACGGTTCTTTCAATAAATCAATTGTGGCATGGGCTGTGTGACATTTCATAGCTCTATAGCGGTCACCATTGACTGTAACATTCTGGCCAGAATCGTTTTTAAAGAAGTACGGACCAATTATTCCACCAACCAAACAGTCAGTTTTTTGTGGATGTAACGGTGTCTCAACATACAAATGAGGATTATCATCAGTCCAAATATGGCAGCTTTGTTTACTGACGTATCCATTCAACCAAAAGTGAGCTTCATGGCTAAACAAAATTCGCTTATGAATATTGGGATGAACGGAAATCTTGTTTTGGGCCCAATTACCGAATCTACGCCTGGCTAGGTGATCCTGTGGCTTCAATGCTGGCACGAGTTGGATTTTGTAAGCACGCAAACCAAGATCTTTCCGCAAAGTCTTTCATAAAGTAATGGACACATATCTAATTCCTGTGCACGATGGCGGATAGACTGATTCGGGTCTTATCTACGCTACGCTCTACAGCAGCAATGACTTCTTCTGTATTATCATTTAGAGTAAATGTTGTGCGAAAAGTTAATAGTTAATCGAATTAATTGCTCTGATGCACGATTATATTGACCGTGTTTTGAACAGAATCATGATTTTCAAAATAAATCTGCACAATTTGGAAGCGTTGTTCAGGCGTCAGTCTATTCATGTTGAAATGCCAAACAAAACTAAAAATAAATCAATTGACAGCTGACAAAATGGCCGCCAGTTAAAATAGTGTTGCCAACTTACAGTTCTAAACCCTTAAAAAAACATCTTTTATATCTGCGGAATATCTATAAAATGGGCTTGACATGGTCTCACATCGCTCATTTAAAGTCTTAAAAAACGAATTTTAAAAACACTCACTTGGGATCGCTATATATGATCAAACAAAATTAAAAATTTGAAAAACATCGTTCAGCCGTTGAGGCCCTAGAACATAGAGTAACTATACTATAAAGCGGGAAATCTACTGCCTTCTTTTGACAAGGCCTACAAGCTGGTCAAATATTGGTGTAGAACTGTCAAAAAATTGACGCCAATTGAGAATGTAGTAGTGCTGAACTGTCAAAAAATTGACGCCGATTGAGAGTGTAGTAGTGCTGAACTGTCAAATAATTGACGCCGATTGAGAGTGTAGTAGTGCTGAACTGTCAAATAATTGACGACGATTGAGAGTGTAGTAGTCAAATAATTGACGTCTTGTTTTCAGTTTTCTTTTCTTTTCACCACGAAATTGGGCGTGTTGGAAGATACTTGATAATAAAAAGCGCCATCCCGAAATTGACGTCATCAGTGGCTCAAACTGACTAAATTAAATAACCATTTTTGGAAAGAATCCGAGGGGTTAGTGGACTTAAAATGTATATTAAATCAATCAGATAAGACATTGGACCAAACCTGCATCAATTAAAACTTACTTTTCCGTTTTTTTTTTTCTAAAACGGAAATTAATTTTTTCAACAAGGGTCACTGATGACGTAAAAATACGAAAGTCGCTATCTTGTTTTCTTGTATCATGAGGAGACACTAGCAAGTTAGTTATACTTTATATTTTTACATATTGTGCGCTTGAAAACTCTATATAAACGTTTAAAACTGGTTCAACAATATTAAAGAGTTTCAACCATTTTACCTGATACTGATGATAGTGTATTGATTGTTCTAAGAATGAATTTAATAAACAAGCATTCGGTCAGAAGAACACCTATTATGTACATTTGCAAGATTGTATTATACAAAGTAGCGATAAAGGTGTAAAAAGGTAAAGGAATAAAACGCTAATTTGTGTGTGTCTATTGCATTCAAACATGTAAGTACCTTAGGTGGCGCTACAGTCCAGGGTGGACCTGGGCTTTAAACAACAAGTTTCTAGCTAGCCTTTCCCTAGCTCGTTGCGAGTGTTTCACTTGAAGTTTGTCGAAGTCAAGTTCCACTTGAGTGCGTCACCTAAGTCTCGGTCTTCTTCTACTGTGCCGTGTCTCCGGTGTGGAATTGAATATTTTCCGGGCCGGAGAAATGCGCTGTCTCTCCGGTCTATATAACTCAGGCATCTAAGACGTTGGACTTCTACTCTTTTGGATGGCCGTTGCTTACCAATAGAAGGTAAATCATTATAGCTAACTTTTGTTATTACGTATAATTTAGTTTTGTTATTAAATAATTTGTAAATACTTATAATTATAATATAAACTTATTGTAACTTTTGAAATAAAATAAATCTAAAACATACATAAATCTAAATCTAATGTGTATCATCAAATTTATGTTTATCATTCAAAAATCCGATAACTTTTACTTTTTCAAATAGAAATTTGGTCAAGCTAATGCAGCATTCATCCAAGATTGTGATTTATTGGTCCAGAAATAAGAATTTTCGAGAAAAAAAACCGCCCCAGCGAAGTTAATAAAATAGCAGAAAGTACTTCTTGCAGCAGTTGCTATTTGCCTGTGAAAGTCCCGTATAAATAAGTTCATAAATAAGAATTTCGAAAAAAAACTACCCGAGCGCTACCTAGTGGGTAATTAAAACAGCCTAAGTTACTCCTTAGAACATCAGCTTTCGGAACTGTAAAAGTCCTGTCAAAATCGTCCCATAAATAAGAATTTTCGAAAAAAAAACCACACCAGCGCCAGCTAGTGGGTAATCAAACTAACTTAAGTTACTCTTAGATTATCAGATACCGATAAAGAATTGTGTTTTCGTTATTAGAAGCGTATGTATATACTTTCATGCACATCTTGTAATAAGCTGATATTTTGTGTATAGATATAAATGTTTCATAGAAATGAAAGCGAGCAAAAATTCTGGTGATGTGGCTGGCACGAAGCTTCTGACCTGAATGGCTTGGCTATTTTTGCCGTTTCCCAAAATCCCGTTTATAAAAATCCCGCGTTTTCAAATCCCTTTTAACATAATCCCGAAACACAAAATCATAATAATCATTTTAATAATTTTCTATTTATATGGATTTAGTTAGTTACATAAATGTATGAGAATCAACGAGAATAAAAATATACTACTTTTTAATGTTTAGAAGACAGCGCTGAGACAGACAAAGTGGTATTTAAATCGTGGTATACCAAATCATGAGAATCAACATGATTCTAGAAAAATGGATTTTTTTGTTTTTGATGTACGAAATGCTGGCAATTATTGAGACTTCAGGAATATTTGTTTGCATGGAAGTGTATAACTTTTGTTTTGTTTAGGTATATTAAGTCGTGAGAATTAAAAAGATTTCAGGAAAACTTGAGAATTCAGAAAAATTTGAAACTTCTTGTCGGTTTAATTGTAAAATAGGTTGATGCAATCCCCTGCTTACAGTTCTAAACCCTTAAAAAAACATCTTTTATATCTGCGGAATATCTATAAAATGGGCTTGACATGGTCTCACATCGCTCATTTAAAGTCTTAAAAAACGAATTTTAAAAACACTCACTTGGGATCGCTATATATGATCAAACAAAATTAAAAATTTGAAAAACATCGTTCAGCCGTTGAGGCCCTAGAACATAGAGTAACTATACTATAAAGCGGGAAATCTACTGCCTTCTTTTGACAAGGCCTACAAGCTGGTCAAATATTGGTGTAGAACTGTCAAAAAATTGACGCCAATTGAGAATGTAGTAGTGCTGAACTGTCAAAAAATTGACGCCGATTGAGAGTGTAGTAGTGCTGAACTGTCAAATAATTGACGCCGATTGAGAGTGTAGTAGTGCTGAACTGTCAAATAATTGACGACGATTGAGAGTGTAGTAGTCAAATAATTGACGTCTTGTTTTCAGTTTTCTTTTCTTTTCACCACGAAATTGGGCGTGTTGGAAGATACTTGATAATAAAAAGCGCCATCCCGAAATTGACGTCATCAGTGGCTCAAACTGACTAAATTAAATAACCATTTTTGGAAAGAATCCGAGGGGTTAGTGGACTTAAAATGTATATTAAATCAATCAGATAAGACATTGGACCAAACCTGCATCAATTAAAACTTACTTTTCCGTTTTTTTTTTTCTAAAACGGAAATTAATTTTTTCAACAAGGGTCACTGATGACGTAAAAATACGAAAGTCGCTATCTTGTTTTCTTGTATCATGAGGAGACACTAGCAAGTTAGTTATACTTTATATTTTTACATATTGTGCGCTTGAAAACTCTATATAAACGTTTAAAACTGGTTCAACAATATTAAAGAGTTTCAACCATTTTACCTGATACTGATGATAGTGTATTGATTGTTCTAAGAATGAATTTAATAAACAAGCATTCGGTCAGAAGAACACCTATTATGTACATTTGCAAGATTGTATTATACAAAGTAGCGATAAAGGTGTAAAAAGGTAAAGGAATAAAACGCTAATTTGTGTGTGTCTATTGCATTCAAACATGTAAGTACCTTAGGTGGCGCTACAGTCCAGGGTGGACCTGGGCTTTAAACAACAAGTTTCTAGCTAGCCTTTCCCTAGCTCGTTGCGAGTGTTTCACTTGAAGTTTGTCGAAGTCAAGTTCCACTTGAGTGCGTCACCTAAGTCTCGGTCTTCTTCTACTGTGCCGTGTCTCCGGTGTGGAATTGAATATTTTCCGGGCCGGAGAAATGCGCTGTCTCTCCGGTCTATATAACTCAGGCATCTAAGACGTTGGACTTCTACTCTTTTGGATGGCCGTTGCTTACCAATAGAAGGTAAATCATTATAGCTAACTTTTGTTATTACGTATAATTTAATTTTGTTATTAAATAATTTGTAAATACTTATAATTATAATATAAACTTATTGTAACTTTTGAAATAAAATAAATCTAAAACATACATAAATCTAAATCTAATGTGTATCATCAAATTTATGTTTATCATTCAAAAATCCGATAACTTTTACTTTTTCAAATAGAAATTTGGTCAAGCTAATGCAGCATTCATCCAAGATTGTGATTTATTGGTCCAGAAATAAGAATTTTCGAGAAAAAAAACCGCCCCAGCGAAGTTAATAAAATAGCAGAAAGTACTTCTTGCAGCAGTTGCTATTTGCCTGTGAAAGTCCCGTATAAATAAGTTCATAAATAAGAATTTCGAAAAAAAACTACCCGAGCGCTACCTAGTGGGTAATTAAAACAGCCTAAGTTACTCCTTAGAACATCAGCTTTCGGAACTGTAAAAGTCCTGTCAAAATCGTCCCATAAATAAGAATTTTCGAAAAAAAACCACACCAGCGCCAGCTAGTGGGTAATCAAACTAACTTAAGTTACTCTTAGATTATCAGATACCGATAAAGAATTGTGTTTTCGTTATTAGAAGCGTATGTATATACTTTCATGCACATCTTGTAATAAGCTGATATTTTGTGTATAGATATAAATGTTTCATAGAAATGAAAGCGAGCAAAAATTCTGGTGATGTGGCTGGCACGAAGCTTCTGACCTGAATGGCTTGGCTATTTTTGCCGTTTCCCAAAATCCCGTTTATAAAAATCCCGCGTTTTCAAATCCCTTTTAACATAATCCCGAAACACAAAATCATAATAATCATTTTAATACTTTTCTATTTATATGGATTTAGTTAGTTACATAAATGTATGAGAATCAACGAGAATAAAAATATACTACTTTTTAATGTTTAGAAGACAGCGCTGAGACAGACAAAGTGGTATTTAAATTGTGGTATACCAAATCATGAGAATCAACATGATTCTAGAAAAATGGATTTTTTTGTTTTTGATGTACGAAATGCTGGCAATTATTGAGACTTCAGGAATATTTGTTTGCATGGAAGTGTATAACTTTTGTTTTGTTTAGGTATATTAAGTCGTGAGAATTAAAAAGATTTCAGGAAAACTTGAGAATTCAGAAAAATTTGAAACTTCTTGTCGGTTTAATTGTAAAATAGGTTGATGCAATCCCCTGCTTGGAGTCATTATAGGATTTGAAGTAGATTATAGGTACAATAATGCAATTGATGCATTCGTGCAGATTAAAAATTTTGAGATAATAATCAAACATGACATTACGATGATAGAGACACATATTTGAGTTACTGGCAAAATTCTGTCTGTCTGTCTGTCTGTCTGTCTATACGTAAGTATGTATTTTGAACTACAGCCTGAACAGTTAGGCCAATCGTCTTCAAATTTGGAACATAAGGTTATTTTGAAATTGTAAATTTTAAAATTTTTAAATTTTTTTTTAGCTCAAATATTAACGGTACCTTTCATATAACCGTTATGTAAAAGCTTATTTTTCTCGAAAACGGCTCTAAGATTTTTTATGAACAAAAATCAGTGTGCTTTTGTAGATAGGCGTTATATTTTGATGAAAAATGGTGGCCTAAAAACGGTACCTTCCATAGGACAATTTTTTTATTCGACTTTTTCGTGAACTGGTTAACCGATTACAACCAAAATTGATATTCAGGAAGATCTAGGTAGCCTACTTAATTTCAACTTAAAATATTTTTGAAATCTTTTTTTTATTTTTAATAAGAGGTGATAACCTCTTATAAATTGATGACATGCTACACGTACGAAATAACATGACTCATGCTGATAAGACACATCACTCATGCTAACCGCGATACTTTCAACCAAAATCGATCGCAAACGTATTCTGAGCACCAGGCGAACATGTATGTGCGTCGAGTATGTACTTCGAAACAGCCCAACGGATTTTGATGAAATTTACATGGTAAATATAGTTTTGTCTAGGAATCTTTCCTCTGAATGTTTGGTCCCGCTAGCATTATTTTCGCATTTCATATTAAAACATGTTTTGTCTAGGGCGTAGTAACGAGCGTCGGATACCGCTATTTAAATATAAAACTGGTGCCGATTTGTACTATGTTGTTGGTACAATAGTATTTTTGGTAATTGATTTTAAGTACTTAGTATTTAGTGCTATTGTATTTTTGGTACTCGATTTTAAACTATATTTAGTATTAGATTTAGTACTTTGTAGTAGATTTAGTACTAGATTTTTTTGACGTGATTGGTGGAATTGTAGATGATGTGAGTATGCTGATGTTGGTGTCATCAATGTTTTCTTATGACGTTATCACGTAAAATTATCGTCCGTAAACCGAGTTTACAGACAACCAACTTTTTTTGAAATAATAATATTTTCAAAACAAAAGTTGTTAAATAAAAACCGTTTTATTTAAAAACCGTCCCTACCATTTTTTATAGAAATAAAATGGCGAAAAATCTTTTACGTTTTTTTTTTCGAACATTCAAAAATCACAAATATAAAATAAAAACTTGAAAGTTCTTCTTATATTTATCAAATTTTATTCGACGCTGTGACCGCACATAAGAGCAGTTGCGTGCGATCCAGTCGTGCAATTTACTTATTATTTTGGTATGAAAATCAACAATCCAGAAAAATAACCTACCCGCGTCACTGAAAGAATAATTATAATTTTCCTCATTTTTGTATGATGACCGCATACTTAGCTATGTTTGCATTTATGAACTCTTTTTTTTTTTAATTCGGAACTGCCGCAAACTTGCAGCAAATTTTCCTATTCATAAATGCATTGAATAAATATTTTGTGCAACAATGTTGCAATTATGAACTTAAAATTTTCTTACATAATTTATGAAATATGGACAGACTTAGATTATTACGTTAACTGAATCTGGTACAATCTTATTTGTATATTTTGACAATTTTTCATTTATTAAAAAAAAAGAAAAAATTACGTATAAATTTCTATTGCAATTTACATTTATCATTTGCCCGAGCATAAAATAAACCATTAAGTTTACCGACCTCAACAATTTGGCAGAGGCACACCTCTAATCCGTTTCTGACTCACAGTGTATTTCGAAAAGCTTTTATCACTTAATTTGCATTCGAATGTGTTAAGATAACTTTTCAACGGGTTCATCTAATTTACATTAAATAGATTCCGCTAGTATTTTGTTAGAAAATAATACATGTGCTAAAAGCTTGAATAGTGCTGCCTGGTGTGTAGCGTGTGGGTGTGAGCGAACTGGATATTTGTAGTAATTACAAAATTAACATTAAATAACAATCAAAAAAAAAAAAAAAAAAAAACTACTAGAAAATTTTTTGGTATTTTTAGAACTTTTTCATACTGAAATAGCTAAATGCAGTAGTGTATTGTAAGTTAATTTGAAAGTTCTTTTTTTTTAAATAAAATAAGTCAAACTAAGGATTAAAGATGAATAAAAAATCACCAAATTCGGTCAAGTCGTTAAGTCGTATTTGAGAGTTCTAAGGCCTTCAGCTCCTAATAAATTAGGTGGAAATACGAGCGTTGGATAGAAGATTAAAGAAAGTTTCACTGCAGAATCAATCAACTCGACACAGTTTACCTTACAAATTCTTTTTTGCAAAATCGGCGCATCTAATATTGTTTTGCATTCGATTCATTTACATCAAAACATCTTCAATGATTTAATAAATAATTAAACACACTCACCACTCTTCCCAACATTTTGGAAAAAAAGAAAACAACCTTCAATTGCCGGAACAATACCGATAAATCATTAGATCTTTCTTCAGGCGTAAACAGTTCCATTTCTTTAGAAAATAAACATTTTGTTTGATGGTTTTTATTAACGGAATTTTCTTAATAACTTATCTCTTAGCGCGGACTAGACTGATGAACTGATGTTCGAATAATCTTTAAAGATTAATACGCCGCGCCGGCCGTTGCACTATGAATGATATAAGTACATAACCGTAAATATTCAAACAAATCGCTTTTGTATTAAAAAATAATTGAAAATTCGATTTGAAAAAAAATAATAACGCCTACTGATTAGGTAGTGCGCCAAGTAAACACTACATTATCGATGTTTCAGTTTTGGTTTGTGCATGCACTAAACAGAAACTTCTATACAATTGGTGAAAATGGTATTTCAACAAAGTGGTTGAAGAACCTGGGTAATGAAAATCTTTGTATATAAAATCTAGATTTTATATACAGAATTTTATTAGTGATTTGATATTAAATAATTATAATTTAAATATGTTGAGAGAATAATTTTTGTTTATATTTTGCCCGCATTTTATGGATTAGGATTGGGAGCACTACGAAATCCCGCAATTTAAAATCTCGCATAACGAAATCTCGCATTTTTTTTATTCTTGAAAAACAAAATCTCGCTTTTTAAAATCTCGCATTAACGTTTCACACCCAAAAATCTCACAAATTTCAACCAAAATCTCGCAAGCACAAATATGTGAGCTCTGTGAAATAAGGTCCCAAACAAATTGTCTGAATTGAATTTTTTTTTCATTTTCAGTATGAGCATGTGTATATACACTGCCCATAGTACTATCATGAAGCAACATTTTTTAGTTCTGAATCAAGTCGCAATGAGGTATATACAATGAGTGAGCCCAAGCAGGGGGGTTGCCCCCCCCCCACATACCTACCTCATACTGAAAATGAAAAAACATTTCAATTCAACATTAGGTCCATTGACATTATGTCTATTTCGTTCATGGACCTTATGACTATTTCCAACAGTATGTAATTTTTTTGTATTCAATGATTTTTGTTTTCAAATTTGGGTCTTATGTCCCATTTAAACAAAAAATATTTGGGTCTTATGACCCATTTGGGTGGATCGTAACGCCCAAAATTAATTTGGGTCTTATTACCCGCTTAAGTGGGTCCTAGTGCCAAAAAAAAAGTTGGGCGTTTTATGACCCTGGGCGTTATGTCCTTACGCCACCTACTTCTTCATAAAAGCACGAAGAATTTTGTTTTTAATGATCATTTGGGCTATTATTAGTTTAGATTTCCTTGTTTTTTTTAAAGAAGTAGGTTCGGTTATTTCTGAATAAATTTTCAAAAAAAAAGTCCTAGAACCATAATGTTTTTATGCGAGATTTTGAGTTTTACGAGTTTTTGTAATTGCGAGATTTTAAAAAGCGAGATTTTGTAATGCGAGATTTCGTAACTAACCCTTTTAATGTCCATTGAATACAATACAATATGAAGTTTTGATAGACGAAGAATGTAAATAAAAGAAGTTTAATTCACATTAGTTTGGAAATTCTTAACATAAAAATTGAAGCGAAAAATTGTGGCAAACACAAAACATTCCAAATGAGTGTAATGCTGTTTTAGAATGAGTCCTTATACTTTACATTCAGTTATTGTCCGTATTATGATAACATCCTTTCAGCAGAGCAAATGGCTTTTTCACTAGAGTTCTGTTTTCAAAATTTTGTTTGATCCTCAGCCGTTGGTGCTATCGGCACCGGAGTCGCCCCTAACGGCGCGCTTTCAGCCTAGCTTTATTTTGAAGCACGCATACTTCGATTTCAAAAAATTTTATATTCCAACCATTTTTGAAAATATTGATTAGCGAAAAATCATATATATATTTCATAAGGATTTTTTAAGGAGTTGACAACTTTTTTTTAAATAAAACGGAAACCATTTGAGATATTTAAGCAAATGCGGATTTTCAGCCGACCAATGACGCATATTTTGCCACAATTAAATTCAAAAATGCACGGTTCCTGTGGAAGAGGCTAAATGTGAAATACTGCAATATTGCCAGTTTGTTTGATTCCATGCCTTAACAACTGCATGAATTTGTGAGGTTTGGTTGACGTTGACGGAAGAGTTGCAGAATTCACTGTACAATAAAAATAAATTGCACGACTGGATCGCACATACTTGCTCTAATGTGCGGTCACATTGTAGAATGAAATTTAAGATTTTTGTGACTTAATTGTACGAATAAAGTACGTTAAATTGTGAATTGAAATTGTGTGTGAAATTATTTAAACGCCACTTTATTTCTTTAAGATATGCTAAGAAGTGTGATTTTTTTTTTCAAAATCGTAGGAACGGTTTTTAAATAAAACGGTTTATTTTTAACAACTTTTTTTAAAAAAATTAAAAAAAAATAATTTAAGAATACAAACTTAAGCACAAAATTAACATACATTTAAAAACAGAATTTAAAAAAAAATCAGAAACCCGTTTTTAAAATATTCATTTTTCAAAAAAAACATTTAAAAAAAAATAATAAAAATACAAAAAAAAGCTTAGGCTACCTGTATCTTCTTGAATATCAGTTTTGATTGTAATCGGATTACCAGTTTTCGAGAAAGTCGAAGAAAAAAAAACTGTCCTATAGGAGGTACCGTTTTTAGCCCACCATATTAATTTTTTCACCAAAATATAATGCTTAGATATTAAACATCGAAGATTTCATGTATTAGATGAAAGTGATACCGGAGTTTGGCCGAGCGGTTATCAATCCAGACTTTTGGTGCCAACGGACCCGGATTAGATTCCGACAAGAAGTAATAGTACTTTTATTTAATATTAATATAACTAATAAATAATCAACACAAATAATAAATCCCAAAATAATTATAGAATTCATTATCTTGAATAAAATGTAAAATAAAAAATATATATATCAACCTATGTACGTCTTACAAACGTATATGACGAGTCGTTTTTATATTTAATATACGTCAATGTTCTATATATAATATGTCAAATATACGTTAATACTTTGTCGCCGTTGACGTCTGTAAGATGTATTTGGTACGTATAACGAAGAGCTAAATGTTTGTCTAGTATATATGTTATCCGGCTGCAATGCAGCGCTTCAACTCCTTCTGAAGCATAGGGCAGCAACAAGATCCTTCCATCTGTTTCGATTCGCCGCGACTGACCTTAGCTGTGGCCACGATTGAAAACCTTGAGATCGAGCTTCCTCCAAAACAGATGACCTCCAAGTTGTTTTCGGTCTTCCAACGCGTCTATTACCCTGAGGATTCCATTCGAAGGATTGCTTCGCTATGTTGTCGTTAGGTTTCCTCAGTGTATGGCCTATCCAACGCCACTTCCGTTGTCTGATGTCGGCGTCCAATTTTCTCTGTCCGGTCCTATTCCACAGTTCAGCGTTCGATATGGTTTGCGGCCACCGGATCTTCAGAATGTACCGCAGACAACGGTTAACGAAGGCTTGCAGCCTGCTCGAGATGATTGCAGAGCATTTCCATGTTTCTGAAGCATATAACAGCACAGATTTTACGTTGGATTCGAAGAGTCTCAACTTGGTGCGTAGCGATATTTTGCTGGAGTTCCACACAGGAGAAAGGATTCCAAATGAACTACGGGCTTTGTTTATTCTATTGTTTACATCCAGGTCCGTTCCGCCATCGAGTGCTATGAAACTGCCCAGGTAGTTAAACTGCGTGACCTCCTCGATGGGTCCCTGCCTTAGAGTAACTTGTTGTGTGCTTTGGCCCGTAGTCATTATTTTGGTCTTATTTGCGTTGATCCTTAAGCCAGCCACCTCCCCATTTAGCTGCAGCGAATGACATATTTGATTTGGGCCAGCCGTGTTGTTCGCCATGAGACATATATCGTCAGCATAGTCTATGTGGCTGAGTTTGTCAAACAGACTCCATTGTCAGTTTCACCCACTGTGGCAGTCATCACATCGTCAATTGCCAGTAAGAACAGAATTGGTGACAGGACATCTCCTTGTCTCACTCCTTGACGTACATCAAAGGAATCGGAAAGCTGTCCATTGTGCAAAACGAAACACCTTGCGTTGTTGTAAGATTCTTTAATAATGGCGACAATTTTCTCAGGGATACCTCTCGCAATAAGCGATCTCCATATGCATACACGATTAACCCTGTCGAATGCCTTCTCAAAATCCACAAACATGAGGTACAGCGGTGATTGATACTCAGACGACTGTTCGAGTATGATTCGCAAGGTGTTGATGTGGTCGACACAAGACCGACCACTACGAAATCCCGCCTGGTGCCTCTTGAGGGTAAATTCGATCCTGGATTTTATCCTTTCGAGAACAATGGTTGCCATTAATTTCGGAAAAACGGACAATATAGTGATACCGCGCCAGTTATTACAGTTTTTGAGGTTCCCTTTCTTTGGTAACTTCACAATAACTCCATCCTTCCAGTCCTGTGGGTCTAGTAGCCGTATAATATATAAATATTGTACGTTTATGTGTATAAATATTATACGGATATTAGCCGGACATTTAGCTCTTCAGTATACAGCAGAGATATAAGGATACAGTCATAGAGATATAGAGATAAAGAGATAAAGAAATAAAGAGATATGTATAAATAGAGATATACAGATTTAGAGATACAGAGATATAGAGAAATAGAGATATAGAGGTATAGAGATATAATAAAATATGTATATATGAAATATGAAGGTATGTAAAATTTTATCAAGGATTGAGAAAGGCTTAAATATGAAATACTTCTGCTGGAGGTTTGTTTGTTATGCTTCCATGCCCGACAGCACGAATTTGTGAAAAAATGCACCGTTGCTGCAGGAGAAATCTGAGTATTTTCCTTGGAGAGTTTTAATTTAAAATAATACAAATATTTAATCAGAAGTCCACGCAGACGAAGTCGCAGGTAGAAGCTACTATCTCCATATATCTTCATGGATAGAACCCCAACTTTCTCAATTACCTTTTTATTTTTGTATTATTCAAAATTTCCATGCATACAATATATTCTCAATTTTTTTCTCTCAGCAACAAAAACTCCTTTCATTGAAAAAATTCTTGAAAAACAAAAAAAAAATCGATAGGATACGCTGTTTTCTTTTTGTCACAATTCACAGTCATCATAAATACTTAATCAGATTGTTAATGGCAATGAACTTTTGTGATTAAATTATTACATAAAGTAATAATAATTTGGCTGTAATAAGTACTTTTTCAATGCACTTCAAAAGTATCATTGTTTGATAATTGTATATTTTAAATGTGATTGTTATGATTGTTTTGATGGTCGACAACCGTTTAAATGACTATTAAACCACATAAATTACATTTTTTATCTTTGTTTGAGTTGAGACATTAAAATGCGAACAATGCATTAAGCAGTACATATGGTTCGGCAGCCACCACAAGTGGCAGTCACCTGCAATTGCAATTTGCATTGCAACTCTAACTCTACCGTCAACAATCAGCTCAGCGTCAGCATCAAGAGAATATTCATCTTCGAGCTTTTTTGTTAATTTGAAACCAGTGTTACCGTAGTGTCACGAGCTTGGTATTGTAGGCAGGACGGAGTAGATTCGTGCCACAAAAACATTTCCTAAGTAATTGATGACTAAACAAACAATAAATAGAATAAATTTTGTACGGAAATCCCAAACTAATCCATCTTGCTCTGAGCTCGAGGACTTTCTTATGATATGATTACAGTGTTTGTCTATAGCTTGGTTTGGAGAAAACCCTAAAGTTGTATTCCATACTTCTATACAGGAATAAGTTTTCTTGCTTGCAGATAAGCAGTTTGTTAGCTTATAAGTTGATATGTACATACTTAGATTTAAGTATCTTCCTTTTTACTTGCGAATATAGGTAGGTACTATAATGCATGTTATGCATTCGTGCAGATCAAAACAATTAAGATAACAATCAAAAATGGCATTACGATGATAGAGAAACATATTTGAGTTTATAAAAAATTGGGATTTTATCTAATGCACTTCGACCTTAAAGATCCATTATTACCAAATTTGAGTTACTGGCAAAATGTTGTCTGTCTGTCTGTCTGTCTGTCTGTACGGATGTATTTTGATCTACAGCCTGAACGGTTGGGCCAATAGTCTTCAAATTTAGAACATAAGGTTATCTTGACATTCTACAGAGGAATATTTTTTTTAAACATTTTTTTGTTAATTAAATTAAATTTATTGACACGACAGCTCCTTAAGGAGCCAAAGCCTATGACTTATACTCTGCATCATTCGTGTGTGTGTGTTGTTAATCTGCAAGAATGGAAGGAACCTACAATTTACTGCCAAATCCGAATGGCTAAATGAGATGCACTTTTTCGAGACAAATTTTACTCTTGGAGGGTTTGTCAGTTCCTCGCAAGAAGCAGTACCCTGGAAAAAAGGTGGCTATGAGCAGGAGTCGGCCTTTTGCTTAGCAGTCAGACACACTTAGTTCTTTTCATTTTTTTTCAATTATTTTCATTCAATTCAACTTATAACTACTTAAATCTAGACAAAAATCTTAAAAACTAGTTAACACTATCCGAGACACTAACCACTAAGCCACAACTTTCTTAGCTCAAATATTAACGGTATCTGCCATATACCCGTAAATTAATGCTTATTTTTCTCGGAAAAAGCTCCAAGAATTTTTTATCAAAAAAAAATCAGTGTGTTGTAGGCTTGGGTTGATTCAATATGGTGGCCTTAAAACGGTACTCTCATAGGACCGGTTTTTTCTTCGACTTTATCGAGATTCGAGAACTGAACCGATTACATTAAAAACTGATATTCAGAAAGACGAGTAGTTTTACATTAAAATATTTTCGAAAACTCGATATTGATTTCAAAAAAAATCAATATTTTGAAAACGGGTTGATGATTTTTTTTTAAATTTTGTTTTGAAATGTATAATATTTTTGTGCTTAAGTTTGCATTCTTGAATTATTTTTTTTTTAATTTAAGAAAAATTGTTGTAAGAAAACCCGTTTTATTTAAAAATCACTTCTACGATTAAAAAAAAAATAATTTTTTTTAAAGAAATAAAATGGCGTTTAAATTTTTCCGCTGAAAATTATTTAACGTACTTTTTTCAAACAATCAAAAGTCACAAAAATCGAATAAATTTTTTGAAGTCCCTTAATATTTTTCAAATTTTATTCGAAGTTGTGACCGCACATAAGAGCAAGTACGTGAGTTCCAGTCGTGCGACTTATTTTATTTTTATTGTTTTTGTAATGTTTTGATCACTGCTTTTTCAATTGATTCCAACATATGGTGTTAAGGTTTAACGAAATTTTCTTGAAGGCTAGTTTAAAAATACGGCTAAAATAATAACTGTATATGCCACACATTTGACATAGGCTTACTTTTACTTAGAATTGGATCCAACAATTCTAAGGTTTTTCGATTAAAAAAAAAATTTTGAGCATTGTAGATATTTTATAATTATTTATTTTAATTATTTAATATAATTTCTGTCAGTATGTATAAGAAGCTGCAGCCATTATCTTCAAATTTGGTGTGTGTGATTCTTTAGCATTCCCCAGAGGGGAAATTGAAAATGTATTTGTAGGCATAAAAATAATGGTACCTGCCATATGACATTTTAGGAAAAGCTTATTTTTCTCGAAAACGGCTCCAACGATTTTGATGAAGATTTGTTTGTTTGTTTGGCTATCATTTGATCAAAACCATATCTACTGGAAAAATCTATTAACGATACTTTTCACAAAACGGTTATTTTAATTTTTGGCTTTCTCGGTAACGGCTTTTTGAATTACTATCAAATTTTATATCTCAGAAGATCTATGTAGCCAAATTAATTCTGCATATCAAAATTTTCAATAAGTTTTTTTTTCTAATTCAAATTATTTTTTAAAATTATCTTTTTTGAAAAATGAATATTTTTAAAACTAATTAAAAAAAATTATTTAAAATTTTATAATCACATGTATGTAATTAATAAACTCTAAAAAATTGCATACCAACATTTCAGAAAACTAAAAAATAAAAAGAGGATCTTATCAAAATCCGTCCTACAATTTTCAAAATACTCCATTTTTACTAAAAATTGTGGTTTTGACACATTTTTTAAGTTCATATAGTGTTATTTTTCTACGTTAATGTTACTTATTTTTTGAATCTTTATTCGACGATGTGACCGCACATATGAACAAAACCGTGCGATCCTGTCGTGCAATTTATAAGATTTGTCCAGGTTTTTTTTACTAAATATAAAAATACTTGTGCAAAAATGGTGAATTATTTTCCTAATAAATTAAATAAAGAAAATCGTTTAAACTTAATATTAAATGCAGTTGCCCATAATAATGATAAAGACTTTTTTAAACATCACTAAACACTCCTAAAGTACCCCATATAGTACTTCTCTCAAAAGCTCTACGAACAATCGAACACGGCAACAATCGAAAGTTCCCACTTTTTAACTACTTTACTTGTTGGCTGATTGCCGTTTGCCTTTGCCGATTAAAGTCTTGCTCTTGGTGCTTTAAGGAGTTTCATTTTCAGTCACAGAACTTCTCTGTTTGGTGAAGGTAAAGGTAGGTTACCTTAAGCGCTTAAGCTAAGCTATCAGTTGCCGGTTTGTTGCTCCGCTCCGGTGTGTTCAAGTGACGTCTTCGTCACAATATATTACCCACCTATCAAGTAACTGTTTCAACTGTTTACATCGCGATTGTGTGTCAACAATTCAAGGTGTTTAACTTTTTATCGAAGAAAGTCCACTTTAAATAAAAAGAGTTGAGTTCGGTTTTAAAAAAAAAGTGATTGAAAAGTGTCAGAGGGTGCATTTTGTTTGCCGAAAGTTGCAAGACTTGGAGAAATCTACCTCAGCTACAAGGCAAAGCGGAAGGTGTAATTGGTGACAAAATGTCTCAACACAAAAGCTCGCCAGATCTACAAGATGATCAACGATTTGCTTTGATGAAGGTAAGTCTAAGCAGACATGCCGCTTGTTGGTGATTTCAATTGTTTGTACTACTACTTGGCAAACAAAATAATTATGGTGACTAATCGATATTTAAACGTTCATCTGTCACTTTGAGATGTCAGCGGAGCATTAGAGAGGGATATATGTAGACAAAAATTAGATAGAAGATAGTACCTATATAAAGGGCGGATATTATGGTAAATCGCGTCGCCGTCGTTCCAAACAAGGTAAAGGTTCAATTTTGTTCAATGATTCAGTAGAGATAAGTCTTGTTTGTTTTGAGTTCAAAAAGGGATTATGATTTCTTTTAGCTACTCCGGACTCCGGAGATAATACTGATTTATCTGTCTTGCAAGGCTGCTTTGTTGCAATTGTGAAAGGCTCAGACTAACCGTCACTTTTATTTCCATCACTTCATCAGTTAATCGCTACTTTGATAAATATAATTGAAGCATTTAGTTAGTCTTGGCAGCTTTTAACTTTTGGATCTACCACGTCTTGTTTGTAGGTCAATAATGCGCAAAAAAAATAAAGCTAAGCTGATTTGTTTTGCAACGTGACACTAATGTAAAAGTCCGCAGCAGATAGTTTCTTGAATGACTAGATTCTGAGAAACTTGTTTCGGATTATTATTTCCATAGATAGATACATTTGGATAGATAAAAAGATACACGAATGTGCCAAAGTCTGTTACTAAATACAAACCAATTAATATAGAACGAGTTCTGGTGGGTTAAGTTTGACGTTTTTAGTCCCCCCCCCCCCTTCCCCGTTCCAGTGAATGTTAAGCTAGTGTTTGCATTTTGAGCCATGTTTAAGTAATGACATTCAACAAGGAATGCTACGAGCCCTATGCAAATAAACGTAAAGGTAATGTAGCTATGTACGTGCTTAAGTATGTCATTACCTCCCGTTGAGTAAAATGATTGTGCTTCAGATAAACATGGTTATTATAGAGGAGGTGTAAACCCACTTAACTTAAAAACTTTACAATATTGTTGTCGCCTTGTAAACTTGGATTTACATTTAACTATAATAACGCTAAAAGGCCGTTTTTCCACAACATATGACGTCACTTCAAGGGCATATTTGTTTTTCTTTATAATATTGATGGCTTAAGTAAGTCATTCGATAAGTTGTGAAGATGAAGACAATAAAAGATGAATAAGTTCTGCTAAGTCTTTTGTGGACAAAATTATGAAGTGGATTGAGGGGTTAAGAACCTTATAACTTCATTGCCAACACATTATTGATCCACCTGTCGTCGTTCCGCAGTCGTTGGAACTATAAATTCTCAGACCGGAATCCCTCTATAGATATGTAGCGAAATATTGTATACATAATTTTGGTTTCTAGTTATATACTGATGATATGTATGATGGGGAGAGTACGATAAGCGCCAAGAAATGATAACGGTTTTTAGTAGAACAGTTCAATACAAGAATTTTTTTCTATGGGAGGGGGGTCTATCTCCCCCCGTTTGGTCAGTAGGGGCATTTTTATAAAAAAAGTACTGAAAGAATAAAAAAATTATACAAAATAACGGTAATACTTACAGGTAAGTTTTATACTTTTTTTAAAGCCAATACTCCGTTCTATTTGTTAATTTTTAAATCAAGTAAAAAAATAGTTTTAGTAATTTTTAATTTTCTCAAAAACTAGAAGACATAAAATCATCTAGTTTTCAGTTTCTGACTAAGAATTAATTAGAGCATCGAATTTCAGAAAAAAAAAATAATATATAATTTTACAGTTTTGAAAAATTACACTTTAAACTTTTTTTTATTTTTTTTCCCAATTTTTGAGTTTAAAATTTGTTTTTTTCAAAAATTGTGCATAGATTTCACTTGATTTAAAAATTATCAAATAGAACGGAGTATTGGCTTTAAAAAAGTATAAAACTTACCTGTAAGTATTACCGTTATTTTTGTATTATTTTTTTTAATTCTTTAAGTACTTTTATATGAAAATGCCCCTACCGCCCAAACGGGGGGAGATAAACCCCCCTACCATAGAAAAAAATGCTTGTATTGAACTGTTCTACAAAAAACCCTTATTATTTCTTGGCGCCTAAGTTATCGTACTCTTGCCTGTATGATGATTTCAAATCTTAAGAAACTTCAAACATTAGCCATAATATCTATCTGATTATTTCATTCAGTTTGTGCTGAAATGCTTACTAAAGAATAAACAAAATACAAAACTGATAAAAATATGAATGAAACCTTTGTTTATCAATTGTAAAATGGGGGATAAAACCAGACAAAGCAACCAACATAAGTGTGTTACTGATAGAGGAGGAAGAAATTGTACTTTATGTGTAGGTACTTAACATGTACTATATAAAAACTTCAAAGGTACTATACAGGTACTAAACTGTTATTTTACACTTTACAGTATCTCCGAAGCTGAGTTCAAAGGTAAACTAATAGGCATTCCTAGAACTGCACAGGAGGAATGCAGCTTGCTTTTTCCCATTCCAGCGAGATTTGTAATTAAATATCATTGTAGAACTAGAGCTGATGATATAGTCCAGTAAGAATATACAGTAGAAATGGAAAAAAATAGATAGTTTTTTTGTTTTATCGTAAGACGTAAGAGAGAGACTCAAAAGGAGTTTAAATTTCTTTAGTGTTGGCCGCCATCTTGAATTTATGGTAAATTGATTTTTGTTTAAATATTCGTTTCTTTTCAACATTTGATTAAAAATGCACATAAAAACTGTTCAGAATTTAATTTTCTACAACTTTGGTCTTAATAATTTTTTGTCTACGATTGATTTTGATATTTTACGAGTAAATCCGCTAAATAGGATTATAGTTACCTTACCTTACCTTACCTTAGGTGGCGCTACAGCCCGGGGTGGACCGGGGCCTCAACCAAAGGGTAGATATGTGTGTATGTATAACCATTCACAATCCACCCCTGTCTATCAACTCCTACTCTCACCACCAAATGGTGAACATCGGGTGCCTATAGTACCATAACTCGATATTGGAAATTTCAAAGGTTGTTGGCGATAGAAAACGAGAGAGGGGGAGGAGTGTTACTATTAAGGCACTACTCCTTTGCATCCAGGCGGCAGCGGAAGAATTCTTCAGATGGAATCTCTACTCCATTACTCTCCCACAGACATAGCTCAATATTAACGACAGGTTAACACCTGACCGTTAAGTAAAAGCTATTTTACTTGGAAACGGCTCTAAGATTTTTTATCAAAAAAAAAAAAAAAAATCAGTGCACTATTAAAGACGTGGATTATGTTTTTTGTGAAAAAAAAAATGTAAGATGTTGGGCTAAAAACCGAACATTCCATGTGACCGGTTTTTTTCTTCAAATTTCTTGAAAACTGGCTATCCGGTTACAATCAAAATTTCATTTTCAAATATTTTCCAAAAAAAAAAAATGTTTGCATTTTATAGTTGAATTTTTTAAATTTTTTTTTAAATTTACGTTATTTTTGGGCTTAAGTTTCCATTCTTGAATAATTTTTTAATTAAAAAAAAGGTGTCGAAAAACACCGCTTTATTTTAAACCCGTTTCTACAATTTTGAGAAAAAATTCACATGGTGCTTAAATTTACAAAAAAATGGGCACGACTGGGTCGCACGTACTTGCTCTTATGAGCTTAATTATATGGGAAAGCAAGATCTTTGACAGAAACAAGTAACATTTACGTTGAAAATAACACAGTTTGAACTTATAAAAAGTGTTAAAAACCACAACACTTTACGGTTTTTAGTAAAAATGAAGTATGCCATCACACGTCTTAAATAACAAGGAATTTATGAAAAACTTATTTCGAAAATTGTAGTTTCGGTTTTGATAAAATCCTGTTTTTTATTTTTAGTTTTTTTGAAATTTTTTTTTTGTTTAAATGTTGGTATGAGGTTTTTAGAGTATATTAATATACATGTGGATATAAAATTTAAAATATTTTTTTTGATCAGTTGATCAGTTTTTTTTTATCAGAAATTAATTTTTATTAGAAAAAAAGTTATTAAATAATTTCATATGCAGAATTAATAAGGCTACTTAGGTCTTCTCAAATATAAAATTTTAAAGAAATCCAAATAGCCATTACCGAGAAAACCAAAATTAAAAAAACCATTATATGAAAGGTCCCGTTAATAGACTTTTCCAGTATATGTGGTTCTAACCAAATGATAGCCAATGCCATCAAAAAAATTCTCAAAATTTTTCATCAAAATCGTTGGAGCTGTTTTCGACAAAAATAAGCTTTTCCTAAACGGTCATATGGCACGTAGCGTTATTTTTAGGCCTACAAAAAAATGTTCATTCTCTGCTCTGGGGAATACCAAAAGAATGCCACACACCAAATTTGAAGATGATCGCTTAAGCCGTTTAGGCTGCAGCTCGTTATACATACTGACAGATGGACAGACAGACATTTTTTGTCTCTCACTTTTTTAGACTTCTCTATAATCCTAATGTCATGTTTTTGTGTCATGTTTTATTGTTTATTATGGAAAAAATTCATTCGACTTGAGCAATTGAACCTGGCAAGACCCATGTCGGACTCGGAAATTACTAAAAAAAAAATTTAATTTTATTCTTTTTTTCAAAAATGCTCAAAAATTTCTTTCCATTTATCGGCCACAATTTATTGTTTTATTTTTGTTGTAATGTGTAAGGTTTAGAATGATTTTAGTTAAACAAATTCGTCTTCGCTTTTGGTTGACAAAAAGTAACAACAATTCTATTTTTGGCCTGGTAAGAACTTTTCGAAGAACTTCCCAACTAAAAACTTCAAGTTTCTTGAAACATCCCACTGATTTAAGTAGTCGTAATACGTAACAGGCTATGTAAAATTCATGAATATTTGCCTAACAGTCATTTTGACACACAAATATATTAAACGCAAGATACAATTATTGTAAAAAAAAAAATAAAAAAAAACATCCAACGTTTTGTTATTCGAATATGTATATGGAAATACGGGACAAACCCGGGACAATAAACTCAATACGGGGCAGTTGTACGTCCAGGGTTTTTTCAAAATTTAGCCGGGACGGACGAGTTAAATACGAGACTGTCCCGGAAAATACGGGTCACCGTAATTATAGGGTACATGCACTTAAGTTTTGTCCACATGTTTTTTAATAAGTTTAAATTTATTTTGTTATTTTACAAAAAAATTATGATTTAAAGAAATATAAACCTGCATGATGTTATGATAAGAAAGGAATAAAAATTATAAATTTAGTACAAGTTTTTTCAATGTTAGGTCTTTTTGGCTTTAGTTATGGCCAATACTGTAAATGTCAACAAAGATCTCCGTTAGAACCACCAATTTAATAATTCAAATTTTAGGTTTTGTAAATTTTTTTATGTTTAGGTAGGTACATGGAGAGACAGTTGCCAGTTCGTGCTTTCGATTTCCAATTACTGATTAAAGCAGCTAGTAGATATTGACGAGGAATTTCATTTATGTACCTAATTAGAACTTTTAATATTTTTGTTGTTTACGTGCTACTTGCTCACCCAAGAACAAGTTACGTGCACCAAGCCAACCGCAATATTATACAAATTTCACATTTTATTGTTTTCTTGCCACAATATACAAATTTACACTGAGCTATTCACTAATCAAAAGCTAAAAAAAAGTATAAACAAATTTAGCTAATTAAGTCGAACTTCAATGACCAACCTGAATACCTGAATATTGAAGGCCAAGTGTGTTGTGTCTTGTGTGTCATTAACATATCGTGCAGATTTTATTAAAATTATTCACAAAAGCTCTTTGGATTTTGGAACATTGGAACCTACATAATGCAATTGTGTTTTAACCTTAGATACTTCGGAGTTGGACTTGAAGACATTTGGACGTCATTCATAGTTGATTGATAGACTTGTGAATTGTTAAATTTCGATTAAAAATTTAATTAGCATGGGTCAAGTTTAGTGAAGGCATTTTATAATTATTTTTTTTCAAAAATGAAGTTACCTAGTTTAATGATGGAATTATTTCATCTTGTTTCTTAAAGCTGGAAACATCCGATTTTTTGAAAGCGTGGGAATCAATTTTAATTTTTTTTTCTTTTAAGATTGGTGACATGGATAGTTCAAAGTCATAGTAAAGTTAAAAACTCTTTTTTTTTATATTGGAATCCTTTTCGATTATACATATTTGTAATTGTGGACTTTGGGAGAATTTTTTTTTAGCAGCCAGAGTTCTCTTCCAGTTCTAGAACGCACTGTAATAAGTCAACAAAGTTTTCCGTTTCTTAAGTTTTGACATTAATAGAGCTTCCGTTTAAAAACAAAACCAGGAAGTTTAATTGAGTTTGAGATAGTTCTTCAATGTTATCGCGTTGTTTGATCCCATTTTGGATAATTTTATTTATCTGTCCTTTAACAATTTTACCAAAGGTCTATTATTCATCAAATTTCCTCTCAGTGTACCAACTTTGTTAAGAAAATAATTTAAATTATAGTCGTTCGTACAGCAAGTATTATCAAGGTCAGAGTATACGATTACTCATTTGAAAATAATATCAAAAAGTGAATGCAGTCTTTAACAGAGGGAACAAGTTTACAATTAAGCTTACTTTAAGTATTCCATGAGATATTTAATTATTGCTTCCTAAGACTCTTAAAGTATCTACAAGCGTTTGAGTTGAGTATAAATGTAGATTGTACTAGTTATAACTTTATGCTCCAATGAATCGCTGCTGCGTCTTCGTTGATATATGGACAAGTTGTATAGAAACGTGTGGTAATTGTTGCTTTTATTTTTCTGATGCCATTTTTAATACTTAACAAAGTTTAACTGGAAATCAAGACGGGTTAGTTCAATGCAAATGAAATGCAAATCAATACTATTTGAAACAATTATCATCACCATAAATATAGTTGTATAATATAATCAGATAATTGCCAATTTCGAGCAGGTTGCGCTTTACGCAACAAATCTAAGTCAAGCTAGGGGTCAAGAGTTATTAACGTCACAAGCAAGTACCAGCTCTTATAATGCACTAGCTGACCCACCTGGTGTTGCTCTGTGTTTTCATCGAGTCCAAATGCAAGAACTTTTGATAAAAGAGCTTGGTGCTATACTTTACCAAATGTTTTATATCAAGTTCAATAAGCTTACTTTCGCCAAAACGATAAAGAGGTTGATTACTCTCTTCGGTGAGATATATCATTATATAATAGGTGGACTTATTGCTGCGAAAGCCGTACTGCCGGTTATTAAGAGGCTTTTGATCTTCTTAAGTTGAAAGTTAATCACCGTTTCCAGTTCAGCCGTTCGGACTCGGCGGTTAACTGTAGGTCCCTTCCATTCTTGCAGATTAACAACACACACACAATTATGGTTGAGAGTACAAGTCACTAGGCCTTGGCTCCTTAAGGAGCTGTCGCGCCAATAAATTTATTTATTTTAAATTTTTTTTTGGGACATTTGCAGTATTTTTTGCCGAATTTCATGTAAAGTGTTGGTCCTACGAAGTAAAGCATTACAGATTTCTGCTTAAACTTAATCCAGTTCTCCTTGGTGGTGTTGGCCTTATAATAAAGTGCATTTATCTGTCTTAACCTGATAACCAGGGCCGCCGAGAGAATATTCAGGCCCATTGGAAACCAAGTGACCTTGTTTTAAGAAAAATGTAGAAGAAGAACTACGCGCCTGGGGGTAATCCCGGCGATAAAACCCGAATTGTGTGTATATCAGAATTGGAAGTAAAAAAAAAAACAAGTATAGAATGTTGCGGATTTGACATGGAATATCAGGAATTCAGGGTTGGCTCATCCACTAGCTAAATTAGCTAAGTATGTTGAAAAATTTCAACACACCTTTATTGGGATGTTTTATCTGGCCGGAATATCAAAGCCAATCAATATTATGTACATTGAAACAACGATTTCACTAGACTGGAATCACAATTCTACCATTTTGCTACTTTACACTAGTGTTCCACTAATTTGTATCCATGAAATTTAATTCCGGGTGCTCGGTATTTTTGTCTTCTTGCGTTTCGATAATTGCTGGCCTGTTCTAAGCAGTATTAGTACTTACTCACGCTGCTTAAATTCTTCTAAGTCCACGAATTTTTACGCATTCAACCCAGAATCAGGGCTGCCAATTTACTTCATACATGTGTAGTAGATCTACTTAATTTATTTATTTTTATGCTATTTCTACTTAATTTAACTTGCTTTTATGAAATTATAAACATTTCATATAAAATGTGTTGTATTAATTTAGTTTAGTCTCTGGATGTTTGTTCCCGCTAATTTCGGAAATGGCTAGACCTATTTAGCAGATAGCTGCGTTGTAAGGAGTAACTTAAGCTAATGTAATTACCCCTTTGGTGGCGCTGGGGTCTTCATGAATTTTCTTATTTTTAGAACGATTGCAAAATTTTAAGATGTGATAGGAAGCACTGTTATTAAATAAACAAATAAATTTATTGGCGCGACAGCTCCTTAAATAGCCAAGGTGTAGTGACTTATACCCGCAACCATTCCTGTGTGTGTGTTGTTAATCTGCAAGAATGGAAGGGACCTAAAGTTTACCGCCGAGTCCGAACGGCTACATGAGATGCACTTTTTCGAGACAAATTTTACTCTTTGAGGTTTTGTCAGTTCCTCGCAAGAGGCACTACCCCGGAAAAGAAGATGGCTATGAGCTGCATTCGAACCCAGGCAAGCACGATGGTACACCTGAGCAACGCCGGTTGGGTCAGCTAGTATTATATAAGTTGAAAATATAATACTTTTTTCTTTTAATTTTTGTTTTAAATATCTGCTACATATTTTTTCAAATTTACTTCGTTTTTTCGGCCGATCTGCTTCATTTTCTGGACTCGGCATTACCATCCCTGCCCAGAATATACCAAGATAGATGTAAAACTAAAAATAATTCATCGTTAAATCGCGCGTGTTTACTGTTTGTTAATTTTGATTACAAGCAAAATATTATGTTTTATCAACTCCATCCGTAGACCCCAGTGAAAATAATAAAAAAAAAATGCAATAAAAATAAAACTAAACAAAGAAAATACAAATAGCATTTACCCTTTGTTTCATGATGAAAGATTAGATTAGATTAATTAGACTTAACTGCAATATTTAACAACTTCATTTGATAACCGAATTCCGAATCAATCAAATGTTTTTTTTTCTAGATAATCTATTAGATTTTTAAATCAGGAATTACATAGATTTTCTGGTTATATTTTGCTTGGGTTCGGAGAGTATTTAGTTATTTTTAATAAATAAACTAATCTGCAATCCACAGAACCACATGCTGATGATTAAAAATTTCATTGTAGGGGTTTTATAAGTTCCTATATAGAGTGTTTAAGTTTTGAAACAATAAACTATAACTTGTATGTACATATATATATATGTATATGAACACTAAAAAAAAATTACACGACTGGATCGCACGTACTTGCTAAAATGTGCGGTCACATCGTCCAATAAAATTTAAAAAAATAAGTAACATTAACTTAGAAAAATAACACTATGTGAACTTATAAAAAGTGCCAAAACCACAACACTTAACTATTTTTAGTTAAAATGGAGTACGCTATCTTACGTCTTTTATGATAACGAATTTATTAAAAAAGTATTACGAAAATTGTAGCACGAATTTTAATAAAATCCTGTTTTTTATTATTATAATTTTAGTTTTTTGAAAAAAAATATTTTCTTGAAATTTTGGTATGCAGTTTTTTAGAGTTTATACATACATGTGATTATAAAATATAAAATAAGTTTTTTTCATTAGTTTTTTTTATAATTAACGCGCTTAAAAGGGACTATTTGTTTCCCTTTTAATGTAGAACATACTGCGCGGGCATTAAGAAGATAGGGAGAGGAGAGATAGGAGGTGTCGATTAACATTGGTTTTGAAAATGGCAAGGGAAAATCTCGCCGGGTAAACTATTCCAAATTCGTGTTGTTCGGCTAAAAAAAGAATCCCTATATTTCACGGTAGGTCCGAAATTGGGCTCAAGGGTGAACGGATGGGCATTCCTTGCGAGACGAGTACCAAGCAACACATAAACTCTAGCAGAGGTCTGCAACCGAATTTATCAACTCTTAGTAAAATTTTAAATTTATCTTCGTAATACTATTGTACTTTGTGTCCTCTTAATTCACTCATACAAAGTTTTGCTTGAACTCTACCAAAAATCCTTTTTAAAGCATCTTTTTGACGTAACTGACAAATATTTGTTTATTGCTTCCGTACGAGTCCTTTTTAAACCGTCTTAAAAAGTTTGTTCAAGGGCTTCAAAAGTATTTCTTTTTACTCTCTCAAATTATTTTTGAAGAGGTTTTATTACAACCTCTTAAAGAATTCTTAAAATTTTATCTTAAAGAAATCTTAATGTAATCTACTGTCACTTTGACGTTCCTCTTTTTTATCTTGCACATTTTTTTTTCAAAATTAAGAAACTTTTTATGAAAATGTGGAAAAAAAATCGAACAATTATGAAAGGCAAACAAACAGTTTGTCCAGAGAATGTGATGCTATATTCATCACCTCAAAAAAACTACTAAGCTACTAAGTTTAGTAATGCTGACAGGGAAATGAAAGCGAAGAAAGAGATAGATATAGTAATTTTGAAATAGAGAAGCTTCAAAAGAAAATTTCCCTTTTTTCTCAATGTTACATGCAACCAGACAAGAAGCCAACCATTTATGTCTAATAAATTGCCGCATACAGAATATTTTTATTGTAGTTTCTTGGTTAGTACAGATTCCAAATAAGAGGTTTTGAAAACTTTTTAATTTGTGCTGACGTTTCGTAAAACATGAAAATTTTTGTAAAGGGTGTTGCTTTTGAATTTATTTATTTCAATAAAATTTTATTAATTCGAGTTCCAAGTTTTTTTATTATTTTATGTGAATTATATTATTTAATTATATATTATATTATTTAATTATCAATTAATTTTAGCACTTTTGAAAATAGGCAATAATTTCAATTTTTGTAATTATTTTTAGAATATCCAGCACTAATATTTAATATTTTTTTTAAATAAAAAAATGACTTCGATTTTGCTCAATTGTTAAATGGAAAATGTTTTTTTGGATATATTCAGTCGCAATTCGCATCCCTACCGCACTCTAATGCACGGACTCATTTAATCTGTCTAAAAGTTACATCAAATTTATGCGAAGTTTTTAGTGTTGTTATTTTTTTGGTTCCGCTCAATATTTCTTATAAGAACTTAATTTCTTAGATTTGTTGAAATTGTGTACTTGTTTTAAAAAACATTTGCCACATTTATTAGGTGAGGATCCCTGTGGGAATATTTGTGATGTCGTCGCCATATTGCTTGCAATTAATTTCAGTACAAATTAATATTCATGCGATTTAAATTATGATTATATGTGCTCTTATAGTAATAACCACAGTAATTTACTACACAAATTTGCATTTGTAAAAACACTTTAGATTGCATTTTTTGTTTTGTCTATTCCGTGGGTTATTATTTTTATTTTTTATTAATTAATATTCACACATATATGTGATAATCTTTGAGGCGCATTTATGTAAATGAGGTAGAATTTGCGATTTCCAAATAAATTTTTGTTGGCACATCAAAACACAGATATAAATGTGTTTATTATCTCTTATAAATATCTTGCAATTAATGAGAAGAAAAAAATCATTTTGTTTTGACATTTTGTTTAAGTTCATTCTTTTTCGTTTTAATTGTATTAAGTTTGCTCTGGTGTAAAGGAGATAGAGTTTTGTCTTTATAATTTTTTTTTCTTTCTTGGCTACATCTTCAAAAGATCTCTAAAAATCAATTCAACACAGTTCTCTTTATGAGCTCTTACGAACACTGTAATAAGAACTCTTCGTTTTATGGAGTTGGATCCACCTCTTTGGTCCCTTTTGGGTCTTAATGATCTCTGGAAGATAATTTAAAGGGTTGAAAGCTCTGATGAAAGTAGACTTCAAGATATTAAAAAGAACCGATTGTGTTGCTTGGGGTACTACGGGAGAATCTTTTAAGGGGTGGAATGCAGCTGGCTACTTCGAGTGAACATTTTTTTACTTGCGATTAAAGGGACTATAAGGCAAGTTTTGGATCCGTGAATATTAAAAAAAATTGAGATCAAACATGACATTACGATCATAGAGAAGTCTAAAAAAGTGATCGAGAAAAATGTCTGTCTGTCTGTCTGTCAGTATGTATAACGAGCTGCAGCCTAAACGGCTAAAACGATTATCTTCAAATTTGGCGTGTAGGATTATTTTGGCATTCCCCAGAGGGGAAATTGAAATTTTATTTTTAAGCCTAAAAATAACGGTACCTGCCATATGACCGTTTAGGAAAAGCTTATTTTTCTCGAAAACGGCTCCAACGATTTTGATGAAAAATTTTGAGAATTTTTTTGCTGGCATTGGCTATCATTTGGTTAGAACGACATATACGAGACCTTTCATATAACGATTTTTTTAATTTGGGGTTTTTTCGGTAACGGCTATTTGGATTTATGTCAAATTTTATATTTGAGAAGACCTAAGTAGCCTTATTAATTCTGCATATCAAATTATTTAATAACTTTTTTATATTCTTTGTTATTTAAGACGTGTGATGGCATACTTCATTTAACTAAAAACCGCTAAGTATTGTGGTTTTGATACTTCTTATAAGGTCAAACTGTACTATTTTTAACGTAAATGTTACTTGTTTCTGTCAAAGAGCAATGTACGTGCGACCCAGTCGTGCCCATTTTTTATAAAAGAAACGATAGAATAAGGAAAGACATGAAACATTGTACAGTACCGTTGCAATTGTACGTCCGAAGGCGAAGGACGTGAATTATCGAATGAATATGAAAAGCTGAGGGTAGAGTGATCAGCAAAACAGTTAAGTGGATTAGAAGTAACAGACAGAAGATCATTTATAAAAATGAGTAAAAGAGTCGGAGACAGAACAGAGCCCTGGGGCACACCAGCATTTCTTTTGTGGGAATCAGACTTGGATCCGTCCAATACAACTTGTATTGAACGGTCCAGAAGATAGCTTCTAATCCAACGAACAAGAGTATCATCGATCCCAAAAGCACGCATTTTCGATAAGAGAGTTTCATGCCAAACTCTATCAAATGCCTTGGAGATATCAAGAGCAATAAATCTTGGTTTTCAATGTAATCAGGCATATAAGAGCATGTACGTGCGACCCAGTCGTGCCCATTTTTTATAAAAGAAACGATAGAATAAGGAAAGACATGAAACATTGTACAGTACCGTTGCAATTGTACGTCCGAAGGCGAAGGACGTGAATTATCGAATGAATATGAAAAGCTGAGGGTAGAGTGATCAGCAAAACAGTTAAGTGGATTAGAAGTAACAGACAGAAGATCATTTATAAAAATGAGTAAAAGAGTCGGAGACAGAACAGAGCCCTGGGGCACACCAGCATTTCTTTTGTGGGAATCAGACTTGGATCCGTCCAATACAACTTGTATTGAACGGTCCAGAAGATAGCTTCTAATCCAACGAACAAGAGTATCATCGATCCCAAAAGCACGCATTTTCGATAAGAGAGTTTCATGCCAAACTCTATCAAATGCCTTGGAGATATCAAGAGCAATAAATCTTACTTTCATCAAAGCGATGTAAGGATTTGTTCCACTGTTCGGTGAGATATGCCATCAAATCATCAGTGGAACGGTTGCTGCGGAAGCCATACTGACGATCATGGAGCAGCTTTCGATCTCCGAGATATTCCAAAAGCTGACGGTTAATCATAGTTTCCATGCCTTAGAAAGAAGGGATGTTGGTCCTATGGGTCAAATGCTGTTTTCCATCTTCTAAGAGTAGGAGCTTCGATGTTATTATGATGATGATATCGATATTTTCGCGATGTTTATGAAAAATGTTTATGAACTGATTTTTTGATGCTCAATAAAGTGTTACTTCTTGAGTTAAAATACGAATAGTAATAAAATAAAAAAAGCAATAACTAGCCAGTCATTTATTTATTATTTATTTATTAATTATGAAGTTTGTGTTTCATTGCGTTTGTAAAACATCAAATGCGATGTTAGTTAGCAAAACTAAACAAAATCAAAAGATCGTTTTTTTTGCCGATAAGATTTGAAGTTATGTTGAAAAATAACCTGAAGTAAAATTATAGGTTTTTTAATTATGTACAACTTTTTTGCAGACCATTTTTTGATCAGAAATTAAACTTCGACGGAAATCAGAAAAAAAACGTTTCCCCTAAGGTCCACCCTCACACACCTCGCCATTCGAATCGACTTGACCTTGATCGACAAGACCAATATAGTATAAATCACTAATATATAAAATAGAAAGAGTACACACTAAAGGCTTCCCATAAATTTACTATAACTTTTTGGCATGTACTTGGGCACATTCAAGTGCTCCAATTTACCTACCCTACCGGAGTACATTTAACATACATATGTATGTAGACAAAAACAAAAAAATATCAATTACTATCAATATATAAAATAAATAAAATAAGAAAAACAAATATTCTGTGCCATTTACTAGAAAACGAAGATTTATGTAAATACACATTCTTATGCAATAAATTTGTAATTTGTCCATTTTTCGTGCAAATAATTTATGTACATACTATGTACACTCAAAAAATACATGGGAGGCCCGCGCCGCAAGCATACAATTAGTTTATTGTCATTGTGCCATTTTCAAAGCAAGCTATACGATTCTGACAATTTGTCAACGCACATGTGAAAATACAGTTATTTTAAAGTGCAAATTAATCAAAAAATATTTCGAATTAAATTTAAAACAAATATATAAATAAAATGTACGGATCACAATAAAAACTTAACCAACAAATTATTATTTGTGTTTTTTAAGTTTTTTTTTTTTTTAAATACGATGTTTAACATTGATTGAAAAATACTTACAAACAAAGTCACCCGAACAAATAAAACAATGTTGCAGATGAAATGCTATAATAAAGATGAACATGTTCATCTTCACTATAATCTGCAATTTTCAGATTCATACTTCCTATAATTTGCATACATGAAGATGATCTGCATTTTGGTCTCCCCTTTCTATCGCACAAGTATGATTTGTGTATTGTATCCTCTTTTTTTTTGTTTGCAGATGTCGATGCAGATGAAGATGAAGATACGTGTAAAACGTACTTAATTCATCAATTGAGAACGGCTGTGCCGATTTGGCTCAAATTTTCTTTCCGTTGTTTGTAATTGCCAGGAAAAGGTTTTTACGAAAGAAGCTTTTGAGGAAACCCTCCGAGAAAGTCGGGAAATTGGAAAAATCGAAAATTGATTTTTGTATGGAATTCCATATATTATCATATAACAAACATTAAATTTGAAAGGCTTTGTATCTAAGTTTACGTTTGTGGTTTTTGGCTATAATTATTATAATTTATATATATAAATTATTATAAGAAAAAAGCTAGGCTAAGCCCGAGCAACGCCGAGTGGGTCAGCTAGTTTAATATAGAAATGACTTTTCACTATTTTGAATTTCAAATTGCGTCCACGTATGTGCGTTTTCGATTTTTTTGAGAAAAGAATCGATTTTCTCTTCTTTTCAGACAAAAAACTGTCATCAATTGCCCAATACAAAGCTGGTTTTGCATAAAATTTCAGTAACAAGCATTGAATTTGAGATCACTACGTTTTTCTTTTCAGACATATGTATTAGGTTCTCTTGACAAACATGGCACTATTATTAAATATCGTTCACCAAGAATAGTGATGTGTTGATGTTTAAATGAGTTTCAACCTCGATGTTTATAAACGATATATCGATTTTTAAAACATCGATGTATCGTTTGCATCTTTTCTTGAATGAAACTCGCTATGAGTAGCCATTTTATTCCTTATGAACGTGGACTACAAATACCTAGTCAACAAAAAAAATCCCTTTGCCATTAAATAATTTGACAGTTGTCAAAAGTGTCAACTTTGAAACGAAAGAAAAAAAAACAAAAAAAACGTTTTTTTGACGTACGAACAAATTTATGTGTTTTTAAATTAAAAAAAAAATCATAATTATGAAAATAATAATTCGAAAATTAGACTTGTATTTTAATTAAAACTAAAATTAATTGCTGTTGTTTTGATTTTTGTTTTAATAAAATTGAAATTTGGTTTCATATTTTGAGAGCAAATTTTCTTTCATTAACAAGAATGCAACGGTTTGCCATATAAATTATATTATTATTATTATTATACTAACCAGGCCTTATACTTTATAATTGACTGATTAAGTTATAGTGTTTTTATACGTAACTCACTAACTGACTTACAAATAAAACTATTGCAGCCTACAATTGAAACAAAAAATATTTTTTTTTTATTTTTTTAAATAATAATTAAAAACAAAACGACAACAAAATTTAAATTAAAACTTTCAAACTTAGTCGGTGAAGCAACCAACACTTTTAATTGATATAAAGCGTGCAACGTTTCAGTAATGAAAGAAAACCATTGCAGCATTTACTTCCATCAAACAACAAGATAATTACTTCAAAACTCTCCAAAGCAAGAAGTAAAAGTGCAAATAACAAATTAAATTGTTTTTAAAATAAAATTATGACGAAGCTCCAATTTGCACGCAGACTTATCAATGTACAGGTAATGCACGAAGTCAATAACTCGTTTCACAACCCAACTGCCTTGAATCATCTACCAAAGCGTGGAAGCAGCTGAAATGAGACACCTTTTGATGAATTTCAATTTAATTTTTTTTTAAGGCGCAAATCCATTGGATTAAGTGCCGATATCATCAAAACTACTATTTATTAGTATTTGGAATGAAAAAGATACAAAATTAACGGAAAACGATTTTTTTTGGCGGAAATCTGAAAATTGTTGGCGTGCGTCCGTAGTAGAGCCCTCATTCAATGAAGAGGTTTCACTTTCTTGCCTGGCTTGACTTTAAGTGAATGAAGGTTTTGTCTCGCATGCAAATGTACCCACGTGCAGTGGGCAAACTTATGTATGTGAATGAGGCGGGTTTAATGGAATTCAAATATGAGTTTTGAAAAGGAAGGGTTTTTGATTAGGGGGAATGTCTTTGACCTCAAAATCTGGTCAATAAATACAGGTAATGCGAATTGAGTATTTTTCTTTTATTCTTTTTCGTCTTTCAAAGTAAAATCGCCGGACGAGAATTGGAAGAGGCATGTTCAATGTTTATACCGCAAGTTGCAAGTTGTATAATTGTGTACTTGCATCTTTTTTTCTCATACTGATATGTGTCTCTTGAATGCTTAATTTCATAATCATTATCAGTACATTGGTCATCTTCATGATACGTACACAAAGCTTTTTGAAGTTCTCAGGTCACAATTTGAACAAAAGCAAAAAAATTGTTTTCATGATTTCCTCAATTTTAAAATTATTAAATGTTCCCACGAAAATAAAATCTCGGATGTCATGCTTAATACTTGGTTTCAAACGACAACACCACATTTTCGCCAACCCAAATTTCTGAATCTGATTTTCGTTTTAAAGAAACATATCATGACTTATATTCAAGATTCTAATAATGTGCCTGAACTTTGTTAGAATATTTTTTTGTTATAATTTAAATTAACTTAAATAATTTTGTTTACTTTAATTTTTTTTTCTTTTAGTTTCGACGAAGTGTGGCCGATGTTATCCAACCTGAGCACGATGATTATTACCTCTTGCGATGGCTTCGAGGTAAGCATAAAATTAAAATGTGTTTCCAGAAAAAGCGCATAAATTAAGTAAGCAAAAGAAAATTCATAATCCAAAATCCAAAATTCAATATTCTTCCCCGTCATTTAACGGAAAGAGTTAACATGCGAATCAAACATGACTCTAATTTATATTTTGGGTAAATATTTTATTTTTTTGCTCAAGACTCTTAAATATTAACTAGAAAGCTCTGAAGTGAAGTCCCAATTAATAATTAATGAACAATCAATTTAGTCAAAGTTAGTTATTTAGACAAAGTTCGGAACTAAATGAAACTTTGGGATAATGTCTGAGGACATTTTCTTAAGTTTTGGACCTCGTAGACTATGTGCAAAAAATGTGTGAGGGGGGGGGGGGGTTAAAAGCGGTCAGGTATATTTTCTAGAACATTAGATTTCCTACCATTTTCACTACACAACCAAGTTTGTATGTAAACTCGTTATCAAGCTATGCCGCTTTGAAAAAATGGTAACTTTTCAAATTTCCCTAAAAAAATGCCAAAAACTGCAGATTTGTACCTCATTTCTTCTGTTATACCCGAATTATGACCAAATGTTGTTGTCGTTATAATTCCTGGATTAAGCCACAAACTTAAAATGTACCAGATTTTAAGACTTCAAAAACGTTTTCAAAATATTTCGAAAACCAATTTTTTTTTAGAAAATTTAAAAGAATCAAAGAAATTTTTTTTTTTTAATTTTGAAACGCAATATTAATTGAATTATAAATAACTTCCTGTGTGCAAAATTTTATTGAAATCGGGATAACAGTTGACGATAAAACCGCATTTGAAAAAAACCGGTTCTATGACAGGTACTTTATAGAACAAATTTCGAAAAATGCATTCGAACTGAGAGATGTATTGTTGTACAAAAATAGCACCCTGAAAATTTTATCAAAATCGAGATAAATTTTCGAGAAAATTCAAGAAAATAAAAGTTTTTGTTAAAGATTGTATTGCAGATACCGTTATTTTTCCACCTAGAGCAAAAATACCCCCCGAGATATTACCAAATTAGAGTTTGAAACAATAAGTAATAGAAATACATAATATTACCAAATTAATACTAAATACCAAATTTGAAACAAATCGGTCCATCCAGACGGACGGAATTTCCGGACCCACTTTTTCGACTTCTCTATCATCGTAATGTCATGATTGATTGTTAGTTTTTTTTTGCACGAATCCATAACTTGCCTTATAGTACTTATAATCGCAAGTAATAATTGCGACTCCAGGAGCGGATTGAAGGGTCGCAAATCACAATCTCCGAAAAAAATGATGTGATAATTGTTGGCTTTCATCAGAGAAGACGGCAAGAGTACTATAATTTTGGTTGGTGGAGGTGGGGAGGGGATGCGGGGTTAATTTTAAGGATATAAAAGTTTGTGTTTTTATCCAGGAATCATAACTACAAGAACACTTGATCATGACATATCTTGATAACGAAATTGACATACAAACATGTTTGAGTGGTCAACCTTGTAGGAAATCTAATGTTCTACATGAACGCTTTTAACGTAGGACGTAAGCAAAAAAGTTGCACAGTGGCCATGAGGTCCAGTCCAAAACTTAAGAAAATGTGAATTAACCATCCCTAAACATTATCCCAAAGTTTCATTAAGTTCCGACGTTTTGTCATCTTTAACCCATTTTTTCCGATGGTAGATGGTAGATGGTAGATGGTAGATGATAGATGGTAGACGGCACATTGAATGTAGTAGAATGTCCATCTTAATGAATGATCATCATACCATCTACCATCTATCATCTGCCAGCTTCTATTTAGCAACTACCATTTTTCATCTAGATTCAAAAATCTTTACATTTGTAAACCATTCATTTATCCAATACATGCACCATATATCAAATGTTCAAAAATTGTATATGCTAGTATCTACCGTCTGCCATATCCCATCATTTATTAAATACATTAACCTGCTATCACATACTTCAACCATTCATCACACACGTCAACCATTTATCAAGTCTGAAAGACTAAAATATACATACATACAAATGTTTAAAAACTGATATCTTATTTATATATTTTGTATTAAATCAAAAATGTTTTTTTTTATCAACGTAACCCTCCATTTTTCCTTTTAGCCAGAAAATGGAATGCAGAAGCTGCCGAAAAAATGTTACGAACTGTAAGTTTAATCATCTTACAAATAATTTAATCAAACGTTCCGCATTTCAACCTAATTTTCTTCCATGCAGAGTCTAAAAACCCGTGCCATGTGGAATGTGGACAACATAGACAAATGGGACTGTCCCAAAGTTCTAATCGATTACATTCCAACTGGCCTTGTTGGATTCGACAAAGAAGGATCACCAAGTAATGTTGCAAATAAATTATTACATACAAAGTCACTTTAAAAATATATTATATATCTTGCAGTAATTGTCTGTCCTTTCTATGGCCTGGATATGTGGGGCTTGCTACATTGCGTTACAAAGTTTGAATTCCAAAAGTACACAGTTCTACTCATAGACCGATACATGAAGGCCGGCTTTGAGAGCAGCAAGAAGCATGGTCCTCAAGCCCGGCAACTTGTTGTCTTCTTTGACATGTCCAATTTCAATCTCAAGCAATACGCTTGGCGGCCAGCAGCTGAGCTCATAATGACCATGATGAAACAGTACGAGGCCAATTATCCTGAATTGCTCAAAATGTGTTATATCGTTAATGGTAAACAAATAAAATCAAGTTTTTTGAATTTTGATATCAATTTTTATACGTTGTTTCAGCTCCTAAACTGTTTTCGGTTGCTTTTAACTTTGTGAAGAAATTTTTGGACGAATACACGATGAGCAAGATTAACATCTACAAGACAGGGTCAGATAAATGGAAATCTCAGATGTTTTCTCATGTCGATCCAGACGTATTTCCGAAAAGTTTTGGTGGCAATTTGGTTGATGAAAATGGCGATCCTGAATGCAAATCTCTTGTAAGAAGACTCAAAAGCGGAAATCTGTTGCGAAAATTTGACATTTTTTTTTTTTATTTTTCTTAGGTTTGTTATGGTGGCAAAGTCCCCCATGAAATGTACACCCAACAAAATGATGATAATGACAATGGAAAGACATTTGTGGAAACAACTGTCAACAAGGGTAAAAAGCTAAAATTGGAGTTTGAAGTTGCGGAAGATTCCAGAGACCGCCTGTTGACTTGGGAGTTCCGGACAATAGATTACGACATTAAATTCGGAATCTACAGCGTTGACAATAAGACGGGGGAAAAGACAGATGAAATCTCACTGGCCACAGTCTACTCCAACGAAATGGACGAAATAGGTTTCATCAACTGCCGGCCAAACTCCAAATGTTTGTTAAAAAATGCAAAAAAAAAAAAAAAAAAACATTTAAAACTTATTTCAATCTAATTCTATTACAGACGTTGCTGTATTTGACAACTCACACAGTTACTTGCGGAATAAGAAACTCCGATACTGTGTTGAACTTGTGACGGATCTGGATGATGAGGTGGAAGAGCTGACAGAAGAATTCAACGGCACAACTATGGTAGAAAAACTTTGAATTGTTTTTAACTAAGTCGTCCTTTAAAAGAAATTAGTATTTTGTCATAAGGATTCTAAATGTAAATGTATGAACGTACTCAATAGGATTTTATGTTTTGTATTATAATGTAGTAAAGGGTTTTTTTTTAGTTAACTTCTAAGTGGCGATTTTTTTGTATATTTTGTTTTACCAAAAGCCAAAACATTGTAATAGTCCTTTCCAACAAATTTGTGATAACTTTGTATAAAACGTTAATGTTTTGTTATTAAATGCAAAAAATTTAACAAAAGTAGTTTTCATTTCTTAAGGCTTTGAATTAGAGTTTATTGTTGGTAAACCAATTTATTTTATATTGCAACTTACTTTAGTAAAGTTAGCCAGGTTGTAAGTAAAGCTTTATCCTTAATTCTCTCTGGGGCCTTATTATGTTCGCTCGCTATTGTTAAATGCGATTTCATATAACGAAAACCGTTTAAGATTAAATTTAACGACACTTGGATGTCGTTTCAACTTTCGTTTTCGTTAATTCGTCATAACCTCTTAACATGTTGGTTTTTTTTTTTTTTGAAGTAAAATTTCTTGAGCTCCGAGAATGTAAATAAACATTTATTTTAAACTAGCTGTTACCCGCGACTTCGTCCGCCTGAAACAAATCGTTCTAAAATAATAATTTTCGGAAAATAAGCAAACCCAGCGCCACCTACAGGTAATTTAGTTATACCAAAATATAATATATAAATACAAAAAATCTAAATGAGCTCCCTGCCTGTAAAAGTCCCGTCAAAATTGGTGCATGGGCAGTTCTTGAACGGCTTCTGGTTGCTCTTGACTCCAAATGCGGCAATTTTGCTTATTTACGTAGCCATTCAACCAGAAATGAGCCTCATCGCTGAACAAAATTTGTCGATAAAAAAGCGGATTTTCTGCCAACTTTTCTAGGGCACTGATTTTGGTAATAAAATTCAATGATTTGCAAGCGTTGCTCGTTAGTAAGTCTATTCATGATGAAATGTCAAAGCATACTGAGCATCTTTCTTTTAAACACCATGTCTGAAATCCCGCGTGATCTGTCAAATACTAATGCATGAAAATCCTAACCTCAAAAAAATCACCCGTTATTATACATTTATTAATTTTTGATAGGTTTAGAAAGATTAAAAAATTAATAAAAAAGCAAAATGCGGTTCTAATTAAGTGTGAAGTTGGTTGCGCTTCAACAAAAAATTTGTCTTTCGTTTTTGTATGGCAACATTTCTATTAAGCTTTTCTCGTTTTACTTAACCGCTCTATGCCTCGACTTTCGTAACATTCAATATCGTTAAATTAAAGATCGTTTCGTAATACATAAAAGGGGCCCTGATTTTCCAAATTGGTTGTTTGCTGCAGATGCGATTTAAGATAGACCGGTCCCCGGACATTGTGACACACAGGGTACCGAAATAGGAGATGAACTAGCCAAAAACGTTATACCTCTTAAAAGGAGCCAGCAAATGGTAAAAGAAAAAGTCAGAATTCACCAAAAGTTCCTCATAGTCATAGCCGCAAAACATAGATGATCACGCAGTTGATGCTTGTCGGATTTCGATATATCTTTGGCCGATTATTCTAAAGTAAAAACAAATTATTTTCTCAAACAAAGCTGGCCTAAACTGTTCTCCTTGGCTGTAATGCTTTAAGAACACACAACTCAATGGGAAGGGAACCAGCATGTCATAAGCAGAATGTGTATCAGAACATCAGACTTACATAGAGTATGTGAAGTGTGAAGACGCAGATGCTGAAGAGGACTCATTTCACTTCCTTTGTGAACGTCTCAGCCTAGCCTATACCAAAACATGAACACAACTGGGTCGCAAGTACTTACTCTAATGTACTAACCTTACCACATTGGAAGGCAAGATCTTCTACAGAAACATGTACGTAATAAAATAACACAATCTGAAATTATAAAACGTGTTTAAAGCACAACACTTAACGGATTTTAGTAAGTAAAAAAAAACGTTATATGAAAAGAACTGTTAATGGACCATTTTGGTAACATATATTTCGATAAAATCTTCTGAAAAAATCCATCCAAATCGTTAAAACGATTGTCGAGAAAACAAGTGTTAAAGTTAACCTTTAATTTAAGCCCTAAAATCAAATTTCAAAAACCCCTTAAACCCCTCTGAGGAATGCTTAACAATGTTGAAGGTATAATATAATCACTTCAGCTGTTTAGATAGCAGATTGCTAAACATACAGATGGACCGACAGACAGAGTTTGTCCAACAACTACATTTTGTTTCTCATATTTAATTGTTTATCACGATTTTTCTTATATGTACACATTCTAAACATGCCCTTTATCTATACACATAAATAAAAATTAAGTGACTGTTTTTAATATCAAAATAACAGCTTTTTACTAGATTTTTTTTGTGATTCAAATCACCCATGCGGCAGAGGTCGTTTCACGAGCAGGTAGCTTACTTTGTAAGAAGTAACTTAGACTATTTTGATTACTAAGTGGCGAAAATGCAGGGTATACCCGAGCAACGCCGGGTGGGTAAGCCGTTCAATTTATATTTTCAGCACAAATCTTATGGAAGAGAGCTTTCAAACACACTGGTACCTGCAAGTGTTTGCATCGAACTCAACTTAAGAAATTGCCACTTAAATATAAAAGTGAACCCTGAAATACATTGAAATTGTTGTACACGTACATTCCACCTAGACCTGTCTGCTCCCCGGCTGCGAGTGCTAGGACGCGAGGAGACTGATTATCAATTTGCCTCTCGCTTATTGGGTTTATTTAAAAAAACAAAAGCACTACTGCAGAGTTACCATTCGCCATTAACGGAAATTATAATACCTTTTTCTTTGGTTTTGTTATGAAAGTTCCAGAATTGAAGCTTTCTTAGAGCGAATGAGAGCATATTTTAAGTTTAAAGAAGCTATGTCTTACATCTTTTTGTTTTTATTTTTCTTAAGAAAACGGTTAAAATAAAGATATATTGATTGATATAGAGTGTTTACTTGCGATTGTAGGTACTTTAATGCAAGTTATGCATTCGTACACAAAAAAAATTGTGATATTAATGAAACATGACATTTCGATTGAGAATCGTATTTGAGTTACTGGAAAATTATGTGTGTCTGTCAGTACGGATGTATTTTGGACTACAGCCTTCAAATTTATAACATAAAATTATTTTGACATTCTACAGATGCCTTATTTTATTTTTTCTTCAGCTTAAATATTAACGGTATCTGTCATATAACCGTTAAGTTAAAGCTTATGTTTCTCGAAAACTGCATCAAAGATTTGTATGAACAAAAAAAATCTGTGTACTTTTGGAGGTGTGGTTTATATTTTGGTGAAAAAAATATAAGTTGAAGGGCTAAAAACGGTACCTTAAAAACTGGCTATTCAAACACAATCAAAATTGTTATTCAGGATTAGGCCTTCTGGGGAATTTAATTTAATAATAATAATTTAATTTTTTTTAAATTTAGTTTACGCTCTATATGTTTCTGTTTTCATAAATTTTGTATAAACAGTTGGTAACCGTACCTACATTTGTGTGAGAATTATACCAATTTATAATGCCCAGTATGGCAACCATTTGACAGCTTTAAAATGGAGATAGCTTATTGAAATCGATAACAGTAAGAGTGAAAGGCAAATATCCTATCTTCTCTGTACTGAAAATATAAATTGAACAAAGTAAAGTAGGAAATAAAATAATGTACTTGTTGGACGACTCCATTTCCGATAATTTGTATGCTAATTCAAAACAAAAATCAGGCGATCATAATAAAAGGCTAAAAAACACTCTTTGACTATGGACGATCACGATAATTTTGTATTGAAATCTTAAACAAATTGATCGCTTACCTACCAGGCGATAATGAAAAATGACATACTCGTTGACAGACGATGATTCCCACTATTTTTGTACGGAAATCCCAAACAAATCGAAAGATTGCGTATCAGGCGATCATGAAAAATGAGAAACTCGTTGAATGACGACAATTATCACTGTTTTTGTACGGAAATCCCTTATTAATCGATCGTATACGTACCAGACGATCATAAAAAACGACTCACTCGTTTAACGAGGATGATTCGGATTTTTTTGGAAATCCCAACCAAATCGATCGCTAAAGTACCAGGCGATCATTGAATGGGAATGATTCGCATTTTTGTACGTAAATCCCAACCAAATCGATCGCTAAAGTACCAGCGATAACGACACACTGGTTAAACGACGACGATTCGAATTTCTGTACGGAAATCCCAACCAAATCGATCGCATACGTACCAGGCGATCATGAAAAACGACGCACTCGTCGAACGAGCATGATTCACATTTTTGTATGGAAATCCCAACCAAAACAATGGCTAGCGTATTAGGCGATCATGATAAACGACACACTCGTTGATGAATCGCGTTTTGTATGGAAATATTGTGATGTGGCAACAAGTTTAGATATTCGGAGGATACATTTTGTAAACTAACGACATCTGTTGGATTCATTGTGTACAACAACCACCATTTATTGTGTACAACAACCATGCCCCTAAAAGTATGCTACATATTTGCAACATGTTTTAACTTAGTACTAAATCGAACTTGACGAAACAATTCGAGACTCGAATTGTTACCGAAAGCTTAGATTGTGCCAGAACCAGACAGAAGCTTCCAGAAGCTTTTAAAGTTGTATAAATACAAGAGTAGATTGCATTGAGAGTTCAGTTTAGTTTCGAAAGTGGAATTGTTAACAACTGGAAGCATTAGTAAAAAGTGATTGAATTGAGATTAAATAAAAAGTGTTGAATTATAAAAACGTATTTGAATTGTGAATAAGTGAAATAAGTTAAATTGGTGTTATTTAAACTGAAAGACGTTGTGTTTTATAAAATAAAGAGATTTGTTGTATTATTTTGGAATTTTGATTGAGTTTTATTTGTCGAACCCCAGGCCAAAATATCACATTGGTGTCAGAAGTGGGATAAAACTCAGTAAAGTGCTAGAAAATTCCATAGTGACATTTTCTAAAACAGTTTCGGTGACTCATTTAATTGTGAAAGTGGAATTTTCCAGAAACTATTGAACTGATTGTGCTATAAAACTGTGAATAGCGAGCATTTTTGTTAAAAATAGTGTTGGAAAAAGATCTTTCTAGAAGAGACATTAAAATAAAACTGACTGTGTTGCGAAAATAGTGTTTCAGTTACATAAAATGGGTCGCAAGTTAGAACAATTAACAACAGCTGAGTTGAAAGAAGAATTAGGAAAACGAAATCTTCAGACTTCGGGGCTGAAAAAGGAACTATTGCTCCGACTTCAGAATGCTATCACTCAGGATGGTGGAGACCCCGATACCATATTGTTCGATGTTGAAGAGCAAGGGAGAGAATGCACAGTAAGTACAGCCGATGAAATGCCTGCTCTCATGAAGTTGCTTCTGTCGAAATTCGACGAACAAAAGAATGAGCAGAAGAATTCGTTGGAAATTCTCCAGGAAGTTCTCGAAAGTAAATTCGATGAACAAAAGAATTCATTAGAAACTCTCCAGAATCAACTAAGCGAAAGACTTCAAATAGTAGATCAGAAATTTGAAGCCAAAATAGAAAGCTTAGAAGAAAAGTTCGGAAAGCAAGTAGAAAGTGTAGAACAACAGTACGAACATCTGGCTAAGGAATTTGATTCTTTGAAAAAGCAGAAGGTTCGGGAATATTCGAGCGACGGTCCACGAAGAAAGGAAATGCAGCCCCCTGTCTTCGATGGTCAAACATCATGGCCAATTTATAAGAGGCAGTTCGAAGCTGCCGCCTTGACGAACAACTGGGACAGCGAAGACAAATCAATTGCTCTTACGCTTGCGCTCAGAGGAACAGCTGCCGAATTGCTGCAGACCATTCCTGAAGACAAACATCATGATTATGATGCCATGGTCAAGGCAATCGAGATGAGGTTTGGCGACGACCACATGCAGCAAGTTTACCGAGTCCAGTTGCGCCGAAGGGTCCAGACAAGAGGTGAAACGCTACAACAATTGCAAGCTGACATCGAGCGCTTGGCAAATTTGTCTTATCCCAATACCAGCAGGGAAATCATAAATGAACTGGCAACTGATGCGTTCACTAATGCCATTGCAGATGGAAAACTACAAATGGCTGTGAGAATGGCAGGTAAGAAAACGCTCGCTGAGGCTTTAGCATTTGCCCTGACAATGGAAGCAGCAGACCAAGCTTCGCAAGGTAGCCATCGCGTCAGGGAAATGGCTACGCTAGAGTGCCCATGTCAACGTGTCGACATTGAAAGACAAAACCCGAACACTGCTCGAGGTCAAATGAGATGCTGGAATTGCAACAAGGTAGGACACCTACAGCGACAATGCAGATCTCCACAGGTAAGCTGCCCACATAGCGCGAGAAAAAGGCCTACTGACAGGGATATCGCTTACCCTACCGGGCATGATTTGGGGATACATCAGTGTGGAAAGCGCGTAAAAACCAACTTTGCAGAGCAGAAGTCGGTTGATGAAATGAACGCCCCCAGGACCGTTATCCAAGTTGCCCAAACGAAACGCTGCAACCAGAGTTTGACGGTGGAGACCGTCATCGCCAACAGAAAATGTGTGGCCACTATCGATACGGGTGCCACGGCCTCCATAATTAGAAGAGGCCTTGTCCAGACGTCCTGGCTACACAACACCAGCTGGAACAGTCTGAAGGCAGCTACGGGAGAAGAAGCAAAAGTATACGGAGAGGTACTTCTGAAGATAGAACTGGCAGGGCTGACCTTCGCACATACATTCTTGGTAGCTGACATATGCGACGACTGCATACTAGGTGTGGATTTTATGAAGGCACATGAAGTAGTCCTAGACTTTCGAATGCAGGTGTTAAGGTATTCAATCGTCGAGATTCCAATGGTGTACGGAAACGAGAATGCTGTAAATCTTCGGACGATCATAAGCAGTGATGAAATTCTCCGGCCATCTTCAGAAAGAGCGCATCCTAGGTGTTTGAACGGTAAGAAGGACGAAAGTATTTCTGTTCAGAGACTAAGGGCTGAACCTGTAAAGGGTTGGACTGCGGAAGAATTTCGTAATGCACAAAAGGAAGATCCTGACATCGAGCCCATTCTTGTATGGAAGGAATCTATGGATAAGCCGAATGCAAGAGACATCTCCGACAGAAGTCCTACCTTAAAGGCATACTGGGCGCAGTGGGAATCTCTCCATGTAAAAGATGGTGTTTTGTGGAGAAAATGGGAAATGCCGAATGGAAGATCCTTTAAGATGCAGCTTGTGGTGCCACGGTCGAAAGTGCAGGAGATTTTAAGGGAAATGCACGATGAAGAATCCGACGGGCACTTAGGAATCAATAAGACACTGAAAAAGGTACGGGTACGTTTTTATTGGTTAACTGTAAGAAAAGATGTCGAGAGATGGTGTCGAAAGTGCACCACGTGCAAAGCTGGTAGAGTACCCAAAGTCAAGGCAAGCGCTAAGATGCACCAGAACGAAGTGAGCGCCCCGATTAAAAGGATCAACGACACACACCAAAGAACCCAAAGCAATATAAACATTGCGAGAGACCGCCTGAGGACCAGATACGATGCGCGAGCAACAGCACCTGAATTCAATGAGGGAGATCTGGTATGGCTTTATAACCCACATCGCAGAAAGGGAAAATCGCCCAAGCTTCAGCAGGACTGGGAAGGTCCCTACCAAATAGTTACGCGCATTAATGACGTCGTTTTCCGAATCCAACGAGGACCAAGAGCAAAAATGAAAATTGTCCATGTGGATCGACTGCATCGTTACCACGGAAACAATGATGATGTGCTTGTTCGGGACGAACAAAACTAAGAGGGGGACAATGTGATGTGGCAACAAGTTTAGATATTCGGAGGATACATTTTGTAAACTAACGACATCTGTTGGATTCATTGTGTACAACAACCACCATTTATTGTGTACAACAACCATGCCCCTAAAAGTATGCTACATATTTGCAACATGTTTTAACTTAGTACTAAATCGAACTTGACGAAACAATTCGAGACTCGAATTGTTACCGAAAGCTTAGATTGTGCCAGAACCAGACAGAAGCTTCCAGAAGCTTTTAAAGTTGTATAAATACAAGAGTAGATTGCATTGAGAGTTCAGTTTAGTTTCGAAAGTGGAATTGTTAACAACTGGAAGCATTAGTAAAAAGTGATTGAATTGAGATTAAATAAAAAGTGTTGAATTATAAAAACGTATTTGAATTGTGAATAAGTGAAATAAGTTAAATTGGTGTTATTTAAACTGAAAGACGTTGTGTTTTATAAAATAAAGAGATTTCTTGTATTATTTTGGAATTTTGATTGAGTTTTATTTGTCGAACCCCAGGCCAAAATATCACAATATCAACAAAATCGATTGCTAACGTACCAGACGATTATGAAAAACACACTGGTTGAACAACGACAATTCGAATTTCTGTACGAAAATCCCAACCAAATCGATCGCATACCTACCAGGCGATCATGAAAAACGGCACATTCTTTAAACGATGACGATTTCAATATTTTTTTTATGAAAAACCTAAACAAATCGATCGCTTACTTACCAGGCGATCATAAAAGCGATACCTCTTTGAACACCATGATGATTCTGATCATTTTCTATGGCTAGCGTACTAGGCGATCATGAAAAGCGGCACACTCGTTGAACGACGACGATTCCGATAATTTGTGTATGGGAAATCTCTAACAAATCAATCGCTTGCGTATCCTGATACGATCATAAGAAACCGGCATGTCTGGGTCGCACATACTTGCTCTCATTTGCCTAAGATCAGATCTTTGAAAGGAACTGCTTAATCATGGGTTTGTCATTATGGTATCATAATGGATACATTTTTCATAATATTTAATTTTTTTATCGAACAAGCCGTTTAAGTTTAAGAATGTGTTCTTAATAACGTTACGTTATAACGTAAGGAAAGGTAATTAAATTGACTAAGTTTTGTACTGAAACCATTGTGCGACAGCCAATACAACAACCATTTTGGCGTGTCAAAGTTGCAATCTAGTATCTGTATAGATCATATCTTCTTGATCTATTACTTTTTACATAAGTAAATTCAAATTTGAATTTAAATATTCAGCAGAATTTTTTCAAGAAAAAGTGAACAAAAAAGAAGAAGGATAGTGAATCTTTTCTCATCTTCTACACAACTTAAGCAAATCGCTGTGTTCTCAACGATTTGGGGTATAAAATTAAATAAAAGAACATTAATGGCTTTTTAAATGGGAACTGGAGACAAAATGGAGCTTTGATGTCAACCAGTGAATTGAGAAATGCAGACCTTATACGGTTAAATTCTACTTGACAAATCTAGCAGAGAAGGGAACAGTAATCAGAGTTTCCAAGTCTCTGGTTGAAAGGGACTTATTTACTGATAAATTAAGAATTGATCCAAAACCATAAAAAAAATAAAAAAAAAATACGCACATATTTTTGAAAAATACCTTTTTTATTTCCTACCAAACTATAATATCGTACTGTACTTACATTATACATCAGAGTTTCATATCTATTTTGGATTGGCTTTACATTCTCAAGTACATTATATATCTTTTTTATCTTTTCCAGCCTTGCATGCACACACTTAAAAAAAATTCTTGGTTCCTAATTGTCATCTTCCTTCTAACGGGTCGACAGTTTTCTACAATTTTGTTGTTGTTGTATGTATCATAAATTAATTAGAAAATCAGATGTTGAGTCAAAAATTAAAATACAATATATAGAAAACGAAAATTATAATTAATAATAATAAAAATAAAAATAATATAATTATTGTAACTAAAAACAACTTATACTTAAAAATGTATTTATAACTTAAACATTTGCTCTCCTTCCTTGCTCTCTTCATCCACCGCCGCCGCGCCTTCGCCTCAACAAAATTAAACTCCTATATAGCACGCCCATCGTGGTCGTCGTCGTCGTCGTCGGCGTCAGCCTTAAGGTGTTTCGGGCGGTTCTTCTTGCATGAGAAGCCTTTGTGAATTTTCAGGACCAGTGATTACTACGGGTGAGTATATTTCTTGCACGGAATTGTCTTCGCCATCCGGCAATGGCACATATATAGTGGGATAGTCTGTCTGGAAGTCTGTGGGATTTTGCAAAGCTATAACTTCTGGTAGAATGTCTTCCGGATGTTGTGGAGGTAGATCTGGGATTTCGATCGCTAGCGAAACTTTTGGTGTGATGGATTCTATTTCAACGGGTGGCGGTGGGGGAGGTGGTGTTGTCGTTGATGTTGTTGTGGTGGTTGTGAATGTCGTTGATGGGGTAGTGGTTGTAGTTGTTGTTGTTGTTGTCGTAGTTGGGGCTGCAGTGGTAGTAGTCGTGGGAGGTGCTAGAGCTTTGATAAACTGAGAACCACTTGCCGACAACAGCTCGACTTTCTTAAGTGGTTTGGGATTGGTATACGGAACGGCGATCAACTGGACTATCTGCCCAGACTGGATGATTAATGGGAGATTATCGGTCAGAGTTGTCTGCAGAATCAGCGGTGTCTCGCTACAGACTTCACGATCGTTTTCATAGCATTGGGACTTGCCACGGATTCGAGCCTCTTGTGAAGACATTATCGGACAAAGTTCGCTTACCCTCTCAACTTCGCACATAATTGGATTATCTACAAAAAGAATACATTTGTCAGTTTTTTTTATTGCAAATTTATGTTAAACTTACGCTCAAGCCAAATTTCGAGTTTTCCTGGGACTCCATGGTTGGAGCACTTTGTTCTCGAAACAAGATCTGCAGACACAGAGGTGATTTGATTATGCATCAAATTCGCATGACACAGTACTGGCAAGCCATGGAAATCTTTTTCCAATTTGGTTAGATTGTTGTAGGCTACTCTTATGATTTTCAATGATGGAAGTACAGTCTGCAATAAGAAATAAATTATAAGAAATCTATCAAAAAATGTACGCAATTCTAACTTACCGTTGAAGTTTCTTCCAAAGTCAGCAACTGGTTGTGTGACAAATCCAAAGTATCCAAACTTTCCAATCCAATAAAATCATCCGGATCGATACGTTCAATTTGATTGTGAGTTAGCATCAGTTTCTTCAGCTTATTCAAACCCATTAGGGCGCCATCTAAGGACTTTAAACGATTCCAATCCAAGTACAATTCCACCAAAAATGATTGCTGGTCAATTCGATTCTCTTGTCGTCCGGTGAGCTTTTGTATTTTATTATATGAGATATCCAGCTCCTTCAGATACTCCAAACCTCGAATTTCATTCATGGAGAACTCTTCCATTTCGTTGAAAGAAAAATTCGACTTGAACAGTCGTTTCATTGGCAACAGAGAATTATTGAGTGACTTTATATTGTTGTAGGCCATATCAAGGATTTCCAGATACTCAACTTCAAGAAATTCATCTTGAGCCAGGTACTCGATTTGATTGTAGTGCGCTTTGAATTCTTTCAGTTTCTTAGCATTTCGCAGAACACCATCCAAAGACTTCAATTTGTTGTTCTGGAAGAACAGTGAATCTAGGTTTGGCATGTCTCTCATACTTTGAGGCAATCTCTCTAGACTGTTGTTTTGGGCCAAAATGAATTTGAGATTCTGCAATGCAGGCAGTTCGTTTTCTAGCGATTGAATGTTATTCATATTTATGAAAAGTGACTCCAGATCTCGGAGTTCTAATAATGTGCCGTTTAGGCTGGTGATTTGATTTCGGCCCAAATGCAAGGATTTGACTTCAGTTGGGAAGGCACCTTTATCCAGCCTTGCTATGTTGTTGCTTACAAGTATCAAATAGGCCACTTTGGGGATCCCTTTGAAGTCATCTTGCAGAACTGATCTTATTTTGTTTTTCCCCAAATCTAACGTCGATATTTTCGGTAGATGATGCAGCACTTGCTTCGGTATCTCGTCCAAATCATTTTCAGCTAAGCTTAGATATTCCAGGTTCGAAAGACCTCGAAAAGGCATCTCCGGAATAGTTCTAGAATTAAAGAAATAAATATATTATGACATATTTAAATGGATTAGGAAGTTCTGAAACAAGGACCTATGTCAATTGATCAATGAAAATTGTAGACGGATTTGTAATAGGACAGCGAAATTCGGGCCGTAAATTCTAGTGACCCCAGTATGTTCGCACAAATTATTAAGATTTTTAGAAAAAAAAAATATTAAAATAAAATAAATAAACTCCAAAGAAGAACAGATAACAGAGGCGTACTCCTGTCAGCACAAATAGATCCAAAGGATGAGGACTTCTTCATAAACGAGGATCCACAGGAGAAAGTCGAGATAGTGGATGGCGCTTTCAAGAAAGTGTGAAAGGATAATGCTAGCCTTCACACAGACCACAATCAGGACAAAAGCCACTTCCACCTTTTGGCAATCGTCATAATCGCCGAGCAAATGAGTCCAAGTTTCTTGTTAATTATGAAGATATGAATGAGTCTTTAGCGAGCGGTGAATTCGCCGATTCTTTTCACCATCGATCTGATAGGTAGTCTTACTGGGGCAATTGCCTATGCCAATGATCTAATCTAATTGTGCACAAAACGGACCAAAAGGTTGAGGTCATCCGAATTCTTTTACAGCATAACTTCGAAAGGATTCAGCGATACTGCAATGACTGGAAGTTAAAAGTCATACTTGCAGAAATCGGAGACAATTCTGTTTCGGACTCCTTTGGTTGGGGCCTCAAAGAACACGCGCAAGAATTGGCGGGAGGTGGTCGTCTTTGGACCTCTTAGACCTAAAATTAAGGTACGTGTGTATCTGGTTGGACTAGTATTTGTATTTCGAAAGACTTATAAGTTCTGCGATGATCAGATCCAGAGGAGCCTTCGTCCTGACAAAACGGCTGTTTCATAGGAGTCTACTTGACACTAGATTAAAGATAACACCCGAATCCGAATACAATATTATTCCAACGATGTCAACGGCCTTGGCTCCGATAAAGCATCGCTTCCGGTGAGATCAGCGAAATCAAGCATCGTTGCGCGTGGTTAGTAGAAAGATGGAGGACCGTCCGAAAACCAAATGCCTGCTGTTGACATGTGTTATGTGTTTTCTGTTTTCCGTTCTCTCTCTATCTTCTGTTCTGTCGTGTATCAATGTCGTCTTGTATATTGTCTTGTAATCGTCTGAGCCGATGTCCTCAGTAGCCAGTGCTCGTAAGTGTGTCTACTTCGTAGATTTATCTACAGAGTAGATTAAAATGTAATGTAATGTATTCCAACGAGTTCCTATACAATGGGGCATTGGTCAACAAAAAAGCTTGTTTGTGGTCACATTGCGAGAGCGATTATTTCGACCGATAGTTTGATTTTTTGGGCGTTTAATCCGAATGCTGAATATTTTGAAAGTGTGCGCTTGAACGGCTTTATTCCTTGGAGGGCATTCCTCCATCTTAATATGTGGGACTTGTTGAGGATAGATTAAACATTCTGCTTATCTACCACGTCAGGCGAAGAACCGTGGGTGGGTGACTCCTTTATTAACAGGATTCAGGATATCCTCGCACTAGAAGAATCAGAGCGCGTTCTGGTCAGAACGGGACCGAAGAGATTGGATGAAACAGGAAAACTAGTTTTGGCTTCCTGATGCTGTCGCACTTTTATGTCCATAGATGTTTATTACCTTACACCCTTATGTTAGTTATTTAAGAGTTTTTTTTTGGTGTTCCATCCATTTATAGACAAGGAAAAATGCAAGAAACTGAGAATTAAAGCTATTTTGTTTGCACATTTATTGCGATAGCATCGTTAATGGCGGTTAATTGAATCATCAGCATGGATTCCATTCATGATCTTGTTTTTCATCCCAACTCAATTTAACTGTCAATAATGAACTTCTTATTAATTGCCTTATCATGTCTTTTATTAATAGCACGCGAAGTCGTAAGCATAAGGTTTGTTTTGCTTTGATAAGATTGTCTGCGTAATGGACAAGACTAAAAAAAAACCTAGGGTCAGTGTTTGACATGAATTTCACCCACAAGTTAGGCTCAAATAAAAATAATTATTGATTAGAAAATACATACATACATAAAATCCTGAGCAAATGGATAGCCTCTTTTATTTTATTTTTTTTAACTAAATGTTTTGGGAGCACCTCGATGTGAACCCAAGGAAATATGCATTGGAGGTTAGAGCGACATTTTCTGAAATTAGGAGAGCTTTTAACATTTTTTGACTTAATGGGACTTTTTGAACTAGTTTTGTGTGTAGTCATTGAAATATGATTTATTTTTTGTAACATTAGAATAGCCTTAACTAGCTTTCTGACTCATTGTAAGATAAAGTTTAGCAGCGCGATCATCAGAAAGCTATATATCGGGAGTGATAATCGGTTTATTTCTTGTGTTTAATAATATCTTTAATAATAACCCAATCCCTAATACTATATCTTTTGGCATTACCAACTACATTATCTCTCTACTACCAAAACCTTAGAGGGCTCCGTACCAAAACCTCTACTACGTTTCTTAACTCCCAAAAGCTGCCTTTTGACATTTTTGCCCAATATTTATATTTTTATTTAGGTAATGATCCCTGTGGACGTGGAGTTCTCTTGGCAGTTCACACTCGACTTAATGCAACCCTTGTCGAAGTTTCTAATTCGGCACTCTTTGAATTCGTGTGCATTAAGGTTTCTGCGTATAAATTTCGGTAACACCAATCCATGTAAACTTAGATCTGTTCCCTTCTTTTGCCTTCCTACTACTTCCTACCGAACCAATTATGCCCACAATAACTAAAATGTTACGATTAGCCAACAGTGCACACGTACAGCATCTCCTTGATTTTAATAACCCTAGTATCTCCTCCCTAAGAAGAAACCTTTACTCTAATTCTCCTTAACCCTCTAATTCTTAGTTTTAAGTTAGAATAAGTTCATTAAATGTTTAAGTGATTTAAGTATTGTTATTTTTAGTCATGAGCTTGTATTAAGCAGATAAATAAATAAATAAGGCACGTTGCCTTTTAAACTAGTATCAGACGGTCCTTGTAATTTGTCATTGTCGTGACATTGTGATGTCACAACAAAATATTTCCTACCACCGTCATTGCTGTGACAAAGGTAATCGTGTCACGGCTAGTTACAGTGACTATCACACGAATGACACATGTCTGTCATTGTTGTCCCAAAATACAATTAAAGTCAAAGTGTGTCACGGTGATCCCTGTCTCTCGGTGTCACGGCAATGACATGCAAAACAATGACGATCACACGACGTGACAACTCTCAAACAGCTGATCGTTGACGGTGAGACTAAACTGCAATAACATTTATCATTTTTAGCAGTGCCGATCACACGGCGTCACTCAAATGAGTCACTGTGTCTTGGTTGTTTTGGTTAAATATAGACGTGAGTTTTTGAAGTGTTTCAATTACCTAAATTAATTTAATGAAAAAAATAAATAAATAAAAAAAATTCCAATTACAGTGATTAAAGACAAAAGTATGTATTAAGTATGTCCACACGAAATATGGTAAAGTTGGCGATTCTTTGAAGGGATTTTCATAGGAAGAAAGCTGATATTGTAAGGAGTAAGTACGGCTGATTTAATTACCCCTAGGTAGCGCTGGAGGCAGAGCAGATAGCTTATTTTGTAAAAAATAACTTAGGCTATTATGATGACTAGGTGGCGCCACACCGGGAGTCGTTTTTTTTCAAAAATGTATGGTATATCCGGGCCGAGTGAGCTCGTTAAATATAAAGTACTAAAATAATTGTGAAAGCTATAGTAAATAAATAAAAATACTTTTCTTTAAACAAAATTATTTGGTTTTCATTTTAACTAAAATAAAAACAGTGGTTGTATTATAATTTTACAAAAAAAAAATCGAAATAGTCTCAGAAAATTCCGTTAGCTCTTCGAAACTATTTGCAGTTTCTCTTAGTCTAAAGAACTCAGTTCCACCTTTCAACTTAATATACAATTCCCTATAGAGATCGAAAAGGAACAAAAAACTGTTTATTTAAAAATAAATTATGTGTGAAGCTATTCAAATGTTAGGGACTGTATATGCTGTTGATCACCACTATTCTTACTTCAGAATTGAATAACGAATGCTGAAACTTATAAGCAGAACATGAATCGATCTTTAAAAGCCGATGCCTAACATTGCTTATGAATCCAACATCACATTCTATAATCACACAAAAAAGTTTATGCAGGAAAAAAATAAAAATCGTTCACTTTAATTCAAAACAAGAACGAGAGTCCGCCAGGAGGAGATCGTTTGATCTTCAAACAGAACTGTGATATGAAACGCTTTCTGAGCTAAAATCAGTCATTTCCAAAATCAGCTGGTTACACAGGGGAATATATATTCTAAGCTCGAACACAACTTGATGCAGGCGAATTTTTTCAACAACCCCAAAATTGAAGAGAAAATTTCGAGCTCTTACAATATTTGGATTTCATATCCGACAGCCCACAGGAATGATTTAACTCTCAACTGCTCTTTGTGCAACACTCGCCAAAGAAATTTTGAAATGTGAACCACTTCATCGAAAAATGTAGCATTTTGGTGGAAATACGCTGACAGTTTTGACAGAGAAATTTTCTTGACCAATCAGAAGTGTTCGAAGATTACATTGCAACGACGACAGTCAAAAATTGTTCAAATTCATTAAAATATCATTAACAAAATTAAATAAAAATAATATAATGAGAGAAGACTTTTAATAATATTCGTAGTTTCTCATTTAATTCATCTTTAATCTATCATAAAATAGCGACTGACTTCAACTTCAAAATTTTTTTTTTTTACTTTTAAATGATTTTTATTTTACTTTTACTTATATCTACTTAAATGCTAGACAAAAATCTTAAAACTAGCTAAAACTATCATCTTAATTAACTTACTGGCCCTATGCGGGCGCTCTAAATTAATCTCTAACTTAATTTTAATTGCCTTTCGGCCTAAAAATAACTTATCTATATTAGGGTTTTATTTTTTACCCAGAAAAATTAAAAAACTAGGTCATCATTATCGATCGTTTTATCTTAAACTACTTAAAAACTAACTTAAAATAATCTAAAAATAAGTTTAAACTTACTTAAAATAAACCTAAAAAATACTTAAAATTACAACAGCCACAGCAGCTTTTTTTTTTTTTTTTTTTTTTTTTTTGGTGCCGCCGCAACTGCCCTACCTAATTTAAATACTATAGATATATGTAAGTCGGCCATAGGCGATATTTTGTCTATGTCGACTGACAATAGGCGGGATTTAGCTAAGCCACCAAAATTGGTGGACCTGATCTAGGGCTTCCTTCCGATACCGGTCGGGCACGGCCCTACTGAAACGGAGGCGCTCTGCTTCGCTCCCAGCGACTATGTCTCGGTCGTAGAGGAGCCGCCTATCGACTGTTCTGCGGCCGTCGTGGTAGATCAACGGAATCGCCGATCTATCCTGAATCAGCCCTCGACTATCAAGGTATAGGAAAGCCTCGGGTGGGATAAAACCACTCGAACGTGTGCTTTCAAAATATTCATCTTGGGGGTAGTAAGCCCCGAAGATTTGTCCATTAGTTGAGGTCATCGCCCTTGCAATGTGTCCGCGAATGAGCTTAATTAAAAAGTTATCTATCCGGTTTGTATTGGCCCCGTTGTATAGGACCTCGTTGGAATAATAATGTTTGTACTCCGACTCTGGTGTTCTATAAAGACCGAGACAAGCGCGAAGGCACTGTCTCTCGAACACCCGAATCTTTTCCATTAGAGATGGTGCAACGTTGAACCACACAGGGCAACCATAGGCAATCATCGGCCTGATTAGGGCCATGTAGCAAATCACTTTCACCCTGCTATCAAGGCGGCTGCTATAAAACAACCGTCTTGTCAGGGCAAAAGCTCCCCTAGCCCTGGCCAGAGCAGCCTCTACATGTCGATTGAAATATAGATACTGATCCAACCAGATGCCAAGGTACCTTACTACACTTTTACTCGCCAGTGGATGTCCATGTGGTCCAGCGATCCCTAGCTTGCGCCAGTTCTTTCTCGTATCCCTAGAGGCCCTAGACAAAGGGGTTCTAAACAGGATAGTTTCACATTTCTGGAAGTTAATTTTCAGCTTCTAATCATTACAGTACTTTTGAATTTTATCGAAATCACGTTGCAAGAGAATTCTGATGACTTCAACTTTTGGACCTGTTCTGTACGCAACTAAATCATCGGCATACGCAATTGCATGAGGTAAACTCCCAATGAGATTGCTGGTGTAAATACTAAAGAGAATCGGCGAGTTCACCGCTCCCTGTTGCAGACCGTTTTTAATATCAAACGTTGTGGTAGATGTTAAATTGCCACTGTTGACAACAAACTTTCTACCATTAAGCATGTCGTAAAGCATATATAACAGTGGTTTACTTATGCCCCATCTGGTTAGCTTCAGATACAGACCTTCCAACCATACGGTGTCAAAAGCCTTCTCCAAATCAACCAGACAGGTTCGACCTTCGAGATGAGCAGGGAACTTGGCCCATTTCGCAACTTCAAAATATATTCCAAGGTTTGTGTATTTTTATAACACAATCATTGCAATAGAAGACAGCTCTGTAGTGAGTTATTAATTAAATTCGTATTTTTAAAAGCATATTGCATTTCAAATCGATAATTATAATATAATTGTATCTTTCAAAAAAGGTATACCAATCGATGAGAATCGACAAGAACAAACCAAACAACAAACCAAAGGAGTAAAAATCGGAAATAGATAGTAAACTTTCCATTCGTTATCAAAAGAACTAGGAACTCTGTTTTTTTAATGTTTTTGTGTCTCATTCAATTCATATTGTACTCTTGTTTTTTTAATTCATAGTCATAGTAAATAAACAAACACAAGACAATTTCGCAAACAACCAACCCAGCAGAGACATAAACAAACTGATTAAATTATTCGCTAGTTTCTACTTCCACTGAAGTTAATACGATAATCGGATTTAATCTGGTTAATATAAAGAACGCACTTCACTTGTCAGTCACGGCAGTAAGTTGTCTTTTCTGTCTTAGAGTCCACCGCATGACGCCTGGCGCCAAGTACTTGACATCTTTTATTCTCTAAGTCAATTGCTTCCCGTAATGAAGACACTTTGTAGAACAATGGGTGAGGATTTATCTTTTTTTTTTCTTCTTTTTTTTTACTCATCACCACCATTTTTATATTATTCACACATACATATTCAATTAAATTGGAGAACTGTCATATTTGTTCCAGCCGCCAGCGAGTTGGACAAGATGTTATTGTTTTTGTTGTAGATGGGAATTTGATTGTTGGCCTTTTGCACTGCAATTGAAGTGAATATTTTGAAATTCACGCTTCGTTCTGATGGTACAAAGAAGCAGCTCGGGGACGTGACGAGGTGCACTCTCTGGGTCTGATAATCTTTGTCAATTAATTTCACAGTAGTTTGTTTAATTTTAATTGAATTTGCGAATTCATTCATTTGAAAACTTTGAATATTGTTTTCGCGCTTGATTGGGATCGCTGGACAGAAGGGACACAATCGAAATGTCATTTATGACAGGTTGCTCTAAATTCTAGCAAATAATAGTGGAGATGTGTGTTGGTTTCAGTTGTGTGCGATGGTATTTATTAGCGAGCACTTAATTGGAACTGCAAAGTCGTGGATCGTGGTTCTTTAACGCGTCGTTCTGTTGACATTGCGAATGGCTGTATGTTAGAGGAAGCTACAAAAAGCCACTAATTTATGACAGACAGTGTTCATTGATGCTGACAAATGTTTAGACATTACTCACACGTCTGACACCAGAGGGTTGTCATGTCTATAGCAAGGACAGTGCACCCATAACCTGTTGGCTCTGTAATGGTTTATGAGATAATATACAAACATAATGCATTATTCATTAACTGCCTCCTGCTTCTTGGTCGTTTCCTTGTTAATTTTGCACGTTCGTGTCCTCATCATCGGACAGGGATTTCCTTCCTTTTCCACTTGGCTCATATGTATTCACATTCCGTTACGCATTTCTCCATAATTGCTGGCGCTATGCCCTCGGAGGCAAGGTATTTAATGGTTGTGTCGGGACTATTTTTAGAGCATCAGCATGGTGGTGGATTCTTGCGTCGTTGGTCGTGCTGGTAAATTCTATTTTTGATTTTAATGCAAATTAAGTGTTTCCAATTAACGGCGCTTTCAGGCTCAATTATAGTGTCTTGCAGACTTCTATGAAAAGGCTGGTATTTTGTGGAAAATGACATTTCGAAATAAACATAATTATGCAACCGCAACAAGGATACTCACAATGTAAATTAGCACTTTTGAAGTGGGGAAGTGTTTGCTTACATCATTGGTAGGTGATTGATCATGATGGTGTATAGAAACTTGTTAAGAGTTGTACCTATGCAAATTTGTTGTATTATAAATGGTAATTTCTTGAGTTATTTTTATCTTGAAAAATCTAAAAGTGTAAGACCTGGGGGCCTAGTCCTGAATACGAGTCGAGTGAGATGTCACTCGAGAGCTCACAGTCGAGTCGAGTAAGAATCGGTATTCCACAACTCTAGTGAGAGCCAAAAAAAATGACATGACTCCGAAAATGTTGAACACACCCTTTGAATTGTAGCCAACTTCACTAAATGTTGTCTTGACGTTTCACAAAAAAAATCTTTTGATTTCAGAACTAATCGTTAAATGTAATTTGATAGTAAATTAATCGTTTAATCAGTTTAAGTGCAAAAAAAATTATAATGATAAGTACGGAGATGTTTTATAAAACAATTTTTGTATTAAAACAAACGCCAGATCGTCGTTTATGCCAAATACCTACCACCAAAAAATATTTAAATTTTGTTTCAAACACTTCATTATTCATAACAATTAGAAAATTAGTCTTTTTGTATTTTTACCTACATTTTTGCATCCATCACTGCTGCTCTCGAACACTTTTTAAACATGAATGATTTCTCACAGAAAAAGCGTCACTTTCGAGTTCAGAATAGGGGTGTTTCATTCGAGTGTCATTTGACGTTCGACATTCGATAATAAGTGAGTCGTGTTTGAGAATACCAATTTGTCGATATCACATGAAAACATACTCGACTCGTATTCAGGAATAGGGCCCCTGATGTTTTTTTTAATCGACAATTTAGTTTAGCCAACCAAGGAATCCAAGAAAAAACTGTGGAGATCCGTGTATTGCCTCAGAAAACGTCACCAACCTCTTTGCTATCGATAGTTCAGAACTTTTTAGGATATTTCCTTCTTAAAGGGTTTTCCAGATTATCTTCTTATGACATAGGAATGCCAATGATATTTTTGCAAAGCAAAGGTTCTTACTCTCAGCTTTGCTCATATATTTTATACATTGTACACAACAAAATGAACAGGATACCAGAGTGCTATATTCAAGATACCGCGATATAGAATATTATCTTAAGTTGAAAATGTATTTTCTGATCACAGAAGATGAGAAATTGTCCGGTCAATCTGATCTCTATTAAGCATACATCTCAGATATTTAAGCTTTTTGGATTTTGGAAGCCCTGCTCTATTAACATGTCCAGCTGCCGATCGCTTCAAAGCTGTGGGCGATGAATTGGTTAGGATTATGCACTGACACACAAGCAAGATATGATCAGAAGAAAGTATGCCTGATGAATGAAATATCAGCCTTGTTTGTTCGATCCTTAAGAAAGGAGACACTCTGAACTGTACAAACTTCAGAGGCATATGTCTTCCTAAAAACGGCTTTTTCGTTGTAGTGTGTGAGCTTCAGTGTGATTTCAGGCCAGAAAAGTCCACCATCGAACAAATACCCCGACATAAATGTAACAATGCAGCATAACTGCAAAATACAATATTGTAAGCATATGGTACAATTTGTATACAGTTTTGGCAAAATTTGATTTCATTATTGAGAGCAAACGTCAACACTTCTAATTAAAATGGAACGACTGGATCGCACGTACTTGCTTTTATGTACGGTCACAGTTGAATAAAATTTGATAAACAAAAGAAGAACTCTAAGTTTTTATTCGATTTATGTGACTTTTGACTGTTCGAAAAAATTTCCAAAATTTTACAATTATAAACAATGTAAAACAGTGTGATTTTTTTTTCAAAATCGTAGAAACGGTTTTCAAATAAAACGGTTTTTATTTAACAACTTTTGTTAAAAATAAAAAAAAATAATTAAAAAATGCAAACTTAAGCACAAAAATAAGCTTCATTTAAAAACAAAATTAAAAAAAAAATCACCCACGCTTTTTGAAAATATATCGAAATTAAATTATTAAAAATACAAAAACAAGTTTTCGAAAATATTTTAAATGTAAATTACTAAGGCTACCTACATCTACCTGAATATCAATTTTAGTTGTAATCGGTTGATCAGTTCACGAAAAGTCGAATACAATAAAAACGGTTCTATGAGAGGTACCGTTTTTAGTCCACTAACTTAATTTTTGTTTCACCAAATTATAATGCTTACCAACAATAACACACTGATTTTTTTTCATAAAAATTCCTGGAGCCGTTTTCGAGAAAAAACAGCTTTTACATAACCGTTATATGACAGGTACCGTTAATATTTATGCTTAAAAAATTCAAGTTCCAAATTTGAAGACGATTGGCCTTTCCATTCAGGTTGTAGTCCAAAATACATACTTACAGACAGACAGACAGAATTTTGCCAGTTACTCAAATATGTTTCTCTATCGTCGTAATATCATGTTTAATTGTTATTTCAAAAATTTTAATCTGCACGAATGCATAACTTGCATTATTGTACCTATAATCGCAAGTAAAAAGTTTAAAAAAAAGTTGATTGTCTGTAAAATCGGTTTTATAAGAAAACATTGATGACACCATATACAATTATATCACTAAATCTACTACTAAGTACTAAATCCAGTACATTCACAGGACCGATCCCTGGACAAAACTATATTTGCCTTGTAAATTTCATTAAAATCCGTTGGGCGGTTTAGGATTACATACTCAATATACATACAGACATACATTCGTACAGACATACATACGTACAGACATACATACATACATCTTATGTTCGCCTGGTGCTCAGAATACGTTTGCGATCAATTTTGGTTGAAAATCCACAGTATCGCGGTTAGCGTAACGCGTTACTTTTCTTGTCAGCATGAGTCATGTTATTTCGTATAAATGTAGCGTGTCATCGATTTATAAGACGTTATCACGTCAAAAACTTTCCAATGGACGGTATTTGTCTGGAGAAATGGAACGTGAATTAAACAGTGATGCTTCAGTTTTACATTTATGAACTCGACTCACATTACGGCAAAACTAGGAAAAATTAAGTGCACGACTGGTTCGCACGAACTTGCTCAAATATGCGACAGTGGTCTTGGGGCTTGAGATTTTTGAAAGAAAGGAGGTAAAAAATCATTTGAAATTATGTTAATCACTTAAAAATCACTAGTTAAAACGTTTTTTGGAAACAATGAAGTGAGCCATTTAATTTCCAGTTTTGACTTTTAAGGAAACATTTTTTCAAAATCGTTTGACCAGTTTAAAAAAAAAAGTTTTTTTTTTTTAAACTTTTCGAAAACATATTCCAAATTTTGTTTGAGTATGCCAACATCTAGCAGCTGGTAGTTATTATCAGAAAACAATTTTTTTTAATTTTTTTTAAGAAACCGTTTAAAAAAAACGAAATTCTTTCATTTTTTAATTAGTTTAAGAGTTTCCTCGGAAAAAAACCTAAGTATGCAAAATTTGAGAACTAAATATCTATCGAGGAAAAAAATATTGAAAATCGTTTGACCAGTTTTGTTAAAAAGTCGTTTTTTTTTTTAAACATTTCCAAAAAATATTTGAAATTTTTTGTAGTATGTCATTATAAGGAAATCTGTAGTTTTCATCTGGGAAAATTATTAAAAAAAAATCAATCAACCCGTTTTTATATTATTATATTTTTGAAAACCATTTTTTTAGAATTTTTTTAAAAATCAAAAAAAAATGTTTTTGAAAATTTAAAATGCAATATTAATGAAATTATAAATGACTTCCTGTATGCAAAATTTTATTGAAATCGGAATAATGGTTTACGATAAAACCAAATTTAAAAAAACCGGTTCTGTGAGAGGTACCGTTATAGAACAAATTTCGAAAAAATTATTCTAACTGAAAGATGTATTGTTGTAAAAAAAATAGCATTTGAAAGTTTTATCAAAATCTCTAGAGCCGTTTTTGAGAAAATCAAACTTTTTGTTAAAGATTGTATGGCAGGTACCGTTATTTGTCGACCTAGAGAAAAATGAAAAACACCCACCGCCATACTACCTAATAAATACTAAATACCATGTTGGAAGCAAATCGGCCCATCCGTTAAGGCTGTAGAAGCGCGAACAGAAAGGCAGACAGACAGACGGACGGAATTTCCGGACCCACTTTTTTCAACTTCTCTATTATCGTAATGTCATGTTTAATTGTTGGATTTTTTTTGAACGAATCCATAACTTGCATTATAGTACCTATAATCGCAAGTAAAATGGATACGACTGGGTCGCATGTACTTGCTCTTATGTGGCCAATTACATCATTGACAGAAACAATTAACATGTCTGACAGACAGACAGACATTTTTTGTCAATGACTTTTTTGTCATGTTTGATTGTTATCTTAATTTTTGTTATATTCACGAATCCTAAACTTGCCTTATAGTCCCTATAATCGCAAGTAAAAACCAAGAACTTGAAAACGGTACCCATCACCTTTTCATCGATTTCAAAGCCGCGTACGACAGCATTTATAGAAACTAGTTATATAGAGCAATGTGCAATTTCGGCAAACTCGTCCGTCTGTGAAAAATGACGATGGAAAACGCACGCTGTTCTATCAAGGTTGGTACAGACCTCACCGACACTTTTGATGTCAAAACATGATTTAGAAAAGCCGATGCACTGTCATGCCACTTCTTCAACATCATAGAGGCACGATAGATAGAGTAGATTTTGGAGGCATGCGGAGGCCATGTTGTTTTGGTGATATCTGTCAAATCTGTGTATTATATTCAGTTGCTGATGTCAAATCACCATGGTAAATTACACAGAAAAATTTGCCTATGGTTTCGTTGCGTCTGAAGTAAGAATCTACTAAGCATATTTCTTCCCCAGACATAGAGCGAATGACTGTAAAATTGTCTATTACATCCCCGTGGTACAATTAGTAGAGGAAGACCGAGACTTAGGTTCTATTCACAGAACAGTCCAAAACAGGCTAGAGTGGATAAGAAAACTTAAAAATCTTAAAGAAATTGTTTGTATCATGTCTACTGAAGAAAAAGAACTTCAAAGCGTTTGGAAGATTCTACAAACAAATATGTACACTTTTATTGACGAATTTTAAGATAATAAATTTGACCAGATAACATTTACAATACGTTAGAGGCCTCTGATCCATTCACCGTATCCAACATCGTTGGGCGCCATTTAACTTCTCTATGGAAAATCATATTAATTATTAGTTTTTTTAAACAGAATTAAATAAAACATTCTACGATTCATTTAACAGAATACATTGTGCATTCACTTCACCTATTCTATCATCTCAAAACTATTTACACATACCCTCAACTTATTCAATCAAAATCAAAAGATGAAGTCGTTTTCTATATGCAAAACCGTTATTTTCAATCCATTCAGTTTGTAAGAAGACCAACACACATTACCCAAGAACAAACCAACACAATTATAAATACTATGCCAGAGAAGAAAATGTTTTCTTATATGAACGCAAATTAAATGATGATCAATTGTTATGATTATTACGATCAATCAAATGCCAAAGGCCAAATAGGTCGTGTGACAATTATATTAAAACTGATCAAGTTCACTGAATGTTGATCTGACTGACGAAGTTGATGGTGTTGATGATGATGTTTTTATTTTCCCCTCCCCATCGATTGACCATTTATCGCATTTCTGGAAGCAGAGAACTGCTGCGATATTTCTTTCTATCACTCTATAGGATCATGCCGATCTTTTGATCCAAAAGTCTCCACAGTGAAGTCCAGAACTACCCGACTTCTAGGCAAAATCACGTTCCAATTATGAAAAAACACTTCACTTGTCAAACTCTTCATGCTGAATAAGAAGAATATGTCATACAGATTGAACAAGTGTCCATAGAGGGTCTCCAATGAGTGTCCTCTTGGGTGACAGTATATCAGAGAAGTAAACACTCGTTGGCCGTTTTAATTTTTTTTATAACAAAGCGAAGATATCAGGAATAGCAATGCGCAAAAGTTCCACGCCGCCGCGCGCCGGGCCGTCAATTTCGTCAAAGATGAGCGACTAATTGAATTTAGTTAAGAGTCGTGTAGACGACTCGCGGTGGCATTCGACGCAAGGCAGAAGAAAATACAGTTCTTAATAATAATTGTTTGAATTTGATTTGGAAATTTTACGAATTAGTTACTTCCTCATTTACATAAACAAAAGAACACAACCAACTCAGAAAGTAAGTATTACAGTTCTTTTTTTTTGTAAATAATACGACGTTCTGGACATAATTGCTTGGATAATTTTATTGTTCAACCTTATAATTGTTACGACGACGTATTATGATTTCCACGAAAGGCTATTTCAGATGGTTAGACAGTATTTTTTTATGGGTGAACGAGGCAGTTAGTTTTATTTCCTTCTTTGCAGTTGTGGGTGCAGAGTGACGTCACTTGAACACCCAGTAGAGCGTGGCATGTGTCGAAATAAGGAAGGGAGCTGACTAGGCACCAAATTGTTGATCATGTTCATGTTCAATAAATGGAAAGTAACCTTAATCAATTTCACATGATTTTTTGATTTTCAAAGAAGTAAGGTAAATGGTCTTGTGGAAGAAGCTCTTGTGTCAACTGAATCTTAAATGGAAACAAATGCAAATCCTTGTGCCAAAGTTGTTCTTTGAAGACCAAGCTCCTGAGCACGGCGTCGAATTGAGGTTGATGGATTGTTTTGAATATTTCCTTGAGCAGCAGTAATTTTTTCAGCCGATCTTGCAGTACATTGTGGTCCATGCTTTCTTCGAAATCATTCACTACACGATAAATAGTGCGTTTTGCGTGCGTGTTGGCACGTTGTTTCTCCCAAAAAATTCACGTAACTTTCTCACCGTCACAGTAATCGATGATTGATTTTGATAAAATGTTTTAACAATTTAAACAAACACGTTTGCTTATCGAATATTTTTCCATAATAAATTTGCCACGTGTCTACTTCACGACTGCCAAACATAAACTGTCAAGACTAATGGCGGCAAAACAAAGTAGTATACCTTCCCGGCGGACACCCTGTACTTTGGTAAGTATTAGCTATCATTTTATCAAAAACAATTGTACCGGAAAAGACTAAACGGTATCTTTTATATAAGGTTTTTTTTTATTTTTGACTTTCTCGGTAACGGCTCATTGGATTCCTGTCAAATTTGAAATTTGAAAAATCTAGGTAGCTAAATTAATATTTTGAATATTTTTTTATTTAGACATAGTTAATTTTTGTTTTGTTTTTTTTTCGAAAATTCAATATCTAAACTAATCAAAAAATATAATTTTAAAACTTATGATTAGATGTATATTAATAAACTTTAAGAAACTGCATACCAACATCTCAAAATATTTATTTTATTTTTTTCAAAAAACTAAAAATGAAAACAGAAATTGATACTTTGTACTGACAGGCTGACAGATCAGTGTTTTCCGAATGCAAATAAAATTATCTCATTCTTTTTCCGACGTTTCGTTTGTTTTTTGCCAACGTTATCAAGGATTTTTTGTTGAACTTTGTTCACATATTTTTCGTTAATTTAAATTATTTTTAACTTTAAATTTAAATTTAATAATTAACAAAACAACAACAACTTAAATAAACGAATTAAAAGACGTTAACCACTAAAAAAACAAGACAATAACTTATAGCTAATATCGCAAAACAGGAATTTATCAACTTCCGTCCTACAATTTTCGAATTGTTTTCATCATAAATCCATTATTTTTTAAGACGTGTGATGGCATGCTCCATTTTTGCTAAATGATACTCGTTTCTGTCAAAGATTCTTGCCATCCAATATGATTAGGCACATACGAGCAAGGACGTGCGACCCAGTCGTGCTCATTTTTACTTGCGATTAAAGGATTCGTGCAGATTAAAACTGTTGAAATAACAATCAAACATGACAGTACGATGATAGAGAAACATATTTGAGTTACTGGCGAAATTCTGTCCGTCTGTCTGTCTGTACGGATGTATTTTGAACGCCAATCGTCATCAAATTTTGAACTAATGGTTATTTGGACATTCTGCAGAGGAGTTTAAAAAAAAAATGTTTAGCTCAAAAATTAACGGTACCTGTCATATAACCGTTATGTAAAAGCTTATTTTTCTCGAAAACGGCTCCAAGAATTTTTTTGAAAAAAAAATTCAGTGTACTACTGTAGGTAAGTATTATATATTGGTGAAAAAAATGAATATGGTGGGTTAAAAACGGTACATCCCATAGGACCGGTTTTTTCGACTTTCTCGAAAACTGGTGATCCGATTACTATCAAAATTTATATTCAAGAAGATGTAGATAGCCTTAGTAATTTTTTCGAAAACTTTCTTTTTGTATTTTTAATAATTTTTATACGATTTTTTTTGAAAAATCATTATTTTGAAAACGGGAGCGGTCATAATTCCTGTTGTTAAAATTCTGTATGACCAGAATTCTGCTTTTTTATTTTTTGAAAATACTATTCGTATAAAATTCTGTATTTCATAATTCTGTTTTTCAAAATTCTGTATGCCCAAATATCTGGTTATCCAAAATTCTGTTTTTTAAAATTCTGCTTATGCCCGCTCGCTCCAAACAAAATGAATAACCAATTGACAGTTAATTTTTGTTTTCCTTTATTGGACATGGCAACTGATATGTTCATATTGAATTAATAACAAAAAATATGTATATAAAATATTTAAACAAATCTTAGCTACAATAAAATAATTTGAATTTCAATAGATTTATTACAATTGTTTCACTGCTTAGCACGTGCGAGTACAAGAAGAATTTGCAATGGCTCATTTAATAATGATTACTGATATGGATATGTAAAGAACAAGTAAAAAATATTTATGAGAGAAAGAGACGTATTTGTAAGCTAACTTGGTTTTGTCTATGTATCCATATCGAAATATGATAAAATTAAATATGATATATATTAGGGTTAAAGTTCAGTAAAAAATTTGTGAACATGTAGCTGTGGCTGTTGTTTTTGTTGTTGTTGATTTTGTTCATATTAATTTTGATGTTCTGTTTTCAAAATTCTGTATTTAAACAAAAATGGATTTAATTATGTAAAAAAGTGCGCGTGAATTTTGACCATACAGAATTTTGAAAAAAACCGAATTTTGAAATACAGTATTTTGTAAACAGATTTTTGACCATACAGTATTTCGACCCCAACCCTTTGAAAACAGGTAAGTGATTTTTTTAATTTTGTTTTTAAATGTAATGTTATTTTCGTGCTTAAGTTTGTATTCTTGAATTATTTTTTTAAAAAAAGTTGTTGAGAAAAACCGTTTTGTTTAAAAACCGCTCCTACGATTGTAAAAAAAAAAATCACACTTTTTACATTTTTTTAAAGAAATAAAATGGCCTTCCAACGTGATTAAGCACTTAAGAGCAAGTACGTGCGATCCATTCGCGCCCATATTTTGTATTAACCTTTCATATTTTCTTAATAGATTCGGCGTCGAAATGAACATTAAAAAAAACATAAAAAATCGGCCGTTTTTAATTTTTAACAGCCAAAAAACCAGTTGACCGCGAAAGTTAAAAAAAGAAGCACCTGTTTGAAACCCTGAACCTCCAGAGCTAAAAAAAAAAACGCAGTTTAGTCTTTGACCTTTCAGGCTCTGCTGTAAAAAAACTGAACTAAAAAATAGTTAGTCCTTTTAGCCTTTAAATCTCGACTAACTTTTTTATCAAATGTCAAATGTTTAAATGAAAACTGTGAACACACCACAAGTCAGGTGTCCTTAATTCAACAAAAAATTACATGAACAACATTGATTACAAAAATATCTAACAACACAAAATATCTAATCACAACTTCCAGGGTAGAATAATTAATCTTATCACCCAAAATGTGCATTCTAGGTGATACACAATCTCAAAACGTTCTTCTATGAATCAATTGGTTTTTTTTTTCATTTCTTGGGTTTTATCAATGAAATATTTCCAAAGGTCATCTAAATATACACAAATTTAACTCAACTAGGTGCCCGAAAGGATTCTTATCGTTATTTTCGGTGGCGGTTTAGAGATTACTGATAACAACATTTTGTTGTCATAATCACTTTGACAACACATTCAATAAATTAAGAGAACTAACAGATACTTAAATGTATATAAAATACAGAACATCATATCATGGAACACCTCTTGTTGAGCCGGTAACAGCCAGTTTTAAAAAGCAGAGGTTGTCTTCTCATCGACACAACAGATAACTACGATAAAAGTAGAGCCTTTACAATACGAATACGCCTTACGAGCGGCTTATGAAATCGTGTCAATTCACCTTTTTTAAAAACGCTGGCTGACGCTAAAGCTGCTGGCTGTGGAGACAAAATAAATTTTCGAATCCAATTTGAATGGAAATCCCGTGCCCGTGTCATCGATACTCGAAACATTGATCGAACAAACGCGCGGTTATCGCTTCGGGCTGCTGGAGATTGCAGGCGTTTAACGACCACTTTGACATTTTACGATTGGCGCCAGCAATATTATATTTTTATGTTGATATTATATTTTCTAGTTGTTGAATAAAAGTCTTTGTTGTTGTTGTTATTATAGCTCAAGAAGTGTGTTGCCCTACTATGTGCCCAGCAGGGCACGCATGTTCACGTGATATTACCAGCTATTCTATACGCATCGAGTTTGTCTTAAGTGTAAGGCTGATTCTTGTGTTCTCTGCTTCAATTTGATGCAATAACAATTGAAACAAAAATTATTCACGCTTGTCCTAAAGAAATCGAATCACCATCTATGACCGATTTAAGGCAATCTCGGTGTTAATATGAGGTATCAATGCAAGCACGCCATAAATTTAAATGGAGTCATTTAATTGGTAACGGTGAGTATTTATAACATTTTTGAGTGTAATCAATTTTATTTGCATTTGATAGGTGCTAAAAATAAAAAATGGCACGAGATTCTCTTTTTTCGGTGCATGTACAGTGAAGCTGAGGAGTATGCGTTCGAAACTCAATCTTTGAAGTCTGGGTGAGGCTTAAAGCCGACATACAAGGTTTGTATCTAATATGTATGTATGTATAACAAACATAAAAAAAACGGAATCTATTACATTTTTATGCCACCAACTCTAGGGAAAGTATTCTAGCTTCTATTAAAATGGCGAGGATCAGAAATACATTTATACAAGCTCCAAGCGCTTTTATCCTATACATATACAATCTCTATGCCAACTTTGCATAAATAAATAAATTTATTGGCGCGACATCTCCTTTAAGGAGCCAAGGCCTAGTGACTTATACTCTCAACCATTCCTGTGTGTGTGTTGTTAATCTGCAAGAATGGAAGGGACCTACAGTTTACCGCCGAGTCCGAACGGCTACATGAGATGCACTTTTTCGAGACAAATTTTACAATTGGAGGTTTTGTCAGTTCCTCCCAAGAGGCAGTACCCCGGAAAAGAAGATGGCTATGAGCTGGATTCGAACCCAGGTTCATTCGCTTAGCAGTCCGACACACTAACCACTAAGCCACGGGGCACTAAAACTTTGCATAAATTTTATAAATAATATTGTCCCCTTCAGTTAGAAGCATTAAAGAGTGCATAACGTTATACACTCTCTATATGTATGTATGTATATAGTGCCTATGTTTTTCTTTTTTCACTTTTTCTGTGCCTGAGTTGTCAAAAACGAAGTTGTATTTCTTTTTTACTCAGAGCGTTATGATCTTTAAAATTGTATTTCTTTTTTTTTGCTCAGAGAATGATCAGAGCGTGCTCTGAGAACTGAACTGACTAAACATTCTGAGAAAATGCTATGCTAAACGAAATTAACGTCACTTTAGAGTTGTAGGCTATTTCACTCTATCCCATGCACATCTCTTACACGGCACCACTCTTCGAAAGAGACAATAGTATTATATTAATTAAATTAAAATTAAAATTTAATATTGCCGCCTGTGAACAAGCCATATGAGAAGTGTAGATTTGTGACACCCAAGTGCTAGAACGTATTTCAAAATTATTCAGAGAATTATCAGAGTATGCTCGGAATGCTCAAACTCTGTTCAGATCCCTTTTCTGAGCGAATAAAGAAAAACGCCTCATGAAGCATCATTTTTACTTGCGATTATAGGTATTATAATGTAAGTTATGCATTCGTGCAGATTAAAAATGTTGAAATAACAATCAAACATGACATTACGATGATAGAAAAACATTTTCGAGTTACTGGCAAAATTCTGTCTGTCTGCCTGTACGGATGTATTTTGGACTGCAGCCTAAACGGTTGCGCCAATCGTCTTCAAATTTTGAACTTAAGGTTATTTTGACATTCTACAGAGGAGTTTTTTTCAATTTTTTTTTTAGCTCAAAAATTAACGGTACCTGTCATATAACTGTTATGTAAAAACTTATTTTTCTCGAAAACGGCTCCAAGAATTTTTATAAAAAAAAATCGGTGTACTACTGTAGGTATGCATTATTATTTGGTGAAAAAAAAAAATTATTATAGTATATTTAATCTTCGACTTTCTCGAAAATTGGTGATCCGATTACAATCAAAATTGATATTTAAGAAGATGTAGGTAGCCTAAGTTGTTTTGCATTAATTTTTTTTCGAAAACTTTTATTTTGTATTTTTAATTAATTTTTTTTTTTTTTAAATCAATATTTTTAAAACGGGTTGAAGAATTTTTTTTTAAATGAACGTTTTTTTTTGTACTTAAGTTTGTATTCTTGAATTATTATTATCATTATTATTATTATATTTATTATTATTATTATTATATATTTTAATTTTTTAAAAAAGTTCTTAAAACCGTTTTATTTAAAATTACAATTTTGAAAAAAAAATTTACACTTTTTACATTTCCTAAAGAAATAAAATGGCGTTTAAATTATTTCACCCAATACAATTTAACGTACTTTATTCGAATAATCAAAAGTCACAAAAATCGAATAAATGCTTTGATGCTCACTTTAATTTTCTTAAATTTTTTTCTACAATGTGACCGCACATATCAGCAAGTACGTGCGATCCGGTCGTGCAATTTATTTAATTGCGAATCAAGTCGCAATGAGGCGCGCTGAAATTGCCATTTGGTGTGGATATAGAATAAGAACAAACAACAAACGTGTTTTAAATACTGGTAAAATATTGGTAAATGATCTCGTCTCCACTATTTAGAGTTAGGCCAGATGAAAAATGACACCATGAGAGTACTATAGAGAATGTATATACAAAGGCAAGGCTCAGAGCAGGGCACTAGGGCACTGACGTGTCAAAAAAAGATCCGTCTTTCTTTCCGGGCGCTCAGCTTGTGTTTCTTTTTTCAATCGGAGCTAGCTCGGAGCGCGCTCTATGAGCTCAGAATAATTTGGCCGAGCACATGGAGTAAAAGGCTGAGCGTGGCCAACTTCATATATTTTGTGTGTTTTGACAAATTACAGGGTTAAAATGAATTTTTCTAAGGATATAACATTAATTTAATTTAATTTTTGGATTTAAGGTGCAAAGTGGACCGTATGGCAGATCAGTGCCCAAGAGTGTTTCTTAATTAAATCGGAGAGCTCTATTCATAATCTGCTCATGCTCAGAGCGTAAACGACTTGCTTAGGCATGTGATATCCATGTGCGTTCTCCAAACAACATAAGAAAAAAATGGGCACGACTGTGTGGCACATACTTGTTCTTTGGCATAATTGCATCTTTGACAGAAACAATTAATATTTACGTTGAAAATAACTCAGTTTGAACTTATAAAAGTATCAAAACCACAATACTTAACGGTTTTTAGTAAAAGTATGCCATCACACGTCTTAAATAATAAAGAATTTAAGAAAAAAGTATTTCGAAAATTGTGGGTTTTGATAAAATCCTGTTTTTTTATTTTTAGTTTTTTGAAAAAAAAATTTTTGTTTGTAATGCAGTGTTTTAGATTTTATTAATTTACACCTGATTTTAAAATTTTAAATATTTTTTTTTTTGATAATTATAAAAATATTGAATTTTCAAAAAAAACTTCAAAAATTAATTAAAAATATAAAAAAAATAATTAATCAAAATTTTTGTATGTAGAATTAATTTGGATACTTAGATCTTTTCAATTATAAAATCTTATTGAAATCCATTGAGCCGTTACCGAGAAAGACGAAAATTAAAAAAAAACCGAAAAGAACCGTTAATAGATTTTCCGGTAAATTTGGTTCTAAAGCTGATAGCTACTATCAACAAAAAAATCTCAAATTTTGTCATCAAAATCGTTGGAGCCGTTTTCGAGAAAAATAAGCGTTTCCTTAATCGTTATATGGCAGGTACCGTTATTTTCAGTCAATGACTTTTTTAGGATTCTCTATGACAGTAATGTCATGTTTGATTGTTATTTAATTTTTTTTTATATTCACGAATTCTAAACTTGCCTTATAGTCCCTATAATTGCAAGTAAAAAGATGTAAAAAAAAAAAACAAACAAGAAAGGACAACTTCAAAGAAAGCATTCAAATTCACAACTCACCTGGAAATAACAACTCAAATTACGTTGGGCGCCATTTGTTGCTGGTTTATAGGACGAATAGGAACGAAATAGGATAGAAAATGACTTTGGGCATTTGTTACTGGTTGCTAAGATTTTACACGGAGGGGAGAAAAGAAGATGAATGGTTAGAGAGAATCAGCTAAGGTGCCAGTTATAGCTATCATTGAAAAGCATCATTGAAACAAATCATTGGAATTTTCTTGAGAGATCAGTTATAGCAATCATTGAAATTTTCTGTCATTGGAAAAATTTTCCTGGTTGAAATGCACACGAAAAATTTCAAAGGAAAACATATAAAAAAATCGGTTTAAAGTTTTTCAATGATGCATTTCAATGATAGCTATAACTGGCCCCTAAAGCATGATCTACTATAAATGAAGGATTGAGCGAAATAGGAAAAGGAAGTGAGGAACGACAGATCCCCTGGTAATGAAACGTGCTACAAACATTTTACAATAACATGACCCTCACCCGCTACAGAGAAGGACACAAGATTGTATACCGATACTGATACCTACCACGCTTCGGCGCTATTGTTGTTGGGCAGCGGCCTTTCACACTCCCGTATTCGAGGTTTTCAGACTCCCCTGCCATTTTGCCAAGCATTAATTTTCTTTACAAGTCATATTTCGTTTTTTATTCTAAATTAATTTATTTTAATATTAAATAATGAAGTTCAATTATTTTGTAAATCACAAATGGAAATCTGATTCATAGACAAGCTCCTATAGACGTTTTGACACACTGTAGCTTCATCTTCTTATAAATATATTTACTCACGCTTTCTGGATTGATAATTCATGTTTCGGTGATAAGCATGTGTTGTTATTTTTCTTAACGAAATAAAAAATAAACTGACAAAATAAAACTGCACAAAATGTATGCGCAGCTTAGCATGGTGTGCGCTTAACGTATATTTGGAATAATGCAAGTTCTGTCAATGTCAAGATTGTATTTTGACGATAAAAACAATTTTTTTATCAAAATTTCGGAATATTAAAGTAGAAAAGCATTACAATGACCTCAAATGGAGTTTCAGTGCAATAAACAAGAAACCTTGGTTGCACGAGTTTGTTGCGATAGTTAAGGAACTTTTCTTTTAACGGATTTAACTTGAGATGTTTTTTTTTTTTTTAATTCGTTTTACAGACGTTGAAGTCACCTGGTTTACATGATTCCTAATTTCGATGGTTTCTTCATTCTTCTTTTTGACAGAATTTATTATCAGGTTCAAAAAAATTCTCTGGATTTATAAAACCTAATAACGAGTGATTTTTTAAGAGCTTGAGAACTTTTTTTTTTAAAAAAAATGCATAAAATTTGCAAAATCTCATCGGTTCTTTATTTGAAACGTTAGATTGGTCCATGACATTTACTTTTTGAAGATAATTTCATTTAAATGTTGACCGCGGCTGCGTCTTAGGTGGTCCATTCGGAAAGTCTAATTTTGGGAAACTTTTTCGAGCATTTCGGCCGGAATAGCCCGAATTTCTTCGGAAATGTTGTCTTCCAAAGCTGGAATAGTTGCTGGCTTATTTCTGTAGACCTTAGACTTGACGTAGCCCCACAAAAAATAATCTAAAGGCGTCAAATCGCATGATCTTGGTGGCCAACTTACCGGTCCATTTCTTGAGATGAATTGTTCTCCGAAGTTTTCCCTCAAAATGTAGCGCCATCTTGTTGAAACCACATGTCAACCAAGTTCAGTTCTTCCATTTTTGGCAACAAAAAGTTTGTTAGCATCGAACGATAGCGATCGCCATTCACCGTAACGTTGCGTCCAACAGCATCTTTGAAAAAATACGGTCCAATGATTCCACCAGCGTACAAACCACACCAAACAGTGCATTTTTCGGGAAGCATGGGCAGTTCTTGAACGGCTTCTGGTTGCTCTTCACTCCAAATGCGGCAATTTTGCTTATTTACGTAGTCATTCAACCAGAAATGAGCCTCATCGCTGAACAAAATTTGTCGATAAAAAAGCGGATTTTCCGAACACTGATTTTGGTAATAAAATTCAATTATTGGCAAGCGTTGCTCGTTAGTAAGTCTATTCATGATGAAATGTCAAAGCATACTGAGCATCTTTCTCTTTGACACCATGTCTGAAATCCCGCGTGATCTGTCAAATACTAATGCATGAAAATCCTAACCTCAAAAAAATCACCCGTTAATTTGATAATTGGTTATAGTATTTGTGTACACACACATACTGCGGTCAGTCAAGCGAACTGTCGAACAATTGTCAGATATGTGCTGTCAAACGTGTCATGATGACTGTGGTATTGCAATGAGTTTATAATAAAAGCTGAAAATTCTTGTACAGGTTGTAGATTGCATATAATTAACAGTTATGTCAGTCAGTCACTTAAATGTTAGAACGAAGATGGTCAGTCAGCCCCAAAGTATATATAGTGCCTGCCACATTGACGGAAGCGCGCATGCAACTTGAATCAAAATGTAAAAGAGAAGGAATGATTTTTAATAAGAAGGAAAGAGATGGGATAAAGAAACCAAAATCTGCACGAATCTCGTAAATTATTTTAAAACTCTGTGCAGTGACGCAAGTTTCCTTCTCATAACGTTTCATTTTTGACAGATACATTCATTTGCATTTTATCGTCGACGATTAAAACACTTTTGCGAATAGATTCTTAGCACAGACACAACCTTTCTTTGAAGAAGACAAAAGCTGTGTTTTAATTTCCAGACGTTCCTCTCGTGTCAGTTTTTCTGTGTGTGAAACCACGGGTTTGCAATGATCCAATTGCGCACTTCCGTCAATGTGGCCAGGCACATACAAAATATATACATTTATTTACATGGAACAACTATGCTCGACAACATGTTTTACACAGGTTGGATCGGCGGACAAACCAGCAAGTTTTGAAAAAGTTTTGAAAACTATCCAACCATGTTGGCTCAGCAGTTGTTTTTGCGTTTACATATATCTGTGACCGAGCATTGATGTTTTTTTTTTACTATGTTGTCGAGCATGGTTGTTCCATGTAAACCCTCCTATTATCCAATATTGTTGTAGATGCATACATTTCTAAATATTTTTTGGCTGACTGACGGGGCTTGTTCGACAATTAGGTCGTCTGACTATTGTATTTATGTTTCAAATACAATTAAGTACAACTAAAAAAAATTGAAGTTTTAGAAATAAATTGCATTCTATTTATTTTGTATACATACATTCGGGCTGACTGACCAGCTCCGTTCTTACATTTAAGTGACTGACTTTGAGGGAGCGCGTATAGCTTCGGATCCTCCGGCGACTCTTCGGATTACCGACAGGCTTCAGGGTTGTTCGACTTATCCGAAACAAAAACAAATTCATTAAAAAGCTTCTTTTTTTAAATGAACATTAGTTGGAGGAAATCTACATTCCTAGTTATGTATGTGTTGTTAATATTTTATTGCACTCAATGAAGTATATGTATGAAACTCAACTGATGACATTGTATATACACTGCCTATTATAGTACTCTCATGGATGTAATTTGGCTTCTGGCCATCTTCACGGTTAATCGGTAACTAACTCTTAAGAGCGGAGACGAGAACAATTTTACCGACATGTAATACACTTTTGTGCTTTGTTCTTATTCTATATTCACACCAATTGGCGATTTCAGCGCTACTCATTTCTTGATAAGGCAGATTTAATATTATTGTTGTGAACCAAGTTTATGCTTACATAAAAACAAATAAGAAATAACCTTATTTATAACCTCATGCTCATATTGATCCGCCATCCCATCGGGCGGGGTGGCGACATGAAAGACTTCGAACTCTTATTTTGAATTGTTGTTTATGAATTTTGTGTACCATCCGAATCAAAACAACTGTACCACAAAAAAAAATATTTTGTTTTTTTTTTTGTTATTGAAGAACAAAAGCATCTTATCTTTTTTGCTTAAATCTATGCACCTGAACTAAAATAAAATTGTTTTAATGCACAATTTACAATTACTTTGTAATTTAATGATTTTTAAATATAAATTACCAAGTCAGGAACCAAATTTTAAATGAAAAATAATGACTTGTTATATTTTCTAATACAATTCCTTGTATCTCGTTACGTTTGTAGACCGCAATATTGATTTAAGTGAATTTAACTAAGAATTTGTTTATAGTTAACTAGCAGATACGCCTGTGATTTGCAAAGGCAATCCACCAAACTTCACAAATTCGTTTCTATTTTTTACTTGCGATTATAGGGACTATAACTATTAAGGCAAGTTTAGGATTCGTGAATATAAAAAAAATTGAGATAACAATCAAGCATGACATAACGATCATAAAAAAGTCTAAAAAAGTTAGTGGCAAAAAATGTCTGCCTGTCTGTCAGTCTGTCAATATGTGTATCGAGCTGCATAATTGTTGGCTTTCTCGGTAACGGCTTTTTGAATTTCTGTCAAATTTTATATTTAAGAAGATCTAGGTAGCCAAATTAATTTTACATATCAAAATTTTGAATAACTTTTTTTTCTAATTAAAATTAAGTTTTTTGAAAAATCAATATTGTTAAAACCAATCAAAAAAATTATTTTAAATTTTATAATCACATGTATGTATATTAAAAAACTCTAAAAAACTGCATACCAAAATTAAAAAAAAAACAAAATTTTATCAAAATCCGTCCTAAAATTTCGACATACTTTTTTTAATAAATTCGTTATTATACATGACGTGTGATTGCGTACTCCATTGTTTACTAAAAACTTAAGTGTTTTCGTTTTGACACCTTTTCCCGCAAACATTTTCCCTTCCAGAAAATTAATATTTTCATTTTCCCGCCAGTAGTAATTTTCATTTTATACGGAGTAGGTCACACAAATTGATGAAAATCGACAAGAGCTAAATTTCCTAAGATTTTATTTTTTTAGAAAACAGCGCGGTATTTAGTATCATTCACTGCTCATAATTATAGTCTGAGCAATAAATGAGAATCACCAAGAACGAAGTTAAAAAAGTTCTTCGTCGAAATCAAAGCATTTAAGTTGATTTGTATTTTATACTTGTAAGTATGATAAATAATTCGTTTTTGGCTTTGGTTTTTAATGACTTTTTTGTAATTGTTTGAGTTCTTTTAAGAATTAAAATTATTTTCCGAGAGAAATAAATTGAAATTAATTTCAATTACATTTAAATGTAGAGATTTGAGTTTTTGTTTGACTATAGTTCTAACCATCCAGCAGAGTTCTTTGTTAGCAGTACAGTTCGTAGGGGGAATGCATTCTGGGGGGCCTATTCCTGAATACGAGTCGAGTGAGATGTCACTCGAGAGCTCACAGTCGAGTCGAGTAAGAATCGGTATTCCACAACTCTAGTGAGAGCCAAAAACATGACATGACTCCGAAAATGTTGAACACAACATTTGAATTGTAGCTAACTTCACTAAATGTTGACTTGACGTTTCACAAAAAAAATCTTTTGATTTCAGAACTAATCGTTAAATGTAATTTGATAGTAAATTAATCAGTTTAAATCGTAAAAGTGCAAAAAAAAATTAATATGATAAGTACAGAGATGTTTTATAAAACAATTTTTGTGTATTTGCTGCAAGTAATGGAGCACAAATTTAAAACAAACGCCAGATCGTCGTTTATGCCAAATACCTACCACCAAAAAATATTTAAATTTTGTTTCAAACACTTCATTATTCCTAACAATTAGAAAATTAGTCGTTTTTTATTTTTACCTACATTTTTGCATCCATCACTGCTGCTCTCGAACACTTTTTAAACATGAATGCTTTCTCACAGAAAAAAGCGTCACTTTCGAGTTCAGGAATAGGTATGTATCATTCGAGTGTCATTTGGCGTTCGACATTCGAGTTGGGGAATACCGATAATTAGTGAGTCGTGTTTGAGAATACCAATTTGTGGATCTCACATGAAAACTTACTCGACTCGTATTCAGGAATAGGGTCCCTGTTTTCTTACAAACCCCCTATTTTGGATCACCATATCATTTTGATTAGGTGCGAGGTTGGGAATATGAAACCAATCCCAACCGCCCAACACTCCCGCTCATGCAAATTCATTGCATACATATATCTTAAAATCATTTGAAGACTTTCCAAAAAAAAATATGTCTAAAACATTTCAGAAATGTTTCAAGAAGCGTCTAGACCTAAATAAACACTTCAGAAACAAAGAAAAATTTCTGAAATGATATTTATTTTATTTTTCTGAAATGTTTAAAAAATTTTCTTTGGTGGTGGACACACCTTAAAACTTAAAACATTAAATTTAAATTATTCTTATTCTTAGCATGTCTTAACGGTAAGAACCGACAGAAAACTGTCGATAGTATAAAACTGAAATTTACCCCAACAAAAAAATACTTTTTTTAGTAAAATATAGCATAAAAATCGAAATTAACTTATTTCTCCATATTAAGTAATGAGAATCTCGAAGAACCAACACAAATTATTTTTAATATCAAAAGTTCTGAAGCAGTGTTCTAAGTTGGCACAAAATACGCTGGTGGAAGAGGAAAACAACTCTGGGAAAGTTCCTGTTTAATGAACAGGGTGATATCAAAAAACCACATAACTAGTTACAGAGTATCTAACAAAAATTTGTAATTCTAGAATATAGAAGATATTTTTTGAAACAAAAATACAGGTATGTGCTATGATTTTTTGGAAAAGAAATACCGTTTGCAAAGCAGGAATCATTGGTTTATTTTCTAAGAAATAGTATATCTCAACTTAACATTATGATTTCTTTGTTTTTTTTTCAAACAAAATCCTTGCTAAAATTGGAAAAAATCTCCCAAAAAGTTCAGAGATTTCGGCAAGTTTTCCCAAATAAATGTTCCCAAAATAAAGCTAATACCTAAGGTTTACTTGCCGCTGACTATGTTATTGTGATTTTTTTTTGCCTCATCTCAACAATAACAATATCAGTTTTGTTTCAATAATAATCTACATACAAATAATATTACAATTCAACAGAACTTCGTTGATACACACTGGTTTTATAATTCAAAATAATGAAATACAAAAAAAAATTATAACGATAAGGCCAAGATCTGTATTTGTTTAAAACATACACGCTTTCTCTGAGGTTATTCGAAGCAATCTTCCCAGACAAAGACGCCGGAGTATCTTTTTTGAAAAAAAATATTTCAAAACCAAAAATTTAAAACAATTAGAAACAAAAATTCTACCACAAATTAAGTAAAGTTGATGTTCTTACCTCAAATTATCAGATATCATTCGTAGTTTTATCATATTCAACTTCATTTCGGAAAAGGATCGCATCTCCAGGTCATCCAGCTGGGAATAAGATATTTGTAAGCTTATTGTTAGGTTCGACGAGAATTTGCCCGCCGATAATGCATCGACAATCTGATTGAACGAATCGACTTTCTCGCACGATAGTTCGATGCGATTCGGGATGAGCATTGGCTCACAGGTGCACGGTGAGATTTCTGGCCGCGCCGAACAATGCAACGAGGCTATGTTCCATATTATCATTATGGTGTCCATTTTGGGTTAAACTATAATTTTTTTTGTGTTTAAATTTTAAATTAATCGTTTATAGTTTCAGGGTTTTACCGTATTTTTATCGCAGATAATATTGCAAATGTTTAGCACACTTTTTGGGTTTTTTTTTCTAAAATTTTCGAGATAATATATTTTTTTTAATTATTTTTCGGGGATAATCCCCTTTAGAAACACACTTTTAACATTCAAATATATTTCACAAATTCCATTATCACTTTAAGAGGACAATTTCAGGACATCGGGCTAAATTTAAAAACAGAGCACTGTTGCCAGATGTTTGGGGTTTCCGAAACGCCTAGGAAATTATATTCAAATTCTTTAAATTAATGATTGGAAAACCCGGAATTGAGAGATGGTCTTAAAAATACACAAAAGTACATAAGCAGAAAAAAAAAACAAAACAGATCTTATATATTTTAAATGATTTTAAATACAAATTCGAAGAGCACGTATTCTTGAGAGAGATAAGCTAGTTCACGTCTGCATACCAGCACGGTCTGGATTCGACTATGGAAACGATAACGATTTTCAATGGAAGAACCGCGATAGAGTCCCTAAACGATCGCCGCGATCTTCATCAATGGCAGAAGCAATATCATCTTTTTTGATGTCGGTCGTCGTCGACGTCGTCGTCGTAGCTCGTAGTGGTTTTTTTCTTCCCTCTGAATCTGAATATATATCCCGAACAGCGCTAGAGCACCAGTCGCGTCGTTAAGTTCGCTCGCAGTAAGTTTCTTAAGAAAATAGAGGCATCAGCATCAGCCAGATCAATCCGAGAGTGATGCTGTAAATGTGATCTTCTCATCTCTACATGTTAAGGCAGCGGCAGCTACTTTTCGTTTGGATTTATGTCGTTTTGTCCCTTGCAACTCGTGGCGTGGTCACCAATCAGAAGTGACATCCCCGCTCTATGGATGGCGCGGAATTCGCATGAAGTGATTGTGGGGTGTTGGTGGCGGTGCATATTTTTTGATTTGGAGAGATCAGTGAGCTTTCCCCCTTTTGTTGAATTCTTTGGGATTTAAGAGCTTGAGATTCGGATTGGCTGGTTGTATACAATTAAACGTTTAAAGGCCATGGTGTGGTGTGGTGGTACACTCTTAGCTCGAGACCCCGCACCATAATTAGTTTAGTGGGGAATATTGAGAATGCAAATTTTAAAGTTGAAATAGTATGATTATAGTGTTCATGACGGTGTTTTTGATTTTGTATAGTTAATAACAATATTCAGAAGAAAAATACCAATGACTTCAATTTATTCAGATTTTAAATATTTTTTTTTGGATATATATTTAATTTAAAAAAATTAATTAAATTGGCACTGTTTAGGGGTTATTTTATTGATCTTTAATGATGATTATAACACTAACAGCAATGATGGGATAGGTATTTTAAAAAAATGTTTTTGGTCATTTACATATGAGATAGCAATATTTTTTTGTTTTACTGTTTTTTTTTTAATATTTGTAATTTGTTAGCATAATTTGTTCGGTAATTTAATTTATCTTTTTGAAACTATCATAGTACGATATACATATGTACATATCGATGTTTTTGTTTGATATTTTTGGAAAGGGATTTTTACCGCTATGCAACATTTAATGCAACATTACTCAAGCTTCCTACATACATCATGTTGAATATCAATTTTTGTTGAAACCGGTTAACCAGTTCACGAAAAAGTAGAAAATTTACTGCACAGCTTGATCACACATACTCGATCTTCTTAAGTAGTTGCCACATCGTGAAATGAAACTCACCCCGTCAGACATATTTTTGTGGAGCAAGAGATTTAAAAATTCCCGATTTGTGAAACTATAAAGTGATACAAAATTGTTCACTTCAGTTTTCACAGAGACTTTTCATTTAATCACTTCATGAACCCGCCTTATGCGATTCTCTCACTCACACTTAAGAAAAATGTTTACTAAAAAAATACAAACTATAAGTTTTTTTTCATTTATCCGTCTTTTGTTTTATAAATATTCAGTTTGTTTTTTTTTTTTTTTTTTTTTATATAATTAACGCGCGCACAAGGGATTATGTGTTTCCCTTTTAATGTAGAACACACTGCGCGGGCATTACGAAGATAGGGAGGGGAGAGATAGGAGGTGCCGATTAACATTGGTTTTGAATGTTTGTAGATCAAAATGGCAAGGGAAAATCCCGCGGGGTAAACTATTCCAAATTCGTGTCGTTCGGCTAAAAAAAGAATCCCTATATTTCACGGTACGGTACGTCTGATTATAGGGACTATAAGGCAAATTTAGGATTCGTGAATGTAAAAAAAATTGAGATGACAATTAAACACGACATAACGATCATAGAGAAGTCTAAAAAAGTTAGTGGAGTCAGTATATAACAATATATACATAACAAGTATAACGAGTGTGTGTGTGATTCTTTTGGCATTCCCCAGAGAAATTGAATTTTTTATTTTTAGGCCTAAAATAACGGTACCTGCCATAAAACGGTTAAGGAAAAGCTTATTTTCTCGAAAACGGCTCCAACGATTCTGATGAACATTTTTGAGAATTTTTAGTTGGTATTGGCTATTATTTCATCAGAACCAAATTTTAAATTATAACGTTTTTTAATTTTTGTTTCTTTCGATAACAACTCTTTGGATTTCTGTCAAATTTTATATTTGAGAAGATCTGAATAACTTATTTTATCTGATTAACATTAATTTTTGAAATTTATTTTAAAACTTTTCAAATATAAAATTTGGCAGAAATTCAAAGAGCCGTTATCGAAAAAGCCAAAAATTAAAAAAAAAAAAACGTTGTATGTAAAGAAACCGTTAATAGACTTTTCCCGTGAATTTGGTTCTGATTGAATTGATACCAACAAAAAATCTCAAATCTTAAATTTCATCAAAATCGTTGGAGCCGTTTTCGATAAAAATAAGCTTTTTCTTGACCGTTATATGGCATGTACCGTTATTTTTAGTTCTAAAAATAAAATTTCAATTTTCCCCCTGAGGAATGCCAAAAGAATCACTCATACCAAATTTGAAGGTAATCGCTGCAGCCTGTTATACATATGTACAGGCGGACAGACAGACAGAAATTTTTTGTCGATCACTTTTCAAGGCTTCTCTTTGATCGTAATGCCATGTTTGATTGTTAGAATTATTTTAAAAATGTTGTTAGTTCCTGCCTTCCTGGCGCTTTCCTTTTTCCTTGTTTGTTATTTTGTTTTGCTTTTCTGTCTTCACTGGCATCGAACATGTATAATACTCACATTCTGAAATAAAAAAAACTGTGTATCTTTGGATTGTAACCCAAGCCCACTGCTTGACCTCCTTTTTGCCTTTTTGATACGTCGGTCGTTTGGTGTTGCATTGTTTAAAGTTGTTTGGACTGCTTGAACTCAACCAACCCCTTTTTTATTCATTAGAAAAAGTTGTTGTACTGGATGCGATATCTATGTAACTCAATTATCTGTGCTACCATCTTGAACATATTCACCAAAACAATCCGTACCCACAATACTCCACCTAGACCTACTGATTTTTTATCCGAATTCTTGGATATTTGCAGGGAAAACATACTTGGACTTAAAGTTTTCGTTAATATTTGAGCTAAGAAAAATTAAAATTAGTCCTTTTAACAATGTAAAAATAAGACGAATGGCAACGAATTTTGCCAATGACTTAAATGTATTTCATGGTAATGTCATGTTTGATTGTTGCCTTTCTTTATTAATACTCATACTAAAAAATTAAGTGCTTTTATTTAACGGTTAATGGGCATATAGTTCAACTGCTTTCATTTTGATAAAAGTTGATATAATTACTTTCTGGCCTGAAAATGCACCAATTCCGGCTATAATTTGGCTTCGGAATATGTGGGAGGCTCTACCTGAGGACTTCACTTTTATCTTTTAACAGGTTTATAATTTAATTAATTGCTTCACGGTATACGTATAACTCATAGTTTCTTTTACTCGCATACAGATTCAAATCCTTTTGTAGATGGTTTACGGAAGTGCTCAGTAGGTTGATTATCTACTTCTTTGGAAAGCCCGAATAATTTAACAAACCTAGATTAATGTATTTTAACATTGAAAAAAATCTAAATTACACACTCGTTTTGTTTCTCAATTCCCTTAAAAAACGCCTAACTTTATCTTGACTTCTTCTTTGCGTTTTTTTATTTCGTTTTTTTAACGAAACATCAAACTGCTGATACTTAGAGAATACTGAATACCTGAAAAGTGGGATATGAATTTTATTTTGCTCGTAGGATTTCTGCTTCATATTGCTTTAGTTTTGTCTCTTCACAAGATTACTTATTATTATTATTACTTATAAGTTTCTATGGATTCGTGAGTTTCAAATGATTTGATTTGTTAGATAAAGTTTATCAAGTACAAGCTGATATGTTACGTGTCGCTTTGTCTCTTATGCTCCTTAGTCTCTTCTCTGAGGCTCATCATAACTCAACTCATTCCAATTTTTTACCAGATGGCAGAATTCTGAGACTTTCTTAGTCATATGTTACTTTTTGGGTCCTTTGAATTGTGATGTGAGCCCTGAATTCATAAATATCAACTGCATGCTTTAGTAGAGAAATGGCAAGTTAATTGAGTTTAATGATCCAAAATTTCACTTTAGAAAAATTTCTTTTCACTTCTCTCTAAAGTCATCAAGTGCGACGCGCGATCATATAATCCTTTCACATTCTGATACCTGATTAATAAGTAAATTTAAAACTTAATCATCTTTAAAACTAAACCATTACCCACAGTCACGCAAAACAAAAAATTGTCTTCCATTTCCATATTTTAAATTCTTCTCACGCTCGCCCACCTGGTGATGTATCTAATCTTTTCGTTTTGACGTACAAGATAGGACCACTTACTAACTCATGACTAAATATAAATAATGACATCTCTTAAAAATAAAGGCACTTTTCAACTGATTTTTATATCAGGAATTCCTGTCATTTTACAAGAGAGCGTTTGGCCAACATTAAAATTTGTTCAAAGAGGTCAAGTGTATTGTGGCGCCTCTGAAGACCCACAGACGTTCAGGGTGTGGGAGATATTTATAGCAGATTCTTATTGTGGACGGTAAACAACAAAATGTCACTCTAAAAATAAATATCATTTGTTTATATCAAAATGTTAAAATAATCCAATTATTGTCATCATATTTTAGATTTAAAAAAATGCTGAGTGATAATTATAGAGAGGTGGTTCAGTATTTAAAAAAAGAATTATAATTTTATTTGTGGTAAGAAATAGTTAAATTAATTGTCCATGTCCACATCATCCCACGGCTCAAATTAATTATTAACGTGTCGTTCTGAGATTTTTGTTAATTTTTGTTCTTATTAAATATACATCTACTAATTTTAAGCACATAAATGTTAACGTAAGCTCCTGAAAAAAAAAATATGGAATGTAACAAATTGCTAATTTGTTTTTAATTAATTTAAAGAATAATAAAGTAATCATTACGGGGCTCTAATTGTGCTTCTTGACACTAACACCCTTATTGCGATTGTCAATTTATCAATCAATTTGAAATTTTGTATTGTGTAACTCAATTGACTAAAGCATATTCGATTGTGAATGAAATTGATAGGTGTGAATGACATTTTTTTGACATCAAATATTTCATACTAGAAATTACAGAAAAAAAATAAACTGTCATTTTTTAATTGAATTGTTAAAAACAAAATAATTTAAATAAATGACTTCCATGTTATTCAAAGAAACGATGGCGTCTAAACCCAATTCTTGACCGGGTCGATCAACAACAATGTATTTGACTCCAAAATTCGGATTATAGTTTCCTCTGTATCATTAAAGTGATGAAGTCTGTTGGGCCCTCCTTCAGTTGCTGAAATTTCAATGTTGTTTTCTGTTTTCTTCTTTTTAGTCTTGCATTTAAGATCAATCCAAACCTACGATTGAAGAAAATATTTTATGACATAAAAAAACATTAAAATTTATGAACTAATTACTCGCTGCCATTTATTCCATTCTCGTGCAGGAGGACCTAAACCATTTAAAATCACAGCAAACTGTTCCCATTTTCTTTGCGTCGCCACTTTTAAACACAAATCCTTTGCAACATCCGAATTCTCTTATATCAGCATCACCAGTTTTTTCAATTGCACTTTATTGCTAACTATTTTAGCCCTTTTGTTTAAAATATAACATTTAAAAGTTTTATGGTTCAAATTATTAAAAAACTTACATTTTACTGCAGCACCAATCGAAATTTTGTGGTTGACATAAATATTGTTACAAAGCAATATAATTGAAAACGATTGACACTCGCAATATGAATTTCAATTCAAAATGGTTGGTTTATGTTAATTCACAATAGGTAGATCAAAAATATATTGAATATTGACAATCGCAATAGCGTTTTAAAAAAATTGTTGATAAATGTCAATTTTCAATTTCAAATTGACAATCGCAATAAGGGTGTAAATATAATTAAGCAATTGAGCCGATGCTAAGGATATGCAAATCAGTCGTGAATCTCCGCTTTTATTTCCTACGAGATACTAGCTTTGTTCGATGTCAGCACTGCGGCGCTCTAGTGTACCCTGAAATCGCACTGAAGTGTTTTATGTGACACTTTTTTCGCCCCAGTGTTTTTGCACTGTGTTCGATGTGAACAGAACACCGGGCACGCACCGAGTGCACCCTCATGAGCCCTAGGTATTTTCTTGGTGTAAGATATCGGAGCTGTCAAAATTCAAAATTTAAATTCAAATCAGCTGTTGGCAGAAGTTCGTTTTCAGAGAATGGAAGAATTTATTTGCAAATTTGTAGGTTTTAAGTTATTAATGTGTGTATAGACAAAATATTGCTTTCGTGGGTCATTTTATTAACTTCTATTTAAAGAAAACAAATTTAAATGGAAGAAATGTCAAGAAATAGAGATGTTGCACAGAGCTGTTTTGGCAGTTTGACTTGATGCACTCACATTCCCCAGTGCGCACTGGAGCGGAGAACATCGAACAAACCTACTATTTCAATCCAAAAAAAGTTTTGGTTTATTTTTTGTATATCACCTAACTTCCCAGAGAAGTTGCCTTGCCTAAACTTTACTTTGGTGGAGAATGTAATGAACTCCTACCAAAGCCCAAAAGCCATACCTACAATACTAACCGAAAACTGAAAAATTTCCATTCAATTATACTTTCAAAATACAGACATCCGGCGCCTGAAATTCAAGCCAATTTGTAAGACGATCCATCGGACACATTGCAAAACTTGCATATCAGAAATCGCGCGTGCGGAAGTCATGTTATTTCAACGCATACAAAAATGCTACCACATTAGCACAACTCGGTCTGTTGCAAATTACCAACAGTAGCCACACAGCCATCAGCAACAATTTTATCACGATCACAGGGATCAACAGACACGAGACACCCAATTACCATGGCATTAGTGTATGGCAAGAGCCCAGAGGATGTCCAAAGGCACGCACCACATCAGATCCCTCGTCACCGTCGTCGTGCGTCGGTCGTCATGATTAATATACACAGCGCCACACTTCAGCGATCAGTGCAGAGATGGATTATCTTGTTTAGATTTATCTCGGCACATTCCCGATGCGACGCCGGCCGGCAGCCACATCATTCGCATTCCGATTCCGACACACAATCCCACAGCCAGCCGTCCGCATTTCAGATTTTGCTAAGTGACGTTTCTTCATTTCTGAGCATAAATCATTTGGAAATTTTTGCCAACAGATAACCACCATGAGCTAAGGACGGAGATGGCGCCTAGGCGCCATATTCCTGTTTAATTGCCTGCGCTCGCATTCATTTCCAATTGGCATTTGATGACGTATGTACTTAGAACTGAGGGACGAAACACGATGATGTTAGACCCTGTCATGTGCTACAAGTTGATATTGCGTCCTTCGTTTGGCATGGTGCTGGTGGTGGCTGTCTGTCAGTCAGTGTTGTTTCGCTGGTGCACTAGACATGCTCCCAGAGCCAACCCCATGTAAGTAATACTAGAGATTAACTAAAAATAAATCAACACTACCAAAGAAGCTATTGTAATTTTTTTTTTTTAATTAAATAGGAAAATATGCGCATTTTTGAGTGGAAATTGGTATCAGACGTCAGAAAACAAATTGCCCTGGAATGCTGTCGTCAGTTGTTGGGATTGGAATTTTTGGCCGCAAAGTAGACGCCACTCAGTAAAGAATTTTAATTAAGTCAATTTAAAATTTTCAGGGCACATCGAGTCAATCAGTTTACGTAAGGAGCAAGAAATGATACATTGTTCAGAGTTTATGCCAGCCACTGAACCAGAAACATTGCCAACCAGGGTTCTTTATATTGTAAAAAATCCCTAAAATCATAAATAAAGACTAAAAATCAAAAGAAAGTATATGTATTTGGAAATAAGAAAAGTTTATGCGAAAGTCACGTTTTTAAGATGTATTTCGTAAGATACATATGAATGTATGTACACCGTCATTAAATGACAGAAAATATCTATAAAAACACAAAACCCATAATCAACAAAATCGTTTTGATACTATTGTTTCAAAATCTATAATTGAGTTTAAAAACGATTGCTAAACACCCCATTTTAATTTTTTTTAAATTAGTTACTTTAATTTTAATCTTTTTTATTTTATTTTTAAAATACAAAAATGAAATGTCAGTTCAGGCAGACGGCAGAAAAGCCATGTCATTATTCTTAAGTAATGGAATATTGTAAAAACATTTTTTGTACAATAAAGTATTTATCTATCTATCTATCTATCTACACCCCAATTTAAAATAGCCCTACAGCATTTGCTCTATCCTAAAGTGAAACTAAAAGAGAAATCGACAATAAACACTACACTTACAACTCAAAACTTTATGTCTTCGTGAAAGTTTTCCGTGCTTAACTCTGCGAACCTGACACGCGGATTTATAAAGTTTAGAGGTTGGATGGACATCAAGGCTACAGCCCGGAAAATCTTCTAATCCACCCCAGAGCGACGGCGCAATAGATGACGATCGATACTCTGGTGGCGCACACTAGGGGAAGAGGACGTTAACCGACTCCACGTGCGAAACTGGAGGCAGCTAGCTAGGAACCGAGCTGGTTGGAAAAGCTTGTTGGTCGGGGTACTGTCTCTTGCGAGGAACTGACAAATCCTCTTAGAGTAAATTTTGTTTCAAAAAAGTGCATGTAGACGTTTAGACTCGGCAGGTAAATTCTAGATCCCTTCCACCCCTGCAGATTCACAACACACACCTAGAAATGTTTGAGAGTATAAGTTACTATACCTTGATTCCTTATGGAGCTGTCGCGCCAGTAAATTAACCGCTGCTTCTTTAGGCTAAGAAGGTAATTTAGCACCAAAATATTTCATCGGGAAACTTAAGTGTCACTCTATAAGACTCTTATCATCCCAGTTCTGCTGTATGGTGCAGGCATGGACATTGTCAAAAATGGATGGCTATTTCGACAAAAAAATTCTCTGAGTAATTTTTGGTCCCGTATGTTTTAACGGCGAGTGGAGAAAATAAAAAATAACGAACTTTTTGTCGATGGAAATTAGCTTTGAAATTATGCATATCAAAATGTGCGGCAATACGGCTGTGCAGCGACACAGCTAAGCCAAGAGTAAAAGTTAAGAGTCACTGATGACTGACTGAGTCATCATTTTCCGTCGCGGTTTAGTAGAGGAAAACCGAGATTTAGATGGTCACGAAAGTGGATTCACCAATTTAATTCACATATTCACCAAGCTATTTTCAAAATATTTGATTTTTTAAAAATAAAATTTAAGAAAATTATTAAAAATTCAAAAAAAAGTTTTTCAACATATTTTAAATCAATATTACTAAAGCTACCTACGTCTTTCTGAATATAAATTTTGGCTGTAATCGGTTAACCAGTTCTCGAAAAAGTCGAATAAAAAAACGGTCCTATGGAAGGTACCGTTTTTAGCCCACCATCTTATTTTTTTTATCAAAATATAATGCTTACCTACAATAGTACACTCATTTTTTTGTTTAGAAAATTGGAGCCGTTTTTGATAGAGATATGCTTTTACATTACGGTTATACGACAGGTAGCGTTAATATTTGAGCTAAGAAAACAATTTTAAAAAGTCCTCTGCATAATGTCAAAATAACCTTAAGTTCTAAACGACGATTGACCTAAGCATTCAGTCTGCAGTCCAAAATACATCCATACAGACAGACGGAAAGAATTTTGCCAGTGTGTCATATGTGTTTCTCTATCATCGCAATGTCATGTTTGCTGGTTATCTCAATTTTTTTGCAAGAATGCATAGCTTACATTATAGTACCTATAATCGCAAGTAAAAATAACCAACTATTTTCCAAATTCGTTCACCAAAATACGTTAATTTAAGGCCAATTCTTGTAGGTAACGACACAATTCTTCACAGATGGCAACGGTATTGATAGGGACTTTTAAATAAACTGTTAACGAAGAAGTCCCCGAAATCACAGTTAAAGAAGTTAATGGAATAAAAAACTTATATAAAGCGATTGAGCCAGAGGAGACCGGTGTCTCCCATCTTTTTCCAGAACTCAGGTGGACATAGGGTCCAGCTGGCTCACGATTTTCATCTATATACTTATCAGAAGTCACCAAATGTTTAATCGGCGGAGGGAAAGTTACCATCACCAAATTGTATTAGTTACCGTTCAATCAAGCTGATGTCACACACCAAGCCAATTAGGCCCCTGCGATCTGTCAAATGTAGCTTTGCCGTTTTGTATTTTACCAACGAGTGTGGATCTTGACTAAGATCACAAGCAGAGTATATCTACTTATAGTGAGTAGGGACTAGGAACACTCCCTACGTGTTTTATAAAAAATACCCACTAGAGGTATCCAGCTGCATTCCTCCCCTTACTAGTTTCACCCGTAATTATCGTTTAGCTCGAAATGCTCATCAGTTCACGCTTGAGCCCAATTTCGGACATACGTTAAATACAGAGATTTTTTTTTTAGCCGAACCACACGAATTTGGAATTAATTTATTAATTTACATTCAAAACCAATGTTACCGACATTTTTTCCCCTCTCGAACTTCCCCATGTGGTGCAATGTGCTTACATTAAAATGGAAACAAATAATCCTTTTTTCGCGCGTTAGTTATAAAAATAAATTGCACGACTGGATCGCACGTACTTGCTCTTATGTGCGGTCACAGCTTGGAATAAAATTTGAAAAATATTAAGGGAACTTCAAAGGTTATATTCGATTTTTCTGACTTTTGATTGTTTGAAAAAAGTACGTAAAATAGTTTTCAGCGGAAAAATTTAAACGCCATTATATTTCTTTAAAAAATGTGAAAAAGTGTGAATTTTTTTTCAAAATCGTTAGAGCCGTTTTTAAATAAAACGGTTTTTTCTAACACCTTTGTTAAAAAAATTAAAAAATATAATTCAAGAATACAAACTTAAGCACACAAATAACGTACATTAAAAAAAATTCACTAACCCGTTTTCAAAAAAAAAAAAAATGTAATTATTAAAAGTACAAAAAAAAAGTTTTCGAAAAAAATTAATGCAAAATTACTCAGGCTACCTACATCTTCTTGAATATCAATTTTGATTGTAATTGGATCACCAGTTTTCGAAAAAGTCGAAGAACAAAAAACCGGTCCTATGGGAGGTACCGTTTTTTAGCCCCCCATATTAATTTTTTTTCACCAAAATATAATGCATACCTACAGTAGTACCCTTGTTTTTTTTATAAAAATTCTTGGAGCCGTTTTCGAGAAAAATAAGCTTTTACATAAATGTTATATGACAGGTACCGTTAATTTTTGAGCTAAAAAAAATTGAAAGACTCCTTTTAGGCTGCAGTCCAAAATACATCCGAACAGACAGACAGACAGGCAGACAGACGGACAGAATTTTGCCAGTAACTCAAATATGTTTCTCTATCATCATAATGTCATGTTTGATTGTTATCTCAAAATTTTTAATCTGCACGAATGCATAACTTGTATTATATTACCTATAATCGCAAGTAAAAATAAGGATCCTTGAGCGGGTATTGGATGGCTGTTTGCGAAAAAATAATGCTGCCTTCTGACGACCAGTGCTGGTTTTTTTTTGAGGGGTAAATGAACCACACATGCATCCAGAGTATAAGAATCAAGATCGGAAAATATCGGGAATCCTCAAGAGAATTGCACATTGTGTTGGTTGATTTTGAAAAAGCATTCGGGTAGACAACCACAAAGAACTTATATGGGTTGTCCTTAGGCAACGTTAAAGGTTAAATATCTTGAAGAAGGTGTAGGGAGTAGGTCTCTGATCGAAAAATGCCACATAAACTTAAAGGAAGGCTTCAGACGAAAGTTGTTTGTCCAGCGCTTATATCGTATACGGTTCATAATGTTGGTCAATGAACAAGTTGGAGGAGATCCAAGTGGATATGGAGGGCTCACTGCTGAGCCGAACCAAGTCATAAAAAAAGAATTCGAAGATATTGATTGTTTTAGTACATAAGCTGCCATTATTTTACTCGTGATGAAGACTATTTTAAATTTTTGTTTCTAATTGTTCTTCTTATTTAAAAAAAAAATTAAAATAGAATTCAAAAATATTCACAAAAAATGCAAAAAACCAAAAAAATCGTGCTTGGTTCATTCCTGCTTCGAAAATTTTGAGAACATTGTCATTCAAGTAATAAAATTCGGATACATTTTTTGAAAAAAAAAATGACAAAATCAATAAATTCATTTATTTCAAGAACTTAACAAAATAATATTATACATTTTTTTATAAAAAAAAAAAAAAAAAAAAAAATTGTAGTTATTAAAAATTGTCATTTTGATCGCCTTCATCAATTTGGGACTGATTTTGATGCTGTCTCGTTGTTAACTCTTGTTTAACTGGCAAGTTTTTTATAAAAACTGTGGTATAGAGGTGGAATAAAGTCCATCATATCCCTTTTCTTCTCTGAAGTAATTGTACGACGATTTGGGGAGAGGCTATGTTGTTTCAATGTATGAAGGGATTGTAGGGATTTGCCTTTTCCTGTTTTTCCTAAATAAACTTTGTCGAACTCTACTTCTTTATTGAGTGTTATCTTATATTTAAAACAAAAAGGCGAATTGCGCTCAAATCGAAGCCATTTGATTTTGAGCGATAAAAAGTTATGACCAAACTTATAAAAATTCCGTATAACACTGACTTGGTTCGTTTTAGCTTTGAAAGAAATTCAAAATGTAAGTGGACTTGATATTTGTACAGTTAACTTAGGAACGGAACATTTTATGACTTAGTTCTTAACAGACCTGAATAGAGTGTAATTTGGCTTGTTTTCGAACATTTTTTTTATGACTTGCTTCCGTACAGCTGTGAGCCCTCCATATAATAACAATCGTTGGTTAAAGAAGAAACAGAAATGTTCCTATAATCGCAATTAAAAAGGAATCCATAAAAAATCCAATAATATATGAATACGCAAGCTAAATAATTTTGATGCATTAATTATTATTATCATATAACTTTTAAGGTACATAGTAGGACATTTTAGTAATTTTCAGATAAACCGCGTTATATATAAATAAATATTTAGCGAGTTAAATATCTTACTCACCCCGAACGTTTCGCTTCAAATTACATTTGAGCGTGGTCACCGTTCAGAGTTGTCTTACAATCTTATTGCGTAAGTAAAGATGGCTTTCAATTGTTGCTGGAAACATTTATTTTCAAAATCATCAATTTCTTGCAGTGTCCAGGTCTTTTTTGGACTTTTTGTAGCTAATTTAAAAGATCTCCTTGCACAAATATTCCTTCAAGATTCTTTTGCTGTCCCATAGATGTTAGCATTTACTTACATTCTAGAACACGCCAGCTTCTTTAAATATACGTCACGCAATTAATTCTGATACCTCGTTAAATAGTTGCATTGTGATGGTGGTGATGTTGCAACAAACTTCACTCAATAAATAAATAATTCTTAGTTAATTTTGCTTATATACCTTTTTCTCATAACTTTATTCAGTGAAAGTTTTAAGTGTTTATTCTTATTACACAAAATTGTTTGTTTAATAATGTTTAATATAATTCTTAATCTGTAATCCATTCAACAGACCCTTATCTTCAGTCATCCAGAAAACAAAATATAAACAGTAATCAATTGAAATGTGTTAATGAAGCTAAGGTTTAAATATGAAACAATGTATAAATAAAACAAAGAAATAATTCATTAGTACACAATTCTAATAAGAAATCAATTTAAACACTAGAAATTTATTAATAAGCTTATAAAGTGTGTCGAGAAAGAGGAACGTTTTTTTTTATTTTCCTAAAAAAGGCAATTTAATTGCTTTTAACAGAAAACATTGCTTTTTTTTTTGTTCGATCACAATATTTGTCTACATGCAATTCAAAAACAAATACATAATTGATTTTACATCCATATTTGTATGAAATGTGCAAAACAATTAGAAAAAATAATTTGTATTTCTTTTCATTATGCGTAATTAGAAGAAAATATAATTCAACTACAATTTCGAGAATAAAATTAGGGAAACAACTAAAAAGTTGGCGTCCGCTCCTTGAATGGGTTTGTTGTTGGAAATTGCAATTTTGTAGTTCGTGTTTATCTACTTAATAGTTTTTATTTACGTTTAATGATTTATTTGAGTGCGCAAATCGATTAGTACGGTTAATTAAAATATTTCGATGCATTTGGAAATTTATCTGTATTAAAGTCGGTGTCAGTTTTAAGTCGTTCCTTGACACCGGAACGAAGTGTTTCACAAAAGGAAGCCTGGACTGAGGAGTCCGTGGCGATTGCATTGGAGATTTCATCTGAACTGTTATTAAAACTCGATGAGGAGGGAACTTGTAGGCCAGTTGTTTGGATAGCACGTCGGACACTCTCTGCAACTAATGATTTAACATCGTGTGCCGGTTTCGTACTTTGAATAAGTTTTCGCCTTTTGGCAGACATCCCAGAAATGTAGGCATCTGAAAATGCTGGTTGTGTTGCCTTTTTTAAGGAAAATTATATGAACTGTTAGGGAAACATTTCGATTAAAAACGAGAATTTATAGACATACTTGTCTTGTCTGCCGTTGTATATCTCGGGTTATTATTGGGAGCCAGGTTGTTGGGAAGTTTCTGTGCCAAGCCTCGGAACCAACTATAACTGGTGGAAGAACTTCATCAGGTTCACTTGGGGGTGCGGAAGATGTATCGAAATTACTACTTGATGAGGCAGATCCTGATGCTGAGCATGAGTCTGTGTCCATTGGCTAGATTAAATAAAGTTTAACGTATTTAATAATACAGTTAAGTAAAATGAAAAAAAAACTTACAGTTATTTCATTATTTGATGTAGTGGTGGATGTTGGGTTTGTTGTTGAATCTTCTCTTAAAACTAGAAACGGTTTAATATCATCGATTAATAGCGCATCGACAGAATCGTGAGTACGCTCTCTTATCTGAATGGTCAAAAATGTCAATGCTTCATCTTTAAAGCCTACAAATTGATTCAAAAACATAATTCTAAGATAAAAAAAATATAGTAATAATTATTTACGTTTACGAATCGCCTGCATAACCATCTGTCTAATTTGAGCCCAATACAACTCTGCATTCATTTGACCCACACAAACGAAAAGAATAACAAACAAACGCTCAAACAACAACTTGAATTCTGTGCCCAAGCGAGTCTCAAAGTACGTTATGTCCGAGGAATCGTTGATAAGATTTACAATCAACGGCAAGCTAGTACGAATCAATTTCTCAACAGAAGCCCTCGAATTATATTCGTGCATATCATACTGCGGCAGAAAAATCAAAATTTCATTTAGATATGAAATAGCTCTTTCCACAGCCGCCGACATGCCTCCTTCAGATACTGGCGAACCGTCGAACATTGTAGATGCAATAAAAGAGAGCAGCTGATTTCGCAAGCAATGACGCGAGTAGTTTGAGGTTTCGTTTATTTGTCCATCGGTGGAATCTTCACTGGCTGCTCTGCTATTACTGCTGCTTCGAACCGAAGGCGATGGGGAACGTCCCCGTACGAAAGAGTTTACCGATGAGTCTAAGTTGACAGCTGCTGAAGTCGAATTGGGGCGTCGAACACGTCGCAAAATACGAGTTTGCACTCGAGGCGGTGCAAATTGTTGATTGGTGGTGTTGTTATTATTGTTGGTGCTATTTTCACGTGCCTCTGGTTCGCGGATGTGATGACTGTTGCAAGGTAAAAATCTGTTTGGAAAAAGAGTGAATATTAGATGCATAACAATAAATATGACATGTTTATATTTACCTATCAAATGATGAAACCATATTGGCTGGTATCACACGAGTATTCCACGCGGATGGAATATTTGCAACTTGGACCTGGGGACGAGCTGTTGAGCGTGTTTGAGTCGCAGTAGTTGGATGTGTTGTTGTGTCAACACGTGCCTGATTCAAACCAGCCGAGTTTGTATTTGTATTTGAGTCCGAAGCAGTAGTTGTATTTGATGCTGGTGTGGCTGTTGCTGTGGTAACTGTTTCAGTTGATTGTTGAGTTGTCGATGTTTGAGTACTGTTTGGGGCTGTTAAAGAAGCTTGTGTTGCTTGTGCACGCATGTTTGCATTCATTGGTACACCAATTGAAAGAATGCTGGGCGCATTGATTTGAACATGAAAGTCAGCGTCGATTGGAGCTGAATTAACAACTGCTTGAATGAGTCGTGCCACTTGCAGTTGATGGTTAGCTGGAATAATAATCGATTTTTGTTTTGTTGTAATATGCTTAGTAGATGTTCTTTTAACAATTAAAAGACTGTCTCCATTGCTTAGTATACATTTTAGTATCAACAAAAACCTCTTCAACAGTTAACAAGAAAAATTGTTAAAAAAAAAACACTTATTGAAACAAACGAATTGGTGGGGCTATTTATCTACGTACTTATAATTGGTCTAACATGAACGGAGCTACAGGTTATCAACAGCACTAGTGTATGTATATAAACAATTGGAAAGACAATCAAGGTGGATTCATGTTTAAAATTCCTAAATCTAAAGGCATTTGGCCCTACCGTCGGGGCGTATCTTCATTTTTTTGTGGTTTTGAGATAAATAAATTCTACTGTATTTGGTTTTCGCGCCTTCAAATTAAATGCTTTAAAAATCAAAAATTATTTGTTATTAAAAATAACTACATTATGTTATTTTATGTTATTAATTTTTTTTTTATAAACTCTAGGGGTTGTTATTACCCTTTTTAAGAATTAACACAGTGCGAGCATTAATTTTAGAAGAATTAAGTCATGATATAACTCGGGATATTGGACCTTGGCCTGGAGCTTCTCCACTAGGCAATATGAGGGCAATAACAATGAATTGAGCAATTTTCTCGAAAGTGCTTTCAGAGAGCAGTCACACTATGAAAGGAAAATGCTATTGAAAGCATTTTTTCGGTTCATCACAGCATGAAAGGAAGTGTTTGCTAAAAGTGTTTTGTGTGTAAACGGGTGTGGTGTTTGCCATCTGAGTCTAGTTTCTTTTATTTATTATCCAGAGTAAGTAGATTCAAAATGAAGTTCGTTTAAGAACTTTCTTGCGAAGAAGAATTGTTGGATTTCAGGCAGTAAACTCTAATAGAAACCATCCTACGGATTTCGTAGCATGTGACTGAACGAAATGCGGTTAAGCGTAGGTCAATTTGGGTGCGACCGTTTTGGGAGGTGCTGGTGCTGAAAATAACTATAAAGAAGAGAGGAATGTTTACGTAATTTTGCTCGTTTCGGAGGAGCAGTTTAATTTGACAAATTACGGCCGTTTGTTGAAAAACAAAATACACCATGATGTTTGCCCATCAGCGTGAAGGAAAGCGTAGTTAAAGAGTTTTCAAAGAAATAAATGCCTCACCTTAAAAAAAACAGAAGAGAATGAAGCAAAATGTTACCAAATAATTTGACATTCTATACAGGATATATGTGGTTGCTACAAATGCTTGCAAGTGATATGTTACTGCTTGTTTGTTTGGAGGGCACGGTAAAACAAAATTATTATAATTGCTGTATAAATTAGTGTACAGTGGCTTAGTTAATAAGTCTGTTTCCGTACTCACACGAATCTACCCAAAACTACCCAAATCTACCCAAAAAGTGTTTCTTTACTTTTTTCTGGCACGAAAATACCAGAGCTTTTGACATTTTTTCATTTCCCCTCCAGCAAGAATCTACCCGAACAATTTAGCTACTGCACTTTCTTGCTTGTCAAACACGAAATCAGCTGATCGATAACATGTTGAGTTTGAATTTCAAAGTCTGTGAATTGTGAATTTATTTCTTAAATTTTGTTTCTTTCATTATTTTGTTTAACGCTTTGATTGTTAATGCTTTAATTTTTTTCTTTAATTCCTTAAATGATTCATTTTCCAAACAAAAATTTTCGTTTACTTACAATTAGCTTGTCATGTATCACATTTAACCAGAAACAGCCCAAAATGCGTTTCTTTACTTTTAAGCTCGGGCAAAAATTACAAAAACAACATCAAAAAGCTCGTGCCCAAACTTTTTCTCAAAATTTCATCCAAAAAGTACGGAAACAGACCTATTATGTGTCGGACTGCTAAGCGAAGGGTCGGGGTTCAACTCCCCGTAAGAGCCACCTTTTTCCGGGGTACTTCTTTTTGCGAGGAACTGACAAAACCTCCAAGATTAAAATTTGTCTCGAAAAAGTGCATCTCATGGAACTGGCGGTAAATTGTAGGTCCCTTCCATTCTTGCAGATTCACACCACACACACAGGAATGGTTGAGAGTATGTCACTAGGCCTTGGCTCCTTAAGGAGCTGTCGCGCCAATAAATTTGTTTATGTTATGTATAAAAAGCATTTTTATTTATACAGTTTTGTCTTTCTACTCGACTCTCATGTCAATTACTTTTACTTTTCCCGAATTAATTTTTTCAACACTATTTTTAAAGCCTATCATAACGTACAATAATTTGTTTTATCTTAAGGGATTGCTCTATTTGATGATGGAAGGAATTGACCGATTATGTAAATGCAAGCCCTGGTTTAAAATTTTTAAGAGTTATTTCCAGAATGTTAGATTCCAGGTAATTAACAATGAATTACACAAAAAGTTGAACAATGCCCAGTTTTTATTTTAAGCCGCACAGTTATCGAACCAGAAAAAAAGAACTTTTTGCATCCCTAATAGACGTAATGTTTAAATTTACTAGGACAAGTGATCCTTATCTGATTTACACAACTTAATGCAAATTAATACTTGCAGATGATAGAAGGAAAGAAACGTCGATAAATAATAAGGAAAACAAACTACTAAGCAACAAAGGCACATAGACAGACAACTTTGGCATGGGCCTTTTTGGCTGAGGAAAAGAGTAGAAAATGGGATTTTCCCATTTTCATTCGTCTTTATATATATAGAGCGATATTCGTGGTTTAGAAAATATTTTCCATCTCTGATCATAAACGTTAGCTAAAACTTTAATCTTATGAATGTGTTAGACACATGAAAGGGCATGTTGCTTCTAGCAACAAGTCGGAATAAATGAAGGATGTTTTCGATAATTGTCAGTCTCTTTATTAATTTTAAAAAGTAGGAGGGCTACAAATTTCCTGGAAATTTATATAATGCTTATATATTTAAAACAATACAAAAATAATTTTTAAATTCCTTACTTTTAGTATCCTTCTTGTTCATTTGAGTTTATAATTGAAAATGAAAAAATTCATATTTTCACTTATGTGAAAATGTTTGTTATTTTTTTTAAACAGTTGTTACTATAGCAACAAACAAAATTTTATCAAATCAAATTCTACCTCCTAACGTATTTGTTGTGTGTTTTTTTTACAAAGTAGAAATTAGAAAAATATTTAATATAACTAAAGAATTTTTTTTTTTTTAAATAAATCAAAACTGGTACGTTAAGAAATGGCATGGTAGTCAGAGATGTTGTTGATACCAGTGTCATCAACACTCCCCCCGGTATGACGACTCTCAATCATAGGGTCGACTTATCCTTCAAAACATCGAGGACTGCTAGCTTCACAGCGGGTCTTTCGTATATTCCAGATGTTGTTTGTACGGTTGCCTTGCGAACTTGTCCATCTTTTCCAAGTTTGACTTCTATCACTCGCCCCTTCGGCCAAAGATTTCTAGGATTTACTTCATCTGCAACTATAACGATATCTCCAACACTGATTGGCTTAACAGGTTCAAACCATTTTGTTCGACGAGTTAATGTCGGCAGATATTCACGAAGCCAACGTTTCCAAAATGCATTGGCATACTGCTGGGATTTCATCCAATTTCGCCTAAGGAGACTGTTGTCGTCGGTAAGTATGCTGTCTGGCTTTTCCCCGCTAGATGAACCTAGCAGAAAATGGTTCGGTGTCAGTGCTTCATCGTTGTCATGTTCCAGTGGAACATAGGTTAATGGTCGTGAATTAACCACACGCTCAACCTCGAGCAGCATACTGTGTAGTAATTCTTCAGATGGGTTACGCGTTGGTAATATACGGCACAGGGTCTTTTTTACTGACTGAATAAGCCTCTCCCAGCTTCCACCCATATGTGGTGAGGCTGGCGGATTGTAGATCCATTTTGTGTTTGAGCTTGAAAATTCGTTTGCCAGAACAGGTTGCTGCTCTTTTAAAGCTCGTTTCAATTCTGTTTCTGCTCCGTGAAAGTTGGTTCCGTTGTCGCAACGTATTTCTTTTGGAACTCCTCGACGTGCAATGAAACGCTTTATAGCAAGGATGCAAGAGTCCGATGTCAGGCTATTTGATATGTGATCAACACACCCCACCTTTTTTCGGTATGTCTACCTATTGTTACATACATAGGACCGAAATAGTCAATTCCGATGAAGGTGAATGGTCGACTGAACGTTGAAAGCCTCGCTAATGGGAGATCTCCCATTTCGGGTGGCTGTGGTACGGCAGCTTGATTTTTGCAAAATTGACAGTTCTTACGTTCCTTTTTGATAGCAACTCGTAAATTCGGTATCGAGAATTTTTGTCGAACTTCATTTAAAACCGTCTCGTTGTTATGATGATGATACTTTTCGTGGTATGATTTTATCACCAGACTAGTGATAGGATGTCCTTTGGGTAATAGTATCGGCCGTTTCGAGGCGTTGGTTGCTCCAACCGCTACATCAATTCTTCCACGAAGCCGTAAAACACCATATGAGTCTATGTATGGTGATAACTTACGAATTGGACTTGATTTGTCCAGAGGTTTCCGATGTTTTAGAGGCAAATCCATATTGTTTTTTAAAACCGTTATCTCATCACCATAGGATTCGAGTTGAGCTTGGCGATATAAGCAGATCTCAGCTTCCATGTACTCATCACGAGTGAAATAATCTTCTGTTCTTTTTACAGCTTTTGTTCTCTTAGTTGATGCATTCCAGATAAAACGAGAAGCGAATGCTTGGGTACGTACCAGCTTCCTCCAGGTGGAATGGTGATCAGGTGCAGCTAATGCACTGATATGTACTGCATGATGAAACATCACAGATGGTCTAAGTTCCTCTGCGGTTGCTTGAAGCTGTTTTAAATTTACGGGCCATTCGCTCTCCACTTGCATTAGAAAAGGTGGACCGACAAACCAACGTCCATATCCGTCAAAGTTTGGAACCTTTTGCCATTTAGTAGCATCATCTGCAACATTTTCTTTTGTTGGTACATACCTCCACTGATGTGTATGCGTTGTCTCAAGAATCTCGCTTACTCTGAATCCAACGTATTGTTTATAGTTGCGATGGTCCGACTGAATCCAGGAAAGGACTGTTCTGGAATCTGACCAGTAAAATTCTTCCGTGAATTCAATTGTGTGAAATTTTTTTACGTTATTTGCTAACCGCGTTCCTAGTCTTGCCGCCTCCAGCTCGAGTCGTGGTATTGAAGTCAGACTGAGGGGTGCGACTCTAGTTTTAGCCGTGATAATTCTGCATTCCACTTGTTGGCCTCTGGTCACACGAATATAAGCGACTGCAGCAAATGCATTGATGCTAGCGTCAACAAAGACATGCAATTGACAAGAATCGTGGTCACCAAATCTGATGTTCTTTAAGTAACATCTGGGAATTTGTACATGACTGATGTTCTGAAGATGATTCACCCACAAGCACCACTTTTCATATAAGTTATCAGGAATCCGTTCGTCCCATTCAATCTTAGATCGCCAAATTTCTTGCATTAGAATTTTGATGTAAATCAAAACATTTGCAATCAATCCTAAGGGGTCGAAAATTGTCATTAACATTCGTAGCACTTGTCGTTTGGTTGGACTTTCTTTTCCAGACAGCAATCCACTCTTAATAGCCTTTGGGGATACTTCATAAGTAAATGTGTCCGATTTTGTACACCACCACATTCCCAGCACCTTTTCGGCTGTATTCTCCGGGTTGATGTCCAAACTGTGCTTGTGGTGTCGTTTTTCTCCAAGGGCTTCAATGACTTTAGTTGAATTTGAAATCCAATTTCTTATTTCGAAGCCACCACGTTTGTGTATAAACTTTACTTCATTGGCTAACGTTATAGCTTCCTCTTCGGTATCTACACTATCCAATAGGTCGTCTACGTAATGGCTTTGAAGAATGGAGTTTACAGCGCGTGGATATTCTTTTGAAAATTCTTGTGCGTTTTTATTTTTAACAAACTGAGCACAGCTGGGGGAACAAGTGGCTCCAAACGTCAACACTTGCATTACGTAGACATCTGGTGTGCTTGTTAAATCATTGCTCCAGAGAAAACGTTGTGCATGCTGGTCTTCACTTTTAACGCCAACTTGGTGAAACATTTCACGAATGTCAGCACACAATGCGATTGATCGTTCTTGAAAGCGGTATAAGACAGAAAGAAGGGATATAAGCTGATCTGGCCCCTTCAGCAATAGGGAATTTAAAGAAACCCCGTGAACCTCAGCAGCGGCATCCCACACTATTCTGGTTTTTCCTGGTTTATTAGGATTTGTAACAGCAAATATGGGTAGGAACCATGTTCTAGGAAAATGTTGTTGGAGTTCCTCTGTAGACAGCTTGCGGATATAGCCTTTGACTGAATACTCTTGGAATTGATGCTTGAGATTTTCCGCTAGCTCTGGGTTACGACTTAATTTTTTCATTAAACAGTCATGTCTTCTAAGAGCCATTTGAAAACTATTTGGCAGCTTCACATTATCATACTTCCATAGAAGACCTGTTTCAAATCGATTTCCATGTCTTATTGTTTGAGTTTGAAGGATTTCGCAGGCACGCTCCTCTTCTTTTGACATGATTGACTTGTTTGAATCTGCAACCCCGAGACTGTCTAGGGAGAAATACTCCTTCATCATATTTTGCAGAATATCATCGTTTTTCTTTGCACACTCGCACTCATGAAAACTATTAAAGTCAGAAGTTGGCTCACCATTACAATTTATTTGGCCTGATGATGGTCCATATGCAATCCATCCAAGTCGTGTCTTCGTTGCTACTGGATCGCCTTCACCCCCTTCTACAACTTTTAGGGGAATCGCTAGTTTTAGATTGTCAAGTCCAATCAATATCCGAGGAACTGCTTTCTCATACGACTCAATGGGATACCCTCGCATATAAGGAAACCTTATCGCCAATTGTTTTGCGTCTAAGGATTGCTGTGGTAAGCTTAACGACTGCACTGTCCTCACAATTGGAATCAAAAACTTCTTGACCGGATTACTAGTTCCCGAAATCTGGACAGACACCATTCTTGAATCATTCTCATTGCGATGTGCATTTCCTGTCCATTTAAGATAGAGTGGCTGATGTTTACCTTTGAGTTTCAACTCATCTGCGAGGGAATCCTCCATCATAGTAAGTGATGAACCGTCATCTAAGAAAGCAAACGTTTCGATTTGCATTTCGTTGCTATGCAAAATAACAGGCACTACCCGGTATTTAATATCTTGAACAAATCCATGTGTATTACAGTTAAACGGTTTTCCTTCTATTACAGGCTGTTGCGAATTGACTTCTCTGTTCTGAATTGTTGATGATGTAGCTGTAGGTTGATTACTGTGTTTGTGTAACAGTCGATGATGTCTGTATGTGCAACCATTTATTCCACAGGAGCCTGTTACTTGACATCGAGAAGTATGTGACTTGAGGCATGTACGGCAAAGTCGATTTTGTTTGACGGTATCCCATCTTCCTCTGAGACTCATACTGTAGAATTGCTTACAGGATTCAATGTCATTGCAGGACTGTTTACAAACAATGCATTGCTGTTTAGTAATTGTTGGCTTCTTGTCACCTTCTTCAGCATGAGCATGAACATGTCCTTTCTCCTTTCTACGTGGTTGTATTTTTACATCGGGATCAAAGGATGTACCTGGGCTGACTCTACATATGTTATCTATGAGTCGCAATAACCATTCGTTGAAGTCCATCAAATTGAAATATTCCATATACTCAGTATGTGTGGCCCAGCTTAACATCAGTTGCGTAGGTAACTTTTCGACAAGTTCTTCTAGAAGTTCAGCATTATCCAAATAAGAGTGCATTTCACATGCCTCCATTGTTGCAATCAAATTTTGAACAGCTAGTGAGTAAGACACAACAGTTTCCACCCTCTCCACATTTATTTTAGGCTCGGCTTGAACTTTTTGAAGAAGGGTTTTGATTATTACTTTGGGTCGCCCATACATAATTCGGAGTGTATGCAATATTTTCGGTACATTTGATGGCATCATCAATCTACCTCGCATTGCTTCCAGGACGCGCCCTTTTAAGCATCGCTGCAATCGCAAAAGGTTTTCTTCATTGCTGAATCCACAAAGTCGTGTACTGCTTTCAAAAGAGCTGATGAATAACGGCCACTCTTCAGGGCTTCCATAGAAATTTGGAAGATCTCTTGACATTGAATGTCGGTTTGCAATTTGCATACTGTTTGGTTGCGCTGTTGCTTCTGTATGCATTTGTTGTCTGCTCTGAAATGCATTAGTCGTCTTTAGAGGAACTGGTGCTGATGATTGAGGTACTCTGTACTGTGGAATTCCCTTCGTGATATGAGAAGAATGAGGTGCTGCATCCATGTGGTAAGTTGGTTGAGTTGCTTGCAATGCCAGTGTTGTATTATTCACTTTAGCCGCATTTTGCTGTTCAGCTCCGTCTACCTTTGGATTGTTTTGTACCCACTTCTCAACCGCCACCTGCCTAGTACTTTTTCTTGAGCAGGATGCGATGTCACTTTGGTTTCCTTCCGCCAGCAGTTCGTATTTTTTTCGCAAATATTCCTCATCGTTTTGCTTTTGACGCTCTTCTCGCTGCTTTTCAAGGGTCCTTGCTTCCTCCAGCATTTGAAGTTCGATGGCAATTCGGTTCTGGCGAGTCGTTGACAAAGTATTTCTGGAACCAATAGATTGTGCCGTTGTGGTTTTGCTACTGCTTGTATCGTGGCAGGCAGCACACATCCAATCCTGGTTCTCGATTTCCGTAGTAACATTAACACACGAAAAATGGTACCAACATTTGCAGTTATCGCATTGGACCATTTCGTCATTGTCTGGAACTTTACAAATGTTGCAGCTGAAGACATCTGTATTGATTATTCGGTTAGCGTTTTCAATTCGGCTACTCTTGCGAGGATTTTGAGCCTTGTCTTGTTTAAAAGACATCTTGGTTTCTTTTAATTAAATTAAAAGAAATTTGTAGAAATTGTTGCTTCTAGCAACAAGTCGGAATAAATGAAGGATGTTTTCGATAATTGTCAGTCTCTTTATTAATTTTAAAAAGTAGGAGGGCTACAAATTTCCTGGAAATTTATATAATGCTTATATATTTAAAACAATACAAAAATAATTTTTAAATTCCTTACTTTTAGTATCCTTCTTGTTCATTTGAGTTTATAATTGAAAATGAAAAAATTCATATTTTCACTTATGTGAAAATGTTTGTTATTTTTTTTAAACAGTTGTTACTATAGCAACAAACAAAATTTTATCAAATCAAATTCTACCTCCTAACGTATTTGTTGTGTGTTTTTTTTACAAAGTAGAAATTAGAAAAATATTTAATATAACTAAAGAATTTTTTTTTTTTTAAATAAATCAAAACTGGTACGTTAAGAAATGGCATGGTAGTCAGAGATGTTGTTGATACCAGTGTCATCAACAGGGCACATCAACTGAAACAAAACAAAAACCTTGCACCTACTCCTCGCTTCATTTTAAAACCGGTAGTGAAGATTCTGATGTAACAACATTTTGTCACTTCATGAAAGCTCATGGACCTACTCCACACTCCATCTCAAAGTATTCGTTGAAAATTGTTGTGTGTCAAAATCTTCCGTCACTATACCATCCCTCTGTTAGTTTTCGAAGGAAAACCCACTGTTAAACATTTTCTGATGTTCGAAAGTTAAGTTGTTAATCGTGAATGGTATGACAAACCAAATATCAATAATGTACTGATTCTTTAAACAGACTTTACCACTGACCGAACGAAAAGGAGTTAAAAACTTAAAAAATCATGTTAAATCACCACAAAAACACAATCCATAAAAATCAAAACTAAAAAGCGAAACGTACGAACAAAAACTGTCCTCGGAGTAAGATCAAGGACGATCTCAACTTCGTTTTCATCTAAAATAAACAAAAAAAAAAAGGCATAAAAAGAGAGTTAAATAGGATGATAGCAAGCGAGAAAATTTGTAGTTCTGTAGTTATTGAACTTTTGCACATATTCCAACAAAATATACATACCTGATAAGCCTTGAATAGGCGAAGATACGTTTGTTGATTGCCCTCCGGTGGGGCCAATCGAGGCAGGAGTGGGTGGCGGAGTAGATGTTGAATCTCCTCCATTAACACTGTTCCCGTTGTCAGGCGTATTGTCAGTTGCAGATGATGTTGAAGCTGCTGCAGCAGGAGTTGAAGTTGTAGCTGGCGGTGTTAAAATTCTTGCTGAAGCTGCTTGTTGCCTGTTCATTGAAGCACCAGCATTTGGCATTGTAATGGACCCATTTCCAGATGGATTATAAGTCGTATAATTATTGGAACTGACATATCCACTTTGTTCAACAAGTATCGGACGGCAGCACAAGTAACGTGGCGTAGGCCTTGAAACATCCAACATTAAATCAGAAATAGCGTGCTGAGCATGCGAAAGATAATGGAAAGCTTCTGAGACACGATCAAAAAGCCTCTGTGTATTCTCACGACCTGTGGTGTCCTGGAACGATTTAAGCAAAACCAACATAATTTAATCACCTATTTATCATGCTAATAATGTCATTACATTTTCCTCAAATGTCGGTTCATTCTGCAACAACTCATAATACTGATCTATGAAAGGATTCAGACGCGCTTCTACTGTTCGCATTTGTTGAATAACTTCAGCTAGCACACGCGTTCCAGTTCTTTGACGACTTGGACTCTGATTGGCATTTGGCGTGGACGTAGCCGGACCGCTTTCATCTGTCAATGTACTTGGTTCAGTGGATTCGAGTCCTGGTGCATTTTCTTCAGCCTCAGCATTTGTGTTATTTTCGGAAGTAGTCTCGTCCATTGGTTCAACTGATGCACTTGAATCGCCAGCTCCGCTATTTGGTGATTGAACATCTGCGTCGGATGTCTCTTGTTCCGGTCCGTTTGGATTAAATACAGTTGGCAATTGAACTACAGTAACATTGGCATTGCCATTCTGGCGTAAAGCTGCTGACACGGCACCCTGTAAGGCTTCGACTATGTTGTGAGTTTGATTTTGTTGTATATCAGTGATACCAACTTCAACTACGGTAGATTCCATAGTCCAGCGACCCTGAGTCAAGATGTCAAGTGATGTGTTATTAAGCCCCTACAAAAAGCAGTTCTTAGCGTGCAACTACGTTTTTTTTTTTTTAATCTAATTGGATGCTTACCCTTTCTGGATCTTCCAAATAGGCAGCGATGTTATTGGCGCAGTCTAACATGTGTCTTGCAACAGTGATTCTATTCATGCAGAAAGGGGAGGATGATGATGTTAGTGGGTTGATGGCAGTTTGTTGATTTTGCTAAAAAGATAATTTCATGTTTATTTTTTTTTTTATTTTTATTTTTTAGCTTTTCGCTACTTACTACTCCAGCATTCATTGGAATGGCCATTGCTCCGACCACCATTCCATCTAATGCTCGGAAAAGTGGTGAGTTGCGCATTCCTCGATTCTCATTGCGTGTGGTATTTCTTGTTCCACTTGCATTAGAGGAGTTTGATGTTATCCTAGCCGAGGGGGGAGGCCTTTCGGCAACATGTACGACTTTTCCATCGACATCTGTTTAAGGAGAGGCAAAAATTAAATCATGCAACTAAAATACGTTTTTTTCAGGTTTACCATATTCCTTGACTTGTTTATCGTCAGATAAAACTCGTCCACAGTAAATAATGCGTTGCTGCTCTGCTGCAATGTTAGTTTTCTCGGCAATTTTATCCTTGAATTGCCTAATGGTTATCTAAAAAATGAATGCGAACAAAAAACTTAATATTAAACAGTTTCAAAGTAAATATTATATGATAAGATAATTAGTTTGCTTGTAAGCCAACCTTGGTTATAATACATTTCATTGACAAGGCTGAGGCTTCTTGAAGTTGTTAATATGAAATCAGTTTGACTTTTCACTTTTTTTATTTCTTTAATAGCGCTGTCATACGACTTCTTCAATATCATACTTGAATGAATAATGCAGAATTCCCAAGTGCCGTGAAATAACGCCGAGTGAAATAAGGCCGAATTCCGTACCAGATCTTTCATAAGTCCGTCCAATTACTTGTAAACGCCGACGATATTGGCATAATCGGAAGAACAAAGCGTGGTGTCCGTAGCGGTTAATAAGGGCAAGAGCAAGTTAATGCTGTCATCAAAAGAGATACCCAATATTGACATCTTCGTATATTTCAGGCGTGTTTTGTTGGTAAGTGATAACAAGCGCAGTAAGATTTTATACGGCAAATAACAACAAACAATAGGTCCGTTCGTCTACTTTTTGGGTTGTTTTAGGAAAACTGTCAAACTTTGAAGAGTGGAGATGATAATTCTCAGAAACTAATAAATTCGCTCAAAAGTAAAAGAACGCTTTGTGGATCAAAATAGGGAAACTTTTTAAACGTCAAAAAATTAAAATTTAACTAAACGAAATGGATCAATTGAGTGCAGATGAAATAAAAATTGGGATGGAAACCATTTTATTACGCCATTATAAGGTCAAATAAGTGTCGATAATTGGCTTAGTGAAATAAGTGAATATAATAAGTTGAGATAAAGTTTTGGAATGCTTGGAAAAAAATGTCAACCACCTGAAATGCTTGAATGTAGACAAAAATCTGTACTTGAAGGTTGGGGAGATTTGTCATGAAGATAAAAGATTATAGTGAAGACTGAAGACGAACATTCATTTTGTTGCAAATGCCATAGAATGCAGAATAGTTGTTTACCTAATTTTGGTTATTTTTAAAAAAAAATATAATAAAAATAAAGTAAACTCTTGCCAATCAATGCTTCTTTGGGATAATTGAGTAGTAAAAAAATCCTTTCTTCAATTTTGCCCTGACAAGACGCCTTTGGCTACCGTTATAATGTTGATTAAACAAAGCGGGCGTCAGGTAAATGGAAAATGATGTAAAAGGAAATACCGATGCACTTTTGTTTTTAAAATTCTGTATTTCAAAATACAGTCCGACAAGACATACCACATTCTAGTGGTACAGCTAAAGAAAGAATATTTGACTGTACATCCGAAATTGGGTTCAATATTTCTGTCATTGTAAGGTTGAATATAATTTTTAAAGCACTTTTTTAATTCTTTTCAGGAAACTCAAGCGGGTAATTATTGATAACTTATTCAAAGATGAGAATTGTACTTTAAGTTTTGGACGAATATAGCAGATCTGTTTTTTCTTGAGAACTGACAGCAGGGATATCGTTGAAGACGAGCGTAAAAACCAAGAACTCTGAATGTTTTTTTTACAAATGACCAAAAGTTTTTTACTGCCTTTGGATTGCAGTATTTTTTTTTTTTTTGTCAAATTGTTTGTTCATGTAAAAATGTAAAAATCTATGAGTTGTCGTCGATGAAGTTGGCTTTAGCTGGATTTACACCTTCAGTTTTGTGCCCGGTGTACGAGGTTCGTTGTTGGACGAACGCGGAACACCGAAAGTGAAAATGTCAAAACCGAACAACGAATGAAAACTGAACAAATTCAAATGCGGTTGGAATTTTCGGTGTTCGGTTTTACTCGTACACCGAACAACGAGTGTGTAAACAATTTACACCGTCTTACATTTTTGCACATAGCCGTGCAGTGTTTTTTTAATCGAGTGCCTGATTTTCCCTTGGTTTAACCAATGCAAGGATTTCGATACAAGTTTCTTCGAAAATCCTTAAATAATTTCTGAAATCGTCGGGGCAGTTTTAGTTCGTTAAGTTCATTGACATATGGCACCTGTTTTATTTACTTATTTTATTTTGCGTAATTCAAGCAGTTTTAAAACTAACATAAAATTTAATTTTAATACTAAACTTAAATCTAACAATTGTGGGGTTAAGGTTATAAGGGTTCAGGTACATAAATTAGGAGGAATTAAAAAGGGAAGTTTTAATGGTTTTCTTACTACAGTGGAAGTCGAATGAGAAGATCATATTATAAGTTGTACGTAACATTCGGTTTAAGGGTTCGTTGTTTCCATAATTTGTACGATGAAAATGTATATTAAAAAGTGAAACCGATCTAACATTTCTAGGGTTGGTGTTAAGGGGTATTTTCTGCACAAGAGAAGGGCAGTTAATATTATTATTTTATTTTTTTTTTTTTTTATAAATGGCCCGCGCAAAAGGGATTTTGGCTACCCTTATAATGTTAAACACAGCGGGGGCGTTAGGATAATAGGGAGGAGTATAAAAGGAGATATCGATACACATTTGTTTTAAAGTTCGGCAAGTCATAATGGGAGGGAAAAACAGAGTCTGGCAAGGCATTCCACATTCGCGTGGTACGGCTAAAGAAAGAATCTCTGTATTTAACTGTACGTCCGAAGTTGGGCTCAAGGGTAAATTTATGGGCATTCCTAGCGGTGCGAGTATTACGGTTGAATTGTTTCAGGGGAGGAATGCAGCTGGCTATTTCGCTAGAGCATTGATTGTAAAAATAACGGTAAAATAACGAAAGGCACGAAACATTACGACGGTGCTCAAGAGATGAAAATGTTAATATTATTAGTTAGAAGTTTGTGAATAAAGATGATATTAGCAACTTGGCGACGTTTATCCAGAGTTTGAAAATCAAGCAGCTTTAGACGGTCTTCATATATATATATATATATTTATACAGGGAGAGAGCGGAGGGCGAAGCGAAGAAATCTCCGTTGAACTGCTTCGATACGCATGGAGTGGGTTGGGTAATAAGGTGGCCAGACTTGGCATGTTAAACAACCAGCTTTTGGTTCAACAGGATCTTCTTTTCTTATTCTCATTTTACTTGCGATTATAGGTACTATAAGAATTCGTGAATATGAAAAATATTGAGATAACAATCAAACAGTGGCAAAAAATGTCTGTCTGTCAGTATGTATAACGAGTTGCAGCCTAAACGGCTTAAGCGATTTTTTTCAAATGTTGGTGTGTGTGAATCATTTGGCATTCCCCAGGGGGGAAATTGAAATTTAATTATTAGGCCTAAAAAGAACCATATATGATCCATACTAAAAGCTTATTTTTCTCGAAAACGGCTTCAACGATTTTGATGAAATTTTTTGAAATTTGTTTTGTAGGTATTGACTATCATTTGATCAGAACCATATTTACGGAAAAGTCTATTAACGGTACCTTGCATATAACGGTGCGATCCAGTCGTGCAATTTATTTATTTCCGAGGCGAACCCTGCAAACCAAACTGGTGGATCTCTATAGCCAAGCAGAGAAGTGGAGGCGTTGTAGTCCCAGTCGAGACCATAACAATTGTTTGGTCGGTTAAAGGAAGAAGAAGCATTTCTCGATAAAGATTGTTAGTAGAAATTTGACAAATGTAGAAATATTTTTCGTCGGTATTATGAGGATTATTGGCAAAGTACAATAAACTTCCAGTAGGTGGCATCTGTGTCGTACTAGTAAATGCATTAGAAAAAATACTGAGGAGTTTGACAGCCAAAAAATTCTTGGATTCAGCAGCAAAGAGAACGGGGTTGGCAAGAAATAAATGAAAAACATGTTTTCATGGCATATTTTAATTGTTAGCATGGTGAATTTTTTGCAAATAACGAAAGAAGCATGGGTTTGGATTTTGATTCGAAATAGCTTTTACGCCTTAAGCCCATAAAATATTGGTGTTTGGTCCAGATAGCTCACTTGAACCCATCAATTGACGGTGAGTGCGCCTTGTCAATACATGATTTTCATTATACAAGGTGGGCAAAAAGAAATCACCCTGTTGGAAGATGCTCTCATTTTTGCAAATGGCTGCCAATGTCAAATCTGTTTTGACATTTGTGGACTAGGCAGATGCAGAATACAAGTGAACAAGCCATGGAGCGATACATGAACCGACATGAACTGCGTTCCCGCGTCGCCTCATCTCTCGTTTTGGCGATTTGCACTGACCCGCAAGATCGCCTGATTTAACCGTTTCAGACTTTTTTTGTGGGGTCCCGTATTTACGTGAACTATCCCGAGACTCTGGAAGCCCTCAAGGACAACATTCGACACGAGTGGGAGAATCTGTCGCGCGAAGTTCTCGTTGAAGTGATGAAAAATGCCATAAAACGAGCCTGTATGGCAATAAATTGTGACGGCGCCCATTTGGCCGATATCATCTTCTCAACTTGACCAATACAATTTTAAAGGTTCAAATAAACATAATCAAAAAACAGAATCGAAGTTTTTAATTTAGAAAGAAAAAGAGAGCCAAACAAAATCGGATGGAAGACTTCTTTTGGCCCACCCTGTATTTTGTTTTTTGATCTCTTCAAAGCTTGTGCAAAAAAATAATTTTACGCCGAGCAAGCATATGATTTTCTGGAAAATTCGCTTGTAAAACTTAATGTAAATACATATGTAATTCTTTTGTATAAAAATGTAACTGACCGATGCAGTCCTTAATATGGGCATCACATTGAGAATTTTGTCTCTTATATACGTAGTCATCTGTAATGCTGAAAAATGCCTTTTATAACAATGATCAACCCCAATGATACCCTGGGCATTTTCCTGTTTCCTCCCCCGGGTTGAGAATTCAATCCATTGCTGTATCCACCATTACCAGAAACTAATTTCAGAAAAAAGTTTGAATACATTTTGTTGGTCTATTCATATTCAGATTCATGAACATCCCCCGTTGGTCACCACCAAATAGACAAAGTGGGGTGTTTTTTGTCCAGGTTATGCCAACCATCTTACTGGACTGCCACTGCTGTGTATTCTATTCTGTACAATGCAAGTGCCACAACTCAGCGTGACTCACTTCCGTAAATTTGAAAAAAAGCCAAATCATGATGTACTTACATTAGTGAAATAAATGCACTTACCCAAACAAAAATCGATTAAACTGAAGATTTACAATTAAAACAAGATACTTACCTCATTATCAATGCTGAATTCATGTGTTTGGGAGTCCAAAGTCTTTACTTTTAGATTGATAATCATTTTTTGATTTAAATCGCAAGTGGTTCTGTTTTTTACAAATTTTCTATTTTTTTTATTTTTTTATTTATAAATACAATCCTACAGGACGACGATTAATTTTATCTTCTTTTATAGATTAAAGATGTGGATGATGAAAACGAAAATTGATAGCGATAGTGGTCACAAAACATAACCTCGACAACGGAGCTGTCAATTTTTGTCACCCCTTTTGATTTTGTATTAGAAAGACAGAGAGCACTATATTCACTTCTTTGTCTGGTGTATAGGATGAGTTGAATTGGAAAAAAATTCTATTGCTTTTTTCCGAATGTGAAATAAACCGTGGAAAGCAACTTCCGATTAGAAATATCACTTTGAAAAGGTTTTTGAATGGTTAGATATTAATTTGAAATAAGGTTTTCTTATTATTGTTTAGTTTTTTCAAATAGAAAATTAATCCAAAAGCTGATAGATGTACGTACACGATTTGCTTTTCACTCTTGCAAACTATTAATCAAATGGGTTTATATGGGGCAGTGATGTGGTTTCAATTTGTGGATTATTGAATTGGAACTTGTTTTGGATTTCCACCAGAGATGGCAGATGATGTTATTAAAAAAATATAAAAATATATTCAAATAAAAAATATATATGATTCTTGTAGGTGCATTTTTGTATCATAAGTTATAATATTATATGAATTATATATTATATTATATGAATTTAGTTTTTTAGAATGAAGTGTTTGATTGAATATCATTTAAAATCTTTGTTAGAATGGATTAAATCTTATTCCATGGTTTAGTTATATCGGGGAATTAAGGTGAAATAAGCGTTTTTTTATTAATAGGGCTGTAAGCGACTTTCCACATGAAAGCGAAAGACTGACAACTAAACTAAAAAAATTGATTTAAAGCAATTTATAAACCTAAATCCTTCACAAAATCAACACCGAATGAGGGAAATAGAATTTATATTAATTTTAAATACTTACTTTTGCATTTTTAATTTCTAAAACAAGATAAATTTGAAAAAAAAACATATTGTTCGTCGAGAAGTACAATCTCATGGATACGTACTGAGGTTCATTTCTGTATCTGTGAAGAAAAATATTTGTATTTGTCTATTTGTTCATATTTTCGTAATTTTTTATAATTACTCAAATCTAAGTTTGCAATTTTAAGTATCAGAAAATAGTTTGTTTCATTTATATTTAAATAATAATAGGGATAGTGCTAAGTGAAGTGATAACAAAATGTTATTTAAATTTTCAAAACCGTTTTCCATTTTTGTCAGTTCACAAAAACGCCAAATGCAATTCTCGAACTTCTTCGGAGATGTTAACATTTTTCTCTCCTTCTGATCTGGTTATTATCTACAAAACCTACATATCTACGTCCAAAGCTTAAATATAACTCCCATGTTTGGGCTGGTGCTTGAGTAACTTCACTTAATACTACGTTTTCATTAGGCCAAATGAGCTAATTTCGTATCAAATTTCCAAATTTGATTTAAAATCATCTTATTTCCCATACAAAATCACATTTCGAAATTATCTCATTTCCACCTAATTTCGACGAAATTAGGTTGAAATTTATGCAATGAGAAGTCGAACACACCTTATTTGAAAATAATTGAAACACAATTAAACAAGGTTCTATAACAAACGTCAAAGTTGATAGTATAAAAAGTCAAAGAAGAAAATAAAAAGGTAAGAGGGCACGACTGGGTCGCAAGTACTTGCTTTATGTTCGTCATTATTTGGGAAGGCTAGATAGTAGATATTTGAAAGAGAAGAATTAACATTTACGTAAAAATAATAAGACTGGCAGACATACATTTCTTTTCGCCAACTTTCTTGGGCTACTTTATGATCGTTATTCTATGTTTGACTTTTATCTCAATTTTTTATATTCACAAATCCTAAATTTGCCTTAAAGGTACCTATAATCACAAGTAAGAAAGTGTCAAACGAAATTAGCAAACTTACATGAAAACACTTTTTGTGCAAATTACCAAAAGAGGTAATTTCGACTCTAATGAAAACGTAGTATAAGTTTCCTGGATATTATTCAAAGACGATACGATCCATTAAAATGATTGTAGGCAGGAACATCATGGAAACATTTTCGTCATTTAAATATGAACATTATGTCTCTTATCTGTGCTTTTTAATGTTACTTTAACGGTAAGTGTTCTAATAAAATAATAAGCTGCATTTGTCCCTCAAAACCAATGTACATCGACACTTCCTGTTAAATCCTATATCCCATTAAGTGCGCGCGCCTATTATATAAATAAAAGTGCCGTAACGTTTTCTTTTTTTATTAAAAAGAGTTTTAATGAACACATTTACAATCTACTCCAATGGGGCCATTCCTTAATAATTGTAAACAAGGAATCCCCCGGACTGTTTGTTGAACTGAATTGCTTGTGTCCATAAAGTTTATACTCTGATGATAGTTTTCCATCTCGAACGCCTTCAGCAATCAGCTCTTTTGCAGCAACAAGCGCGTCTTCACTAGGAGCTACTGAATTAAAATTCCCTATAAAAGCTATGCCAATGCTATCGGTGTTTTGCCCTTTTGTGTGAGCCCCGACCTTATTCCATCCCCTACCCTTGTACACGTTGCCATCGTTTCCGACAAGAAAATTGTACGCAATATCACTGAATCCCAGAATTTCCATATGAAGTTTTTGAATACTTCTTAACTTGTGATCGCAGGTGGTCTGTAAAAAACATATAAAATGTATAAGGGTTTTGTAACTTAAGTTGAATCACCATACCCTATCTGTACATGAGCCGGAAGCAGTATGGCTGATAATTACTTTATTAACTGGGAAATTTAAGTTTCCAATGTTACCCTCGGCATCTGGTGGCTGTCCTTGCCATTCAGTTCTTGAAATTTTATTTAGTTCAGCTGCACTAAAGGACCACAAAAGGCTTACAAGGAAACTAAGAAGTAACTTTTCCATTATTCTCAAGACAGGCATAAATGCTTGACTGAAACTAGAGTGCATTTATAAATGTTTCGTTGTTGATTGTGTTCTTATCACAGACTTTACCAGGGGAACCACTTTGCTTTGAACGTTTAGAAAACAAAGATACGTTTTCAATTTTATTTCGCAGCCAATAATCAGAAATTAATATACTATTATGTATCGCGTTACTTACAGCCTGGGGGATTTCCTAGAGATTGTAAATGAACGTTTTTTTTTTTTGTTTATTAATTTTTCTCTGCATGTGGTTCAGAGATTATTCTTTTCAAATTTTAAACAAATAATACCTAATTTGTTTGATTTCACATGTTCGTACACTATGGCGTATGTGCACTTTTTTTTATCATAAAATCAGAAACACACTCAAGTGAGAAATAAACTTGTACTCGTAAAAAAACTTCCTTATAAAATGCCTGTAAGGAATTATAGAATTTCGATTTATTTTAGATAAATGAATGGATTTCAATTTAGACCTTTAAGGGGGAATCAGCATTTGGCATACAAGATAACGAATAATATTATCGAAAGTGCCTCCATATAGCCTCCTCGTGGCGGCAGCTGGTAACAAGCTTGTGTTATTCTTTAGTAAATGTTGGTCTAGCTATGGAGGGGATAAGCCCTAAGGGTTAGCGAGATGCTGGTAACTTCTCCCGTAAAAAAGAACAGACTTAGAAACCGAAAACAAGGCTCGGAAATAATCTGATTAAACAACGACGAAACAAGTAACAACAACGGCTAAATGATTTACGAATTTTCTCATGGAACGTTAGGTCGCTACAGATATAAAGCTGAAATGAAATGGCCAGGCCAACAAATGAAGCCTACCATCATCGGCTTTAATGCAATAAACGAAAGGCTATGCACCCTTCGCGTGCGAGGTAAATAATAACATCATCTGCTGCGTGTCTAGGAGAAGTGTTCATCGAACAATTAGTGTAAGCATTAACTACCTTGGGTAAAAAGAAGCAGCCGATAATAAATACGCAGGCGGCTGCTAAAAATCAGCAGAAACTTCTATATAGTCTGCCGAGGCTCCTCAAATCCAGAAAATTTACCAAATGCTTTAGTCTTACCAGTGGTCACATACAGAGATCCGAGACTTGGGTACTTACTTAAAGGCCATGTGATATCTTATCGAGAGGAAAGTCTTGCGGAAAATTGTTGGTGCCTGGGAGGACGATTCCGGAGAAGATACAATCATGAATTGTATGAAATCTACTTCGAAACAGATGTTGTGGAAAAAACAAAACTTCGTAGACCCCGGTGAGCTGGGCACCGAACTCGAATGAACGAAGAGAAACCAGCTCAGGCCTAGAACAGGACGCCCGAAGCCTTGGGGCAACTGAATTGCGTTGGCCAGCAATCGGGATGTATGGAAGAACTTATATTGAACGAGACCCAGGCCGGATCCCTTTGAGGCAGTAGAAGGGCGGTGGCATGCATGTTGTTGTACGGCTATGCTCGACGGATTGTGGATGGTTATAGTCGCTTCTACTGTTCCCTCCTATTAAGCAAACAAAATAATGGTGCCTAAGTAAAAAAAAATAAGGATTGGAAAAGGAAGGATAAGGAAATGGAAAACTCTACTCTAAAAGGGTAGGGAAATGGCTACACAAACCAGACACATTCCCGCTATCTAACCGAAAACGTAAGTAAAGTTATGATGATGATAATATATTACAAGAATAGAATAATTTTTTCCTAACGGTTGTTTATCCCTGAAATAACAAAAATCCAATTCCTCTACAATTCCTCTAGGGAATCACCTAAAAACCTCAAGTTCAAGTTTAAAGAAATTCGCTTCAGCGACTTAAGGCTTAGGCAGATATCTTTTAAGGCTTCTCTATCATCATATATTCCTACGAGTTCCACGCTTAGCAAAGATAATCGCATGACACTATATATATTTGTACATATAAAATAAATAAAGACTGCATGCCGCTTGAGGTAATTAGGATTTATAAGTCAATCCACCAGGGTACACTTTGCGCTTCATGCGTAGATAAACGTTTGCTAGATAAACATCGTTCCTACTGGGGTGTTGTTTTCATATGAGTATTTGTGTTCTGATAAAAAAATGCAACACTTCCATACAACATCACTAAAAGGTTATACAGATAAATAGATAAAGATATGTCTATAACAAACAGAGTTTCCGAAGTCTTCTATGGGCTAATCAGTCAATTTTGTCTAGTTAAGCTAAAAAGCTACCAGCAAAAATGCGATGGATAAGTGTTATTATAAGCCTCCTACTTGTGGCTACAGCAATTTTTGGTATTTATCAGGTCGTCGTGTTGTTTTCGAACATTAGTAAGTTTTAAGTTTATTAACAAAGGACTATCCTTTAGTCTGACCAGCTATTTACTCTAATTAAAGATAATCAAAAGAATGGCGTTAAAAATGAATCATCTGGATCTGTTATATTTATATGCCAAGAAAACATTACCCAAAGCTCACCATGCTTTGGACTTGAAATGATAACACGCCATGAATGGACGGCACAACCACCACTTAATCCGATTGATAAACTTGACTTACCAGCCAGTAACATTATCTTAACCGATACGAAAACTGAGGAGTGTTTTAAGAAAGTAAGTTCAAGAACTAATAAAGTGATGTTAGTGTTGCCTTAGGAAATTATTTCACCTAATTTTTTTAAATTTCAGTCCAAATGCAATTTGGTAGTCCGTACACTGCAAGACGAGCACACTTTGTGGAATGATGACATCGCATATAATTTTTTAATCAGCAGCCAAGGAGATATATACGAAGGAAGGGGATGGTTACTTCAAAGCCTTGTGTTTTCTGAAGATCTTAAGAGGAATAGTTATTGGATAGGATTGATGGGCAATTTTTCCGTAATTCCAGTTCCACAGTTACAAGTAACGGCCGTGCAGCATCTCATAACACATGCCCAGTCGGTTGGAAAATTGAACTCAATTCATACTGTCTTCTGTTCGACTGAACTTTTATTCTTACATAGAACTAGTATTAATGATTCTATGATAACGGCTGAGAAATATCAGAAATGTTTTAATAAATATTGAATTCATTTTTATATAACGACGAATAATTGCATTATCAAAGTACATATAAGGCACTTTAAGGATTTATTTTTTTAATTGAGCTTTTTTCGTTTTGCCTTCTATTTTTTATTGTAATTTGTAATTGTAATTTATTTTCAACATAAGTATTACAAAACATAAGTTTTTTTAAGCAAATACTTAGCAAAGTTATATTGGTACAAATTTTGTGGTTAGAAATGTATTATGTTATAAATTAAGACAAGGAAAATAATGAAAAAGAAAAATGAGAAAAATAATAATTTAAAATTTACAGATGAGACATTTGTTGTTGGACATGTTATATAAATTATTCTTTTATTGCGAGGCATTGTCAAACCGGCGAAGATTGTAAATAAAATGTATGACATTATTGAAAGCAACTCGATTTTTTTTTTTGACTTATAATATCAATATTGCAAACAATTAGACTCCCATACCGAAGAATCGGTAAAACGTGTGTTTTGGCAAGGGTAATTTTGGTTTTAATTGGGAGGCAGTCACCCGTGATATTCAGAATTCGAAGAGCACCGTATGTTTTGCCAAGAGCACATGAAAGATGATCCTCCCAGGTTAAAGTTTGACCTACCCAGCTCTATACTAGGGAAATAAGAGTTATCGATAGGCTTGACTTTTCCTTGGTTTAAATCTCAACTGATTGTTCCTAGCCCATAGGAAAACCTTGGTACATCGTCAGCTTAAATAATTACTTTACAAGACTAAAGAACTTCAGGAAGGTAGTTAATGATCATTGGAAAAAGGAGAGTGCCAAGAATTGACCCCTGTGGAACACCGGCGTTCGTTGGAAGGAAATCAGAAAGTTGGTAATAAAAGATACAGCTTGTGTTCTATCAGATAGATATTTTTGAATACGGATCATTGCAGTACTTTCAAAACTGTAAGAATGCCTTAACTTATTCAACAGAATGCCATGGGACACAGAGTCAAATGCTTTTGAAAAATCAAGCATTACCAACGTGGAAGCATTATCTTTATCAATTTCTTGACGAATACCATCAACTACTTCTAAAAGCGCTGTCGAACAACTGTGCTTTGGTCTAAAACCGGCTTTAATTGATGAGAGCAGTTTGTTTGTTGACAAAAAAGAAGAAATTTGCTTATGCATAATCTTTTCAAAAGCCTTTGAGATAAACGGTAAAATAGAGATGGGACTATATTCTTGAGAGGTGGAATTTTTGGGTATAGGAATAATCATTGAACCTTTCCACAAATTAGGATAGGAAGAAGTGGTAAAAATGGAATTCCAAAATATGGGTAAGGAAAGGGATAATATATGGTAAAATAATTTTCAGAAATGTATCCAAACCTATTGCTTCAGACATAATACATAGATCAGCATTGATTACCTCAATCTCATTTACTCTACAAAAACTAAATCTATTTGATGGATCAGTTGTAGGACTATTTAGAATGCTAATTTGCTCTTCGCAGGAAAAGCAAGAAGGGTGCCCAGCAAATAATTTGTTTATCTCGTTCACATCACAATCTATATTTGGCGTATTTGTTTTTTTTTTTTGTGTGTTATGCCCAAAGATTTAATATTTTTCCAGAGCTGTTGAGGTGAGAGATTTTCAAATTTTGAGTTATAAAATGTACGATTTGATCTTTTAATTTCCCTATTAACGAGGTTGTGCGGAGATTTGTAATCCTCGTAAAAAGATTGGAATTTAAAACGTTTCCATCTTTTAAAAAGGGCATTTTTTCAGATATCAGTTTTTCAATCCTGCGTGTAAACCATGCACATCCACGACTCCGAGTAGTAAATGTTTTCGTTGGTACACATGTGTTGAATAAATAATTGAATCTGTCGGTGAAAAATTCAATTTGATCATCCACCGATGGTTGATAGTAAACAGTTTCCCAACTGACACTAATTTCATTGTACAGGGCTTCCAAGCTAATGGCCTTGAAGTCGCGGTACTAGATGGTTTGAATTTCAGCTGTTTGACCTAAGTTGAGATCATTAAAAGCGATAATCAGATCATGCTTAAAGAAACCAGGAGTTTCTAACTGATTATAGAAATTTATTCTGTTCAATTGATTTACTAGAATGTAATCTATTAAGAGTTGAATTGGTTGCAGAAAAATGAGTAGGCATGTCCCCAACTCGAATGTCGAACGTCAAATGACACTCGAATGAAACACCCCTATTCTGAACTCGAAAGTGACGCTTTTTCTGTGAGAAATCATTCATGTTTAAAAAGTGTTTGAGAGCAGCAGTAATGGATGCAAAAATGTAGGTAAAAATAAAAAAAAAGACTAAGTTGTAATTTTCTAATTGTTATGAATAATGAAGTGTTTGAAAAAAAATTTAAATATTTTTTGGTAGTAGGTATTTGGCATAGACGACGATCTGGCGTTTGTTTTAAATTTGTGCTCCATTACTTGCAGCAAATATACAAAAATTGTTTTATAAAACGTCTCCGTACTTATCATATTAACTGATTAATTTTCTATATCAAATTACATTTAACGATCAGTTCTCAAATCAAGTTTTTTTTATAAAACGTCAAGTCAACATTTAGTGAATTTAGCTACAATTCAAAGGGTGTGCTCAACATTTTCGGAGTCATGTCATGTTTTTGGCTCTCACTAGAGTTGTGGAATACCGATTCTTACTCGACTCGGCTGTCAGCTCTCGAGTGACATCTCACTAGACTCGTATTCAGGAATAGGCCCCCTGGAATCTAAAATTTTCCTTGTAAAAATAGCAATACCCCTCCCCTACCAGCACGATCAGATCTGAAAATATTTAACTTTCGCTGCAAAAAAAAAATAAAAACAAACATTTTGTATTTGAGTAAATCAGATCTTTATTCATTGTATTATTCAAAAAACAGTTTTGTTGAGATTGGGTCGGGAAAGCCATTTACGCATGTCACAGTTGCCGGTCGCATATTGCTCGTTTATTTTTTACCCCGAACCAATCAGCATCGAAACAAAAAAAATAAATAAAAATAAATTCAAAATAGATATTTAAGTTATTTGTTTTTTTTTTTTGTTTTTTTTTAATACTGGAAAAAATAATTATATCCCATTTTTATTTTAATTCCTCCTATTTAAACACTAATGCTTGAAAATATATGCATGTATATATAAATATGAACTTAAAAAAGAATTAATAAAACAACTAGTAATTTCCAACAAACTCAATTATCAAGGTGGAAGATAGCGAGTACACATATACATACTATATTTATATATATATAAATGTATAAATACATTTTCTTTAATTTAATTTTATAATTGTAAATCTAAAAAATCTGATTCTTTCGATCTGAAAAATATTCGATTAACCATTTGCGTCCGACATCAGCCGATTCGTCATCACCGGATTGCTTGCGCAGAACTTTCAGACACATCGAATCTGATATATTAGGACTGTTCTCTTCCAGTTCTTTGAGTTCCTCTTCGTCATCGATGATGCATTCTTCTTCGCATTTAATTTTTTCAGAACTTTTGAAAAACGACCGTTCGGTCTTTCGCAAGAAATTATACAATGCAACACAGCCAAGGGTTATCTTTTTTGCATTCTCAGTGTCGATTCGAAATGGCGCCGAAAGAATCGGAAATATATTGGTCAGCATGCGTAGGGCGCTCTCGGAGTTATATTCTACTCGATCCATGGCAGAACAGTATTTGTATTCGGGACTGCCATAGTTAAACCACGTGGAACTCTCACTGCTGCTATACGGAACGTACTTTAGTGTGTTTAAGAGGTAAGGTTTTACTGGCAGCGCACCGTGGCCGACAAAGAAGTAATTTGGTCCGGTGTCGGGGTGTTTTGGCAAATTCATTTGATCCTGTTCTATTAGGTCTTTGATTGTTGACAATTCGAAAACTTTATCGCTATTGCTTGGACTTGGTTCGACATTTGCATAAACAAAGTTGTCGCTACTATCTACAATGCCGGTAAATATCAATGTGTCCTCGCCATCACTTTGTTTCAAGGGATGTTTGTTGAACGTAATGTGTTTCATTGTTAGGCTACCAATGCAATTTGGAACTCGTGTTTTTTTGTAATACGCATTGGAAATGTTTTTCCATTCTTCTTCAGTCTTTGGGGTGGAAATAAAAAGATCCTTCAATATATCATAGATATTCATACAGATATCGCCGATCATCTTCAATATCACAGGTTTTGATGCTCGGAAACAGTAGTTTCTACATGAATGGAACTCGCCTGTAAAAAAAAGGAACGTTTAAATAACTATTTAATACAAACAACTTGTTAAGGTAACATTTTAGAAAAAGTTTAATGATACTATATACATATATCATATATCATGTTTATAGATTTCTGTAACTTTACAAAAATATTGTAAAACGATGGTTCGGTCGAATCACGGCTCAGGAAAGCAATGTCAAAGCTACACACTGTTTCAGGTTTTCATTGGAGACATTACACTACCTGGACTGACTCCTGCCTGACACTATGACCTATGAGCACTCACTTTCCTTCCATAGAGATAGAGTCCCAAATATATGAAAGATCTCAAAAATAGGTAACCAAATCATAGTGGAAATATTCAGAGGATGTTTGAACACTATCTATATTCCAACTAGTCATTTTCATTACGAAAGCTGGTTCATACTGAACCAAAAGATTTCAGGCCAAAACACTTTCTTTCTTCTTAAGACTCAGAAAGAATTAATGAAGTTCAAATTTAATTTACAATGAATTCTCGCAGGCCCAACATAAAAGGTTGACACAACACTCTATGAGGTGGTCGTTGTTTACAAGGAAACGAAACGATCGAAATCCCACAATAAATGGGACACGAATTCGGGTCACTGGTATAGACAAATATCTTGGGATAGTAATAAGTGGTAAATAAAATATTAAGAAAAGAGAAAGGAAATATTCAATATCTTTCTGCAGTAGAATGTTTGGTAAGAGATGGGGTCCTAGCCCAAAAACCATTCATTGGATGTACCAATGCTAGCGCCAATTGACCTTTTCAGAAAGGAGCTGGTGGCCAAAAATTATTTAATATTGATACGAACAAAAACTATTTTAAAGACTAAAATTTACCAACACCAACCAGCTATTGTCCCACACAGAATAAGGGCAATTGCGGTCATAAGTCATTGTGAACTTAATAGACATCTAAACTCAAACCGACTATATTTTACCTCACATACGGTGGCACTAAGTCATTAAAAAGAGAATGCTAGAAGGAAAACCGGGCCATAAACGAAAATCATATATCGGTCTACAAAGATAGTTCTAAGACGGAATCAGGGGTAGGGTCAGGTAGAAGTTACAAGTAAACTCACTAATAAGTAAATCAATAAAACTTCCAACTTTAGTAGTGTTTTCCAGACAGAAGTGCGTAGCTAGAAAACAACTTCTATAACAAAAGCCATATCATCCAACTCCAATGTGGTTGATCGATGACGAAATGATTTGGGACTAACCAGTGAAACAAACCTTATAACTCTTTGATGGGTTCCCGGACACTGTGACGTGTTTGGCAGTGGCCAATAATGGTTCAGCACTGCATCCAAGCGAAATCATACTCTTGGCTACTTGTGCAACGGAAAAAAGAGAAAACTAGAATTTACCAAAGATTCCTCAAAGCCTCAAACGATGTTAGATAGTCAACAATTGACATATGTCGGGAATTGAGAAGTCTTTGCCTGAATATCCCAAAGAAATACACACAATACATTCTAAAGCTAAGCAAGCATCAACTGTAACTTTTGGCATTCTTACGGGACACAACTCAATAGGAACTCACGTGACCAGAATGGGCATTAGCACATCAGACTGTCAAGACGTTAATGCGGATAAGGGCTAATATTACTTCCTTTGTCAATTTCTCAAGGCTCAGCCTATACCTCTCCCAGGAAAGCATCCCTCGGAGAATACTTTTATTTATCAAGAACTAGGTGGTGTTTCATCACTAATTCAACATGGCTTAAGGAGGCACCACATACCCAATTCTCTGATTTATTTGACATCTGACATCTAACCTAACCTAGTAAAATTAAGCAGTAGTCAGTTGTTTGTCGAACAAATAATTGATTTAGTAGACCAGTCGTCGGCCATAAACTTTTAATTAAAAAGTTATGTTGTATTTATACCCATTTATACGCATGTTTCTCCGATGGTGGACTGCTTGGGAAAAAAAAACTTATATTGGCAAACTAAGTAAAGTTCAGCGAACGGCCTGTATCTGTATCAGTGGTGCTCTCATCTCGATACCTTCCTCTGCTTTAGTCATACTTCTTGACTTAACACCTAAGATTCACCTCTTTTGGGTGCCGAGAAACAGACATTCCAGGAAACTGTAAAGTAAACGAATTTGCCAGAAAAGGAACTAAAAAACCAATCGCACCCCACATGGTTAATATTGGTATATCCATCGCGACATGTAAACTAATGCTAAAGCAAGATGCAAGATCTGGCCAAAACTAGATCTAAAGCATTCCAAATGTTTTTTGAATCTAAGCAGATTACATATAAGCTCCTACTTCTAATCCACTTAACTGTTTTGCTGACGATTCTACCCTCAGCTTTTCATATTCGTTCGATAATTCACGTCCTTCGTTTCGGACTGCTAAGCGAACAAGCCTGTGTTAGAATCCAGCTCATAGCCATCTTCTTTTCCGGGGTACTGCCTCTTGCGAAGAACTGACAAAACCTCCAAGAGCAAAGTTTGTCTCGAAAAAGTGCATCTCATGTAGCCGTTCGGATTTGGCGGTAAACTGTAGGTTCCTTCCATTCTTGCAGATTAACAACACACACACAGGAATGGTTGAGAGTATAAGTCACTAGGCCTTGGCTCCTTAAGGAGCTGTCGCGCCAATAAATTTAATTTATTCGCCTTGGGACGTACAATTGCAACGGTACCGTATGTCAAGCTCATTAAACTCCGATTTATACAGCATTGTCAAATGGGGTAATATGAATCGTGTGGAGTTTAATGCTTCGAAAACTCAATGCTGTCTTCTGTCGTTAAAGCTAAACATACTCCCAATACCATTGTCCATGAATGGCACTTACATCGAAGAAACCGAAAAGCTCTCAGTACTCGGTATGTGTGTCAACGACGACCTCCGTTGGAACGACCATATATTTGAGATCGCTAAAAGTGCTGCTAACGCTAAGTGCTTAGGTTTTCTGTATCGTTGTAAGAAGCAAACATCGCTTCGCCTGCTTGATAGAATACAAAATCGAGCGTTAAAATTGATAGGAAATAGAACTGCCGCTTAAACAATTGCCCCTCTCGAACACCTACGCAATGTTTTATGTCTTTCCTTATTTTATCGTTTCTTTTATAAAAAAAAGGTTCACTCAAAGTAGCCAGCTGCATTCTTCCCCTTAAAGGTTTCTCCCGTAATACTCGCGCATAATTTATAAAAAAAAAATAATCTAATCCAACGACCAAGAATATCGTCGATCCCAAAAGCACGCATTTTCGATAAGAGAGCTTCATGCCAAACTTTATCAAATGCCTTGGAAATATCAAGCGCAATAATCTTACATTCACCAAAGCGATGTAAGGAGTTGTTCCACTGTTCGGTAAGATAAGCCATCATCATCATCATCAGATCACCAGTGGAACGATTGCTGTGAAAGCCATACTGTCGGTCATGGAAAAGTTTTCGGTCTTCGAGATATTCCTTAAGCTGACGGTTAATCAGCGTTTCCATGATCTTAGAAAGAAGGGACGTAATGGCTAGGGGCGGTTGGAAAAGGGGGATAATGATTCACCTTGGTTAGGGACAGACTGGACAAACGCTGTTTTTCATTTTCCAGGAAAGAATCCAGAAGAGTAGGAACGATGGAAAAGCTTACGCAGTGGCTTTGCCAGTGTGGAAGAACACCTCTTTAGAAGAATGGGGGTACACCATCCGCGCCAGCGGATTTGTGTATATCGAGATCTTTGAGAACTCTTGCTACAGTACGAGTGCGGAAAAAAATATGTTCCATGGAATAATTTACATTTTCAGGTACAGAAGGGGCAACGTTGCTGTGAGGCAATTCTGAAGAATTTGCTTGGATGAATATGAAACTATTCCGCATCTCCTTTGTACATGCCCTGATCTCTCCTAAAGTCGTAGACTACACTTAGGAGAATTCTTCTGATGCTCACAGCATCTGTTAAACATAGATTATAAATCTTTATCGCTTTATTAGAAGCAATGGTTTAATTTGTGCGAAACTTCTTAAAACATTATAATATATATAGTAATAGCGAGTTTCATTCAAGAAAAGATTTGCTCTTTCTGTCAAAAGATTTGATCTGAATGCACACATACATGTAAATAGTCTTTCGGTCAAACGTCAAATGGAAAATATTTTGTTATTGTTGTTGTTTGTTATGAACTTGTGCCAGCCCGTGCTTAATCAAAAAATTAACAAATATCCATTAAATATACAAAATAACAAATAAAGGTGTTTTTGAAGTGAGAAAATACAAATATGGCATTTTAAATATATATACTGTACATGCCTGTTATTTTTGTGTGTGATATCAAATACTGTGTATGCTCGTCAGTGAATGACCAATACTGGGATTAAATGATGAAACAAGTTGCATTGAAAAGAGCAATTCTTGATTTTCAGATGAAATCTTTGAAATTTGAATGAAACTCGCTATAAGTCTGTCGTTTTCTGACAGCCATAATAACTAAACCTAACCTTTGATTCAGGTTATTTTTGTGTCTTATCTGATGAAAAATTCATAAAGTATGAAGGTTGCATGGACCCTATAACTGAGTGATACCCATTTGATTCCATTGCCGAGAAACATACAGTCAAGGAAGATCACAGTTGGCGCACTTTTCTCAACAAACAAAAAATATTCGCACAGATCTGCAGGTCAATATCTATGAAGGCAGATTTTTTTCCTACTTTAAATGCCTTTAATTTATCAAACAAAATATCCTTTATTTATGAAAATGATAAAAACTTCACTAAGTTACATTAATTTATACAGATTTCCTACTTCCAGCATTGTCGTCTGATACCTAAATCTTCTTTTAATAACGGGCCTTGTGCTACGTCATTAAGAACATAAATTGAAACATACTACCTGGCTACCCCACTTTCCAAAACAATTTATTTTACAAAGCAAAGATCAATTCAATTAGAATATTCCACAGAAAAAGCATTCAATAAATCTAACTGAACTTTTAATTTGTTCCTTCAAAGTAACCTTTCGGAGAAACAAATTTTTTTTTTGTTCATACCTACACCGCAAAAAAGCTTCAAAATGCATACATGTATACACAAAAATGCAGTGAATAAAACTGCCTTATCGAAAGTCAACCCCTTTATCTTCTAGTTATAAACATCCATCCCTTGGAAAAGAATTTTCCCGATCGATTTTTTTTTCGTTAGTTAATTTTAATGCAAACCTATTTTGTTACATTATTTTTTCTTGCAACAGCAAAAACAAATCAACTTTAGCCTCATATCTCCGTTGATACTGGTTTGTTGTTGTTATTTTGATGAGGAAAAAAATGTGCGTGACGTGATTCACGTCATGCTTTGTCTATGGAGCAAATCTCATTGGAATCTAGCAACTACGACGAAAAAGGGACACACCCCTGGGCTTCTTGTATATCCTAATATTCCCAATTCGGGATCAAAGTGCATTATGTAAAAATCCACATTTTAATGCAAAAATATAAATTCCCAGAGCTTATTCTTAGAGAAAAAAAGAACTTTCGTCCGTCAAATGTTAGCCTAAAATTATGAAGACGAAGTTCCAATGTTTTGGTTTTTTTTTTTTTTTTTGAGGAATAAGGACTTACCTGTAGCTAGATATTTAAGCGTTATAGCCAGACGTTCCTCGGCACTGAAGAATTTCTTTTTGCGATGTGGCTGATAGTTTGTGATGAGTGGTCCCAATTTATTGACTAAAAATCGAAACTGCTTTTCTGTGATGTCGAAAAAACAATTCAGATGGTAGATTTCATTGCTGCGGAATTGGATTTCCTTGAGAATGTTTTCTTTAGCAGTAAATTGATTCTGGTTTTTCCGCAACCATTCGCGTGTCCATTCAAGGCGACGTTTACAGTGCAAAATTCCAGCCAAGTTGTTCATGTTGACCGTATTGTCCTCCCTGAGGACTCCAATGAATTTTATTTTCAGATGATCCATACTTTTGCACGAGTATTATTGGCAGATTTTATGTAATTTTTTTGTAGGTCTTTGTCGCCGTCTCGTGTGTATCGAAGGAGGAATATTTTTGTGAAAACGTTTTGTGATTAGAATCACGATAATTGGCTTAGGCGAATTGATGGAATTAATTTCAATACATTTTTTCGAGTAGTGTATTATGTGATTGTGTGTATTTTGTGGGCAGAGTTTTTAGGAGGATGATTTTTTTTCGTTTCTCGTTGAAATTTTTTTCTGTCGCAGGTTTTTTGGTGGTGCTGCTGCTGCTTTTTGGATGACAAAAGAAAAATTTCTTGTTTACCTCCTGCTTCCAACGAAAATATAACGTTTTCGTATAGGTCTCGCTCGCCGGAAATCAGCTGATTACTGTTGTATGAACGAGAAAAATAGATTTTTCTAATTTGCTGATTTGCTGACTTGCTGAATTTAACGTGTATATATAGTGGGTTTGGTACAATCTTGTCTTATAAGAATAAATTATCATGTACTTTTTTTTTAATAATCTATGCTGTTTTTGGAAGAAATTTCAATTAAATTTGTAATTCAGGGAACACTTGCTTACAAATGAATTTCACCAGTATAGTTAAAAAAAACGAGTGATACTAATACATTTTTCTTGACTCTTATTTATAGTGGATTTATGTGTCTTAAATATCTTTAGCTGGAATTTGATTAACAAACTTCATATAAACTCCATTTTCAAAAGATGATTATAATAATTGAGAGATGAATAATAAAATTTTTAAAGTAATGACGACATTTGAAGAAAAGTCTGAGCAATGTCAACACAATAAGGTTCAACTTGTATTCGACTTGCCAAGATTTTAACAGGCTGTTGTAAGTTGTAAATAGCTTTTCATTGCACAGCCTCGAATTCTCCTACACAACATTAGGGGCAGCAGCAATGTTTTAGGCAGAGTTTGAGTTTCATAGACGTACGGGTGTAACTTCATCGTTTACTGAAGCAGTGGATTCAAATTAATACACCACACTGCGAATAATCCTCTCGGTGCGACGATTATGGCAACCATGAAATCGTCGTGCGGAACGTTGCTCTAACAAAACACGCATATTAATAAAACAATTTAATTATTTGCACGTGTTGTTAAACGTTATTTTCATTGATGCTGATTTGGTGAAAGAGACTGAACAAATGGCAGTCAATTTAACAGATATAGCTTCAACAATATGACCACGTCTATCAACTGTCAAAGATTGTAAAGTCCCAATTGGAAGTTTGTTTTTATAATTTGAACATTCCTAGTTCAACGAACGAAGTGCTTTTATACCAAAACTAACAAATCTTTTAACTATTCAAAACTAAACAAAAAGATAGAAGAAGAGTAACAAAGAGTATAAAATGATCTTACCTCAGATTAGATAAAGTTTTTATTTTCGGAACTTACCGCAGCGGTAAGTTCCGAAAATAAAAACTTTATCTAATATGAATATCGTCCGCGAAAATAAAAACCTAAAATCTCTTACCTCAGATTATTTTATCTTTCATATTCACCGCCATTGTTGACATGTGCATATCTTGTTGAAATTTAACACTTCATTTTAGTAGAAACAAAGCATAAACCTTATCAACTTTCTATAAACCTGGAACGCACACAAAATATACGAAGTTGGCTGTCGTTCGGTTTATTTTTGACAGTTTGTTATTCAGCGACCGCCACTAGAGACTAGATATCTAAAGAAATCAAAAAACAAATTTCGATATTAAACAAAACTTAACTTCAATCTAAAATGTATAATAATGAATGTATAGCAATCAAAGATATAAAACCGGGCTTAAAAAACATCAATGTAATATTCATAGTACTTGAAATAGGAACAGCAACAGTCACGAAAGAAAATCGAGAGGTTCGTAATTTTAAGGTTGGTGATCCCACTGCTTGCATAAATGTATCAATTTGGGACGAACCCGGTAAACTTATTCAACCTGGAGATATAGTTAAGTTAACCAAAGGATATGCGTCCATTTGGCGTCATTGCCTAACTTTGTATTCTGGAAAGAATGGCGATATCCTTAAAATGGGTGAATTCTGTCTCACATTTAATGAACAACTTAATATGAGTGAACCGAAACGACCAGAAATGAATATGGTGCTTAATCCACAACTTGCGATACCAGGACCAGCATTGTTACCAAACAATGGTGCTGCGAATAATGGCAACCAAATTGTTCCAAATAGACCACTATCAGTACCTCCAACAACACCGAATTCTGCTCCTTTATCCGGCCAAGGACAAAAAATACAAACGCAGCAAAATAGACCCATATCCACTGCTGATCAAACAAAACCAATTGCGGGAATGTCAGGGCAAACGAACGTTCAGCAAAAGCCCAACCGTGCTGGGCGTAGCAATCAGACACGGACGAATGTGAAGGCAGACCGCAGATAATACTTTTTAGGAGTAAATTAATTCTAAGCTGTACATTTTATAAATGTAATTAACTGTTAGTATTTTTTTAATAAATGTGAACTCTGAACATGTATTTCTTCATTTTAATTGATGTTATCGAAATGTTCCGCGACTGCAAGTCTCGACCCATTTCCGCCAGCACTAGTAGGCTAGGTTTTGCAAACTTGCATGTGAAGGGCTTCATTCGAAATTCAAAAAAGTGACAAAATAATGTCAATGTTTGGATGTTTGTTCCGCAATATCACTCCTCAACGACTTACGGTTTTCTATCATATTTGTTAGATGAATACATAGATAATGGCTGGAGGTTTAATTGTATGCTTTCTTGCCGCAACGACTACACCAATTTGTAAAGTTTGGTAGATAGATGAGTTGCAGGATTCAATTTACTACTCTGCGAAATTCCGAAAAAATACATGATTACCGTGGAAATCTAAATAATTTTCCTTAAATAGGTTTTGATTTCAATAATCATTTAAAAATATCTGGCGGGTAAATGAAGAATACAATTGACCCAGAAAATTAAAAAAAAAGAAACGTAGCTGCTAGTAAGCCATTAAGAAATAAAGTGCACGACTGGGTCGTACGAACTTGCTCTAATGTGCAACAGTGGTCTTGGGGCTTGAGATTTTTGAAAATAAGGGAGTACAAAATCATTTGAAATTTTGTTAGTCACTTAAAAATCACTAGTTAAAACGTTTTTTGAAAAAAAAAAATTAAGTAAGCCATTTAATTTCTTTTACAGTTTTGCATTTTAAGGAACATTTTTTCAAAATCGTTTCACCAGTATTTTTCAAATAACTGTTTTTTTGAAAAACTTTTCGAAAACATACTCCAATTGCCAACATCTAGCAAAAAACAAACAATTTATTTTTATTTTTTAAACAAACCATTTTTGAAAAAAAAACTCAAAAAAAATCTTTCATTTTTTTTAATTAAAGAGTTTTTTCGGAAAAACTAAGTACATTTGCAATAAAATTTGAAAACTAAATGTCTATCGAAAAAAAAATATTGAAAATCGTTCGACCAGTTTTTTAAAGTCGTTTTTTTGAAAAACTTTTTAAGGAAATCTTGTAGTTTTCATCTGGGACAATTATTTCAAAAAAATTCAATCAACCCGTTTTCAAAATATTTCGAAAAAAAAAAAAGTTTTTTGAAAATTTTGAAATGTTAATTGAATTATAAATGACTTCCTGTGTGCAAAATTTTATTGAAATCGAAATAATGATTTACGATAAACCCGAATTTCAAAAAAATCGGTTCTATGAGAGGTTGCGTTATAAAACAAATTTCGAAAAAAAATATTCTAACTGAAAGATGTATTGTAAAAAAATAGCACCCTGAAAGTTTTTTTCAAAATCGTTAGAGCCGTTTTCGAGAAAATCAAACTTTTTGCTAAAGATTGTGTGGCAGGTACCGTTATTTTTCGACCTAGAGCAAAAATGAAAAACACCCCTCGAGAAATTACCTAATTAATACTAAATACTAAGTTTGAAGCAAATCGGCCTATCCGTTTAGGCTATAGAGGTGCGAACAGACAGACAGACATACGGACGGAATTTCCGGACCCACTTTTTTCAACTTCTCTATTATCGTAATGACATGTTTGATTGTTAGATTTTTTTTTGCACGAATCCATAACATGCATTATAGTATAGGTACTATCGCAAGTAAAAACTAAGGATAAGAGCAAGGATTCATTAATAACAAAATTATTAGCAGTTTGCGGTAAACCTCTACCCCTTATGAACACTTATAAAGAAAAAAATATTGTCATTACAAAATTACAGATTATGTTAATAAACTGCGTTCGGTTTTATTAGATAAAACATTGTATTTACATTGCCTATAGTACTCATGAAGCATAATTTTTACTTGCGATTATAGGTACTATCGTGCAGATTACAAATTTTGAGATAAGAATCAAACATGACATTACGATGATAGAGAAACATATTTGAATTACTGGCAAAATTCTGTCAGTCTGTCTGTCTTTCTGCCTGTCTGTCTGTACGGATGTATTTTGGACTGCATTCTAAACGGTTGGGCCAATCGTCTTCAAATTTTGAACTTACGGTTTTTTTGACATTCTACAGAGGAGTTTTTTCAATTTTTTTCTTAGCTCAAAAATGAACGGTACCTGTCATATAACCGTTTTGTAAAAGCTTATTTTTCTCGAAAACGTCTCCAAGAATTTTGAAAAAAAAAAACCAATGTACTACTGTAGGTATGCATTATATTTTGGTGAAAAAAAAATTAATATGGCGGGCTAAAAACGGTACCTCCCATAGGACCGGTTTTTTTTTTCTTACAACTTTCTCGAAAACTGGTGATCCGATTACAATCAAAAATGATATTCAAGAAGATGTATGTAGCCTAAGTAATTTTACATACATTTTTTTTCGAAAACTTTTTTTTTGTATTTTTAATATTTTTTTTTTTTTTTTTTTTTTTTTTGAAAAATCAATATTTTGAAAACGGGTAAGTGATTTTTTTTTTAATTTTGTTTTTGAATGTACGTTATTTTTGTGCTTAAGTTTGTATTCTTGAATTATTTTTTTAATTGAAAAAAAAGTTGTTAAACAAACCGTTTTATTTAAAAACGGCTCCTACAATTTTGAAAAAAAATCACACTTTTTTACATTTCCTAAAGAAATAAAATGGCGTTTAAATTATTTCACCCAATACAATTTAACGTACTTTATGCGAACAATCAAAAGTCTTAAAAATCGAATAAATGATTTGATGTTCTTTTTAATTTTCTTAAATTTTATTCTACAATGTGACGGCACATATGAGCAAGTACGTGCGACTCAGTCGTGCAATTTATTTTTTTTTGTAATATCGTCTCTAGGTTGAACTGTTAACGAAACCATTTAACCCTAAAGAAATTCATATCATTTAAAATTTAAGTAAACAAAAAAATATATGTTGCTCAAATTTAGGCTTTGTTTATTAAAATTTGTTTTATTATAAATTTTATGATTCGATCATTAACTAAATCTTGAAACTTTTGAATTTTCACTTTCCAGCATCGTTCATACCCTTTGGCAGACTCAGCAAGGAGTTTATAAGTTCCGAATTCCGTTTGGTCATCATTCCGGATATCCCGTTGTTATAATATTTGCAGGGATTATTTGAAGCTGGAGCTTGTAGAGTCGAAAGCCAATTGAGTAATTCTCGAGCGTACTAGAAAAGAAAATTTAACGAATCAAAATCACATTAAAAAAATTATCTTTTAATTCTTTATAGCATAAACGGTAGTTATATTCTTAATGTGTATTATAAAAAAATACTTCTTTATCCAGAAATCTTTCTTCATCTGGAGTAGGTAATGCAACCGAAAATCCCAAACAAACTGCAACAAATGCAGCTAATAGGATAAAAACTAATTTGGCCATCTTGGTTCTCGGGAAGTCTTGTCACTTTTATCTAAGGATATGTATGTTTAGTTTATCTCGTTTGACTGCAAACACTTAACTGATAACAATTGGAAATTTGTCTACTTCTTTTATAGTAGAAACCACAAACCAAGCGATACCTACGACAATGTCAATTTCAGGATAAATATTGGATAATACAACAGGCTAAATACCTAAATTAACTCAACCAGATTAAATGAGGTTTTTTTCGATGTTTGCAGATAGTTCTAGAAATATTTTCTGGTGAAGGAAAAAAATGTGCTTCCTTCAATTTGAATAATGTTTGTATTTCCATAAAAATAATGGCCTAGAATTTTTGCAATTTTTTTAATATATACATATTGTTGTAGATGTGTGATGACTGAGTTTTTAGCATTTTTTGTTTTTTTTTGCTAAATTTTGTTGGGAAACTCCTTTCACAAGGATAGTTTATGAGGACTTTTTTAAATTGTTTTTTTTGAGTTCAGGCATCCTCAAAAAATACTAGATCTAGGTATTTGATTTAAACTGTTACTGCAGCAATGAAGTTGGAAAATTTTACAAAAAGGCACGAAACAGAATATTGTAGTAGAATCGCAGTCGAAGCTGAGAATACTGAGAATATAGAGAAACCACAACTGCAGACTGTGTAACGATAATGGCGAAACGAATTCAACCGTTAGGGAGAAGAGAATGATCCATTCTATCTTCTTTTTTTTAAACTGCGCGGCATTAGGAAGTTAGGGAGGGGAAAGATAGGAGGTGTCGATTAACATTGGTTTTGAATGTTTCTAGTTCAAAATGGCAAGGAAAAATCTCGCCGGGTAGGCTATTCCAAATCAAATTCGTGTTGTTCGGCTAAAAAAAGAATCCCTTTATTTCACGGTACGTCCGAAATTGGGCTCAAGGTTGAACTGATGAGCATTTCTTGTTAGTCGAGTATTACTGGAGAAACTTTTAAGGGGTGGAATGCAGCTGGCTACTTCGAGTGAACATTTTTTATAAAAGAAACGATAAAATAAGGAAAAACATGAAACATTGCGTAGGTGTTCGAGAGGGGCAATTGTTTCAGCGGCAGTTCTATTTCCTATTAATCTTAACGCTCGATTTTATCAAGCAGGCGAAGCGATGTTTGCTTCTTACACCGATACAGAAAACCTAAGCACTTAGCAGCATTTTTTGGTCGTTCCAACGGAGGTCGTCACACACATACCGACACCGAGTACTGAGAGCGACAGAACAGCATTGAGTTTTCGACGCATTAAACTCCACACGATTCCTATTACCCAATTTGACAATGATGTATACACTTGACTGAAAGGTCCATAAGATAGCTTCTAATCCAACGAACAAGAGTATCATCGATCAAAAGCACGCATTTTCGATAAGCGATGCCAAACTCTATCAAATGCTTTGGAGATATCAAGAGCAATAGTCTTACTTTCACCAAAGCGATGTAAAGATTTGTTCCACTGTTGGGTGAGATATGCCATCAGATCACCAAGTGGATCGGTTGCTGCGGAAGCAATACTGACGGTCATGGAGAAGCTTACGATCTTCGAGATATTCCTTAAGCTGAAGGTTAATCAGCGTTTCCATGACCTTAAAAAGAAGGGATGTCAGTGCTATGGGTCGGGGGAGGATGGGTCACCTTTCTTAGGGACAGGCTGGACAAATGCTGTTTTCCATATTCCAAGAAAGATTCCAGAAGAGTACGAGCGATGGAAAAGCTTACGCAGTGGCTTTTCTAGTGCGGAGGAACACCTCTTCAGAAGAATCGGGGGTATACCATCCGAGCCAGTGGGTTTGTGTATATCGAGATCTTTGAGAACTCTTGCTACTGTACGAGTGCGAAAAAAAATCTGTTCCATGGAAAAATTGATATTCTCAAGTACAAGAGGGGCTACGTTGCTGTGAGGAGATGGCAGCAAAATGGGCGGCGAGTAGGTTTGCCTTCTCTGAAGAGTAAACAATTGGTTAGTTACTATCGATGAGTGTTGGACCGAAGATGTTGAAGAGTTTTTAATATTTTTTACAAATGACCAAGCATTTTTACTGCCTGAGCGAAGCAAAGCGACAACCCTATCTGGATGAAGTAAAGCTAGCTTTATCTTAGCTTAGGAGCCGCCGAAGCCGATGGCCTAGCTACCGAACTCTTGAAAGCTACAGGAAATGACTTGTTTAGAAGTATGCACCAACTATAAGATATGGTCCAAAGAAAGCAGGCGGATGAATGGAATCGCGGACCATTTTTTGCCCGATCTTTAACAAATAAGACCCTCTGTGAAATACATCAACTGCAGAGCTATTCACAAAATCTTTTTTGCTGTAATGTGTGAGCACCTTAGGACATTCATCAACAACCTGAAGAAGGTCCATAATTCAAAAGCAAGTAAGGTATAAACCATTCTTAACACATAAGACTTCTGATGTTTATTATTAGGATGAGTCCTAAGGCTATCCCAGGTGCGCCTATAGTTTAAGCTCAAAAAAACTACATACAAATTTAAAATGTGATATTCCATTATCCTTTTTCTGCACCTTAACAATTTCAACCGACAAAAAAAATTCATTGGAATTGATACATTTCTTTTAAATGTTAACCAACAATGGGGGATGTGATATTTCATCACAGCTTGTGTTTTATTCTGCTAGTGACAAGTGCCTTCGCAGGTAAAAGGATGGAGCGTCATATTTATCTTGAATAATAAAACCTTATTTCTCCAATGCAAATATGTATTTTTTTTATTACATTTTATTAGACAAAATTGATTATTCGTCATTGATTGGGCAATGGGTGGAAACTAGAACGAAGTCTGGTAGGTGTGTATTCAACGTGAATGATTTCTTTGTTAGTTAGTAACATTTTGTGTCTTTCCAACGTGCCTAGCAAGCATTCAAGGATGTGAAGTGTTTTTCAAGTATAGATTTCTCTAAACATTTTAAGAGTGCCAAGGAAGCCATGCAATTTAGCGTACTGTTCTTCTCCAATGGTCTGAAACAATGGTGCTACAATCTAAGACAACAACACTTAGGTTGTTGGCGCTGTGGAAGGTTCTGGTATGTTATACATGTATAAAATCGATCTTGTGAATATTTCATTTGATTTCTCAACAATTTTTTTTTTGATAAATTACAAACTATAACTTACAGTAAATAAATTAATTTTTCTTTGAATTCCCACCAGTATTTTAAATTAACTAATGAAAACTTTAATTCTTAGATACCTTTAGTTTTAATAGAACAGGTGGCGTATACGTAATATTTTTGTTTTGTTTTTGATAATATATATGTTTTTGTCTACAACTTTTTTAATGTTATAATTTAGAAATTTTTTAACGTGAATCAAAATTGTATATGTGATTTTTTAGAAACATATATGTACTTACTATGAACCAATAAAGTGTGCATCACTTAAATTCACGTTATGTTACAAAAACTACAAAATTAATAAAAACGAAAAATTTTATAAAATTTTGTGTAGGTATACATACATTTATTCTTGTATTACTCATTTTGGGATCTAGAGAAGAAAAACAATTACATACTATTGGTATTCCTAAAATGGTTTAAATATCTTTTCAAAAAGCAGTCCAGAATTTTCAGCTCTTTTATTTTTATTGTGTTTATTTACAAATTCAATTTTCTGTTTTGTGTTTTTTAAACATCGAAAAGTTATGTTTTTTTCCTCAAAACAATCAGAACAAACATACATACTTCATAGTAATATATAGTTACGTATATATTATATATAACTTAAATTCCATACTAAACTGCTCATTTCGAAACTACTGTGATTTCTAACTCTGAACAAATATTATAACCCAAAACAGATTATGGATTATAGGTACACCAGTTGTTACATACCAATAACTTTTAACAATAAATGTTAAAAGAAAGTTGAAAAGTTGTATATGTAGCTGTAAGAGGTTTTCTTTTGGGTAAATTAATTATGAAATGTGACAGTGCGGAAATGGGTTTTCAATTTAAATTCTAAGTCCCATTTTCAACTTCAAGTTCAATTAATATGATATGTTCCTACTAAAGAAAAGACTAAAACGAAATCTCGGACTTCAGCCGAAATCTGTGATTACAAACAAAAACCCTGCATTCTTAAATCCTAGTTTTCCAAATTTTATTCATTTTTGTATTCCACAAGACTTTGTGCGTTTGAATGTCCTGAGCATGGAACTTATTTAGTATGGACTGATGGTTGGTTGTCATTTACATACAATATCTACAAAATGTGTAGCCATACACTAACAGCTGAAATAAACCTGTGAAATATTTATTTACAAAAGAATTAATTTCAAACTTTTTTAAATTGAATAATATATGAAGTAAAAGTACGAAGTTTTGCAATTAAAAAACATTAATAAACAATTCGGCACAAGTAAACCTTAGTTATCATTCATTATTTTATATTTTTTGTATATATACTTTTGTGGTTAAGAGGGATTAGTTGCCCTTCTGCCTCCTACCAATGCACGCCTCTTCGTTGAAATTTTGTTTCCATATTTGACAACCAGTTTTTTTCAAGCCCTATAAGAAACCAACGTGACAGAAAACTGTAAGAGGATCAGGTATACGGAAAAGTTGCATCAAGCTTACTTCGTAACCAGGTAGCTGTTATAAGAAGAATAATTGTTAAACAATATACTTTCAATAATGTTAAAAAACAAAAATAACAAAAACAATAAACAAGTACATAATGAAGGTAAACAAAATAAATGTAACTTAATTTTAAATTAACACTGCAAATTATTCACAAATTCGGTATTTAATTTCTGTCGGAGGATATCGGAAAAAACATGAAGCCGTCTAAAATTTAACCAAAAAACGTACTTGAACGCACCACAACGTAGAAAGCAGGTGTACGTTACAAAATTTGGAACCTAAAAGCAAAAATCTCCCGATTTGTAGGAAATCGGAGAATTTTACGTTCGGACGGATACCTCGATAGGGCCGATTATTATAAGTAAACACATAAAACGCCAAAATCGCTTTGTTAAATTTAATCTCATCAAATTATATTTTTGTTTTATTGTGCTCCCTACAGGAAAAAGTTGATGATTTCAAGAATGCATTTAAAAGATACCCAGGATCCTTTTTGAGTAACACTGGACACCAATTTCTGGATATGTACCGCATTTAAAGTAACTATCTTTTCCATTATAATTTGCATGTGCAAAAGGGGTTTTTATACTCTCAAAATGTTTGAATACTATACGAGCATTAATGAAATAAGGAGGTATGAAAGAGGAGTAAGCGATGCATATTAGTTTTGAGGTTCTACATATCAAAATCGGAGGAAAAAACAGAGCCTGACAAAAAGTTCCAGATTCGTGTGGTGCGACTAAAGAAAGAATATCTGTACTTAACAGTAAGCTCGAAGTCCTGAAGTTGGGCTCAATGTAAACTGGTGGGCATTCTTAGTATGCGGCGGGTATTACGGTGGAATTATCTTTCAGGGGACGAATGCAACTGGCTATTTCACTGGTGCATTGTTGCGGCACTTTACGTTACGATGGTGCTCAAAAGATGTAATAGAATCAGTAATTATATTAACATATCACCTATCAATTTTTGTAAGCTCTTTTTTGGAATTAACGCTTTGTATATTCTAGCTAGGCCAGACGGAATTTTTGGCGACGTCGAATGTGTGGTCATTATATTCCACAGTTGTAGGTGACAACAAAATCCACCTTTACTGCTTCACAATTACGTACTCATAAATAGAAAGTGTACACCCTTTTCATTTGAAATTCACTATTGCCGACTATGACCTTGTGTACATGATTCCTTTTTTCGGTTGTTTCTTCATTCTTCTTTTGGACAGGCACGAACGTTGGTGTGTAAACTGATTTGGACTTCCCCGAACAAAAAAAACTGTGCTGTTTTATTCTAAAGAAATTTGCGAAATTCTAAAAAAAGCTATTAAAAACCATCCATTACCACTAAAAAACAGGATTGAGAATTGTTTTCAATTTTAAAAGTTCTTATTTTAAGTCCGTGCATAGCATTTTCTTTCTCAAACGATAAGCTTCAAAGCTCAACCACAAAAAATCTTTAAATTTTCATTCTTCCATTTGTTACTTAATTCCCCCTACTTTTCTACACCCCTTACCCAATTGTCAAAAAGAAAGAATGCAGAAACAACCGAAAAAAGAATCATGTACACAAGGTCTTATGGTTCTATCTGGGTTTCTAACAACAGCTATCAATGTATGTATTGCATCTTATATTCTCAGATTGTTGTCTTTTTCATAAACACGGCAAATTTTGACACGTGAAATCTTCTTGTTGGATTGGACATCATTTTGAAATCTTGAAATTTCTTTGCCGATATCCAAAACTTCATTTTGGTGAGAACAAAGTATAAGAGTTCTATGTTTATATATCTTTTCCAATATCCTAAAATTGTTTTAATTCTGGACTCTCTCTAATTTATAAGGTATTGTATCTTACTGAGTAAATTATAACAAATAAATAAATCTAAATCTAAATCATATGTTGCCCGTCGCTGCCCTAGCGAAAATGGGAATTTGATTGACCAAACTGAAACAGTCAATCACGAATATTCACATCAATCCTTGCTACTTGATTGAAATAAAATCTAATTTTTTGATTTTACATCAAGCAGACACACAACGTGTACATCATAGAAAAATAGTGTTCCTAAGTTTTGAAGAATGAAAACAATCCGTGATTTCGTATCGATTTTTTTTTTAATTTATATTTTTTATTTTGTATTTTCTTATATTTAATATAAATATGTACCACAAAATAAAATGACAAACAGATATTTTTCAACAAATATAAATGAGAAAATAAGTCAATTGCTTGGATTTATCTTCAAACCTCGTTTCTCATTGAATTTCAACCATTTTAGATGTCCTTATTCCTTTCGAAAATATTATATTTTTGCCATCCCTTCAATTTAGACTTTCGAATAAACTCCTACATAAATACCTAGATCCGACAGTAGATATTTTGTTTATAATTCACACCTAGCCTTAATGCATCTGAAAAATTGACCTATCTACATGTTTGGTTAGTTTTTCTGTCATCTGCAGCTGTCACTATACTGTCAATCGTGTGGCTTTGCTTCCAAATTAGCACGTCACTAGTTTTCTATACAAATTTTTCTAGTAAAAAAAAATTACCAAATAATTTATTTATTAGCCATTATAATATTTTATTTATAAGTACGTGCATTCTTAATCATAAATATACTATTTTTCTATTCGAATAATCAAGAGCCAAAAGTAAATTCGTACTAAAAGAAATTTCGTTTTCCATTGTTTGCTTCAATTGTTATTTTTGCCAAGTATATTTTTTTCTACACAAATCGAAGAAAAAAAAATGATTTAAAACGAAAAACACCTTACAAACCATTATTGTTTTGTTGTCGTCATTTTCGGCGAAATTATCAAATGCATTAATAAATTTTTAGTATGGAAAAGTTTCCACTAAAAGGCAATCGAGCAGCTGCTGCTGAGGGAAATAATTATATCACTGCATATCAATCTGTTCTTAAGAAGGTAAGTGAACCACAGAGAATGTATGTAATAGCTCTGGAATGCATTGTTTATTTAAAATTTAAAACGCATCAATTGGCTCAAGTTTGTATATACAATGATCACGAACAATAGAGCAGTATAGATTGTTTGAAAAAGATTCCACCGAACCATTTCAACTACATACGACACAAAAACGCCCCATTTTATAGCTACACCTAAATATCGCTAAAACTTTTTTTTAAAGATATCATGTTACACACATGAAATGAATAAAAGTAGAAGTTGCACCGTCAGTTAATCTGTGTGTCTTAGATGGTGGTTTGGTTACAGGTAAAATGCCCCTAATTGATTCACCGCCACATCTTTCCATGTAGCTACCTGTCTATTTTCTTTTTTTAAATAAAATGCTAAGCTAACTAGTATATCAGCCTGCTGTTTGTTGAGCATGTTGAAAACCGAAAATGCAAGGTCAATTGACTTTGATTGCCTCCCAAATAAAATGAGTTTCAATCGCACTATTCATCCCAATGTGTATTTGTTAAATTTTCTGTCTTTCTAAATCAGTTTTTTTTACAATGAACGATTATTTCCTTCGTGTCACTATTGATAAAAGGTTGCCAGTTAATAATAATTAAACAGAAAATCTCAAACTCTTCCGGTGGGTTTTGATAATGAATTAATATTTTAAATACTCAAACATCAGGATAGTATTTGGAATAGAATTGTAAACTCTGTATATAAGGTACTCGTATATGAGTGGATAAATACTAATTTAATCATGACAAAATCAAAAATGCAGCAAGCTGAACCTGATGGTAGTAAACCAAGATAGGATTGAAAACAAAAAAATATTTAATTAGGTAGGTCGCTTACATACTCAGCTTGGCAAAGTGTTGATAGTGCATGGACTTTCTTTGAAGTTTTCAACCCTTTTACTTCTTAGGTCCTCAGACCTGTCAAAAAGGCAATATCATACAACATTCCAACACAATCGGGAAAGAGGAGAGGCAGGCCTAAGCACTCCTGGTACCGGACATGTGTTTCAGCTCCCTCCAACTCTTGCCTAGTTGTGCTAATTCCTCCTCAATTATTCTACGCCATGGCTTCTCCGCCACCCAATTCTTCTTCTTTCTTGTCTGAGCGTATTCCATTACATTTCTTGATTTGTCATTCAATTATTGCCTTTTCGAAGCGTATCTCTAGTCCACTGCCATTTTCGTAATATAATACAGTCGATGGGTTCCTGACCCGTTCTCCTGTGGAAATCTTCGTTAGATATTCGATTTGGTCAGAAAATCCTAAAGATGCGGCTACAAGTGCTGCATCCATAACGCAGTACGGATTCAACATTCGAGCGAAACAGTAGTTACTTGATCCTTAAGTTCAAAGAGGTTGTTCATCTTTGGTTTGCCGGTACACGATTTTAGCTTATTTCTTCTCCACCCTTGTCATTTGATGGAGATCCATAATCATATGAGCGAGTAGGCATACGTCGCTTCGCCCGCATAATCAAGATTTTTCAGGTAGAATATCAGAGTTAATCGAATCCGTCTGTTTCCATTCAAGGCTGTGCGCAGAGCATCGCTTATCACCAACAAAAACAGTATTAGCGACACTTTGGACATCAAACTCAACCAAAAAACTACCTTCGTGTAGAACGTCACATTCGTATCCTTCATATGTTGCTTTAATTTACCCGCGATACCCCTCTTGCGTAAAGCAAGCTAAATAAATTCCCTGTTGAAGCTGTCGACAGCCCAGGTATACGCCATCGATATAACGTAACCGGCAACGACATTCGGAGCTGGTCCCTTTTCCCTCATACGAGCAGTCCAGTCCACTGGAATGTGCAGAGTTTTATTGTTTTCAATGCATCTGCTTCGAGGTAGATTTCATACAATTCATGATTGAATTTCCTCCGTAAGACTTTCCTCTCGAATGCAGTTTTCTACGCATGTGAGTACTGGTAAGAAGAGCCTTGTAAAAAAGCAGATTAGTTTGTATGGCAATATTTTGGTTCTTCAACCTCGACAGATTAGTCTGTCTGCAGCGTATTTCTTTCTTTATAGTACAGGGTGGGCCAAAAGAAGTCATCCATCCGATGTTGTTTGGCTCGCTTTTTTTTCTAAATGAAAAACTTCGATTCTGTTTTTTTTTTTTTTGATTATGTTTATTTGAACCTTTAGAATTGTATTAGTCAAGTCGAGAAGATTATATCGGCCAAATGGGCGCCGTCACAATTGATTGCCATACGGGCTCGTTTTATGGCATTTTTCATCACTTCAGCGAGAACTTCGGGCGACAGATTCTCGCACTCGTGTCGAATGTTGTCCTTGAGGGCTTCCAGAGTCTCGAGCGTGTTCACGTAAATACGGGACTTTTAAAAACGCCACAAAAAAAAGTATGAAACGGTTAAATCGGGCGATCTTGCGGGCCAGTGCGAATCGCCAAAACAAGAGATGAGGCGACCCGAGAACGCCGCCTTCAGAATATCGGTTCATGTCGGTTCATGTATCGCTCCATGGCTTGTTCACTTGTATTCTATATCTGTCTAGTCTACAAATGTCAAAACAGATTTGACATTGGCGGCCATTTGCAAAAATAAGAGCATCTTCCAATAGGTATTATCGGCTGTTACTTTTGATACAAGGTAGTTCCCCTAACCTACAAGATTGACGCTTCTCGTAGACGCAACCATCATGTACTTGCTTTTGCCTTCATTAATATGCAGCCTCAAGTTTTGTACCGTCTGAATTATCGATCTTGATGACGGAGTCTTCTACAGCTTGTTGACTTCTGTATGTATGTATGTATTCATTTATTTAGTAAATTGTACTATTTCTACTACAATGTTTTAGTTACAAAATAAATATAAAAAGAAGAGTTATATAATTTAGTAAATAATATAATATTATAACTGTTTAATACATTATTACTGATTTTTACTTGCGATTATAGGGATTATAATACGGCAAGTTTAGGATTCGTGAATATAAAAAAAATTGAGATAACAATGAAACATGACATTACGATCATAGAGAAGTCTAAAAAAAGTGATCGAGAAAAAATGTCTGTCTGTCTGTCTGTCTATCTGTCAGTATGTATAACGAGCTGGAGCCTAAACGGCTTAAGCGATTATCTTGAAACTTGGTGTGTGTGATTATTTTGGCATTCCCCAGAGGGAAATTGAAATTTTATATTAACGGTACCTGCCATATGACCGTTTAGGTCGAAAACGGCTCCAACGATTTTGATGAAATTTTTTGTGATTTTTTTTTGTTGGTATTGGTTATCATTTGATTAGAACCAAATGTACGGGAAAACTCTATTAACGGTACCTTTCATATAACGATTTTCTTAACTGTGGGGTTTCTCGGTAACGGCTCTTTGGATTTCTGTCAAATTTTATATTTGAGAAGACCTAAGTAGCCTTAATAATTCTGCATATACATTTTTTTAATAACTTTTTTTTCTAATAAAAATTATTTGTTAATTTTTTTTTGAAAAATCAATATTTTTAAAACTAATAAAAAAAAATATTTTAAATTTTTTAATAACACGTAGGTATGTTAATAAACTCTAAAAAAAACCGCATATCAAAATTTAAACAATTTTTTTTTCAAAAAACTAAAAATAAAAAACAGGATTTTATCAAAACCGGTCCTACAATTTTGGAAATAATTTTTTTCATAAATTCTTTGTTATTTAAGACGTGTGATGGCATACTTCATTTTAACTAAAAACCGTTAAGTATTGTGGTTTTGATACTTTTTATAAACTGTGTTATTTTTAACGCAAATCTTACTTGTTTCTGTCAAAGATCTTGCTTTCCAAAGTAATCAGGCAGATAAAAGCAAGTACGTGCGACCAAGTCGTGACCATTTTTTTTACAAATATATTCACTCAAAAATTCATTTTAATATGCGATATTAACTGTTTTTTAAAGCTTTGAATGTTTGTTTCATTTTTAATATTACTGGGTAATTCGTTTAAAAGTTTAACTCCTTTATACATAATCATGTGTTGGGTTCTATTATCTCTATTAAAAGGCAATCTACAATTATTGTTCGATCTTAAATTGAAAGTTTGAACCTCATGAATTAAACTTACATTTATTAAAAGATAATCAGGTACCATTTTATTTTTTACCTTAAATACAAATATTGCTGCATTAAAAGTAATTTTTTTTTATATATTGAGCCATATAAGTTATTGGGGTATAAAAGCTGCACTTTAAGATTATTCTCATTGCTTTATTTTGGAGTTTTTGAAGTTTTTGAAGTCTGTTGATTTGAGTTGCGTTTCCCATGTATAATATTGTTGAGCATAATTCAAAATGCGTTATGATAATAGTGTTGTAAATTTTAATTGCACATAATTGTCGATATCAATTTACGAATTCTCTTTAATAACTCTTTAAGAACTTCTGCCAATAATGTCTGTGTAAGCGAATATTTGGCTGGACATGGGGACGATAGTCCCTCTTCTTGACATGCCATAGTCACGGATTGATTTCTCTAACGCCATGTTAAAGAGAATTCAAGATGATTGGTCTGGACGGCAAATCGGTTACTTTTACTTGGTTTGTAATATTGGTTATGGTCAACCTACATAGTCATGTCAATTTATTTGATATGCCGAATTCTCTCATGACCTTATTAAGTTCTAATCTGGCTATGCTATTGTAGGCGGCTTTAAAGTCTATGAAAAAATTGTATCTTGTAAAACGTTAAAATCTAGTCTTTATTTCATCACCTGTCTAAGGGTAATAGCTTACCCCGTGTTGAAAAAAAAACCGGTGACAGACAGATGATGAATAAATCATTTGCGGTCGAAATCTAAGCTATCGCAAAATGTTTGGTTTAGTTTTAAACCAATTCTGAGGACAATTGACCACAATTTCAACTAGGAGAGCATGAGTAGGACACTTATAAGAAATTTGTTATCTATGAGGTTTTATGAGGTTTTTTCTGATTCCCATAGTTTCGTTGTTATTGTAATCAGCTAACGGTCATATGATGAATAAAACATGAGCTCTCAAACCTAAAGCCAATGATCTACATTTCCTGTTAAGTTCTTCTATATAAATTTTGCTTTACGCACTTGTCCCTCTCACTTTTACAATTATAATTGCAAAATTTTTCTGGGCAGGGACAAGATAGAATATTCCTGCAGCGCCTCCTTGCTTGTAAAAGTCGATTAAGGCGCCAGTTATAGCGATTAGGAAACCTTATCAGAAAAAAAAATTCATAAGGGTATTTTGATATGATTTGAAACATAAGTACTATTCTAATCGATGGCCAATCAAGCAATGAATTTTGTTGCTATTCAATTGAACGAATATTTGTTGCGCAAAATGTATTTATTTATTTCACACAAATTGTTCCAATTGTTTGCGTTTCAATTTTGTCCTGTTCCAAGAATCAGGAACAAAATTTCTGATGAACTTTGCAACCGAAAAAAAGAGAGGTGGTGGTTGGTGCTCATCAGGAAAAAAATCTTTTTCCATTTGTTTCAACTTTTTCTGATGGTTTTTTCTTGATCGCTATAACTGATACCTAAAGCAGGAGTGTCCCGTGGCTTAGTGGTCTTTTCCGGGGTACTGCCTCTTAGGAGGAACTGACAAAACCTCCAAGAGTGAAATTTGTCTCGAAAAAGTGCATCTCATGTAGCCGTTCGGACTCGGCGGTAAACGGTAGGTCCCTTCCATTCTTGCAGATTAACAACACACACACAGGAATGGTTGAAAGTATAAGTCACTAGGCCTTGGCTCCTTAAGGAGCTGTCGCGCCAATAAATTTATTTATTTAAAGCAGAAATCACAGGCTTTGAACTTGAGATGACTTTAGCGACACTTGAACATTCAATTTTTTTCCACAAGTGTGTATTCAAATCTCTGGGTTGACACCACTGGAGATCGCCTATGTTGTAAAGAAAAATGAAAAATAAACAAAGGTTAAAGAAGATGAGAATAATAAGCAACGATACCTTCATTACAGCCTTTCCTACTACCCTTACACTCGTATTATGTTTAATCATCATAGAAGTTTTCATAACCCCTTGAGGGCACATAGATTATCAAAAAACAACAACATAATCATAAGTATAAATTTGTATTTCATTAGCACAAACACTTTACCTCACAAATAATTTCACTCTTTTCCATTTTTCACAAGAGTTCATATTGCCCGAAATTGTTTTCTAACACTTGTGTAATTAATTGCTTAAATTAATGTTTAAACTAATGTAAGTAAAAATGATTAAGAAGTATGCAGATATAAACGTGCTTTTTGTTTACTGTAACAAAACTTACAAGAAACACATGTTTTTTTCTTTCAAAAATAAAACACGCTTTGAATATTTAAAATCCGAATGTAAGGTATAGAAAGATGAATGTAAACGCTCTAATAGTCGTTTGAACTGATATCCAACTTCTTTGAAAATTATTTCATATCAACAATTTAGTATCGCCAATATGGCTTCTCGCTAATACGTCACATAAATTTGCAGTCAAACGGCCATAACACAGCAGCAGATATTCAACAACAGCATCCCCTCGCTGCGACGACAACAACATCACTAACTGCTGCCGCAGATGATGATGAAATGATTGATATCACACCACGCACAAGTCCAATTGAAGCTCATTCCAACTCGAATTTAAATAGCAGCGCCGCCAGCAGAAACTCAGAAATGGATCGATCCCATGTGCCAACTCATAGCGCTTTTGGAAATGATTATAACGACCCAGATGGTGAGTATAATATTATAAAATACATTTTATTTATCTATGCTTAGCTATATTCGTGAACTTCCTGCCGAGTTATTAAGGACTTAATGAAAGCATTAGTTGCGGAAGTATGGCCACAGTTTTTCAATTTGCAATTTTTCTTGATCGATGACAATTACAACTTCATTTACATTATGTAGATACAGCTAAATTGATTACGAATATGAGCTCATCATTTAGATAGAACTTGTATAACGATCACTTAATAAAATAATGTAAATGAACTTAACTGCAAAATGCATAAATTCTATATGAGTTGTAACTGAAAGTATCGTACTTTTTTCTTTTGTTCTCTAAAATGCTATTATAATATCGAAGCAAAGCAAATAAACTTCACAATGGAAAGCTCGCTTGTCCAATAAGTTGTTGGCCACAATCTCTATGATATATTTTGCAACAAATTGTCTATGGGGTTATCGTTTTTCTAAAAGATTTTTACAGAATTCAACAATTAAATATGAGTTTTCTTATTTTCAGGAGCAATTTCATTTTATGGCTCTCAAGGTAAATTAAAAGTCATTACCCATGTATTGTTTTAACGGCACTAACCATTTTGTTGTTAACAGAACCCCATGAAGATATTCCTGGAATTGGGCAATATGATGATTTTCACACAATAGACTGGCAGCGAGATATCGCTAGAGATCGCATGCGACATAGATACATTGTAAAGAAACGACAGGACTCATTATGGGATCTATTAAAGGTGACAGAAAACTTATTCGGCCGTGTGAAATGCCTTAGTAATTTTTGTTTGTATTCAATTTACAGGGAGCTCACGATGCTTGGTCGGGCTGGTTATGCGTTCTACTAGTGGGGATTGCTGCTGGAATGGTAGCTGGTATGGTGGATATCGGAGCAAGTTGGATGTCTGATCTCAAACATGGGTTATGTCCTCCAGCCTTCTGGTTGAACAGAGAACAATGCTGTTGGCCATCTAAAGAAAGTGTCTTTGAGGATGGAAACTGCACAACGGTAAATAAATTTTATTGTCCACCATTATTTAGACAAGTTAATAAAAACAAAAATTCGAATTTTCAGTGGAAAACCTGGCCTGAGATATTTGGTCGATCTAGAAATGGAGCTGGATCTTATATTGTTTCTTACTTGCTCTACATAATGTGGGCGCTTTTGTTTGCATCTCTTAGTGCATCGCTTGTCAGAATGTTTGCTCCCTATGCATGTGGTTCAGGTATACCCGAAATCAAGACTATTCTTTCGGGCTTCATCATTCGCGGTTATTTGGGCAAATGGACGCTACTTATCAAGTCTGTCGGCTTAATGCTGTCTGTATCAGCTGGACTTACTTTGGGCAAAGAAGGCCCAATGGTTCATATCGCCAGCTGCATAGGAAATATATTTTCTCATCTTTTTCCAAAATATGGGCGGAATGAAGCCAAGAAACGTGAAATTCTATCTGCAGCCTCGGCAGCTGGTGTATCAGTGGCGTTTGTTGCACCAATTGGAGGAGTACTTTTTAGTTTGGAAGAAGTTTCCTATTATTTCCCATTGAAAACACTTTGGCGATCGTTCTTTTGCGCCCTGATAGCAGCTTTTGTTTTACGTTCCGTCACACCATTTGGCAATGAGCATTCGGTATTGTTTTTCGTCGAGTACAACAAACCGTGGATTTTCTTTGAACTGATTCCGTTTGTATTGCTTGGTGTTTTGGGGGTATGTAAAAATATGCAAATATTTGTATCTTGTTAATTTATTGATCGATATATTTAAGGGCATTACTGGAACAGTGTTTATCAAAGCAAATCTATGGTGGTGTAGATACAGAAAATTCAGTAAACTGGGTCAATATCCAGTTCTGGAGGTTTTGGTTGTCACTTTAGTTACAGGGATTATTTGCTATCCTAATCCTTATACCAGGATGAACATGAATGAATTAATTTATTTGCTTGTGAGCCAGTGTGGAGCAAATGATACCACCCCTTTATGGTAAGTTTGTAAGACATTTTTAAAGATCAAAAACATGGACTTTATTTTTTTCCATTTAAGCGACTACACACGGCATAATATAACAAGTGGGGCTGCTGCAGCAATCGAAGTTGCAGAACCAGGTCCAGGGGTATACAAAGCTATTTGGTTACTTATTTTGGCTTTCTTCCTTAAACTAGCGCTCACTGTTTTTACATTTGGAATGAAAGTTCCTTGTGGTTTGTTTATTCCTTCACTTTTACTGGGCGCCATCATGGGACGAATTGTTGGAATAGGTAAGACCATTTATTTTTTTTGATTTCGTAATTGTATGGATGCAATTGTTTAAAGGTGTCGAGCAACTGGCTTACAACTACCCAACACTTTGGTTCTTTATGGGTGAATGTGCAACTGGGAATAATGTCATAACGCCGGGATTGTATGCAATGGTAGGAGCAGCCGCTGTTCTGGGCGGAGTGACCCGGATGACCGTCTCACTAGTTGTCATAATGTTTGAATTGACTGGCGGTGTGGGTTATATTGTTCCATTGATGGCAGCTGCAATGGCATCGAAATGGGTTGGAGATGCCCTTGGAAGACAAGTATAAATGAAAGAAACTACTTAAAAAATAAATACTCCATTTTTAATTTTTTTCTAGGGTATTTATGATGCTCACATTGCATTAAACGGATATCCTTTCTTAGATAGTAAAGACGAGTTTGCTCATACCACACTAGCAGCTGATGTCATGCAACCAAAGTATGTTTTGTCAAAATTTAAACAAGGCCAACATGAAAAGACTTACATTTCTAATTCTAGGAGAAACGAAACACTTTCGGTTATAACACAGGACTCAATGACTGTTGACGACATCGAATCACTTTTGAAAGAAACAGAACACAACGGCTATCCTGTTGTAGTATCAAAAGAAAATCAATATTTAGTTGGCTTTGTTCTGCGTCGTGATCTAAATTTGGCGATTGGTAAAATAGTTCAATTTTTTTAGGATATTTATAATTATATAATATTTTTTAGGCAATGCAAAGAGACTAATTGAAGGTATAACAGGCGCTTCAGTAGTATTGTTTACATCGGCGACACCTGTACAAAATTTGGGGCCACCCCCATTGAAACTTAAAAAAATCCTCGATATGGCACCTATCACAGTGACTGATCAAACACCAATGGAAACTGTAGTTGATATGTTCCGAAAGCTTGGCCTTAGGCAAACTCTTATAACGCATAATGGGTAAGTTATAAGATAAGCAATATTAATTTAAAAAAAAAAAAATCAACTCCACTCTTTTAGCCGCCTGCTTGGTGTCATCACCAAAAAAGATGTCCTCCGACACGTAAAGCAAATGGACAATGAAGATCCCAACACAGTCTTATTCAATTAAGCTATCATTATTTTCATAAGCAGCTGAATGGTCTTGAAGAAACTGTTATAATTTATTTATCCAATACCATGAAAAAATATTCATTTTTTATTATTTTTAAACCTTATAGCCAATTATGTTAATACAAAAAAAAAATATAAAGTATATATCCTTATACATTTTACATTTAAAGATATATTCCAAACTTATGAAAATGTAAAATAGACAACAAATGAAGGTATGATTATAAATATGTTTTGAGATTTTCTGTTTCAATATTTTGTTACGTTTTTTACAAGAGTTTATGGGTCAAGCTACGCCAATAAAAATTATTCCTTATTAATTCTTTTTTTACCCATTTATTTGTACCTTGCTATTGCTTTATTTAAAATATTGTCATCCTCTATTCATATTAATTTATAATTTCAAGAGAAATATTTTGTCCCCTTCTCTGACTGTGATTTTATTATCTAAACGTTTGCAAGTTATAATAAATAAAAAATAATTTTGTCTATTTTTCGTTTTATTGTGGAATGTTTTGATTTTCTTCTTCGATTGACGTCAAAAGAATTCGCATTATTTGTAAAAAAAAAAAACTAATTAAAGATAATCATAGTCAAATATTAATGTATATTAAATTATATAAATGAGATGTAAATAGTAAAGAATAAATTATACCAATGATCAAATAAAATAGTATTTTCGCCCAAATGATCAAATTAGTAAAAAAAGCGTTTTATTTTATATATTCTGGGATTCGGACTACCTGAAAGAATAAATGTGCTCACATCAACATAAATTTGAAATTCGAATTCATTCAAAGGTTTTCGAAGGCTAGTAATTTGCATTTTGACATTCGAACGAATATAAAGGTTCACTCTTCCGACCGAAAGGCAGTTATAGGTGTAATTGGTGCAACTCAATGGAATTTTGGTCGAGTTCTTCATAAATGTAAAAATTCAGCAACACTGCTAAGTTCACGCTCCATTTCTCCGAGAAAATACTGTCCATTGGATTTTTTTTTTAACTTTGTTAGAAGTGTTGCGGTTTTCTCTTAACAATTAAATCAAATTTTGCCAAAAAATTTACACAAATTGTATTTTGCAGTGATGTTGTATTTTTACATTTATGAAATCGGGGTTTGTTAGCAGACCATTGGGACCATTGGGCGGCTTTTTGTCGGCTAACTTTTAGTTAAAGCTAATTTATTGAACGACGCTGTTACCAATACATCACAAAAGACAAATTGTCAGTTAAAAGTTAGTTCAAATACTCTTGACGAAACACGAAAGCTATGTTCGAGATTCGAATTTTTTTTTGGTAAGAACCTTTGTATATACACTGCCTATATATTACTATTATGAATCATCATTTTTTAATTGCTGCACAACCCGCAAGAGTGGCGCTGAAAACACCAATTAGTGTGAATACAGGATAAGAACAAATAACAAAAGTGTATTAAATACTGGTAAAATATCGGTAAATGTTCTCATCTCCACTATTAAGGGTTTGTTGCTGCACCGCCGTAAAAATGACCAGAGACCAAATGACATCCATGAGAGTACTATAGAGAATGTATATACAATGGCTTTGTATATACACTGTTAATAGTACTATCATGAAGCATAATTTTTTAATTGCGAACCTAGTCGCAATGAGTGGCACTGAAATCGCCAATTGGTTTGGATATAGAATAGGAACAAACAACAAAAGTGTATTAAATACTGGTATAATATCGGTAAATGTTCTCGTTTCAACTATTTAGAGTTAGTTAGTCGGTACTTACACGGCGCGTGTTTGGCTTGCATGCTTGGAGTGCGAAAGGGAAAGATAATGAAATAGAAATAGAGAAACCCGAATATGCACGGGTTGAACTGTCCCTGCAACTTTTTTGACGTGTTTCTTCATCTGTATTCTTTGTTCTTCTTATTTTGCTTTATAAAGGGTCCACCAATTTTTTTTTGAAAATGCTTCACCAACATCGAGTGTAGCTTCGGCTGTGTGGCACGTAGCGCCGTCCTGTTGAAACTAAATGTTGCCAATATCCTCCTCTTCAATTTTTGTGAACAAAAATTCGTTCAACAAGGCCCGATAACGATCGCCATTGACTGTAACGGCCACTCCTTGCTCATTTTCGAAAAATGGCCCAATTATGCCTCTGGACCAAAATCCGCACCAAACAGTGACTCGATTTGGGTGTATCGGCTTTTCAATGTATGCGTGCGGGTTTTCTGTGCCCCAAATGCGACAATTTTGCTTGTTTACATACCCGCCAAGATCAAAATGAGCTTCATCTGAAAAGATGATTTTTTGGCAAAATCGGCATCTTCTCTAAGTCGATCGCAGGCAGCAATGTCGCAATATTTCCTAGCATATACACAACCATATTCATTCAGCGGAAGGATAAAACTAATTATCTGTCAAATCAGACACGTGCTAAGTGCTACCATTCACGAAATAAGCACTAGTTGAAAAAAACGTTAGATGGCGGACCCTTTATATACAATCCCGAAACCATATAACATAAATGACTGTGCATTTTCTTAAAGCCTCACATTATCCTGAGGGTAAAGTTGTACAAAACTCCTATGCTGAATTATTTTTTCTTTATTTTAACTGTTTTGGAATTTCAGATTTTTTCTGCAAATCAATGTGAAACTCACTAAAAATCCAGATTTCCAAAATAATAATTCAGACCCAAAATATTTTTGATATTTGATTTTGCTTAAACACCGAATTTAACATATTATACTAAAAATGTGTTTCGAACATCAAAACAGTACCCTATATATTACCACGTTAGTTTTCCAAACTACCCCCAAAATGACAGTACTTTGACAAATCACATCATTTGACATTTCATTTTATATAAAAATTGAACATTTAATTCCGATTTCTTTATTAAATTCATTAAAGAATTTTAATTAAAAATGAGTGCATTTGTTGATCCACGTCGTAAGGATAAAGTGATTCGTTATAAACCACCTCAAAATCAAGCACAAGGTGGAAATGGCGAAGATCTTATGCCTGACTACATGAACATTCTCGGTGGGACAATTTGTACTCTTTTATATTAATTATCTTATCTTTAATTAATAAAATAATTTAAAGGAATGATTTTCTCAATGTGTGGCTTAATGATGAAGCTTAAGTGGTGCGCATGGTTTGCTCTTTACTGTTCCTGCATTAGTTTTGCCAGCTCCAGAGTTAGTGATGATGCTAAACAGGTAAGTTTTCGGTTAAGAAGTGATTAGGAAACAGATAACATCTTTTGAATTTTAAATGGAATAAGCGGATGTTGTGGTTGTCACTTCAATCTGTTTTACAATTTACTTCAACGTAGCATTGATAAATTGAAATAGTAGTACGGTACATACACCTGTCCCACATGGGTTGAATTCAGAATTGAACTAGAATTGTTACAAACCAATACCGAGGAAACCTGAAAAAATACTTATATGGGTAAAAAACTATAAACTATTTTTGTTCTCCAAAACGATTCCCATTCAACGATAAGGTTAAGGATATATTTAGAAGTCATAATAGGAAAGTCGAAAAGCAGTTCTTCCATACATCCCGATTGACGGTCGACGCCATCCGATTGCGCACCCCAAGGCTTTGGGCGTTCTGGTCAATGCTATCCTTCCAACGCCAGTAAGGACTGCTACGTTGTCTTATACCATATAAATAATTGCAAGACTTTCCGAGCTTCCTCTTCGCTCATGCGAGCTAGGTGGCCAGTCAACCGGAGTCTGACGAACTTTATGCTATTTTTGACCCAAGATAGTTAATGGATTGCATTACTTCAAATTTATCCTCCACTACCATGATAATTGGACCAACACTTCTCGCAGTCCTAGCCATCATGTACTTAGTGTTCCCGTCATTAATATACAGCCCCAGGTTTTGTCCCACCTACTCGATCTGGGTAAAGAAGTCTTGTACATGTTGTGAGCTTCTGCCGATGATGTCGATGTCGTCTGCGTCAGCCAATATCTGTATGGACTTGGTGACTATAGACCCTCTTATTGACGTGCCAGAGTAACGGATTGCTTTCTTCAACTACAGGTTGTAGAGAATGCAAGCCAGACCATCCCCTTGTCGGAGTCTATTAAAGATGTTGATTGGTGTGGACAGCAAATCGGTTACTTTTACTTGGCTTGTAATGTTGGTCATGGTCAGCCTACATAGTCATGTCAATTTATTTGGGATGCCGAATTCTCTCATGGCCTTATAAAGTTCTACCCTGGCTATCCGTTCTTGCAGGATAGAGGAGAATATCTTATAGAATGTACTCAACAATGTTATACCCCTATAGTTGCTGCATTTTGTGATATCTCCCTTCTTATGTATGGGACATATGATGCCTTTTCGCCAGTCTTCTGGCATTTCTTCGTGTTCCTATACGTGTACTATGATTTCATTAATTGCTTAGTGTAGTGTTTGCCCTCCATGTTTGATCAGCTCGGCAGGTATACCATCGGCTCCTGAGGCCTTATTATTTTTGAGCCGATTAATCGCCTCTTTTATCTCCTCAATGCTTGGTGGCTGCAGCATGAGATCTTCTTCTTGAAATGTTGGAGTCTCCATTTCTTCCGTGTGCTGACCGTTCAGCACTTCATTAAAGTACACTTCCCATCGCTCCAGAATGCCTTCAGGATCGGTGATCAGATTACCCTCTCCATCTTTACAATATGTACAGCGTGGTGTGTATTGCGAAATGTTTCTGACGGATTGGTAGAACTTCCGCGCCTGGTGCGGACCTCGCTCTCTATTTCTTTCTATTTCACAGACAATGTGTTTTTCCCAGGCTGCCTTTTTTCGTCTGTGAAGTCTTTTTTCTATTCTTCTGAGCTCTTTATATTCATCTTCGCGTGCCCGCGTTCTATGAAACTGTTGCATTGCTCGGTATGCAGCATTCTTACGTTCAGACGCTAGTTTGCATTCATCATCAAACCAGTCGCTCCGATCTCTGCGACTATTGCTTAAGATGGTATCAGCAGTACTAATGACTTTGTTCTTAAGGCGTGACCATTTTTCCTCTACGCCTCTAGAGACAATATATTTATTGAATTAACCAGGATGTTCGTTTTTTGATTGTCTTATTATTTGTTCCCAAAAAAAATTCAAAAACTATGAAAAATACAGGAAATTCATTAACAGGATATGAATGCTCTATTTGATACAACTTCTAAAGTACAAAAGGTAACAAAGTCAAATAACCTTTTTTACGAAGCCAATGGGCTATCACCTGAAATTTAATTAATTTTTTTTTTCTTTTTATAATTTTTGCGTCACGAAGACGAAAAATATGTTTTTTTCCAAATATTTTAAGTTTTATGCCTGGGAAATCGATTAAAATATTTTTGAAATTTTTGAAATATTTATTTTTATAAAAGACAAATATATGTTTGGGCTAGTCAGGATATTAGAATTATTTTTTATTTCCTGTAAAATACTTGAAATGTACTCATTTTGAAGTGCATTTTTAAGTATTTTATTTATAATTGTAATGCAATTGTGAGCGAAGCACAGCTAATAAAAATACAACATTTTTTTTTTATTTTTTTCCGATATTTTTTTATGGGATTTAAAAACCAAAATATTTTTTTAACAATCGGTTTTTTTTTAATTTTAATTTTTGAAAAGTTATCTATTTTAACTTTTTTACTTGGAAATTTCCCATAGAAAATTGTAGTTCGAGGGAACTCCACCGTCATATTTGGTGGTGCTACTGCTGGGCAGGGTATTTTATTCTCTTCGTTATTCTCTGCTTCTACGAAACAAGTTGAAGTTATGTACCTATGCTATAATAGAAGGACATGGACGAATGGAAATTGATCTTCATTTCATGAGTCATGAGCTGACCTCTTATAATTTTTCTTCCTATTGACTTTTGGTTTTGAATTTAAATGAACTTATGTATGGAAGTATGTATGTATCCATATATTTTGTCGTGTTTAGTAAGCAATCAGCAATAGTTAGGTGCACATTCACACAGGCAAATGGTATTCTGTGTATTGTGCTTGGCGGATAGAGATCGACAAAGGTTAGAGGCAGATACAAAAATAATGTTGTGTAGGTTTATGCACTTTTTTTATTTTTGAACGGGTATACTTGGTGGACTTTTAGGTGCACTTGTTGTAGCCATTTTTACCAATTGAATAGAAAAAAAACTAATATAACACATTAATAGAAGGACATATTTTATCTTTTCTTTTATAGAATGAACAATATGAAATAGAATAAAACATAAAGAAGGTAATACTAACAATCAAGTGTTGCTTGTTATTTTTAAAAAAGCTAAACGTCTGTTCTATCATCCTATTTTGAAACAAAGTAATATCTATCAATAGCTTTTAAAAAATAAATTGCACGACAGGATCGCACGTACTTGCTCATATGTGCGGTCACATCGTCGAATAAAATTTAAATCAAATGCGCGACTGGGTCGCACGAACTTGTTCTTATCCCAGAAAATTGCTTAGTGGCTTCAATATAACAGTATGTACATAGGTACCTATTAAATTTGAAGAAAATTGGCCCAATTGTACGAAATACATACGAACAGACAGACAGAGAGGGAGAAAATGTTTCTCTATCATCGCAATGTCATGTTTGATTGTTATTTCAATTTTATAATCTGCACGAATGCATGACTTGCATTATGGTAGGTGCCTATTATAGTCGCAAGTAAAAAAATGTTGCTGTTGTTGGCATGCTTGCCAAAAATAAATAGCTTACCTAAATATATGTATGTAGGTATCTTCATGTTTCTTAGTTTGTAAATTAATTTTTTCAAAAATAACTTTGTTTAAAAAGAAAATAAAAGATCGAATTCCTGGGCTTACAAAAAATGTAGAATATGGAATTGTGTTACCTAGAGTTGATTTAATTTTGTTTTGTTTGAAGGCAATTTTTTGTTTTAACTGCCCTAGACCCCTTTTCATAATTTGTTTGTATTGTCCGAGCTCAGGTTAAACGCTCAAGCTTTTTGTCACACCTCATGGAAATCTCAAAAATTAGAAAGAGGAGATAGATACTAACTAACAAACATCAATTCATATAATATTTCAACATTCATCATTTCCTTGATTGTAACCTTTTTTACCTACAACACTATAAGTAGGTACCTATCGAAAATTGTAATCTGATAAAAAAAACCTACCTGAAGATGACCTTCCACTCAAATAAATAAATAAATAGCTACATACCTAAGTACTTATATGAATGAAATGAATTCACAAACAAAAAAGCAACAAATTTACCTGCAAGCTGCAACCTACAATCTAAAACCGAAAAAAAACCATCTATTATTCTGTCTGTCCATCAAGCACTCGTGCTGCCGGGGCAGAGCATTCCCGTTGGGAAAGATCGTGACTCAATTTCAGGTTGTTTTTTGTGCGTGGTTCTCCTTGCACTCTAGTCTATACAAACAAAATCCTTATCCTCATGAAAGAGATCACGACAAGGACAGCCAGGAATTTTTGTTTTTTTTTCTTAGATCTCTTAGAAAGGGATATTTGTCCACAAATACATGCAAACGTTTTGACATGAGTTTTGAGTTTGCTTCTGCGGGAGACCCACCCTTAAAACCGACAGACGATTCTAGCTCGCACTAGGAGTTAGCTTCCCAAACTGAGAGTCGAACTTAAGATCTCTCGTTCAACAAGCAAACATTTTATCTACTGCATCACTGCTGCCCCCAATCTCCTCAATGCTTGGTGCTTGCAAAATGAGGTCTTCTTCATGAAATGGTGGAGTTTTCATTTTTTCCGTGAGCTGACCGTTCAAAAATTCATTTAAGTATACTTCCCATCGCTCCAGAATGACTTCAGGATCCGCGAACTAAATCCATTTTAGTGAAGTGGCCTTAGTTTCCATGCAAAGTAGGAACGTAATCCATTTTCTTATGGGAACTTAACCTCGAAGCAAGAGGAGGGAACTAACTTCCAACTCCCACAGGTATTACAGATAACGCCATTTAACCAATGCGATAGGTATGGGGGGGGGGGGGGGAATGCAACTCCCTGCTGGTTGTCACTTTAAGATTTGGAGTAGGTACGAGGTTGGGTATATGCAAAAATACTTTTGTATTTAAGGAATTTTTCGGAATCTTATAGTGACACTAAGCAGGGGTCACCAACTACGTCCACTTCAATCCAATCTCTATCATTCTACGTTTAGCTAATTCTATACAATTCTCTCTTAGATCTGCATATCTTCGAATAATTCTGTCATTTTTCCCTAAACCCTTAACCTATATCCACCCAAAAAGTGTTAAAAAATGTCCAAAAAGAAAAGACAAAAATACTACACTTTCAAGAAAATATGGTGTTTTTATTAATGCAATGTTTTGAACAATTTATTTTCCTGTATAGAACATTTCAATAGAATACTAATCAATGAATTATAATCGTTATTTTAAATAAACTACTTTTTTAAATACATTTTTCGCTACCTCTTATTATGCACACATCGGCAACTTATTGAATATTTAATTTTATTAATTTATTAGGTATATTTCTTCCATAACAGACTTTTTTTTAAATAATCTTATGACACAGTCTATTGTTGTTATAAAGGAAGGCTACTTATTTTTTGTATTATATTGCTTAAGTATAATTCTGTTTTTTTTTTTCAATCGACATTATTTGAAGAAACAATAGATATCAAATAATTATTATAAAGTATTTGGCTATCATATTATTTACACGTGCTACCAAAATTTAATGTTTTATATACCAGAACTCAATTACGTTTACGGCTTTTATAATGGTAAGGTAAATCAGTTATAAGCTATAATGCAATTAGAATTACCGAACTCTACAGAGGAATCTTAAAAAGCAGTTTTAGTCTAGTGTGCTTAAACTTTACACAAAGTAAGTGCTAATTTATAAGAACAAAAATAAAGAATTTAAAAAAGCAATTGTTAGATTTGTTAACACATACATACATATCTACTGTTACTTTTTAACGCATACACAAGTGGCCCATTTATTTATTTATTACTTTTGTAAGAATTCTGGGCAGATAAGACAAATTGTGCGGTTCTTATACAATACCATGTGCAAATAAAAAAAAAAACTTATAATGGAGTTGATGGACACAAGATTGTTTGAAAAAAAAAAACTAAAAAAATAGAGTATTCGAAACACCATTATTTTGCCAAAGCGTCTCCCCGCTTGACGGACTAAAAGGAGAATCCAATCTTAGCAATGATATTGAAGGTGAGTCTAGCGACACTTGACCACCCAAAAACTGGAGATCACAACACAAACAAAAATGGAGCATGCATGTGTCGAAAAAAATTAACCTGCCTGTCACTATAGCGGAAAATGTGCAGAGGCAAGAAGTCGTGGATCAAAGAAACAAATGCAACGACGCCTGCATTTAGTTTTATCCAGAACAATCCAAAATGGGGATGCCTACCGACGTTTTCTGAGGTCAACCCGGCGGACCTAAAGCGAAGCAGATAATTGTCCTCCCTTAGCCTTAGAGTGCGCAACTGAATGGCTTCGGCCAGCAATCGGGATGAGAAGAACTTGTTGAACGAGGCCCGGGACTAAGCTTCATAAGCCATTTTCTTTTTTTTTTTATAATTTGCACACACTAAACGGATTTGGGCTACCCTTTGATGTCGGTGGACACACCGCGATTTTAGGAAAGAAGGAGAGGGTTTAATAAGAGTTGCCGATCAACATTGGTTTCAAACTTCTGAACATCACAATGGGAGGGAAAACAGAGTAAACATTCGAGTTGTACCGCTGAAGAACGAATCTCTGTACTTGACTGTACGACCGAAATTGGGCTCAAGGGTAAATTGGTGGGCATTCCTGGAAGCGCGAGTGTTACGGTGAAACTGTTTAAGGGGTAGAATGCAACTGGCTGTTTCTGTAGAACATTGACCGTAGAAAAAAAGAGAGACATGAAACTTTCATCTCCAATCAACTTGAAAGCTTTTCTTTGAATACCATCCAAAAAACTCAAGTGAGTTGATGGAGCACCCGCCCAGATATGGGAGTTATATTTTAGTCTTGGACGAATGTATGATTTGTAGATAGTAGCCAGATCAAAAGGGGAAAAGAATTTCTTACATCTTCGGAGGAAGCCCAAACATCTTGCGGCAACATCATAAATATGATCATTCCACAAGAGGTGACTGGTGATGCTCATACCGAGAATTTCAAGATGATCAGCTTCTATAATGTGAGTACCACTCATGGATAATAACAAGGATGGTGTATTACCGTTTAGAGACACAAGACAGCATTGTGTTTTAGACGCATTAAATTCTACACGATTTTTTATTCCCCATTAGATGATGCTGTCAAGATCAGAATTTAATGAGCTTAACATACTTTGCCGTTGAAGATCGACTTCCGAAGACCGCGGTTGACTCCAGAAATGAATATGAAAAGCTAAGTGTAGTGTAGCGAAGCAGTTTAGTGGATTAGAAGTTTCAGACAGGAGATCAAGGAGACATACAAATGAGAAAGAGAGTCGGAGACAGAACGGAGCCCTGGGGCACACCAGCATTTATTTTGAAGATATCAGATTTGAACCCATCCACTAAAAATTGTATTGAACGGTCCGAAAGGTAATTTCTAATCCAGCAAAGAAAAGAAACATCGAAACCGAAAGCACATATTTTCGATAAAAGAGCCTCGTGCCAGACTATCAAATGCTTTAGAAATAACGAGTGCAAAAATCTTACTTTTTCCACTGTTCGGTGAGATAAACCATCATATCACCCGTGGACGTATTGCTACGAAAGCCATCAGTCATTTAGAAGCTTTCGTTCAAGATATTTCTTGATTTTATAATTTATAAGTGTTTCCATGACCTTGGAAAGAAGGGACGTTAGTGCAATCGGTCGGTAATTTGCGGGGGAGGTTCGCCTTTTTTGGGTATGGGCTGAACAAAAGCTGTCTTCCATTTGCTCGGAACGAGCCGAAAAGCAGGATAGATAGAACAGCGTACCAACAGAAGAGGCTTTACCAACATAGAAGAACACCTCTTCAAAACAATAGCGAGGGTACTATCAGGACCAGCGGATTTATGTATGCCAAGATCTTTTAAAATTCTAGCCACTGTACGAGTGCAAAAGAAATTGGTCCCATGCAATCATTTACGCTCTCAAATACGGGTGGGACCATGACACACTCTGGCAGCGTAATAGCGTTGCATTCCAGAACTATTGGCTAAAAAAAATATTTTAAAATAACTTTTCATCGCATTCAAGTATAACTTGTTAAACAAAAAAAATATCTGATATACGTATAGTACAACAACATTGATGAAGGATGTACTTGATATAGCTAAAGTAGTAGATAAAAATCAGGCCTAAGGATTACCAATTAATTTAGTGTTTTTAACAAGACGTTTCATCTCTTATTTGTTTATTTATATGATTTTTTTTTCGAACCACTCTAATTATCAAAAAGAATGACGTTCTTTTCAATAGCAGCGGTATATGTGATCACAATGCGAAATATTTATATCGACTAGTAATTTCTTCATTGTTTTCAGCGGCCCATTTTGAAAATATCTTGAAATATTTTTGTATAAGGCTCTCAAATAAAATAAAAGCTTTTTACCCTGCGACAATCAGTCTTTAAAATATAAGAGTTTAATAAATCATTTGACAACTTTACTAGTAATTTTTTCCAGAAACTCCCCATTTTACAAACCAACAAATTTCAGTTCCCTCAAATATGTATGCAAACCCAAAGATTAAAAAAATCAATTTAATAGAACTTTAAATATAATTAAAATTTGTTCTATTTTAAACAACAATTTTTGTTTTTTTTTTAAGGTATTGTCATCATTTATGCTGAGTGTAAGTGCTGTTGTAATGTCCTACTTACAAAATCCAGCACCAATGACACCACCATGGGCTACATAACAGCATTTTCAATTTCTTTAAACTAATTTCTTATTTTCTAAGAAAAATAAAATCATATTTTGCGGTTTTGTAAAAAAAAAAAAAAACAAAAAATGTGTATTGTATGAAGTTTATAATAGTAAATTTTTAAGCAGTTTAAATAAATTTCAAATATTCTATAAAACATTATTTTTCCATAAATTATTTTGCTTTGCTATTTTAACAAAAAAAAAATTATTAAAGTACAACAAAAACGATTACCAAAATAAATATAATGAGGTTAATAACTGCCACGGTGTATACTCATATTTCCCCGAAATTTGTATGGCCAGTTGATTTAGCGTGCTGCTGAGCTTGGACCTGTCCAACAAGCATAACATCGCATTGCATACATCGGAGGGAAAACTTTTCCACATCGGTAAATTGTCGTGAAGAGTTAGCTTCTTTGGCTAACAATTCGGCTTGCTGATAAACGCCAATTTCTTCTATTGGAAACATAGTTGCGGGTACATCTGTCTAAAAAAAAATATATTGGAATATATATTTTGTGTATCGTGAGATAAAGAATAGTTTTTTTAATATTTATTTTGAAGAAAAAACTTTTCAGGAATGTTATTTTTGTTTTGTTTTCAATGATTAAAGCGGTAATATTTATTTATTTTTTTTATATAAATTCTTTTAAGCTTATTTTGCGCTTTTCAGTTATAACAAAAGAATTCTGGAATCGCTAAATGTAGCTGATATATTGGCAGAAATCGTTGATGGGAGGATCGAAATGTTGCGTTTAGGCATAACGAAGGCGCAGGATTTTTTTAGCTTTTTAAAGTTAAAACACACTGGGCGGGCATGACAGGAAATTATGGGACAGAAGATGTTGCATAACATTGTTTTTTATAGTCTGTCCACTAAAAATTGTCAGTGAAGATAGGATATGACCTTCATCTCTCACCCTGAATGCAGTGGAATCTCATTTAAGTGCGAGAGAGCGCAGATATTAAAGGATTTCCGTAGTGCACATTATAGATCATTGGTCTTAAAAAGCTTTAAAAAAGCACCAATTGTGAAAGCTCTTTGACAAAATCCAAAGAACAATCCAAAATGATTTGCATTAACGTGGAAGTGGTAGCTTTAGAATGATGTGCTTGTTTTCAATACACACAAAGAGGGTATTTTTTTTTATATAGCATCAACAATTCGTTTGTAATTCGTGGGTTATTCCTTATTCGGTTAGTTAAATTTTAATTTCATTGTTCGGCTTAAAAAAACGAATCTCTATATTTACCCGGTACATCACAAATTGGGCTCCAGGGCAAACTAATGAGTATTCCGAGAAATACGATATTAACGCTCTTTTTTGTATTCCATCGAGCAGCTGTAGTAATGCTTGAGAAGCAGCTGCCTAATGGGGAGTGGTATTTAAATTCGAGTTTTGGGCGTATACATGCTTAAAAAATTGTAGCCAGATCAGAAGGAGAAACTTTTTTTGAAGCATTTTAGCAGAATTTTTGGCGATCTCAAATATATTGCCGTTTACACGAAAATCGCCGCGCGCAATTAAAGCTTTTCAGTTTCTTTAATGCAAGTGTCACCCATGGACAATGACATGAGGGGTATGTTTAGCTTTAACGACAGAAGACAGCATGGAGTTCTCCAAGTGTGAAACTCCACACGGTTCCTATTACCCCATTTAACAATGCTATGTAATTTAGAGTTTCATCATTACCGTTACGATTGTATATCCGAAGGCGTGAAAGTCGTGAATCACCGAACGAATATGAAAAGCTGAGGGTGGAGTCGTCAGCAAAACAGTTTTCAGTGGATTAAAAGTAACAGACAGAAGATAATTTATAAAAATGAGGAAGAGAGTCAGACAGGACAGAACCTTGGGGCACATGAGCATTTATTTTGGGGGAAATCAGGCTTTAAATCGTTCAATACAACTTGAACGGTTCACAAGATACCTTCTAATCCAACAAACAACATTATCATTAATCCCAAAAACATCCATTTTCGATATTAGAGCTTTATGCCGAACTCTATCAAATGCCTTAGAAATATTAAGCGCATTTATCTCACTGTTGCAAAAATGGTGTAGAGATTTGTTTAATTGTCCGGTGAGATAGGTCATCAGATCACCAGTAGAACGATTGCTGCGAAAACCGAACTGAAGCTTTCTCTCTTTGAGATATTTCTTAAGCTGACGGTTAAGCAGAACAAACGTAATTTGGGTCGGTAGAAGGAAGGTAGGGACCGGATGGAAAAATGCTGTGTTCCATCTTTTAGGAATGATTTCAAAAGAGTAGGAGCAATGAAAAAGCCTAAACCGTGGCTTTGCCTGTGTGGAAAAATAGCACTTCAGAAGAATGGATACCATCCGAGCAAGCAAGTTTGTGCATATCAAAATCTTTGAGATCTCTTGCTACTGTACGAGTTCGGGAAAAAATTGGACAAAATTATGATTTTAAGTACAGGGGGGGGGGGGGGCACATTGTTATGAAGCAACGTATAGCTAGCAGAGAAATGGACTGCGAGCGGGTTTGTCTTCTCTGAAAAGTAAACAATTTATTTGTCAACGGGCGATTTGAAATTTATTTTGGCGGTACAAAAATTGGTTTGGAAATGTACTCTAAAAAATGTGATATTTTTGGATATTGGCGATTTTAAACTTTTGAATCGAAAACCTCGTACTTTTTTTCATTTTTTCTAATTTTTACCTAAAACTTACATCTTTTCAATTGCTGCATGCTGAATATGGAGTCATCTAAATAGTAATTCTGAACCCTGAAACTAAAGGTAAGATTTCTTTCTCCGCCCTAAAATAAATGACGTACATCATACGTATAACCATAACTATAAAATAATTAGGTTAATTCGATGTTTCCTACCCAGTGCGCAATGAAGAATGTCAGTGCATTACGTTCGTCAATATTGACTGCTCTGATTTCTTACCTGGGCAGTGGGGTCAGTAGATAGGGTGTTTGTTTGTTAACCTAGAATTCGTCAGTTCGATTCTCAGTCTGGGTAGCAATTTAAAAAAAAGTTCTAGTGCGAGATAGATGCCGTCTGTGGGTTTTAAGTGACAAAATAGTTAAGGTCCTGGTGTGAAGTTTTTCTTTAACTGCTTAGTGGATGACGAGAAATTGGTTGAAATCACACAATGGTTCAAAGTGCCAAATGGAAAAAAAATATCACTTATGGTATACTTATCAAGGTGAGATGTAACAAAACAAATCAAGAATAAGTATTCGTATGACCGATATTCGAGTTGGCATATCGATCAGTTGAGTAAGATATTGAAACCCAGCAAAGAGCTCAACATATCTTCCTTCGGGTGTTGTTTTGGTCAGACAAGCGGAGCCAGGTGGAATTGTCCGTATTGTAATCGCCCGCAATAACGATTTTAGTGCGAGGACAATGGGAGAAACAAATTTTCGAAATGGAATTAGACAGTGAATTACACTCGTTAAAAAAGTTGAATTACTGTCGAGATTTGGGTTCCTGTTAATAAATCAGTGAAGTTAAAGCCCGTGTATTGGGGACGGCTCAGGCAAGAAATACCATGAAAGGAAAAAATTAATAGAGCATGTAGATCAATCTAGACATACACACGAAAGAAATTCTTTCTTCAGCTACGAACATTGGAATAGACAACAAGAAATTTACTTCCAATTAAAAAAATATTAACACCCAAAACACATGGCTGACTTTGTCGAATTGCGCAATGATGCCCTAAATTAATTTCTGTCATAAGCAAACTGTCCTAGGTGTTATGCCCATAATTCAAACACACAACACAATTAGATAAAAAAATCAGATGTCACTTATCTATACACTGGAAACATCTTACGATTGATCATTGATTGTTTTTTTTTTCAAACGGCTTTAGATCGACACTAATATCCAGAAACACTTTCATATTTTCATTCTATGAACTTGCGACAATTATTTGCATTCGTATCTAAAAACCTGTCACCGGACTACTGTAGATTTCTCTTTTAAAACGAAAAGGGCTTGTAAAGTTTAGCATACCTAACATGCACATCTGGCAATCCACTGAGAACCGGGTGCGTATTGCCAAACTGTATATCAGCACATATTTCGAGAGCGCTAAAACATATATTTTGCTCAATGAAATGAAGAGCAGAATGTATACTGAATCAGAGCATCGTCTGAGTCAGTATACATTTTGCTCACAGAAGTTAGAGCAAAGTACCTGTGACTACAGAAACATCAATGAGATTCGAGTTGCTTGCTGCTTGCGTTGCTTCTTTTGTGTCAGTCAGTCACAGGTACTTTGCTCTAAAGTTTGATGAGCAAAATATATACTGACTCAGACATTCTGTGGTAGCATACAGTCGGCTCTGAAATAATTCTGAATTTGTTAAGCAGTATGTAGTTCAGCCAAGAATATGGGAATCTGTGCTGATATACAGTTTGGCAGTACGCGAACCGGGTAACAAAACCTTTCAACTATCAAAATGAGTCTGCTACTGACTGTTTTTGAAGAATTTGCCATTTTTACCTAAAGCTCAACTTAATGGATACGCCATATCCTTTTACTTGTATATACGTTGAAGGATATGCTAATGCTTCTACTTGAATGGTTTAAGTTTAATTCAATTCGCTTCTTCTTAAGTGTTCCTTACATAACAATTACTTACTTTTAAGCACTTCAAAGCAAACTCAATCTAGTAATACGTAATACAACTTACCGAACCCGATTCCATGTAAAGAGGATCATAATGAATCCCATCAAATAGGAGAAAAACTCTTAGGCCGTAGTTCTTGTCCTCTCCAAAGCGATTGATAATAGAATTCTGGATATCAACCACGTCAATCTCCATACCATAGAAGTTCGATAGTATCGCCACCTCAATAGCTCCGCCCCAAGACTCGGACTTTTGAATCCACTCACAGTACTCGGCATTGGGTTTGCCAAGCACAGCGTCATTATACGATATTGGATCTTCGGCCACTTGCTGGGCAATTATTTTCCTCATAAAACCACCACAATCTGTGGACACTTTGCCATTTAAAACGTAACCAATACTAGTGAATAGACATGAATTATCTGCAGGTACAATTTTCTTAAGGAGTATTCCGCTAAATGGACTCGACGGGTTTTCATTTTGGACTTGACGCGAAGCTTGCATTTCTCGGTCTTCTTCCTCTTGCAGTCGACGAGCTAATGCAGCATCATCTTCTATACTTTGAACAACCTTTTCTTCTACGATTAATGTATCGCCACTGGATATACCAGTGTCACTCAGGCAATTGCTATTTTCCGACAAGTCCAATGGCTTTGGAGGAAAGCCTATTAATATATGCAGATATGATGGCCTGATTTGCGTAACTTGGGATATCTTTGTTTTAAGGTCGCCTATTGTTGTGCCTGCGTTCAAGTCGTTCACAACGAATTGTCCGTTCTTTGATTTTAATTTTAGAGAAAATCCCGTCATGATGAGAAGGCAAGTCTTTTGTGTAGAAAATTTATTATACCGAAATAAAATACTTAATTTAAGTCCAAAATCGAACAAAATAAATCTTTTTTGGTATAAATGTCCGTCAAGTCTGACCTTTTAAACTCAAATAAAAAAAAGTGACAAATAAAGCCAATATTAGTTCTGTTTGCTTGCTTTTGACAACCATGACGTCTAAGGTGGAAGCAGAATTATTGGAAAAGCAGAGTTTAATGGTGGACTTTTATCTGGGTGCATCTTGAAATCTGCATAGAAAAAAAGAAACAAGAACGACAACTGAGAGTATAAAGTAGGCTTTACATGCATCTTCATGTACATCTGCAAAAAAGAGGACACGAACACATGCTTGTTCGATAGAGGGGGGAGACCAAAATGCAAATCATCTTCATGTATGAAGATTATAGAAAGTATGAATAAAAAACTGCGACCCGTACCGCAAACCCTAAAATTGTATTTTGTGTATGTGATGAATACGTGTGAGATTCGTGTGAGATCCAATGCTTTACATGGATCTGCATCTGGAAATTTGAAGAAAAGTAGAACAGGGTCAATATAAATCACTAATATATAAGATAGAGAGAGTACACACTAAAGGCTTCCCATGAATTTACTATAACTTTTTGACATGTTCTTGGGCACATTCGAGTGCTCCAATTCAACACCTACCCAAACTACATTAAAAAAACAAAAGATACCAATTATTATACAAAAAGTAAGTAAGCATACAATTAGTGTATTGTGCATTTTCAAAGCACGCTATACAATTCTAGCAAATTGTCAGTCCACATGGAAAAATATGAAATACATAGTTGTTTTAAACTGCAAAAAAAGATGAACATGCTCATCTTCACTATAATCTGCAATCTTCATATTCGTACTTCTATTCTATAATCTTCATACATGAAGATGATTTGCATGTTGGTCTCTATCGCACAAGTATGATTTTTGTATTATGCGTCCTCTTTTTTGCAGATGTTGATGAAGATAAAGATGCTTGTAAAGCTTACTTTAAGCTTTGACGTTTCTCGGTTGAGAAAGAAAATATGCTCGACACGGATTTAAAATAAGAATTTCTAAGATTGAAAAAAATCAAATCATGTTTTTTAGTACTATTGGATTTTGTTAGAATTCGAATTCTTCGAACATAGTAAGTGCAAAAGGGTGAAAAAAATCGAAAAGATGAGACAGGAAAAAATCTGTCGTATGTCGCACGGGTAGCATGTTCGAAGAATCTGTTTGACGTTTTTCTTTTCTCTTGTTCGCTTTCTTTAATTCTTTATCACTTGGTTTCGTTGTGCCCAGATTAAACTTCTTATAAGATTCAAAGTAAAGGAACAAAAATGAGTGAAAATAAAGTGGAATGTAATTTTTTGTGGTTTAAGGTACTTAATTTGGACATATTATGTCTTTATTATTCCAGGAAAAATGTGTATGTGGTTAAACACAGTCATTACACCGATAGGGTTAAAAGAGCAGATTCATTGCAAATGATTATGGAAAATGAAAATGAAAGAGAACTTTCAAACTTGTTTCATGAAACTAAATTCATCGTGTAATGGCACTTGCGACAGATATGAAAAAACAAATAAGAATTCGAACAAGGTGCATGCATCTAGTTTCATCGTCTAATAGCAGACTTACTGATGGGTACCTTAACGAAAATATATGAATTTTTAATATGTTGTCGTTGTTTGTTAGACATTTTTCTCTCAAAATTTCATAAATAATACCTTCATTTGATGAATATGAATCATTTTTCATATTGAATTAAAAAACAAAATATTTACTTTATTCTGAATCGCAACAATAAAATTCATTTATCCAAGACTATATACACCATGAAGTTGAATATAACTAGTACAATTTATAATAGTTAAACGATACGTCAGACTGCGAATGCCATCATCCCAAAAGTGGTTACTTGTGCATTCGATCACAGTTTAATTCGGCCCCAATTTAACTTTAAGCTTGATTACTTTATATCCACGAAGCTTTCGATAAGAGTGAAATTATCGATTTAATGGACAGGCATTCAAGTTTCAAGGTTCATTCTTGCGTCTCCCATCACTAGCATCAGCCGATGCTTTGATTTTGACATCTTTAAGAAACACCGGCAAAATTAGAAAACAAAAAGTTTTAATTTATGTATCTATCGACTTTGATTTTAATTTTTTCATCATTTTACCAAGTTTTTATTTTAAAAATTCGCTAAAAACTACAAAAAAACATTAAAAAATTATGAATATAGCAAGCAGACAATGTATTCATAACAGGAGCGAAGACAAGGACACTACTGCTGACGAAAGCGAAATTGAAGGATCTTCAACTCAACAAAATGTTGGCTCGCAAAATGAAATTACCGATAGCTTCCAACTTGAAAATTTCAATCAATCTCAAAGTTCAAGTTCGTCAAAGCAATTAAGAAAACGATTTGTTGAAACTGATAAATACATTCCAAAAGGAAGAAATTCTTCAATGGTTCCATCTGATGAAGAAGGCCGCACTCTAGAATATATCAAAAACAAACCTAGAAACCCCCATAATTTTCCAGAATCAGCACCTAGGGGATGGTGTTGTTTTGAAACCAAAATCGTTTTATTAATGATTGTTCTTGTAGCTTTCTCTGCATTTTATGCGTTATTTAGAACCGTTGAATGTCCCTACACAGATTTAGAATCAAATTATCCACAAGAAAATTTTGAGTTTCTGTGGAAACCTCTAAGATCTACAGTTGAGGATATTTTAAATAGCAAGAGTAACAGACCTGCGGTCTTTTTATTTGTTCACAACGATACAGATAAACCAAAAAATCTTATCAAGGATATAGCCAAAACTTCGTCGCAGTGTTTCGGTAAGCTTTGATTCTTGTCTAAAAGTAATTTATTCATAACAAGTTTTCTTCCGATTCAGATTCCAAGGCAGTTGTACAAAATATTGATTTTACATCTAGGGAAGCTATTCAAGACTATGGAAATGTCATCGTTAAATACAAAAAGACTATCAAGGAAAAAAATGTTATTTTAATTGCCAATCTCAATGAGGTTAAAATATTCTTGACCATTATGTTTTCAATATTAATCGTTAAATATTCATTCAATATAGATTCCAGCCGAAGCGGCAAAAGCTTTGCACGCTATTTGCGACACAGTCACTCCAATGGTGAATAAAGTCGTCATATACCTCTCATTGAGCGTCAAGCCCAAACGCCACAATGGTAAGACATTATATGTTATTAGATTAGACTTACAAAGACATGATAGTTCAGTCGTCTTAAAATTGACTTCCAATGTAAGTTATAATTTTAATTGAAATTTGTGTCTGAATCAAACATCTTTTGGCAATCAATTTATTACTATGCTTTTTTTATTTCTCTATGAACTGGGGCTCCAAATTACGTATTTATAGTTTATTCAATGATTGGCCCAAGTTACACACGAACTGTTATGGAGCAAAATACTGGTGAATTATACACTGAGCCGTTTCTGTGTGAGCGTTGTGCAACATGCAAAGGGGTACCATGAACCAGTTAACATGGGAAAGACTTCCCATGTTTTCTAATTTTCTCTTTATTACTTTGTCAGGCGTCTCATATCTATTTCTTTCGCTTCAGACAAAAACTAAGGAAATTACAAAGCAACTTGCCTTTAGGTGGCGGCACTACAGTCTGAAGTGGACTTGGCCCTCAACCAACAAACTCCTCCAGTCAGCTGGGTCCCTAGCTAGCTTCCTCCAGTTTTGCACGTGAAGTTGGTTGAGGAAGATTTTCCAAGCCGGGAGCATTAGTGTCTGTTATACATGACCCAGCCATTTAAGAATTTGGACTTTTACTTTTTTAGCTTGGTCGCCGTTTATGCATACGGGAGCAGATATCTCCCGGAGAATTTTACTCTCTAAGTAGACTAAAGCATCCTCATTCACTTTTGACAATGTCCATGCATCTGCACTATAAACAGAACTGGGAAGAAAGGATTTTATAAAGCGACACTTAGTTTCCCGAGAGAGCGCTTTGCTACTCAATGGTAATGGGGGCATACAACGACTTAGTCAACTAACTTCTAGTTAGTGAATCCATTGAACGACAAACTGACACCAATACAATGTAAAAGGGAAACTCTCAGTTGAAAGTTACTCAAGAAACCTTCACTGACCAATCAAAGGCGCGTTGACTCACTTTTAGTAGACGCATTGAAGTAGTGTTAGTGTTGTTCTCTGAAGGTTAAGTTAATAGCGGAGCCCAGTTGTCTATGGTGATGTCTTACAATTCAGAGAGTTTTCTGTCTTAAGGACAATTCAGAGAGTTTTCTATCTTAAGGATCAGGGAACAAGCTGAAATTCTATTAATTGGACATTCCGCCCCATTATCTGTTTTTGTTCTTTGTTTTCAAAAAAGTTTTTATTGTTGCCGGCTAAAAAAAATGGCTGCTGTGTATCTGGGGAAATATATTGTGCCCAAACAAGTTTTTTTTTTCAAAGAATGTTAAAACAAAAATGCATATGCGGCGGGTAATTCTTTCACTTGATTCCTAGTCGACTCCTCGCAGACGATTGTGTTTCAGTTTAATTGCAATGGTGATCGGATAGATTAATTGATGTTCCATTATTGTCTGAATTTGTCTTTCAAGTTTTGTTTTTTATGATGGTGGGTAACTTCAAAGATGACTACGTTAATATTCGTGGGATAAGGAAGAATTTGTGTGCTGTATACGTTTACATTGCTTTAAACAGGCCAGTTGTTTTGGCACTAAATTAAACCCCAGTAGGAGAAAATACAGACCACTTGAAATTCAACCTGCATGGATATAACTTAGTGTCATTATTCTTTGCAGTCTCGTGGTCTATGTTAGGAGTGATGTTGCGTACCAACTTCATCCAAAATACGGTCTGTCTTTAAACTCAGATTTTAACTTCAATAAGCGCATCATTCATACTTGTTTTATTTATAGGATCTCAAACTGATACAGTGTGTCAACTTCTAATGAGCTCTGTCAGACTCTATTCAGAAAATTGTTGCCCATTATCCTCACACTGAAATCGTTATCACGGACGATTTCAATGTACCCAATTCTAGTTGGCTTCGTAATTCTGGCCAGACAACACCCGAAGGAAGGTATGTTGAGATTTTCGCTGAGCTCAACCAACTAATTCGAGCCAACCCGAATTCCTGACATTGGATGTCGAACTCCCAACACCCTAGACTTGTTTCCTACCTCCGATCCGGACAAATACATTGTTTGTGCTTTTCCGCCTCTAGGCACATCTGATGATTGTGTCACTTCTGCAAATGTCTCGTGTCAACAAAACCCAGTTAATGGAAAACCCAGGGTCTCCATTGGCAATATTCCAGGCAATAAATTGCTCAATTCATTCATTCGATATTTCTAAGGTATTTAATAGAGTTTGCGTGCATTTGTAGTCGATGAAACTCTTCTTGGTTGGATTAGTAATTACCTTCAGAGCCGCTCTATACAAGTTGTGTTGGACGGATTCAAGTCTGATATTCACAAAATATTGAATGCTGATGTGCCCCAGGGCTCTGTTTTGTCTCCGACTCTCTTCCTTATATTTATCAACGACTTATTACATATATGAAACTAGTAATCTAATAAATTGTTTTGCTGACGACAGCACTCTCAGCTTTTCATATTCGTTTCTAGATTCTCATCCATATTCTTCGGATGTGGAACTGCAACGGCAGCGTAGTTCGTAGCGAAGTTCGTTAAATTCTGATCTTGACAGCATTGTACAATGGGGAATAAGAAATCGTCGAATTTAATGCTTCTAAAACTCAATGTTATGTTTTGTCGTTAAAGCGAAACATACCTCAAATGCCATTATCCACGAGTGGCACTTGCATCGAAGAAACCGAACATCTATCAGTTCTCGGTATGTGCATTACAGACCACCTTCTGTTGAATGACGAACTCGAAGAGTAGTTCTTCACTACGTCTGATCTGGCTACAGTATATAAAGCATATATTCGACCTAAACTCAAGTATAATTCGCATATTTGGGGAGGTACTCCCTTAACCCACTTAAGATTTCTAGATAGAATTAAAACAATTGCTTAGAAAATGATAAGTGACCGAACGATAACAGAAACATTTACATCTTTTGAACACCGCCGTAATGTTTCGTGACTTTTGTTATTTTATCGTTGTTTTTACAAACAATGCTCTAGCGAAATAGCCAGCTGCATTCTTTCTTCAGTCGTACCACTCGAATGTGGAATGCCTTGCCAGACTCTGTTTTTCCCTCCCATTATGACTTGCAGAACTTTAAACCAAATGTGCGGCGGTATCTCCTTTTTCATCCTTCCCCATTTTCCTAATGTCCCCTCTGTGTTTAACAACATTATAAGGGCACCTTAAACCCATTCATCGTCATCAGTCATCGCCTGAAGCGTTTGGCAGCTAGGCCACCTTAACCTTATTAATCAACCATTGAAAACCAACCTTACACTAATTATTATGCAATGGGTTCCTTTTTACTCCTAAATCGTTAGGATTGGCCAACTTAATTTGATTTCTGCTATGTTACAGAAAAAAGCACTGCCGATTAGATTATGATGTAGTGTGTAGAATCTAATTATAATATTTTTTTTATTACATTTTAGAAAAAGTAATTGATACGGCCCAGAACGCGTTGAAAAACCTTTGGAAAGATGGAATGTCACTTAATGAACTAGATCCGGTAATAACCAGGGTAACTGATCAAGTTTTATTACTTCAAAGCAATTGAACAGCGGTGTGATACCTTCATGATCTATGATTTTGTATCTACTAAATAAATAATTATTATAAAAAAATGTTGTGTTTTTATTTCAGATATAAAAATTACCTTTGCAGTGTTTATGAAGATAATAAATACGGTTGTCAGTAGGAGAAAAAAATCGTAGCCTTCTGTTTCATCATTACATAACCTCAATTTTCTAAACGTAAGTACAAAAGATTTGCAAAGAGTTTTATCACGCCAACAACAGAGGCATGATCTCTGAAAAGTCCATCTAATAACTCACATAAGCCGAAGATATTAACATAATCGGAAGAACAAAGTGTGATGTCAGTAGCGCTATTGTGAGAATCGAAACGGAAGCTGGTAAGATGGATTTTAGCAGTCGATGAGGGCAAAACCAAGTGTATGGTGTATTCAAGAAGATACACCCAACATCGACATCCCGACAAAACATCACGATATACAGATGTAACTTTGAAGTAATTAGGGACTTTGTCTACATTTGCTCCGGTGTCAAATCAGAGAACAACACCAGACCTTCTTCGGCCTAAAAAGGCAATTGAGGTGCAGATGCATAAACATGGATGAGGACGCTTTAAGTTGCTTCGGGAGAAAATTGCTGGTGGTTTTTGGTCCCGTATGCATTCACGGTAGTGCCCCGTGGCTTAGTGGTTAGTGTGTCGGACTGCTAAGCGAAAGAACCTGGGTTCAAATCCAGGTCATAGCCACCTTTTTTTCTGTGGTACTGCCTCTTGCGAGGAACTGACAAAACCTCCAAGAGTAAAATTTGTCTCGAAAAAGTGCATCTCATGTAGCCGTTCGGACTCGGCGGTAAACTGTAGGTCCCTTCCATTCTTGCAGAGTAACAACACACACACAGGAATGGTTGAGAGTATAAGTCACTAGGCCTTGGCTCCTTAAGGAGCTGTCGCGCCAATAAATTTATTTATTTTTATGCATTCACGGCGGCGAATGAAGAAGACGATACAACGAAGAATCAACAATCTGACCTAGCCAAAAGAGTATAATTTCCACGTAACAGATGTCATGTAGAGGATATCAATGCTACGGCCCAAAAAAAAAAATCATTAATTCCCCTCCGGAGGCCGGCGAAATAAAGGAAGACCTAGACTTAAGTGGCGCACGTAAGTGCATGAAAATATCAGCCAACTTCACGTGCAAAACTGGAGGCAGCTAGCCAGGAACCGAGCTGGCTCTCTGCATATATAATATTACGCTTCACTAATTTTTTGTCACCCACGATATATAATATTCCCTGTTGGATCTTTGTATATACACTGCAGAGAACGTATATACAATGGTTGGATCAGCAATTCTGGCCTGAATTCATGAATTCATCGACTGGAGGAGCACTAAATATAATCCTTTTCAAAGGAATTTGACATGACAAGAATATCTTCGCTATAAAATTTAGATATCAAATCAAAAAATCAAGCAATTGGTCTTTTGATATCGTTTTCCTGATGAAAACATGGCCTTATGGAGGTATCAACGTCTCCGCACAGAAACAACGATACATAATATATGTATATATAAAAATATAGTTCAATGAAAAAAAAACTTTTTAATAGTAACGATGGACACAGTACACATGTCTATGCTATGTGTACTGTGGTAACTGTGGGATATAAATACATAGTTCCCAGAAATTCGACCTGTGTATGAAAAAAGTATCAGTTACATCATTCTTCTTCTTTTTCAACCGACGATTGATTTGATCTGGCCTGGTCCATAATTCTCCGACTTCTCTGTTTCGCTCTAGACCTCTACAAGTTGGGTTTGCCAGGTTGACATAGTGGGAAAAAATCATTTAAAATTTTGTTAATCACTTAAAAATCATTAGTTGAAACGTTTTTTTTTTTTGGAAAAAATTAAGTAAGTATCTAATTTCTTTTACAGTTTTGAATTTTAACGATTTTTTTTTTAAATCATTCCCCAGTTTTTTCAAAAAATGTTTTTTTTAGTTAAACTTTTTGAAAACACATTCCAATTATTTTTTGGATATTGCCAACATCTAGCAGCTATACTCTGTTCAATTTATATTTTCAGTTCAGACCTTATGGAAGAGAGCTTTCAAACACACTGGTACCTGAAAGTGTTTGCATCGCAGTCAACTTAAGAAATTGCCACTTTAATATAAAAGAGAACCCTGAAATACATTGAAATTGTTGTTGTAATATTTCATTTAATCCACGTACATTCCACTAAGACCTGTCTTCTCCCCGGCTGCGAGGAGACAGGAGACTGATTATCAATTTGCATCTCGCTTATTGTGTTTATTTTTTAAAAAAGCACTACTGCAGAGTTACCATTCGCCATTAATGGAAATAATAATACCTTTTTCTTTGGTTTTTGTTATGAAAGTTCCAGAATTGAAGCTTTCTTAGAGCGAATGAGAGCATATTTTAAGTTTAAAGAAGAAGGTATTGTCGCTATGTTTTTTTTTGCTTACATCTTTTAGTTTTTATTTTTCTTTATAAAAACGGTTAAAATAAAGATACATAATGCAATAATACATAAGTAATTTTACTTCAAAATATTTTCGAAAATTGTTGTTAAAAAACTGCTATATTTAAAAACCGTTCCTAAGATTTTGAAAAAAAAATCCTGCTCCTCTAATTTTTTTAAGGAAATATTTTTTTTTTAGATTAACGGTCTACATGTTTCTGTTTTCATAAAATTTGAATAAACAGTTGGTAACCATACCTACATTTTTGTGAGAATCATACCAATTTATAATGTCCAGTATGGGAACCATTTGAGAGCCTTAAAGGGAGATAGCTTATTGAAATCCATAACAGTAAGAGTGAAAGGCAAATATCCTATCTTCCCTGTACTGATAATATAAATTGAACAGAGTATAGTACAAGTTGCAAAAAAAGAAATAACCCTATTGGAAGATGCTCTCATTTTTGCAAATGGCCGCCAATGTCAAATCTGTTTTGAGCCAAACAACATCGGATGGATGACATCTTTTGGCCCACCCTGCAGTTATTATCAGAAAACTAAAATTTTTAATTTTTTTAACAAATCGTTTTTGAAAAAAAACACAAAAATTAAAAAAACTAAAAAAAAAAATTTTTTTGAAAAAATTAAGAATTAATATTATTTTGTTTATAATATTGTTTTTTTTTTTTTTTTTTTTAAAAACCGGTCCTATGGAAGGTACCGCTATAAGACTTTTCCTGAAAAATCTATTTTAACCAAAACATAGTTTACACAAAAATACCATTAAGAAGGTTTTGTCAAAATCATAGCAGCCGTTTTTGACAAAAATGAGTTTTTTGTTAAAAATCATATGGCACGTTATTCATAATAATAATATTGTGTACTGTGTTTGAAGCAAATCGGTCCAGCCGTTTAGGGTGTAGGTACCAACAGACAGACAGACACACGGACATTAATTGTTACCAGTCTCAAAATCCCATTTGATCCATTGACCCGACCGTCTTCAACATCTGTGTTGCTAGTGATGTGCAAACGTTGTGTGTAATGTAACTCCTCGAATAAAAAAAACTGCTTTTGCGGATGGTGCTGCCAAAAAGACTTTTATCGAATCCCCGATGGACCCAGGGGTGCTATCAAAATAATATGTTATTATTTGGAATATTGAATTTATAACAGTCGACTTGCTCCTGCAGAACCATTCAAAAAAATAGTAAGTGGAAGCATTTGATATGTTTTGAAGCACTTATGTATGTGCATTAAAAATCTCTTTTTGAGCAACGTTTAGTTTATTAATGAGTTGCGTCATTTCATCCTTTGAAACTTTAGGTGGGCTTGTAAATCGACTTGATGCCTTGTCCTTGTATTGCTCAACACCACCTTGTTGATCCTGCAAAAATAGGTTTTCATTTGAATAATCATCTTCATCGTCGGAATCCTTTTCATTATTAATTTCTTCGGGGTCCTCTTCCAGCTCTTCATCTAGTCTAGAATAGTTTGAATATGTTTCCTTCGCATCAGTGCCTTCCACCTACTTCGCCTCAACACTCCAGGGAACAAATAAGAGAACTTGTTCTCTATAATAATTGGCTTCATCCTGGATAAGTTTATATTTTCTGTATCGAATTATTTTCGTGGTTTCGTTTATGTCCTCGCTATACTTCTTTGATTTTTCAAAGTTAGCAGGAAAGTCAACCAAACATACATTTTCCATTTCAATCGATCTCTTGCTATATTTTACGAATATTTCATCCATAAAGATTTCTTGCGAATCTAAGTGAAGTGATTTTAGATGGGTGTTTGTTTTCAATATCATTACTCGTTGATTAATTGGGCTGGTATTGATGTAGATAGCTCCTCTACTGCTTTTGGACAAAGGAAGTGATAGTACATGGTAAGCAGCTTCCTGTGCTGAAATGAGGTTGCTGTTCAAAAAAAAAAATTAGCAAGTTTCCTCAATTTGTTACGAACGCACTTGTACCCATTGTTGATATGTGAAGCCCTTTCAAATATATTTGGTTGTATGAATGTTTATTCAAAAAATTATTTGAAAAGAAAGTAAAGGTGAAATCGGGCCAGCTTTTACTAGATTTTTGCTTTTTGGTTGCTAAAATGGGCACTTTTGCTTAGTGCCAGGATACTACTTAGATTTCGTTTACATAAGTAATTTGGCAGATTTACTTACGATTTGGCTTCTCTTTCGAAAAAAATCAAAAGTTAAAATGAAACCTATTATTTTTAGTTAGGTACCTTTTTTAATAAAAATATATTAGATATTATTCGCTAAAATTATTTCATTTAAACTCGCCGAAAAAAATGTATACACAAATTTTAAGGTATGGGTGCTTAAAATTCTTTAATTTTAACAGCAAGTATTTTTTTAATCGATTAACTCACAATGGTTAAAATTATTGACTTTAAAGTGGACAAATTTGAACGCCATTTTGTGGTTTTAGAATATGTGAAATAGGTTGATTTTTTTTCCAAAATCGTAGGAGCGGTTTTTAAATAAAACGATTTTATTTTAATAACTTTTTTCAAAAATTAAAAAAAAAAATTATTTAAGAATGAAAACTTAAGCAACAAAATAATATACATAAAGGGTCCGCCATCTAACGTTTTTTTTTCAACTAGTGCTTATTTCGTGAATGGTAACACTTAGCTCATGTCTGATTTGACAGATAATTAGTTTTATCCTTCCGCTGAACGAATATGGTTGTGTATACGCTGGGAAATATTGCGATATTACTGCCTGCAATCGACTTAGAGAAAATGCCGATTTTGCCAAAAAAATCATCTTTTCAGATGAAGCTCATTTTGATCTTGGCGGGTATGCAAACAAGCAAAATTGTCGCATTTGGGGCACAGAAAACCCGCACGCATACATTGAAAAGCCGATACACCCAAAACGAGTCACTGTTTGGTGCGGATTTTGGTCCAGAGGCATAATTGGGCCATTTTTCGAAAATAAGCAAGCAGTGGCCGTTACAGTTAATGGCGATCGTTATCGGGCCATGTTGAACGAATTTTTGTTCACAAAAATTGAAGAGGAGGATATTGGCAACATTTGATTTCAACAGGACGGCGCTACGTGCCACACAGTCGAAGCTACACTCGATGTTGGTGAAGCATTTTCAAAAAAAAAAGTTATTTGGCGGACCCGTTATAAGAACAAATGTGAATAAAAATCCATCTGCCTGTTTTCAAAATATTGATTTTTGAAAAAAAAATCAAGAAAATTATTAAAAATACGAAAATATTTTAAAATAAAATTTCTTAGGCTACTAATATCTTGAATATCAGTTTTGATTGAAATCGAATGACCAGTTTTCGAGAAAGTCGAAGAAAAAAAAAACGGTTCTATGGGAGTTACTGTTTTTAGCCAACCATCTTGAATTGTTTTTCAACAAAACATAACCTACACCTACAATAGTACACTGATTTTTTTCATAAAAAATCTTAAAACCGTTTCCGAGAAAAATAAGCTTTTACTTAACGGTAATATGAGAGGTACCGTTAATATTTGATATCAAAATATAATAATAATAAATAATCAAAATTACTTTATGTTCCAAATTTGAAGCCGATTGGCCAAACAGTTTAGGCTGTAGTTCAATATACATCCGTACAGACGGACAGACAGACAGAATTTTGCGAGTATTTTTTTTCAACTTGCCGTCTTATTTTTCATCAGTCAAAGTTTAATGCTCAACTTTCGATTTCTACTTGCAGGTTGACTTCAACTTGCTGTTTTCTCAACTTGCGAAAATATCAGAAGTTGAGAGGGACTTTTCTCAAAATTTGCTGTTAAGAGATATTCCCGCTTTTGTTTACTCTCTGTCAGTCTTAAAAATTATAACGTTCGATTTCAGAAGATTCAAGAAAAGCATAATACCATACAAAATTCATTTTAATTTTAACGATATGGATTGTCTATCCAAGACAAAAAAAAAGTATCTACCAAGTGAAATAGCTGAATTTGGAAAAATGGTGCGAATAATTGGGAGTGTTCTTCGACATCAGATATGGCTAAAAATCATGTTGGATTATCAAGTTAAAAATATGTTGACGACACATAGGTGATTCTACATCAAATTGAAGGAAGCATTAAGGTTCCAACCTCAACAATGCACCTCATAAAATTGTTAAAAATATATTTAACTTCGCTCTTGTAACTGCAACTAAATACTGCTCGTGACAATATCCAAAAACGTCCATACAGCCTTGCAAGATCCAACTGACTCATGAGCTCAAAGTTCTTAACATAGATATATAATACCGTTTGTTTGCTGAATGGGCTTCGCAGCATTTGTTCAGGCGGTCACAGTCAATAGCATACGCTACAGAAACATTTATATTAAATTTCTTATGGCCCGAATTAAACCATATGCATGAACCTGGACGACATTTAGTTCCAGCAGGATAAGGCTATTTGTCATACAGCGCTAACAAACCTCTTGCAATCATTTGGAACTCAACATTAAAAAACACATTCTCATAACACTGATGTTAATAAAACAAAAAAACAAGACACCGACGAAGAATGGAAATTAACTTCTTATTTTGACCGTATTTTTTAAATCTTCTACCAACTAATCAAAAACAATAATTTAAGGTTGAAACTTTCAAAGCGCTGTCAAATATAAAAATTTCCCTAGGATATTTTAAAGAGCAAGTTGAAATCCAGCGGCCGGGTGAAAATGTAAGCTTGTACATAGTGAAGAAAAACGACGTTGAACTTGCAAGTTGAGGTCGGCAAGTTGACTCCAACCGACGCGACGGTTGATCTCAACCAGCCGTTTTGTTCAAACTTGAGATAGTGAAGAAAATGGCCCTTTTGGTCCCTATAAATCGCAAGTAAAAAGTGTACATATGTACATATTTCCAAAATCAGTTTTTTCTGAAATATGTAGGCAAGAGAAGAAGAATGTTCATTGTGTTTATAATGTAGTTTCTCGTTGTTTTTGACTTAACTGGCGCCATCAACATAAATGTAGGTATATCGAAAAAATGCAACTCACGATATTTTGTCGTCACACCAAAATCCATCTGACGACAGAAAAGACAATTATTGTCTTAAAACGTAAGTTACACCTCATTTTATTCAGAACATCATCAGTTCTGCTGCAAGTCGTTGCCATCTGAACAGACAACAGCAGCACAATATTCGTTCTCGAATCAAGGACTAAAATGGTGTGGTGCGTCCGATCTGACCGATTAATAAACAAATGAAATAATTTTTTTTTACACTTTTTTTTTGAGTTCCCAATATGAATTCTTTTGACGCGTTGGGTTGTTAGCATTCAGCTTGCATAAAGACGGTGTCCGTCCAAATAATTGTTATGCCGAACACTTTTTATCGTTTTGGAAATAAAAAAAAAATAAAGTTTTAAACTTCTTAGCGCGTTTCTGTCATTTATTTGGAGACAATTTAATAAGAAATAAAATTGTTTACAAATTTACCTATCTTGGTAGGTCGATAAAAATAACGTTAAAAATAATATTCAATTATTTCGAAAGCATTATATTTCTTAATGCTGTACTTTATAATTCGATAACAGAAAATGTATGCAAACATGGGTATCTGGAAAGGATTGCGGCCAATGGATTTGGACTTCCTAGAAAATCAAGACATTAGTTTGAAGTCTCATTTTGGTGTTTTTAATTATAAGCTACGGAATTAATTTGGAATTTATTTGTTTTTCAATAACAATTAGAGTACGATAAGGCGACAGGAAATAACGGATTTTAATAGAACCGTTAGATACAACCATTTGTACTTGCGATTATAGGGACTATAAGGCAAGTTTAGGATTCGTGAATATAAAAAAAATTGAGATAACAAACAAACATGACATTACGATCATAGAGAAGCCTAAAAAAGTCATTGGTAAACAAATGTCCGTCTGTCTGTCCGGGTGTGTATCGAGCGGCAGCCTAAACGGGTTAAGCGATTGCCTTCAAAATTGATATGTGTTTATCTCTTGGCATTACTCAGAGGGGAAATTAAAATTTTATTTGCAGGTCTAATAATAACCATAAAACCCTTTGGGAAATGCTTATTTTTCCCGAAAACGGCTCCAACGATTTTAATGAAAATTTTTGACAATTTTTTTGTTGGTATTTCTTTCATATAACGGTTTTTTTTAATTTTTGGCTTTTTCGGTAACAGCTTCTATGGATTTCTGTCAAATTTTGAATACATTTTTTTCCTAATTAACATTAATTTTTGAATTTTTTTTTTTTTTTGATCAATAATCAAAAAAAATATTTTAAATTTTATAATCACAAGTATATTAATAAACTCTTAGAAACTGCATACCAAAATTAAAAAAAAAAAAATATTTTTTTCAAAATACGAAAAATAAAAAAAAGGATTTTATCAAAATCGGTCACATAATTTTCGAAATACTTTTTTTTATAAATTCTTTGTTGTTTAAGACGTGTGGTGGCGGAATTCATTTTTACGAAAAACCGTTAAGTATTGTGGTTTTGATAGTTTTTATAAGTTCAAACTGTGTAACTTTCAACATTAATGTTATTTGTTTTTGTCAAAGACCTTGCCTTCTGATGTAATTAGGCACATAAGAGCAAGTACGTGCGACCCAGTCGTGCCCATTTTTTTACTATGCGACAGAGGTCTATGGCCCCCCCCCCATTTTGGCGGTTAGGACAATTTTATAAAAAAAAAACACTTAGAATGAAAAAAATAAACATGCTTCAAGTATTTGTTACTTCTATTATTTCTTAATCAAAAACTGAAAACTGGATGGTTTTATGTTTTTATTTTCTTAAAAAAATACTTAAAATGAAGAAAACAGTAATTAAAAAACAACAGTAACAGCTAAAATTTAGATTATATACCTTTTCTGAAAGATTGAAATCTGTACTTAATATAGAAAACAAAAAAATAACTACCTCACCTACCTTACCTTAGGTGGCGCTACAGTGCGGGGTGGACCTGGGCCTTAACCAACAAGGTTCTCCAGCCAGGTCGGCCCCTACCTAGCTACCTCCAGTTTCGCACATGAAGTCGGTTGAGGTACTCTTCCACTTGTGTACGGCCACCAAAGTCTTAGTCTTGGTCTTCCTCTACTTCACCGTTCATCTGGGGTGGAATCGAAGATTTTCGGGGCCGGAGCATTGATGCCCATGCGCTCTATATGACCCAGCCTTCTGAGGCGTTGACGTTTTGGCTAGGTCTGTGTCGCTGTACAGCCAGTACAGTTCTTCGTTGTATCTTCTTTTCCACTCTCCGAGGAATATAAATGGTTTTGCTTCATTTACTGGTAAACCCGTCTTCGCCGTTTCCGTTTCAATACTCACAAAAGCGTTACTGACATCACGCTGTGTTCTTCCGATTATGTTAATGTCTTCGGGGTATGCAAGTAATTGGACGAAGATCGTGAAGTTCTTGGGTTTTTTTTTCAAAGATCTGCCGTAATATGAATATTTGATCGATAGTGGTCTTTCCTGGCCTAAAACCGCACTGATATGGACCTATCAGGTTGTTGAAGAATGGCTTTAGGCGTTCACACAATACAGCAGAAAAGATCTTGTAGGCGATGTTGAGGAGACTGACACCCTTATAGTTGATGCAGCTCAGAGGGTCTCCTTTTTTAAGGATCGGGCAAATTATGATGAGATTCCATTCATCGTGCATGCTTTCTTCTAACCATATCTTGCTTATGAGTTGGTGCATACTTATAGCCAAGTAAACGCCTGCAGCTTTGAAGAGCTCGGCAGCTAGGCCATCGGCTCCGGCGGCTTTGTTGCTCTTAAGTTTAGATATAGCTAGCTTTATTTCATCCAGATGTGGTGGTCGGAATTGTTGGTCTACTCCGCTTAGATAAAATGGACCATTCTGCCTGACAGCGGAATTCGTTTCGTCATCGCCGTTATACAGTCTGCAGAAATGGTTTTTCCATATTCTCAGCATCGACTGCGATTCCACTACGATGTTCCCTTGATCGTCTTTGCTAGCTTCAATTCGAGTTCTGTAGCTTTGACAGTTTCTTTTTACCTTTTGGTAAAACTTTCGTACTTCATTCCTGCAATAATAACTCTCCATTTCCTCGATCGCACGCTCCTCATGATCCCTTTTTTTAAATTCAAACTTAAAAAACAGAAAACAAAATGTTCTCTTTTAATTCAAAGAATTATTGCATATCCCCAGCTTCGCAGCTACCCAATTCTATAGGTGTTTTAAGGTCTTTAACTTAGAACACCTATGTAATCACTTTAATAATGAAAATTTAGTTAATATTGTCTAATTTTCGAAACAAAATTGAAATAAATTCTTTTTAATTTTTTTCCAAAATGACGAATTGGAAATAATTTTATTTTAAAAATAGTTCTTTGAAATTACTTAATTTAAATATTATATTATAGGCTTTGAAAAAAAGGAAAGCATTGTAAATAAATTGCACGACTCGATCGCACGTACTTGCTTATATGCATGTGCGGTCACATCGTCGAATAAGTTTAAAAAAATGCACGACTGGGTCGCACTTTATATATACATATATAAGGGTGTGTTTTTAGACGTGTGGTTTTCAAGAAGAAATAAAACGCATATAGTTTAATGTTATGGTCAAGAATTTAGCTTTATTAAAAGATAAGGGTTTGCATAATGTTTAAAAATAGTTTCCGGGAAGTGACCGCCGCGGCTGGCTCAAATAAATTCCAGCCGAGGCCCAATTTTTAAATGGGGATAGGTGCCCATCTCGTTTTGGGCCCATTCACCGAACGTGTGACGCGCTTGATGGTCGTTCGGCTTCAATTCTTGCACGAGTTGGATTTTGTATTTTTAAAACTAAATGACTATCGAGAAAAAAAAATTAAAAATCGTTCCACCAGTTTTTTTAAAGTCGTTTTTTTTGAAAAACTTTTCGAAAAAAATATTTAATTTTTTTTTCTAGTATGTCATTATAAGGAAATCTGTAGTTTTCATCTGGGAAAAATATAAAAAAAAATCAATCCACCCATTTTCAAAATAATTGGAAAACCAACTTAAAAAAATATTAAAATAAATCGAAAAAAAGTGTTTGAAATGCGATATTTATTGAATTTTAAATGACTTTCTGTGTGCAAAATTTTACTGAAATAATAATAATAAATAAATAAAAATAATAGTTTACGATAAAATCACATTTGAAAAAACCGGTTACATGAGCGGTACTGTTATAGAACAAAATCGTTAGAGCCGCTTTGGAGAAAATCAAACTTTTTGTTTAAAATTGTATGGCAGATACCGTTATTTTTCGACTTAGAGAAAAAA